>CM073575.1:52880153-55280153 GCA_037074715.1 Magnolia kwangsiensis | reverse complement strand
TGGCTATTATCGACGCTTCATTCTGGATTTCTCGAAGATCGCAAGACCTTTATCTCAGTTGACACGGAAGGACGTGAAGTTCGCCTGGAATGACAAGGCGGAATCAGCTTTTCAGGAGCTGAAGGACAGACTTACGTCCGCCCCTGTGCTAGTATTGCCAGAGCAAGGGGTTAGATACACTATATACACTGATGCGTCTAGCGTTGGTCTGGGTTGTGTCCTTATGCAGAAGGATAAGGTAATTTCGTATGCCTCGAGACAATTAAGGAAGCACGAGGAGAATTACCCTACACACGACCTGGAGTTGGCAGTCATCATATTCACACTGAGGCTCTGGAGACATTACCTCTATGGAGAGGAGTTCGAGCTCTTTTGCGACCACAAGAGCCTCAAGTACATATTCACGTAGCGGGACTTAAATATGAGGCAGCAGCGATGGATGGAGACTTTGAAAGAATTCAACTTTGAAGTTTCCTACCATCCTGGGAAGGCGAATCTTGTGGCTGATGCGTTGAGCTGCAAGAAGGCGATAGAGTTTGCGCCTCCGCTGATGGTTGCTGAGTGGGACATGGTTGAGTTTTTGCGAGACTTCGAGCAGAAACTCACTGTGGAGGAGCCATATGAGTTTATCGCACATGTGCAGGTGCGATCTTAGATCGATGACAGAGTCATCGAGGCGCAGCGGGATGATGCGCGTCTTACTGAGCTTCGAGAGCAGGCCAGTGAGGATGCAGATGCCGAGTGGCGAGTTGGCACAGATGGGGGCTTACGTTATCGTGGCCGCCTATGAGTCCCAGATATCCCTGACTTGAGACGAGAGATTCTCGAGGCTGCGCATTGTACCAGACTCGCGATGCATCCAGGCAGTACGAAGATGTATCGTGACGTGAGGAGGACCTATTGGTGGGAAGGTATGAAGACCTACATAGCAGAGTTCGTGTCCCGTTGTCTTACTTGCCAACAGGTGAAGGCAGAGCATCGCCGACCACCTAGACTTCTTCAGCCTATGCCGATCGCAGAGTGGAAGTGGGACTTCATTTCCATGGATTTCGTTTCAGGGCTGCCGAAGACGAGGAAGGGACATGATTCCATATGGGTGATCGTCGACCGTCTGACGAAGTCGGCGCACTTCCTACCGATCAGAGTCACGAACTTTGCAGATGAGCTGGCTAGAAGATATATCAGAGAGATCGTGCGTCTGCATGGAGTTCCGTTGGAGATCATGTAGGACAGAGACACGCAGTTCACTTCTATTTTCTGGATTCGCATTAAGGATGCTATTGGGGTGAAGTTGAAGTTCAGTACTGCCTTCCACCCACAGATAGACGGACAGACAGAGCGGGTGAACCAGATCATAGAGGACATGTTACGAGCTTGAGCATTGGACTTTAAGGACAGTTAGGATGACTGTCTTGCATATGCGGAGTTCGCGTACAACAACAGTTTCCAGGAGAGTATCGGTATGGCACCTTATGAGGCATTGTATGGACGACCTTGTCGAGCACCGCATTGCTGGGTAGAGGTCGGTGAGCTCAGATTGATTGGCCCAGAGTTAGTACAGGCGACATCAGAGAAGATTGATATTATTAGACTTCGGCTTCTCACAGCGCAGAGCAGACATAAGAGTTATGCCGATATGAGACGGCGGCCACTAGAGTTCACGGTTGGGGATCATGTACTTTTGCGAGTTTTCCCTATGAAGGGAGTCCTTCGGTTCTGGAAGAAGGGGAAGCTGGCACCACGATTCATTAGTCCATTCCAGATCCTCGATCGTGTGGGAGCAATGGCATACCGTTTGGCTTTACCCACGCCTCTCGCGAGCGTTCACAACGTATTTCATGTTTCTATGCTGAAGAAATACGTTTCTAATCCTTCCCATATCATCAGATGAGAGCAGGTGCAGTTATGAGAGGATGTTACATATATCCTGCGACCGACGCGTATCCTAGACAGGAAGGAGCAGGTACTGCGTAGCAAGGTGATTCCCCTTGTGAAGGTATTGTGGACGCATCACTCTAAGGAAGAGGATACCTGGGAGACAGAAGCCGAGATCAGAAAGAACTACCCACAGCTTCTCGAGGAGTATGAAAAGGTATAAATTTTGAGGACGAAATTTTTGTTAAGGGGGGTAGATTGTAACGCCTCGGAAAAATCCATACTTGGACTCAAGTACCAACTCGACCAGAAATCGCGTAGGAAGCCTAAGTTAGCTAGCGCAACGCTAGAGTATCTGTGAAATCATCCCTGATCGCTTTAAATATATTCTACAAGACCCAAAACGAGTAGAACCAATGACACTATAATACTGTGAAACCTCGGATCAAACTCTAAAACGGTTTGTTCTCAGGACCCCTTTGAAACTTTGTATTGGATCTAGACCGCACGTCGAAAGTCCGGTACCTACAATCTTAAACCGTTATAACCACCTAGCTGGACTTGACAATCATTTCGAAAATCAAGTCAAACCGACATTCAGAGGATATTTCATTGAGCCTGGAGTGAAGAGAGTGAGAATAGGATAGATTTGGAATTTTGAAATTCAAATCTGGCACACGACTTGGCGCGTTATTATTAAGCGTTCTGACCGTCATAATTTAGCCAAATTACACCCTCGGATCAGGAAAAATTTCTCTTTCATATCATGAGACTTGTAGACCTGATCTACGTGCGATGACCGCTGAACTGAAACTGGACCGCCATGTGCGATCTACGAACACTACTGGTCTGAAAATGGGATGTGAGCGACATCCGACGTGCATGAACTTAAGTCTGATCGCGTTCAGCCAGGGAACCTCCCGAAATATCTTTTTGGACCGAAACAGCCCCGATTTGGTTAAGCATCAAGTAAACATTGTTCCCAAGTCTGTTTTGGGAATGTTTTAGGTTATAAAAGGGCCTTAAACCCTCACTTCTCTCACCCATCCGAATTTTCTAGAAACCCTAGCTGGTGTGAGAGAAAAGGTGAGAGATTGTGAGAGAGTGGGAGAGAACTTCCTGCTGCTTGCACTACCTGCAACACGTGCTAAAGCAACGCACCTCAATCACTTTCCCGGTGATTCCGCCCCATTTCTAGGTAAGGAAACACCCTAAATACTTGCTGATTTGAGGTTCCGTCGATTTCTTAGCAAAGTAGCTTACAGATCTGGTGTATTAGGTTCCCGGTTCGCCGTAGACGAAGCGTATACGCTTTGTTCGAATCGGTTCACCTCTAGGGAAAAGGTGCGGATTCTAGACGCTTCGATTGGCTGATTTCAATGCTTTCAATGTCGTTTAATAGTAGATTATCGACGGCAACGCCGTTTGACATGTACAACATGCTGTCCGTTTCCTATTTCGTAAGCAAACGAAAAATATGAGATTTAGGGCATTTTAGTCATTTGTAGGAAATACTATTTTCATCCATATTTTGCTGATATGATTGACATGGCTTTTTGTCACATTAGGATATTAGGAATGCGTGCATAATCATTTTGGCGAAGAGATTCGCCCAAATACGCACTTTGAGTCGACATACTATATGTAGACTTAAGTGTGTAGACTAAGTGTTTGTATAAATGTTTGTATTAGTATGTATTGAATTAAATGGTGTTATGAATTAGTTTGAGATTGAATTCTCAAATAATATGCTGATGTTAATGATTTCTTACATGTTGGCTTTATGCATGATTTCATTATATGTATGAAATGCATGTGTTAGATGATTTACTTAAGTTGTATGTTATAACATGTGTTAACATGCTCACATTATTGTATTTCATCTCCATTACTCTTATATGATTGCTGATGTGGATTCATAAATGTTTGGGACTACACCTAGTCCAGGCAGTCAGTAACCGAATAAATTCGTGGTTGGCTTATCTTTGCCACGAACGACACCTCGATGAACATGAGTCGTGTTCTGAGTTGGCGGCAGTGGTTAGGCCACACGAAGTGTTTTATGCACTTCATGTCGTTCAGCTTGAGATGCGCTCGTACTAGTCGAGCCGGTCAAGTAACCCGACTGGCCATTGTATGTTCACCTTGTATGAGTCATAACTGCTTGAACATAGGGTACTGAACTTACCATTGTAAACCCTATTAACCATGATACCTTGATCCATAAAGACTCATGAGCCGGGCATGGTGGTATGGGACACCTTGGTCGAACTGTCGGCCTACGCTGGGGCCACAAACCTCCCCGTAGTGACCAGTGAGAACCTTTGACTCGTGAGCAGATTATGGTGGTATGGGACACTATATTCTTGCTTTCGTCCTACACTGATCAGGCGACGAGCCCTTTGTAGTGACCGCGAGCGTATTCTGAGTCTACAGGAGGCGACGACCCTTCCGTTGCAATGAGATTACAGTAGACCTGTATTAATAAGGTGATGGGGGAGCGGTGCAACGAGTGCAAGCAACAGCCCTGGAAGCCCTTGCAGCGATCTACAAAATATACATCGTATGAGATTACTAGGAGTGACGACCCTAGACAGGATCTGTGTTGGGATTAATATAAGGGAAGTACCTTACTTTCCCAATCCTGCTGTATGAATGGACTAATAATAACTCGGTAATCATATCACCATCATATTGCATGTGCCTGAAAGATGTGGAGCACTGTGGGAAGAAAGCATTCCGTGGGCATAAAATGGTGCCGCATGAGGGAGATCGTCGGTGGGGGCATCCATCATGTCACGTCATATTGCATTAACAACAGTATTAGGAATGTTTGAATTACTGCTTTACTATTATCGCATGATTGATTTGAGAACATGTTAATCTTTGCTCTATTATTCCACTGAGTTAGCTACTCACTCCCACGTTACGGGATGATGTTTGCAACACCCACCAGACCCTGTCTTAGATGCAGGTGAGGCAGCGATTCAGGAGGCAGAGTCGGATTATGATGAGGACCAGGACGAGTTCTCACATATGCAGTACCATGACGGCTTTGCTTAGGTGGCCTGGATTGGCGAGACTTCTCAGTGGGACTATTTTTGACATTTTGATTCTGTTTATTTACATGTATATGAGACTCAGAGATGTATTCATACTTTGGAGACAGTTGAGATCTATTTTATTTTCCATACAGTGATATGTATATCCTTTAGTCTTCCGCTTGCTTTTATCACTGAATCTGGAGAATGAATTGCATTTTTGGTATAATTTTACTCATGTGAATGCTTTAACTCAGACAATATTGAATCATAAACATTTTTGTTGCATAAGTGACGGTCTGGAACTCGGGAGTCAGGTTTATACACGACCCTCGATTTTCAGGGTGTTACAGTACACCAACTGTTATCCAACAGCCACATAGATTTCTACTCCACTCCTAATATCCTCACACAGGGGATATTAGCATGCACTATCAAAATAGGTTTCACAGGTTCACCTAAAACCTTCACAATTGTGTCTTTGATCTTGGGCTTACACATTCCAAAAACCCCACAATCTGAGTTTTCGTGCTCTCCTCAGATAACCAATACAATGAGATTTTTCTGGCGAATCTTAAACAAAAACCAGAGAAAGTAAATTATAAAACATGTAAAATACCTAAATCACCTTTTGATGAAGCCCGATAGAACCAATCAGAGTAGAAGTTCGATTCGACGTTCAAAGTCCAATACTCACTTTAAGAATGGTTCTAAGTCTAATTGATTTTAGATCAAAAGGGCTAGATCTATTTGATTTTGAATCCAGAAGAAGGAATATCAGAAATTCCCCTTTTCTAATAAGATTGGAATGTAGATCAAAATCAAATAAAAATAAGCTAGCAAGATGAATATTAAATAAGCACAAAGCAGCTTAAAATAAAAACAAACTTATCTCAGAGAATAACCAAAAGAATGCTTGAATAGAATTGATTTGAAGTGCTAAAACTCTGAATTTAGTGCTCAATTTATAGACTAAAAAATCCTGTCTACGACTGGTCTTAGGATCCTAGGACTGGTCGTAGCTCTAAAGATTTTTGAAAGATTTTCGCAGGATTTAATTTTCAGTTCCATGACCGGTCGAGGATGGTCTATGACCGGTCGTGAGCCACCTACGACTGGTCATGAGACACCTACGATCGGTCGTAAGACCCCAAAAATGGTTGCTGGAGTTTGAGTCGTAGAAAACACAGGACTGGTCGTAGGATGTCCAGGACTGGTCGTAGGACAGCTAGAAAGATCTGAAAATCTTCAATTACCTAGTACTGGTCCTGAAAACCTTAAGACTGGTTGTAGCAAAGCTAGGACTGGTCTTGAAGTCCCTACGACTGGTCTTAGAACACTCCAAACAAGTATATAAAAATATATGAGTTATGTATCCGGAATGATGTACAGTAAAGCCCATCCTAAGGTCAATCTAAGGTCAAAAAAACTTTAAAAGTGAGACGGACATTGAAAGTCTGTACACTCAGATGACCCTTAAGAGAAGCTTGTGAATATTCAACACTTGTAGTAGGCCTTCATGAGCTTTGATCTTGACTTGACAAAGTCTTCTATTAAACTTGAACTTGATCAAACCTTGAACATGCAACCTTGAATACTTCTATTCTTGATTTCTTCATCCAAGACTTGAAAACTTTCTTCATTTAAGATCTTGTCTTGAAATACGATGTCTTGATATATCTTGATTATAATGAATAGACTTCAAACATAAAACACAAGATATACAAGACATAGATATGGGTTTTGGCACCACAAAATTTGACAACTAAAGGGATATGAAATCATAGCACTTACACCCACGACTCCATTTGAGGCATTTCGGGGCCAGTTTGCAAACTGAAATGAATTTCTACAGTGTATAGCATATGATTTTGGGGTAGGAGATGCTAATCTATCCAACTAACTTATCTATCTTGTTAGATTCCAAAAGGTTAAGGGTCGAAACCCATTTTACTCATTTATTTACTATTCACGGTAATTTTTAGCTTCGGTATTGTTCTTCATCATTAATACTCTAGGGTTGGTGTTCTTTACTATTTAAACTTGAGGAGTCATGTTTAATATGAAAGTACTTGGAGAAATTTGAAGAATGAGGTGGTAAAAGGTGAGTTTTGAAGGAAATGGGTTGAAAAGCGATTTCTTTGGCTTTGGCATTGAGCTCTGAAAGTGTTATAGTTGACCCATTGCCTAAGGATGTCTAATCCCAGGTTGGCAAAAATCTGGGGTGTTACATAGCATTATTTTCAATCCAAGCTTTCAGATTCACCTTACAACAAACACATGCATAAAATATAACACTAAGAAGTATCATGTTCATAAAACCAAGATATAAATGGGGAAAAATATGTAATATTTGACACTAAACACATAGTGGGCCAGTAAAAGCTGCATTGCAGAATTTTACTCATGGTCTTTTTAACATAAAAGTGACCGCCACAGGCCTAAGAATGATAGAAGGAGATGACACTTTGGTATTAATTTTCTGGACATATCTCCTTAGAATTTGGTTTAGGCAATATTTGAATAAATATGGGTCATTGTCCGGCATAAAAAATACACGAGTTAAAAGGAGTTTTCTTTTGTTGCGAATCAAGATTCCAAGATAGACACCCTTGTCCATCACATAGCTCTGTCAATCTCCTTGGATCTCTCATTCGCGTAGCATTTCTCCCCTTTGTGCAATTCTATCCTAAATCTCTTAATAAAAAGTGTCGTTGGGCAGATGAATAGTGGCATTGCACGGATGAATAGTGCAGTTGCACGGATGAATAGTGCCATTGCGCATATGAATAGTGCCATTGTGTGGATGAATAATGCTATTGCGAGGATGAATAGTGTCATTGCGCAAGGAATAATCTTTACACGGGCCATTGCATGGATGAATAGTGTTGCTGCATGGATGAATTTTTCCATTGTGCAGATAAATAGTGCTATTATGCGGATGAATAGTGTAATTGTGCAATGAATAATGTTTACACGGATGAATAGTGTCACACGAACCCATGCAAACCATGTTGGTTGCACAGGACCGCGCAAAAGATATGTTAAGTACATGCTCCTTCACAACATTGGTGTGGTTAAGATGATTCAGACGGTTAAGATTTGATGGAAGGTGGGCCCCATGGCACAAGGATCAAGGGTTCACACATGTGGAGGCCTATAAATACCCCACTTCCCCTCTCATTTACACAGGTTGAAGACTCCAAGGAAGATCAAATCTCTGGAAAAGAAGAGGAGCTTGAAGGTATTCAGGAGAAGAAGGAAGAGAGGTAGTTGTATGGACCCGCACAACCAATAAGTGCAGTTGACCAATAATTACGATTGCACGGACCTGTGCAAACACTGTTGGTTGCGCGAGCATCAATAAATGGGCCGAAATGTTATCAAAATGTTATCTTTTCTTTAGTTCCAGGGTTTCTTTAGAAGGAAGACATGATCATTGTATTCCTCTCAATGAGATGACCAAATTACAAGCCGAAATGCTGTCGGATTGGATATTCAGATTTAACATTCAAACTCTCTCAATTCTTGTATTCTGGATATTCTATCTTAGAATCAAGGAAAATTGATGGATGGAAATGAACTCAGACTGAATAAAAAATTTAGTGATCATTGTTCTCTTATTCTTTCTTTGTTATCATTGAATGAATTCCCCCAAATCAAATGCATTTGTTTCTTTTCGAAACAAAATGATGACTTTGTTGGAGACTTTTATTATTCAATGATAAGTTAGAAAATATTCAGAGAACATTTATCGCTTTTTGGTGTTTTATAGACACCAAAATGGTGACTCTCAATGGGAACATCCTCCCCTTCATCTCTAAGATAGAATGTGTTATCACTTGGATACTAATTGAAATTTTATATTTTGTCTGAAGGGAAGAAGAAAGCACCACAAAAAGAAAAATTCGCTGTGATCAGGAGTAGGGAATTTCATGTAAGGGATGGAATGATCTCCGTTTCACCAGTAGCTCAATAGGACGAGGAAGGATGAAGGGTAGTAACATCTAATAGGTGAAAAGTTTGATCTACTTCCGCAAGAAGCATCATCTCACCAAGTACTGGGTTAATTATGCAAACTGTCATGAGATCTAGTCCTACCTCGGTCATATAATCATCTCATTCGAGAAAACAGAAAGGCCCGTCACTCCAAAAGGTCTTCTAATACCGTTAACTATAACAGTAAAGACATCTTCCACATAATCATTACGAGTTTAGAAAAATAAAGGGAAGGCCATCGTGACTAGCGAATGTTCGCTCATAGAATGTCCTGTAAAAAATATCAAGCAAACTCATTCATTAAGAATGCCATGATTTGAGTTAGCTAGTCCTTCGAAGCGACAATACGCTAGTTTCAAATCAAACAATAGTTCATGTTCTTTAACAACATCAACAGTGTAACACTCACTTCCTCTTTCAATATCAAGACAGTCGAAGAATAAGAAAATAAAAGTTTTATTGGAAAACATCAATTAGTCTAACCAGCCTTCACCAGATAAGCACATAGCTGAAGGAGTCCTTAATTTTCCAACAATGACTATTGTGAACAACATTGAACCATAAATAGAAAGGCCACAACCGCAAACGGTTAGATTTCAAGAGTCGACACCTAATATTACATAGAATATAACACAGGAAGAAATTTGACAGATGGTCATTGAAACCATTCATCTAAAGAAGAAACGAGATTAGAATAAAAACTTCATTACTCGACACTCACTACACCAAAATTGTCATTTAGGAATGGTTTTAAACTGTTCCTAAATGCTTCAGGAATGGTTTAATAACGTTCCTAAATGAGGCGTCTTAGAAAATCAGGAATGGTTCAAAACTGTTTTGGGTACCGTTTCAATTTTTAGAAATAGAATTTTAGGAACAGTTTTAAACTGTTCAGGTGCCAACGGTCATATTTGAGAACAATATTTTTTTTTTTCGAATCAATTTTAAACCAAAAAAACCTGTTGTATAAAATAAAATAAAATATATTTAAGCCATATTCATTTAAGAATCAAAAGATAGTAAAAACAACCATGATGTAATTTGAAGCATTATTTATCTGACTTACAAACCTTACTGTAAAAACTAAAATCTACAATCAAAATAAAAGGACAATTCAATGAAAGTCCATTAAGCAAATGAAGAGCTCCACAATGCGATGGCCTTTTATGTACCTAACTAACAAGTAAAAAGTAAAAAAATAAGAATAAAAACATGTGAATAGATTGAAAGAACAACAATCAACTATCAAAACAGTGTGAAAAAAATTGTGACAATTGAACATACATATGGAGGACTGTTGTTAGTTGACTTAGCAGGTTTTTGGATATGCTCGATGCACTCTTGACTCGAGGGGAGCTCGTTCTAGACCAAGCGAGGCAAACTTGTTCACTTGCTAGGAACGAAAATGCATCTCCTGTGAAATCTATAACAACATAAGAACACCACCTATGTTAGTTCAACAAGGAAACTCTGGAAATCATCTTAACTGAAACTTGTAATGCATATAGAACTAGCAAAAGGTAGAGATGTTGAAATTTTCTGCTGAGGAATGTTCAAAATCTAAAATTGAATATTCTAGATTCTTACGTGAAATGCATCATGTACATTGTAAAAAGATATTTGTAATGGCATTACATGTATAATTGGACTTACTTTCCAGGCTGATTTGGAATGACATTGCAGGTATAATCAAGAATAGAAATCAGACCAAGGTTCTAAAGTTTTCTAAAATGTATTTCTGAAGAGGAATGGGTTAGAAGCATTGCTTTCAGCTTCATCTTCCCATCATTAGTCATAAACTTGCAAATTACATTAAAATAATAGTTGTCAATGCACACATATCTCCCATAATCCAAAAAGAACCAGGCTAGCAAACTGAGAGCCCCTTGGGTGGAACTTTCAAACTGAGAGCCCCTTGGGTGGAACTTTCATAAGATCCACCCCATTAAAATATTAGTTGTCAATGCACACGTATCTCCCACAAACCTACAGATTGCCTTAAAACAATTCTTCTAATGTTCCTTGTCAAGATGAAAGAACTACATAAAAAGTGTAGTATTCCAAAAACTAGGTAGGACACACCATAGGAAACAAAAGAATATTGATGACTTGGAAAGAAGAGAAAGAACACTATGGGGCTCCATAATCAGTTCTCTAGTTATTAAACTTTTAAATCCCAAAAGCAGCATATGCATGAAGTTGGAAATTATCGTTAGTATGGTTTTTATAATTTAAAGGACAAAAAAAGAAACAAAAATTATCATTAGTATGGTTTCTATAATTTGAACAAAAATTATGTTGATGAACTTGCAAAGAAGTGTCACGAGAAAACAAAAATTGAACGTAAGGAGCAAAAATAGTTCTTAAAGAAAAATAAAGTTGATTTAAATAGACATTCATTTCTTCAAAAAATTTGAGCAATGTTTGATTTAAATAGCCAACATGCAGTCTAATCATAAGGAAATGGAAAAAGAATTAATAATGATGTTTCTTACTATTCATATCATAGTAAAGAAGGTGACGATATGTAGAATGTCCTATAAAAGAAGCACTATTTGAAGTACCTTTCAAATATACCACATTTAGAATGCTCATAAGGTCTTTGAAGTACACAATCTCATCATTGTTTGAATATGACATTCCATAAAAGAGATCCACCTAGGTATTCATAGTAATCCTCCACTATGGGACATTAATGCATGGATAAGGAAAAGTTACCATTCCTCATTATTACAAAATAAAAAAGAAAAAGGAAAAAAAATGTCCTATTCTTGAATTCCCAAAATGCACTCACTCAAGTTAGCATGTAGTGAAGACCATTTCATTAATATGAAAAACACTATTCTATTTATGATTTGATCCCAACATTCAAGGAAAAATTTAATGTCATGGTTTGGGCAGAATTTGGGTGGCTTTAAAATTTTCGACATTGCCCAATCCTTTAGCTTCTTTTTAATCAACAACGCATTATAACAATACTTATGTTGGATGTTCTAATAGCATCCTTTAAGGTTTTGGTTTGTACAAGTGAAATTAATAGTTTAGTTATCCCACCCATTGATATGATAGGTCCCACTCTGGTGGACCATCCACCAAAAAATACCAAAAATAGAAAAACCCAAACACTTCAATAGGGGAATTGAACACATTTATACCAATTTGTAGTTCAATCTTGTTTGAGGGAGAAGAAGATTCCTAAAGAATACCTGAATGATAGCAACACCACCAGAGAGTTTTGTTATTCTTTCATTAAGCTTCTCTCTTTCATAATCCTATTCAGTAGCCTACAAAACCCCAAAATATATATGCCACTAAGGATGCTCAATAGATGAAGGATGATGGAGAAGGAAAGGCTAAGAACAATTTAATTACAATTGAAAGAGGAAAAATGAAAAAACAAAACACCTCAACAAAAAATGTAATTTACTCTTTTAAAACTTCACCTAAAAGTTAAAATTCTACATAACTGATGGAATTTACCCTTCTCAAAGTGGTTAATCTCCATTTGAAAATATAAGTATTTAATTGAAAATTTGAGGAAAAGGACAGGTTGAAATGGCTATCTAACACCTTTTTTTTTCTAAAAATTTAAATAAAATCAGATATATAACAAAAAAAAAAAAAGGAATATGCAAGTGCTAGTGTTCCTATTACTAGAGCCTGATGCAATTTAAGATGAGATGTGTAGTTATATGATAATTTCATTTCCTCAAATAAGAAAGTGAATCATCATAATAACAGACAACCAAAGGATGTTTCCATCATCTTCATCCTTTTAAATTTTATAGTGCAATGACTAAGAAAAAGAATGCCATCATTCATCCACATGCACATCAAAGACGCTTACATATATACATCGTTTACATAGCCAATTAGACATCACATATTTTAGCTAATTCCTGCAATTTTAGCTACAAAAAGTCAAGGGAGAGCTTTTCCACAAATTTCTATTCTTTTCCACAATTTGTTATGATAAATCATTGCTTACTTCTAAAAACTATAGTATTGGCTATAAGAAGAGACATGGTTTTGTTGCAATATACCGTTCATTGCAGATATTGTAATTGGTGGTTTCTCCTGCTTCACGATGGGAATACTAGAGATTTAACTTAAAAGTTCTAAAAACTTGAGGAAGGAAACACTTGATTTTTAAGGTGAAAGTTTAAAAAAGTGTGACCCACTTAATGGAAAGCTTTTATCTCACAACCTTACTCTTCAGTGGTGCATGTGGCTGCATTTGGTTGGGCAATGCTTCACATGCATGTTAGTAAAACTTACCCACAACTTATGCTTGGTCCAAGATTTAGGTTGGAAGAATCAGGTTAGATGAGTAGCTTAGTCATGCATATGTGTAAACTCTCTCATCAATCACCTAAAATGTGTAAGCAGGATCACCTATAAAATCTAGAGAGTACAAATTAAATCTCTGGTTAAAGCTTAAAAATGATGTGCAATTATTCAAAGTAAAGTAATTCATCAAGAAAATAGAAATACATAAATGCAAAAACTGTGATGATGCACTCACTCCATCCAAATGGGCAAGTGATAATCCACACTATAAATCCAATGAATCTTGATGTAGATGGAAGATGCCCTCTGATACAGAGGTTCTTAATCTTTCGATCAATGTCCCTGGAGTAAACGGTTAAGGAAAAAAATACGGCAATAGTCTGGAAAAAGTGCCAAAGAGTGGATGGTTAGGAACTTCCACTTTGTTCAGGTTTCAATAAAATGAGAACTTGTGAGATTGTTGACAAATTACAAATGCAAATCAGATTTTATCCTAGATATGAAATCACCATTTTCATTTAATATTGGCTTGAAGGTTTGGACTGACTGCATAGTTCAGACTTCTTGGTTCATCAGTGTTTTATGCTAACAAGAAAAGATTAGAATATTGCCACCAAAAGGAACACATGTTACAGAGTAAACAATCATATGAAATAAGAGCATATGCAAAAAAAAATATAAAAAATGTCACTACAAAATATACCCACTATTGGGTACATATAGAAACATGATATGAACTTCCCCATTCAAAGATGTTTTCGTAATTAAATGTGAAATGTACATTATAAAAGCATTTGAATCCAAAGTATTGGCCACATCATGTGAAAACAAATAAACTACCCTATTAAAAGGATGACTTCATGAATTTCCTATTATCAGTAATGGTGGTGATAAAAGAGTGAAATATACAATTGCAGGACTACTTGTTCATCTAGAAGGCCAGTGGAACTACTAACTATAGAAATTCAAGTTAATTGGTCCTTAGGTATCAAGTTTCTTTTCCAACAGTCTTCCAGAAAATAAGATGCGAGTTCTCACATTTTCCCCTTCAAACGGTTCCAAAATCTAAGCTCTACCGCATTGCCAACATCGAAGGGGTAAGGAATAAAGACATACCTGCTAGTGAAACTGTCATTAATCCGAGGAAAATCTACAGCAGATGCTGATAGCTACTTTTGTGAAGCAACACCAGTTTTCATGTTGAATCGCATTTCATATCTAGCTCAAAAAGAAAACAAAGAAAAAAAAAAGTTAGAAACACCGTGAACAAGATTTTCAACGATAATTAACTGATGGTCAGAATTGCATACAACTCATTTATGAAGTTTTTAAGCTTCTCTTTCACAGGTCCACTGACCATGTCCAGTTCAGGATTCTCAATTCAACAAGTGACCAAAACAATTTCACCATCCTCCTCCCAAGCATTGGCTAGTACAAGAAAGCAACTGAAAGTATTAAAAAAGACTTAAAGAACACCTAGTATTTTCCTATTCATAAAATAACAAACAAGTTTTCAAGAAAATGATACTTGTTCCCATGTAACAAAAATATTCAACAGTTCAATCAGTGATGTAAGCTAAATGTTAGATGACAATGGATGGTTCTCAATGACTTGCTTGGCCATTTCAAAAAACTCCCACCAGTGAGAAAAATGTTATATTCAGTATTAGGTGTTGGAGAATAATAAAATAAAAAGCTCTTCAAGTCAAGAGAATGATATGTGCATCCATCTAACCTGATGTCGAATGCCATGGGATTCATCAGCTTATTCAGTATCCTACATTGATCTACATTGTTGTTGTGCACCAGATAAACAATTGAAGTGTGCGTTCAAATTTTGATGAGGTTTGTTCATGAGACAGACAAGATGAGTTTAGTATTCCATAAGTAGAATGAGAAAGAAATATTCAGTATCAGAAACCCCAACAGAACTGTGTTCTATTCTTGTGTCTTGATTACTTGGAAGTCCAAAAGGAATTGGCAGTCTTGCAACCTAACCTTGAAGGATAATATCAAGCCAACCACGCCAAAGCAAGCTTTCTTTGTTGCATCAAATGAGAATATTAGCTTCCCACCCTTCACCATTTCTTGAAAATAGGAGTAAAGCAAGCAAAGAATTTTAGTTAATATAATGGAACTAGCTTCACAACTATTGATTGCTCCAACCAATAACAAAAGGCATATACTGCACCTATGCATCATGTTTATCAAAATATCCCAAATATCATAAATCATATAAGATTCCAAAAAATTTAGAATTGATCTGTGAAATGCCATGTTATTTAGCCCAAGGTGTACATGTTCCATATACTGCACCTATGCATCATCTACATGGTCCAGGTAAATACATAGTATTTCCATAAAAATTGAACCAAATCTAGCATCTCTTAAGTACCTTTCCAACAGATGAATGTACTTCATTGAATGGAGCATTTTACCCTAATTGGATGATCTGAACTGTTGATTGGATGAATTTTGGTACATTACAACCAGTCATGGTAAGAAAAGAAGATGAATACCATGGATAGTTATGGAAGCACATGTATGGATACATACCAAATTTCTTAATAAATACTTAGATATACGGACTCATACAATATAAAAAATGTAGACTTATACAGCCAACATGAATTTTCAATTCTTACAATGGGAGACCATGTTTCAGTAATCCAGACCATTGGTATGCCATTCCCCAAATGTGGACAATTATTGCATTTCTGTTCGTAAGCCTCTATATGTAGACCACAAATAAAAAGGTTACATTTCCTATTAATAAGATATGTAATGCATAATCCATCTAGGTGGCAACTTCAACAAATCAAGGTCTGGATGAGCTAGGACTACTTCCTTAGATAGAAAAACATGGTAGAATGAAAACTACAGGTAGAAATTAGTCTTCTCAACCTTTTGGGAATTGGAAAGTGAGTGCAAATTGCTTACCCTAGTGGACCATGAATCTCCAACTGCTAACCTGACCATGTATAGACAATAACGGTTGATTAGGCCCATGTAATTGAATCAAGAAATTCTTTACGTAGTTGAATGGGCCCTCAAGTATAAGCAATCAGATCATTAGAAAAGTAGAGAGAAAATTGCAGAATGAAGCAAAATCAAAAGAAAGAAAAAAAATTCTTTAAACACAGATGATGGCTGCAGAAATCATAGCACAGAGCTTAGGAGGAAAAAATACAAAACAATGATGTAGAAGGAATATACTGATAATACCAGTAATTGAAATTCAATGGGATCATATACGATAAGAGGCTTATAAGCCCCTGACGCAGCCCTACTCGCATACATGCGACACACGTGCAGACCTACCATAAGGCCCATTATGGGCCAAAATAGTCCAGCCTAAGCTCAGCCTGAAATTTTTATGATGGCCACAATATCGAGTGTTGATAGATCCTATGTCCTTACAATCAAATCCTAACTAGAGAAAGTTAGGAAGAGATGACAGAGAGAGAGGAAGATTTTGGAGCTTGGAAGATGGGAAAGAGAAATCGGGGCATGGGTTGAAGCTTGGAAGATGAGAGATCCTGTGTCCTTACAATCAAATCATCAGAAAAATAAAGGAGGGAGATTGAGGGAGAGGGAGATTGAGGGAGAGGGAG
This sequence comes from Magnolia kwangsiensis, assembly GCA_037074715.1. Taxonomy (NCBI): domain Eukaryota; kingdom Viridiplantae; phylum Streptophyta; class Magnoliopsida; order Magnoliales; family Magnoliaceae; genus Magnolia; species Magnolia kwangsiensis. Next base: position 55,263,334 of record CM073575.1, on the reverse strand, counting down.
GGAGAGGGAGAGGGAGATCGAAAGAGAGGGAGAGGGAGGGGGAGACGGAGCCGGTGATGGATGCAAAATGAAATGAGGGATTTTAGGGATTTTGGCATAAGAAAAGGATTAAAATTATTTGCTAGTTTGCAACAGATGCATGCAATGTGCCTCTTGAGCCTTATGGGGTCTACTTAGAGGATACTAATCGAATCCATTTTGTCCATTTGTTTCAAAATAAAATAAAATAACACAGTAATAACAAATAAGAAGATTTAACACTCAATTGGGACACACCAAAAAAATAGTGGAAATAACGACGTATAACCGCAACAATTCTAGTACGGTATAGTACCATTTCAAATTTAGGAACGACTTAAAGCCTTTTCTTAACCAAGATACCAACTTTACTGTAAGTGCTATGATTTCATATCCCTTTGGTTGTCAAATTTTGTGGTGCCAAAACCTATATCTATGTCTTGTATATCTTGTGTTTCATGCTTGAGACTATTCATTGCAATCAAGACATCGCATTTCAAGACAAGAACTTAAATGAAGAAGTTTTCAAGTCATGGATAAAGAATTCAAGTATTGAAGTCTTCAAGTTTTGCATGTTCAAGATTCAATCAAGTTCAAGTATATTAGAAGATTTTGTCAAGTTAAGATCAAGCTCAAGAAGGCCTACTATAAGATTTGTATATTCTCAAGCTTCTCTCAAGGGTCATCTGAGTGTATAGACTTTCAATGTCCATCTCACTTTTAAGGTTTGCTTGACCTTAGATTGACCTTAGGATGGGCTTTACAATAGGTCATTTTGGATACATGATTCATATATTTCAATATGCTTGTTTGGACTGTTCTAAGACCAGTCCTAGCTCTGCTACGACCAGTCTTAAGTTATTTAGGACCAGTCGTAGGTTGTTGAAGATTTTTAGATCTTTCTAGCTGTCCTACAACCAGTCCTGTGAGTTCTACAACTCATCCTTCGACCGGTCATAGTCCTACGACTCAAACTCCAGCAACTAAATTAAGGGTCTTACGACTAGTCGTAGGTGTCCCACGACCAGTCGTAGGTGGCCCACGACCGGTCATAGACCACCCAGGACCAGTCGTGGAACCGTAAAATCTTATCCCGCGGAAATCTTTGAAAATCTTTGAAGCTACGACCAGTCCTAGGATCGTAAGACCAGTCGTAAACGGTATTTTTTAGGCTATAAATAGAGCACGAACTTCAGAGTTTTAGTAATTCAATTCAATTCTATTCAAGCAATCTTTAGGCTATTCTCTGTGTTAAGTTTGTATTTGTTTTAAGCTACTTTGTGCTTATTTAATATTCCTTTTGCTAGCTTATTTTTTATTTGATTTTGATCTACATTCCAATCTTATTAGAATAGGGGAATTTCTGATATTCCTTCTTCTTAGATTCAAAATCAAATAGAACTAGCCCTTTTGATTTAAAATCAATTAGACTTAGAACCATTCTTAAAGTGAGTATTGGACTTTGAGCATTGAATCGAACTTCTACTCCGATTGGTTCTACCGGGCTTCTTCAAAAGGTGATTCAGGTATTTTACATTTTTGTAATTTACTTTCTTTGGTTTTGTTTGAGATTTGCCAGAAAAATCTCATTGTATTGGTTATTTAAGGAGAGCTAGAAAACTCAGATTGTGAGGGTTTTTGGATTATGTAAGCCCGAGATCAAAGACACAATTGTGAAGGTTTTAGGTGAACCTGTGAAACCTATTTTGATAGTGCATGCTAATATCCCCTGTGTGAGGATATTAGGAGTGGAGTAGCATTCTGTGTGGCTGTTGGATAACAGTTGGTGTACACACAGGCAAACCACTATATATCGTTGTGTTGTGGATGTGCATTATTCTTTCATTCTTTTATTCATTCAGTTCTGTGGTTTGTATTCGTGGATGAATGTTGTAATCTTTTTATTCCAAGCAAGTGTGGGGAATGTTATAATAACTTAGGATTTATTTTTGCAAGTTATTTTGATTTCCTTGCTTTTTATTCCTCATTGGTTTGTGATACAAAGGACGTTCTAGAAATAAGGTTGTCCTACCTTAAACCTTTGGTTTTTGGTGTAAGGTTGTCCTTAGAACTGATAAAGTATCATTCTCTTTATTTTAGGCTATTGAGATTACTTTAAATTTAGAATTGTACTTTATTTCTTTTATTATTTTGCTGTTATTACTTTTATTTGGCATTGTCCTATTCAACCCCCCCCCCCCCCCCCCCCCCCCCCCCCCCCCCCCCCTCTAGGGCATATAGCTAGGCCCTTTCAAGTGGTATCAGGGCCTAATAGCTCGTGCTTATTTTTTATTTATTAGATTTATTTCCTGAGGTAACAATCTAAGCTATATTAAGATGTCAAATTTTAATAGCCTATCAGTCACTAGGCCACCACCCTTTAATGGCACAAACTATGCTTATTGGAAAGCCAGGATGAGGATCTTCCTTAAATCCTTGGATGAAAGTGTGTGGCTAGCCACAGTGAATGAATGGAACCCTCCTATCACTGAAGTAACTAATTGTGATGGTTCAAAATCAATGAAAGTAATGATTATTCTCTTTGGACCACACTTCAGAAAAGTGAAAGTAGTGCCAATGCAAAAGCACTAAATGCAATTGCTTGTGCATTATCACCAGATGAATTTAAAGGAATCATCTCTTGTGAAAATGCAAAACAAGCATGGGATGTATTAGAAATGACACACGAGGGTACATCTATTGTCAAGAAATCTAAAGTCCAACTCCTCACAACTAAATTTGAAGAAATTCATATGGAGGAGAATGAGATGTTTATGTACTTCTATACTAGATTGAATGACATTGTGAACTATATGTGGGGTCTTGGTGATAGAATCCCAAAAAGTAAAGTGTGCGCAAAGATACTACGCTCACTTCCTGAACGGTTCAATTCTAAAGTGACCGTGATTCAGGAACTTCGTGATACGGATACCATGAGGATTGAGGAACTAGTTGGTTCACTTCAAACCTATGAGTTGTCCTTTAAGGCTCCTAAAGGAAAATCAATTGCTCTCAAATCATCTAAAAATGTTTTACAAGAGAGCACTTCGGATTTAGAAAATTCTGAAGATGATACGGCGCTTTTAGCAAAAAAGTTTTACAAAATTTTTTAAAACAAGAAAAAAGTTGATTTTCAAAAGTCAAATGATAAGAGACGATCTAAATTAGGAACTCAAAAATCCTTGAAAGATAGTCAATGTTACAACTGTCAAGAGTATGGGCACTTAGCTAACAAATGTCCTAAAATGGATAAATAAAAAAGGAAAAGCATGATGGCTACTTGGGATGAATCGTCTGATTCTGAATCCTCTTCTAAATCAAAAGATTCTGAAACCGAGTCGGGCGAAGATGTTAAAACCCTTATGATTCTAGCCAAGATCACCTTTTTAGATAATGATGATATATTTAGTGAAGAAAATCTGAATAGTGATTGTGATAATGAAGATGACCTTCAGGACGCTTATAATGCCCTGTATAAGGAGAGTTGTAAAATTGCTGTCAAGCTTAAATTACAAAAAGAAAAATTTTCTAAGCTTAAGGAAGATTATGAGTCTCTTGTGTTAGAAAAGTCTCATATTTCTGATTCTTTTGAAAAAATCAAAAGTGATTTAGATTTCAAAACCTCTAAAATTGAAGATTTGAGATCCGAAAATGAGAAACTCAAAAATGAGGTAGCTTCTCTTCAGAGTTTGAAAGACACATGGAGATATGCCCATGGTGATCCTAAATTGGAAAAATTATTTTTCGGATCAAGAAAATGTGGCAATCGATCCGGGTTGGGCTATGATAAGAATACATCTCCTAAACAAAAGAACATTGCTCCTAATTTTGTAAAAGGAGAGTCTTCAATCTCAAAAGAAAATAATACTTATCAAGGTTTTTCCAAAAATTCAAAGACTTTTCAAAAAACTAAAAGTAACCATGTCAACTTTAATTTTCAAAACCGAAATCCATTGGCTGAAAAAATAATCGATCTACTCAAGGAGCTATTAAATTCTAACTCTATAGGTCTCCCCTATATCAATAGACAGAAAAAGACCATCTATACTCCTAAACCCAAAACAATTCTGAAATGGGTTCCTAAAGTTGTCAGCTTGGTTGCCCACACTGCTTTCAAAGTTACAAGCCATTAAAAGTGGTACCTAGATAGTGTTTTCTCCAGGCATATGACAGGTGACAAAGCTTTATTCACCGATCTAAAAGATATGACTGACGGATCAGTCACATTTGGTGATGGAAGCAATTGCAAGATCATTGGCCAAGGTACGGTTCAGCTTTATAACCTTCCCTTATTTAAGAATGTTTTATATATTGAGGGCTTAAAACATAACCCATTAAGCATTTCTCAGATATGCAATAATAACCATAGTGTGAAGTTTTCTAATCAAGGTTGTGAGATACTTGATAAAAGGGGTTCTGTTATATTAACTGGTCGCAGAACTTCTTAAAACTGCTACATCGTTAGTGATGCAAGCTCATCTACTCAATCATGTTACATGGTCCATACCGATGAGACTGAATTATGGCAAAAATGCCTTGGACATGTACACTATAGGAACTTATTTAGATTGAGCAAAAGAGAACTAATTAGAGGTCTAACCAAATTGCAAAGAGTAGACAAAATATGTGGTGAATGCCAATTGGGCAAACAGATTAGGAGCTCTCACAAGAAAGTGAACTCCAATACCACATCTAGACCACTCGAGCTTCTCCACATGGATCTTATTGGACCAACCAGATCGGAGAGTCGAGGAGGCAAAAAATATATCTTGGTTATCATAGATAACTATACCAGATTCACTTGGGTATCATTCTTAAAAGACAAAACTGAAACCCTGGATGAAGTGAAAAAGGTCATCAAACGAATCCAAAATGAGAAAGGTTCTCATGTTAGTAAGATCCGTAGTGATCATGGATATGAATTCAAAAATAGTAGTTTTGAGAAATTCTGTAGTGAACAGGGAATATCACATGAATTCTCTGCGCCCAAAACACCACAACAAATGGTATAGTTGAAAGAAAAAATAGAGTGCTTCAGATATGGCTAATGTTATGTTGAATAGCATAAAGCTCTCTAGAAATCTTTGGGCTAAATCAGTTAATACCGCATGTTATATTATTAATCGGGTTTATACCAGTAAATCTGATAATAAGACTGCTTATGAATTATAGTTTGAAAAGAAACCTACTGTCAAATACTTTCGAGTTTTCAGCAGCAAGTGTTATATTTTACGTGATCGTGAAAATTTAGAAAAGTTTGATACAAGAGTGATGAAGGCATTTTTCTTGGTTATTCTTTAAATAATCAAGCTTATAGGGTTCTAAATAAGAGAACTGGTGTGATTCAAGAGTCCATCAACGTGGTCATTGATGATCATTTGAATACACCAGCTCCAAGTTCAGATGATGATGAAGCTTTTATTATTGACAATCAAGATATCTCATTAAGTCAAAAAGAATCTGAACCAAGGACTGTTAAAGATCATCCAACCAATCAAATACTTGAAAACCCTCTCACTAGAGTTCGTACTCACAAACAACTTGAGAACATATGTAATTATGTTTATTTTACATCCCAAATAGAACCGGTCAACGTAAAAGAAGCACTTTCTGACGAAAATTGGATTGTTTCTATGCAGGATGAACTTAATCAATTTGTTCGTAATGATGTCTGGTATCTCGTTCCTAGACCTAAAGATAAACACATTATTGGAACAAAATAGATCTTTAAAAATAAGTCTGATGAGCTTGGAAATATTTTACGAAACAAGGCTAGACTGGTTGTACAAGGGTACACTCAAATTGAAGGCATCGATTACGATGAAACCTTTGCTCCAATCACTCGCCTTGAATCAATCAGACTTTTTATTTTCATCGCATGCTTTAGAAAATTTAAAATTTATCAGATGGATGTAAAGAGTGCTTTCTTGAATGGCGATTTACATGAAGAAGTGTATGTTGAACAACCTTCAGGGTTTGAAGACCCTAAGTTATCTGACTATGTATTTCGTCTCAAAAAGGCTCTCTATGGTCTAAATCAAGTGCCCAGGGTATGGTATGAAAAATTGACTAAATTCTTACTTAGTCATAGTTTTCAAGTCGGAAGTGTCGATAAGACGCTTTTTGTTAAGAAGAATAAAAATGATATTTTGATGGTTTAAATATATGTTGATGATATTATTTATGGATCAACTTGCTCTAACATGTCTATTGATTTTGCAGAGTTAATGAAATCAAGGTTTGAAATGAGCATGGTTGGCGAACTTAACTATTTTCTAGGGTTGCAAGTAAAACAACAACCTGATGAAATTTTCATTTCCCAGACCAAATATGCTTCAAACTTGGTTAAAAGGTTTGGATTTGAGAATGGTAAGAACTTTGATACTCCTATGAGTACAACGTTAAGAGTCTCAAAAGACTCTACAGGCAAAGATATAGATCCTTAACTATATCGTAGTATGAATGGTAGTTTGGTGTATCTTACTGCAAGTAGACCTGATATTGCATTAAGTGTTGTAATTTATGCGAGATATCAGTCTAATCCTAAGGAATCACATCTTACTTATGTTAAATGGATTATTAGATATATCGCAAGTACTATAAATCTGGGTCTATGGTATCCTTTTGATACTAGTGTTCAATTAGCCGGGTACTTAGCTGATTAGGCTGGTAATATCGATGATAGAAAATCAACCAGTGGTGGTTGTTTTTACATTGAAAATTGCTTAGTTTCTTGGTTCAGCAAGAAGCAAAGCTCAATATCGCTCTCCACTGCTGAGGCTGAGTATATTGCAGCTGGATATGCATATACTCAACTAGTTTGGATGAAATGCATGCTAATCGATTATGGAATTAATCAAGATTCAATGACCTTACATTGTGATAATTCCAGTGCGATAAATATTTCCAAAAATCCAATCCAGCATTCACGTACTAAGCACATTGACATTAGGTATCATTACATTTGTGAGTTGGTTGAAGAAAAAGTTATCTCCTTGGAATATATATCAACCGAAACTCAACTTGCTGATATATTTACTAAACTGCTCGATAAAAGTAGGTTTAATACATTGAAATTTAATCTTGGTATGTGCATTTTACATTGAATATTCTTGCTTGCATGTATCATAGTGTACTATATTTAGTAATATTTGTATTTAAATTTTAAATTTTTACATTAAAAATGTATTTTTAGTCGATACTCGACCGGTCGTGCACCGCACTCGACCGGTCGTGGTACTCGTGAACATGATATATTTGGAAAAAATTCCCTTCTTCTTCATTTCCACTCCGACCTACGACAAGTCGTGGCTCGACCAGTCATAGGATTTCTTATTTTTCTTCAAGGTGAGTCCTATTTCATCATTTTTCTTGAAGATTCATGCTCTCTATTCTTTGATTTGATCATTGTATAGCTAGATTTCATCTCTTGTTGGGTTTTTCAAGGATTTCTTCTCAATTTGCTGATCTAGAGAAAACTCATCCTTTCTTTTGTGCATTTCGCTTGCTCTTTGTATATCTTCTTGAATATGGATGCTAGAGTGAAAAAGAAAACATCCCGTGGTCCATCTTCATCTAGATCTACACCGATAACTAAACGGCACCTTCGGTCACCCGAAGATGATTCTCAAGATGTAAGAGATTTACGTGTCTGTAAAATTATCGTTGAGCATACCGCTGACCTCAATCACATTGCTCCATATGGTATTATCCCTCTCCTTGAATCTGTTGGCTGGACTAACATTTTGCTTTGGGGTGGGCCTGCATACCAGTCCATTACCCAATCAATGGTAGCATGTATCTCAGAATTTTCTCTTAATAATTTAACATTTTCAATTGATACTAAAGAAGGAAAATTTGAAGTAGACCATCATTTGATATCAGGTATTATGGATATACCTGTTAATGATGAAGGTATACCGATTCATACTTTATACGACAAACCATCTGAATCAGAAAAATGCATGTTAACACGAGATTTATGCAAAATTGATGTGCATTGGACACACAAAGCGAATGCTCTCCCTTCAAAGTATTTGTTACCTAGATACAGAGTGTTATATTGTTTCTTCATTTCCAATGTGTATCCTTGGTCCGGTAATAAAATCGAGTTGACTTCTTTCATGGTTCGTGTGTTGCATTCTATTGCTTCTGGTACCAAGGTCTGTCTTCTTCTTTGATTTTTTATTTCATTATTCAGTTTCATCTCCATCCGGGTCATAGTGATATTTGGTTCGGTTATCTTATGACTATTTTAGCCACTCACATGCTTGTCAATAAACCTGTTAATGAGGCACCAATTCATTATCTTATTTTCAACAATTCCAATCTTAATAAAATGAAGTTGGATTTGCTTCCTGGCCAAGTAGATGTAGGTGGTGTTGGTGGTGATGGAGGTGTTGGTGGTGAAGCTGGAAATGAAGGGGAAGCTGGTGATCTTCCACAATAAGATGTTAATATGGATGAGATTTTTGATGAGATAGAATCTGATTCACCAAATGATCCAGATTATGATCCTTCTGGTTATGATGCACGCCTTCGTGCATTGGAGAAAAAGGTTGATAATATGAATATAGCCCACGATATGCGATTTAAGTACATGCGAAAATATCTTCGTCGCATCAATAGGGGCTTACACCAGATTGATCCGACTATCCCTACTTCCTCTTCTGTATCAGATTAGGTGAATTATCTTCTGGATAATATAACATTATCTTTTATTTTGGATATATATTATGGATTATGGTTTGATAACATTGTCTTTTGGATATTGTATTATGGATTGATGATGGCTTGATGCTTCAGGTTTGTATTTTAAAATATGCTTTGTCCTTTCATATCTCTTTCTCATTATCTGCTTATTACTCTCTATGTTCTCTTTCCTTTTGTGACTTTCCCTTGTCATTTTGTGACAAAAAGGGGGGGTAGTAAGGTAAAAGGGAGTAGTATGGAAAGGGAGAGTAATTTATTTGTTTGATTGATTGATTGAGAAGGATATGTGGATGAGAATATGTTATTGACTGTTTACATGAGCAGTACTCGTATTACTCAGGGGGAGTAGAGTAATTTGTGATTTTATGGCTCATGATTTCTTATTATCTTCTTTGCTATGTGTTTTGTCACAAATTTGACAAAGGGGGAGATTGTAAGTGCTATGATTTCATATCCCTTTGGTTGTCAAATTTTGTGGTGCCAAAACCTATATCTATGTCTTGTATATCTTGTGTTTCATGTTTGAGACTATTCATTACAATCAAGACATCGCATTTCAAGACCAGAACTTAAATGAAGAAGTTTTCAAGTCATGGATAAAGAATTCAAGTATTGAAGTCTTCAAGTTTTGCATGTTCAAGATTCAATCAAGTTCAAGTATATTAGAAGATTTTGTCAAGTTAAGATCAAGCTCAAGAAGGCCTACTACAAGATTTGTATATTCTCAAGCTTCTCTTAAGGGTCATCTGAGTGCACAGATTTTCAATGTCCATTTCACTTTTAAGGTTTGTTTGACCTTAGATTGACCTTAGGATGGGCTTTGCAATAGGTCATTCTGGATACATAATTCATATATTTCAATATGCTTGTTTGGGCTGTTCTAAGACCAGTCCTAGCTCTGCTATGACCGGTCTTAAGTTATTCAGGACCAGTCCTAGGTTATTGAAGATTTTCAGATCTTTCTAGCTGTCCTACGACCAGTCCTGGACATCCTACGACCAGTCCTATGAGTTCTACGACTCATCCTTCGACCGGTCGTAGCCCTACGACTCAAACTCCAGCAACCAAATTAAGGGTCCTATGACCGGTCGTAGGTGTCCCACGACTAGTCATAGGTGGCCCACGACCGGTCGTAGACCACCCAGGACCGGTCGTGGAATCGTAAAATCTTATCCCGCAAAAATCTTTGAAAATATTTGAAGCTACGACCAGTTCTAGGATCCTAAGACCAGTCGTAGACGAGATTTTTTATGCTATAAATAGAGCACGAACTTCAGAGTTTTAGTAATTCAATTCAATTCTATTCAAGCAATCTTTAGGCTATTCTCTGAAATAAGTTTGTGTTTGTTTTAAGCTACTTTCTGCTTATTTAATATTCCTTTTGCTAACTTGTTTTTTATTTGATTTTGATCCACATTCCAATCTTATTAGAAAAGGAGAATTTCTGATATTCCTTCTTCTTGGATTCAAAATCAAATAGAACTAGCCCTTTTGATTTAAAATCAATTAGACTTAAAACCATTCTTAAAGTGAGTATTGGACTTTGAACGTTGAATCGAACTTCTACTCCGATTGGTTCTACCGGGCTTCTTCAAAAGGTGATTCAGGTATTTTACATTTTTGTAATTTACTTTCTTTGGTTTTGTTTGAGATTTGCTAGAAAAATCTCATTGTATTGGTTATCTGAGGAGAGCCAGAAAACTCAAATTGTGAAGGTTTTTGGATTGTGTAAGCCCGAGATCAAAGACACAATTGTGAAGGTTTTAGGTGAACCTGTGAAACCTATTTTGATAGTGCATGCTAATATCCCCTGTGTGAGGATATTAGGAGTGGAGTAGCATTTTGTGTGGCTGTTGGATAACAGTTGGTGTACACACAGGCGAACCACTATATCATTGTGCTGTGGATGTGCATTATTCTTTCATTCTTTTATTCATTCAGTTTTGTGGTTTGTATTCGTGGATGAATGTTGTAATCTTTTTATTCTAAGCAAGTGTGGGGAATGTTGTAATAAATTAGGATTTATTTTTACAAGTTATTTTGATTTCCTTGCTTTTTATTCCTCATTAGTTTGTGATATAAAGGACGTTCTAGAAATAAGGTTGTCCTACCTTAAACCTTTGGTTTTTGGTGTAAGGTTGTCCTTAGAACTGATAAAGTATCATTCTCTTTATTTTAGGCTATTGAGATTACTTTAAATTCAGCATTGTGCTTTATTTCTTTTATTATTCCATTGTTATTAGTTTTATTTGGCATTGCCCTATTCACCCCCCCTCTAGGGCCTATAGCTAGGCCCTTTCATATACCAGTTTAATGATTTTGGTGTAGTGTACCATCTATCAATCTGGCGCTAGGTGCATCTGATGGGTCCATTAATTTCTGTACAAGGTAAGAAAATTGCTCAATCCACACGTGTCATCAATTAGCTTAAGAAATCATAACAAAATGGTGGGAAAAATCTCATTAATTTGAAACATGATCTTAATACAACATATAAACCTCGAGAAAGAAAAGATAATCGTGAAGGATAAAAACCAACTAATAATGAAGTCAGCTCAAATAGCTAACAGAAAAAGAAAAAGAAAAGAGAAATATAACTTAATCAGCCTTCCAATAAATAAATTTTAAAAACACAGTAGTTTAATCCTGTAAGACCTGTATCCTAGCCCGTACCATTCCGTATGCCTCCGCGGTTTTCCTGTTCGAATTTCGGTGACCCGCAATCTATTATCGGCATTTACACGAAATACTGAGACGTGTTACATATTTTAGAGTCGGCTCGACCCAAGACTTGTACCAAAGAGACCGCACCGTCACCACGGTTCCGATGCCCCATCTTGCACGCCGATGCGGTACCTAGGCTAGGAGATGTGGGACGACGTTCGGTTCGAGGAAAACGCCGCACGTTGTAATTCTGAGAGAATCTCTACGAAATGTCACATCAATCAATCAAATCAAGTCAAGTACAAGCAACCATCCCAAAGTACAACCACCCCTCTCCAAAGTCAACTTTCCCTTACATCAAGTACACCCATCACCTTTAACCCATCCCTCTCCCATCACTTCTCTCTCATTCCCTCTCTCTCTCTCATTCTCCATGCAAGAATCGTCCAAGCCTCCATGAGAGGCCTTGTGTGGCCCACTTCCTAACTCCCATCTCCACCATCCATGATCCATCTCGACCGTTGAATCTCAACCATCAGAGCTTTAAAAGGCGTTCATGGAAGAAGAAATCAAAGAAGATCAAAGGTGGGTGCTCCTCTCTCTCTCTCTCTCTCTCTTTCATTTTTTATGTGATGATGTAGTCGTGTGGCCCACTAGGCTGGACCCCACTTTGATGTATGTATTACTATGCCATCCAACCCCTTTTTGGATGGCCCATGTCCATGGGTGGGGCCACTTAACTGTACGTGTTAAGATCAGATCGTCCAGCGTCCAGGGACGCTGGACGTTGGAAATGGCAAATACAAATGTTAGCTTGGTAAGAAGCAATGGGGTGGGTCACTTGTATAGGCCCCACATGGATGTATAAATTCAATCCATGCCGTCCATCCCTTTCCTCAGACCATTTTAGGCATTGAGCCAAAAAATGGGGCTGATCCAACCGTCTGGTGAGCCATACCCTAGCAACAGTGATTTCCACCATTCAAATTCACCTTAATTTGTTTTACACGCTAAAAGAGGCCCAATATTGGGCTTAATAGATTTGTTATGGACTATGGGCAGCAGTGGGCGAGGAGAATTCTTACGATGTAGGCTCCACATGCAAAAAACCTCAAAAAAATAAGTTTTCAAAATTTAAAAAAAAAATTTATATAAGGTAGGCCTACTGCTGTCAGAGGCGCAAGCAGTACCTGCACTGCGGGCAGGCATCCTAGCCCCACAATGATGTATGTTCGATATCCACACCGTTCATTAGGTGGGCCACCACATGAGGTGGGTCCCCTCCAAATATTGGGCTAATTTGACGCTCAAGTGGCACACATCACAAGAAACAGTGTTGAATTGAATGTTTACCAATGAAACACTTTTAGGTTGGTACGGATGTTTTGGATCATTATGAAGTTTGTTTTTCCTCTTTATCCAGGTCCGTGTGACCTTATCAACTGTTGGATGACATATAAACGTTATGGTGGGCCCCACTTGGGACCCACCTAAATTGGAAAAGGATTGGCTGTTGTACGCCACACACTAGCCAAGTTGTTGTTGTAAGAGACGTCAGCAAGTTCTGTGGGTCCCCACTGGTGTATGTGTTCCACCATGTTGTATGTATCTTATCCACACTGTCCAAATGGTGGACCACACCTTGATGTACGGCTTCATTCTCATCGTCCAGCTACTGGACGGTGGGTCTCCACCGTGGTGTATCTGTAATAGCCAAGCCGTCCAGTGGCTTAAGTTGCTGACGAGTCCGTAGTTTTGTGTGGGGCCTACTATTTGTCCACGTGTGTGGGACCACATGTGTGGGGCCTACCATCCTTCCACGTGTGTGGGGACCACACATGTGGGCCTACCATGATTGCGTAGGTCTCATCTCCACCGTACAGCTGTTGGACGGTGGCAACCCACCTTGTATGCATGTTTATATACCCTGTCCACGGACATGGACTGGATGTTTTTTTTTTAAAATCATAATAATAATAATTATATAATATAATAATATATTTGACTTATACATATACTGTATATGTGGTGGGCCCCACGTGGCAACCCACCTTGATATATGTATTCTATCTGCACCGTCCAACAGGTCTGGACGGTGAAACCTGCTTGATGAATGTAACATCCATGACGTTTGTAACCTGCGGGGCCCACCTTGCATGCATTGCATATCCTAACCGTCCGTACATGGGTCCCACATGACGTCCTCATCTTGACCGTCCATCAATTAGACGTCCAGGGCGGGACGTCTGAATGTATATATTTATAATATAGTATGGTGGTCATATGGGACCCACTTGCTTTGAATTTTTAAGATCGTACAACAGCTATATAGCTGTGTATTGATGTCAGCAAAACCTGTGGGGCCCACGCATGATATATGTGTCTTATCCATGCTGCACGGCAGCCATGGGACCCACACACGCGTGGACTCCACTGTGATGCGAGTGTTTCATCAACACCGTTCATCATGTGGTCTAAGTTGTATCTAAACCGTCCATCTATATGGGACCCACACAAGGTATGTTTTATATTCACGCCATCCAGACCGTCCATCATCTGGATGGTGGATGTGGGACACCTCACGTCCAATCCCTGGACATGGGACACCTCCAAGGTGTATGTATTTTATTCTCGTTGTCCTTATGTGAGACCCACTCAGTGTATGTGATTTATACCCACTGATGTATGGGTTTATTCATACTGTCCAATACAGGGACGTGGGCCGCCTTAATGCATGTGCTGCATATCCATGTCGTCCGTCTGCTACTGTGGGGACCACATCATGATGTACTTGTTTATCCACACTGTCCAGGCAATGCTGGACGGTGTTGAACATGTTTGGATGGTGTAGATTTACATAGGCAATGTTTAGATGGTGCTGATTTACATGGGAAGTGTTTGGATAACACTGATTCACCTGGACAGTGTTTGGACAGTACTGATCATCATCAAAGAGCCATGTGCCCCATAGAATGATAGTGTGCAGTGACACACATGTTACACCTACAACTATTGAAGGGATTTTTGGTGTGGTCCAAGCTCACTTGAGGCACATTGGTGCGGCCCATCCATGAGGCTCGTCCTGATGTATATTTGAGGCCCACGTGCTAGGGCCCACCTGCCTTATATTTAAGGCCCATGTGACAGTGCCCACCTGTTTGAATCTGAGGCCCATGGGCGAGGCCCAATGTGATGTATTTGAGGCCCATGGGCGAGGCCCTATGTGATGTATTGAGGCTCATGGGCGAGGCCCTATGTGATGTATATGAGGCCCAGGCATGAAGCCCATTGTGATGTATTTCTAGCTCATTTGTAAGGCCCATTGTGATGTACTTTCGGCCCATATGTTATCACCCATTGTGATATATTTCTAGCCCATACGATTAGGCCCATATGATGTATTTGAGGCCCAAGTGCAGGGCCCACCTGTGGGGTATTCGAGGTCTGATTTGATGTATGTTGGCCCATATAGCGAGGCCTGATGTGATGTATATATGGTCTATGTGCCGAGGCCCATAGTGATGTGTATTAGGCCCTTGTGTGAGGCCATGGGCTCACGATACATTTGACCCTATGTGGGTTACCCCTTGGGAGCAATGATGGCTAAATGTCCACATTGGTAAGACATGATAGTTAAATGTCCACATTGTAACCTTCCCTTAGGCCTTACTAGGCCCATTCTCATCATTCTCTTAGTGGGTTAACCCAAATAACTGGGCCCCACTTACCATAGACAGATGGCTCCGTGCTATCAGATTTGATATAACTGTGGCCGAGTGCCAATCTTTATACTATGGTTGATCGGCTGATCATCTAAGGACCTTGCTTTGTTTATCTGCTGATTATCGGTGTCGATTGTTGTGACCGATTTGTCGATTCTGATTAGCGATCGAGGTCGATTATTAAGATCGATTAGCCAATTTCGATTAGAGATCGAGGCTGATTATCAAGACCGATTGTCGAGACCTATATGATGTACATGCGACCCGTAGTTGAGGCCCATTGTGACACGCATTAGGCCCATGATACATGGCCCGTTTGATGTATTTAAGACCCATGTGTAGGACTCACATGTCATGTATTTGAGGCCCATGGGCAAGGCCCATTGTGATGTATTCATGGCCCATGGGCAAGGCCCATTGTGATGTATTTATGGCCTATGGGTAAGGCCCATTGTGATATGTATTAGGCCCATGAGCAGGGTCCACCTGTTGTGTATATGTGGCCATTGAGTAAGGCCCATTGTGTTGTATATTAAGCCTTTGTGTGAGGCCGTTGGCCCATTATATGTTTGGATCTATGTGGGCCATTCCTTGGGGAAATGTTCGTTAAATGTCCACATTATCGAGGCCGATTGTTTATACCGACTATAAGTATGTGACAGCATAGCATCATGATACATGCCCATACACATCATTTGCATGTTTGTTATGAGATATGATTGACCATAACATATGTCATTGGGTAGGATGATATGAGACTCCCCGATAGGAAGAGGTTTTCTCACCTGAGCACACGGCATGCGCAGGATTGATGTATGATTGGACTGTATGACTCATGCATCATACATTTTGTGATATGACTATTATACGCCCTAGCGATATCAGGGTCGTAGCCCCCATAGACATATTTGAATAGGTAGATGGGACACCAAAAATGTTTGGTTCTAGCATACGGGCATCATAGATGTCCCTGGGTGAAAATCCCTAAACCTCCGTGGCCAGGAGACGCCCCAACGTCGAGACCAAGTGGATGTATATGAGCACATGAGGGCTGTATACCAGTAGGCCGTGTCTTCCACTGTGTCGTGGTCGGTTAGGATGAGGTGTGACCTTACCCGCCTAAGTGCGGGGGTAATATTTAGGTTGAGTTTGACCAGCTTGAGGAATGGGTCTGCTATCGAGAAGCCAGGCGCGATATTGGCAGGTAAATAGTGAGGTCTCTTCCACTTACCTAGTTGTGCGCTCGGATAAGGGTAGCAAGCTGGCGTATAGTGTAATAGACCTCGGTGATGATCCTAGAGATGAACTATACTGATATGTGGTTTTAGTGAGCAGGATTTGCATACTCATTCATTCATTCACCGTCCACTCGGGCTGGTGGTGCGTAATTATTTGTTACATGTGCCTTCGCAATGGCCAGGATTTCGGTTGGGGCACGGGACTAACCTGAGACCAGGAGTTTATCACATTGAGTCTGACTATCCAAATTTAGATATGAGACTGGTTTGGATAGAAGTCCCTTATGATGGACCCCATAGCCTGCGATACTACGTACTATCATCCCGACTTCACACTCCTGCTTGGTCATTCCATTCGCACTGCATGTTGCATTACATCCGCGGTATATGGTACGACTAACGCTATTTATGTTACTCATCAGGAATGTATATTGCATTGCATCCTCTGCATCTGCTATTTGGCTCTCTATGACTCCTCATTTGCATAGCTGATTTCTATTGCGTATTTTAATATTGTATGACTCATGCACTTGTCAGTATCTCCGCTTACTCTGTTAACGTGTGATTTATGACTTTGTTAGTACTTCTGTTTACTTTGATAATTTTTGATCTTGTTAATATTTTTATTTACTCTGATAATTCATGATTTTATCAACATTTCTGCTTATTCCAACATTAGACGATTTATGGATTACCAGTATTTCTGGTATTGAATGATTTTGGTATTATACTGAATACTCGGCACTTACTTTGTGCACACACTTACACCACCCTCTAAGCTTTCTATAAGCTTATGCACGATAGATACATGCAAGTGATGTTAGGTTGCATCAATGTTGAGCTTGGAGCGTTCAATGGTCTTTTGGAGCTTGATTTTTTATTTATGTATTTCCCTTCCAGCATTGTACTCAAATGTTTATATTAGTGGGTATGTGATGATGATGTTGCCTTTGTAAATTGGGTAATCTTGTGGTTATGCTTTATGAGATAAATGTATAAAAACAAATTCTCCTTATAGGATCCCAGGATCAGAATTTAGCATATGGATGTTAGGAGCCGAGAATGGGGTACTACGGAGGCTGTTGGCATCGGATTCGGTGATCGAGATTCCTGTGAATCTGACTTTCAAGTTTGAAGCGTGACAGAAGTTGGTATCAGAGCATAACTTGGGAATACCTGAGGATAACATCACATATCTAGTGATAATTACTCTTCACTTTATGATTGTTGAGAACCTAGACTGATTAGGTCCCCGAGTTCGAATAACTTAGAGATTTTCTGATATAGTCCCCTATCGTTGACATTGCGAGATTGCATAGTTCTAGGTTCAGTTGGATCGACGTAGTGTTGATGATGCGTCTTGGGAGGGCGAGGTTGAGATTAGAAAACTGTATCTTCAGCCTTTATAGATTAATTATGTCTTGTCACATATACTTGATGATGTTTCCTCTTCCCTTCTCTGTTCTGTAAATTTTGAGGATGAAATTTTTTATTTGAAGAGGAGAGTTGTAAGACCTGTATCCTAGCCCGTACTGTTTCGTATGCCTCCGCGGTCCTCCCGATTGAATTTCGGTGACCCGCGATCTGTTATCGGCATTTGCATGAAATCCTGAAATGTGTCCCATATTCCAAAGTCAGCTCGACCCAAGACTTGTACCAGAGCGACCGCATTGTCGCCATGGTTCCGATGCCGCATCTTGCACTCCGATGCGGTACTTGGGCTAGGAGATGTGAGCCCACGTTCAGTTCTAGGAAAATGCCGCTCGTTGCAATTCTGAGAGAATCTCTACGAAACATCACATCAATCATTCAAATCAAGTCAAGTATAAGCAACCATCCCCAGGTACAACCACCCCTCCCCAAAGTCAACTTTCCCTTACATCAAGTACACCCATCACCTTTCACTCATCCCTCTCCCATCACTTCTCTCTCATTCCCTCTCTCTCTCTCTCATTCTTCATGCAAGAATCGTCTAAGCCTCCATGAGAGGCCTTATGTGGCCCACTTCCTAACTCCCATCTCCACCATCCATGATCCATCTCGACCGTTGAATCTCAACCATCGGAGCTTTAAAAGGCATTCATGGAAGAAGAAATCCAAGAAGATCAAAGGTGGGTGCTCCTCTCTCTCTCTCTTTCATTTTTTTATGTGATGTAGTCGTGTGGCCCACTAGGCTGGATCCCACTTTTATGTAAGTATTACTATGCCATCCAACACCTTTTTGGGTGCCCCATGTCCATGGGTGGGGCCACTTAACTGTACGTGTTAAGATCAGATTGTCCAGCGTTCAGGGCTGCTGGACATTGGAAATGAAAAATGCAAATGTTAGCATGGTAGGAAGCAATGGGTTGGGTCACTTGTATAAGCCCCACATGGATGTATAAATTTAATCCACGCCGTCCATCCCTTTCCTCAGACCATTTTAGGCATTGAGCCAACAAATGGGGCTGATCCAACTGTCTGGTGGGCCATACCCTAGCAACAGTGATTTCCACCATTCAAATTCACTTTAATTTTTTTTACACGCTGAAAGAGGCTCAATATTGGGCTTGATAGATTTGTTATGGTGTAACACCCTGGATTTTTACCAACCTAGGGTTAGACGTCCTTAGGCAATAGGTCAACCATAACACCTTGGTAATTTCTCAGAACTCAATTCCAAAGCCAAAGAAATCATTTAGAATGAAATTCTTTAGAAATTTAACAGGAATTAACTAGCGCTACACTAGATTACCAGTGAAATAAGCACCGACCACTTTAAATACGATCTGTAAGACCCAAAACCTATAGAATCGTTGACGCTATCTTACCATAAAACCCAGGATCAAACTCTAAACCTGTTTGTTCTCAGGAACCCTTTGAAACTTTGTATTAGATCTAGACCGTGCGTCGAAAGTCCGATAGCCATAATCTTAGACAATTACGACCGCCTAGTTGGACTTGACAATCATTTCGAAAATCAAGCCCAACTGATGTCCTGAGGCTATTTCATTGAGCCTGGAGCAAGGAGTGTGAGAAAGAGTAGAATTCTTTATAAATTAAATGTGATTTAAATAAATCTGACACGTGTTGCTTGCATGACATTTTTAATCATTTTGGCCGTTGGAATTTGACCAAATTTCACCCTCGGATCAGGATAGGTGGCCCTTACATGTCATAGCACTTGTGGCCCTGATCGAGTTTCGGTGACCGCTGAACTGAAACTGGTCCACCACGGTCGATCTGGAAACCCGACCGGACAGAAAACTTAGCTTGACCTAGATCCAATATTAGATAGCTTAAGTCCGACCACATTTAGTAATAGGACTTCAAGAAGCGCTCCGTTGGATCGGAACAAACCCGATTTGGATATAACATAAGTATACCTTGGACCTAAGTCTATATAGGTGAGTTTTTAACTTATAAAAGGCCTTAAACCCTCTCCCATTTAGCCCATACAAATTTGAGAGAAACCCTAGGAGAGAGGAGAGAAAAGAGAGAGAAAGTGTGAGAGAAGTGGGAGAACCTTCCAGCTATTCTTCCCTGCTGATATACATGCTTACCCATCGCTTTGCGATCGCTATCCTGGCGATTCTGGCATCATTCTTAGGTAAGAAAGGCCTAACCCTAACTTATTTTAGGGTTTCCATTATTGCTAGTAGCTAGATAGCTAACCTAGCTTGTATTATAGGTTAATATTTCATGTATACGAAGACTTAGAGATTCCATCGACTTCTTTACGCTTCTACGGGTTAAGGTGCGGATTTTAGACGCTTAGATTACCTATTTTCAAAGCTTTCAATGCCGTTTAATGGTACATTGTTGACAAGAATGCTTTTTGACATGTAGAACATGTTGTCTGTTTTTCATTTCGAATACGTACGAAGAATATGAGATTTAGGGTATTTTGGATATTTGTAGGAAATACTGTATACATACACATTTTGCTGATATGATTGCCATGATTATTTGCCATGTACCTATACTAGTTATGCGTGTATGATCTGTTTGGCGAAGAGATTCGCCCTAATGCACATTTTGGCCGACATATGCTATGTAGACTAAAGTGTGTAGACTAAGTGTTTATATAAATGTTTGTATAGGTAAGTATTGCGTAAATGAGGTTGTATATTAGTGTTGAGATAGGATTCTCAACTAATTTGATGATGTACATGATTTCCTCCATGCTTGTTGTATTTCAATTGATTACCTTATGTGTGAAGTACTCGTGTATGGTTAACTACTTATGATCTATGTTATAACATGCTGATAACATGCTGTAATTTCTTGTATTTCAATTTTGTCTCTCTCATATGATTATTGATTTAGATTACAAGTGTTTGGGGCTATACTCTAGTCTAGGCAGTCGGTAACAGATTAGAATTCGTGGTTGGATTCTATTCGCCACGAAGGATGTGTAAGACGAACCTGAGTCGTATTAAAGTCGTCGGCAGTGGTTAGGCCACACGAAGTGCTTGTACACTTCATGTCGGTCGATTTAACGTGCGCTCGTGCTAGTCGGACTCATCAAGTAATCCGATTGACCGTTGTATGTTCACCTTGTATTCGTCATAACTGCTTGAACCTAGGATACTAAACTTACCAGTGATAACCCTGATAACCATGGTACCTTGATCCACTAAGACTCATAAGTCGGGCATGGTGGTATGGGACACTGTGGTCGAGCTGTCAGCTTACGCTGGGGCCACAAACCTCCCCATAGTGATCAGTGAGCAACCCTAACTTGTGAGCAGATTATGGTGGTATGAGACATTGTATTCTTGCTATCGGCCTACACTGATAAGGTGATGGGGGAGCGGTGCAACGAGTGCGAGTAATAGCCCTGACGGCCCTTTGTAGTGACCTCGAGCGTACTCTGAGTCTACGTGAGGCGACGACCCTTCCGTAGCAACAAGAGTACAACTAGGCCTGTATTGATAAGGTGATGGGGGAGCGGAGCAACGAGTGCATGCAACATTCCTGGCAGCCCTTGCAGTGACCTAGAAATATATCATCGTATGAGACTACTAGGAGTAACAACCCTAGACAGGATCCTTGTTGGGAATGATATATGGGAAGTACCCTAGTTTCCCAATTCTGCTGTATAAAAAGGACTAATAATAACTCGGTAATCATATTCATATCACACTGCATGTGCCTGGAAGATGTGGAGCACTGAGGGAAGAAAGCATGCCGCGGACGTAAGATGATGTCGCATGAGGGAGTATGTCGGTGAGGGCATCCATCATGTCATTTCATTCTTGCATTAATCACAGTGTTTAAGAATGTTTGATTGCTTGCTTTACCATTATCGCGTGATTGATTTGATAACATGCTAATCTTTGATCTATGATTCCACTGAGTTAGCTACTCACTCCCACGTTACGGGACAGTGTTGTACACACCAAACAGTCTCTATTTTAGTTTCAGATGATGGCGTTACTTACGAAGCAGAGCCGGACTTTATGATGATGAGGAGGATTCCTTCTATATGCAGGTTCTGATCGACAGGTTTACAAGGTTATTAATTAGATGTCAATACACTTGGTATTTTATCTTTTATTTACACACCCATGTATATTCTTTTCTTTCTATTTTAGAGCATACATGTATTTAGTTAACTTGGTAACATGTTCACACTCTGAAAACTTACAATCATTTATATATTTTATATATCTATCACATTCTTCCGCTTGCTAATTTAACTGTCTCTAGAGTATGATATGTTGTTTTGGCTTAATCCACTTCATGTTTTACGCACTATTACAACCGACATTCATCCATCATTAAAAATGTTGCATAAGTGATGTTCTGGAACTCGGGAGTGGAGTTTATGCTCGACCCTCGATTTTTAGGGCATTACATATGGACTATGGGAAGCAGTGGACGAGGCGGATTCTTGCGATGTAGGCTCCACATGCGAAAAACCTAAAAAAAAACAGGTTTTTAAAATTTTTAAAAAATATTATATAAGGCAGGCCTGCTAGTGCCAGCAGGGACCCACGGCCCCATCTGTGGGCCCCACAATGATGTATGTTTGATATCCACACAATTCATTATGTGGGCCACCACCTGAGGTGGCCCCCCTCCAAATATGGGGCTGATCTGACACTCAAGTGGCACACATCACAAGAAACAGTGTTGAATTGAACATCTGCCATTGAAACCCTTTTGGGTTGGCACGGACGTTTTGGATCATTATGAAGTTTGTATTTCCTCTTTATCCAAGTCCGTGTGACCTTATCAACTATTGGATGACATATAAACGTTATGGTGGGCCCCACTTGGGACCCACCTAAATTGGAAAAGGATTGGTTGTTGTACGCCACACACTAGCCATGTTGCTGCTGTAAGAGACGTAAGCAAGTTCTGTGGGTCCCCACTGGTGTATGTGTTCCACCATGTTGTATGTATCTTATCCACACTGTCCAAATGGTGGACCACACCTTGATGTACGACTTCATCCTCATCGTCCAGCTACTAGACGGTGGGTCTCCCCCGTGGTGTATCTATAATAGCCAAGCCGTCCAGTGGCTTAAGTTGCTGACGACTTCCGTAGTTTTGTGTGGGGCCTACTATTCATCCACATGTGTGGGACCACATGTGTGGGGCCTACCATCCTTCCACTTGTGTGGGGACCACACGTGCGGGTCTACCATGATTACATAAGTCTCATCTCCACCATACAGCTGTTGGACGGTGGTAACCCACCTTGTATGCGTGTACATATACCCTGTCCACGAACAGGAACTGGATGTTTTTTTTAAATAATAATAATAATAATAATAATTATTATATAATATAATAATATATGTGACTTATACATGTACTATATATGTGGTGGGCCCCACGTGGTAACCCACCTTGATATATGTATTCTATCCGCACCGTACAATAGGTTTGGACGGTGAGACATGCTTGATGAATGTATCATCCACGATGTTTGGCACTTGCGGGGACCACCTTGCATGCATTGCATATCCTAACTGTCCGTACGTGGCTCCCACATGACATCCTCATCTTGACCGTCCATCAATTAGACGTCTAGGGCAGGATGTCTGAATGTATATATTTATAATATAATATGGTGGTCATATGAGACCCACCTATTTTTAATTTTCAAGATCATACAACAGCTATATAGTTGTTGTATTGATGTCAGCAAAACCTGTGGGGCCCAAGCATGATATATGTGTCTTATCCATGCTGCACGGCAGCCGTGGGACCCACACACGTGTGGACTCCACCGTGATGCGAGTGTTTCATCAACATCGTTCATCATGTGGTCTAAGTTGTATCTAGACCATCCATCTATATGGGACCCACATGAGGTATGTTTTATATTCACGCCATCCTGACCATCTATCATCTAGATGGTGGATGTGGGACACCTCACGTCCAGTCCCTGGACGTGGGACACCTCCAAGGTGTATGTATTTTATTCTCCTTGTCCTTATGTGGGACCCACTCAGTGTATGTGATTTATACCCACATATGTATGGGTTTATTCACACTGTCCATTACATGGACGTGGGCCGCCTTAATGCATGTGCTGCATATCCATACCGTCTGTCTCTCTACTGTGGGGACCACATCATGATGTCCTTGTTTATCCACACCGTCCAGGCAGTGCTGGACAGTGTTGGACATGTTTGGATGGTGTAGATTTACATAGGCAATATTTGGATGGTGCTGATTTACATGGGAAGTGTTTGGATAGCGCTGATTCACCTGAACAATGTTTGGACAGTAATGATCATCATTAAAGAGCCATGTGCCCCATAGAATGATATTGTGCAGTGACACACATGTTACACCTGCAACTATTGAAAGGATTTTGGTGTGGTCCAAGCCCACTTGAGGCCCATTAGTGCGGCCCATCCATGAGGCCCGTCATAATGTATATTTGAGGCCCACGTGATAGGGCCCACCTGCCTTATATTTAAGTCCCATGTGACAGTGCCCATCTGTTTGAATCTGAGACCCATGGGTGAGGCCCAATGTGATGTATTTGAGGCCCATTGGCGAGGCCTTATGTGATTTACTTGAGGCTCATGGGCGAGGCCCTATGTGATGTATATGAGGCCTAGGCATGAAGCCCTATGTGATGTATATGAGGCCTAGGCATGAAGCCCATTGTGATGTATTTCTGGTTCCTTTGGTAAGGCCCATTGTGATGTACTTCCGGCCCATATGTTGTGGCCCATTGTGATATATTTCTGGGCTATACGATTAGGCCCATGTGATGTATTTGAGGCCCAATTGTAGGGCCCACCTATGGTGTATTCGAGGTACGATGTGATGTATGTTGGCCCATATAGCGAGGCCTGATGTGTTGTATATATGGTCCATGTGTTGAGGCCTATAGTGATGTGTATTAGGCCCTTGTGTGAGGCCATGGGCTCACGATACGTTTGACCCTATGTGGGCCACCCCTTTGGAGCAATTATGGCTAAATGTCCACATTGGTGAGCGATGATAATTAAATGTCCACATCGTGACCTTCCCTTAGGCCTTACTAGGCCCATTCTCATCATTCTCTTAGTGGGTTAACCCAAATAAGTGGGTCCCACTTACCATAGACGGATGGCTCCGTGCTATCAGATTTGATATAACCATGGCCGAGTGCCAATCTTTATACTATGGTTGATCAGCTAATCATCTATGGACCCCACTTTGTTTATCTTCTGATTATCGGTGTCGATTGTCGTGACCGATTTGTCGATTCCGATTAGCGATCGAGGCCAATTATCAAGATTGATTGGCCGATTCCGATTAACGATCGAGGCTGATTATCAAGACCGATTGTCGAGACCTATATGATGTACATGCGACCTGTAGTTGAGGCCCATTGTGACACGCATTAGGCCCATGATGCATGGCCCGTTTGATGTATTCAAGATCCATGTGGAGGGCCCACATGTCATGTATTTGAGGCCCATGGGCAAGGCCCATTGTGAAGTATTCATGGCCCCTGGGTAAGGCCCATTGTTGATGTATTTATGGCCTATGGGTTAGGCCCATTGCGATATGTATTAGGCCCATGAGCAGGGTCCACCTATTGTGTATATGTGGCCATTGAGTAAGGCCCATTGTGTTGTATAATAGGCCTTTGTGTGAGGCCGTTGGCCCATTATATGTTAGGATCTATGCGGGCCATTCCTTGGGGCAATGTTGGTTAAATGTCCACATTGTCGAGGCCGATTGTTTATACCGACTATGAGTATGTGACAACATAGCATCATGATACATGCCCATACGCATCATCTGCATGTTTGTTATGAGATGTGATTGACCATAACATATGTCATTGGGTAGGATGATATGAGACTCCCAAATAGGCGGAGGTTATCTCACCTGAGCGCACGGCATGCGCAGGATTGATGTATGATTGAATTGTATGACTCATGCATCATGCATTTTGTGATATGACTATTGTACACCCTAGCGATATCATGGTCGTAGCCTCCATAGGCATATCGTGGATAGGCAGATGGGACAATAAAAATATTTAGTTCTAGCATACGGGTGCCATAGATGTCCCTGGGTGAAAATTCCTCCCAACGTCGAGACCGAGTGGATGTATATGAGCGCATGAGGGCTGTATACCAGTAGGCCGCATCTCCACTGCGTCGCGGTCGGTTGGGAGGGGGTATGACCTTACCCACCTAAGTCAGTGGGCAATATCTAGGTTGAGTCTGACCATCTTTAGGAATAGGTCTGCTATCGACAAGCCAGGCGCGATATTGGCAGGCAAATAGTGAGGTCTCTTCTACTTACCCAGTTGTGCGCTCGGATAGGGGCGACAAGCTGGCGTATAGTGTAATAGACCCTGGTGATGATTCCAGAGATGAACTATACTGATATGTGGATTTAGTGAGTAGGATTTGTATACTCATTCATTCATTCAACATCCACTCGGGCTAGTGGTGCGCAACTATTTGTAACGTGTACCTTCACAATGGCCAGGATTTCAGTTGGGGCGTGCGACTAACTTGAGACCAGGAGTTTACCACATTGAGTCTGACTATCCAAATTTAGGTATGGGAGTGGTTTGGATAAAATTCTCTTGTGATGGACCCCATAGCCTGCAATACTACGTACTATCATCCCGACTTCGCACTCCAGCTTAGTCATTCCATTCGCACTGCATGTTGTATTATCCGTAACATATTGTACGACTAACGCTGTTTATGTTACTCATCAGGAATGTATATTGCATTGCATCCTCTGCATCTGCTATTTGGCTCTCTATGACTCCTCATTTGCATAGCTGATTTCTATTGCATATTTTAATATTGTATGACTCATGCACTTGTCAGTATCTCCGCTTACTCTGTTATCGTGTGATTTATGACTTTGTTAGTACTTCTGTTTACTCTGATAATTCATGATCTTATCAGCATTTCTTCTTATTCCGACATTGGACGATTTATGGATTACTAGTATTTCTGGTATTGTATGATTATGACATTGTACTGAATACTTGGCACTTTGTGCACACACTTACACTACCCTCTAAGCTTTCTATAAGCTTATGCATGATAGATGCGTGTAGGTGATGTTAGGTTGTAGCAGTGTTGAGCTTGGAGCGTTCAGTGGTCTTCTGGAGCTTGATTTTCATTTATGTATTTCGCTTTCAGTATTGTACTCAAATGTTTATATTAGTGGGTATGTGATGATGATGTTGCCTTTGTGAATTGGGTAATCTTGTGGTTATGCTTTACGAGATAAATGTACAAAAAAAGAAAAAAAAAACCTCCTTGTAGGATCCCAGGATCGAATCTGGCATATGGATGTTAGGAGCCGAGAATGGGGTACTATGGAGGCTGTTGGTTATGATTCGATGATCGGGATTCCTGTGAATCCGATTGTCGGGTTTGGGGCATGACAAATCCAGATAAAGTACTCCAAGAGATACCGAATCAATGAAAATAGAAATCCAGATAAAGCAATCCAGATAAAGCTTTTTACGGAAAGCCTAAAAAGCATATAGAGATCAGACTGCATGAGTGCAAGACAAATGAACAAAACATTTACACATAGAAATGCTAATTGATTGGAAAAAATAGGAAATGCAAAGCATAACCAAACTAGCTTGGTTAAGGTTATGATTTAAGAACAGGAGAGAGATTCCAGAGAAACTGAAAATTTCATATTGGTTGTGTCACTATACATGTGAACGACAAGAACATGTCTGATAATTTTATAATACATGTGTATGAAGAAAGTAGTCAGTGTCAGATAATTGTTGAAAAGGCTTCTTTCTACCAAAGTTCCTAGTTGGATTTCTTTCTGTTCATTACTTATTTCATTCTTATCATTATTAATGGTTGTGTTAGATTTGCTTTTGGGTGATTAAGGCTTTGGTTCTGTTGGACATGCCATTGCAGTAGGTTGTCTCATCCTGCAAGCAAAAGCCACAACATCTAAAGAGGAAGTCACTGTGTATGCAGCAAAGCTAAAATCTCGTTGAGCAACTGCTTCCTACTCTTTACTAAACAGGGCTTTCCTAATTTAGTTTGACAAACCCCATCAACAAGATTACTTTCCAACACCATATGGTTGGTGTAGTTCCTAGACTTGAGAGATTTGTACTCAAGGGACCAATAAAGTAAAATTCAGCAGATGGAAAGTAATGCTTCATACACAAACTAGAGAGATAGTAGGTGGGCTACCTTATAAGTACACTTGGTCTGCTTAGTGGCTTTTTTTTTCCTTGGTTGACCTTGTCGACTTTCCAAAAACCAATCGGTGAGTGGATTTTTTTAGCTCCCATTTCACCAAGTGGTGACCCAACAGAGTTGGCAAAAGTGAATCCATGGAGGTTAGGTCAAAACAGTAATTAGCCATCAAAATGCCCCTTTTAAGGATGCATTGAAACAGACCCTAAATGAGCAAATATACATGTCCATGTGTTGATAGACAGGTTTCCATCAATGTTTCATGCATTCCAATCACTGAAAAACTACAAACTAGTGTTAATAGATGGGTTTCCATGGATGTTTCATGCTTTCCTATAAATGAAAAACTACAAATTACAACGAAGAAAATGGGAAAGAATGCATTTATGTGCACACAGTTCAATAAAAGAGAGACCAAGAAAAATTAAGGACTTCTCCCAGCATCCATAATGATGAAATAGCCCTTGAATTGCAGTCATATTTCATTCAACCCCAACTTGGAAGGAATATAGCACAATATGAAGCCCAGATCTTCAATATGCATGGCAAGGAAATGAATTGCAATTTGGTTATTTCCATTTCATTAGACTTGTAATTGCAACTGAATTTGATATTGCATTCAAACACACCTTAAGGAATAATAGAAATGCATTTTCTAACAATCCAACATTTGTTTTCACCATTATTTCCATAGATGGACAACAATTGCATTTATAGCTAATGATCCAGATAGGCTTACGGCTAGGAATTACAAGAGATTACGAAAATTTGCAGAAATAAAGATGGGAAGAGATAAAAATTCACATATAGCAAAAAGCTAAACTGTGATGTTGCAATTATATTTAAAATGGTGGTTATCAAGTAAACCTAAAATGGAGCATCAGTCTCTAAAATCAGACTGACCAAACAATCCAAACCATCCAATCGATGGCTATCAAATGGATGGTCTAATTCTAAGGGCAAAATCAGATGGTCTTTACTGTCTTCTCAGTTTCATATTTGGGTTATGCCCCATCGACAATTAGGTCATCATTTTGGAGGGTTTGGATTACAGAATGATTATCCACGTCTGCAATCAAAGATTCACCACCATTTTATAAATGGTCATGGACTATCACATTAGTCTAGACCCATTTTCATTTGCTTCCTCCATGGGTCTTGCTTTTTGATAAGTTACCCCTTTTTTTGTAATTTCTAATACATTTTCCAGGGAGTGTTTGCACTTATGTCAAAACTGTATAAAAGCTCTGCAAAGATATCTAAATATATTTGGGTTTTGGGGTCTAGTCAATTTGTCACTTAATCATAGGTGACTACTAAATCAGCAATTGCAGGTGTATCCAAATAGGGCTCAAAACCATCATTTCAGATTGATGCAGGGGTTTCATCTCTAAACACCACTTTTAACACTGTGTTAAAATAGCATAAAAAAATCACAAACTGATTAACCTTCTTTGAACTGCTAGCATGCTTTACAAGGCAGTTGCATCCTTTTGCATGCATCTCATCTTACCTACAACTCCAATTGCAATGCCCTCAAATATAGAGTGAAAACAGAGGGCAACAATCAGCAAAATGTTATCACCTTGGTACCAGTAGTACTAGAGCGTGGACCATTTCCTGCATAGCATGCTCAACCAAAATCCTAAGATGTACAGAGTAAAAGTCAGTGGTCAATTTCAAATAAACGCATCGAATCTCATTCATTTTCTGATTACAAATGCATTTTCTGTTGTCTATTGGGAATGTGCCAAATAATACAAATGCATTCCAATTCCCAGAATGAACTGAAACCCCGGCTTAATCCAACATGTCTTCGATGTTAGATAATGTGTGATTGAAATTCATCTGGATTGTGTTTACATAAAGAACATAAAAGAGATGCATATCTTACAAAAACTAAACAAAGCAACCCACATTCCTACAAAATTCCAACTATGCCGGCAATACTTAAATCATTACTTGAGCAGCAGTTTATCTAGTCTCAAATTTAGCTGGATGCCCCAGCAGCGGTAGTGTTCTTATCATATCCTCCCTGTTGCTCCTATTTCACGAACTCTTCGACTAATGTCCGCTGCCTCTGTGTTAGATTCCCGACTAGAAAAATAAAAAATAAAAAATCCATTAGAAATTGTTCTAAAACAACAACGAAAACCTGCAAGACTAAATGCTCATACCTAAATGCAAGACTAAGATGCTCATATCTAATGGACTAGAGCAATGAGCACTGTGACCACTGCTGGAGTAGCAGCTTGGCCCTGATCTGCAGTAGCTAGCACATTCACCACTTGTGTTGGAGGCTGTTCACCCTATCAACCGATGTAAACAACTAGCCCTGATCCACACGTGCTACATAAAATAAGAGGGAGATCGAGAGAGGGAGGGAGAGTGAGAGGGAGATCGAGAGAGAGGGTTGAGATCGGGAGAGGGAGATCGAAAGAGAGGGAGATCGAGGGAGAGGGAGATCGAGAGAGAGGGAGGGAGAGTGAGAGGGACATCGAGAGAGAGGGTTGAATCGGAAAATTAAAAGAGAGGGAGAGGGAGATTGAGAGAGGGAGACGAAGACGAAGACAGAGATGACGATGAAGATGTGAAATGAGGATATTAGGGCTTTTGGCGTAAGGAAATGGTTAAAACCCATCGGTAGTCTACGATAGATAGAGTAATGTGCCTCTTGGGCCTTGTAGGGTCCACTTAGAGGTTTTTAATCGAATCCATTCCATCCATCTATTTCAAAATAAAATAATAAGATGAAATAATAAGAAATAAGAAGATCCAATACTCAATTAGGACACACCAACAAAACAGTGGAAAGAACAGCGTATAACATAATGACTCTAACACGGTTTAGTACCGTTTCAAATCAGAAATGGCTTAAAGTCATTTTTGAACCAAAATCTTAACTGTACCAGTTTGATGATTTTGGTGTACTGATTGTATCCTCGTAAATAGAAAAAAAATTGTCATTTCTCATCGATTTCTAACATCCAGACTTTCATAAATTTAATGGGAACGGATCACCATAAGAGCATATGACGCATTTTATAACAAAGATGAGAAATTTCTTTAGAGTTCCTTAATATTGTTTGCGATTATTCAGATCTTCTCTGACATGAAGAGCTTTCAGATGGTATTTAGGTTTAATCACATGATCTATTCAGACTTGGGAACAGATGCAAGATATTTTTATGTTGAACTTTTTCTCTTCTAACTGAGAAGTTATTTTGACCAAACTGGTCTCTATTCGCCAAGAAGAAAATGAATCAGTCGAAGAATTCATTAGTCGATGGAAGAACATAGGGGCATCATGTCGACATCTTCTACAGGAATCAAAACAAGTAAAACTATGTTTAGAAGGCATGAGACTAGAACTAGCACGCAACCTAATTGGTAAAGATTGGAAAACCTTTCGTGATCTTGTTACGAAGGCCTATGTCTTAAAAAGATGATTGGAAGAATGTCTGCTTTTAAATCAACATCAACTAACATCACTCGGGAAAAAGAAAATAAAGAAGATTATCAGGATGTTTTAAGAGACAACGATGAAGAAGATAGAAATGGTCGTGTGGTTATAATGACATTGTAATGTCCTGGAAAAATCCGTACAAAAACCCCAGTACCACCTCAAACAGAAATCACTTAGGACTAAATCGTTTAGAAATTAAACGAGAATTAATTAGTGTTAAACTAGATTACCTCTGAAATTAGCACCAATCACTTTAAATACTATCTGCAAGACCCAAAACCAGTAGAATTAGTAACGCTACATTACCCTGAAATCTAGGATCAAACTCTAAACCCAGTTGCTCTTAGGAGCATTCAAAAACTTTGTATAGGACCTAGACTGCACGTCAAAAGTTCGATAGTGATGAACTTAAACCATTATGACTGCCTAGTTGGACTTGACAATCACCTCAAAAATTAAGTCCAGATGAGGTCCTGAGACTATTTTCTTGAGTCCGGAGTGAAGTGTGTGAGAAAAGTGAATATATTTAGAAATTAAATATGAATTTAAGTAATCTGAGTCATATCGCTTGCACGCCATTTATAAGCATTCTGACCGTTGAAATCTAACCCAAATATACCCTCGGATTAGGGTAGATGACCCACATATGCCAATATTCTTGTGGCCCTGATTGAGTTTCGGTGACCATTGAACTGAAACTCGTCCATCATGGTGGATCTGGAAACTCGATCGGACTGAAAACTTAACTTGATCAAGATCCAGTATCTGTGAGCTTAAGTCTGACTGCATTCAGTAAAGAGACCTCCACAAATGCTCCGTTGGATCAAAACAAGCCCAATTTGGTTATAACCTAAGTATACCATGGCCCTGAGACTAATTTTGTTAGTTTTGGGCTTATATAAGGACCTTAAACCCTCTCTCATAAATTTCATATGAATTCTCAAACCCTAGATAAGAGAGAGAGAGAGAGAGAGAGAGAGAGAAGTTAGAGTTTCTTCTAGGGATTCTTCCCAGTCTCTCTACGTGATTAATCCACTTATCTGAATCCTTATCCCAACGAATCTAAATCCATATTTAGGTAAGAGATCCTAACCCTAACCTATTTTGAAGCTTAGAATAGTCTAAGTGTTGATGTAGCTAACCAAATTCATGCCTTAGGTTGCCAATCCGCCGTTGACGAAGACTTATCGTCTAAATCATATTTGTTTCGCATCTTCCGGTATAAGGTGCAGACTATATAAGTTTAGGTTATGGTTTTCAAGACTTTCAATGTCAGATAATGATTTATTACTGATGTGGGTGCCATTTCACATGCCAAATGCAATATCTATTTCGTTTTATGTATATATATGAACTATGTTATGTATAGACTATTTCATATTTTTGTTGAAATGTTTGTATGCATTTGGAATCTGATTTTGTGATTGCCATGATTAATTGTCATAGGAACATGATTGTTATGTATGCGACAACTCCTTGGCAAAAGGATTTGCCCTAATACGTAATACGGCCGACATACGTGATGTATGTTGAAAAGTGTAGTCTAAGTGTTTGTAAAAATATCTGAATGAGTTAGTAGTTAGTAAAGTGTGATTTATGAGGGAGTTGAGATATGAAATCCCAACTATCTTACTTTTGTGTATGATTTTCTCCATGAACTGTTTAGTCTAATTATTCATGTTAATTATGTGTATGATTTCCTCCATGTACTGTATTCACGTTTAAGTTATATTCCATAACATGCTCACATGATTGTAGGATTTAATTGGAGTATTCATTACTACTTTTTGTTATGATTGTACGTGGTTGGGACTATATCACAGTCCAGGTAATCAGTAATAGTTCTCGAAATGGTGGCTGAGGTTGCTTTCGCCACATAGGATGTGTTCGACGAATCTGAGCCGTACTTGGGATGTTCGACAGTGGTTAGGCCACATGAAGTGCTTATGCATTTCATGTCGATCAACTCAACGTACGATCGTCCTAGTCAAGCTTATCAATTAAATCGATTGACCGATGTATGTTCACCATGTTTGGACGCTACTGTTTGAATCTAAGGTACTGAACTCACCAGTGAAACCTTACTAACCTTGGTACCTCAATCCCCTAAGACTCATGAGCCGGACATGGTGGTATGGGACACTGTGGTCGAGCTGTCGGCTTACGCTGGGGCAACGAGCCTCCCTGTAGTGACCAGTGAGCAACCCGAACTCGTGAGCCAAATACAGTGGTATGGGACACGATATTCGTGCTGTCGGCTTACATTGATCGGTGACAAGCCCTTTATAGTGACCTCGAGCATACCTTGACATTGCATTGAGGTGACAAGCCTTAACACAATATCCAGGGTATGATTAGGCCTGTATTGATTGGTGATGAGCCCTTTGCAGTGACCTAGAACTATAACATCGTATGAGATTGTCTAGGACTGACGACCCTAGAATGGATCATTGTTTGGGTATTGATATAAGGGAGGTACCTTAGCTTTTCAATCCTGCTGTATGAAAAGGACTAATAAGAACTTGGTAATCATGCTTATAACATCGCACTGCATGTGTTGTTGGTGTTGGCATAGAGCACAGTGGTAGTGGTTCATGCCACGATCGTTAGATGTTGTCGCAAGAGGGAGTGCAAGTGAGGGCAAGCATCATTACCTCATATCATCCTTGCATTAACAAGAGTATCTAGGACATGTTTGATTGTACTGCTTTATCATTATTGCTTGATTAAATTAATAACATGTTAACCTTTACTATATAGCTTCACTGAGTTGATCACTCACTTCCACATTCTGGGATGATGTTAAACACCAACCAGACTCTGTCTTAGTTGCAGATGATGATGCAACCCACGAGGCAGAGCAGGAGTATTTAGAGGTGTTCTCCTTCATGCAGTTCTCAGGCGGTTCATGTGAGCCATGTCTTAATTGATAGGGATTCAAGGTTGTGTTTGTAGTGGATTATCACATTTTGATATATGTATTTTGAAATAAGACTTGTATTTATTGACCTGGTAGAGCACTCATATTCTGGGGACTTGTACTGGTGTATACATGTATTTCAGACTTTCACTTGCGTATTCAAACTATCTGTAGATTATGTTTGCTGATTTCGCTTAATCTACTTCAAGTTGCATGCAGTAATATAGATAACATACAACCATCTTTAAACATGTTGCATAAGTGATGTTTTGGAATTCGGGAGCTGAGTTATGCTCGACCCTCAATTTTCAAGGCGTTACAATTTGGTATCAGAGCATGATTTGGATTAAACCGTACCTAAGTTATGGTCACACGATGTACGCTGATGCCAATATAACGTAGGAGGGTGCGAGAAAAATCTAGAAATACATTTAGGATTCCTGGTTTCGCCAATTGGAGAAGGATTATTGAAAATGATCGTCGAGATCGAGCCCGTGCACACTCCTGATCACACACAACAACCCTAAACCACATTTAGACCATCAATTGATGGGTTTAGACCATGTATCATCCCTTTCCAGCCGTTAAAAAAAAAAACTGATAAATGTGAATATGTATCAAGTTCTATTCGAAATGACCCAAAACGAATCGAAACGGAGTAGGGGCCCAATCGAGGCGCTTCTAGGGGGACCCAGGGTGGGACCCACATGCATTTTGGACTTGGGGAGGGGGGGAGTACCTCGCCTCACCGGCGAGCCATCGTCGGACAGTCCAGCGACCGGCGAGGGCCTCGCCGCCCAGCGGACCAGTCCAAGCAGGCCGGCTCTGGCCGACGCCTCTATGGTGTTGTATGGCCCACTGACATGGGTTTGGTTGATTTTAAATACCCCCAAATCGTCTTCCCTTCACAAGTTACCACTCCAAGCTTTCCTTTTGTTGAAAAATCTCTCAAAACTCCATAAAAATCTCTCTTCAAACCCTTTCTTCTTCCATTTTCATGCACCCTCACTCTACCCATTTCAAAACCCACCTCCAGTGCTGATTTTCCTTTCTTTTCTTTCCATTTGAGCACTCAAATCCCTACTTTGAGTCTCAAATTCATGGAAACCCCATTGTTCCTTCCATTTCTCTCTTTTCTTTCTTTTTCCATGGCCCTATTCGAGATTGTCACGGCCATATTTTTCATTTTCACCATTCTCTCTTTCATGGAAAAGAAGAGAGCTCCCGTAGATAAAGTCGGGCCTAGTCGCCCCACCCGTTCTAGGAGGCCGAGAGGTGCCACCACGAGTACAATCGCCACTTGAGAATTACAGATGAAGCGGGATTTAGATCCCCATGCTCCTATAGGAAGGGCTTTTTTGGCAAAGTTATCTCATGGAGTTTATGAGGACCATAGGGTCCTTTTTGAAGCTCATGTAGATGCGCGGCTATTTAGAGAATTTTTATTGTTCGAGCGGATAGTAGAAGCCAAGTGGGGTCCGCTATTTAAGGGTGAGCAATGTGCAAATGTGGGTACTGTCTGAGATTTCAACGCCCACATTCAAGAGCCAACATTAGAGCCCTTGGAGTTTAAAATACCATTTGGAAGAGATCGGGAGGCCACAATCAACATTGGCTTCATATCTCGGCTTCTGAATGTGACACTTGGCGAGGTTCATAGAAGTGAGAAGAATCTGAGTAGTGTACATGAAAGGGATCGCCGCACATGGTTCCTTTATGGTCGTCTGGTTGAATGGTAGCCTAACAAAAACCTTTTAGCGACCAATATGATGGACGACTTCCGCCTGCTTCACCACATCTGCACATTCAACGTCTATCCCAGGTGAAACAATCACAGTGAATGCACGAGCCTGATGGTGGACTTCCTGTATCAGGTGGGGTAGGGAGAGAAGTTATGTGTACCTACGTATATCTTGCCAAAGATAGTCCTTATCGCAC
The DNA here is from genome assembly GCA_037074715.1 of Magnolia kwangsiensis. Taxonomy (NCBI): domain Eukaryota; kingdom Viridiplantae; phylum Streptophyta; class Magnoliopsida; order Magnoliales; family Magnoliaceae; genus Magnolia; species Magnolia kwangsiensis. The sequence goes on along the minus strand of CM073575.1, from coordinate 55,226,993 downwards.
GCTCAAATAGAAGGACTGAATTTCTCCCATTCGGCTGACTCATATGCTAGATTGCACTCGAGTATAGCTACAAACTTGGGGAAGAATTTCCTGCACCAATCCATTACATCACCGAGACTACTCTTAATCAGATGGATATCAGGCCACAGCAACGACAAACCCTACTCGAGGAGAGTGAGGATGAGACCAAGAGCGATGAGGAAGAGAGCAATGAAGAAGGTGGAGCCGAAATAGAAGAAGAAGAAGAAGAGTAGGACGAGGAAGAAGAGGAGGCCCAAGATACGGATGAGAGCCCTCCTCCTACGACTTGAGAGCATGATGTTGATCAGGCTGATAGGGAAGCCCATTTACTTAGACTTGAGGAGGGCCAGGCCACTCTACATTAGGATATTATCAATCTACGGGGCCTCGTGAAGTAAAAGTTCAAGAAAGTAACTCGCACTTTGAAGTCTATCCTGTGTTGCCTGAAGGATAAGGGTGCCTCTCCTCCATCGCCAGATTCTAATGAATAGTCCTTTATGTATTCATCATTTGTTTTGTTTATTGTTTGTTCTTGTGTGTAGCCTTATGGGCGTAGTAGTGTGATAGTTATTTTAGTATATGAAGCTTAGTTATATTAGCTCACATGCATTCTCTGTTGCGATCCATGTAATGCTGCACTTCATGTATTACGACAATTTTGTTAAATGAAATGCATGTTATTTCTCTGAGTTGTGATGTGAATGCTGTGTGGATGGATTGTGACTATGCTTAATCTCACTGGTTGCATCCTCTGTTGAATGTAGGGTATGCCACCTAAGGGCTCGAGGACTTCGCCCAGTCTCTCTTTGGGCGAGTCGCTTGATGGGGTCCCTCCCCTGAACGATAGCTATACGGACCCCCGTTCAGGCTTGTCTCATCCTGATTCTATGCCGGATCTTCAGCCGGCTTCTGGCCCCGCTGTTGGGCCGACGCCTGTGACACTATCTGTGGTACCCCCTGTCACACCTTCGGTTCCTGAGCAGAACCATGCGTCTGCATTGATGCCTCATGCATCTCAGTCCGCTCCGCCTACTGATAGGCTAGAGCAGATAATGCTGTTGATGCAATAGCAGTAGCAGCAGTTTGTAACCTCCATGGCTGGCATCTTTGCTCAGACGATGGGGGTGACTCCACCTGCTTCACCTATGCACCCTATTAGGAACGCTAGTGTCAGCGAAACATTTGAATGATTCCAGTGCTTGCGGCCTCCCAAGTTCGTGGGTACTCATAGACCCGAGGAGGCCGAGTATTAGATTGATCACATCTTTAAGATGCTGAGGCTGCTAAACTGTTCTGAGGTAGAGCAGGTCGAGCTTTCCACCTTCATGTTTGAGAAGGAGGCTAGTCTATGGTGGGATAGTGTTCTTCGCACTGTAGTGGAGGGATTTGTGTGGACATGGGAGGCATTCGAGACTCACTTCCACGATAAGCATTTTCAGGTCACTTACCGACACGAGAAGGAGAGTGAGTTCCTTCGCCTATGTCAGGGAGAGATGTCAGTGACGGAATATAAGAACCGGTTTAAGGAGCTGGGCAGGTATGCTCCTTTGCTTCTGGGTGATCAATCGATCAGTATGCAACATTTTTCTGAGGGTCTGCGGCCCGAGATTCGATCGAAGATGTGTTGTGCAAGCATCTCTTCTTATGCCGAGTTGGTGGGCATGTCCCTGCGAGCTAAGAAGGATGGGGATAGGTTATCCAGTATGCGAGCCCCTATGGCTCCCAGGTCGCGACCTGACTTTTCGAGCAGGCCTTTCCTCCGTAAGAGGCCTCATGTAGATTCACCGCAGAGATTCTTGGCATTTCCTGCCCCTGTGAGGTGACCAGACGTGTGGTGGGACTACTGCAAGAAACCAGGCCACACTGAGATGACTTGTTTCACCAGGATGAGGGACAGTGGATTCTTGCCCCCCAAGAGGATCAACTGCCAGTTCCCTCAGGCCATATCAGCACCACCCCTTGGATCAGAACCAACCCACCCATCTTTCAGGCTACCCGCACCTTGCTTTAGGCCACCACAACGGCCTATGGTACCACCACCAAATTGCCCACAATAGGCTCGAGTTCATGCACTTACAGTTGAGGCGCTCGGGCAGATTCAACACCGAGATCTTTTGAGGTTCTAGCTCATATCCAAGGTATGCCTGTCTTCTTATTGGTGGACACCGGGTCCACTATTTAAATCATCTCTTATGCTGCGGTTAAGCGAATAGGATTGGATACTGCTCCTACAAAGGGAGTGAGACTCACAACAGCTATGAGGACCATTTCAGACATTTCACGGACCTGTGAGTCTTACTCAGTAGATTTGGGTAGCAGGACAATGGTTATTGACCTGATTATCGCTCCACTGTGTCACTATGACTTTATTCTCAAGATGGATTGGCTCACCTAGATGAGAGTAGAGATCAATTATGAGGCCAGAGTTATGACAGCCTACGGACCTAAGGGCACGGTCTTTACATTTCCAGTTCAGGTCAATTCATCGTATCGAGTTAGTAGCTACGCTTCTTTGTTAAAGAGTATAGATGATTCGACGTTGGGAGATACGCCTGTGGTTCAGGACTTCCCGGACGTATTTGAGAAGATACTAAGACTTCATCCTCTGCGCGAGATTGACTTTACTATCGATCTTGTGCCCGGTGCGACACTTATTTCCTTATCGACGTACCGTATGCCTCTATGTGAGATGGAGAAACTGAGACAGATTGATGTGTTGTTAGAGGCAGGCTTTATTCGACCGAGTGTGTCACCTTAGAAAGTGCTTGTATTGTTTATGAAGAAGAAGGACGATTCCTTACGATTATGTATTGATTATCGCAAGTTGAACCAGGTGACGGTGAAGAACAAGTATCCCTTACCCAAGATTGATGATCTGTTTGATCAGCTGAAGGGGCATAGTATTTTTTGAAGATAGATTTGTAGTCTGGTTATCATCAGTTACGCGTCAGGGATGAGGACGTGTAGAAGACAGTATTCAGTCCAGTTTTGGTCATTACGAGTTCCTTGTGATGTCATTCGGCCTTATGAACACACCGGTCATGTTCATGGACCTGATGAACAGGGCATTTCAGCCGTTTTTGTATCGATTCGTCATCGTATTTATAGACGACATTTTGATATACTCCACGAGTCGGGAAGAGAATGAGGAGCACCTAAGAGCGGTCTTGGATACTCGTAGGAAGAACTAGTTGTTTGCATAGTACAAGAAATTTGACTTCTGGAAGGAGGAAGTCAAGTTCCTAAGGCATGTGGTGTCCAAGAAAGGTATAGCAGTCAACCTCGCTAAGATAGCTACGGTTCAAGATTTGAAGCAGCCCAGTTCAGTTATTGAGGTGAGAAGTTTTCTTAGTCTGGCAAGGTACTATCGACAGTTCATTCAGGACCTTTTTAAGATTGCCAAACCTTTGTCTTAGTTCACACGGAAGGATCTGAAGTTTGCATGGAATGAGAAGGCTGAAGCAGCTTTTCAGGATTTGAAGGACAAGTTGACTTCCGCCCCTGTGCTATTATTGCTAGAGAAAGGGGTTAAGTATATTATATATACCGACGCGTCTCGTGTTGGTTTGGGTTGTGTCCTTATGCAGAAGGACAGAGTGATTGCTTATGCCTGGAGACAGTTGAGGAAGCACGAGGAAAATTATCCTACACATGACCTAGAGTTGGCAGCTGTCATTTTTACACTGAAGCTCTGGAGACATTACCTCTACAGAGAGGAGTTCGAGCTCTTTTACAACCACAAGAGCCTTAGATACATATTCTCTCAGTGAGACTTGAATATGAGGCAGCGCCGATGGATGGAAACCTTGAAGGACTTTAAGTTCGAGGTCTCCTACCATCCGGGAAAGGCAAACCTTATGGCAGATGCGTTGAACCGCAAGAAAACTATAGAGTTTGCGGCTCCGCTGATGATAGAAGAATGGGACAGGGCAAAGTTTGTGAGAGACTTTGATCAGAAACTCACGGTGGAGAATCTGTACGAGGTTTTCGCACATATTCGAGTACAACCCCTCATTGACGATAAGATTATTGCAGCTCAGGCAGGCGATGAGCTAGTGGTGATGATGAGAGAGCGGGTTGGTACAGATGAGGATTCCGAGTGGAGTGTCGGTTCAGATGGGGATTTACGTTATCATGACCACCTATGCATCCCAGACATTCCTGACCTGAGACGAGAGGTTCTCAAGGTAGCCCACAGTTCATGCTTGTAATGCATCCAGGTAGCACAAAGATGTATCAAAACCTGAAAAGATCGTACTGGTGGGACAATATGAAGGTTCACATTGCGGAGTTTGTATCTCGTTGTCTCACGTGCCATCAGGTCAAGGCAGAGCATCTCTATGAACTGCTTCAGCCCATGCCCATAGCCGAATGGAAGTGGGATTTCATCTCTATGGATTTCATATTAGGGTTACCGAAGACGAGGAAGGGACATGACTCCATTTGGGTGATCGTCGACCGATATTGACGAAGTCAGCTCATTTCCTACCTATCATAGTTACGAACTCTGCAGACAAGTTGGCCAGATTGCACATCAAGGAGATTATATGTCTGCATGGAGTTCCCTTGAAGATTGTGTCTGATAGAGATACGCAATTCACATCTATCTTCTGGAATCGTATCCAGGAAGCAATGGGTGTGAAGTTGAAGTTCAGTACCTCGTTCCATCCACAGACAGACAGGGAGACAGAACATGTGAATCAAGTGCTAGAAGATATGTCGCGAGCTTGTGTGTTGGATTTCAAGGACAGTTGGGATGATTGTCTTCCTTATGTAGAGTTCGCGTATAACAACAGCTTTTAGGTAAGTATTGGCAAGGCTCCCTATGAGGCACTTTATGGTTGCCCGTGTAGAGCACCACATTGCTGGGCAGAAGTGGGTGAGAAGACTTTGATTGGCCCAAAGTTGGTTCAGGTGACCTCAAAGAAGATTGACATTATTAGACGTCGACTTCTATCAGCACAAAACAGGCAGAAGAGCTACGCCGATACGAGGCGGCGACCACTTGAGTTTGAAGTTGGGGACCATGTATTCCTTAAGGTTTCTCCCATGAAGGGAGTTCTTCAGTTTGGTAAGAAAGGGAAGTTCACACCGAGATTCATTGGTCCATTTCAGATACTTGATCGAGTGGGGGTAGTAGCATATCGCCTTGCTTTGCTCACACCACTCGCAGGCGTGCATAACGTATTCCATGTGTCTATGTTGAAGAAGGATGTTCCTAATCCTTCACACATTATTAGTTGGGATCAGGTACAGTTGAGCGAGGATGCCACATATGTACTGCGATCGACACGTATCCTGGATAGGAAAGAGCAGCTATTGGGTAGCAAGGTCATCCCTCTTGTCAAGGTACTGTGGACGCATCACAGTGAAGAAGAGGCTACTTGGGAGACTGAAGCTGAGGTCAGGAAGAACTACCCTCAGATCCTTGAGGAGTATGAGAAGGTATAAATTTTGATGATGTAATTTTTCTTTAAGGGGGGGTAGATTGTAACGTCCTGAAAAAATTCGTACGAAGACCCGAGTGCCACCTCAAACAGAAATCACTTAGGACTAAATCCTTTAAAAATTAAACAAGAATTAATTAGTGCTAAACTAGATTACCTGTGAAATTAGCACCAATCACTTTAAATATGATCTGCAAGACCTAAAACTAATAGAATTAGTAACGCTACATTACCCTAAAATCTAGGATCAAACTCTAAAACGAGTTGCTCTCGGGAGCATTCGAAAACTTCGTATCGGACCTGGACTGCCGTCGAAAGTCCGATAGCGATGAACTTAGACTATTATGACCGCCTAGTTGGACTTGACAATCACTTCGAAAATTAAGTCCAGATGAGGTCCTGAGACTATTTTCTTAAGTTCAGAGTGAAGTGTGTGAGAAAAGTGAATATATTTAGAAATTAAATATGAATTTAAGTAATCTGAATCATGTCGCTTGCGCGCCATTTATAAGTGTAACGACCTAGAAAAATCCGTACTTAGACCCGAGTACCACCTTTAGCAGAAATCATTTAGAACCAAATCCTTTAGAAATTTAATGTGTTTTAGCCATCGCTAAACTAGATTACTTATGGAATTAGTATCAATAACTTTCAATGTGATTTGTAAGACCCAGAAACTAGAGAATCCTTAACGCTATTTTACCCTGAAATCTAGGATCCAACTCTAAACCCAGTTACTCCTGGGAATGCTTTGTAATTTTGTATTGGATTTAGACCGCGTATCAAAGGCTTGATAGCTATGAACTTAGACCATTACGACCGCTTAGTTGGACTTGACAATCATCTAGAAAATCAAGCCTAAACGATGTCCTGAGACCATTTTATTGAGCCCAGAGTAAAGAGAGTAGGAAAATGAAGATTTTTAAAGAATTAAATATATTTTTTAGTAATCTAGAACGTTTCACTTACGCGTTATTTGTAAGCATTCTGACCGTTAGAATTTGACCCAAATTCACCCTCGGATCAGGATAAGTGGCCCTTTCATATCATAGAACTTATAGCCCTAATTTAAGTTCAGTAATCGTTGAATTGAAGTTGGTCCACCACGGATGATCTGGAAACCCGATCGGACTAAAAACTTAACTTACTAATGATCCGATGCTAGTGAGCTTAAGTCCGACCGCATTTGATAAGAGGACCTCCAGAAGTTCTCCGTTGGATTGGAAAGAGTCGATTTGGTTATAACCTAAGTATACCTTGACCTTAAGTCTGTTTTTGTCATGTTTAGGCTTATAAAAAAGCCTTAAACCCGTAGTTCCAAATCCTATACGAATTTCCTAAACCCTTGTTGCTTAAGAGAGTGAAAAGAGAGAGAAAGTGTGGGAGAATCTGTCGAATCTCCATAGGATTCTTCCTAGACCATCTATTCATTGAATCTACATATCTAAATCGTTCTTCCGATGATTCTGATTCTATTTTTGGGTAAGTTAAGCTAACCCTCACCACTTTTTAAACCTAAAATAGTTTAAATGAAGCTATAGCTAACCTATTCTATGTCATAGGTAGCGTATCCGCTGTTGACAAGGACACATCGTCTGAATCATCCCGAATACTTATTTTCTGGTTTAAGGTGCGGACTATAAACATTTAGGTTATGGTTTTCAAGACTTTCAATATTATATAATAATTTATTGTGAGACCTGACCCAAGTTTGCATGTGTGCATATGTGTGTGTAAGTGTGCATTTCATTTCTTGTGGTCTCGCGGTCCTATCGGTTAAATTTCGGTGACCCGCGACCCTCAGATAGTGTTGCGGTCATCCTTGAGTCCGGTCATGTAGACCTGACTCGGATCGAGTTGAGATCTATGCCATTGCGACAGCATTATTGCCACGGTTCCAACGCCGCGTCTTGTGCGTCCATCCGATATGTGGATCATAAGTTGTGTACGTTTCATTTTATGGCCCTTGATTTTGATCATGTGGCCCACCTTGGAGTGGTGCATGTGGCCCACACTCCCTCTTTTGCACAAGTTCCAACACACACTACACACACCACCTAAATCTCCATAACTCACACTACCAAGACCTCACACACCACCCACACCTAACCTACCCTAGCAACATTGTTTGTATCACCATAGGTTAATGATTACTTTCTCTAAAAAGATTTTCTCTGTCTTTCCCTCTCATTTCTCTCTCTCTTCTCTTCTTCTCTAGAAATTTTCCTCCATTTCTCCAGCCCATTTTCTTCCATTTTTCTAGCCACCTTCCTCCTTAATCCCCCACCATCTAACCCTTGAAACCTCATCTCCATCATTGATCCATCTCCCTTGGTGCTAAAGGACCTTAGTGTGAAAGTTTGGTGGTCATCTTTGAGGTGGGTGCCCCTTTAGATGTAAAAATCTATTTTCTATAGCCTTGATGTTTTCTTTTTTTTCATGATGGAAGTGTAGGACCCACCAATCAATGGTGGAGATCCCACACAATCCCATGGTTGTGGCCTAATGGCCTATCTTATGCATGCATGATCCATGCATGGGGCCTTTCTCTATGGGCCCCATCATGACTATTTTCTTTCATATCATATTATGTTTGGGTCATCTAGACCTTATAACCATGGTGGGGATGGCATCCTCACCATGCATTTTAATTATAGGCCATGCATGTGCAAGATTCATGTTATAAATGTAAATCTATGTATGATGTATAGGTGTGATTGATCTAGGGAGGGCTCAATAGTGGCAGAGCCCTTTCCCTATGGCCGGATTGTCCTTCTATCTCTATTTTCTCTCATTTTATTTCCTGATGTGTGTGGCTCATTTGGTGGGCTTAGGACATCCATAAATTTCAGCAAGGTGGGATGCCCAAACTGCCCATTGTTTGATTTTGTGTGTCCTACTTGCTGCCTTAATGATGCATGCAAGGTGTGTTGGCTTTGGATTATGACATGGACATTTGTGGGGCCCACTAAGGAAGGCCACACCATCCTCCATTAATGTGTTTTCCTTTTTATTTAACCTATATAATAAATTTTATCTAAGTACATGTTGCTGTCCAAAATTTTCTGGACAATTTTTGGTTTCTTTTTGACCAGATTTTGGGATTGTTTGGGGGACTATTCATACCCATAAAATATACTTTTCTGAAAGGTGGGGATCTCATCTTGATGTTCCCCAAATTTCAGCTCCATCTGACCTTGATTGAGGTCCCAAAGGTATGGTCCAAGTGAGGTGGACAGTCTGGATTTTCTACACAATTCCAGCAACATTCCACCATGGACAGTTGGATTTCTGAAATTTATTAAAATACCAATAGGTATTTAAAAATTATAAAAATTTATTCAGGGGTGTCCTACTCAAGGTATGACCCACCTACAAAATTTGGGGGCCAATGGACACCCGTACGTACCATAGTCGTGGCTGGACTGGCCCATTATAATATAGTGTCCAGATCAGTCCGATTTTTAGGATAGATTGATTTATCTAAATGAATTAAAATATTTATAGATGTCTAAAAATTCTAAAATTTTGTAGAGATGTGATCTACTCATGTTAGGACCCACCTACCAAATTTCAGGGCCAATGGACCCCTGTACACACCGTGGAAAGGGCCGGACTGGCCCACCACGTTGGGACGTTCAGGTCTGTCTGATTTCATGGACAGTCTGTTTTGTTTAAACTAATTAAAATACTTATAAATATCTAAAAATTATGAAATTTTGTGGGGATGTGTCCCACATATGTAAGTATCATTCTGTAAAATTTCAGCCTCAAATGACCCCTTTAAGGCATCCAAACAAATGGTCCAAGATGGCTGGACTCCCAATTTTTCTGTTGTGCAGTCCAGCAATATGCTTGATAAAAACCAAAATTCAAAAATATTTCTCTTAATGGTGGGCCATATTTTTGGGTTTCTTCTCATTGTATGCATGATGAGGGGCCATGGCCCTCAATTTTCAGATTTTTAGAGGCCTTGGGCCCACTCCACTGGAGTGCCCAAATTTAGGACAACAACATGTTATAATTATGCTTCGACTTGGGCTGAAATTTTGAGGAGTGAGGCCCACCACATTTATGAAGGTATTAGAGGAGATAATTGATACCTTTAGTTTCTTAAATTTTGGGCTTAATAAGTACACTTTTGAGGCCCACCACAGTTGAATTTAATTGGGTCCATGAATGTAGCTAGTTGTTGAACTCTTTAGGCCCAATTGGGTTGGAACCTTCTAGATAGACCCATTGAACTATTGGGCCATTTTACTATACTATTATGTTGGGTTAGTGGGCCAGATTACACAAGTAGATGGGCCCTTGATTGCCCATCAAATCAACTTTATACTTGGGCCGAGTTGTAGGCCCAACTTACTTGACTAAGAGCATGACATTGCCCATGTGGTTTGAGCAATGGGCCGCCCACTAGGCCACCATAATATATGGGATTAGTGGCCTTTATGTTGGGCCCTAACCTTTCCCTTATGGGCCCATAGTGTTATATATGAGTTGGGTTATGTGTGTTCTCCTTGAACCCATATTTTGGGTAGGCCTTGGGCCGCCCTTTCTGAAGCCCAACATGAGTGTTGTGGTATAATTATGGTTGCTCATTTCTTATTTTTGATGTTGCATAGGCCTTGGTCCTTGAATCATGATCAATTAGAGATGGGCTACCTCTTGGGGACCAATTATGGTTGGATGTCCACGTTGGTGGCCTTAAGGTAGGCCCATGGGCTTCTATGGGTGGTTAAAGGCCCACCATAGAACCTTGCTATGCCATCTCATTATTTAGGCCCATACCATTGTTCTCCTTAGTCTTGTGGGCTACCCCAGGTATATGGACCCCCACTAGAGATTTTATTCCTTATGAGGAATTAGTTAAGTACCTAGACCCTTCATGGTTAGGTAGAGAGTTCATCTCCACCGTATTGGCACCCCTATTCATCTTCATGGCCCACTCCCATACACATCATATGCATGCTTGGTTGAGGAATGATTAGCCATGGTTGTGGCATTGTGTAGGACATGTTGGTATATTCCTGAGAGATGAATGCTTGGGATTGATGCATGGGTGATTGTGTGATTCATGCATCTGGCATTGCATAGCATGTGGATATCTGCCCTTACTTCATCAGGGCCTTACCTCCACAGGGATATTCGTGGATGGTCGTATGTGTGGACACCGAAAATATTAGTTGAGCATACCGGGTGCATAGGATGCCCATGGGTGAAATTCTCAAAACTTTCATGGTACCAAGGATCTGCTCCAACGCTGTGACCGGGTGGAATACATGAGCATACGAGGGCCTTATACCGTTAGGCTGCGACTCCCACTGTCGTGTAGTCGGTTGGATAGGGGTGTGGCCTTACCTGCCTGGTGTGTAGTGGGCATTACTTGGCTGAGTCTGACCAGCTCGTAAATGGGTCCGCTACCATCAGGCCTTTTTAGTGATTGGTTGTCCATAGGCGGGTAGTGAGGTCTCTTATGCTCGTTTGACTGTACGGGGTCTGTAGAGCGACAGTCATTCAGCAGTGTAATGGACCCCGGTGATTTCCTTATGATTGGAAATGTACTTGACTTATGATTTGGATATGAGCACTGGCACTACTTGCATCGCATTAGCATTGGTTGTACAAGCCCCCTTCATGCATTGCCTTGGTTTAACATCCAGTAGTCATTGCATCATATTCATGATAAGCCTTGGTAAGGTTAGTGATTTTCCATTGAGCACATTTCCCTTCTTGCATCTCCTACTATTCTTCTGTGCACCATTGTCACACACTTTCACCACCCTCTAAGCTTCTATAAGCTTATGCACGATTGATGCGTGCAGGAGATTCTAGGCAGGCATCGTAGCAGCAGCGCGTGGAGTAAAGCGGAGCTTTTGAGGACTCCAGTGTTGCTGACCTTTCCCTTTTCTTCTTTTATCTCATGTATGTCCTTTTGGACCTTCTGGATGATTGTAAAAGTTTAAATTCTTAGTGGATTTTGTGATGTGTTCCTTTGTTATTCTCAGATGTATTTGTTGTGATCTTGGGTATGCTCATATTGATAATGATTATACTGTAATGAAAATCCTCCTTATAAGATCCCAGGATCGGAACCTGCCTCAGGAGCCAAGAATGGGGTACTATGGAGGCTGTTACGGCCAGAACCGGCCATCGGGTCCCTTGTGATTCCGGTTACCGAGTCTGGGGCGTGACATTTATTCATGTTGTGATTGCCATTACACTTGCCAAATGCGCTATCCATTTCGATTTCCGTATATGGATGCTTTAAATTGTAAATAGAGTATTTCATGTATATGTTAGAATACCTGTATGCGTATAAAATCTGCTGTTTTGACTACCATGATTAATTGTTGTTGTTATATGCTTAATATGAATGAGGCAAATCCTTGGCAAAAGGACTTGCCCTAATATGCAATGGAGTCGACATACGTGATGTATGTTGAATAGTGTAATCTAAGTGTTTGTATAAATGCCTAGATGAGTTAGAAGTTAGTAAAGTATGATTGCTAAGGTTGTTGAGATATGAATCCCAATCACAACACTAGAGTGTATGATTTCCTCCATGAATCATATAACTTAGATTATCCATGTTACATATGTATATGATTTCCTCCATGTACTGTATTTAAGTTTCAGTTATATGGAATGTAGGGTATGAATCATGCTAGTTATTGTGCTTGTATGTGAGTGGGGCTGTGCTACAGTCTAGGTAATCGGTAATCGTACCCCAAATGGTGGTTGAGGTTATTTTCACCACGTGGGATGAGTTCAACAAATCTGAGTCCTGCTTGGGATGTTCGGCAGTGATTAGGCCACACGGAGTGCTTATACATTCCATGTCGTTCAACTCAACGTACGCTTGGCCTAATTGAGCTTATCAACTAACCTGATTGACCGATGTTTGTTCACCATGTTTGGTCACTACTGTTTGAATCTAAGACACCGTGCTTACTAGTGAAACTTCCGTTAACCATGGTACTATGATCCCCTAAGACTCATGAGTCAGACATGGTGGTATGGGACACCGTGTCAAGCTGTCGGCCAACACTGGGGCTACAAACCTCCCCATAGTGACCATTAAGCACTTTATTCTCGTGAGCAGATTATGGTGGTATAGGACACTATATTCTTACTGTCGACCTATATTGATTGGTGACGAGCCCTCTGTAGTGACCTCGAGTATATCCTGACAGTATATAAGGGCGACAAGTCCTAATATAGTATCGAGGATATAACTAGGCCTGTATTGATTTGGTGATGGGAGAGTGGTGTAATGATTGCGTACAACAGCCCTGACAGCCCTTGCAGTGACCTGAAAACATACCATCATATGAGAATCCCTAGGACTGACGAGCCTAGAATGGATCAATGTTGGAAATTGATACAAGGGAGGTGTCTTAGCTTCCCAATCCTGCGGTATGAAAAACGACTAATAAGAACTTGGTAAGCATGCTCACATAATCACATCGCATGTACTATCGGTGTTGGTGTAAGAGCACTGAGGAAGTGACTGACATGCGCGATAATATGATGAAGATCGCAGAGGGAGTTTGTGGTGAGGGCATGCATTATTCCTTCATAACATTTGTGCATTAACAAGAGTATCTAGGACATGTTTGTTTATACTGCCTTACCATTACCACTTGATTGGATTGATAACATGTTAACCTTTGTTGTATAATTTCACTGAGTTGATCACTCACTCCTAAATTCTAGGACGGTGCTTAAACACCAACCAGACTCTGATGTAGTTCCAGGTGACGGCAATGCTGGCGAGGCGGAGCCAGAATTTTTTGAGGATGAGGAAGCATTCTCATATATACAGTTCTCAGGCGGGTTCATGTGAGCCGCTTCTTGACCAACGGGGATTTTTGGGATATGTTTATGATGATGTTGCATAGTTGATCCATGTATTTTGAGACACAGTTGTATATATTGCACTGGGCAAAACATGCATATTTTGGAGATTTATTTTGAATTATATATGTATTTAAGTTTTTCGCTTATATTTCCTCAATATCCCTGAGTTATGTCTGCTGATCTATCTTGATCTATTTCATGTTTTATGCACTAACACAGACAACATACAAGCATCATCCATAATGTTGCATAAGTAATGTTCTGGAACTCGGGAGCTGAGTTATGCTCAACCCTCGATTTTCATGGCGTTACAAGTTGGTATCAGAGCATGATCTAGATTAACCTGGACCTGGGTTTGGGTCACACACCGTACATTGCCGCCACTATAACATAGGAGGGTGCTAGAACAATCTAGAAACAGCACTAGGACTCCCAGTTTGTCTTTCGGCGAAGGTTTACTGAAAATAGTCATCGAGATTGAGTCCATGCACACTCCTGATCACACACGTCGACCCCAAATCAAGTCTAGACTGTCAATTGATGGGTATAGACCGCATCCCACCCCTTTCCACCCGTTAGAAATCAATAAAACTGAATAGAGATCGGATTAGTTCCGAAATGACCCGAAACGGCTCAAATCGGAAGAGGGGACCAAATGATCAAGTTCTAGGGGGTGCCAGGGTGGGACCCTAACTTTTTGGGACCCAAGGAGTAGTGAGGACCTCACCCAATTGGCGAGCCCTCACCAGTTTATCCAGAGGTTGGTGAGGGCCTCGCCGGTCAGCGGGCCCTACGGGTTGGGCCGTCTGGGCTAATCGTGTTTGGGAGCTTGGGTAACCCCTTGATGTGAGGGTCATCGACTAAAACCCTTCCAAACCCTCACTTCCTTCACAAAGTGACCCCTTAAGCTCTCATTTTCTTACAAACTTACTATTTTCTCTCTCAAGCCTCCCTTTCAATCACTCATTCCTTCGTTTTTCATTATTTCCTTCGTCCCTGTCACGCCCCAAACTCAGAAACCGGGCTCACAAAATTTTCGATCGCCGAATCCGGCGCCGACAACCTCCGTAGAACCCCATTTTCGGCTCCTAGCGCCCATTCGCCAAGTTCCAATCCTGGGATGCTACGAGGAGGATTTTCAACGTCAGTTTGATTCGTAGAAAGCATAACCAAAGGCATAACCCACAAGCAACAACCAAGAAATCCATTACATTTTCACTATGATAAAAAACTTTACAAGTACAATGAGCATAAAGGGAAATACAATGGTAAAGAGCAAAACTCCAAAACGATCTGCAACGTGCTCCTGCCTCAGCCCTGCTGCGAACCAACGTCACCTGCACGCAACAATCGTGCATAAGCTTATAGAAAGCTTAGAGGGTGGTGAAAGTGTGTGCGCAAGGTAGTAATATGAACATGAAATGTCAGAGTAATGCGAAATATGCAGATGGATCCATAATATCATGAGTCGTACCAAGGCTATGCGATGCAAGACATGAGTGGTATCAGCCATCCCAAGGCCATGCGATGTGCAATGCAACTCAAGCATACAGATCCTCATCTATGTCCACATATCAATACAACTCAAATATGGGATATCACCGGGGTCTAGTACACTCTAAACCAGATTGCCGCCACATCGCGCGCAATAAGGTAAGTGGAAGAGACCACACTATCCGACTGCTAATATCGGGCGCGACTCTTCAATAGCGACCCATTCCTCGAGCTGGTCAAACTCAGCCTAGCATTGCCCCCTACTCTCGGGCGGGTAAGGCCGCACCCCCTTCCAACCGACCACGACACAGTGGAGAGCGCATCCGTCTGGTAATCGGCACTCAACGCTCATCTGCCCACTCGGTCTAGACGTTGAAACAATCTCTTGGTACCATAAGGGTTTAGGAACTTTCACCCAGGGATATCAATAGCACCCCATGTAGAACAAGATTTTTGGTATCTAATCCTGCCAACCATGATGCGTCTGTGGAGGCTACGGCCCTAATGTCGCTAGGGCGTACAATACCCATGTCACACAAATGCGAAATGCATGTTTCATGCTATCCAGTCATGCAACAAATCCTACGCATATCGTGCGCTCATGTAGGGCAACACTGCCTAATCAAGAGCCCATAAACAACCTGCCCGAAGGCATATACTATGATCAGTCAATCCCCATATCAAGCATACATATGATGCGTATGATCATGAGTCATGAAACTATACCAAACATGTAAATGAGTGATGAACCATTCTTACAACGCAGATGGGCCTGGACGGCCTATACATAGCAAGTACGGGCCTACTAATAGGCCTTAGGGAGAGTCGTAATGCGGACATCCAACCAGCATTACACTCCAAATGTGGACGTCAAACCAACATTGCTCCCAAGGCGTTACCCGTAGTAAATATCATGAACTAGGTTGGGATCACACATTGCAATGGGCCTCAGGTATATCCCATTGGGCCTTAAATACATCAAATAGGCCATATCATATGGGCCTTCCATTCCACAAGCGGGCCACATCAATGGGCCACACCAATGGGCCTTAAGTGCATTGCAATGGGTCATAATCCGTTAGGCCTTGAATGCATCAATTGGGCCTAAACCCATAGGCCTTATGCAAATCAAATGGGCCTAACCCATAGGCCTTACTACATCTCAATGGGCCTTAATCCATGGGCCCCCAAAATATCAAATGAGCCTAATCTCATGAGCCTTGGAATACATCTTTCTGATTCAATCCCATTGGCCTTTAAATATATCAAAGGGGCCCCGACCCATGGGCCTTACAAAATATTTATTTCCATCTAAACTATTCATAGGGACACATAGCCTAGGGCCCACTGTAATATTTATTTGCAATCCATTCTATTCAAAAGGTCATATGGACCTTGGGCCCACGTATATAATATGTATAGTAATATACATATATTATAACTACAATAGCAATTTATACATTAAGGGTACGTATGTATATAAAATACACATATCTATATATACATAGCGGTTGCGGCAGCTCTTTAAGAATTTTAAAAGGGAACAGAGGTGGGTCCCACATAGGGCCCACCACTATATACATATTACAAGATATATGATATAGACTATATAATATATAACATATAATAATATATATATATATATATATATATATATATATATATATATATATATATATATATATATATATATAAAATGGTGGGACCCACAGAACTTGCTGCTACTAGGGGACAGTGGGCCCCACTATCAAAACAGATGGACGACAAGGACCAGGGCACGCGCGTCACCGTGGGCTCCATCGTCCGTTTGGACGGTGGAAATAGTACACACACATAACTGTGGGTCCCATGTGGGGCCTACTTCAATGTTTATATGCCATCCAAACCGCTGATAAGGTCACACAACCCTGGGAGAAAGGGGAAAACAAATTTCATCCTGATCCAAAACTTCTGGGGCCCACAAAAGGAGTTTCAATGGCAGAGGTTCAATTCACTGTTTCCTGTGGTGCGGGCCACCCGAGTTTCGGAATTAGCTGAAACTTGGAGGGGGCCCACCTGAGGATGGAACCCACCTCATGGATGGTTTAAATGGCATATAAGAATCAAGGTGGGGCCCACGGCTGGTGGCCGTGGGTCCACGTCGTCCGCCCGTCGCTGCAACAGCGCAGGCGCTGCCTACGCTGGCTTGACAGCAGGTGCAGTGGATGCCTCACCCTTCCTCTCTCTCTCCTTTAATTTTTATATCTGCCAAAAATCATGTGTGTGGCCCGCTACCTGGAAATCCACTACAGCCATAGTGTTCTACAGCTCGCAACAAACAAAAAGAGTCGGAAGTTCAAATTTTTTGGGTGCATAGAAACACCAGAAAATTTCTCAATGGTAACCGCCAATGTTTCCCATGCTATGGCCCACAAGATTTTCAGATCAGTCCCATTCTTTTACTCGACGGTTAAAACGATGTGGGTAAGATGATGGATGACTTGGATCGAATATATACATCAAGGTGGGGCCTACACAAGGGGACCACCCCAAAAGCTTCTCTTTTTCTTTTTCTTTTTTTTTGTACAGGGACGTCCAGCGTCCCAGACGCTGGACGGTTTGGCCCCTTTTAGAATATACATTGTGGTGGGCCTATTGAAGTGGGCCACCACAGATGGATGATTGGGGGGTACAACATGCAAGGTGGGCCCCACTTGAAGAAAGCTTGGACCAAATAAATGCTCAAGGTGGGGTCCATTCAAGTGGGCCACACAACCCTATTGTACAAGGTAAAATAAAATAAAATAAAAAGAAATAAGGAGGGAGAGAGACATGAAGAGTGAGGCACGCTTTGTGATGGAGGGTTCCGCCACTATGAGCCCTCCCTTAAATGAAATCATACATCAATGGATTCCTCTATGCATGGAATCACTGAAATTGACAATCAACGGTGGAGATCCGTTCCCCACCGATATGATCGGTCTAGATGACCTTTAAATACAATGAAACAAACATCATGATGGGGTCCATGGAGAATGGCCCCACCATGGATGATCATGATGATCAAAGTGGTCCATCGGCCACAACTTAGGATCCCAAGTGAGATCCACACCATTGATCGGTGGGTCTCACTTGGCCCATCATAAAAATAAGAAAGAAACTACCTTAAGGAGGCACCCACCGTCCGATCTTCTTGATCCTAGGGGTTCCTTAGCACCTTAGCTCCAACTTTAATGGATGAGATGAAGAATGGAAGGTTGAGATG
Organism: Magnolia kwangsiensis; assembly: GCA_037074715.1. Classification (NCBI taxonomy): domain Eukaryota; kingdom Viridiplantae; phylum Streptophyta; class Magnoliopsida; order Magnoliales; family Magnoliaceae; genus Magnolia; species Magnolia kwangsiensis. Next base: position 55,208,924 of record CM073575.1, on the reverse strand, counting down.
AGGAGATCATGGGGTGAAGAGGTGGGCCACACTTGGAGTTTAGGAAGCTTGGAGAAGTTCCAAACGTATGGAGCTTGGAAATTTTTGTTGCTTGGAGATTTGAAATGAGAAAGAGAGGAGTTGTAAAGGGAGAGAGAGTGATGGATGGATGTGGTGAGTGATGGTTGTGTAAGAAATCTTTGACTTTTGTGGCCTTTTGTGTAAGAGAGGTATGGGAGGTGAAGACTTTTGTGGTTGCTTGGGAAAAGGGGTGAAAGTGATGTGTACTTGACATGTGATGGATTGATGGATTGATTGATTGATGGGATTGATGTGATTGATGTGACACATCGTAGAGATTCTCTTGGGTTTCGCAACGCGCGGCATTTTTCTCGCACCAAACGTTGGCCTACAACTCTCTACCAGGGTATCGCCTTGGCGCGCGAGTCGCGGCATAGGAACCGCAACGACGGCGCGGTCTCTATGGTATTGGTCTCGAGTTGTCGGTATATGAATCAGGGTCACGCGTCGATATCGGTTAAGGGTCAAAGGTTGCCGGAATTCGACCGGTAAGACCGCGGAAGTCTATGGAAAGGTACGGACCAAGATACGGGTTTTACAGCTCTCCCCTCCTTATAAAAATTTTTTTCTCAAAATTTACACAAGCATCGCAACTAAGCATTACTCGTGAGGAATAAGAAACATAATGTCATCATATAGAATCAGGGGCAGCATACAAAATACAATACAAGATCAATCATCAAAGAGATAAGGATAACGCTCTCGAATCTCAGCCTCACACTCCCAAGAAGCCTCCTCTACAGAATAGTGACCCCACTGCACCTTCACCAACGGAATGACCTTGGTTCTGAGGACCTGCTCCTTCCGATCAAGGATACGGACTGGCTGCTCAATGTAAGAAGTGTCCTCACGAACCTCCAACAGCTGCCAATCAATGACGGGAACTATGTCTGACCCACACTTCCTCAACATGGAGATGTGAAACACGTTGTGGACGCCAGACAACTGAGATGGCAAGGCAAGCCAATAGGCCACTGCGCCAACGCGCCCAGTGATCTCAAAAGGTCATATGAATCTCGGGGCAAGCTTGCCCTTCGCTCCAAATCGAACTACACCCTTCATGGGTGAGACCTTGAGATACACATGGTCCCCTACATCAAACTCCAAGGGACGACGCCGACGATCAGCAGAACTCTTCTGTCGGCTTTGAGCTGTGCGCATCCTCTGCCTGATGATGTCAATAGCCTCCGACGTCTCCTGCTCAAGCTCAGGACCTAGGAGACGGCGCTCTCCAACCTCGGTCCAACAACTCGGTTATCTGCATGGTCTGCCATATAGTGCCTCAAAAGGAGCCATGCTGATGGTCGCCTTATAACTGTTATTGTACGCGAACTCAGCCAATCGAAGGTGCTCATCCCAGCTACCCCCGAAGTCAATCGCGCAGGCCCGAAGCATATTCTCAAGTATCTGATTGACCCTCTCGGTCTGGCCATCGGTCTGCGGATGGTATGCGGTGCTGAGCTGCAAATCAGTCCCCATCGCTCGCTGGAAACTCCCCCAAAATTGAGACGTGAACCTCGAGTCTCGGTCAGAAACGATCGAGACTGGAGCGCCATGCAGTCTCACAATCTCCTCGATGAATAATCTCGCAAGCCGGTCCATAGACCAAGTCGCACGCATCGCAAGGAAATGTGTCGACTTCGTCAGACGATCCACAACAACCCAAATGGCGTCATGACCGCGCTGAGTCCTCGGCAAACCCATAATGAAATCAGTCGACACGTGCTCCCACTTTCACATCGGGACGCTCAACGGCTGCAATAGACCAGGAGGTCTCTGATGATCGGCCTTGACACACTGGCACGTGTCACACTCGGCCACAAAACTGGCGATCTGACGCTTCATCCCCGCCCAAAAATAGTCACCTCATGTCATGGTACATCTTCGTAGAGCCCGGGTGGATAGAAAATCGTGATCGATGTGCCTCGGTCATAAGATCTCTGTGTAACTCTGGAATATCCGGGACACATAATCGGGCTCTGAAACGAAGTCCACCGTCTGTACCAATCTGCCAATCTGCCTGACCCTCTGATGCCGCCTCAGCCATATAACTCTGTAACGACTCATCAGCCTGCTGAGCTTCGATCACCCTAGCGACAAGAGAGGGTTGAATTGACAGGCTCGATAACTGTACGATGTAATACTGCAGGACGAACTCAAAGTCATACGCTGCAATATCCTCAAGCATCTTCCACTCCTGGATCATCATATGCGCCACTAGGCGTCGTGGCTGACTGCTGAGGGCATCTGCCACCACGTTCGCCTTACCCGGGTGGTACTGAAGATCAAAATCATAGTCTTTTAGGAGCTCCATCCAGCGCCTCTATCTCATATTCAACTTAGACTGTGAGAAGAGGTACTTCAAGCTCTTGTGATCAGAGAAGAGTTCGAACCTAACCCCATAAAGATAGTGCCTCCACACCTTCAGTGCGAAGACAACTGCAGCCAGCTCTAAGTCATGCGTAGGATAGTTCAGCTCATGGACCTTAAGCTGACGAGACGCAAAGGCCACTGGTCTCCCGTGCTGCATCAGGACAGCACCCAAACCGATATGCGAGGCATCAGTGAATACAATAAATCCGTCACTCCTAGAGGGAAGAGTGAGGACAGGAGCGGACGTCAGACGGTCCTTCAACTCCGTAAACGCTCGCTCGCAGGCGTCACTCCAAATAAACTCTGCGCCCTTCCGAGTCAACCTGGTCAGCGGGGCTGCAATACGAGAAAAACCCTCGATGAAACGTCGGTAATAGCCCGCCAAGCCAAGGAAACTACGGATCTCTGTCGCAGTCATGGGCTGGCCCCACTGACGCACTGCCTCGACCTTCGAGGGGTCCACTGCGACACCCTCCCTCGTCACCACGTGACCGAGGAACTTCACCTCCTCCTGCCAAAACTCACACTTCTCCAGCTTTGCATAAAGCTGGTGTGCACGGAGGGTATACAAGGTAATCTCCAAGTGCTGCTCATGCTCCTCATGGGTCCTCGAGTAGATCAGAATGTCGTCGATGAAGACTACAACAAACTGATCCAGATATGGGCGGAAGACCTCGTTCATCAGTTGCATGAAGATCGCGGGTGCATTGGTCAGTCCGAAGGACATGACCTGAAACTCAAAATGACCGTAACGCGTCCTGAATGCCGTCTTCGGAATGTTCTCATCTCGGACCCGAATCTGATGATAACCGAAACGCAGGTCAATCTTCGAAAAGAACTGTGCACCATGCAGCTGGTCAAATCATTAATCATAGGGAGCAGGTACTTGTTCTTGATCGTGACTTTGTTGAGCTCGTAGTAGTCAACGCAGAACCTCAACAAGCCATCGTTCTTCTTCACGAAGAGTATTGGCGCTCCCCACGGTGAACTGCTCGGACGGATAAAACCCAACTCTCGCAACTCGTCCAACTGCTTCTGCAGTTCCCGTAACTACAACGGTGCCATACGATACGGGGCCTTCGAAATAGGCGCGGTACCGGGCACGAGATCAATCTGGAACTCGGTGAGTCGACGAGGCGGTAATCCCGGAATCTCCTGAAACACATCGGGAAAATCGTAAACCACGGGCAAATGGTCGATGCAAGAGGCAACAGGCTCCTCTATGGCGCAAGACATCAAACAAGACAACCGCTCCCCTCTGGCCTCTACAACGAACTGAAACTGTGGTACGCCGGGTATACAGAACGTGACGGTCCTCGTGGCACAGTCCAATATGGCATAATACTCGGTGAGCCAATCCATGCCCAGGATGACGTCGAAATCGGACATTAACAAAATAAACAAATCGGCAGGCAGAAAGGTATCCCCAACCAGAACGGGGCAAGACGAGCAAAATTATCCCAACACTACAGTCCTCCCCAAGGGAGTCGATACTGATAGGCTCTCACCAGCAGACTCCAACGGTAAGCCAGCCGATCGACAGAAGCTCTCGGCCACGAAAGAGTGCGATGCACCGGAATCAAACAACACACGTGCAATGGATGCAGAAACTGGAAGTATACCCTCAATGACTCCTCCGGATGACTGTGGATCCTGCTGAGCCGCATAGAATCTAGCCTGAGCTGGCTGGGAAGGAGCATGTCCCCTCTGAACGTGCTGCTGCTGCTGCTGGGGTCCATGAGGCGGTCGAAACTGCTGCCTCTGCTGCTATGGCCTCTGAGGCTAGTGATGATGCTGATGCTACTGTTGAGGTGGCCTCAGGGGTGGAGGTTGTTGTCGCTGCTGCTGTGGGGGTCTCTGCTACTGTGGTGGAGACTGTTGGGGAGCCCTCTGCTGCTGTGGACCTCTCTGCTGCTGTTAGGGGCTGGGACACTCCCATGAACGGTGTCCCGTCATACCGCACCTGAAGCAAGTGCAGGTAAACTGCCTCTGAGGTGGTGGTGGAGGTGCTGCTGGTGCTCAGAAGGCTGGGCGACCTGTGCGCCTCTGCTGCTGTGGTCGATGCTGCTGGGAATCACTGGAAGAAGCCTGCCTCTTTCGGTCTCTTCTCTGACCGCAATCAGACTGAGAACTGGCCCACTCAGTCTCATAAATTTGGGCTCTCCGCACCACTGCCTGGAAGGTAGGGAGCTCATGCCCAATAACATGACCTCGAAGGCCGTAACGTAAGCCGTGCTCGAAACGGCGTGCCTTCTGCCCCTCGTCATCAACCATATACGGTGCAAATCTCGATAGCACCATAAAACGGGCCACGTACGGTGCCACAGTCATGTCTCCATGCACCAGAGTCTCGAACTCTAAGGCTCGTTGATGACGGATATGGCGGGGAAGTACTGCTCCTCGAATCGGTCAATAAAGTCCTCCAATGTCCAGATATAATCAGGTCCGGAAACACGGGTAACAGAGCTCCACCAATGCTCGGCCTCACCCTGGAAGAGAAATACCGCTAACCGGAAGCGCTGCACGGTCGTACATGATATGGTATCGAAAATCTTTTCCACATCGGAGCGCCATCTCTCTGCTGCTGTCGGATCTGGCTCCCCCTGGAAACGTGGGGGATCAAGCCGTCTGAACTCAGGAAGTAAGGTGCTCGCGCGCTCCTGATCTGCCTGAGCTGGTGAAACAACTAAGCGCCTACCCTGTCCTTGGAGTGCGGCTGTCACAACCTGTAACATCTGCTGTAACTGAGAGTCACTCACAGTCATAGTCAGCTCCGTATCGGCCTCAGGTGGAGGAATGTCATCCTCAAGGAAGGGAGTAGGGATCTCTGAGGGTGGAACGGGAGGCGCAGGTGGTAAAGCTGGAGCCTCAGGTGGTGAAGCAGAATCCTTAGGTGGTGGTGCGGGAGTCGATCGGGTCACCCTCTCAGGCGTCATGTCCTACAGGAAAGAGCGAAGGCGCCTATCAACTTCAAAACTCTCAGAGGTACGCACGTTAACGGTCTGTAACGGAAGGTTGCTAAGCTATCCAAACTTCAGAACTTAGCCATTCTACACTCATAGAAAACATGTAATGTTGTTCTCGGTTATTCCCAAGTTATACTCTGATACCAACTTCTGTCACGCCCCAAACTCAGAAACCGGGCTCACAAAATTCTCGATCGCCGAATCCGGCGCCGACAGCCTCCGTAGAACCCCATATTCGGCTCCTAGCGCCCATTCGTCAGGTTCCGATCCTGGGATGCTACGAGGAGGATTTTTAACATCAGTTTGATTCGTAATAAGCATAATTAAAGGCATAACCCACAAGCAACAACCAAGAAATCCATTACATTTTCACTATGATTAAAAACTTTATAAGTACAATGAGCATAAAGGGAAATTCAATGGTAAAGAGCAAAACTCCAAAACGATCTGCAACATGCTCCTGCCTTAGCGCTGTTGCGAACCAACGTCACCTGCACGCAACAGTCATGCATAAGCTTATAGAAAGCTTAGAGGGTGGTGAAAGTGTGTGCGCAAGGTAGTAATGTGAACATGCAATGTCAGAGTAATGCGAAATATGCAGATGGATCCATAATATCATGAGTCGTACCAAGGCTATGCGATGTAAGACATGAGTGGTATCGGCCATCCCAAGGCCATGCGATGTGCAATGCAACTCAAGCATACAGATTCTCATCTATGTCCACACATCAATACAGCTCAAATATGGGATATCACTGGGGTCTAGTACACTTTAAACTAGATTTCTGCCACATCACGAGCAATAAGGTAAGTAGAAGAGACCACACTATCCGTCTGCCAATATCGGGCGCGACTCGTCGATAGCGGACCCATTCCTCGAGCTGGTCAAACTCAGCCTAGCATTGCCCCCTACTCTCGGGCGGGTAAGTCCGCACCCTCATCCGACTGACCATGACATAGTAGAGAGCGCATCCGTCTGGTAATCGGCACTCAACGCTCATCTACCCATTCGGTCTAGACGTTGGAGCAACCTCTTAGTACAATAAGGGTTTAGGGACTTTCACCCAGGGATATCAATAGCACCCCATGTAGAATAAGATTTTCGGTATCCAATCCTGCCAACCACGATGCGTATGTGGAGGCTACGGCCCTAATGTCGCTAGGGCGTACAATACCCATGTCACACAAATGCGAAATGCATGTTTCACGCTATCCAGTCATGCAACAAATCCTGCGCATATCATACGCTCATGTAGGGAACACTGCCTAACCAGGAGCCCATAAACAACCTGCCTGAAGGCATATGCTTTGATCAGTCAATCCCTATATCAAGCATACATATGATGCGTATGATCATGAGTCATGAAACTATACTAAACATGTAAATGAGTGATGAACCATTCTTACAATGCAGATGGGCCTGGACGGCCTATACACAGCAAGTACGGGCCTACTAATGGGCCTTAGGGAGAGTCGTAATGCGGACATCCAACCAGCATTACACTCCAAATGTGGACGTCAAACCAACATTGCTCCTAAGGCGTTACCCGTAGTAAATATCATGAACTAGGTTGGGATCACACATTACAATGGGCCTCAGGTATATCCCATTGGGCCTTAAATACATCAAATGGGCCATATCATATGGGCCTTCCATTCCACAAGCGGGCCACATCAATGGGCCGCACCAATGGGCCTTAAGTGCATTGCAATGGGTCATAATCCGTTGGGCCTTGAATGCATCAATTGGGCCTAAACCCGTAGGCCTTATGCAAATCAAATTAGCCTAACCCATAGGCCTTACTACATCTCAATGGGCCTTAATCCATGGGCCCCCAAAATATCGAATGAGCCTAATCTCATGAGACTTGGAATACATCGTTCTGATTCAATCCCATTGGCCTTTAAATATTTCAAAGGGGCCCCGACCCATGGGCCTTACAAAATATTTATTTCCATCCAAACTATTCATAGGGACACATGGCCTAGGGCTCACTGTAATATTTATTTGCAATCCATTCTATTCAAAAGGTCATATGGACCTTGGGCCCACGTATATAATATGTATAGTAATATACATATATTATAACTACAATAACAATTTATACATTAAGGGTACGTATGTATATAAAATACACATATCTATATATACATAGCGATTGCTGCAGCTCTTTAAGCATTTTGAAAGGGAACAGAGGTGGGTCCCACATAGGACCCACCACTATATACATATTACAAGATATATAATATAGACTATATAATATATAACATATAATATATGGACTGTATAATATATAACATATAATATTTTATATATATATATATATATATATATAATGGTGGGACCCACAGAAATTGCTGCTACTAGGGGACAGTGGGCCCCACTATCTAAACAGATAGACGGCAAGGACCAGGGCACGCACGTCACCGTGGGCTCCATCGTCCTTTTGGACGGTGGAAATAGTACACACACATCACTGTGGGTCCCATGTGGGGCCCACCTCAATGTTTATATGCCATCCAAATCGCTGATAAGGTCACACAGCCCTGGGAGAAAGGGGAAAACAAATTTCATCCTGATCCAAAACTTCTGGGGCCCACAAAAGGAGTTTCAATGGCAGAGGTTCAATTCACTGTTTCCTTTGGTGCGGGCCACCTGAGTTTCGGAATCAGCTGAAACTTGGAGGGGGGCTACCTGAGGATGGAACCCACCTCATGGATGGTTTAGATGGCATATAAGAATCAAGGTGGGGCCCACGGATGGTGGCCGTGGGTCCACGTCGTCCTCCCGCCGCTGTAACAGCGCAGGCGCTGCCTGCGCTGGCCTGACAGCAGGAGCAGTGGATACCTCACCCTTCCTCTCTCTCTCCTTTAATTTTTATATCTGTCAAAAATCATGTGTGTGGCCTGCTACCTGGAAATCCACTCCAGCCATAGTGTTCTACAGCTCACAACAGATAAAAAGAGTCGGAAGTTTAAATTTTTTGGGTGCATAGAAACACCAGAAAATTTCTCAATGGTAACCGCCAATGTTTCCCATGCTATGGCCCACAAGATTTTCAGATCAGTTCCATTCTTTTACTCGACGGTTAAAATGATGTGGGTAAGAGGATGGACGGCTTGGATCGAATATATACATCAAGGTGGGGCCTACACAAGGGGACCACCCCAAAAGCTTCTCTTTTTCTTTTTCTTTTTTTTTGTACAGGGACGTCTAGCGTCCCAGACGCTGGACGGTTTGGCCCCTTTTAGAATATACATTGTGGTGGGCCTATTGAAGTGGGCCACCACAGATGGATGATGGGGGGTACAACATGCAAGGTGGGCCCCACTTGAAGAAAGCTCGGACCAAATAAATGCTCAAGGTGGGGTCCATTCAAGTGGGCCACACAACCCTATTGTACAAGGTAAAATAAAATAAAATAAAAAGAAATAAGGAGGGAGAGAGACATGGAGAGTGGGGCACGCTTTATGATGGAGGGCTCCACCACTATGAGCCCTCCCTTAAATGAAATCATACATCAATGGATTCCTCTATGCATGGAATCACCAAAATTGACAATCAACGGTGGAGATCCGTTCCCCACCGATATGATCGGTCTAGATGACCTTTAAATACAATGAAACGAACATCATGATGGGGTCCATGGAGAATGGCCCCACCATGGATGATCATGATGATCAAAGTGGTCCATCGGCCACAACTTAGGGTCCCAAGTGAGATCCACACCATTGATCGGTGGGTCTCACTTGGCCCATCATAAAAACAAGAAAGAAACTACCCTAAGGAGGCACCCACCGTCCGATCTTCTTGATCCTAGGGGTTCCTTAACACCTTAGCTCCAACTTCAATAGATGAGATGAAGAATGGAAGGTTGAGATGAGGAGATCATGGGGTGAAGAGGTGGGCCACACTTGGAGTTTAGGAAGCTTGGAGAAGTTTCATACGTATGGAGCTTGGAAATTTTTGTTGCTTGGAGATTTGAAATGAGAAAGAGAGGAGTTATAAAGGGAGAGAGAATGATGGATGGATGTGGTGAGTGATGGTTGTGTAAGAAATCTTTGACTTTTGTGGCCTTTTGTGTAAGAGAGGTATGGGAGGTGAAGACTTTTTTGGTTGCTTGGGAAAATGGGTGAAAGTGATGTGTACTTGACATGTGATGGATTGATGGATTGATTGATTGATGGGATTGATGTAATTGATGTGACACATCGTAGAGATTCTCTTGGATTTCGCAACGCGCGACATTTTCCTCGCACCGAACGTTGGCCTACAACTCTCGACCAGGGTATCGACTTGGCGCGCGAGTCACGGCATAGGAACCGCAACGACGGTGCGGTCGCTATGGTATTGGTCTCGGGTTGAGTCGACTCGGGTTGTCAGTATATGAATTAGGGTCGCGCGTCGATATCGGTTAAGGGTCGAAGGTTACCAGAATTCGACCGGTAAGACCGCGGAAGTCTATGGAAAGGTACGGACCAAGATACGGGTTTTACAATCCCTCCATCGTTCTCAACCATACCTAGCACCTACTCTCTCCATTTTCAGCGAATTGGAGCTTCCAAAACTCTCATTTGAGCTCCAAAATGTGTCAGCCCTCTACCTTTCTTATCTTGATCTTTTCTTTCTTTTATTTTCCCTTTCCTTGACCCATTGCACTCCTCTTTCAGACCTAGATCCATGAAAACCCATTAGGTCAGCCCTTTTCTTCCTTTCCCTCACTCTTCTATGGCTTTCATGGAGGCTATTGTAGCCTTTTTCTCCATTTCCACCATCCTTTCATTGATGGGCAAGAAGCGTGCCCCTACGGACGAGGCTGGGCCTAGTCGTCCCGCTCATTCGAGGCGGCCTAGAGGAGCTACCGTGAGTCCAAGTGTTGGGAGAGAGTTGCATTCGAAGCGAGATTTGGATCCCCAAGTGCCTTTTGGAAGGGCGTTGTTGGCAGAGTTGGCTCATGGCGTTTATGAGGATCGTAGGGTTCTCTTTGAAGCGCATGTGGATGGACGACTCTTTGGTGAGTATTTGTTGTTCGAGCGTATGGAAGCTGCCGGGTGGGGTCCACTATTTGAAGGCGAGTCTCGTGAAAATGTGAGTACTGTTCGCGCCTTCTATGTTCATATTTGGGACCCTACGCTGGAGCCGTTACAGTTCAAGATCCCCTTCGGTAGAGATCGGGAAGCCACAATCAATGCTGGGTTGATAACTCGACCCCTAAACGTGCCACTTGGCGAGGTACATCTAAGTGCAAGGAATCTGAATAGTGTTCGTGAGAGAGATCGCTGCACCAGGTTTTTATGTGGTCGTATGGTTGCGTGGCAGCGTAACAAGAGCCTCTTAGCGACTCATATGTCAGGCGATTTCCGTCTACTTTACCACATCTGCACGTTCAATGTTTTTCCCAGGTGGAGCAATCGCAGTGAATACACGTGTCTCATGGTAAATTTTTTGTATCAAGTAGGGCAAGGAGAGAAGGTGTGCGTGCATACGTTTATCTTGTGACAGATCATCCTTATCGCACAATCAAAGAGAAGGACTGAGTCACTTCCCTTCGACCGACTCATATGCAAGATTACGCTCGAGTTTGCCTATAGACTTGGGGCGGAGTTGCCAGTGCCGGTCCATTATATCAGTGAGGCCACTCTTAACCAGATGAAGATGGGGCCTCAGCAGCGTGAAGCCCAACTTGATGATGAGAGCAAGGAAGAGTATGATAGTGAAAAAGAAGCAAGTGAAGAGGAAGGTGAGGCAGAGACAGAGGAAGAAGTCTAAGAAGAAGAGGAAAAGGAGGCTCAGGATACTGATGAGAGTCATCCTCCTATGACTCAGGCTGATAGAGATGCCCGTATAGTGCGACTCGAGGAGGGTCAGGCTGCTCTTCGATAGGATATTGGGGATTTTCGGGACCTCATGAAGAGTAAGTTCAAGAAAGTGACCCGCACGCTGAAGACCATCCCGTGCTGCCTGAAGGATAAGGGTGCCCCTTCTCCATCACCAGTGTCCGATGGATAGGCTTTATGTAGTCGTTGTTTGCTTATTTGTTGCTTGTTTTTATGTTTGGTTTTCTAGTTGTTTGGTAGTTGGTAGTTATTTAGTGTTGAAGCTTAGTGTTTGAAGCTCAGATGTTTTATTCACATGCTTTCTTTGTCGCGATTCATGTAAAGCTGCAAATCATGTATTGTGACAATTTTGTTAATGAAATGCATATTGTTTCCTTTGGCTTGTGAAGTTTATGCTGTGAATGGACTGTGTGAATGCCTAATCTCATTGGTTGCTACCATCTGTTGTGTGTAGGGTATGCCACCTAAGGGTTCGAGATCTTCGGCCCGTCTTTCTATGGGACATTCGCTCGATGGGGCCCTTGCCCTATGCGATACTCATATGGACCCCCATTCGGGCCCATCTCGTTCAGATCTCATGCCGAGTTCTCGGTCGGCTTCTGGTCCTGCTGCTAGGCCACCTCCTGTGACACCTTCTGTGGTGCCTCCTGTTATGCCTGCGGTTCCCGAGCAGAGCTGTGCGTCTGCGTCGGCGCCTTCTACCTCACAGTCCTCTTCACCTTTTGATAGGCTAGAGCAGATGATGCTGTTGATGTAGCAGCAGCAGATACAGCAGCAGCAACAGCAGCAGCAGTTCTTGTCCTCCATGGCTGACATCTTTGCTCAGTCAATGGCGGTGACTCCACCTGCCTCGCCTCTACACCCTGTTGGGCATACTAGTGCGAGTGGCGCTTTCGAGCGATTTCAGTGCTTGAGGCCTCGTACATTTTTGGGTACACAGACCTAAGGAGGGTGAGTATTGGATAGACCGTATCTCGAAGATGCTGAGACGGTTACACTATTCTGAGGTGGAAAAGGTTGAGCTAGACACTTTCATGTTTGAGAAGGAGGCTAGCCTATGGTGGGACAGCATTCTCCGCACAGTTGCGAAGGGATTTGAGTGGACATGGGCAGCATTCGAGGCTCGCTTCCACAGAAGTATTTTCCTGTCACGTACCAGCACGAGAAGGAGAGTGAGTTCCTTCGCCTTCGCCAGGGAGGCATGTCGGTGACAAAGTATGAGAACAGGTTTACGGAGCTTGGCAGGTATGCTCGTTGATTTTGGGTGATCATCCATTGAGGATGCGGTGTTTTTCTGAGGGTTTACAGCCCGAGATTAGATCGAAGATGTGTTGTGTGAGCATTTCTTCTTATGTAGAGCTAGTGAGTATGTCCTTACGAGTAGAGCAGGACAAAGAGAGGTTATCCCACACATGAGAACTTGTGGTTCCTAAGTCGTAACCTAAGTTCGTGAGTAGGTCTTTCCTTAGTAAGAGGCCTCGATTTGATTCACCATAGGGGTCTACTGCAGCTCCTGCCTATGTGAGGCGTCCTGATGTGTGGTGCAGCTACTGCAAGAAGCCTGGCCATGCTAAGATATCATGTTTTTCCAGGATGCGGGACAGTGGGTTCTCGCCACCTCAGAGGATCGATCGTCTGATGCCTAAGGCTATTTCAGCACCTCCCCTTCGTTCAGCACCAGCTCATCCATCCTTCAGACCTCCAGCACCTCATTTCAAGCCACCACAATGGCCCATGGTTCCTCCACCACATCGACCACAACAGGCTGGGGTTCATGCGCTCACAGCTGAGGCGCCTGAGGCAGATTCAGCACCGACGTCATTTGAAGTTCCTACGCACATTCTAAGTACACATATCTTCCTGTTGGTGGACACTGGGTCCACTGTTTTGATCATTTCTTGTGCTGCGGTTAAGCGGCTAGGGTTGGTTACGACTTCTGCAAAGGGAGTGAGACTCACGACAGCTACAGGTACTATGTCAGATATTACTCAGATCTGTGAGTCTTGCTCGATAGATTTGGGTAGCAGGACGGTGATCGTCGACTTGATTGTCACCCCACTATGTCATTATGAAGTTATTTTTGGGATGGACTGGCTCGCGAGGATGAGAGCAGAGGTTGATTGCGAGGCTAGAGTTGTGACAGCCTATGGACCTGAGGGCACGGTCTTCTCTTTTCTAGTTCAGGTCAGTTGGTCCTGCTGTGTTAGCAGTTACATTTCTATGTTAGAGAGTTCTGATGTTCCGATGTTAGAAGATATGTCAGTAGTTCGCGATTTCTCTGATGTGTTTGAGAAGATTCCAGGGCTTCCTCCTCGGCACGAGATTGACTTCACCATTGATCTTGTGCCCAGTGTGACACCAATTTCCCTACCAACGTATTGTATGCCTCTATGTGAGATGGAGGAGTTGAGGAGTCAGATTGATGGCTTGCTTGAAGCAGGCTTTATTCGGCCAAGTGTGTCACCTTGGGGAGCACCCGTCTTGTTTGTGAAGAAGAAGGATGATTCCCTATGGTTGTGTATTGATTATCGCAGGAAGAATCAGGTGATAGTGAAGAAAAAGTATCTGTTGCCCAGGATTGATGATCTGTTTGATCAATTGAAGTGGGTATGTTATTTCACTTGCACGTTATTTGTAAGCGTTATGACCGTTAGAATTCGACCCAAATTCAACTTCGGATCAGGATAAGTGGTCCTTTCATATCATAGACCTTGTAGCCCTGATTTAAGTTTGGTAACCGTTGAATTGAAGCTGGTCCACCACGGATGATCTGGAAACCCGATCGGACTGAAAATTTAACTTACTAAAGATCCGATGCTAGTGAGCTTAAGTCTGACCACGTATGATAAGAAGACCTCTAGAAGTGTTCCGTTGGATCGGAAAGAGTACGATTTGGTTATAACCTAAGTATACCTTGACCTTAAGTCTATTTTTGTCATGTTTAGGCTTATAAAAAGGCCTTAAACCCTTAGTTCCAAATCCCATACGAATTTTCTAAACCCTAGTTGCTTAAGAGAGTGAAAAGAGAGAGAAAGTGTGGGGAATCTATCGAATCTCCGTAGGATTCTTCCTAGTCGATCTATTCATCGAATCTTCACATCTGAATCGTTCTTCCGACGATTCTGATTCTATTTTTGGGTAATTTAAGCTAATCCTCACCTCTTTTTAAACCTAGAATAGTTTAAATGAAGCTATAGCTAACATATTCTATGCCATAGGTAGCGTATCCGCCGTTGACGAAGACACATCGTCTGAATCATCTCGAATACGTATTTTCTGGTTTAAGGTGCGGACTATATACGTTTAAGTTATGGTTTTCAAGACTTTTAATGTTAGATAATGATTTATTCATGTTGTGATTGCCATTACACATGCCAAATGCGCTATCCATTTTGATTTCCGTATATAGATGCTTTATATTGTAAATAGCGTATTTCATGTATATGTTAGAATACCTGTATGCATATGAAATCTGTTGTTTTGATTGTCATGATTAATTGTCATTGTTATATGCTTAATATGAATGCGGCAACTCCTTGGCAAAAGGACTTGCCCTAATATGCAATGGAGTCGACATACGTGATATATGTTGAATAGTGTAATCTAAGTGTTTGTATAAATGCCTAAATGAGTTAGAAGTTAGTAACGTATGATTGCTAAGGTTGTTGAGATATGAATCTCAATCACTGCACTAGAGTGTATGATTTCCTCCATGAATCATGTCACTTAGATTATCCATGTTACATGTGTATATGATTTCCTCCATGTACTGTATTTAAGTTTTAGTTATATGCTATGAATGTTCATTGGAATGTAGGGTATGAATCATGCTAGTTATTGAGCTTGTATGTGAGTGGGGCTGTGCTACGGTCGGTAATCGTACCCCAAATGGTGGTTGAGATTATTTTCACCATGTGGGATGAGTTTAACAAATCTAAGTCGTGCTTGGGACGTTCGGCAGTGGGTAGGCCACACGGAGTGTTTATACATTCCATGCCGTTCAACTCAACGTGCGCTTGGCCTAATTGAGCTTATCAACTCACCTGATTGACCGATGTTTTTTCACCATGTTTGGTCGCTGCTGTTTGAATCGAAGACACCGAGCTTACCAGTGAAACTCCCGTTAATCGTGGTACCGTGATCCCCTAAGACACATGAGATGGACATGGTGGTATGCGACACTGTGGTCGAGCTGTCGGCCTACGCTAGGGCTACAAACCTTCCCGTAGTGACCATTAAACACTTTATTCTCGTGAGCAGATTATGGTGGTATGGGACACTATATTCTTGTTGTCGGCCTATATTGATTGGTGACAAGCCCTCTGTAGTGACCTCGAGTATATCCTGACACTGTATAAGGGCGACGGGTCCTATTGCAGTATTGAGGATATAACCAGGCCTGTATTGATTTGGTGATTGGGGAGTGGTGTAACGATTGCGTGCAACAGCCCTGGCAGCCCTTACAGTAACCTAAAAATGTACCATCGTATGAGAATCCCTAGGACTGACGACCCTAGGATGGATCAATGTTGGGAATTGATACAAGGGAGGTGTCTTAGCTTCCCAATCCTGCTGTATGAAAAAGGACTAATAAGAACTTGGTAAGCATGCTCATATCATTGCATTGCATGTGCTATCGGTGTTGGTGTAAGAGCACTGAGGAAGTGACTGACATGCGCGATAATAAGATGAAGATCGCAGAGGGAGTTTGTGGTGAAGGCACGCATCATTCCTTCATAACATTCGTGCATTAACAAGAGTATCTAGGACATGCTTGTTTGTACTACCTTATCATTACTGCTTGATTGGATTAATAACATATTAACTTTTTCTGTATAGTACCACTGAGTTGATCACTCACTCCCACGTTCTGGGACGGTGCTTAAACACCAACCAGACTCTGATGTAGTTACAGGTGAAGGCGACGCTGGCGAGGCGGAGCCAGACTTTGATGAGGATGAGGAAGCGTTCTCATATATGCAGTTCTCAGGCGGGTTCATGTGAGCCGCGTCCTGACCAGTGGGGATTTCTGGGATATGTATATGATGATGTTGCATAGTTGATCCTTGTATTTTGAGATACAGTTGTATATATTACCCTGGGCAGAGCATGCATAATTTGGGGATTATTTTTAAATTATATATGTATTTAAGTTTTCCTCTTGCATTTTCTCAATATCCCTGAGTTAGGTCTGCTGATCTAGCTTGATCTATTTCATGTTTTATGCACTAACACAGACAACATACAAGCATCATCCATAATGTTGCATGAGTGATGTTCTGAAACTCGGGAGCTGAGTTATGTTCGACTCCCAATTTTCAGGGCGTTACAATAAGCATTCTGACAGTTGAAATCTAACCCAAATACACCCTCGGATCAGGGAAGATGGCCCACATATGCCAATATTCTTGTGGTCCTGGTCGAGTTTCGGTGACCGTTGAACTGAAACTGGTCTACCACGGTCGATCTGGAAACCGGACTGAAAACTTAACTTGATTAAGATCCAGTATCTGTGAGCTTATGGCTGATCGCATTCAATAAAGGGACCTCCAGAAATGCTCCGTTGGATCGGAACAAGCCAAATTTGGTTATAACCTAAGTATACCATGGCCCTGATACTAATTTTATCAGTTTTGGGCCTATATAAGGACCTTAAACCCTCTCTCACAAATTCCATATGAATTCTCAAACCCTAGATAAGAGAGAGAGAAAAAAAGAGAGAGAAAGTGAGAGAGAAGTTGGAGTTTCTTTCAGGGATTCTTCCCAATCTCTCTACGTGCCTAATCCACTTATCTGAATCATTATCCCGGTGAATCTAAATCCATATTCAGTAAGAGATCCTAACCCTAACTTATTTTGGAGATTAGAATAGTCTAAGTGTTGATGTAGCTAACCAAATTCATGCCTTAGGTTGCCAATCTGCCGTTGACGAAGACTTATCATCTAAATCATATCTGTTTCACATTTTTCGGTATAAGGTGCAAACTATATACGTTTAGGTTATGATTTTCAAGACTTTCAATGTCAGATAATGATTTATTACTGAAGTGGGTGCCATTTCACATGCTAAATGCAATATCTGTTTCGTTTTATGTATATATATGAACTATGTTATGTATAAACTATTTCATGCTTTTGTTGAAATGTTTGTATGCATTTGGAATCTGATATTGTGATTGCCATGAGTAATTGTCATAGGAAAATGATTGTTATGTATGCGACAACTCCTTAGTAAAAGGATTTGCCCTAATACGTAATACAGCCGACATACGTGATGTATATTGAAAAGTGTAGTCTAAGTGTTTGTAAAAATATCTGAATGAGTTAGTAGTTAGTAAAGTGTGATTTATGAGGGAGTTGAGATGAAATCCCAACTATCTTACTTTTGTGTATGATTTTCTCCATGAACTGTTTAGCCTAATTATTCATGTTAATTATGTGTATGATTTCCTCCATGTACTGTATTCACGTTTAAGTTATATTCCATAACATGCTCACATGATTATAGGATTTGATTGGAGTATTCATTACTGCTTTCTGTTGTGATTGTACATGGTTGAGACTACATCATAATCTAGGTAATCGATAATAATTCTCGAACTGGTGGCTGAGGTTGCTTTCGCCACACAGGATGTGTTTGACGAATCCGAGCCGTACTTGGGATGTTCGACAGTGGTTAGGCCACACAAAGTGCTTATGCATTTCATATCGATCAACTCAACGTGCAATCATCCTAGTCGAGCTTATCAATTAACCCGATTGACCGATGTATGTTCACCATGTTTGGACACTACTGCTTGAATCTAAGGTACCGAACTCACCAGTGAAACCTTACTAACCTTGGTACCTCGATCCCCCAAGACTCATGAGCCAGACATGGTAGTATGGGACACTGTGGTCGATCTGTTAGCCTACGCTGGGAAGACGAGCCTCCCCGTAGTGACCAGTGAGCACCTAGACTCATGAGCCAAATATAGTGGTATGGGACACGGTATTCGTGCTGTCGGCCTACATTAATCGGTGATGAGCCCTTTGTAGTGTCCTCGAGCATACCTTGACACTGCATTGAGGCAACGAGCCTTAACGTAGTATCCAGGGTATGATTAGGCCTGTATTGATTGGTGACGAGCCCTTTGCAGTTACCTAGAACCATAACATCGTATGAGATTGTCTAGGTCTGACGACCCTAGAATTGATCATTTTTTGGGTATTGATATAAGGGAGGTACCTTAGCTTTCCAATCCTGCTGTATGAAAAGGACTAATAAGAACTTGGTAATCATGCTCATAACATCGCACTGCATGCGCCGTTGGCATTAGTGTAGAGCACAGTGGTAGTGATTCATGCCGCGATCGTTAGATGTTGTCGTAAGAGGGAGTGCAGGCGAGGGCATGCATCATTACCTCATATCATCCTTGCATTCAAAAGAGTATCTAGGACATGTTTGATTGTACTGCTTTATCATTACTGCTTGATTAAATTGATAACATGTTAACCTTTGCTGTATAGCTCCACTGAGTTGATCTCTCATTCCCATGTTCTGGGACGATGTTAAACACCAACCAGACTCTGTCTTAGTTGCAGATGAAGATGCAACCCATGAGGCTGAGCAGAAGTATGAGGATGATGAGGAGGCATTCTCCTTCATGCAGTTCTCAAGCGGGTTCATGTGAGCCATGTCCTGATTGACCGGGACTCAGGGTTGTGTTTGTAGTGGATTATCACATTTTGATACATGTATTTTGAAACAAGACTTGTATTTATTGACCTGGTAGAGCACTCATATTTTGGGGACTTGTACTGGTGTATACATGAATTTCAGACTTCCGCTTGCGTATTCTAACTGTCCCTAGATTATGTTTACTGATTTGGCTTAATCTACTTCATGTTGCATGCACTAATATAGACAACATACAACCATCTTTAAACATGTTGCCTAAGTGATGTTTTGGAACTCGGGAGCTGAGTTATGCTCGACCTCCGATTTTCAGGGCGTTATAGAAATATAAAAGGTCCAGACAAATTAAAGACCATATGAAGTATTCGTTTGTAAGAAAAGACATACTTCCCATGCTGAAACAACTGTTAGTCATGAAAAGTATCGAATTGCCTCGATTAAAACACCTCAAAGAAATTGAAAATACAAGAGGAATGGATTATTGTCATTATCACCGTACATTTAGGCATCATATAGAAAATTGTAATGCCCTCAGGAATAAGCTATAAAAGATGTTGAATAGGGGAGAAATTGTGAGGGAAGAATATGATAGAAAGTGAAGAATGGTGATTCCGAAACATTGATAATCTCTCCATGGTTCATCATGCTTATGTGCAAGAAGAAATAAGAGTACACATGCCTAATTAGTTCAAAGACTGGGGGGGGGGGGGGGGGGGGGGGGGGGGCAATACTAATCTCAGATGATCGGTATGAGGTTATGTAACATCAGCATACTTGTTAAAGATCACAACATCATGATTTTTATTATGAAGATTATCAGAATAATACTTTCTAATCAAAAGGGGACATGACAAGTAGAAAGATGAAGCAACTATAAAAGACAAAGTCATGTATTCCTTTTCATATGAATGAATGAAAAGGGCACAAATTTTCAAGCAAAGCTTCTCAAGCATATCAGGCATATTACGATTGAGCACAACATCGATGATTATATCACCACACGCCGATGATTTTCGTCAAATTCGCCAAGTATCGATGGTTATCGCCAAAATTAACAACTATCACTGTCATCATCAATTGCCCATATAAAATTATCTTATTAAAATTTCTATCATCGCTAAGATAATACACTATTTCAAACATAATATGAATGTTCTTAGAACATTATCAGCAGTGAAGAAATATCAATTATTAATTTACTATTTTTGGCAGTGGAATAAACTATATGGCCAACCACATAAAAGTTGACGACAACAATGGTAACTTATCATTTAAGGTAGCCTAGCCAAGCCTTATATGACCAACTACACATATGACCTATCATCATCGTCTATATATAACAATAGTGAGCACTTGAGTAGGTCTATATACAAATCTTCAATGACTTAAAGAGCCTGAAATCGATAGTAATCTATAATTACTCTTTGAGCCCAGCTTGAAATCGACAGTAATCTATAATTGCACTTTGAGCCCAGCATGAAATCAGTAGTAATCTATAATTGTTCTTTGAGCCCATCCTGAAATTGGCAGTAATCTATAATTGCTCTTTGAGCCTAACCTAAAATCAACAGTAAACTATCACACCCTAAACTCGGAAACTAGGCTCACAAAATTCCCGATCGCCTAATCCGGTGCCAATAGCCCCTGTAGTACTCCATTCTAGGCTCCCAGCGTCCATACGTCAGATTCTGATCCTAAGATCCTACAATGAGGATTTTTCAATGTATATTTAACTCATAATAAACATAACCACAAGTTTACCCAAATCACAAAGGTAACATCACCATCACATATCTACTAATATAATCATTTGAATACAATGCTGAAAGGGAAATACATTATCGAAAATTAAAGCTCCAGAGGTCCACTACATGCTCCATGCCCAACACTATTACAATATAACGCCACCTACATGCATCTATCATGCATTGGCTTATAGAAAGCTTAGTGGGTGGTGAAGGTGTGTACACAAGGTAAGTGCCAAGTATCCAATATAATGTCATAATCATACAATATCGAAAATATAGGCAAGATCATGAATCATATAATATCATAGTCAGCAGAAATACTAATAAGATCATGAATCATACGATATCAAATTAAGCAGAAATACTGACAAGATCATGAATCATATGATATCAAAGTATGCAATGCAGATAAGCTATACAAATGCGGAATCATAGAGAACTAAATATCAGATGCTAGATGATGCAATGCAATATGTAAATCTTGTTAAGTCCATCTAGGCCATATAAGTGCAAAAACATAGTAACCAAAATGTCATATGCCTACAGATGTAATGCAATATGCAACGCGAATGAAATGACCAAGTTAGTGTGAAGTCGGGATGACAGTACGTAGTATCACAGGCTATTGGGTCCACCACAAGGGTCTTCTATCCAAACTAGTCTCATACTTAAATTTGGATAGTCAGACTCAATGTGGTAAACTCCTGATTTTGGGTTAGTCGGGCGCCTAATCGAAATCCCAGTCATGCGAAGGTACATGTAACAAATAGTTGTGCACCACCAGCCCAAGTGGATAGTGAATCAATTAATAAATATGCAATTTCTACTCAATAAGTCCACATATCAGTACAGTTCCTCTCTGGGATCATCACCGAGGTCTATACAATTCACAATGGTTGCTACCTCCGTAGCCACTCAACCAACGAGTGGAAAAGACCTCACTATTCGCTTGGCCAGCAGTTTGCCAATACGTACCTGGCTCATCGATAGCGAACCCATTTATGAGCTGGTCATACTCTGCCTAGCTTACAGCCCCCTTACTTGGGCGGATAAGGCCACACCCACTCCCAATTAACCACAACATAGTAAGAGATGCAGCCTACTCGTATTCGGCACTCAGGCACTCATATATCCACTCGATCTATACGTTAGAGCGTCTCTTGGCCGTGGAGGTTTAGTGACTTTCACCCACGAACATCCAAAGTACACAGATGCTAGAACCAAACATTTTTGGTGTCTAATCTGGCCATCCACGATATGCCTATGGAGGTCATGACCCTAATCTCTTTAGGGTGTACAATGATCATGTCACACATATGCGAGATGCATGAGTCACACTGTCCGGTCATGTAGCAATCCTACGCGTACTGCACGCTCATGTGGGTAACTCCTATCAATGAGTCCCATAAATAATCTGCACAATGGCATATACTATGATTAGTCACTACTCATATCGAGCATACATATGATACGTGCGGGCATAAGTCATAGAATTATACTAAGCATGTCACATGGTGATGAACTATCCTCACAACGAAGATGGGCGTAGACGGCCTACTCACAACAAGTATGGGCCTATCAGTGGGCCCTAGGGAGAGTTATAATGAGGACATTTAACCAATATTATCCTTATAATGTGAACGTCAAACCATCATTGCTCTCAAGGCACGACCTATCATGAACATCATTACACAAGCTACGATGGAATCACACATTGCAATGGACCTTATATACATCCCATTGGGCCTCAAATACGTCAAATGGGTCGCATCACATGGGCCTCATATATATCACGGTGGCCCTCAATGGACCGGCCATAAATACATCAACATGGGCCTCATCACATGGGCCTTAATATATATATATATATATATATATATATATATGTATGTATTAAGGTGGGCCTCATACATCCCAAAAAGAGTCATATTGAAGGATCATTTGAACCATGCCACAAACAACAGTGAAGATAATAATTTTCACTATTAAATAAATCATAGGGCCCACCATAAAGTTTATTTTCCACCCAAATCTAGTCATAAGGTCTTAAAGACCTAGATTAAGAGGGAAAAAGAAATTCCATATTGATCCAGAACTTCTATGACCCAAATGGATTTCAATGATAGACGTTCAATCCCCCACTATTTCCTGTAGTGTGGTCCACCTGATCAATGGGTGGCCACATCACAGAGTGGCCCATCATGATGTATTTTAAATCCAACCAATTCATAAGTTAACATAGTGATGGATGAAGTGAAGACAAATATCGGCTTAATTGGAAACTACTGTGGCCCTTAGAAGTTTGATCGGTGGGTGTCATTGTCCACTATTTCAATGGTGGGGTCCACTTGAACTTTATATCTGACTCATTCTTTGCTTTATACCATAAAATGATATCTGAAAATGGTTGGACTGTATGCATCATGGTGGAACCCACCGTCCAAACAGTGGATGGTATAGATAAAAACAAATACATCATATGGGTCCTATACTGCACGGACGCAACATACATGCAGGGGGCGGACATAGATAAAACACTTACTTCATGGGGCCAGCGGCTGGGACCCATGGTCCCTGCCCCTTCACGCCACAGCGCAGGTCGCTGTACTCTAAAGCATAGAGGGACGCTACTGCAACGTCCTCTAGAGGTTAGCAGCAGTAGTGCCTGCTGCCTCTTTTTTTTTTATTTTAGCTTTCCATAGTTTTTCCCAGGTGGAACCGGCATTAGAAGGATCCACTCCATCCATTGGCTTCTACGGCTCATGACAGATCGAACAAGCCTAATATTCAGCATCTTTCAGTGTATAGAAACATCAGAGTGGGCCATAGCGGATTTTAACGGTAAAACTCATTATTTTAGATGATGTCCTGCCAGATAATCCGATTAACTTCGTCTTCGGCTCAACACCTAAAATGAGCTGGGGAATGGGATGGAAGGCGTGGATTAGATCCAAAAATTAAGGTGGGGCCTACATAAATAGTACACCCAAAAAACCTTAAAATAAGCTTATATTTTTTGATACTGGTAGACATCCTACTATTAGTTCAAACTTCAGTGAATCCATGTCCAGCATCCAGGGACGCTAGATGGATGACGTGAATATATTAATCAAGGTGGGTCCCACATGGATGTGGCCCACTTGATTTGGATCAATCTAATATTCGTGTTTTCCATCACCATTAAGATAGGGCCCACATGGCCTGGACGGTGTAGATCCAACACATCCATCAAGTGGGTCCGATGAAGGTGAATCACATGGATAAATTGCATACATCATGGGGCCAACAACAAGGAAAGAGAGAGAGAGAGAGAGAGAGAGAGAGAGAGAGAGAGAGAGTGATGGAGGGACCCCGACACTGTGGGTCCTCCCTTCCATACATCACAACATACATCAAGTGGGTCCCATTACATGTGGGCCCACCGATTGAAATCAATGGTGGAGATCCTTTCTCCACTAAAATGAAAGGTCTAAATGACCCTATTCAAGCAAGGAAAATAAACATCATGATGGGGTACATGGAGAATGGCCCCATCATGGAATGATCATGAGAATCAAGGTGGGCTATCGACCACATATAGGGTGAGATCCATCCCCTTAATCAGTATGCCTCACTTGGCCCATCATCAAAGCATTAAATGGAGGCTTATAAAGCACCCACCGTTCAACCTTCTTGGTGTGATGGAACACTGAACTCCTTGTGTCTCACTTTGATGGAAGATGATGAGAAATGAAGGGTTAGGATGATGAATCTTGGGATGGGAACTGGACCACAGGCAACATCTTTTTCTCTCCTTGGAAATGCATGGATGTCCACCACTTTTTTTGTTGCTTAGAAAATGTGAAGAGAGAGAGAGAGAGGGTGGTTGTAAGAGATTGGATGGGTGTGAGTGATGGATATGAGTTGATAGATGTACTTGACATGTATGAGTGTGTAAGAGAAAGAGAGAGAGAGAGAAAGTTGACTTTGGGGTTGTACTCGGCATGAGCCGACTCAGATCTACGAGAAATGACTTAGGGTCATGCGCAAACGTCAATTATAGGTCACAGATTGTAAAATTTGACGGGAAGGATCACGGGAATCTACAGAATGGTATGGACTAGGATACGCGCCTTACAACTCTCCCCACCTAGTAAAAATTTCATCCTCAAAATTTACAGAATAGACAAGAGAAGAGGAAAAATTATCAAGTATATGTGTCAAGGATGAATCAATCTACAAAAGGGTGAAGATAGCGCTCTCTAATCTTAACCTCGCCTTCCCAAGACACACCATCAACACTATAGTGATCCTACTGAACCTCGAATCCCGGTCAAAAATGATTGAGAATAGAACACTATGCAACCTCATAATCTTAGTGGTAGGGAGTTATATCAGAAAATCTCTAAGTTATTCAAACTCGAGGATCCAACCATTCTAAGTTCTCAATAATCATAAAGTGCAAGGTAACTATTAGTAGATATGTGACGTTATTTTCAGGTATTCCCAAGTTATGCTCTGATACCATCTTCTATCAGGCAAACTCAAAAACTGGGCTCACAAAATTTTTGATCATCGAATCTGGTGCTAATAGCCTTCGTAGTACCTCATTTTCCAATGTATATTTAACTTGTAATAAGCATAACCACAAGTTTACCCAAATCACAAAGGCAACATCATCATCAAATATCCACTAATATAATCATTTAAATACAATGCTGAAAGGGAAATACATATATCAAAAATCAAAGCTCCAGAGGTCCGCTGCATGCTCCAAGCTCAACGCTACTGCAACCTAATGCCACCTTCATGCATCTATCATTCATAAGCTTGTAGAAGGCTTAGTGAGTGGTGAAAGTCTGTGCATAAGGTAAGTGTCAAGTATCCAATACAATGCTATACTCATACAATATTAGAAATACAGGTAAGATCATGAGTCATTCGATATCAGAGTAAGCGAAAATACTGATAAGATCATGAATCATATGATATCAGAGTATGCAATGCAAATTCACTATACAAATGCAAAATCATAGAGAACTAAATATCAGATGTCTGATGATGCAATATAATATGCTAATCCTTCTAAGTCTATTTAGGCCATATAAGTGCATAAACATAGCAACCCAAAATGCCATATTCCTGCGGATGTAATGCAATATGCGATGTGAATGAAATGACCAAGCAGAACTGTGAAGTGGAGATGATAGTATGTAGTATCGCAAGCTATGGGGTCCACCACAAGGGATTTTTATCTAACCAGTCTCATACCTAAATTTGGATAGTCAAACTCAATGTGGTAAACTCCTGATCTCAGATTAGTCGCACACCTAATTGAAATTGTGAAGTTACATGTAATAAATAGTTACGTTCCACCAGCCCGAGTGGATAGTGAATGAATTAATAAATGAGTATGTAATTCCTACTCAATAAGTCCACATATCAGTATGGTTCATCTCTGAGATCATCACCGGGGTCTATTATACTCCACAATGGCAGCCGCCTTCCTAGCCACTCAACCAGTGAGTGGAAAAGACCTCACCATCCGCCTAGCCAGTAATTTGTCAATACGTACCTGGTTCATCGATAGTGGACCCATTTATGAGCTGGTCATACTCAGCCTAACTTACAGCCCCCTCACTCAGGAGGATAAGGCCACACCCCTTCCCAATTAACCACGACACAGTAGGAGATGTGACCTATTGGTATTTGGCACTCAGGTGATCATATATCCACTCAATTTAGACTTTAGGGCATTTTTTGGCCTTGGAGGTTTAGTGACTTTCACCCACGGACATCCAAAGTACCCAGGTGCTTGAACCAAATATTTTTAGTGTCCAATCTGGTCATCCACAATGTGCATGTGGAGGTCATGACCCTGATGTCGTTAGGGTGTACAATGATCATGTCACACATATGCGAGATGCATGAGTCACACCGTCCAGTCATGTAGCAATCCTGCGCGTACTATGCGCTCATGTGGGTAACTACTATCAGTGAGTCCCATAAATAATATGCCTAATGGCATATGCTATGATCAGTCACTACTCATATCAAGTATACATATGATGCGTATGAGCGTGAGTCATGGGATTATACTAAGCATGTTTATGGTGATGAACTATCCTCACAATGAAGATGGGCGTAGACGGCCTACGCACAAGTATGGGCTTATCAATGGGCCCTAGGGAGAGTTACAATATAGATATTTAACCAATATTATCCTTACAATGTTGATGTCAAACCATCATTGCTCCCGAGGCACAACCCGTTATGAACATCTTTACACAAACCACGGTGGAATCATACATTGCAATGGACCTTATCTACATCCCATTGGGCCTCAACCCATGGGCCTCAAATACATCAAATGGGTCACATCCCATGGGCCTTATATATATCAAGGTGGCCCTCAATGGATGTGCCACAAATACATCAACATAGGCCTCATCACATGGGCCTTATATATATATATATATATATATATATATATATATATATATATATATATATATATATATATATATATATGTATATATATATATATATATCAAGGTGGGCCTCATACATCCTAAAAAGAGTCATATTGAAGGATCATTTGGACCATGCCACAAATAACAGTGGAGATAATAATTTTTTTTGTTAAATAAATCACAGGGCCCACCATAAAGTTTATTTTCCACCTAAATCTAATCATAAGGTCTTAAAGACCTAGATTAAGAGGGAAAAAGAAATCCATATTGATCCAGAACTTCTATGACCCAAATGGATTTCAATGATAGACGTTCAATCCCCCACTATTTCCCGCAGTGTGGTCCACCTGATCAATGGGTGGCCACATCACAGAGTGGTCCATCGTGATGTATTTTAAATCCAACCAATTCATAAGTTAACATAGTGATGGATGAAGTGAAGACAAAATATCAGCTTAATTGGAAACTACTGTGGCCCTTAGAAGTTTTTTCGGTGGGTGTCATTGTCCACTATTTCATAGGTGGGGTCCACTTGAACTTTAGATCTGACTCATTCTTCGCCTTATGCCATAAAATGATATCTCAAAATGGTTGGATTGTATGCATCATGGTGGGCCCCACCATCCAAACAGTGGATGGTATAGATAAAAGAAATACATCATATGGGTCCTGCACTACACAGATGCAGCACACGTGCAAGGGGCGGGTGTAAATAAAACACTTACTTCATGGTGGGGCCAGTGGCTAGGACCCATGGTCCCTGGCCCGTCACACCACAACACAGGAAACTACACTCCACAATGCAGTTGGACGTTGTTGCGGCGTCCTCTGCACGTTAGCAGCAGCAGCGCACGCTGCCTCTTTTTTTTTCATAGTTTTTCCATGATTTTTCCTAGGTGGGGCCTACATCGGAAGGATCTTCTCCATCCATTGGCTTCTACGGCTCATGATAGATCAAATAAGCCTAATATTCAGCATCTTTTGGTGTATAGAAACATCAGAGTGGGCCATATCAGATTTTAACAGTATAACTCACTATTTTTGATGATATGGCTCGCCAAAAAATTCGATTAACTTCATTCTTTGGTTCAACGCTTAAAATGAGCTGGGGAATGGGATGGACGGCGTTGATCAGATCCAAAAATTATGGTGGAGCCTACATTAGCGGCCCACCGAAAAACCTTAAAACAAGCTTATATTTTTTATTACTGGTAGTACATCCCACTGTCTGTTCACACTTCACTGAACCCATGTCCAGCGTCCAGGGATGCTAGATGGACGGCGTGAATACATTAATCAAGGTGGGTCCCACATGGCGTGGCCACTTGAT
Organism: Magnolia kwangsiensis; assembly: GCA_037074715.1. Taxonomy (NCBI): domain Eukaryota; kingdom Viridiplantae; phylum Streptophyta; class Magnoliopsida; order Magnoliales; family Magnoliaceae; genus Magnolia; species Magnolia kwangsiensis. Next base: position 55,180,479 of record CM073575.1, on the reverse strand, counting down.
TTGGATCAATCTGATATTTGTGTTTTCCATCACCATTAAGACAGGGCCTACAAGGCCTGGACGGTGTAGATCTAACACATCCATCAAGTGAGTCCCATGAAGGTGAATGACATGGATAAATTGCATACATCATGGGGCCAACAACAAGGAATAGAGAGAGAGAAAGAGAGAGAGAAATTGAGTGATGGAGGGACCCCGACACTATGGGCCCTCCCTTCCATACATCACAACATACCTCAAGTGAGTCCCATTACATGTGGGCCCACCGATCAAAATCAATAGTGGAGGTCCTTTCTCCACCAAAATACAAGATCTAGATGACCCTATTCAAGTAAGGAAAATAAACATCTTGATGGGGTCCATGGAGAATGGCCCCATCATGGAATGATGATGAGAATCAAGGTGGGAAATCGGCCACACGTAGGGTCCAAAGTGAGATCCATACCATTAATCAGAAGGCCTCACTTGGCTCATCATCAAAGCATTAAATCTAAGCCTATAAAGCACCAACCATTCAATATTCTTGGTCTAATGGAACGTCGAACTCCTTGTGTCTCACTTTGATGGAAGATGATGAGAAATGAAGGGATAAGATGATAAATCTTGGGATGGGAAGTGGGCCACACACAACATCTTTTTTTCTCCTTAGAAATGTATGGACGTCCACCACTTTTTTGTTGCTTGGAAAATGTGAAGAGAGAGAGAGAGAGGGTGATTATAAGAGAGGTGATGGGTGTGAGTGATGGATGTGAGTTGATAGATGTACTTGACATGTATGGGTGTGTAAGAGAGAGAGAGAGACAGAGAGAGTTGACTTTGGGGCTATTCTTGTACTTGACATGAGGTGATTGATTGATTGATTGATTGATGGGACATGTTGTAGAGATTCTATTGGGATTACAAACGTGTAATGTTTTTTCGAACTGAACGCGGGCCCACATCTCCTACATGGGTATCGCCTCGGTGCGTAATACGCAGCATCAGAACCACGGTGATGGCGCGGTTGCTAAGATATAAGTCTCAAATTGAGCTGACTTAGATTTATGGGATATGACTTAAGGTCATGCATAAACGTCAATTATAGGTCACGGATTGCTAGAATTTGATGGGAATGATCGTGGGAATCTACAAAATGGTACGGAGTAGGATATGTGCCTTACATAATCTATAATTACTCTTTGAGCCCAAGTCCTGTCCAGTTTAGTTAAGTCCAGTCTTGTCTAGTTGATTTACGTTTAGTCAGGTTTAGTCTAGCCCAAGTGCGGTCAGTAAAAGTGCACTGGCTTTATCATGTAAGAGCTTAAACTATGCATAACATATGATCATCTATTTGCTCAAAATATGCTTAAAGATGTAAATTACCTGATATGATAACACAAATCATGAAAATTTTAAACTCTGATCAAATAGACATACAAAATGTGTTTCTTTTGAAACAAGTACAAATTATAATTATATCAAAGTCTGATCAAAATATTTGATAATTTCTGTCCTAAAACCAAGTGCTTCAAAATATGTCATTCTTCTGAAGAAGATGAGTCTTCAATGATAATATGTTTATCCTTCTAAAGAGGACGACAATGTCTTTCCATCTCCTACCTTTCTGATGCTGAAGGAATATTGTCTCTTAAATTTTGCAAAGGAGGGGTGAAGATAGAATTGCAAGGAGCTATCATTCTCTTTCGAAAAATCTAAAGATTCATGAGTATTCTTTAAACATGTGCCAAAAGTTATCCGTCTTTCAAGAGTATCAGCAGGCTTTGTTTCAAAAATATTATCTGCAAAAGAAACACTTATGCAGAGCTGGTTTGGAGAGGGGGCACGATCTATTTCTTCAAAACATCCAATGCCTTGGTCTTTTTAGAAATCTCTTAAGCGAAGAGGAAGAATCCATATGGCATGATCTATAGGGTAATGTTTTACTAAGTAATACTGGTGAACCCACCACCGCATCCAGGAATAAGAAGCGTTAAAAGGGTAATTATAGTGAGGAATTATGAAATGTGATGCGGTGCAAACATTCAAGAGTTGCTTTCATAAAAAAGCCCAATTATATGGTCCGATGCCGTAACTTCTCATTGCTCTGGTAACAATATCACAAGTCTCCGGGACAATCTGATCAAATCCGAATTGGTGGGTAAATCTGTTAGGATAGTATGGTTTGCACCAGAATATACTACGTTCTCTCCAAGGAAGAAGTACTAAACCTAATGGAGACAAGGAATGAATGTTCGACAAATAGAATAGAATCATCATCAACAACTGCCATGTCATCAGGATAACTATTGAAAGGGAATTGATAAAAGTCAATAGGATCATTGCTTTCTATATTTTTAGTGACCTGTCCATTCGACTTCTTAATCGTCTCTCTCAATTGATAATGTTGCAGAGGTAGCTGATTAAGATGATCTAGATGTGAATATGCTCTTTCAGAGTCGGCAAACATCCAAGGAAAGTATACTCCAAACCAACCCACGAAGAAATGTCAAGGAACACAAATTAGAAAAGATTCATTGGTTGAACCTTTAGAGTTGGAAATGACAACTCCTAAAGCACAATATAACAAGAAAAGGATGCAACAAATGCAATGCAAAGCATGCTGACAAGCACAAAGAGGGATAACCAAATCCTTATCATATTACAAACATTACAATCATTCTAAAAGCTTTCAATATATTTTAAAATTATATATAGTTCCTAAAACTAAAATTGGAAAATTATGACTTCTTGAGATACTAATTCCAATTAATTTGGGAGGAAAGATTACCATTCATGATTTAGATTATGCAGACTATGAATAAAGGAGTTGATCAAAATTTTTTATATAGCAGGAGTAACATTAAAGAACAATTCACAAGCCACGGAGTTTAAAGAAAGAGTCGCTGAAGTTGATTGAAGAGATCGTTGCAGTAAGAGCATCATTGAAGGATAATTCCATAATCAAGTTACTTAAAGATGAAGTCGTCGTAGCCGTTACAACGACAAGTTTCAGTGAAGAAGAAAATAATCACAAGAACAAAGGGGGCATTCAGTCTTCCATTCGAGAGTGATCATTCAATCTTCCGTTCGAGTGTGATCATTCGGTCTTACATTCGAGCGCGCCTTCAGTCTTTCGTTCGATCTTGACCATTCACTCATCCTTCGGCAGCAATTCATTCGAGCTTGATTCCTTCGATCGTGATTCATTTAATAACGATCTGTTTGAGCACGATCCTCTGTCTGAGCTCGACTATTGAAGTTCTCCATTCAAATGATCCTTCCCCGATATGTAGTCATGAAGAGTCTTTTTTAGGAAAGTACTTTTGCACAAAAGAAGATCGATTCTCCATTTGATTTCATAAATCAATTAAAGAAGGATCGAGGAGACATCTATTAGGGCACAAAAAATACACGAGTCAAAAGAAGTTTTATTTTATTACGAATCAAGATTCCAAGATAGGCAGCCCTGTCCATCACGTATCTCTCTCTCTCCCTAGATCTCTCACTCGTGTAGCATTTCTCCCATTTGTGCAACTCTATCCTAAATCTCTCAATAAATAATGCCATTGTGCGGATGAATAGTGTTGTTGTGTGGATGAATAGTGTTGTTATGTGGATGAATAGTGTTGTTGCGCGGATGAATAGTGCCGTTGCACAGATGAATAGTGCGGCTAAGAGGATGAATGGTGCTATTGCGTGAATGAATAGTGTCATTGCGCGGATGAATAATGTCATTACTGAAAAAGGCCTAGCTATAAGTCCTAGAGGGGGGGTGTGAATAGGACTATGCCAAATTTAAAATAATAACAACGGAATTAAATAACGAGATAGCCAAAAATTGAAAATCAATTCACAATGCTGAAATGAAAAGCAACCTCAATAAACAAGTATTGAGAGGTTGATAGTAGGACAACCTTATTTCTAGAAAGGTCTTTGTATCAAAAACTCAAAATGAAGACGTATAAATAAATAGAAAGGAATTGAAATAAATTACAAGAATGTAAATCTAAATTATTACAACATTCCCAACAATGCTTGAAATGTAAATATTACAACATTCACATTCACATATACATCCCACAATTTTGAATGATAAAAGATAGAAAAATAAAACACACATCCATAAAACACAAAGAGTTATAGTGGTTCGCCTGTGTGTTCACCAACTGTTAAATAATAGCCACACAGCTTGCTACTCCACTCCTAATATCCACACACAAGGGATATTAGCGTTCACTATCAAAATAGGTTTCTTAGGTTCACCTAAAACCTTCACAATTGTTTCTTTCTAATGGGCTTACACAATTAAAAAAACTCCATTTTGAGTTTTCTGGCTCTTCTCAGATAACCAACACAATGAGATTTTTTTGGCTTAATCTCAAATAAAAATAAAAAAGAATGGAATTTACAATAAAGTAAAATACCTGAATTTCTCCTTTTGTAGCAGCCCAAAAGAACCAAACGGAGTAGAAGTTTAATGTCCAATACTCACTTTTAAATAGTTCTAGGTTCTAGATTGATTTTAAATTAAACTAATTGGGCTTAGCTTTATTTTGATTTTGATTCTGCGAAAAAGGAATATCATAATTCCTCTTTTCAATTAAAATTGGAATGTAGAAATAAAATTAAAACTATGAAGCTAACAAAAGAGAATATTAAATGTGCACAATGTAGCTTAAAATAAACACAGACTTATCTCAGAGTGGTCCCTTAATTTTTTTTGAATTGAGTTATCAATCTCTGAAAATTTTCATCTATTTATAGATGTAAAAATTGCACCTTCGACTGGTCTTGTGGACACTACGACTAGTTGTAGGAGAAACAAAATTTTGAATTTTTAAGCGTGATCGGATAAAACCATTCCACGACTGGTCGAAGGCAGTTTACAACTGGTCGTAAGCTATCAACGACTGGTCGTAAGAACCCTACGACTGGTTGTGAGGCACCAGATTTAGTTGATGGACTTTGAGTCATAAATCCAGGACTTATCATAGGACGAGTAAACACTGGTCATACAACTGGTTGAATAGTCTCTAGGACTGGTCGTAGCACAACCCAAAATTTTAAAATTTTACAACAAACTTAGGACTGGTACTGAAATATCTTAGATTGGTCGAGCCAGCGCTAGGACTAGTCGAACAAAGTCCAGGACTAGTCTTAGAACAGACTACAACACTTATAGAAAGAAGTAATTGAATTATGTATCTAAAATGACCTAACCTAAGGTTAGTCTAAGGTCTTTCATACTTGGGTCATGAAGTATGAACATTAAAACTTCATTTCTTCAGATGATGTATGACCTTTAAAGATTATAAAGCATGAGATCTCTACACGATGTAGCTTGAACTTTAAGATCTTCATAAGCTTAAAAACTTCTTGAGTTGTACACTTTCTTGAGTCACTTTCTTAAGTCTTAAACTATACTTGAGTCTTGAGTTGTACTTATCTTCTGTTGTAGCTTTTGAAAGACTTTAATCATTGGAGTTTACATGAGCGAATAACGTAGTTGACCTTGTATAACTTTCATGTCTTGAAGTAGAGCTTCATTGTGATGCAGCGTCTTGGACATGTATATCTCCTCATGCTGGATAAGACACAGGTTGATGTTTTGGAATCATAAAATTTGACAACCAAAGAAGCATAAAACCATAGCACTTACAATTACACGGATGAATAGTGTTATTACATGGATGAATAGTATTGTTGCATGGATGAATAGTGACATTGCGTGATGAATAGTGTTTGCATGGATGAATAGTGTTACACAAACCCGCACAAACCATGTTGGTTACATTGGACTATGCAAAGAATATGTTGGTTGCATGCTCCTACACAACATTGGTGCGGTTAGATGATTCGTACAATTGAGATTTGATGGAAGGTGAGCACCCTGGCACAAGGATCGAGGGTTCGCACATGTGGAGGCCTATAAATACCTCACTCCCCCTCTCATTTGTATAGGTTAAAGACTCCGAGGAAGACTAGATCTCTAGAAAAGAAGAGGAGCTTGAAGGTATTCAGGAGAAGGAAGAGAGGCAGTTGCGCAGACTAATGTAACCAATAAGTGCAGTTGCACAGACCTGCGTAACTAATAAGTGCAGTTCGCGGACCTGCACAAACACTTTTAGTTGCAAGGGCATTAATAAATGGGACGAAATGCGGTCGAAATGTTATCTTTTCTTTAGTTCCAGAGTTTCTCCAGAAGGAAGACATGATCATTATATTCCTCTTAATGGATATCCAATCGGATTGGATATCCGGATTTGACGTATAAACTCTCTCAATTCTTGTATTTTAGATATTCTATCTTAGAATCAAGGGAAATCAAAAGATGTATATAAACTCAGAATGAATAAAACATCTTGTGATCATTGTTCTCTTATTCTTTCTTCATTATCATTGAATGAATTCTCCCAAATTACATACATTTGTTTCCTATTGAAACAGTCAACCTAGAAGAATTTGTGTACCTCAACGAAGAATTTTTTCTTATCTTGCGCAGTCCAGTGTGTCGGTGTGAAACCCGTAGTAAGATAATTTTATCTGTAAACCAAGAAAGGTGGGAGAGTTTAAATAGTTGTTCATCAGGGAACATGTTTTTTATAGGTGTTGTCTCAAGGGAATCAAGGAGATCAAGCCTAAAAAGATGGTTGGTCACTACGTTTTGTACTCCCATTTTGTCTCGTATTTTTAAATCAAATTCCTAGACTATGAGGATCCATCTTATGAAACAAGACTTAGCATCATTCTTAGAAAGAAGGTACTTGAGCGCCGCATGATCAATGTAGATGATGATCTTAGATCCAATTAATTAGGACCTAAATTTGTTTAAAGTAAAAACTACGGCCAAGAGTTCCTTCTCCATACTGGAGTAATTCACTTAGGTAGGATTTAAAGTTCTACTTACATAGTGAATAACATATGATTTTTTTTTTCCCTTTCTCTGGCCTAACACCACCCCAATAGCATAGTCAGATGCATCACATATAATTTCAAAAGGAATGCTCCAGTCGGGTGGTTGCATGATAGGTGCGATGGTCAACATGCTTTTGAGCTTTGAAAAAGCTTCTCGGCATTGCTCAGTCCACTCGTATGGCACATCCTTTTGAAGTACATTGGATAAAGGTGGAGCGATGTGACTAAAGGCCTTTATAAATCATCTATAAAATCTGGCGTGTCCTAAGAAGGATCACATGTCTCGTATGCTTTTAGGTGGAGGTAGGTTAGAGATAAGGTCAATTTTAGCCTTATCTACCTCAATTCTCTTGGACGAGATTATATGTCCAAGAATCATTTCCTTACGAACCATGAAATGATACTTCTCCTAATTTAGTACCAAGTTCTCTACCTCACATCGTTTCAGCACATTTTTTAGATTTTTCAAACATTCGCTGAAGGATGGGCCAAAGATAGAGAAGTCATCCATGTAGACTTTTAAATATTACCCACCATGTCAGAGAAAATACTCAACATGCATTGCTGAAAGGTGGCAGGGGCATTAAACAGTCTAAATGGAATCCTTTTGTAAGCAAAAGGTGCTATATGGACATATGAACATTATCTTTTCCTAATCTTCAAGGGCTATCTCTATCTAATTGTAGCCTACATACCCATCAAGGAAACAATAGTAAGAGTGACCAGCTAGCCTTTCCAAAATTTAATCAATGAAGGGAAAAGCAAAGTGGCCCTTCCTTATAACAGTATTCAACTTACTGTAGTCAATGCACATTCTCCAACCACTAGTAACTCTAGTTGGCATGAGTTCATTATTGGTATTGGCTACAATGGTGATTTCAGACTTCGTAGGAATTACCTAAGTTGGACTCACCCATTAGTTATCGGATATGGGGTATATAATACCCACATCCAATAACTTAGGTACCTCGACCTTAACAACTTCCTTTATGTTGAGATTTAATCTACTTTGTGGTTGCTAGGAGGTCTTAGCATTATCCTCAAGATGAATGTGGTGAGTACAAATCAAAGGGTCAATTCCCTTGAGGTCCGCAATCAACCATCCAAGGGCTCCTTTGCACTCAATGAGAGTAGATATATGCAAACTCTCCTGTTATTTCTTAAGATGAGAAATCATAACTAGATATGTCTCATATTAAACTAAATAGACATATTTAAGATCAACAAGTAATGGTTTTAGGTTAAGCTTCAGTGCTTTGAGGTTAAACGGTAGAGGCACTACATTAGTTTGGGGTAATTTCTCAAATTGTGGCCTTCACCAGTTAACTTCAAGTACTAACGTAGTATTAAGAAAGGCATCCACCTCCCTAATCATTTCATCATCCAAATTATGAGAGTGTGCCTGTAACGCCTCGAAAAAATCCGTACAGAGACTCGAGTACCAACTCGATCAGAAATCACTTAGGATTAATTCCTTTAGAAATTAAGCGTAAGTTAACTTGCGCTATACTAGAATAGTTACGAAATTAGTGTTGATCGCTTTAAATACGTTCTATAAGACCCAAAACTTGTAGAAGCAATGACGTTATAATACCCTGAAATCTAGGATCAAACTCTAAACTCGTTTGCTCTCAGGAACCCTTTGAAACTTCGTATTGGATTTAGACCACGCGTCGAAAGTCCGATATCCACAATCTTAGACCGTTATGCCCGCTTAGCTGGACTTGACAATCATTTCAAAAATCAAGCCCAACCGATGTTCTAAGGCTATTTCATTGAGCCTGGAGTGAAGAGAGTGAGAAAAGGTAAAGATTTAGAAATTTAATTCAAAATCTTGCACGTGTTGTTGTGCGTTATTATTAAGCGTTCTGACTATCAGAATTCAACCAAATTTCACCCTCGGATCAGGAAAAATTTCTCTTTCATGTCATGAAACTTGTAGACTTGATTTAGGTTCGTTAACCGCTGAATTGAAACTGGACCGCCAAGTGCGATCTGGGAACATTACCGGACTAAAAACTTGATGTGATTAACATCTGGTATTCATGAGCTTAAGTCCGACTGCATTCGGCCGGGGGACCTCCTGAAATTCTCTTTTGGATCGAAAAAGTCCCGATTTGGCTATAACCCAAGTATACCTTGGTCTGGAGTCTATTTAGGTGAGGTTTTAGACTATATAAGGGGTTTAAACCCTCTCATATCTCTCCCATCTGAATTTGCAACAAACCCTTGAAAGAGAAGAGAGAGAAAGAGAGAGATTGTGAGAGTTTGTAACACCCCGAATTTTGACCAATCTGGGATTTGACGTCCTCAGGCAGTGGGTCAACTAAAACACCTGGAAAATTGCTCAGAACCCAATTCCATAGCCAAAGAAATCACTTAGGATTAATTCCTTTAGAAACTAAGCATAAGTTAGCTAGCGCAACGCTAGAGTAGCTGGGAAACAGTCCCTGATCACTTTAAATACGTTCTACAAGACCCAAATCGAGTAGAACCAATGACTCTATAATACTCTATAACCACAGATCAAACTCTAAGCAGGTTTGTTCTCTAGACCACTTTGAAAATCTGTATTGGATCTATACCGTGCGTCGAAAGTCCGATACCTACTATCTTAGACCGTTAGAACCGCCTAGCTGGACTTGACAATCATTTTGAAAACCAAGTCCAACCGATAATCACAGGCTATTTCATTGAGCCCAGACTGAAGAGAGTATGAATAGGGACAGATTTGGAATTTAGAATTTGAAATTCAAATCTGGCACACGACTTGACATGTCAGTATTAAGCATTCTGACCGTCAGAATTCAGCCAAATTACACCCTCGGATCAGGAAAAATTTCTATTTCATATCATGAGACTTGCAGCCCTGATCTACGTGCGGTGACCGCTGAACTGAAACTGGACCGCCACGTTCGATCTACGAACCCTGCCGGACTGAAAACTTGATGCGTGCTAGATCCTGTATGCATGAGCTTAAGTCCGATCGCGTTCGGCCAGGGGACCACCAGAAATGTCCTTTTGGACCAAAACAGCCCCGAATTGGATATACATCAAGTATACATTGTACCTGAGCCTATTTTAGGCATATTTGAGCTTATAAAAGGGGTTGAAACCCTCACTCCTCTCTCCCATCCGAATTTGCAAAAATTCCTAGATTGGGAGAGAGAAAAGGTGAGAGTTTGTGAGAGAAGGTGGGAGAGAATTTCTTGCTGCTTGTGCCACGTGCTGCAAGTGGTTAAGCCACGCACTCTAATCACTTTGCCGGTGATTCCTCCGCATTTTCAGGTAAGGAATAACCCTAGAAGTTGCTAATTTGAGATTCTTTCCGTTCCATAGCATGCAAATTGATAGAACTCGTAAATCAGGTTCTCTATTCGCCGTAGACGAAGCGTATACGCTCCGTTCGAACTCACACCCCTAAAAGGGAAAAGGTGTGGATTTTAGACGCTTTGATTGACTGTTTCCAAACCTTTTAATGTCATTTAATAGTAGATTATCGACGGCAACGCCGTTTGACATGTCCAACATGCTGTCCGTTTCCTGTTTCATAAATCGACGAAGAATATGAGATTTAGGGCATTTTAGTCATTTGTAGGAAGTACTGTTTTCATGCATATTTTGCTGATGTGATTGACATGGTTTATTGTTGCATTAGAATGTTAGGAATATGTGCATAATTAGTTTGGCGAAGAGATTCGCCAAAATGCGCACTTTAAGTCGACGTACTATATGTAGACTTAAGTGTGTAGTTTAAGTGTTTGTATAAATGCTTGTATTAGTATGTATTGAATTAAATGGTGTTATGAATTAGTTTGAGATTGATTTCTCAATTAATATGCTGGTGTAAATGGTTTCCTACATTTTAACCATATGCATGATTTCATTATATGAATGAAATGCATGTGCTTGACGATTCGCTTAAGCTGTATGTTATAACATGTGTTTGATGATTTCATTATGATTTAGTTTGAGATTGAATTCTCAATTAATATGCTGATGGAAATGATTTCCTATATGTTGGCGATATGCATAATTTCATTATATGTATGAAAGGCATGTGTCAGATGATTTACTTAAGTTCTATGTTATAACATGTGTTAACATGCTCACATGGTTGTATTTCAATTCCAATACTCTCATATGATTTGCTGATGTGATTCCTTAATTGTTTGGGACTATGCTTAGTCCAGGCAGTCGGTAACCGAGCGAATTCGTGGTTGGCTTATCTTTGCCACGAACGACGCGTCGATGAACACAAGCCATGTTTTGGAGTTGGCGGCAGTGGTTAGGCCACACAAAGTGTTTTATGCACTTCATGTCGTTCAACTTGAGATGCGATCGTGCTAGTCGAGCCCGTCAAGTAACCCGACTGGCCATTGTATGTTCACCCTGCATGAGTCATAACTGCTTGAACCTAGGGTACTGAACTTACCATTGTAAACCATGTTAACCATGGTACCTTGATCCACGAAGACTCATGAGCCGGGCATGGTGGTATGGGACACCGTGTCGAGCTGTCGGCCTACGCTGGGGCCACAAACCTCCCCGTAGTGACCAGTGAGCACCTAGTCTCGTGCGCAGATTATACTGGTATGGGACACTATATTCTTACTGTCGGCCTACACTGATCAGGCGATGAGTCCTTTGTAGTGACCGCGAGAGTATTCTGAGTCTACGGGAGGCGACGACCCTTAAGTAACAGTAGAGTACAGTAGGTCTGTATTGATAAGGTGATGGGGGAGCGGAGCAACGAGTGCGTGCAACAGCCCTGACAGCCCTTGCAGCGACCTACAAAATATACATCGTATGAGATTACTAGGAGTGACGACCCTAGACAGGATCTGTGTTGGGATTGATACAAGGAAAGTACCTTAGTTTCCCAATCCTGTTGTTTGAATGGACTAATAACAACTCGAAAATCATATCACCATTACATTGCATGTGCCTGGAAGATGTGGAGCACTTTAGGGAGTGTGGCATACCGCGGTCATAAGATGGTGCCGTATGAGGGAGATCGTCGGTGAGGGCATACATCACGTCATGTCATATTGCATTAACAACAGTATTAGGATTGTCTGATTTATTGCTTTACTATTATCGCATGATTGATTTGAGAACATGTTAATCCTTACTTTATTATTCCACTGAGTTAGCTACTCACTCTCACGTTACGGGATGGTGTTTTCGGACACCCACTAGACCCTTTTATGATTGCAGATGATGGCGCGGCCTGCGAGGCGGTGCTGGACTTGATGAGGAGGAAGATCCCTCCTTTATGCGTGTTTTGATCGACGGGATTACAGGGAGGTTGATTAGATACCTTGACACTTGTCATTTTATATTTTTAGAGTACTCATGTATATTATTTTGTTTACTTTTGAAGTATACATGTATGTATATAACCTGGTAACATGTTCACACTCTAGAGATGTACAACAGTTTATATATGTTCTACATACTATCATAGTCTTCCGCTTGTAAATTTAACTGTCTCTGGAGTATGATATGTTGTTCTGGATTAATCTCACTCATGTTTAATACATTATCACAGACAACATTCAATCATACATACCTATGTTGCATAAATAACATTTTGAAACTCGGGAGTTGGGTTTTTGCTCGACCCCCCAATTTTCGGGATGTTACAGAGTTGTGGGAGAAACTTCCTGCCACTTGATACAGCCTCTACGCGTGTTTAATCACCGCATTCAAATTGCTTTCCCGATGATTCTAATTCATTTTTAGGTAAGAAAACCCTAACCTATAGCTGTTTTAAGGATTCTTTTGATACAAGTAGCGAAGTAGCTTATGTATCTTGTGCATTAGGTCGCCATAACGCCGTTGACGAAGCGTAGACTTTTTGTTCGAAATGATACACGTCTACGGCGAAAGGTGAGGATTTTAGACGCTTAGATTGACTGATTTCAAAGCTTTCAATGTTGTTTAATAGTAGATTATCAACTAGAACGCCGTTTGACATGTAGAACATGCTGTACGTTTTCCATTTCGTATACGTACGGTAAATATGAGATTTAGGATATTTTAGGTATTTATAAGAAATACTGTATACATCTGTATTTTGTTAAAATGATTGCCATGGTTATTTCTCATGTTATGATATTAGAAATGCGTGCATGATCTGTTTGACGAAGAGATTCGCCCTAATGCGTACTTTGGGTCGACATACGCTATGTAGACTAAAGTGTGTAGATAAAGTGTTTGTATAAATGTTTGTATTAGTATGTATTGAGTAAATGTTGTTGTAGATTAGTCTTGAGATTGAATTCTCAATGAATATGATGATATACATGATTTCCTCCATGTTGTTATTGAATTGATTTCCTTATATGTATGGAATCCATGTGTTTTGGTTGATTTGCTTACATTGTATGTTATAACATGTTACTAACATGCTTGGATTGTTTGTATTTCATTTCTATTACTCTTATATGTTCGCTGATTCAAACTGCAAGTGCTTGAGGCTATAACCTAGTCCAGGCAGTCGGTAATGGATTGAATTCGTGGTTGGCTTCTATTTGCCACGAAGGACGCGTCGATGAACGCGAGTTGTGTTTTGGGTTGGCGGCAGTTGTTAGGCCACACGAAGTGTTTTATGTACTTCATGTCGCTCAGCTTGAGATGCGCTCATACTAGTCGAGCTCGTCAAGCAACCCGACTGACCGTTGATTGTTCACCTTGTATGAATCATAACTACTTGAACATAGGGTATTGAACTTATCAGTGGAAACCCTGTTAACCATGGTACTTTGATCCATAAAGACTCATGAGCCGGGCATGGTGGTATGGGACATCGTGGTCGAGCTTTCGGCCTACGCTGGGGCCACAAACCTCCCCGTAGTGACCAGTGAGCACCTTAGACTCGTGAGCTGATTGTGGTGGTATAAGATACTACATTCGAGCTGTCGGCCTACACTGATTGGTGACGAGCCCTTTGTAATGACCTCGAGAGTATTCTGAGTCTACGGGAGGCGATGACCCTTCCGTAGCAATAAGAGTACACTAGGCCTATATTGATAAGGTGATGGGGGAGCAGTGCAACAAGTGCGAGCAACAGCCCTGTCAGCCCTTTTAGCGACCTATAAATACAACATCGTATGAGATTACTAGGAGTGATGACCCTAGACAGGATCTGTATTTGGATTGATATAAGGAAGGTACCTTAGTTTCCCAATACTGCTGTATGAAAGGACTAATAACAACTTGGTAATCATATCCACATCGCACTGCATGTGCATGGAAGATGTGGAGCACTGAGGGAAGAAAGCATGTCGCGGACTGTAACACCCTAAAAATTGGGAGTCGTGTATAAACCCGACTCCAGAGTTCCAGACCGTCACTTATGCAACAAAAATGATTATGATTCAATGTTGTCTGAGTTAAAGCATTCACATGAGTAAAAGTATACCAAAACTGCAATTCATACTCCACATTCAGTGATAAAGGCAAGTGGAAGACTAAAAGATATACATATTACTGTATGGAAAACAAAATAGATCTCAACTATCTCTAAAGTATGAATACATCTCTGAGTCTCATATACATGTAAATAACAGAAATTAAATGTCAAAATAGTCCCACTGAGTAGTCCCGTCAATCCAGGCCACCTAAGCAAAGCCGTCGTGGTACTGCATATATGAGAACTCATCCTGGTCCTCATCATAGTCCGGCTCTGCCTCCTGAATCGCTGCCTCACCTGCATCTAAGACAGGGTCTGGTGAGTGTTGCAAACACCATCCCGTAACGTGGGAGTGAGTAGCTAACTCAGTGGAATAATAGAGCAAAGACTAGCATGTTCTCAAATCAATCATGCGATAATAGTAAAGCAGTAAATCAAACATTCCTAATACTGTTGTTAATGCAGTATGACATGACATGATGGATGCCCTCACCGACGGTCTCTCTCATACGGCACCATCTTACGCCCGCGGTATGCTTTCTTCCCACAGTGCTCCACATCTTTCAGGCACATGCAATGTGATGGTGATATGATTACCGAGTTATTATTAGTCCATTCATACAGCAGGATTGGAAAAGTAAGGTACTTGCCTTATATCAATCCCAACACAGATCCTGTCTAGGGTCGTCACTCCTAGTAATCTCATACGATGTATATTTTATAGGTCGCTGCAAGGGCTACCAGGGTTGTTGCTCGCACTCATTGCACCGCTCCCCCATCACCTTATCAATACAAGCCTACTATACTCTCATTGCTACGGAAGGGTCGTCGCCTCCCGTAAACTCAGAATAAGCTCGCGGTCACTACAAGGGGCTCGTCGCCTGATCAGTGTAGGCCGACAGCAAGAATATAGGGTCACATACCACCATAATCTGCTCACGAGTCATAAGTGCTCACTGGTCACTACGGGGAGGTTTGTGGCCCAAGCGTAGGCCGACAGCTCGACCACGGTGTCCCATACCACCATGCCTGGCTCATGAGTCTTTGTGGATCAAGGTACCATGGTTGATAGGGTTTACAATGGTAAGTTCAGTACCCTAGGTTTAAGCAGTTATGGCTCATACAAGGTGAACATATAATGGCCAGTCGGGTAACTTGACGGGCTCGACTAGCACGAGCGCATCTCAAGTCAAACGACATGAAGTGCATAAAACACTTCGTTTGGCCTAACCACTGCCGTCAACTCCAAAACACGACTCGCGTTCATCGACGTGTCGTTCGTGGCAAAGATAAGCCAACCACGAATTTACTCGGTTACCGACTGCCTAGACTAGGTATAGTCCCAAATAGTTATGAATCCACATCAGGACTCATATAAGAGTAATGGAAATGAAATACGACAATGTGAGCATGTTAACACATGTTACAACACACAACTTGAGTGAATCATCTAACACTTGTATTTCATGCATATAATGAAATCATGCATATAGCCAACATGTAGGAAATCATTTACATCAGCATATCATTTCAGAATTCAATCTCAAACTAATTCATAACACCATTTAATTCAATACATACTAATACAAACATTTATACAAACACTTAGACTACACCCTTAAGTCTACATATAGTATGTCGACTCAAAGTGCGCATTTAGGCGAATCTCTCACCAAACTAATTATGCACGCATTCCTAGTATCCTAATGCGACAAGAAGCCATGTCAATCACATCAGCAAAATATGGATAAAAACAGTATTTCCTACAAATGACTAAAATGCCCTAAATCTCATATTCTTCGTCTGCTTACGAAAGAGGAAACGGACAGCATGTTGTACATGTCAAACGGCATTGCCGTCGATAATCTACTATTAAACGACATTGAAAGCGTTGGAAACAGTCAATCAGAGCGTCTAAAATCCGCACCTTTTCTCCTAGAAGCGTATCAATTCGAACGGAGCGTATACACTTCGTCTATGGCGAATAGGCAACCTAATACGCAAGATCCAAAAGCTATTTCGCTATGAAAATGATGGAACCTCAAATCAGCAAGTATTTAGGGTATTTGCTTACCTAGAATCACGGCAAAATCACTGGGAAAGTGATTGGATTGCGTCGCTTAAACACGTGCAGCTGGTAGTGCAGCAGCAGGAAAAAATCTCCCACCTTCTCTCACAAACTCTCACTTTCTCTCTCACTCTTGCTAGGGTTTCTAGCAAATTCGGATGGGTGAGAGGAGTGAGGGTTTAAGCCCCTTTTATAACCTAAAACTCGCCCAAAACAGGCTTGGGAACAAGGTTTACTTGATACCTAACCAAATCGGGGCTGTTTCGGTCCAAAAAGGCATTTCTGGTGGTCCCCTGGCCGAATGCGATCGGACTTAAGTTCATGCATGTCAGATGTCGCTTACATTTCATTTTCAGACCCGTAGTGTTCGTAGATCGCACGTGGCGGTCCAGTTTCAGTTCAGCGGTCACTGCACATAGATCAGGCCTACAAGTCTCATGATATGAAATAGAAATTTTTCCTGATACGAGGGTGTAATTTGACTGAATTCTGACGGTCAGAACGCTTAATACTGACGCGTCAAGTTGTGTGCCAGATTTGAATTTCAAATTTCAAATCTAACCCTATTCTCACTCTCTTCAGTCCAGGCTCAATGAAATAGCCTGTGGATGTCGATTGGACTTGATTTTCGAAATGATTGTCAAGTCTAGCTAGGCGGTTTTAACGGTCTAATATTGTAGGTATCGGACTTTCGACGCGCGGTCTAGATCCAATACAAAGTTTTAAACAGGTCCAGAGAACAAACCGGCTTAGAGTTTGATCCGAAGTTTTAGAGTATTATAGCGTCATTTGTTCTACTCGCTTTGGGTCTTGTAGAACGTATTTAAAGTGATCAGGGACTATTTCCCAGCTACTCTAGCGTTGCACTAGCTAACTTACACTTATTTTCTAAAGGAATTAATCCTACGCGATTTCTGATCGAGTTGGTACTCGAGTCCAAATACGGATTTTTCCAGGGCGTTACAATCTACCTCCCTTAACAAAAAAATTTCATCCTCCAAATTTGTACCTTTTCGTACTCCTCAAAAAGCTGATGGGTAGTTCTTCCTGATATCGGCTTCTGTCTCCCAGGTAGCCTCTTCCTCAGAGTGATGCGTCCACAATACCTTCATAAGGGAAATCACCTTGCTACGCAGTACCTGCTCCTTCCTATCTAGGATACGTGTTGGTCGTAAGATATATGTAACATCCTCTCCTAACTGCACCTGCTCCCATCTGATGATATGGGAAGGATCAGAAACGTATTTCTTCAGCATAGAAACATGAAATACGTTGTGAACGCTCGCGAGCGGCGTGGGTAAAGCCAAACGGTACGCCACTGCTCCCACACGATCGAGGATCTGGAATGGACCAATGAAACGAGGTGCCAGCTTTCCCTTCTTCCCGAACCGAAGGACTCCCTTCATAGGGGAAACTCACAAAAATACATGATCCCCAACCATGAACTCTAGCGGCTGTCATCTCGTATCGGCATAACTTCTGTCTGCTCTGCGCTGTGAGAAGCCGACGTCTAATAATATCAATCTTCTCCGACATCGCCTGCACTAACTCTGGGCCAATCAATCTACGCTCACCTACCTCTGCCCAGCAATGCGGTGCTCGACAAGGTTGCCCATACAACGCCTCGTAAGGTGCCATACCGATACTCGCCTGAAAGTTATTATTGTAGGCGAATTCCTCATATGCAAGACAATCATCCCAACTGTCCTTGAAGTCCAATGCGCAAGCTCCCAACATGTCCTCTAAGATCTGGTTCACCCGCTCTGTCTGTCCATCTGTCTGTGGGTGGAAGGGAGTACTGAACTTCAACTTCACACCCATAGCCTCCTGAATGCGAGTCCAGAAAATAGAAGTGAAACGCGTGTCTCTGTCCGACATGATCTCCAATGGAACTCCATGCAGACGCACGATCTCTCTGATATATAGTCTAGCCAGCTCGTCTGTAGAGTTCGTGACTCTGATCGGTAGGAAGTGCACCGACTTCGTTAGATGGTCGATGATCACCCATATGGAATCATGTCCCTTCCTCGTCTTCGGTAGCCCTGAAATGAAATCCATGGAAATGAAGTCCCACTTCCACTCTGCGATCGGCATAGGCTGAAGAAGTCCAGGTGGTAGGCGATGCTCTGCCTTCACCTGCTGGCAAGTAAGACAACGGGACACGAACTCTGCTATGTGGGTCTTCATACCTTCCCACCAATAGGTCCTCTTCACGTCGCGATACATCTTCGTACTGCCTGGATGCATCGCTAGTCTGGTACAATGCGCAGCCTCGAGAATCTCTCGTCTCAAGTCAGGGATATTTGGGACGCACAGGCGGCCACGATAACGTAAGCCCCCATCCATGACAACTCGCCACTCGGTGTTTGTATCATCACTGGCCTGCTCTAGAAGCTCAGTCAGACGCGCATCATCCCTCTACGCCTCGATGACCCAGTCATCGATATGAGATCGCACCTGCACATTACGATGAACTCATACGGCTCCTCTGCAGTGAGTTTCTGCTCAAAGTCTCACAAAAACTCCACCATATCCCACTCAACAACCATCAGTGGAGCTGCAAACTCTATCGCCTTCTTACGGCTCAACGCGTCAGCCACAAGGTTCACCTTCCCAGGATGGTAAGAAACTTCGAACTTGAAGTCCTTCAAAGTCTCCAGACTACCGCATAGGAACCTGGTACGACGATCTCGCTCACGCCTACTCCTCAAATTCTTCGCACTGGGATGGACATCACCAAGGGGTACGTTCAGAAGTCGCGCTATCAACCGAACATCGATCGTAGCCATCCGGTCTCTACCAAAGGGAATCTTAAATTGCAATGGCTCCAATGTAGGATTCTGGATATGAGCGTAGAAGGCACGAACGGTACTCACATTAGCACGAGAACGGGCTTCAAAGAGCGGACCCCAATACGCAGCTTCAATGCGCTCAAACAATAGGAATTCACCGAAGAGTCACCCTTACACGTCCGCCTCAAACAACACCTTACGGTCAGTACAATCACCGTGAGGCATCTCTGCTAATAGCACTCGCCCAATTTGAGCATGGGGATCCAAATCCTGCTTTGTATGGAACTCCCGGGCTGTGCTTGGACTTGTGGCGGCTCTTGAGCTGGCGGCGCCACCCCTCGGTCTTCTTGATTGCACAGGGTGACTAGTCCCAGCCTCATCCGCTGCGGTCTTTCTCTTTCCCATCAAAGAGAGGATGGTGGAGAGAGAGAAAAAACCCAAAATGGCTTCAACAAAAGCCATGAAAAATATGGAAAATGTAGAGAAATGGCTGCCCAAACAGAAAAAAGGAGATCTAGGTGTTGTAGAGGGATGATTTAAGCTCCCCTAGGGTGGATTTTCAAAAAGAAAAAAGAAGGAAAAAGGGAAATGGAGCTCCACACGATTTCAGCACGTTTTGGGGGTTGTAGGAGCTCCAACGAACGAGATCGGAGAGGGAGAGGGTTGCTAATCACGTTAGAGGTATGGGATAGGGTCGTTTTCAGTAATGGGAGGATTTGGGAGTGATTTGGGGTCACGGTTTGAGATAGGGTAGCAAGAAAACATGAGAAGGAGCTTGGGAAGGGGGCTGTTGTGAAGGAAGTACCCTTTCTAAGGGGTTTCGACGGACGGACCGCACATGGGAGGGGTGCCCTACCCTAAAAACACCCTATGCCCAAATTTCAGTGCAAGTGGGGCCCACTGTACGGTGATGTATCGTCGGATCGGCGATGACATCGCCGGCCATCTCGCAAGGTGGCCAGTGGGACCACATGGGTTGGGCCCCACCTTAGTTCATTGTACATTGGCCTAGGGAGGCCCAAAACTCCATTCGGAGTGTTCCAGGGCCAATCTGTAAACCTGAATGCAATCCCCTATCATGCAACATATGATTTTGGGATAGAAGGAGCTAATACATCCATCTAACCCATTAGTTGCTAAAGATTGCAAACTTAGAATGGCCTAATGGCCAGTTTTCATGAAATTTTACTATTCACTATAAAATTTTGTCAAAGTATAATTTTATATCATTTTCACATTAGGATCAATTCTTAACATGAAAATAATAAGAAAGAATTGAAGAATGGAGTGGTGAGAGGAAGAATTTTGAAGAATTTAGGTGAAACGGGGTTTTTAAGCCCCAGCGATTGAATGTAAGGGTTGTGGTTTCCCCACAGCCCAAGGATTCACATTTATAGGTTTAGAACCTTTCAAAGAACGTCTCAACCCACCTACTTACAATCTAGGAGCTACTTAGGTCGCTTCACGCGACCCTAGATGCATTACGGACTAGATCAAACGATCGATACGAATAGACTTCGCCTATTGGCGAAACCGCGATCCTATAAGTGTTTTTAGACCTTTCTCGCACCCACCTAAGTCAAAGGAAGTGACAGTGTACATCGCATGACCGTAACCCAGGCCCGGTATAATCTCATTCATGCTCTGATACCAACTTGTAACACCTTGAAAATTGGGAGTCGTGTATAAACTCGACTCCCGAATTCCAGACCGTCACTTATGCAATAAAAATAATTATGATTCAATATTGTCTGAGTTAAATCATTCACATGAGTAAAAGTATACCAAAACTGCAATTCATACTCCAGATTTAGTGATAAAGGCAAGCGGAAGACTAAAAGATATACATATCACTGTATGGAAAACAAAATAGATCTCAACTGTCTCCAAAGTATGAATACATCTCTGAGTCTCATATACATGTAAATAATAGAAATCAAATGTCAAAATAGTCCCACTGAGTAGTCCCGTCAATCCAGGCCACCTAAGCAAAGCCGTCGTGGTACTGCATATATGAGAACTCGTCCTGATCTTCATCATAGTCCGGCTCTGCCTCCTGAATCGCTGCCTCACCTGCATCTAAGACAGGATTTGGTGGGTGTTGCAAACACCACGTAACGTGGGAGTGAGTAGCTAACTCAGTGGAATAATAGAGCAAAAATTAGCATGTTCTCAAATCAATCATGCGATAATAGTAAAGCAGTAAATCAAACATTCCTAATACTGTTGTTAATGCAGTATGACATGACATGATGGATGCCCTCACCGACATTCTCCCTCATACGGCACCATCTTACGCCCGCGGCATGCTTTCTTCCCACAGTGCTCCACATCTTCCAGGCACATGCAATGTGATGGTGATATGATTACTGAGTTATTATTAGTCCATTCATACAGCAGGATTGGGAAACTAAGGTACTTGCCTTATATCAATCCCAACACAGATCCTGTCTAGGGTCGTCACTCCTAGTAATCTCATACGATGTATATGTTGTAGGTCGCTGCAAGGGCTATCAGGGTTGTTGCTCGCACTCGTTGCACCGCTCCCCCATCACCTTATCAATATAGGCCTACTATACTCTCATTGCTACGAAAGGGTCGTCGCCTCCCATAAACTCAAAATACGCTCGCGGTTACTACAAAGGGCTCGTCGCCTGATCAGTGTAGGTCGACAGCAAGAATATAGGGTCACATACTACCATAATCTGCTCACGAGTCATAGGTGCTCACTGGTCACTACGGGGAGGTTTGTGGCCCCAGCGTAGGCCGACAGCTCGACTACGGTATCCCATACCACCATGCCCGGCTCATGAGTCTTTGTGGATCAAGGTACCATGGTTGATAGGGTTTACAATGGTAAGTTCAGTACCCTAGGTTCAAGCAGTTATGACTCATACAAGGTGAACATATAATGGCCAGTCGGGTTACTTGACGGGCTCGACCAGCACGAGCGCATCTCAAGACGAACGACATGAAGTGCATAAAATATTTCGTTTGGCCTAACCACTGCCGCCAACTCCAAAACACGACTCGCGTTCATCGACACGTCATTCATGGCAAAGATATGCCAACCATGAATTTACTCGGTTACCGACTGCCTAGACTAGGTATAGTCCCAAAAAGTTACGTATCCACATCAGCAATCATATAAGAGTAATGGAAATGAAATACGACAATGTGAGCATGTTAACACATGTTAAAACATACAACTTGAGTGAATCATCTAACACTTGTATTTCATGCATATAATGAAATCATGCATATAGCCAACATGTAGGAAATCATTTACATCAGCATATCATTTGAGAATTCAATCTCAAACTAATTCATAACACCATTTAATTCAATACACACTAATACAAACATTTATACAAACACTTAGACTACACCCTTAAGTCTACATATAGTATGTCGACTCAAAGTGCGCATTTAGGTGAATCTCTTTGCCAAACTAATTATGCACGCATTCCTAGTATCCTAATGCGACAAGAAGCCATGTCAATCACATCAGCAAAATATTGATGAAAACAGTATTTCCTACAAATGACTAAAATGCCCTAAATCTCATATTCTTCGTCTGCTTACGAAAGAGGAAACGGACATCATGTTGTACATGTCAAACGGCATTTCCATCGATAATCTACTATTAAACGACATTGAAAGCGTTGGAAATAGTCAATCAAAGTGTCTAAAATCTGCACCTTTTCTCCTAGAAGCGTATCAATTCGAACGGAGCGTATACGCTTCGTCTACGGCGAATAGGCAACCTAATACGCAAGATCCATAAGCTATTTCGCTATGAAAATGACGAAACCTCAAATCAGTAAGTATTTAGAGTATTTACTTACCTAGAATCACGGCAAAATTGCTGGGAAAGTGATTGGATTGCGTGGCTTAAACACGTGCAGCTGGTAGTGCAGCAGCAGGAAAAACTCTCCCACCTTCTCTCACAAACTCTCACTTTCTCTCTCACTCTTACTAGGGTTTCTAGCAAATTTGTATGGGTGAGAGGAGTGAGGGTTTAAGCCCCTTTTATAATCTAAAACTTGCCCAAAACAGGCTTGGGAACAAGGTTTACTTGATACCTAACCAAATCGGGGCTGTTTCGGTCCAAAAAGGCATTTCTGGTGGTCCCCTGGCCGAAAGCGATCGAACTTAAGTTCATGCACGTCAGATGTCACTCACATCCCATTTTCAGACCAGTAGTGTTCATAGATCGCACGTGGCGGTCCAGTTTCAGTTCAGCGATCACCGCACGTAGATCAGGCCTACAAGTCTCATGATATGAAATATAAATTTTTCCTGATCCAAGGGTGTAATTTGACTGAATTCTGATGGTCAAAATGCTTAATACTGACGCGTCAAGTCGTGTGCCAGATTTGAATTTTAAATTTCAAATCTAACCCTATTCTCACTCTCTTCAGTCCAGGCTCAATGAAATAGCCTGTGGATGTCGATTGGACTTGATTTTTGAAATGATTGTCAAGTCCAGCTAGGCGGTTTTAACGGTCTAAGATTGTAGGTATCGGACTTTCGACGCGCGGTCTAGATCCAATACAAAGTTTCAAAGAGGTCCAGAGAACAAACTGGCTTAGAGTTTGATCCGAAGTTTTAGAGTATTATAGCGTCATTTGTTCTACTCGCTTTAGGTCTTGTAAAACGTATTTAAAGTGATCAGGGACTATTTTCCAGCTACTCTAGCGTTGCGCTAGCTAACTTACACTTATTTTCTAAAGGAATTAATCCTACGCGATTTCTGGTCGAGTTGGTACTCGAGTCCAAATACGGATTTTTCCAGGGCGTTACACAGACGTAAGATGGTGTCGCATGTGGGAGTATGTCGGTGAGGGCATCCATCATGTCATTTCATGCTTGCATTAATAATAGTATCTAGGAATGTCTGATTACCTACTTTACTATTATCGCGTGATTGATTTGATAAAATGCTAATCTTTGCTCTATGATTCCACTGAGTTGATCACTCACTCCCACATTATGGGACGGTGTTTGAAACACCTATCAGACTCTGTCTTAGATGCAGGTTGTGAGGAGATCCAGGAGTTGGAGCCGGACTTCTACGAGGACCAGGACGAGTTCTCGTATATACAGTTCTCTGACAGCTTCGCGTAGGTGACCTGGATCTGCGAGACTTGCTAGTTGGACCATATGACATTTTGATTTTTGGTTTATTATATGTATTTGTGACTCAAAGATGTATTCATACTTTGGAGACAGTTCGAGATTATTTTTATTTTCCATACAGTGATATTGTATTCTTCAGTCTTTCGCTTGTGTTTTATCACTGGATCTGGACTATGAATTACATTTTTGGTATAATCTTACTCATGTGAATGCTCTAACTCAGACAACATTGAATCATAAACATATTTGTTGCATAAGTGATGGTCTGGAACTCGGGAGTCGGGTTTCTACACGACCCCCGATTTTCTGGGTGTTACAAGTTGGTATCAGAGCATGATTTGGATTAAACCGGACTTGGGTTATGGCCACACAATGTACGCTATCACCCCTTTGACTTAGGCGGGTGTGAAAAAAGTTTAGAAACACTTATAGGTTCGCAGCTTCGCCAATTGGCGAAGTTCACTCAAATCGATCATTTTGATCGAGTCCGTGTGCATCTGTGGTCGCATGAAACGACCCCGGACCACTTCTAGATCATGTGTGGATGGGTCTAGACCTCTCTAGACACAATCCCAGCAGTTAGAAGTCGCTAAAAGCGATTGCGCAGCCTTTGACACCCAAAATGACGCGAATTGGATCGAACTGGAGTGGAGGGCCCACCCATATTGATCTAGGATGATCTGAGGTGGGACCCATACATTTTTGGGGACCACAGGACAGGGGGACCACGCCCAGATGGCTGGGCCTCACCAAATTTGAAGTTTGTTGGTGAGGCCTCGCCGTACAGTGGGCCCCACTCAGGCCGGACATCGGGCTAACGTTGTTTGGTGGTTAGGGGAGGCCCCCTAGCTATGGGCCGTCCCTTAAAAATGCCTCAAACCCTTACCTCCTCCACAAATATCACTCACAAGCTCTCATTTCTTCAAGTTTTTGCTGTCTCCTCTCTTAAAACCCGTTTCCAATCACCCCCAATCCCATTTTCTGCCTCAACTGACGCCACTCCATCACTCACAGCCATACAAGCTCCCTTCTCTCTCCATTCTCGTCGTTTAGAGCTCTCTCATCCTCCATTGGAGGCTAAAATTCGTGTGAGCCTCCATCCCAACCTATTTTGCTCTTTACCCTTTGAAATACTAGCCTTTAAGGGCCTGATTCACTCCTCTATAGGGCCTAGATTCGTGCCAACCCATTGGGTCAGCCATATCTCCCCCTTTCCTCCATTTTTTATAGCTTTTGTAGAGGCTATTTTGGCCTTTTTCTCCCTTTCTACCATCCTCTCTCTCATGGGAAAGAGGAAGACAGCCGCAGATGAAGCTGGGCCTAGTCACCTTTCACGTTCGAGGAAGCCAAGAGGTGGCGCCGCTAGTTCAAGTGCCGCCGCTAGTCCAAATGTTGGGAGAGTGTTGCATACGAAGCGAGATTTGGATCCCCATGCTCACATAGGAAGAGCACTGTTGGCAGACTTGGCCCATGGCGTGTATACTAATCGCAAGGTTCTATTTGAGGCGCATGTGGATGGGCGACTCTTTGGTGAGTTTTTATTGTTTGAGCTCATCAAAGCTGCTAGGTGGGGTCTGCTCTTTAAAGGCCAGTCTCGTGCGAACGTGAGCACCATTTGTGCCTTTTATGCTCACATTCGGGATCCTACGTTGGAGCCATTGTAGTTCAGGATTCCCTTTGATAGGGACCGGGTAGCTACGATTAATGTTCGGTTAATAGCTCGACTCCTGAATGTGCCTCTTGGTGAGGTACATCCCAGTGCTAAGAATCTGAAGAGTGTTCGTGAGTGAGATCGCCACACCAGGTTTTTATGTGGTGGTTTGGTTGTGTGGCAGCGTAATAAGAGCCTCCTAGCGACCCACATGTCAGATGAGTTTCGCCTGTTACACCACATTTGCACGTTTAATGTGTATCCTAGGTCGACCAACCACAGTGAATGTACACGCTTCATGGTTGATTTCTTGTACCAAGTGGGCCAAGGAGAGAATGTGTACATGATCACCTTTGTATTGCGACAGATCGTCCTCATAGCGAAATCGAGAGGAACGTCTGAGTCACTTCCCTTTAGCCGGCTCATATGCAAGATCGCACTTGAATTTGCATATAGACTCGGGCCGGAGTTGCCTGTGTGATTCATTTCATTGATGAGGCTACCATGAACCAGATGAAGATAGGGCCTTGGCAGCGTGAGGCTCAGCTTGATAATGACAGTGAGGGCGAATATGATAGTGAAGAGGATGCAAGCGAAGACGAGGGTGGGGCAGAAATAGAAAAAGAAGCCCAGGAAGAAGAGGAAGAGGAGGCTCAGGATACTGATGAGAGTCCTCTTCTTGCGACGCGGGCTGCTAGGGATGCTCATATAGCCCGACTTGAGGAGAGTCAGGTTGCTTTGCGATGGGAAGTCCAAGAACTCCGAGCCGAGGTGAAACAAGATCTTAAGGATACCAAGGCCGTCATGAAATGAAAATTTAGAAAGGTGACTCGCACCTTGAAAGTCATCCTGTGTTGTCTGCAGGATAAGGGTGCCCCTCCTCCATCACCAGACTCGGACGAGTGATTAGATCCAGATGTTTGTTAGTTGTAGTTAGTTTTTTTTCCTAATTTCTGTGTGTAAGCCTGAGAAGGCTAGTAGTTAGCTTATGTTGCAGTTGTACCTTTGGCTAACTTAGTTTCCATGTGTTTCTTATCATGATGCATGTAAAGATTTATCTCTTGTATTGTGAAAATTTTGATTAAATGAAATGCATGGAATTCTGCGGTTTGTT
The DNA here is from genome assembly GCA_037074715.1 of Magnolia kwangsiensis. NCBI lineage: Eukaryota > Viridiplantae > Streptophyta > Magnoliopsida > Magnoliales > Magnoliaceae > Magnolia > Magnolia kwangsiensis. The sequence continues at coordinate 55,153,398 of CM073575.1, read as the reverse complement.
ATGTGAATGATTGTGGTGTATATGTGCTATTGCTGAAACTGACAAGGTTGCGCCCTATTTTGAATATAGGGAATGCCGCCTAAGACTACATGGAGCACGACACGACTTACACTGGGTGAGCCTATGGATCAGGTTCCTCCCCAGATTGATGAGCATATAGACCCTGCTGTAGGCCTGGTTTGTGAGACTGCACCTGAGTCTCAACCTTCTACAGGTCCTATAGTTGGACCATCACCTTTTACACCGCCAGTCAGAGAGCAGTATCGTGCGTCTTCCTCGATGCAGTATGTACCACAGCCTACTCCACCTCCTGATAGGTTTGAGAAGTTGATGGCCATGATGCACCAGTAGCTTTTGACTACGATAGCAGGGGCCTTAGCCAAGGGTGGGAGTGCGACTCCACCTGCACCATCTGTGCATCCAGCTGAGGATGCTGGACTTCGGCTCAGGATGAGGATATGGCTCATCCTACACCATCTGCTTACCCTACGGGGAACACTGCTGATACACAGGGCCTACTTGAGTGATTCCAGCGCTTGCGGCCTCCTACTTTTAAGGGTTCTCACAGATCCGAGGAGGACGAGTATTGGCTCGACCGTGTTTCGAAGATTTTGAGGATGCTGCATTACTTGGAGTCTGAGCAGGTTGAGTTGGCTACGTTTATGTTCGAACGAGAGGCCAGCTTGTGGTGGGATAGTGTATTACGGACAGTTGCTGTTGACTACATCTGGAGTTGGTCAGCATTCGAGTTCCGCTTCCACGAGAAATACTATCCCCAGACCTACAGGCACGAGAGGGAGAACAAGTTTTTATGCCTCAGGCAGGGAGGCATGACAGTTACTGAGTATGAGCATCGGTTTACAGAGTTGGGCAGATACGTCCCGATGATACTTGCTGATGAGCAGATGCGCATACGACGATTTTCTGAGGGCTTGGGACCGAACATTCTATCGAAGATGTGTTGTGTCAGCATACCTTCCTATGCAGAGCTGATACACATTTTTATGCGGGCAGAGCAGGATGTGGATCGCTTGGCACAATCTCGTGGCCCTATGGTTGCTAGGCCACAACCGGACACGCAGGACAGGCCATTTCTTGGCAAGAGGCCTGACATTGACCCTCCTCCTAGGGCTACAGCGCGATTACTTCTGATGCGACGCCCCGGTGTGTCATGTACTTACTGTGGGAGACCGAGTCACACAGTAGAGAGCTGCTTTGCTCGGATGAGAGATAGCGAATTTTTGCCGCTGCAGAAGATCGACCGTCCTCGTCCACATGCATTATCTACTCCACCATTACGGTCAGCTCCTGCGCATCCTTCTTTCAGACCTCCAGTGCCTCCATTCCGGCCGCCTCAACAACCAATGATACTGTGGCCGAATAGTCCACAGTAGGCTCGAGTATATGCATTGACAGCAGAGGCATCCGAGACAGAAACTGTCCAGTCCTTGGCCTTTGAGGTCACCACCCACATTGGAGGTACTCCTATACTTGTGATGGTGGACACGACATCCACGATTTCATTAATATCGCATTCCATAGTCAGTCGCCTTGGGTTACCGACTATTCGAATGGATGGGGTGCGAGTTCTTACAGCGCACGGGACCTTTTCTGATGCCACCATGATGTGTGAGGGTTGTTTGGTGGATCTTGGAGGTAGGACGATGGCTCTTGACCTTGTCGTCGACCCCTCTCTCTATTATCTCGATGTCATTCTTGGCATGGATTGGTTGACTGCAAGGAGGGTCGAGATTGACTGCAAGACCCGTATAGTGACAGTCTACGAGCCGGAGGGCGCACCCTTTTCATTTTCAGTGCAGGTTAATCTCCCCTTCCGAATACTTAGTTACGCTTCCTTTTTGCGGGATGTTGATGCCCCGACACTTGAGCACACGCCAGTAGTCCGTGATTTTAGGGATCTGTTCAGGAAGATTCCTGGTTTGCCACCTCAGCGAGAGATAGATTTTACTATCGACTTGGTACCTGGTTCGACGCCAGTCTCACTACCGACATATCGCATGGCTCCGTGTGAGATGGAGGAGTTGAGGAAACAGATTGATGATCTGTTGGAGGTTGGTTTCATTCGGCCGAGCGTGTCTCCTTGGGGAGCACCGGTACTATTTGTGACGAAGAAGGATGGTTCACTGTGATTATGTATTGACTATCGCAGACTGAACCAGATTACGGTGAAGAATAGATACCCCTTGCCCAGGATAGATGACTTGTTTTATCAGCTGAGAGGAGCGCAGTACTTCTCAAAGATTGATCTGTAGTTAGGGTATCACCAGTTGCGCGTCAGGGATGAGGACGTGCAGAAGATAGCCATCAGGACCATCTTTGGCCACTACGAGTTCCTCTTGATGTTGTTCGGTCTTACGAACGCACCAGCCATGTTCATGGATCTGATGAACAGGGTATTTCGGTCATTCCTCTATCGATTCGTCATTGTGTTCATAGATGTAATACCTCGAATTTTTGCCAACCTGGGATTAGATGTCCTTAGGCAATAGGTCAACCAAAACACCTTGGTAACCGCTCAGAATCCAACACCATAGCCAAAGAAATCACTTAGGATTAATTCCTTTACAAATAAAGCATAAGTTAGCTAGCGCTACGCTAGAGTAGCTGTGAAATTGTCCCTGATCGCTTTAAATACGTTCTACAAGACCCAAAACTTGTAGAACCAATGATGCTATAATATCCTAAAACCTTGGATCAAACTCTAAACCCGTTTGCTCTCATGAACTCTTTGAAACTTTGTATTGGATCTAGACCGCACATCGAAAGTTCGATATCTACAATCTTAGATCGTTGTGACCACTTGGCTGGACTTGACAATCATTTCGAAAATCAAGGCCAACTGACGTTCAGAGGCTATTTCATTGAGCCTGGAGTGAAGAGAGTGAGAATAGGGTTAGATTTGGAAATTTAAATCCAAATCTGGCACGGGAATTGGTACGTCAGTATTAAGCGTTCTGACCATCAGAATTCAGCCAAATTACACCATCGGATTAGGAAAAATTTCTCTTTCATATCATGAGACTTGTAGACCTGATCTACGTGCGATGACCGCTGAACTGAAACTGGACCACCACGTGTGATCTGCGAACTCTGCTGGACTGAAAACTTGATGTGTACTAGATCCAGTATGCATGAGCTTAATTCTGATCGCGTTTGGCCAAGGGACATCCCGAAATGCCTTTTTGGACCGAAACATCCCTGATTTGGTTACCCCTCAAGTAAACATTGTTCCCAAGCCTAATTTGGGAAGGTTTTAGGTTATAAAAGGGGTTTAAACCCTCACTTCTCTCACCCATCCGAATTTGCTAGAAACCCTAGCTGGTGTGAGAGAAAAAGTGAGAGATTGTGAGAGAGAGTGGGAGAGCTTTTCCTGCTGCTTGCACTACCTGCTGCACGTGTTTAAGCCACGCAATCCAATCAATTTGCCGGTGATTTCGCCGCATTTCTATGTAAGCAAATACCCTAACTACTTTCTGATTTGATGTTCCGTCGATTCCTTAGCTAAGTAGCTTATACATCTTATGATATAGATTGCCTGTTCGCCATAGAAGAAGCGTATACGCTCCGTTCGAAACGATACACTCTTACGACAAAAGGTGCGGATTTTAGACGCTTTGATTTGCTGTTTTCAACGCTTTCAATGTCGTTTAATAGTAGATTATCGACGGCAATGCCGTTTGACATGTACAACATGCTGTCCGTTTCCTGTTTCGTAAACGCAGGAAAAATATGAGATTTAGGGCATTTTAGTCATTTGTAGGAAATCCTGTTTGCATCCACATTTTGCTGATATGATTGACATGGCTTTTTGTCGCCTTAGGATATTAGGAATGCGTGCATAATCAGTTTGGCGAAGAGATTTGCCTAAATGCGCACTTTGAGTCGACATACGCTATGAAGACTAAAGTGTGTAGTCTAAGTGTTTGTATAAATGTTTGTATTAGTAGGTATTGAGTGAAAGGTGTTGTGTATGAGTTTTGAGATGGAATTCTCAAGTAATATGCTGATGTAAATGATTTTCCATCATGTTTGGGATTATTTTCTTAAGTTGTATGTTATAACACGTGTCAACATGTTTGTATCATTTATATTCATTCCTACTACTTTCATGTGCTTACTGATGTTGTTTTCAAATGTTTGGGGCTATGACCTAGTCCAGGCAGTCGGTAATGGATCGGATTCGTGGTTGGTTTCTATTTGCCACGAAGGACGCGTCGTTGAATGCGAGTCGTGTTTTGGATTGGCGGCAGTGGTTAGGCCACACGAACTGTTTTAGGCACCTCATGTCGTTCAGCCTGAGATGCACTCATGCTAGTCGATCCCGTCAAGTAACCCGACTAACCGTTGATTGTTCACCCTGTATGAATCATAACTGCTTGAACCTAGGGTACTGAACTTATCATTGGAAACCTTGTTAACCATGGTACCTTGATCCATAAAGACTCATGAGCCGGGCATGGTGGTATGGGACACCGTGGTCGAGCTGTCGGCCTACGCTAAGGGCACAAACCTCCCTGTAGTGACCAGTAAGCACCTACTCTAAGCAGATTATGGTGGTATGGGACACTATATTCTTGTTGTTGGCCTACACTGATCAGGTGACGAGCCCTTTGTAGTGACCTTGAGTTTATCCTGACACCGCTTGGGGGCGACGAGTCCTGATGTAGTCTTAAGGATAATTAGGCCTGTATTAATAAGGTGATGGGGGAGAGGTGCAACGAGTGCGAGCAACAGCCCTGACAGCCCTTGCAGCGACCTACAAATATAACATCGCATGAGATTACTAGGAGTGACGACCCTAGACAGGATCTGTGTTGTGATTGATATAAGGAAGGTACCTTAGTTTTCCAATCCTGTTGTATGAAAAGGACTAATAATAACTTGATAATCATATCACCATCACATTGCATGTGCCTGGAAGATGTGGAGCACTGTCGGAAGAAAGCATGCCGCGAGCGTAAGATGGTGCCGTATGAGAGAGATCGTCGGTGAGGGCATCCATCATGTCATGTCATATTGCATTAATAACAGTATTTAGGAATGTTTGATTTATTACTTTCCTATTATCGCATGATTGATTTGATAACATGCTAATCTCTGCGCTATTATTCCACTGAGTTAATCACTCACTCCCACGTTATGGGATGGTGTTTTCGGACACCCACCAGACCCTATTGTGATTGCAGATGATGGTGCAGCCTGCGAGGCAGAGCCGGACTTGATAATGATGAGGAGAATCCCTCCTTTATGCGTGTTCTGATCGACGGGATTACAAAGAGGTTCATTAGATGTCATGACACTTGTCATTTTATATTTTCATCGCACTCATGTATATTCTTTCTTTCTATTTTGAGGTATATATGTATATGTTTAACTTGGTAACATGTTCACACTCTGGAGACTTACAATCAATTATATATTATATGTATGTATCACAGTCTTCCGCTTGTTAATTCAACTGTCTCTAGAGTATGACATGATGTTCTGGCTTAGTCCCACTCATGTTTAAAATATTAACACAGACAACATTCAATCATACACATTTATGTTGCATAAGTGATGTTCTGAAACTCGGGAGTGGAGTTTTTACTTGACCCCCCGATTTTCGGGATGTTACAGATGGTTCAGAGCATGAATGAGATTAAACCAGACCTGGGTTATGGACACGCGACGTACGCTGTCACTCCTTTGACTTAGGTGGGTGCGAGAAGAACTTCGAAACACTCGTAGGAGCGCAGTTTCGCCAATAGGAGAAGTCTACTCAAGTCGATCATTCGATCGAGTCCGTAATGCATCTAGGGTCTCTTGAAGCAACCTAAGTAGCTCGTAGGTTGTAAGTAGGTGGGTTAAGACATACTCTGGAAGGTTCTAAACCAAAAAATATGAATCCTTGGGCTGTGGAGCAACCACAACCCTTACATTCAATCGTTAGGGCTTAAAAACCCCGTTTCACCTAATTCCTTCAAAATACTTCCTCTCACCACTCCATTCTTTAATTCTTTCTTAGTATTTTCATGTTAGGCATTGATCCTAATATGAAAATGATATTAAATCATACTTAGGCAAAATTTTCTAATGAATAGTAAAAATACATAAAAATTGGCCATTTAGACATTCTACTTTGCAATATTTAGTAAATAATAGGCTAGATGGATGGATTAGCTCCTCCTACCCCAAAATAATATGCTATATGATGGGTAAATGTATTCTGGTATATATACTAGCCCCGGAATACCCTGAATGGAAGTTTGCGCCTCCCTAGGTCAAAATACAATGATCTGGGGTGGGGCCCATACCTATTTGGAGTCCTTAGGGCAGGGGGGACCCAACCCATGTGGTCTGGAGATGGCCGGCGATGCCATCACCGACCGATGGGCCCCACTTGCTGTAAAAATTGAGCGCATGCCCTTTTATGGCTAGTACACTCCTCCCACATAGCGCCCGTTCGTCGAAAACCCCTAAAAAGGGTACTTCCTTCACAAACAGCCCCCTCCCAAGCTCCCTTGCTCATTTTTCTTACTGCCCATCTCAAAAGCGCGACCCCAAATCACTCCCAATTCCTCCCATTGCTAAAAACGACCCTATCCAATCCCTCCAACGTGATTAGCAACCCTCTCCCTCTCCGATCTCGTCGTTTGAAGCTCCCACAACCTTCATGTAAGGCTGAAATCGTGTGGAGCTTCATTACCCTTTATAGTTCTCTTTTCCTTTGAAAATCCAGCCTTTGGGAGCTTGATGCATCCCTCTACAGGGCCTAGATTCGTTTCAGTCCATTTGGGCAACCATTTCTCCCCATTTCCTCCGCTTTCCATGACTATTGTTAAGGCTGTTTTAGCCTTTTTTTCTCTCTTTGCACCATCCTCTCTCTCATGTCCCTGTTATTTAAGCCTTTACACTCTTTTGGTCTCAAAATCGTGCAACACCCAATCCTATTTTTCCATTTTCTTTGCTTAAGGAATACTGAAAATATTTGGCCGAGAGAGCTCTAGTGAGCAACAGACAGTATTAGACTCGACAGTGTTAAAGAAGGTAAGTCGGGACTGTGATAGAGTCCTTTGGTAGAATTAGGCATCTGTGTCGTTGTCTTGTAGATTGTTTGATTACCGTTTTGAGATTTCTGTGTTTTGTTGTTGTTAGGTTTAGTGAAGTCAGATGTAGAAAATGTGCTTCTGTTAGTGGTTTGGCCTTAGCATAGCCGAATGCGTTCCTGTCATAATCCATGTGGAACTCTATTCCATGTATTGTGACAAATTTTGTTGAATAGAGTGCATGCCATTTCATTTGCTGTAAGGTATTGTCCCTAGATTGGGTGTATCCTATGGTTTCCACTGCCATACTGTAAATCTCGGGATTCAGCCTACAAATTGATTTTTATCCCAACCCACCCTCCTACCAAGCGTGCCACACCCAATCCCAACATGGGACTAGGAATGCAGTTCCATTTAACACAACTTAATGCTACTGGCCACATAGGCCCTTGGCGTTTTCGACCTAGTGTTAGCACTCCTAGATTTGAAGGATCTAACGATAAAGGAAATCCAATTCCATTTAGATAATCTTGACCCTAAGCGATAGAGCAATTCCCTGTATTAGTACTGGTATGGAACCATTTAGCGTATAAACTTAGTCCTTGGATTATAGCTACTGAGTTACAGACTAGGCTACTGGTTACCTTAAGTAGTGTAAAACCTGTATATGCTAAGGAATTGAAGGTTAGATTTGGTTGAAGTAGAACCTTATTCCTTCGATAGATCCCTATATTACTTATAGACTTCTGTTGTAACCCATAGGAAAGTGGTTTTAACTTAGAACCATTCACTCTCAGGAAAAATTTATAAATCCCTCAGATTGAACTTAGAATGAACTAACATGCCCCTTAGAATTGTCTTCCCCAAGGGCTTATTGCATTTGAGAACGCGGAGTAAAGGAACTGTATATGTAAGCGATGTATTCGCGGTTTGACTTGACCTCTTAATCCTGGTAGTTACCAATAGATCCAATGCTCTGATCAAGCAGAGGGTCGGCAACGGCTAGGATTAAGAACTGATACGAAAAATTTTCTGTCAGAGTCTCGGCAGAAGGTCAATGTATCCGGCTCAGACCCACTGCACAACCTTTCTTCTGTGATGGCCCAACCACCTACAACCAAACGTGATCACATTGTCTTTGGGAAATGGCGAGGACCTAAAGCCAGTAGAGAATTAGACATCTTGCCACCAACTCATACCTGCCCCTGAACTCAACCACAATAGCGATTAGGCTCATCTCTATCACCATAGATACCAATGCCATAGAACGCATCATTAGCAAAGGAAATCCACTGTAATGAGAGGTTGTTTCCCAATTCATGTCAAGGATAGCCCCTAAGTTGCACCTCATTTCGATATACGGAGCGATGCATAGATTCTTAAACTTAAAGTAGAACCAAGTTTTAAGGGGGGTAGAACGTACTGAGTCCAATCCAGTTAGGTCAGCCAATGCAACCGTTCGATCAGAGTGGCGCAGCGGAAGCATGGTTAGCTTCTTCCCCACTGGCCCAGGATCGAAACATTCGATTTAGGTTATACGTACAGTTAGGTCATTAAATAGGATTGACCCTTCCTTAGAATGTCAATACTGATGTCTTGCTAGATAGTCCTTACCCTTCGCCAATTTCAGGGACGAAATTGTGTTTTAAGGGGGGTAGATTGTAACACCCCGAATTTTTGCCAACCTGGGATTAGACGTCCTTAGGCAATAGGTCAACCAAAACACCTTGGTAACCGCTCAGAATCCAACTCCATAGCCAAAGAAATCACTTAGGATTAATTCCTTTAGAAACTAAGCATAAGTTAGCTAGCGCTACGCTGGAGTAGCTGTGAAATTGTCCCTGATTGCTTTAAATACATTCTACAAGACCCAAAACTTGTAGAACCAATGATGCTATAATATCCTAAAACCTTGGATCAAACTCTAAACCTATTTGCTCTCAAGAACTCTTTGAAACTTTGTATTGGATCTAGACCGCGCGTCGAAAGTCCGATATCTACAATCTTAGACCGTTGTGACCGCTTGGCTGGACTTGACAATCGTTTCGAAAATTAAGGCCAACTGACGTTCAGAGGCTATTTCATTGATCCTGGAGTGAAGAGAGCGAGAATAGGGTTAGATTTGGAAATTTAAATCCAAATCTGGCACGGGACTTGGCACGTCAGTATTAAGCATTCGGACTGTCAGAATTCAGCCAAATTACACCCTCGGATCAGGAAAAATTTCTCTTTTATATCATGAGACTTGTAGACCTGATCTACGTGCGATGACCGCTGAACTGAAACTGGACCGCCACGTGCGATCTGCGAACTCTGCCGGACTGAAAAATTGATGTGTGCTAGATCCAGTATGCATGAGGTTAAGTCCGACCGCGTTTGGCCAGGGGACATCCCGAAATGCCTTTTTAGACCGAAACAGCCTCGATTTGGTTGCCCCTCAAGTAAACATTGTTCCCAAGCCTAATTTGGGAAGGTTTTAGGTTATAAAAGGGGTTTAAACCCTCACTTCTCTCACCCATCCGAATTTGCTAGAAACCCTAGCTGGTGTGAGAGAAAAAGTGAGAGATTGTGAGAGAGAGTGGGAGAGCTTTTCCTGCTGCTTGCACTACCTGCTGCACGTGTTTAAGCCATGCAATCCAATCAATTTGCCGGTGATTTCGCCGCATTTCTATGTAAGCAAATACCCTAACTACTTTCTGATTTGATGTTCCGTCGATTCCTTAGCTAAGTAGCTTATACATCTTGTGATATAGATTGCCTGTTCGCCGTAGAAGAAGCGTATACGCTCCGTTCGAAACGATACACTCTTACGACAAAAGGTGCGGATTTTAGACGCTTTGATTTGCTGTTTTCAACGCTTTCAATGTCGTTTAATAGTAGATTATCGACGGCAATGCCGTTTGACATGTACAACATGCTGTCCGTTTCCTGTTTCGTAAACGCAGGAAAAATATGAGATTTAGGGCATTTTAGTCATTTGTAGGAAATCCTGTTTGCATCCACATTTTACTGATATGATTGACATGGCTTTTTGTCGCCTTAGGATATTAGGAATGCGTGCATAATCAGTTTGGTGAAGAGATTCGCCCAAATGCGCACTTTGAGTCGACATACGCTATGAAGACTAAAGTGTGTAGTCTAAGTGTTTGTATAAATGTTTGTATTAGTATGTATTGAGTGAATGGTGTTGTGTATGAGTTTTAAGATGGAATTCTCAAGTAATATGCTGATGTAAACAATTTTTCATCATGTGTGGGATTATTTTCTTAAGTTGTATGTTATAATACGTGTCAACTTGTTTGTATTGTTTATATTCATTCCTGCTACTTTCATGTGCTTACTGATGTTGTTTACAAATTTTGGGGCTATGACCTAGTCCAGGCAGTCGGTAATGGATCAGATTCGTGGTTGGTTTCTATTTGCCACGAAGGACGCATCGATGAACGCGAGTCGTGTTTTGGGTTGGCGGCAGTGGTTAGGCCACACGAAGTGTTTTATGCACCTCATGTCGTTCAGTTTGATATGCGCTCATGTTAGTAGAGCCCGTCAAGTAACCCGATTGACCGTTGATTGTTCACCCTGTATGAATCATAACTGCTTGAACCTAGGGTACTGAACTTAACATTGGAAACCCTGTTAACCATGGTACCTTGATCCATAAAGACTCATGAGCCAGGCATGGTGGTATGGGACACCGTGGTCGAGCTGTCGGCCTACACTGTGGCCACAAACCTCCCCGTAGTGACCAGTGAGCACCCTACTCTGAGTAGATTATGGTGGTATGAGACACTGTATTCTTGCTGTCGGCCTACACTGATCAGGTGACGAGCCCTTTGTAGTGACCTTGAGTTTATCCTGACACCGCATGGGGGCGACGAGTCCTGATGCAGTCTTAAAGATAATTAGGCCTGTATTGATAAGGTGATGGGGGAGAGGTGCAACGAGTGTGAGCAACTGCCCTGGCAGCCCTTGCAGTAACCTACAAATATAACATCGTATGAGATTACTAGGAGTGATGACCCTAGACAGGATCTATGTTGGGATTGATATAAGGAAGGTACCTTAGTTTCTCAATCCTGCTGTATGAAAAGGACTACTAATAACTCGGTAATCATATCACCATCACATTGCATGTGCCTGGAAGATGTGGAGCACTGTGGGTAGAAAGTATACCGCGGGCGTAAGATGGTGCCGTCTGAGAGAGATCGTCGGTGAGGGCATCCATCATGTCATGTCATATTACATTAATAACAGTATTTAGGAATGTTTGATTTATTACTTTCCTATTATCGCATGATTGATTTAATAACATGCTAATCTCTGCTCTATTATTCCACTGAGTTGATCACTCACTCCCACGTTACGGGATGGTGTTTTCGGACACCCACTAGACCCTATTGTGATTGCAGATGATGGCGCGGCCTGCGAGGCGGATCCGGACTTGATAATGATGAGGAGGATCCCTCCTTTATGCATGTTCTGATCGACGGGATTACAGAGAGGTTCATTAGATGTCATGAAACTTGTCATTTTATATTTTCAGAGCACTCATGTATATTCTTTCTTTCTATTTTGAGGTATACATGTATATGTTTAACCTGGTAACATGTTCACACTCTGGAGACTTACAATCAATTATATATTATATGTATGTATCACAGTCTTCTGCTTGTTAATTCAACTGTCTCTAGAGTATGATATGCTGTTCTGGCTTAGTCCCACTCATGTTTAATACATTAACACAGACAACATTCAATCATACACATTTATGTTGCATAAGTGATGTTCTGGAACTCGGGAGTGGAGTTTTTACTCGACCCCTTGATTTTCGGGATGTTACAGATGGAATCAGAGCATGAATGAGATTAAACTGGACCTGGGTTATGGACACGCGATGTACGCTGTCACTCCTTTGACTTAGGTGGGTGCGAGAAGAAGTTAGAAACACTCGTAGGAGCGTAGTTTCGCCAATAGGCGAAGTCTACTCAAGTCGATCATTCGATCGAGTCCGTAACGCATCTAGGGTCGTGTGAAGCAACCTAAGTAGCTCGTAGGTTGTAAGTAGGTAGGTTAAGATATTCTCTGGAAGGTTCTAAACCTGAAAATATGAATCCTTGGGCTGTGGAGTAACCACAACCCTTACATTCAATCGCTAGGGCTTAAAAACCCTGTTTCACCTAATTCCTTCAAAATACTTCCTCTCACCACTCCATTCTTCAATTCTTTCTCAGTATTTTTATGTTAGGCATTGATCCTAATATGAAAATGATATAAAATCATACTTAGATAAAAATTTTCAATGAATAGTAAAAATACATGAAATTGACCATTTAGCCATTATAACTTTGTAATATTTAGCAACTAATGGGCTAGATGGATGGATTAGCTCCTCTTACCCAAAAATCATATGCTATATGATGGATAAATGTATTCTGGTTTACAGACTGGCCCCGAAATGCCCTGAATGGAAGTTTAGGCCTCCCTATGTCAAAATACAATGATCTGGGGTGGGGCCCATACCTATTTGGAGAACCTAGGGCAGGGGGGACCCAACCCATGTGGTCCCACCGGCTGGATCTGGATATGGACGGCGATGCCTTCACCGATTCGGCGATCGATAGCCGACCGATGGGCCCCACTTGCTATAAAAATTGGGCGCACGCCCTTTTGTGGCTAGTACACCCCTCCCATATAGCGCCCATCCGTCGAAAACTGCTAAAAAGGGTACTTCCTTCACAAACAGTCCCCTCCCAAGCTCCCTTGCTCATTTTTCTTGCTGCCCATCTCAAAACCCCGACTCCAAATCACTCCCAATTCCTCTCATTGCTAAAAACGACCCTATCCCATACCTCCAACGTGATTATCAACCCTCTCCCTCTCCAATCTCGTCATTGGAAGCTCCCACAACCTTCATGTAAGGCTGAAATCGTGTGGAGCTCCATTCCCCTTTATAGTTCTCTTTTCCCTTTGAAAATCCAGCCTTTGGGAGCTTGATGCATCCCTCTACAGGGCCTGATTCATTTCAGTCCATTTGGGCAACCATTTCTCCCCATTTCCTCTTCTTTTCATGGCTATTGTTAAGGTTGTTTTAGCCTTTTTTCTCTCTTTCCACCATCCTCTCTCTCATGTCCCTGTTATTGGAGCCTTTACACTCTTTTGGTCTCAAAATCGTGCAACACTCAATCTTATTACTCCATTTTCTTTGCTTAAGAAATACTGAAAATATATGGCCGAGAGAGCTCTAGTGAGCAACAGACAGTATTAGACTCGACAGTGTTAAAGAAGGTAAGTTGAGACTGTGGTAGAGTCCTTTGGTAGAATTAGGCATCTGTGTAGTTGTCTTGTAGATTGTTTGATTACCGTTTTGAGATTTCTGTGTTTTGTTGTTGTTAGGTTTAGTGAAGTCAGATGTAGAAAATGTGCTTCTGTTAGTGGTTTGGCCTTAGCATAGCCGAATGCGTTCCTGTCATAATCCATGTGGAACTTTATTCCATGTATTGTGACAAATTTTGTTGAATGGAGTGCACGCCGTTTCGTTTGCTGTAAGGTATTGTCCCTAGATTGGGTGTATCCTATGGTTTCCACTGCCATACTGTAAATCTCAGGATTCAGCCTACAAATTGATTTTTATCCCAACCCACCCTCCTACCAAGTGTGCCACACCCAATACCGACATGGGACTAGGAATGCAGTTCCATTTAACACAACTTAATGCTACTGGCCACATAGGCCCTTGGCGTTTTCGACCTAGTGTTAGCACTCCTAGATTTGAAGGATCTAACGATAAAGGAAATCCAATTCCATTTAGATAATCTTGACCCTAAGCGATAGAGCAATTCCCTGTATTAGTACTGGTATGGAACCATTTAGTGTATAAACTTAGGCCTTGGATTATAGCTACTGAGTTACAGACTAGGCTACTGGTTACCTTAAGTAGTGTAAAACCTGTATATGCTAAGGAATTGAAGGTTAGATTTGGTTGAAGTAGAACCTTATTCCTTCGATAGATCCCTGTATTACTTATAGACTTCTGTTGTAACCCATAGGAAAGTGGTTTTAACTTAGAACCATTCACTCTCAGGGAAAATTTATAAATCCCTCAGATTGAACTTAGAATGAACTAACATGCCCCTTAGAATTGCCTTCCCCAAGGGCTTATTGCATTCGGGAACGCGGAGTAAAGGAACTGTATATGTAAGCGATGTATTCGCGGTTTGACTTGACCTCTTAATCCTGGTAGTTACCAATAGATCCAATGCTCTGATCAAGCAGAGGGTCGGCAACGGCTAGGATTAAGAACTGATACGAAAAATTTTCTGTCAGAGTCTCGGCAGAAGGTCAATGTATCCGGCTCAGACCCACTGCACAACCTTTCTTCTGTGATGGCCCAACCACCTACAACCAAACGTGATCACATTGTCTTTGGGAAATGGCGAGGACCTAAAGCCAGTAGAGAATTAGACATCTTGCCACCAACTCATACCTGCCCCTGAACTCAACCACAATAGCGATTAGGCTCATCTCTATCACCATAGATACCAATGCCATAGAACGCATCATTAGCAAAGGAAATCCACTGTAATGAGAGGTTGTTTCCCAATTCATGTCAAGGATAGCCCCTAAGTTGCACCTCATTTCGATATACGGAGCGATGCATAGATTCTTAAACTTAAAGTAGAACCAAGTTTTAAGGGGGGTAGAACGTACTGAGTCCAATCCAGTTAGGTCAGCCAATGCAACCGTTCGATCAGAGTGGCGCAGCGGAAGCATGGTTAGCTTCTTCCCCACTGGCCCAGGATCGAAACATTCGATTTAGGTTATACGTACGGTTAGGTCATTAAATAGGATTGACCCTTCCTTAGAATGTCAATACTGATGTCTTGCTAGATAGTCCTTACCCTTCGCCAATTTCAGGGACGAAATTGTGTTTTAAGGGGGGTAGATTGTAACACCCCGAATTTTTGCCAACCTGGGATTAGACGTCCTTAGGCAATAGGTCAACCAAAACACCTTGGTAACCGCTCAGAATCCAACTCCATAGCCAAAGAAATCACTTAGGATTAATTCCTTTAGAAACTAAGCATAAGTTAGCTAGCGCTACGCTGGAGTAGCTGTGAAATTGTCCCTGATTGCTTTAAATACATTCTACAAGACCCAAAACTTGTAGAACCAATGATGCTATAATATCTTAAAACCTTGCATCAAACTCTAAACCCGTTTGCTCTCATGAACTCTTTGAAACTTTGTATTAGATCTAGACCACGCGTCGAAAGTCCGATATCTACAATCTTAGACCGTTGTGACCGCTTCGCTGGACTTGACAATCGTTTCGAAAATTAAGGCCAACTGACGTTCAGAGGCTATTTCATTGAGCCTGGAGTGAAGAGAGTGACAATAGGGTTAGATTTGAAAATTTAAATCCAAATCTGGCACAGGACTTGGCACGTCAGTATTAAGCATTCTGACTGTCAGAATTCAGCCAAATTAAACCCTCGGATGAGGAAAAATTTCTCTTTCATATCATGAGACTTGTAGACCTGATCTACGTGCGATGACCGCTGAACTGAAACTGGACCGCCACGTGCGATCTGCGAACTCTGCCGGACTGAAAAATTGATGTGTGCTAGATCCAGTATGCATGAGGTTAAGTCCGACCGCGTTTGGCCAGGGGACATCCCGAAATGCCTTTTTAGACCGAAACAGCCTCGATTTGGTTACCCCTCAAGTAAACATTGTTCCCAAGCCTAATTTGGGAAGGTTTTAGGTTATAAAAGGTATTTAAACCCTCACTTCTCTCACCCATCCGAATTTGCTAGAAACCCTAGCTGGTGTGAGAGAAAAAGTGAGAGATTGTGAGAGAGAGTGGGAGAGCTTTTCCTGCTGCTTGCACTACCTGCGGCACGTGTTTAAGTCACGCAATCCAATCACTTTGCCGGTGATTTCGCCGCATTTCTAGGTAAGCAAATACCCTAACTACTTTCTGATTTGATGTTCCGTCGATTCCTTAGCTAATTAGCTTATACGTCTTGTGATATAGATTTCCTGTTCACCGTAGAAGAAGCGTATACGCTCCGTTCGAAACGATACACTCTTACGACAAAAGGTGCAGATTTTAGACGCTTTGATTTGATGTTTTCAACGCTTTCAATGTCGTTTAATAGTAGATTATCGACGGCAATGTCGTTTGACATGTACAATATGCTGTCCGTTTCTTGTTTCGTAAACGCAGGAAAAATATGAGATTTAGGGCATTTTAGTCATTTGTAGGAAATCCTGTTTGCATCCACATTTTGCTGATATGATTGACATGGATTTTTGTCGCCTTAGGATATTAGGAATGCGTGCATAATCAGTTTGGTGAAGAGATTCGCCCAAATGCGCACTTTGAGTCGACATACGCTATGAAGACTAAAGTGTGTAGTCTAAGTGTTTGCATAAATGTTTGTATTAGTATGTATTGAGTGAATGGTGTTGTGTATGAGTTTTGAGATGGAATTCTCAAGTAATATGCTGATGTAAACGATTTTCCATCATATTGGCTATATGTATTGATTTCATTGTTTATATGAAATGCATGTGTGGGATTATTTTCTTAAGTTGTATGTTATAACACGTGTCAACATGCTTGTATTGTTTATATTCATTCCTACTACTTTCATGTGCTTACTGATGTTGTTTACAAATGTTTGGGGCTATGACCTAGTCCAGGCAGTCGGTAATGGATCGGATTCGTGGTTGGTTTCTATTTGCCACGAAGGATGCGTCGATGAATGCGAGTCGTGTTTTGGGTTGGCGGCAGTGGTTAGGCCACACGAAGTGTTTTAGGCACATCATGTCGTTCAGCTTGAGATGCGCTCATACTAGTCGAGCCCGTCAAGTAACCCGACTGACCGTTGGTTGTTCACCCTGTATGAATCATAACTGCTTGAACCTAGGGTACTGAACTTACCATTAGAAACCCTGTTAACCATGGTACCTTGATCCATAAAGACTCATGAGCCAGGCATGGTGGTATGGGACACTGTGGTCGAGCTGTCGGCCTACGCTGGGGCCACAAACCTCCCCGTGACCAGTGAGCACCCTACTCTGAGCAGATTATGGTGGTATGGGATACTATATTCTTGTTGTCGGCCTACACTGATCAGGTGACGAGCCCTTTGTAGTGACCTTGAGTTTATCCTGACACCGCATGGGGGCGATGAGTCCTGATGCAGTCTTAAGGATAATTAGGCCTGTATTGATAAGGTGATGGGAGAGAGGTGCAACGAGTGCGAACAACAGCCCTGACAGCCCTTGCAGTGACCTACAAATATAACATCGTATGAGATTACTAGGAGTGACGACCCTAGACAGGATCTGTGATGGGATTGATATAAGGAAGGTACCTTAGTTTCCCAATCCTACTGTATGAAAAGGACTAATAATAACTCGGTAATCATATCACCATCACATTGCATGTGCATGGAAGATGTGGAGCACTGTGGGAAGAAAGCATGCCGCGGGCGTAAGATGGTGCCGTATGTGGGAGATCGTCGGTGAGGGCATCCATCATGTCATGTCATATTGCATTAATAATAGTATTTAGGAATGTTTAATTTATTGCTTTCCTATTATCGCATGATTGATTTGATAACATGCTAATCTCTGCTCTATTATTCCACTGAGTTGATCACTCACTCCCACGTTACGGGATGGTGTTTTCGGACACCCACCAGACCCTATTGTGATTGCAGATGATGGCGGGGCCTGCGAAGCGGAGCCAGACTTGATAATGATGAGGAGGATCCCTCCTTTATGCGTGTTCTGATCGATGGGATTACAGGGAGGTTCATTAGATGTCATGACACTTGTCATTTTATATTTTCATAGCACTCAGCTATATTCTTTCTTTCTATTTTGAGGTATACATGTATATGTTTAACCTGGTAACATGTTCACACTCTGGAGACTTACAATCAATTATATATTATATGTATGTATCACAGTCTTTTGCTTGTTAATTTAACTGTCTTTAGAGTAGGATATGCTGTTCTGGCTTAGTCCCACTCATGTTTAATACATTAACACAGACAACATTCAATCATACACATTTATGTTGCATAAGTGATGTTCTGAAACTCGGGAGTGGAGTTTTTACTCGACCCTCCGATTTTTGGGATGTTACAATAGATGACATTTTGGTATACTCCAGGAGTCGAGAGGAGCATGACGAGCACTTTTGATTGGTCCTGGATACACTTAGGCAGCACCAGTTGTTCGTACAGTATAAGAAGTTCGACTTCTGGAAGCAGGAAGTTAAGTTCCTGGGACATGTGGTGTCTAAGGATGGGATGGCGGTGGACCTTGCGAAGGTAGTCGCGGTGCAGGACTGGAAGCAGCCTAGTTCTTTCACTAAGGTGAGGAGTTTTCTAGTTTTGGCAGGCTACTATCGATGTTTCATTCGAGATTTCTCGAAGATCACCAGACCTCTATCTCAGTTGATACGGAAGGATGTGAAGTTCGCCTGAAATGAAAAGGTGGAGACAGCTTTTCAGGAGCTGAAGGACAAGCTTACGTCCACCCCTGTGCTAGTATTCCCAGAGCAAGGGGTTAAATACACGATATATACTGACGCGTCTAGCGTTAGCCTAGGTTGTGTCCTTATGCAGAAGGACAGGGTGATTTCGTATGCCTCGAGACAATTAAGGAAGCAGGAGGAGAATTACCCTACACACGACCTTGATTTGGCAGCCGTCATTTTCGCATTGAAGCTCTGGAGACATTACCTCTATGGAGAGGAGTTCGAGGTTTTTTGCGACCACAAGAGCCTCAAGTACATATTCACGGAGCGGGACCTAAATATGAGGCAACGGCGATAGATGGAGACTTTGAAGGACTTCAAGTTCGAAGTCTCCTACCATCTGGGAAAGAACCTTGTGACTGACGCGTTGAGCCACAAGAAGGCGATGGAGTTTGCGGCTCCGCTGATGGTTGTCGAGTGGGACATGGTTGAGTTTTTGCAAGACTTTGAGCAGAAACTCATTGTGGAGGAGCCATTTGAGTTCATCGCACTTGTTTAGGTGCGACCTCTTATCGATGATAGGGTCATTGCGGCGTAGAGGGATGATGCGCGTCTGACTAAGCTTCGAGAGCAGGCCAGTGATGATGAAGACGCCGAGTGGCGAGTTGGAACAGATGGGGGCTTACGTTATTGTGGCCGCCTATGCATCTCAGACATCCCCGACTTGAGACGAGAGATTCTCGAGGCTGCGCACAGTTCTAGACTTGCGATGCATCCGGGCAGCACAAAGATGTATCGCGACATGAAGAGGACATATTGGTGGGAGGGCATGAAGACTCACATCGCAGAGTTCGTGTCCTGTTGTCTCACTTGTCAGCAGGTGAAGGCAGAGCATCGCCGACCTCCTGGTCTTCTTCAGCCTATGCCCATCGCTGAGTGGAAGTGGGACTTTATTTCCATAAATTTCATTTCGGGGCTGCCGAAGACAAGGAAGGGACATGATTCTATTTGGGTGATTGTCGACCGTCTGACAAAGTCGGCGCACTTCCTACCGATCAGAGTTACGAACTCTACAGACGAGTTAGCCAGGCTGTATATCAGAGAGTTAATGCATCTGCATGGAGTTCCTTTAGAGATCGTGTCGTACAGAGACACGCGTTTTACTTTTATTTTTTGGACTCGCATCCAGGAAGCTATGGGTGTGAAGTTGAAGTTCAGTACTTCCTTCCACCCACAGACAGATGGACAGACAGAGCGGGTGAACCAGATTCTAGAGGACATGTAACGGGCTTGCGTGTTGGATTTCAAAGACAGTTGGGATGACTTTCTTGCTTATGCAGAGTTCATGTACAACAATAGTTTTCAGACCAGTATCGGTATGGCACCTTACAAGGCTTTGTATGGATGACCTTGCCGAGCACCGTATTGCTGGGCAGAGGTCGGTGAGCTCAGATTGATTGGCCCAGAGATAGTGTAGGCAACCTCGGAGAAGATTGATATCATCAGACGCCGGCTTCTTACAGCGCAGAGCAGACAGAAGAGTTATGCCGATACGAGACTGCGCCCGCTAGAGTTCGTGGTTAGGGATCACGTGTTTTTGAGAGTTTCCCCTATGAAGGGAGTCCTTCATTTTGGGAAGAAGGGGAAGCTAGCACCGTGATTCATTGGCCCATTTCAGATTCTCGACCGTGTGGGTGTAGTGGATTATCGTTTGGCTTTTCCTACGCCTCTCGTGAGTGTACACAACGTATTTCATGTTTCTATGCTGAAGAAAAATGTTTCTGATGCTTCCCATATCATTAAATGGGAGCAGGTGCAGTTAGGAGAGGATGTTACATATATACTGCGACCGATGTGTATACTAGACAGGAAGGAGCAGGTACTGCGTAGCAAGGTCATCCCCCTTGTGAAGGTGTTGTGGACGCATCACTTTGAGGAAGAGGCTACTTGGGAGATGGAAGCCGAGATCAAAAAGAACTACCCATAGCTTCTCGAGTAATATAAAAAGGTACAAATTTCGAGGACAAAATTTATTGTTAAGGGGGGTAGATTGTAACGCTTCGGAAAAATTTGACAAAGACTTGAGTACCAACTCGATCAGAAATCACTTAGGATTAATCCCTTTAGAATTTAAGCGTAAGCTAACTAGCGCTATACTAGAATAGCTGTGAAATTAGTGCTGATCGCTTTAAATATGTTCTACAAGACCCAAAACTTGTAGAAGCAATGACGCTATAGTACCTTGAAATCTAAGATCAAACTCTAAACCTGTTTGCTCTCAGGAACCCTTTGAAACTTCGTATTGGATTTAGACCGCGTGTCGAAAGTCCAATATCCACAATCTTAGACCGTTATGACCGCTTAGTTGGACTTGACAATCATTTCAAAAATCAAGCCCAACCGATGTTCTGAGGCTATTTCATTGAGCTTGGAGTGAAGAGAGTGAGAAAAGGTAAAGATTTAGAAATTTAATTCAAAATCTGGCACGTGTCGTTGCGCGTTATTATTAAGCGTTCTGACCATCAGAATTCAGCCAAATTTCACCCTCGGATCAGGAAAATTTTCTCTTTCATGTCATGAAACTTGTAGACTTGATTTAGGTTCGTTGACCGCTGAATTGAAACTGAACCGCCACGTGCAATCTGGGAACATTACCGGACTGAAAACTTGATGTGATCAACATCCGGTATTCATGAGCTTAAGTCCGACTGCGTTCGGCTGGGGGACCTCCCGAAATGCTCTTTTGGATTGAAAAAGTCCCAATTTGGCTATAACCCGAGTATACCTTGGTCTGGAGTCTATTTAGGTGAGGTTTTAGCCTATATAAGGGGTTTAAACCCTCTCATATCGCTCCCATCCGAATTTGCAACAAACCTTAGAAAGAGAAGAGAGAAAAAGAGAGAGATTGTGAGAGTTGTGAGAGAAAATTCCTGCCACTTGCTACAGCCTCTGCGCGTGTTTAATCACCACATTCAAATCGCTTTCCCGATGATTCCAATTCATTTCTAGGTAAGAAAACCCTAACCTATAGCTGTTTTAAGGATTCTTTTGATACGAGTAGTGAAGTAGCTTATGTATCTTATGCATTAGGTCGTCATAACGCCGTTGACGAAGCATAGACTTTTTGTTCGAATCGATACACGTATACGGCGAAAGGTGAGGATTTTAGACGCTTAGATTGACTGATTTCAAAGCTTTCAATGTTGTTTAATAGTAGATTATCGACGTGAACGTCGTTTGACATGTAGAACATGCTGTCCGTTTTCCATTTCGTATACGTACGGTAAATATGAGATTTAGGATATTTTAGGTATTTATAGGAAATACTGTATACGTCCGTATTTTTTTGAAATGATTGCCATGGTTATTTTTTGTGTTATGATATTAGAAATGCGTGCATGATCTTTTTGGCGAAAAGATTCTCCCTAATGCGCACTTTGGGTTGACATACGCTATGTAGACTAAAGTGTGTAGACTAAGTGTTTGTATAAATGTTTGTATCAGTATGTATTGAGTAAATGTTGTTGTAGATTAGTCTTGAGATTGAATTCTTAATCAATATGATAATATACATGATTTCCTCCATGTTGTTATTGAATTGATTTCCTTATATGTATGGAATCCATGTGTTTTGGTTGATTTGCTTACGTTGTATGTTATAACATGTTACTAACATACTTGGATTGTTTATATTTCATTTCTATTACTCTCATATGTTCGCTGATGTAAACTGCAAGTGCTTGGGGCTATAACTTAGTCCAGGAAGTCGGTAATGGATTGAATTCGTGGTTAGCTTCTATTTGTCACGAAGGACGCGTCGATGAACGCGAGTCGTGTTTTGAGTTGGTAACAGTGGTTAGGCCACATGAAGTGTTTTATGCACTTCATGTCGGTCAGCTTGAGATGTGCTCGTACTAGTCGAGCTGGTCAAGCAACCCGACTTACCGTTGATTGTTCACCTTGTATGAATCATAACTGCTTGAACCTAGGGTACTGAACTTACCAGTGGAAACCCTGTTAACCATGGTGCTTTGATCCATAAAGACTCATGAGCCGGGCATGGTGGTATGGGACACCATGGTCGAGCTGTCGGCCTACGCTGGGGCCACAAACCTCCCCGTAGTGACCAGTGAGCACCTTAGACTCGTGAGCCGATTGTGGTGGTATGGGATACTACATTCGAGCTGTCGGCCTACACTGATTGGTGACGAGCCCTTTGTAGTGACCTCGAGCGTATTCTGAGTCTATGGGAGGCGACGACCCTTCCGTAGCAACAAGAGTACTCTAGGCCTGTATTGATAAGGTGATGGGGGAGCGATGCAACGAGTGCGAGCAACAGCCCTGACAGCCCTTGTAGCGACCTATAAATACAACATCATATGAGATTACTAGGAGTGATAACCTTAGACAAGATCTGTGTTGGGATTAATATAAGGAAGGTACCTTAGTTTTCTAATACTGCTGTATGAAAGGCCTAATAACAAATTGGTAATCATATCCACATCGCACTGCATGTGCCTGGAAGATGTGGAGCACTGAGAGAAGAAAGCATGCCGCAGACGTAAGATGGTGCCGCATGAGGGAGTATGTCGGTGAGGGCATCCATCATGTTATTTCATGCTTGCATTAATAACAGTATTTAGGAATGTCTGATTACCTGCTTTACTATTATCGCATGATTGATTTGATAACATGCTAATCTTTGGTCTATGATTCCACTGAGTTAATGATTCACTCCCATGTTACGGGACGGTGTTTGCAACACCTATCAGACTCTGTCTTAGATGCAGGTGTGAGGAGATCCAGGAGTTGGAGCCGGACTTCTACGAGGACCAGGACGAGTTCTCGAATATGCAGTTCTTTGACGGCTTTGCGTAGGTGACCTGGATCTAGGTACTTGCTAGTTGGACCATATGATATTTTAATTTTTGGTTTATTATATGTATTTGTGACTCAGATATGTATTCATACTTTGGAGACAGTTCGAGATTATTTTGTTTTCCATACAGTGATATATGTATTCTTCAGTCTTTCACTTGCATTTTATCACTGGATCCGGAGTATGAATTGCAGTTTTGGTATAATCTTACTCACGTGAATGCTCTAACTTAAACAACATTGAATCATAATCATATTTGTTGCATAAGTGATGGTCTGGAACTCGGGAGTCGGGTTTCTACACGACCCCCAATTTTCAGGGTGTTACAAGTGCCAAGCACGTGGTTAGAGGGTCAGAAGATAAGGTCATAAGAGCTTTATCTTCCACAAAAGAGTCTATCATGTTAATGTTATGGGCCTCGTCATCATCCTCTGCCTGTCTGCTCATGTTGAAAAAGATATTGAGCTAAGTTATATTTCCAAAAGATAAATTCATGACCCCATTCCTACAATTGATGATAGTGTTTAATGTAGCAAGGAACGAGCAACCAAGTATGATAGGAATTTGAGTGCTCATATCTGCAATATGTTGAGTATCTAGGATGATAAAATCAACTGGATAGTAAAATTTATCATTTTGACCAACACATCTGTAAGTGTTATGATTTCATATCCCTTTAGTTGTCAAATTTTGTGGTATCAAAACCTATTTCTATGTCTTATATATCTTGTGTTTTATGTTTGAAGACTAGTCATCGCAATCAACATCGCATTTCAAGTCAAGATCTTAAAAGAAGAAAGTTTTCAAGTCTTGGATGAAGAAATCAAGAATAGAAGTATTCAAGGTTGCATGTTCAAGGTTTGATCAAGTTCAAGTTTACTAGAAGATTTTGTCGAGTCAAGATCAAGCTTATGAAGGCCTACTACAAGTTTTGAATATTCATAAGCTTCTCTTAAGGGTCATCTGAGTGTACAGACTTTTAATGTCCATCTCACTTTTAAGGTTTGTTTGACCTTAGATTGACCTTATGATGGGCTTTATTGTAGGTCATTCCGGATACATAACTCATATATCTTTATATGCTTGTTTGGAGTGTTCTAAGACCAATCTTAGGGACTTCAAGACTAGTCCTAGCTTTGCTACGACCAGTCTTAGGTTTTTCAGGACCAGTCCTAGGTAGTTGAAGATTTTCGGATCTTTCTAGCTGTCGTACGACCAGTCCTGAACATCCTACGACCAGTCCTGTGAGTTCTACGACTCATCCTTTGACCGGTCGTAAACCTACGACTCAAACTACAGCAACCATTTTTGGGGTCCTACGACCAGTCGTAGGTGTCTCACGACTAGTCGTAGGTGGCCCACGACAGGTCGTAGACCACCCTCGACCGGTCGTGGAACTGAAAATCAAATCCCACCAAAATCTTTCAAAAATCTTTGGAGATACGACTAGTCCTAGGATCCTAAGACCAGTCGTAGATGAGATTTTTCAGTCTATAAATTGATCACGAACTTCAGAGTTTTAGTACTTCAAATCAATTCTATTCAAGCATTCTTTAGGCTATTCTCTGAGATAAGTTTGTGTTTATTTTAAGATGTTTTGTGCTTATTTAATATTCATTTTTCTAGCTTATTCTTATTTGATTTTGATCTACATTCCAATCTTATTAGAAAAGGGAAATTTCTGTTATTCCTTCTTCTGGATTCAAAATCAAATAGATCTAGCCCGTTTGATCTAAAATCAATTAGACTTAGAACCATTCTTAAAGTGAGTATTAGACTTTGAACGTCGAATCGAACTTCTACTCCGATTGGTTCTACCGGGCTTCATCAAAACGTGATTCAGGTATTTTACATGTTTTGTAATTTACTTTCTCTGGTTTTTGTTTGAGATTCGCCAGAAAAATCTCATTGTATTGGTTATCTGAGGAGAGGCAGAAAACTCAGATTGTGGGATTTTTGGATTGTATAAGCCCGAGATCAAAGACACAATTGTGAAGGTTTTAGGTGAACCTGTGAAACCTATTTTGATAGTGCATGCTAATATCCCCTGTGTGAGGATATTAGGAGTGGAGTAGCAATCTGTGTGGCAGTTGGATAACAGTTGGTGTACACACAGGTAAACCACTATATATCGTTGTGTGGTGGATGTGCTTTATTCTTTCATTCTTTTATTCATTCTTTTTTATGGAGAGTGTTTGTGGATGAATGTTGTAATCACTTCAAGCAAGTGTGGATGTATGTTGTAATAACTTAGGATTTATTTTCCGCAAGTTATTTTAATTTCATTGCTTATTATTCCTCTTTGGTTTGTGATACAAGGGCGTTCTAGAAATAAGGTTGTCCTACCTTAAACCTCTGGTTTTTGGTGTAAGGTTGTCCTTAGAACTAATAAAGTATCAATCTCTTTATTTTAGGCTATTGTGATTGTTTTATATTCAACATTGTGCTTTAAATATTTTATTATTCCGCTGTTATTATTTTTATTTGGCATTGCCCTATTCACCCCCCCCCCCCCCCCCCCCATCTAGGGCATATAGCTAGGTCCTTTCAACATCCACATTCATCTCCCTCGGTACACGAACTAAGCGATCAGTCCGGGTGGGTTTTAATTCACGTAGACCCTATTGTTTGTAGACAGAGTAAGGGATCAGATTTACGCTTGCCCCCAAATCAAGAACTGTGTTTTCAATTTGGTGATTCCCAATTATACCAGTGATAGTTGGACTACCATGATCTTTATATTTTTATGATACACTTTACTTAAGGATGGTGTTCACTTTCTCTGTCAGGAAAAATTTCTTTTTACTACTTTACCATCTCTTGGTTGTGCACAAGTCTTTCAAAATTTTGGCATATGAAGGAATGTATTTCACAGCATCCAAAAGAGGTATGTTGACCTTCACTTGTTTCAACACCTCTAGAATGTCCTGGTTCTAATCCATGTGTAGTAATGTTAGGTCTATCATCTGATTCTTCTTCCAGGTCCTTAGACTTTTCAGCCCTTATCGAAATAGATTTGTCAATTATTTTTTCACTCTTGAGAGTGGTGATAGACTTGGATTTCTCCATTGGATTTGAAGATCTTGGTTCACTAACTCCATATTGTGGTTTAGGATTGGGGATAGGTGTTCACAACCCTAAGTGTAGGGTCACGATGTAGTATTAATCTCAGTGAGATTGAGATCGAATTCACAAGGACTAATCTCGTGAGTAATTCTAAAAGCAATTAGAAGTAGAAGTAGAAGAAGATGTAAACCTAAATATGAAAAGTAGAGGGAGTAATTGTGAGATGATGAATTTAGAAACTTAAGAATTGAAAGGTGGGATCTAGGGTTTCTAGGGATCCACTTATAGCTATTAGGATCTTTCCTTATTTGATTCAAGGCACTTAATTGGAATTGATGTCCTATTCTATCCAATTTATACAGTCTATGTAAACACTATGTAATGTCTTCGATGTCATTAAACATCCTTCGATGTTCTTGAAGGGGTTTGAATCTAGAAGTCGTGCCTTTTTTTCTTTCATACTGCATAAGTCTCTTTGTCATCGAATCGTCCTTCGATGTCATCGAGCGAAGCTTTGATCCATCGAATAGGTCTGAGAGATATCAAGAATATGTCTAAAATAGTCTAGTGAGTTGCTTCAATTTCTTCAATAAATTCAATGTCATCGAGCAATCTTCGATGTCATTGAGCACCTTCCTTCAAGTCATCAAACATATCTTAGATTGATTGAGGAAAGCACCCAATATGTCCAGCAACCAACTCAATTTTCCCTGATAAATTCAATGTCATCGACCAGTGTTCGATGTCATCAAACGGTTCTCGATGACATAGTCTTTGTGATTTCTGTGCTTGTTCTTTCGAATTCCTTCCTTCACCACTTAGTTTTCTTTGATCCTGGAGTCTTGAAATCTTTAATCGTGGTCTCCAAAGATCCTTTCTTTGCTTTGGTGACTTTTGAGAACTAAATCTATGCTTTTATCATTCTTTTCAATCAAAGCCCTTAAATTCACTTTGTAATAAAAACACATGTAAAATATACCATTAAGCCATATTATGTTTGTAAAATTAAGAAATAAATGGGGGATAATATGTAATATTTGACCCTCAACACAATCGCCAACCAGCATTTTGACAGTCTCGAGCAAAATATGCGAAAAATAATCTTCAATCTCAAGTTCAAAACCTTTTTCAGAAAACAATCTTTTGTGCATTCAAGTATGTGTGAATATGGACAAGACAAGAAGGCGAGATTTTGAAAACTTAGAATTGAATCAAACATGCAATTGATAAAGTATATTACTTAAATCAGAATAAAAATTCAATTATCAAGTTTTCCAATGTATGTCAACTTACTTCCCATGGGAGTACTAGTGTTTCATAATGTTAGTCATGTTCATCATATCAAAATAAGTCGAAAACTCAAGTACTGATTCCAAATATACCCCCCTTTTCTTCTTTTTTTAGTTTTCAATTTTTTTTTATTGATGACTACTTTTATTCCTCTATTTGGATAATTCATCTTTTTCAGAGACCTTTTTCATCCTTCTTAGCGATGTTGTCATTTTTTTTCATTTTCATGGTCTTTTTGTCGATTTCCTATTTTTTACTAGCTTTTCATCTTATAAGGTAGATAAAATTCTCGGGACTCAATTCTCAACATCTATCAATGATTCACATATTAATAATGAGAAACCCTAGCATCTCCTAAGGAAGCATCTTGAATGTGTTTTGTGATTTAAATTAACATGGTGATAATTTACTTAAATGATTAAGCTCCAACAATTTAGAATCCAATCTCTCGTCTCATCATACTCAGAGCATTCTTAATTACACAAATTCTTGCCTTCCAAATAGAGTTCAACTTAAAATATTGAAAATTTTTCCAAATCTTTGCTCAAAACTGAGAAAAACACTGATTGGGTTACCTATTCCCCCACACCCCTCACAAAAATCTGCATTGTCCTCAATGTACGAGAAATAAGTATGTAATGCAAATGAGACAACAAAAAGAAAGGGAATGGTGATGGAAATATAGTACCTGGAGAAAGGAAATTTAATGCTTTTCTATGAATCTCAGTATAAAAATGAGTTAGCACACAACAAAACTCAACAGAGTATAAGAAAATTATCCTAAACAGCGGAAAGCAAACTACCCTAGTCCTAAGAAAGTGAAAAATCTAACTACACCTCCATTAGACTAGGAGATCAATCCTGATACACAAGATCATTCAGAGGTATGGACATGTCCTCTGAATCGAATTTCTTAACAAATGGCTTCAATCGATGTCCATTTACTTTAAAAGCATTGTCATTGTTCAGATTCTCTATCTCAATAGCCCCATGAGGATAGAAATTTATAACAGTGAAAGGGTTAGACCAACGAGATCAGAGCTTTTCGGTTAAAAATGATTTTCGAAGGATGTTCTTATCATGGAACGCCTTCATCCTGTCCTTGTAAATTATTAAGTTCTCGTATGCATCATTTCGGATCTCCTCTAGTTTGTTCAATTATGGCTTGTGTAGTGAGCTAGCGTTGTCTAAATTGAAATTTAGATTCTTAATATCCCAGTAGGCTCTATTTCCAACTCCATAGGTAAGTGACAAGATTTCTCATAGACAAGTCTAAAGAGAGGCATTCTAATAGGAGTTTTAAATACGGTACAGTAAGCCCATAGAGCATCGGTCAATCGGATTGACCAATCCTTACATTCAGGGTTAACCATTTTCTCTAAAATTTGTTTAATCTCCCCATTAGAAATATCATCTTGCCCACTTATCTGTGGGTGGTTTGGAGTGCTCACCTTGTGAGAGATGTCATATTTCTTCATTAAGTTTGTGAATGGCCTATTGTAAAAATGTGAGCCTCCATCACTAATGATGGCCCGAAGCATTCTGAACTATGAAATAATGTTTTCTTTTATGAATTTAATGATCATCTGATGGTTTCGGCATGGGATCTCTTTGACCCATTTGGTGACATTGTCTATGGCTATTAAAATGTCTAAAATCCCAAAAGATTGGGGGAATGGTCCCATGAAATAGATGCCTTGGCGATCAAATACTTCAATGATCAAAACAGGTTCAAGGGAATCATGTTTCGACGGGACAATTCTCACAAGATTTGAAAAACTCATGAGTATCCTTGAACATAGTAGGTCAGTAAAAGCTGGACAAGAGAATTTTAGTCGTGGTCTTTTTGGCAGAAAAGTGACCACCACAAGCCTAAGAATGACAAAAGGAGATGACACTTTGGTGTTCATTGTAAGGCACACATCTCTTTAAGATTTGGTTTGGTAAAATTTAAACAAATATGGATCCTCTCAGAAGAATTTACGTACCTCGGTAAAGAATTTCTCCTTATCTTTGTGTAGTCCAATGTATCGGCATGAAACCTATGACAAGATAATTATTAATATCAGCGACCCAAGGTGAATGGGAGACTTTAAACAGTTGTTCGTAAGGGAACATATTGTTTATGGGTGTCATTTCAAGGGAATTAGGGAGATCAAGTTTGGAAAGATGGTCAGCCTGTCACGCCCCAAACTCGGAGAATGGGCTCACAAAATTTTCGATCGCTAAATCCAGCGCCGACAGCTCCGTAGTGCCCCATTCTCGGCTTCTAGCCCCCATTTGCCAAATTCTGATCTTGGGATCCTACGAGGAGGATTTTCAATATGATTTTCTTTTTTGTAATGGAGCATAACTACAAGCATAACCAAGTCACAAAATAACATCACCGCATATACACTATATCAAAAAACTTTAAGTACAGTACAGAAAGGGAAATACAGGGTGATAAAAAAGCTCCAAAATAATTTGATGCGCACTCCTGCCTCAGCGTTGCTACAATCCAATGTCACGTGCATGCAACGGTCATGCATAAGCTTACAAAAGCTTAGAGGGTGGTGCAAGTGTGTGCACAAGGTAAGTGTCAAGTATACAGTATTAGAGAAATATGGAAATATGCTGGTAAGTTCATGAATACTATAAGTCGTACCAAGGCTATGCGATGCAAGACATAAATGCTATCGGCCATACCAAAGACCATGTGATGCAAGGCCTATGTAGCCACATGTCATATGCGTGATGCAAAGCAAGCATGCTAGTCCTCATCAAGTACACATATCGGTACATTTCCACTCTGGGATATCACCGGGGTCTAATACACTTCACACCGATTGTCGCCTCCCTAACCACACAGCCCAACAAGTGGAAGAGACCACACTATCCACCTGACCAGTAGTTTGCCAATACCTACCCGACACATCGATAGCGGACTCATTTACGAGCTGGTTCAACTCAGCTTAGCTTATAACTCCCTCACTCGGGCGGATAAGGAACACCCCCTTCCAAACGACCATGACACAGTGGAGGACATGGCCTACTAGTATTCAACACTAGGGCACTTGTGTATCCACTCGGTTTAGATGTTGGAGCATCTCCTGTACCAAAAAGGTTCTGAGACTTTTTCCTAAGGACATCCTAAGTGCCCACAGTGCTAGAACTAAGTATTTTCAGTATTCGATATGGCCATCCATGATGTACCTGTGGAGCCCTGGCCCTGATGTCGCTAGGGCGTACAATAATCATGACACATAAATGTGAAATGCATGAATCACACTATCTAGTCATGCAACAATCCTGCACATACCACGCGCTCATGTAGGTAACTCATATCCGTGAGTCCCATAAATAATCTGCCCAATAGCATATGCTATGATCAGTCATTACTTAAATTAAGCATACATATGATGTGTATGGCATGAGTCATGGAATTATACTAAGCATGTTATAAAGTGATGAACTATCCTTACAACAAAGATGGGCCTAGATGGCCACCACACAACAGATATAGACCTATCAATGGGCCTTAAGGAAAGTTATAATGCAAACATTTAACCAACATTATACTTATAATGTGGGCGTCAAACCATCATTACTCCTAAGTCATAGCCCGTCATAAACATCATTACATAAACCACGATGGAATCACATTACAATGGGCCTTATATACATCCCAATGGGCTTCGACCCATGGGCCTCAAATACATCAACTGGGCCTCAACAGACGAGCCATAAATACATCAAGATGGGTCTCAATGGATGGGCCACAAATACATCAAATAAGCCCTCATATAGCAAGTGGGCCACATCACACGGGCCATATGTATATCAAATGGGCTGCACCCAAATATAAGTGGTGAGAATCATTTCCACCATTAAAATTCCCAAGGCCCTCCGTAACATTTATTTTTCACCTAATCTAATCATAAGGTCACACGGACCTAAATGAAGAGGAAAAACATATTTCATGTTAATCCAGAATTTCTATGATACTAAGGGGATTTCAATGGTAGACGTCCAATGCTCATAGTGTCGTGTGGTCCACTTAATAAATAGATCTATCTTATTTTGTTTCAAGCATTAAAATGAGCTTGCTAATTGGTTGGACAGTTTGGATGCAACACGTGCATCATGGTGGGCCCCTCCGTCCAAACAGTGGACGACGTAGAAATACATACAACAATGTGGGGCCTATGGGATTGATACCATCAAAAGGAACAACAATATAGCTGTTGTACGTGGAGCTTGCTGCACTAGAAAGGCAGGGGTGGGTCCCCACGAAGGGCCCACCATCATGTATATGTTATATAATATAATATAATATAATATATAAACATATATATACACAACAGGTGTAGCCCCAGACCTAGAGGGGGGGGGGGGGGGGGGGGTCCCACCGTCTAATGCTGTGGACCGTGTGGATAGAACACATACATCATTGGGTCCCATGTGGGGCCCACCAAAATGTTTATTTTTATCCAATCTGTTGATAAGGTCACCTGATCTGGATGAAGAGGAAACACAAATTTCATAATAATCCAAAACTTTTATGACATCCAAAAGGGTTTAAATGGCAGACGTTCAATCCTACACTGTTCCCTGTGACATAGGCCACCTGAGCTTGTATACGGCTGATTTTTTTGGGGGCCCACTGCCTAAATGGGTCCCACCTAAATGCACGGTGTTGATGCTCACAATCATCATGGTGGGGCCTAAGCATGGGACCCATGTCCCTGCCTCAAAACGTAGCAGCGTCTGTTGCAGCATTAGCAACAGCAAGCGCTACATATATATATATATATAAGTAGTATTTTTGAGGTTTTTCATATGTGGGGCCCGCATCAGGTGGATCCACTCTATCCATTGCATTCCATGGCTCAAGACAGACTAAATAAGCCCCATATACTGTATGTTTTAGCTCAAGGTGGGTCTATTTTTAACTGTAAAAAATTAATATTTTCTATGCTATGGCCCGCCAGAAAATTGGATTGGGTTCATTTTTCAGCTTAACATCTAAAATGATCTAGGGAATGGAATAGACAGCGTAGATTGAGTTCATACATTACGGTGGGGCCTACACAAGTGGCCCTTCCCAAAAGCTTTGAACCAAAGCTAATATTTGTGTTTTTAGTTAACGTTCAGCGTCCAAGGACGATGGACGGTTTGGGCACACCACGTATAGAAGGTGGGCCCTGCTCAGGTTTGCCACCAAATGATGGATGGTATGGGTAAAACACATATATAAAGTGGGCCCCACCTACAGACGGCTTGGATCAAATACATGCTTCATGGTGGGGTTCATCTGGGTGGGCCACACAGCTACTTCATCACATAGAATGAAAAAGAGAGGGAAAGAGAGAAAGAAGAAGACACATGATGATGGAGGAACCTCGACACTATGGGCCCTCCCTTGCATTCAATCATACATCAAGTGGGTCCCATTACATGTGGGCCCATCAAATCAAAAATCAACGGTGGAGATCCTTTCTCCACCAAAATGTAAGGTCTAGATGACCCTATTCATGCAAGGAGAATAAACATCATGATAGGGTTCATGGTGAATGGCCCCATCATGGAATGATCATGAGGATCAAGGTGGGCCATCGGCCACACCTAGGGTCCAAAGTAAGATCCATACCATCAATCATTAGGCCTCACTTGACTCATCATCAAAACATGAAAATTTAGCCTATAAAACACCCACCATTCGATCTTCTTGGTCTGATGGAATGTCGGGCTCCTTGTGCCTCTCTTTGATGGAAGATGATGAGAAAAGAATGGCTAAGATGGTGGATCTTGGGGTGGGAAGTGGGCCTCACACAACTCTTTCTCTCCTTGAAAAATGCTTAGACGTGCACCACTTTTGGTTGCTTGTAAATGTGTTTGAGAAATGAGAGACAGAGAGGGTTGTAAGGAGAGAGAGTGATGGGTGATAGATGTGAGGTGAACGATGGGTGAGGTGAGAGATTTGTTGACTTTGTAGGTTGCTTGACTTGTAGAGAAAGAAAGCATGGGTTACTCTTATACTTGACATAAGGTGATTGATTGACTAATTGATGGGACATGTTGTAGAGATTCTCTTGGGATTACAAACGCGCAGTGTTTTCCTCGAAGTGAACATGGTCCCACATCTCCCTGCCAGGGTATCGGATCGGTATACAAGACACGATGTTAGAACTGCGGCGATGGTGCGGTCGTAATGCTACAAGTCTTGGATTAAACCAACTTAGATCTACAAGATACGACTTAGGGTTTTGTGTAAACAGAAATTATAGGTCGCAAGTTACCAAAATTTAACGGAAAGGATCGCGGGAGTCAACGGAATAGTACGGACTAGGATATGAGCCTTACACAGCCACTACATTTTCTACTCCCTTTTTATCTTTTATTCCAAAATTAAACTCTTTGAGTAGGAGGATCCATGTTATCAAGCAAGGCTTAACGTCATTTTCAGGAAGAAGATACTTGAGCACCGCATGATCCATGTAGATGACGATCTTGGATACAATCAAGTAGGACCTAAATTTGTCCAAAGAGAACACTATAGCTAGGAGTTCCTTTTTTGTAGTAGAGTAATTCACTTGGTCAGGATTTAGAGTTCTTCTTGCATAATGAATAACGTAGGGCCTCTTTTCTTTTCTCTGTCCTCAAATCGCCCCAAGAGCATAATTAGATGCATCCCACACAAGTTCGAAAGGAAGGCTCCAATCGGACAGTTGCATGATAGGTGTAGTGGTTAACATGCCCTTGAGTTTAGTAAAAGCTTCCTATCATTGCTCAATCCACTTGTATGGTACATCCTTTTGAAGTAGATTGTATAAAGGATGAGAGATGAGGCTGAAGTCCTTTTCCTTTATAAATCTCCTGTAGAACCTAGCGTGTCCTAAGAAGGATCTCACGTCTCATATGCTTTTAGGTGGAGGTAGGGTAGAGACAAGATTACTTTTCACTTTATCTACCTCAATTCCCTTGGACGAGATGATATGTCCAAGAACTATTCCCTTACGAACCATGAAATGACACTTCTCCTAATTGAGTACCAAATTCTTTTCTTCAAATCTTTTCAGCATGCATTTAAGATTTTCTAAGCAATCATTGAAAGATGGACCAAAGAGCGAGAAGTCATCCATGAAGACCTCTAAATATCACCCCACCATGTCGGAAAAAATACTCATCATACATCGTTGAAAGGTGGTGGGGGCATTGTATAGTCCGAATGACATCCTTCTGTAAGCAAAGGTGCCAAAAGGACATGTGAACCTGGTCTTTCCTTGATCTTCAAGGGCTATCTGGATCTGATTATAGCCTAAATATCCATCAATGAAAGTAATAAGAATGACCAGCTAGCCTTTCCAAAATTTAATTGATAAAAGGAAAGGAGAAACAGTCATTCCTTGTGAAAGTATTCAACTTCCTGCAATCAATGCACATTCTCCAACTAGTAGTGATTCTAGTTGGCATGAGTTCATTATTGTTATTGGCTACGATGGTAATTTCAGAATTTTTGGGAATCACCTGAGTTGGACTCACCTCTTGGTTATCCGATATAGGGTATATGATACCCACATATAATAGCTTAAGAACTTCGGCCTTAACCACTTCTTTCATATTTGGATTTAATCTATGTTGTGGTTGTTGGGAGGTCTTCACAATATCCTATAGATAAATGTAGTGAGTACAAATCGAATGGTCGATTCCCTTAAGGTTCGTAATTGACCATCCAAGGGCTCCATTATGCTTAATGAGAGTAGAGATGAGTATACTTTCTTATTCTTGCTTAAGGTGGAAAGAAATTACCACCGGGTATGTCTCATCTTGACCTAAATAGGCATATTTCAAATCAAGGGGTAAAGGTTTTATGTCAAGCTTTTGTGCCTTGAGGTTAGATGGTAGATGCACTACATCATTTTGGGGCAATTCTTCAAATTGTGGCCTCCACCTGTTAACTTTAA
Organism: Magnolia kwangsiensis; assembly: GCA_037074715.1. Classification (NCBI taxonomy): domain Eukaryota; kingdom Viridiplantae; phylum Streptophyta; class Magnoliopsida; order Magnoliales; family Magnoliaceae; genus Magnolia; species Magnolia kwangsiensis. The sequence goes on along the minus strand of CM073575.1, from coordinate 55,117,668 downwards.
GTACCAGCATGGTCCTCATCTCCCTAATTATGTCATCATCAAAATTATAGGAGTGGGCCAAGCACGTCTATAGAGGGTCAGAGGATAAGGTCAAAAGTACTTTATCTTTCATAAAAGAATCAATCAGGTTAATATCATGGGGATCATCTTCATCCTATTACTGTTTTCCTGTGTTGAAAAAGATATTCAACTCTAATGTCATATTCCTGAAGGACATACTCATAACTCCATTCTTGCAATTAATGGTTGCGCTTGAAGTGGCAAGGAATGGGTGACCAAGAATGATGGGAATTTGAGTGCTTATGTCCATGATGGGTTAAGTGTCTAAGATGATAAAATCTACCGGGTAGTAGAATTTGTCAACCTGGACCAACACATCCTCGATTATCCCTCTCGGTACACGAATTGAGCGATCAACAAGTTATAATGTGGTCTGGGTGAGTTTTAATTCACCTATACCCAATTGCTTATAGACCAATTATAAGATCAGATTCATGCTCGCTCCTAAGTCAAGAAGTATGTGCTCAGTCTGGTAGTTCCTAATTATGTACGCAATGGTTGAGCTACTGGGATCTTTGTACTTTTATGGTATATCTTTCTAGAATGACACTCACTTTTTTAGTTTAAAAGATTTTCTATTGAATATTTTTTCATCTTTTGGTTGTGCACAAGTCTTTCAGAAATGTGGCATATGAAGGTATTTGCTTAACGACATCTAGTAGAGGAATATTGACCTTCACTTGCTTAAGCAACTATAGAATGTCCTGAGAGTTAGAGGTTTTTGTCTTATTAACCGTTGGGGGAATGGGGAAATCAGCTTGCCTTGAAGTTCCGGTTCCAATTCTTATGAAGCAGTGCTAGATCTATCATCGTTGTCCTCTTTTGGGTCCTTAGGATTTTCTTCCCTAACCGGAATGATTTTGTTAATGGTCTTCTCACTCCTAAGAGTGGTGATAGATTTATCTTGCTCCATCTGATTTAAAGAGCTTGGATCACTTATCTCATATTGTGGTTTCGAATTGGGGAGAGGTTGAGCAAGAAGCATCTCCTTTCCCCCCAATTGTTAAGTGCACTCTATCATTTGAATAGATGACACAAGCATTCCTAATGCTGATCTAATATCCTGGTTGAGTAGTTCTTAGTCTCAAATATGTTTTGGAACTAGATCAATTTAATTGAAGAAACCTTGAGGAGTAGTAGTTTGTCCATTCATCCAACTGAAGTTTGGATGATTTCTCCAACTAGGATTGTATGTATTGGAGGTAGGTCAATTGAAAGGTCTTTGGTAATTATTCATGATATTGGATTGCTCATTCAATACCTCTTGAAAGGTAGGTATTGTTGGACAATTTTCAGTTGTGTGAATGTTGCAAGCACAAATATCGAAAACAGTTCCTTAGCCTTATCCTTCTTCAATTCCATGGCCTCGAATTTCCTTATGAGATTAGCCACTTTAGTATTGACATCATCATCCTCTTTTAGAAGGTATAATCTGCCCCTCCTTTGATTGAGTAAGCTTAGATGTGGTGCAAGATTTTAGGGAGATGTCGCATTATTGTGCAGTTTTAGTGAATTTATCAAAGTAATCCCATACCTCATTGACATTCTTGTTCATGAATTCTCCATTGCACATTGTCTTGATGAATTGGCATATGGAAGATGTCAGTCTATTGTGGAAGAAAGTTGTTATGCGCCATGTTTTAAAACCATGTTGTGTGCATGAACTAATGAGATCCTGAACCTCTCCCAACATTGGAAGAATGTATCATCTTCCTTTTGGGTAAAGTTCATGATTGACTTACTGATGGTGTTCGTCTTATGGTACGAAAAGAATTTTTTAATGAACTCCTTCATCATGTCATTCAATGTGCTAATAGGTCACGGACGTAGTGAGTGCGACCACATCTTAGCTTCCTCTTTCAAGGGTAAAGGAAAGAGTTTCAGCCTGACCGTGTCCTCAGACACGTTAGGAAAGTATAAAGTGGCTATCACCTCATCAAATTCTTGTAATTATAAGTATGGACTTTTAGATTTAAGTCCAAGGAACTTTGGAATGAGTTGGATCACTCCAAGCTTGATGTCCATGTTTCCTATATTTTCTAGAAAAACCATACAGGAAGGTGTGCTCACCTCCGCTGGTTGTAAATAATCTCAAAATGTCTGAGGCAGGGGTGTATGGTGCACCTCATTCTCATCTTAGACTTTCATAATGCGAGGTTGTTGTTGATTCATTGGTTGATTTATAGGTTAATTTGCAACCATAGCCTCAATTAACTCTGAGGATCTCGAGCGGTGTCTAATCTTGTGATGGTTAGATAACCCTTCAACTAATCCTCTTTCACTCAAAAGACGTTGAGTGTTGTCATGGACCCACTTGGGCATGAAACACTCTCAGCCCTCAATTTCATATTCCAACCTAAACCTAAAAGAAAGAAGGGAAATAGAAACTAGGAATAGAAAGAGAGAGGGAATTAGAAAGAAGTTACCAAATTAGAAGTTCTTAAATTAAGATCTTACATAACAAAACAAAACAAGTCAGTTTCTAAAAATAGAAATTCTAAAATTAAAAAGTTTTTAAAAACAAATTAGGAAAGTAAACTAGTTTCTAAAAACAGAAAATAGAAAGTTTTTAAAAAGAGAAAAATTAGGTTTTAAAATCAAATTAGGAAAGTTTTTAAACCTAAGAATAGAAAGCTAAGTTAGTTTCTAAAATAAAACAGAAAAAACCCTATTATTAAACTAATTCCAAAACTAGCCAGTCTAAAAAAAATGCAACCGTTAGTCCCCGACAACAGCATCAAAAAACTTGTTCACAACCCCAGGTGTAGGGTGACGATGCAGTAATAATCTCGGTGTGACCGAGGTTGAATCCATAAGGACTGAATTCGTGAGTAATTCTGAAAGCAACTAGAAGTATTACTAGAAGAAAATATAAATATAAATCTGAAAATTTGATGGAGTAATTGTGAGATGATGAATTTAGGAACTTAAAATTTTAAAGCTGGGAACTATGGTTTCTAAGGATCCACTAACAACTATTAGGATACTTCCTGATTTTTTCAAGGCACTCAATTGGAATTAGAGTGCGATCCTATCAAATTGGAGATATTTAATAAGCTCAAATTTTGAACTTCCACCTAATTCTCAATGAATGAAAGTCATGAGGATTGGAAGTGATTCCATCAACTAACCATGCCCAGGAGACTATGGTAGACAACATGATATACCGATCCAACAACCAACATTGGAGAATTGTGAAGAATAGAAGGGATTTCATCACTCAGCCATGCCCAAGGGATGATGGAGAATAATAAGATTTTCTATTTTCACAAACTCCAAACAAAAAAAGAAGATACTTCAAGCTATTGCAGATCCATTGTAACTTCAATCACAACAAACCATTAAACACTAAAAGTATTCCTTAAATATCAAACTAGAATCAAAGGAGTTTAACAATAACATGAATCAAATAAGAAAAACATCCCAACCATGCTACAAGCTTCACCCCTTAGCCCTATCTAAGGGATCTAGCCAACCATAGACATGATTGGATTAAAAACCCTAAAAGAATGCATTAAAAACTAAGGAGAAGGGAAAAAGAACTCTTAGGAAGTGGCTCTGCCCTTTTTCTCTGATCCTCCAAATCCTAAATATCCTCAAAAGACTTAAGAAACCCCTATTTATAGGCAAAGTTCCAGAAAATTACAAAATTAGATCAAATTTACGCAGTCCGCGTAAACACTGCATAATGCCTTTGATGTCATCAAACTACATCGAAGGGGTTTGAATCCAGAAGTCGCGCCTTTTCTTCTTTCGTACTGCATAAGTTTTGGTGTCATAGAACCGTTCTTCGATGTCATCGAGTGAAGCTTCAATCCATCGAAAAAGTCTTTGAGACATTGAGAATTTGTCCAAAACAGTCCAGCGAGTTTCTTCTATTTCTTCAAAAAATTTGATGTCATTGAGTAGTCTTCGATGTCATCGAGCACCTTCCTTCAAGTCATCGAACATATCTTCGATTAATCGAGGAAAGCACCCAATTTCTCCAGAAACTAACTCAATTTTCTCTCATAAATTCATTGTCATCGACCAATGTTCGATGTCATTGAATAAATCTTTGATGTCATCGAATGGTTGTTGATGACACTGTTTTTGTGATTTTTACGCTTGTTCTTTCGACTTCCTTCCTTCTCCACTTGGTTTTCTTGGATCTTAGAGTCTTGAAATCTTCAATCTTGGTCTCCAAAGACCCCTTCTTTGCTTTGCTGACTTTTGAGCACTAAATCCATGCTTTTAGTATTCTTTTTAATTTAAGTCCTTAAATTCACCTTGTTACAAAGACACATGTAAAATATACCATTAAGCCATATCATTTTTGTAAAACTAAGAAATAAATGGGGGATAACATGTAATATTTGACCCTTAACAATAGGTTAAGCTGGAAGGATCCCTTTCTCCATAATCGTAATATGAGAGTCTATTTTTTATATACCCTTAGTAAGTTCTTGTAAGGCTTGGAGAGTACTTTGCTGGATAAGCTCTTGAGTTTGTGTGAGATTTTTAACCAATTCCTCTTGAGGTTTTCCTCGGTTTTAAAATTGGTTAGGGATTCCTTGAGGAGTAACAATTTGTCCATTCCTCCAACCAAAGTTTGGATGATTTCTCTAACTTAAATTATATGTGTTTGAAGTGAGTCATTTGAAAGGCCTTTAGTAGTTACTTACGACATTCAATTGCTCGTTCAATATTTCTTGAAAAGCAGGTATTATTGGACAATTCTCAATTGTATGATTGTTACAAGCACAAAATATCGTAGACAACTTCCTTAGCCTTATCCTTCTTAAGTTCCATGGCCTCAAGTTTCCTTGTGAGACTGGCCACTTTAGCATTTATATCATCTTCCTCTTTCAAAAGATATATTCCACCCTTCTCCTTTGATTGAGTAGGCTTAGAAGTGGTGCTAAGTTTTGGGGAGATGTCTCATGAATGTGTGTTTTCTGCATGCTTGTCAAAATAATCTTACACTTCATCGACATCTTTTTTCATGAATTCCCTATTACACATTGTCTTGACCATTTGACGTATGGAAGATATCATCCCATTGTAGAAGAAACTTGTTATGCGCCACATTTCAAAACCGTGTTGTGGGGATAAACTAAGAAGATCCTTAAACCGCTCCCAACATTGGAAGAATGTTTCATCTTTCTTTTGGGCGAAGTTCATGATTGACTTTCTGAGGGTGTTTGTTTTATGATTGGGAAAATTTTCTTAATGAACTCCCTTCTCTTATCTTCCATCTGCCAATCGATCACGGACATAGTAGGTGTCACCATGTCTTAGCATTTTATTTTAAGGAGAAGGGAAAGAGTTTTAGCTTAACCGTGTTCTCAGACACGCAGGGAAAGTATAAAGTGGCTATAATCTCATCAAACTGTTTCAAGTGTAAATTTAGATTTTCATATTCAAGTCGATGGAATTTTAGGAGTTGGATCACCACTGGCTTGATATCCATATTCCCTATATTTTTTGGAAAATCCATACATGAAGGTGTTCTCACCATTGCCGGTTGTAAGAAATCTCATAGAGTACAAGGCGGGGGTGCATTCTACACCTCATTTTCATCTTGGATTTCCTCAACTAGAGGTTGAGGTTAATTTGTAGCCATAACTTCCACTAACTTAAAGGATCTCAAGTGGTGTCTAATCCTGTGATGGATAGGCAATCTTTTGCTTAATCCTCCTTCATTCAGGAGACATAGAGCATTGTCACAGACCCACCTGGGCATGAAACACTCTCACATCTCAAGTTCAGAATCTAACCTAACCCTAAGATGAAAGAAAATAAAAGGTAATAAAAAATCTAGAAAAGAAAGAGAGAGAATTAGAAAGAGGTTACCAGATTGGAGATCTATATGTTAGGATCCTACAAAACAGAAAAAACAAATGAGTTTCTAAAAACTACACAGAAAAATTCCTAACCTAGAATAAAATAAAAATAAACCCTAATCTTATCCTAATTCTAATACTAATTAAATTCAGAAAAACATGGTCGTTAATCCCTAGTAACGACGCCAAAATCTTGTTCAAAACCCCAAGTGTAGGGTCGCGATGTAGTAATAATCTCAGTGACCCTGAAGTTAAATCCATTGGGACTAATCTCGTATATTTCTTAAAGTAACTAGAAATAGAACTAGAAGAAGATGTAAATCTAAATTTGAAATATTTGGTAAGAGTAATGTTGAATAAGGTAATTGAAAGTTACAAATATAAAGGTAGGAACTAGGGTGCCAAAGATTCACCTGTAGCTATCAGGATGCTACCTTATTTAATTGAAGAGATCCAACTAAAATCAGAGTCCTATCTTATCCAGTTGGAGAGAGAAATTATCACACCCCAAACTCAGAAACCGGGCTCACAGAATTTTTGATTGCTAACCCAACACCGACAGCCTCCGTTGTATCCCATTCTTGGCTCCTAGTACCCATATGCCAGATTCCGATCCTGGGATCTTACAAGAAAGATTTTTAATATTATTTTTTTTGGTAAAGGAGCATAACCACAAGCATAACCAAGTCACAAAATAACATCACCACATATCCACTATAATAAACCATTTGGGTAAAATGTGGAATGTGAAATACATAAATAATAAAATCTCTAAAATGATCAACCGCAAACTCCTGCCTCTTACATGCAACAGTCATATATAAGCTCACAACGAAGCTTAGAGGGTGTGTGTTTGTGCGTAATGCATGTACCAAGCATGTGATATCAGAAAAAGAGAAAATACTGGTAAGTCCATGAATGCTATCATCCATATCAAGGTTATCCAATGCAAGGCCTACGTAGCCAAATGTCATATGCAAAATGCAACGCATGCATACTAGTCCTCATCGAGTGCATACGTTAATACAGTTTATCTTTGGAATATCAACGGTGTCTAGTACACTCCACTCTGGTTGCCGCCTCCCTAGCCGGGCAACCAGTGAGTGGAAAAGACCTCACTATCCGCCTAGCCAGTTGTCAGACAATACCTACCCAGCTCATTAATAGCAGACCTATATACAAGCTGGTCATACTCAGCCTAGTTTAAAGCCCTCTCACTTGGACGGATAAGGCCACTTCCCCTTCATAACTGCCCATGACATAGTGAAAGACACGACCTACTGGTATTCGACATTCGGGCGCTTATGTATCCACTCAGTTTAGACGTTGGAGCATCTCCTGGTACTAAAAGGGTTTTGGGACTTTCACCCGAGAACATCCTAAGCACCCACAGTGCTAGAACTAAATATTTCTGGCATCTAATCTGACCTTCCACGATATGCCTGTGGAGGCCGCAACCCTGATATCGCTAGGGCACTAAGTAATCATATCACACAAAATGTGAAATGCATGAGTCATACCATCCAGTCATGCATCGAACCTACATTTATCGCACAATAATATTGGGCAACTCAGTCTCATAAGGAGTACCCTAAGTAACTCAACCCAACAACGAATGCTACGATTAATCATTCCTTACAACAGACATACAAATGATGCATATGGACATGTATTATGATGTAATACTAAGTGTGTTCTCACTGTGTCTTGCTAGACTAAGTACACTAGCATAATTATTAGATATAAACAATAATCGGCCTAAATACATGGTGGGGTCCATAGAGGGACAATGGATCTAGCCCAAACATTTAGATAGGCTCTAAACAGTGGATATACCAAATTTGATACCACATGTTCTTCCATCTATGACAAGGGGTGATGATGTACTAAACTATGGATATACCAAACCTGATACCACATATTCTTCCATCTACGACAAGGGATGATGATGTACTAAATAATGGATATACTAAAACTGATACCACACATTCTTTCATCAACGGAAAGGGGTGATGATGTACTAAACAACGGATGGCCTAGGCGTCATACTCACATCAAGAATGGGCCTCATGAGTGACTCTAATGGCTATCATCAATGTGAGTTTAGAGGGTGAAAATATGTACAAGTGGGCTTCCTCACCCTTTATCATGCAATAAACTGGGCCTTCCTATAGGGCCCGATCTGTACATAAGGTGGGCTCCAAGGTTTGGATAATTCCTACAAGGCATGGTGGAAAGCACCATCATCAATGGGGAGTCAATGGTTTAGGTTAGCCTAATGGGCATTAGTAACATAAGTGGGGACCACCGTCCCACCTGCTGGACAATGTGGATAATACATACCATGGTGGGTCCCACTGTCCCACCTGCTGGACGGTGTGGATAATACACATAGATCAAGGCCCCACCATCCCAGCTGCTAGAATGTGTGGATAAAACATACATCAGGTGGTCCCTTTAGCTGGTGGACAACATTCCAGTGGCATCCCACTGATAGACAACTAGGATATAATGCATACATTAGGGAGGGTCCATGTGTGCATGACCCACCAACCCGCGATCAAGCTGATATTAGTGATTTCCCTTCATTTGGGGCCTATCTGAAAATGGACAGCTAGGTGGGTTGCTGGACATTAGGAGTAATGGTGGGACCTGTTCACTTGGACGGATGATCGTACTGGGTCGTTGGCCCAATTTGGGCTGGACAGTGTGGATTCAACACATATGTCACACAGGCCCAAAAAATGGGTAGCAGGTTGGCCCTACTTTGCTGGATAGTGGGCATCCCACTTCAGTGGATAGTGTGGATGAAACTCGTGCATCGAGGTGGATCATCAACAGGGAAAGAGAGAGGTAGAGAGAGATATGCGTGGTGGAAGGGAGCTCCACCACTATGAGCTCCTTTGAGCTATATTACATACATCAAGACGGGTCCCAAAACATGTGGGCCCTCAAATAAGAAAAACAAGGTGGGGATACCATCCCCACCATAAACTCAAGGTCTAGATGATGTCTACCTATTGATTATCAATTAAACATCATGGTGGGGATCCATAGAGAATGGCCCCATCATGGATTTACATATATGGATCATGGTGGGCCATTAGCCACACCTTAGGCCCCAAATAGGATCCATACCATTAACCGGTAGGCCCCACTTAACCCATTATCAAAATCAAGATCTAGTCCTATGAAGCCAACTTATAGCTCTTCTTCTTGGCTCCTTACAATCCTTAGCTCCTAAGCTCTCTTTTCAATGGTGGATGATGAAGTTTGGATGGTTGGATGGTGAGATTTGGGGTAGGAAAATGGGCCTAACACTTATCGTCTTTTGTCTACTTAGGTTTTATCTTCTCTTTGCTGCTAAGGAATGGTAGAGAATGGAATGAGTAAAAGATGGGAGATGTAAGGAGAGAGGGATGGGTGTGTAAGAAATGATGGGGTGGAAGGTATGGTGGTGTAAGAGGAGTGACATGAGAGTTGACATTGGGAATGGGTTGCTTGTCTTCGTGGGAAGAAAGGCATGGGCTAGTAATGTGTTGTACTTGACTAGTTGATGTAATAGGATGGTTAGAGATTCCTCTCTTAAGATTCACAACGTGCGACGTTAGGGTATTGTATTGGTGCACAAGACCTGTTGTTGGAACTGCAATGACGGTGTGGTCACTAGGGTATAAGTTTCGGGTCAAGTTGACTCAGACCTTCAGGATGCGACTTAAGGTTATGCGCATTTATTGTCTACAGGTAGCGAGCCACTGAAATTCGTCGAAGATGATCATAAGACTTGGTACAATGGTACAGTACGAGGATACGAGGCTTGCAGAATTGATCGAATCTATGAACTTCTCATTAATCCAGCCTCAATGGAGGAGAATTGTGAAGATTGGAAGGGATTCCGTCACCCTACCATGCCCAAGGGACAATGGTGAACAACAGGATTTACCAATCCCATAATCTTAAAAAGAAAAAGAAGATATTCAAAGTTTTCACAGATCTATTATAATTAAAATTTTTTAGGGTCAAATATTGCATATTATCCCCCATTTATATCTTAGTTTTATGAACATGATAATGCTTAATGTTCTATTTTACTCATGTTATGTTGCAAGGTGAATTTAAGAGCTTAAATTGAAATGAGTGCTAAAAGTATGAATTTGATGCTCAAGAATCACTAAGGCAAGGGATGGATCTTAGGAGACCAAGATTGAAGACTTCACATGCCAAAAATCTAAGAAAACTAAGTGAGGAATGAAGAGAATCAAAGAATGAATTAAGAAAAGGAATCCTAAAATCATCTTAAAGAAGCATATTCTGAAGCTCTGGGTCATTCTGTGAATTTACGAAGAGTAAACTCTATTTTAGAAAATTGTACAGAGTGAAATCTATTTTAGAAAACTACATAAATTTGAGGCGGTTTCTAGAGTTTTCGAAATGGGTGCGAAAGTTGGAGTTTCACAACTATAAATATGACTCCCTAAGATGTTCGTAGGTATCCTATAAGGTTTAAATTATGGAGCAAAAGGGTGGAGAAGCTGTCGTAAAGAGTTTTTTTTCTTCTTTCTTAATTATTTTCATGTTTTTCTTAAGAGAGTTTAGTCTAATCATGTCTATGGTTGGCTACCTCTTAACTAAGGCTAAGAGGTGAAGCTTGTAGCGTGTTGGGATGTTTCTCTTGCTTTGATTCATATTTATGTTGAACCTTCTTTGATTCTAATTTGATATTTAAGGAATACTTTCAATTTTTAATAGTTTATTATGACTCAAATTACAGTAGATCTGCAATAGCTTTAAGTATCTTCTTTTCTTAATTTTGAGATTGTGAGATTGGTAAATCCTGTTGTTAGCCATCATCCCATGGGCATAGTTTGGTGATGGAATCCCTTCCAATTATCACAATCTCCTCCATTGAGAATTAGGTGAAGGAAAGTTCAGATTTGATCTTAATTGTTATATATTCCAATTGGTTAGGATATGACTCCAATTCCAATTATGGTACTAGAATCAAGTAAGAGGGCTCCTTGATCACTATAAATGGATCCTTAGCACTCTAGTTAAATTTTGATATTTGATAAATCCTTCACATTTACTCTCTTTTATTCCATATTTAAATTTAGATCTTTTTTTAGTTTTAGTTCTAGTTCTTTTCAGAATACGTACAAGTTTAGTCCTTTTGGATTCGACCTCATTCTCATAAGTTATTATTACATCACAACCCAACGCTTGGGGTTGTGAACAAGAATCACAAAAAACCATTAAAAACTGAAAATATTTTTTACAATCAATTAAAAATCAATGAAGTTCAACATAAACATGAATTAAAGTAAACAAATAACTAGAAATCAATGAAGTTCAACATAAATATGAATTAAAGCAAAGTAAAAAAATAACTAAAAATCAATGAAGTTCAACATAAACATGAATTAAAGCAAAGTAAAAAAATAACTAGAAATCAATGAAGTTCAACATAAACATGAATTAAAGCAAAGTAAACAAATCAATCACACTACAAGCTTCACCTCTTAGTCCTAGCTAAGAAGTTTAGCCAACCATAGACATGATTGACTAAGAACTCTTAAGAAAAGCATAATAATAACTTAGACAGAAGAAGAAAGACTCTTGGTGGTGGCTCTCTACCATTTTTCTCTACTCCTTTAACCCTAGATGATGCCTAGGAACATCTTAGGGACTCCTATTTATAGTTGTGAAGCTCCACCTTACTTATCGACTTGGAATTTTAGCAATCCATTGCAAACCGCCTCAATTTATGTAGTCCATAGCTTTTTCGTGTTACACTTCGGTCAGATTGAAGTTGGGTTCAGTCAAACCGAATTAAGATTGAAGTTCGCACTTTCTTGCTGGACAATTCTGCATGATTTCGGTCAAACCAAAGTTGCCTTTGGTGACACCGAAATCGCATCTAAAGTTTATGTGCAAAGTACTTAGGCAGGATTGAAATTGGCTTAGGTGAGATCGAAGTTGTCTTCGGTCACACAAAAGTTGGCTTAGGTGGGACTGAATTAATCCTGAAAATCTTGATTTCTTGTTGTACTATTTTGTGCATTTCGGTTGGACCAAAGTTGGCTTTGGTGGGACCAAATTGTCTGATTTTTCTTCTGTTAAACTTATGTTTTTACCAGTCTGTTCTTCATCCTTTGTACTTGGTTTCTTTGGATCTTTGGTATGCAAATTCTTCATTCTTAGTCTCCTAACATCCATCTTTTTCCTTGGTGATTCTTGAGCATTAAATCCATACTTTTAGCATTCTTTTCAATCCAAGCTCTCAAATTCACCTTGTAACACAAACATGTATAAAATATACCATTAAGCACAGCATGTTCATAAAACCAAGATATAAATGTGAAAAAATATACAATATTTGACACTCAACAACAAGTGAATCATATATAATTTAAACACCTCAGGAGATTAAAAAGAAACTTTATGCTGAGGTCCATAAATTTCTCTGGACATTCATGATCCAGGGCATCCAAGCCTATTGAAAAAACTCCTTTTGGATGATCTTGTTAAGAAATCTACTGAGAAATTTATGAAGATACTGTTTAGAGGAGGAACCTTGCTGCATGATTGATAGATTTTCTTGGTTTCCTAGTTTAGGATTAGAATTTATTACTTTAATAGGATTAGGGTAGTTTGCTTTTGGTTTGTCTAGTCTTTGTGGGAACCCATCTTCACACTGAGATCCTTGGAATAACATAGATTCTACTTCTTCAGGTACTACCTTTCCATCACTTCTCTTTTATTTTTGTTATCTCATATGCATTGCGTGCTTATATCTTTTACATTGAGGACAATGTAGATTTTAGGTTGGGGGTGTGGATTAGCTAAACTAATCAGTATTTTCTTAGTTTTGAGGAAATAAATTTGAAAATTTTTCAATTTTTCAAGATAAAACCTGTTTGGAAATTGATAATTTGTGGATTAAGAATGCTTTGAGTATGATGATAAGATAGAAATTGAATTTTAAATTATTAGAGTTTGATAAACTAAGTATCTTATCACTTACGGTTCTCGTATTAAATTGATTAAGAAGAAGTTTGAATATCATGTTAATCTAAATCACAAGACACGTTCTCACTTTCTTGTCTTAATTCTACTCATTCATACTTGATTGCATAAAAGATAGTTTTCTGAAAAAGCTTTGAACAATGAAGATTAAAGATTTCTTCACGCATGTTTTGCTTGGGACTAGCAAAATGTTGACTGGGGATTGTGTTGAGTGTCAAATATTACAATATTCTCCCCTATTTATATCTTGATTTTATAAACATCATGATGCTTAAAGGTATATTTTATATATGTTTATGTTGCAAGGTGAATATGAGAGCTTGGAATGTAAAGAATGTTAAAAGCATGGATTTGATGCTCAAGAATCACCAAGGAAAAAGCTGAATCTTAGGAAGCCAAGATTGAAGAATTCACATGTAAAAAATCTAAGGAAATCAAAGAATGAAGAGAAGTGAAGATTTGAATTGAAGAAAAGGAATACGCGTGAAGTTCGACTAGCCCAAGCTCTGGTTCAACTAGCCCAAACTTTGGCTTGACTAGCCCAAGCTCTACTTCGACTAGCTCAAGCTCTGCTTCCACTAGCCTAAGTTCTTCTTCGACTAGCCTAACCTCGAACTCCAGTAATATTATCTTTCAAATTCGCGTAACCTTTGACCAATCAAATATTTCTCTCGACTAGTCGAAGATGACTCTCAACCAGTCGAAGATTTCTCTTGACTAGTCGAAGGTTACATAGATTTTGTACAGACTGCGCTAATTTGAGGCGATTTTCGGACTTTTCCAACTCGGTATGAAAGTTGAGTTTCTCAACTATAAATAAGAGTTCATATGATGCTCCTAAGAATCTTCTAGGGTTTAAGGAGTGAAGCAAAAGGGTGGAGATCTGCCGCCAAGAGTCTTTTTTTCTTCCTTAGTTGATTTTTCGCTTTGTTTAAGAGTACTTAGTTTAATCATGTCTATGATTGGCAAAACCTCATAGCTAGGGCTAAGAGGTGAAGTTTATAGCATGATTGGGATGTATACTTTTCTTTGATTCATGTTTATGTTAAACTTCATTGATTTCTAATTGATTTTAAGGAATATTTTTAGTTTTCAATGGTTTATTGTAACTCAAATTATAGTAAACGTTGCGATAGCTTTGAGTATCTTCTTTTCTTATTTGAGATTATGGGATTGGTCAATCCTGTTGTTTACCATTATCTCCTAGGAATGGTTTGGTGACGAAATCCCTTCCAAATCTTTACAATCCTCTTCCATTAAGGCTATATCAATGGGAAGTTTAAAGATTTGATCATCTTTCTTTCCAATTAAATAAGATAGGACTCTGATTCCAACTGGATCTCTTGAATCAAGTAAGGTAGCATCTCAATAGCTATAAGTGAATCCTTGACACCTTAGTTTCCATATTTAAATTCATAAGTTTTAATCAATATTATTCACCATTACTCTCAATTATTCAAATTTTAATTTAGATACTTTTCTGATTCTAGTTTTAGTTATTTTTTAGTCCCTGTGGATTTGACCTCAGTCTTACCGAGTTATTACTACTTTGCAGCCCTACACATGGGGTTGTGAACAAGTTTTTGGCATCGTTACCGGGGACTACGACTATGTTTTTTCTGAAATTAATTGGTTTTAGAATTAGGTTAATATTAAGGTTAACTTTTTACTTCTTATTTTTTAGGTTATGAATTTTTTCTGAAATTATTTTTAGAAAGTAACATTATTTTATGTTTTGTAGGATCTTAACATAGAAACTCCAATCTAGTAACCTGTTTCTAATTCTCTCTTTCTTTTCTAGATTTCTTATTTACTTGAATTTTCTTTCTTTTAGGTTTTAGTTGTTTGGAGCTCGAGGGTTGTGCATGTTTCATGCCCAAGTGGGTTCGTGAAAACACTCAGCGTCTTTTGAGTGAAGGAGGATTACTCAAAGGGTTGCCAATCTATCAAAGGATTAGGCACCACTTTAGATCCTCTCATTTAATTGATGTAATGGCTACAAATCAACCTCAACCACCAGTTGAGGAAGTTTAAGATGAAAATGAGGTGCATAATGCACCCCCCTCATAGTACTCTATGAGATTGTTTACAACGACGAGGGTGAGTACACCTTCCTGCATGATATTTCCATTGAATGCAGAACTGTGGATATTAAACCGCGAGTAATTCAACTCCTCCCTAAGTTTCATGGACTAGAATTTGAAATTTTATACTTTTATATGAAAGAGTTTGATGAAATCATATCTACATTACACTTCACAAACGTGTCTGAGGATATGATTAGACTTAAATTGTTTCCTTTATCTTTAAAAGAAAAGGTTAAGTTGTAGTCTGTTAAGGGTCAAATATTACACGTTATCCCTCATTTATTAGTTAGTTTTATGAACATGATAATGCTTGATGTTCTATTTTAATCATGTTTGTGTTGCAAGGTGAATTTAAGAGATTGGATTGAAAATGATGCTAAAAGTATGGATTTAATGCTCAATAATCACCAAGGCAAAGAAGGGATCTTAGGAGACCAAGAACGGAGAATTCATATGCTAAAGATTTAAAGAAACCAAGTACAAAGGATGGAGAGAAGATTGGCAAGTGCAAAAGTAAAACAGTAGAAAAACCAAGCTACCTAAGTTTATTTTGGTACCACCGAAGTCAATTTTAGAAGCAACTTTGGTAGCACATTTTGATACCTAAGCACTCGGCACAAACAATTTTAGATGCAAAAAATTTTAGATACTACACAGTGCTCCCAAAGCCAACTTTAGTGCTAACAAAATCGTGCAGAGTTGTTGTGCAGGGCCGACGTGGATTGCGTAAATCGATCGAGGCTTTCACAAGCGGTTTCCAGAAATTTCAAGTTGGTGCATAAGAGGGGGATATAAAACTATAAGTAGGAGTCCTTAGGACATTCCTAGGATCATCTAGGGTTTTAAGGAGTGGAGCAAAAGCATGGAGAGCCACCGGCAAGAGTCTTTATTCCTCTTCCTTAATTGTTTTTATGCTTTTCTTAAGAGACTTTAGTTTAATCATGTTTATGGTTGGCTAAACCTCTTATCTAAGGCTAAGAGGTGAAGCTTGTAGTATGATTAGGTTTTTTACTTTGCTTTGATTCATGTTTATGCTTGAACTTCATTGAATCCTAGTTGATTCTAACGAATATTTTCAATTTTTAATGGTTTATTATGACTTGAATTACAATAAGTCTGCAATAGTTTTAAATATCTTCTTTTCTATTTGAGATTGTGGATTTGGCGAATCTCGTTGTTTGTTATTGTCCCTGGGCATGGTTGGGTGATGGAATCCCTTCCCATTCTCCTTCATTGAGGCTAAATCAATGAGAAGTTCAGAGATTTGACCGTCTCTTCTTCCAACTAGAGAGGATAAGACTCTGATTTTAGTTGGATCTTTTGAATTAGGCAAGGTAACATCTCAATTTCTATAAGTGGATCCTTGACACCTTCGTTACCACCTTTAAATTTACAAGTTCTAATTATTTAATCATAATTACTCTCTTCAAATACTTCATAATTATTTTCACATCTTCTTCTAGTTAATTTCAAAAACGTACAAGTCAGTTCTTGTGGATTCGACATCGGTCATACCGAGATTATTACTACATCGCAACCTTACACTTGGGGTTGTGAACAAGTTTTTGGCGCCATTGTCAAGAACTAACGGTTACATTTTTCTAAGATTGACTAGTTTTAGAATTAGGTTAGAATTAAGATTTTTCTACTTTCTATTTTTATGTTACATTTTTTTTAGTTATTTTAGAAACTAACTTTGCTTTCTAATTCTATGTTTGGAAACTTTCCTTTTCTGTTTTTTAAAAACTACTTTCTAATTCTAGGATAGAAACCCTCCTAATTTATTTTTAGAATTTATTTTATATAGAAACTTTCTATTTTCTGTTTTTAGAAACTTTCCTTTTTTTTATTATAAGAAACTAGGTTACTGTCATTTTTCCTTTTTAGAAACTAATTGCTTTCCTTCTTCCTTTTGAAGAATCCTAAATATAGAAACTTCTAATTTGGTTACTTCTTTTTAATTCTCTCTCTTTCTATTTCTAGATTTTTATTTCCCTTCTTTCTTTTATGTTTAGGTTAAATTTTGAAATTGAGGGCTGAGAGTGTTTCATGCCCAAGTGGGTTCGTTACAACACTCAACATCTCTTGAGTGGAGGATTGGTTGAGGGGTTATCTATCCATCACAGGGTTAGACACCACTTGAGATCCTCAGAGTTAATTGAGATTATGGCTGAAAATCAACCGGTTAATCAGCTGCAACCTTGGGTTGTGGAAGTGTAGGATGAGAATGAGGTGCACCATGCACCCCCACCTCGTACTTTATGAGATTACTTACAACCAGCGAGGGTGAGCACCCCTTCCTGTATGGTTTTTCCAAAAAGCACAAGAAACATGGATATCAAGCCTGAAGTGATCTAATTCCTTCCAAAGTTCCTTGAACTTGAATCCGAAAGTCCATACCTGCACTTGGAAGTGTTTGATGAGGTTATAGCCACTTTTACTTTCATAACGTGTCTAAGGACACGGTTAAGCTGAAACTCTTTCTTTTCTCCTTAAAACAAAAAGGTAAGACATGGTTGCACTCACTGCGTCTGCAATTTATTGCCACATGGAATGACATGATGAAGGAGGTCATATTTTTTTTTCCATACCATACGATGAACACCATCGGAAAATCAATCATGAACTTTGCCTAAAAGGAAGATGAAACATTCTTCTAATGTTGGGAGTGGTTCAAGGATCTCGTCAGTTCATGCCCACAACACGGTTTTAAAATGTGGCATATAACAACTTTCTTCCATGATGGACTGACATCTTCCATGTGCCAATTCGTCGAGATGATGTGCAATGGAGAATTGATGAATAAAAATGTTGATGAGGTGTCGGATTACTTTGACAAACTCGCTGAAATTGCACAATCATGGGACATCTCCCCAAAACCTAGCACCACATCTATGCCTGCTCAAGTAAGGTACAAGGGTGGGATATACTTACTGAAAGAGGATGATGATATAAATGTTAAAGTGGTTAGTCTCACAAGGAAGGTCGAGGCCATGAAGCTTAAGAAGGATAAAGCTAAGGAAGTTGTTTGTGGTATCTGTGTTTGCAACATACACACAACTGAAAATTGTCCAACGATGCTTGCTTTTCAAGAGGTACTGAACGAGTAATCGAATGGCATGAATAACTACCAAAGACCTTTTAATGGACCCCTCTCTAACACATACAATCCTAGTTGGAGAAATCATCCGAACTTTAGTTGGACGAATGGACAAACTGCTACTCCTCGAGGAATCCCTAACCAATTCTGGAATCAAGTGAAACCTTAAGAGGATCTAGTCTAGAAACATATTCACAACCAAGAGCTTATCAATTGGAGTATATTGTAAACCCTTCAAGACCTTTCAAAGCCCATACTAAAAAGGCCGAGTTTATAGCCTAGAGGCGGGGGGGGGGGAGGGGGGGGGGGGGGGGGGGGGGGGGGGTGAATAGGACTATGCCAAATTAAAAAATTAAATGTGAAATTAGACAAATATAAATAAAGATAGCACTTAACAATCCCACGAAACAGAAATGAGTAACAACCTCAAATGTATAAATATTGAGAGGTTGATATAGATGTTGTTTTAAGGACAACCTTACACTAAAAACCAATGGCTTATGGTAGAACAACCTGATTTCTAGAACGGTCTGTGTATCAAAATCCCAAACTAATATAGAGAAAAATAACAATAGAAAAGAAAATAAACTAAGCTATTACAACATTCCCACACTTACATAAAAGAGATTACAACATTCTCCACAATGGCTGAAAAAGAAATTACATCATTCACACAATGCCACAATCAACCATCCAACACAACACCAGGAATTATAGTGGTTCGCTTGTGTGTACACCAACTATTTAGAAAAACAGCCACATAACTACTCCACTCCCAATATCCTCACACAGTGGATATTGACGTTCACTATGAAATAGGTTTTTCAAGGTTCACCTAAAACCTTCACAATTATCTTTCAAGTGGGCTTACACAATTCAAAAACCCCACACTCTGAGTTTTCTGGATCACCTCAGATAAACCAAAAAAGCAAGAGAGATTTTTCTGGCACAACCTCAAAAACCAAAAAGAGATTTACAAGAAATGTAAATATACTTATCTGGATATTCTCCTTTGATGAAGCTCGGTAGAACTAATTCGAAGTAGATGTTCAACGTAGATGTTCAATGTTCACACTCACTTATGAAAAGGTTCTAAGTTCTAATTAATTTTTAGATTAAATCACTTTGGATTTGATTTTGATTCCAAGAAAGGGGAAAACTTAAATCCCTTCTTCAAATAAGATTAGAATGTAGAACTCAAAATCAAATAGAAAAAGCTAAATTAAAGAGAATATTAAATGAGCACTAAATAGCTTAAGAATATTACAAATCTATCTCTCAGAGCGGTGTCTTGATTTTGTTTGAATGAATTATCAAACTTTGAAAATCGTGCTCTATTTATAAATGTAGAAACTGTTCACTCGACTGGCCCAAAGGTCAGCTCAATTGGTCGAAAGACCAACAAGAATTCAAATTTTTTGAGCGCGATAAGATAAGACCGTTTCACGACTAGTCGAGCCATGCACTTAACTAGTCAAGTTGACTAAAAATGGTTGCTAGACTTTGAGTCGAGCCTGCTCGACTAGTCGAGCAGTCTCCAGGACTAGTCGATGGTCCAACAAAAAATCCTAAAAATTCGTAACAAACCTTGGACAGGTCGAGAAAATTCTTAGACTGGTCAAGCCAGTACTAGGACTAGTCGAACATAGGCTAAGACTAGTTGAGAAAAAGCCTATAAAATTATATAGTGATCCAATTTAAGTATGCAATCAATATGACCTAACATATGGTCAATCTAGGGTCATTCATACCTTATAAGCGATATTTGAACATTAAATCATCATTCACTTTGGTTGATAGTTGATCTTCAAGTACATGAAGCTTGACATCTTGAAGTATGTTGAAGCTTGAACTTGAAGTACTTTGACTTGTATTTCACCTTGAGCTTTGAGTAAAGTACATTGTCTTGACATAGTTGAAGCTTGAAAGCTTGATCTATCACTCGATGTTATGCTTGAACTTGTGTAAGAATCTCTTGTTCTTATACATGTGCTACTTGAATCTTAAATTGGAAAATCTTGAACTTGTACTTGAATTGCTTGATATTGAATATGAAGATGAGTTACACAAGATACAAATTTTAAGAACTTTTAGCATTACAAAATTTGACAATAATAGGAGCTAAATAGAATAGAATTTACACATACAAGGGCATGAGACAAAAAATTCAATTGACGAGAAAGGGATCCTATTGACTCAACCTCTTCCCAATCCAAAATTACAATACAAAATTAGTGATCCAAGCTCTTCAAAGCAAATGGAGCAAGCCAAGTTTATCACCACTCTTAAGAGTAGAAAAAAAATTGACTTGTCTATCCCACTAAGGATTGAAGAGTCCAAGGACCTGGAAGAAGAAACAGAGGATGGACCTAGCATTCCCCACATGGATTAAAACAGGAACCTCTAAGCAAGCCGATTGCTCCATTCCCCCAATGGTTGATTGCACCAAAATCTCTCTCTAACTCTCAGGACATTCTAGAGGTGCTTAAACAAGTGAAGGGAAACATCCCTCTCTTGGATGTCGTAAAACAAATTCCTTCATATGCCAAAATTCTGAAAGACCTATACATAACCAAGAGGAGGCAAAGTATCAAAAAGAAATTTTCTCTGACAGAAAAAGTGAGTGTCATCATCAAGCAAGATGTGCTACAAAAATATAAAGATCCCGGTAGCCTAACCATCCCTTGTGTAATTGGGAAATGCCAGATTGAGCACACACTTCTTGACTTGTGAGCAAGTGTAAATCTGATCCCTTACCCGATATACGAACAACTGGGTATAGGTGAATTAAAACCCACCTAGACCACATTACAAATTACTAATCACTTAGTTCGTGTACCGAGAGGGATAATTGAGGATATGTTAGTTCAAGTTGAGAAATTCTACTACCTAGTAGATTTTATCGTCTTAGATACTCAACCCATCGTGGACATGAGCACTCAAATTCCTATCATTCTTGCTCACCCATTCCTTGCCACATCAAATGCAATCATTAATTGCAAGAATGAACTTATAAGTTTATCTTTTGAAAATATGACATTAAATTTGAATATTTTTTTTCAATACAGGCAGACAGTTAGAAGATGATGACGATTCTCACGACATTAACATGATTAACTCTTTCATGAAAGATAGAACACTTTTGATCTCATCCTCTATAATGTCTCAATTTTTTTTCAACTTAGCGATGAACGTCCTTAGGTAATGAGTCGATCATAACACCTTATTAACTTATCATAACTCAATCCTAAACTCTCAAATTCCCTTTCAACCCATTTCCTTCAAAATCTCACCTTTCACCACCTTATTCTTCAAATATTACTAAGTACTTTCATATTAGACACTAATCCTAAAGCTTAAATGATAAAGAATAATAATAAAATTAAAATTTATTATAAATAGTGAATATATAAATAAATTATTTTTTTATTATTAACCTTTTGGAATCTCATGAAATAAATAGGTTATTTGGATGAGAAGCTTCTCCTACCCCAAAAGCATATATTGTATGTCGAACAACTCGTTTCAATATGCAAAATACACCCATTTTAAATATTGAGTGGCAAAACCACCACCGAGCAGTCTAGCAGACCACGATGCTATCGTGATGACTGTGAGGCATCTCTGGTGCACCGAAAATTTGGTGCACCCCCACTACATTTTTTTGCATTTTTTGATCAAAAGTCATATTTCTCTCGTTATAACTTCGATTTAGGTGATTCAAAAGCCAAATTGAATCTTGATAAGTCTAGTTTCATATAAAAATAAGTAAAAAATATTATAAAAATTTTCATATAATTAAATCTAGGTTGATGTGACAACTATACAAAGATTATTAGTCCAGACAGCTGCTACTTCTAGAATTTTTAAAATTTTTCTACCATACTAAATCTAATGAAATTTGGTAGAGAAAAAGTAGACTTAATGATGAACTATTAGAAAGATAATTAAAATAATATACTGACTAAAAGTACCAAAAATGGACATAGAACTACCCTAGGACCTTATTCTGTCAAAATTAGGGCAGAATTTAGTTAAGTACTAAACTAAATAATTGCTAAGTTTAACTTGAACCATTATCTATACAAATGTCAAGACCCAAAATCACTAATACTATTGACTCAACGTCCCTTACAAACCTAGGACAAATCCCAAAAACCCAGTTGCTCTCGTGAGTACATTGAAACTCCTTATCGGACCTGGAACATGCGTTGAAAGTCTGATTATCTCGAAACTATAAGATTATGACCGCATTATTGGACTTGAAAACATTCACAGGAATCGAGTCCAAATAGTGTCAAGAAATGCACAACTTGAGCCTAGAGCGAAGTGTGTGAGAAATACGAATATCTTTAGAAAATGAACTCAAACATCAGTAATTTGGGTTATTCGCTTGTGGGAAAAATTGAAGACTTTGGACTATCAGATTCTGACCCAGATACACCCATAGATCAGGAAAATTTCCTTGCATCTATTTTTATACTCATGGCCCTGATCGAGTAACAACGACCGTTGATCTGATACGGGTCCTTTACAGCTGATCTGTTTGTCAGATTGCACCATAAACACAGTCCTATCATAAATCTATCATCAGGGAACCTGCCTTATGACGTATGTGAGAAATGGACCTTTTCAGGGGTCTTGTATGCTTAAAACAGACGCCTTTTAGCTGTAACCCAAGTATACCTTAACCATGGGGCCATTTGCATCACTTCTTAGCCTATATATAGCCCTTATTTCACCCCATTTCCATTCCATACAATTTTCTCCAAACCCTGATGAGAGAAAAGAGGGGAAAAGAGTGAGGAGAAGAGTGAGATTTTGGGAGATCGTTGCTGGGATTCACTCCCACTACTCCACACACTGAATCACTTCCCCGCCATCGCTACATGAATTATTATAACTTCGATTTGGGTAAGAAATCCTAACTATAATCTTGATTTAGGAATCCAAATAGAATAATCGATGTAATAGCTAACTTGTTTTGTGATTTAAGTAGCCGTTGTTTTGTAGACGGAAGCGTAAGATTTGAACCGAGTTCGAAATGAATTATTCGACGAAAGGTGTAGACTATAAAGGTTTAAGTTATGTTTTTCAAGGCTTTTAATATCAGCAATGATTTATGTCTGACTTAATTGTTGCCATATGATTTTAGTTACTTTGTATTTGATAAACTATACATATGTGTGAACTATGTGAACATATAATGCATTATGAAGTATGTGAAAATATAATGCATTCCATATATTTGTTGAAATGTTTGAATGAAAGTGCAATTATGATTTATGCTTGCCATGACTATTAATCTAGAATACATGTTCGTTATGTGTATGACAACTCCTTTGTGAAAGGATTTGCCATAATATATGCTATAACTAATTTATGACATGCATGTAGTAATGTGTAGTTTAAGTGTTTGATAAAATGTCTAAATGAGAAATTATTTAATGAATTATATAGGGTGTTATATAGGGTGTTAAGATAGGATTCTCAACTATCATATCCGTATTTATGATTTCCTTCACGTAATATAAATTGCTAGTATGTGATTTATGGATGAAATGCATGTCTATGATAACGTGTTCAATGTGTTTGATAAAATGCTCAAATGAGATTTATTTTTGAATTGTTTGTTAAATGTTGTTATGATTAACATATGTGACTACCGATTGCAATTGAGTGTGATTAGGAATACGACCTAGTCCAGGTAATTAGTAACAGATCCCGATTGAGTGGCCGAGCTAGTTTCACTACATTAGATGTGTTCGATGAATCCGAGCCAAACACTGATTGTTGATAGTAGTTAGGTCACGCGTCGATTAATTCAGTGTGTGCTCGTACCAATCGAACTTATCAAATAACCCAATTGGCCTACTGTGTGTTTACCATGTATAGACGCTACTGTCTGAACCTAAGGTACCACTTACTAATGTAAAACCCGTCTCAACCATGATATCACGATCTACCAAGACTCATGAGACGGGTATGGTGGTATGGGACACCGTGGTCAAGCTATTTACCTACGTTGGGGTGACAAGCCTCCACATAGGACCAGTGAGCAATCCAAACTCGTGAGCCGAATACAGTGGTATGAGGCAATGTAGTCGAGCTGTCAGCCTACACCGATGCATCCTGGCTGCGGTCCTAGCGTGGGTTGACGTGTACCATCTAATTCAAATCCCCTTAGAAAATAGCACTCCAGTTGGTAGGGCATTGGTTGAGTGACCTCTCGTATAATCAATTGAACTTGCCTATCGACTGCTTTCATTAGGGGTGATGCCCTATAACTTACCTATCGTATGTGATTAACTAAGATTGACGACCATAGATGGATCCCCATTGGGTTAATGATATAAATGGAGGTACTTTAGCTTCCCGAATCTGTTGTATGAATAAGCCTAACTAAGTACTCGGCGACTATCATGCACTACACTGCATGTGCTTTGCCGAGGAATTGCAAAGTGGTTGTTACCATGCATGACCCTGAGATGGTGTCGTTGAGGGAATATAGGAGAGGGCATGCATTATTTTTGCATATCATCCCTACATTAACAAGAGTAGCTACGATTGTTTAATGTATTGCTTTCTCATTACTTCTTGACTAAATTGATAACATGTTAACCTTTCCTTTATAGTTCCACTGAATTAACTACTCATTCCCACCTGGGATGATGTTTTAAAATACTAACCAGACTCTGTTGTAGATGCAGGTAATGGTGGGATCTATGCAGCTGAAATGGACTTCAAGGACGAGGAGGAGGAATTCTCCTATGTATAGCTCTCAAGTGGGTCTGCATAGACCTGGAGCTGCGTCACCAGGGATTACAGTGACATTGGATTAGATGAACCTTTACATTTTAATATTTTATATAATTTGGAATAAATTATTTATATATTCATTCCGGTAGCATGTTCATAATCTAGAGGTTATGAAACACGTATATACTCTATATATTTACCTTAGTCTTCCGTTTTCTTAATTACATTAACTCTGGAGTACAATATGCTAATTTGGTGTAATCTCACTCATGTTTAATGCAATGTTACATAAGTGATGCGTTGGAACTTGGGAGTTAAGCTTTGGATTAAACTGGACCTGAGTTATGGTAACACGATGTACACTAATGTACTTTGACATAAAATGGGGCGATAAAATGTAGAAATGATCGTAGGATCCCAAGTTTCACCGATGGGTGAGATTGACAGTCTAAATGTAACCCATACGCGTCTGAGATCCTGTGAAATGATCTTGATTCCTTCTTAGGCCGTCGATCGACGGGTTTGAACTACTAGCTAGAAAATTTCAAACTTAAAACACGCCAAAAGGCATGAATACGTGCGAAATGGGACGAGAAAACACATCTTATAGGCGCCGAAGCGAGCACGAGCATCGAGCGGGAGGAAAGGACAAAGCGGGATCTCGATCCCTAAATTCTGCTCGAAAGATTCTCTACCGATGGGTATCGATCTCAATAAGTTTTGCAGCCATAAAGTTGTGTTTGAAGCATATGTTGATGAAAGGCTATTTGGGTCGTATTCAGTGATGGACCTCCTGTTGGGATCTGGGTGGAGTCCCATATTTTAAGGCAACTATCATGCATGTGAAAGCACTGTCCAAGCCTTCTATGCCCACATACGAGATCGACTACTGGAGCCTCTACAGTTGACTATTCCCGTAGGAAGGTAGGAAGTTATAGTCGATGTAGGTGTGATGGCCTGAATTATGGGAATTAAACGTGGAGAGGTACATGCTAGTGAATCTCATCTCACTGGTGTGCGTGAGAGAGATCGCCACACGCGATTTCTTTGTGGCCGACTAGTTCACTAGAAGTGAGGTAATTGTCTCCCACCGACCAAATTAACAAACGATTTCTGCCTTCTCCGCCACATATTCACATATAATGTATATCCTAGGTGGACCAACCATACCGAATGCACTCGTTTGATGGTGGACTTCCTATATAGAGCTGGGCAGGGAGATAAGTCGTGTCTGCCTACGTTCCCCCTACTATAGATAATCCAGATCGTACACTTTGTTAGGGGAGATATTCACTCCTGTTTAGCTGACTAATATGCAAGATTTCTCATAATTTTGGTTACAGGCTTAACATGGATGAGCTTGCTCTTATCCACTTCATTAACGACACTACGCTCAACAACATGGGAATTGACCCTCGACAACGTCAAGCCAACTTAGTGAGTATGGGGGTGAGACGGAAAGTGAAGAGGAAGAAAGGGATAAAGAAGAGGAGGAAAATGAAATAGAGGAAGGAAGTGAAGAAGAGAAGTCCCAGGATTCAGATGGGGGACCTCCTCCTACTACAGAGAAAGACAGCCATGATCAGGCCACCCTGGAAGCCCGCCTAGCTCAGATTAAAGAGAATCAGGCCTATGTGAAACAGAAATTTAAGAGGATGTCTCATACTCTGAAGGCCCTCCTGTGCTGTATGCAGGACAAGGGTGCTCCTCCACCTTCGCCAGAGTTGGACGACTAGTCTTATGTTGTAGTTGTCTTTTGGGTTTTTTTGTTCCTTGCTTTCTATGTAATAACCCTTGTTGGCTTAGTTGGATATTAGTAATTAGATTTAATGCTTTTGTTGGGTTAGCTCACACGCATCTTCTGTCATGATCCATGTGAGACTACATCTCATGTATTGTGATAATTTTGGTTAAATGAAATGCATGAAGATCCTTTGTTTATGGAATGTGTAGAATGCTTGACAAATTAAGTATTGTTATGTTAAATCTTACATGTGATGCACCCTATGTTGTGTATAGGGAATGCCTTCAAAAGTCACTCGGAATACAACATGTTTTGTACTTGACAGATCGATTGATAGGGCATCTCCCCTGAACGATAGCCATACGGACCCTAGTTTGGGCCTAGATATTGAGAGTATGCCGGATTCACAGCTGGCCACTAGCCCCACCAATGGGTCAACACTTATGCACCACCGATTCACGAACAAAACCATGCGTCTCCTAGTAGGTTGGAACAAATGATGCTCCTAATGCAGCAGCAACAACAAGTTTGGGCCACTATTGTGGGGGTCATTGCCCAAAACCTGAATATGGTCCCACTTGCACCACTCGTGCAGCCTACAGGGGATATAAATACCAGTGGTCTTTTTGAGCACTTTCAACATTTTCGTCCTCCCACTTTTACGGGCACTCACAGACCTAAGGAGGCCGAGTACTGGATAAATCGCATCTCTAAGATATTGAAGCCGCTGCATTACATTAAGGAAGAGCAAGTTGAGCTAGTCACCTATATGTTTGAGGAGGCTAGTCTATGGTGGGACAGCGTCCTATGAACAGTTACCATAGGACATGTGTGGACATGGGAGGCATTTGAGACACGCTTCCATGGGAAGTACTTCCCCCTCACTTATCATAAGGAAAAGGAGGGTGAGTTTCTCCACTTTCGATAGGCAGGAATGACTGTGTCAGAGTACAAGAACAAATTTACGGAGCTAGACAGATACGCTCCTTTGACACTGGTAGATGAACCGATGAAAATGTACCATTTTTCAGATGGGCTGCGGCCCAATATCTACACTAAGATGTGTTGTGCTAGCATTCACAATTATGCCGAGCTAGTCAAAACTTCTCTATAAGATGAACAAGATGGAGACAGAGTTTCTTAGATACATATACCAATGGGCCCGAGGCCTCAGCCTGAATTACAACACCAGTCAGTCCTAGGTAAGAGGCCACATGTAGACTCGCCTCCCAAGCTCATGTCTCCACTGACCCATTAGAGACGAACGGGTCGTTGGTGTACATATTGCAAAAAAGAGGGACACACTGACCCCTTCTGTTTTACCAAGATGAAAGATAACAGTCTCACGCCACGCAACCAAATCATCCTCAACAAGCCCATGTGTATGCACTTGTAGCTGAAGCACCTGAGTCAGCATGTATAGCGCCTTTAGCCTTTGAGGTCATTGCCCACATTCAAGGTACACCTGTATTCCTATTGGTAGACACTATGTCCACTATTTCGATAGTGTCATACTTTATAGTTAAGTGTTTGGGGTTGAACACTACCCCTATGGATGTGGTGAGAGTCCTTATCGTGACAGGGACCTTCTCCGACACTACCCAACTTTGTAAGGATTGCCTGATAGACTTAGGAAATAGAACGGTGCACATTGACTTGATAATCTACCTGCTCATAAGCACGACGAAAGCTTGGTGGGCTAATAGTCCACTGACCTAAGATTGAAGGAAATTGATCTAGGTTATACGTAAGGTTAAGTCACTAAATAGGAGCAGTATCATCTTTAGAAGGTCAATATTGAAGTCGTCAAAGGAAAGCAATTAGGGTTCAAGTATTAAACCAATTCATATGAAAGAATAAGCCTAACAATGGATTACTATAAAAATTATAAAAATAATATGGTAACTAGAGGTGACGAATATGTTATAAATATTACAAGAGTTGAAACAAAAAAATTTTCTACAACTTCAATTTTCCCATAACCCCCTACCCGTATGATCAAAATGGTGACATATGAATATAATTTTAGGAGATTAAAAACCCTTCTAGTATAGTCTTTTGACTATGAGCACCATGGAAGAACTTATTGTCCACCAAGTTAAACATAGGTTAAACAAGAACCTCATTGAGCAAGACCCGAAGGACATTCTTATAAACATGAGGCTTGAACATCCTAATGAATTATAATACTCCTTAAATACTTAGAATGATTAAATTTTAAAATTTTAAAACCATATCCCTACGAGGCATTTGCGGCTTAATTCAATTCTCAAACCTAGGTGATTACCAAAGGACTCACTGCTTTGACCGAGTAGAAGACCAGGATCCATCAGGATTAGGAATAAATACAACGAGTTGTTTGCCCTGGTCAGGTGGGAAATCGACGTATCATATTTGAGCCTACCATAATTATTTTTCCGTATTAGCCCAATCATAGAGAGTAGATTATACCACCCTTAGGTAAAATTTATCATCAAACACTTAGCACGATAATAATGATTTGGACATTTATTTTCAAACCTTAAAGGTAGAAACTTTTAAGGGGGGTAGACCATTATGAGCTAGGCTAGTGTAGTTGTTATATACCTTAAAATGTATATAAACCTGAAACCAACAAAACTAAGCAAATAAAATAATAAAACCTTTACTTATTGCCCTTAGGCAATTTCAGGGACAAAATTATTTTTAGTGGGGTAGATTATAACATCCCAGATTTTTTTCAACTTGGCAATGGACGTCCTTAGGAAATGGGTTGATCATAACATCTTATTGACTTCTCATAACTCAATCCCAAAGTCTCAAATCCCCTTTTAATCCATTTCCTTCAAAATGTCACCTTTCACCACCTTATTCTTTAAATATTTCCAAGTACTTTCATATTAAACACTAATCATAAAGTTTAAATGATGAAGAATAATAATGAAACTAAAATTTATAATAAATAGTGACTATATAACTAAATTAGATTTTTGACCATTAAACTTTTGGAATATTACAAAATAAATAGGTTATTTGGATAGATCAGCTTCTCCTACCTCAAAATCATATATTGCAGGTTGAACAACTCATTTCGGTTTTTAAAATACACCCATTTTAAATATCAGGTGGCAAAACCACCACCAGGCAGTCCAGCGGACTGCGATGTCATCGCGCCGACCGCGAGGCATTGCCAGTGCACCCTTGCTGCAGTTTTCTGTAGTTTTTGACCGAATTCAAAAGTCATATCTCCCTCGTTATAACTTTGATTTAGGTGATTTAAAATCCAAATTGAAGCTTGATAAGTCTAGTTTCATATAAAAATATAATAAAATTTTTAATATAGTTAAATATTGGTTGATGTGATAACTGTTCAAAGATTATTAGTCTAGATACCTACTACTTCTAGAATTTTTAGAATTTTTCTACAATACAAAATCTAATGAAATTTAGTAGAGGAAAAGTATCATTGATTATGAAATATTAAAAAAAATAATTAAAATAATATACTAACTAAAAGTATCAAAAAGAAACATAGAACTACCCTAGGACCTTATTCTATCAAAATTAGGGTGGAATTTAGTTAAGTACTAAACTAAATAATTGCAAGGTTTAACTTAAAACACTATCTATACAAATGCCAAGACTAAAAATCACTAATTTTATTGACTCAACGTCCCTTACAAATCTAGGACAAATCTCAAAACCCAGTTGCTCCCGAGAGCACATAGAAAGTCTATATCAGACCTGGACCGCACGTCAAAAGTCTGATTACCATAAAACTATAAGGTTATGACTACATTATTAGGCTTGACAACCATTGCGGGAATCGAGTTTAAATAGTATCTAGAAACATACAACTTGTGCCTGAAGCGAAGTGTGTAAGAAACGTGAAAATCTTTAGAAAATGAATTCAAACATAAATAATTTGGGCCATTCACTTGCAGGAAAAATTAAAGACTTTGGACTGTCAGATTCTGATCCAAATACACCCATGGATCAGGAGAATTTCCTTACATCTATTGGTATACTTATGGCCTTGATTGAGTAACGATGACCATTGATCTGATATGGGTCCTTTTCGACCAATCCATTTGTCAGATCACACCATAAACACAATCCTAGTGTAAATCCATCATCAGAGAACTTGCCCTGTGATGTATGTGAGAAATGGACCTTCCCAGGGGTCCAATATGTCCAAAACATATGCCTTTTGGCTGGTACCCAAGTATACCATGGCCCTGGGGCCATTTGCATCGCTTTTGGGCCTATATATAGCCCTTATTTCACCCCATTTCTATTCCATACGATTTTCTCCAAACATTATGAGAGAGAAGGTAGAAAAGAGGGGAAAAGAGTGAGGAGAAGAGTGAGAGTTTGGGAGATCGTTGATGGGATTCACTCCCACTACTCCACGCACTGAATTGCCTCCTCACCATCACTACACGAATCGTTCCAACTTCAATTTGAGTAAGAAATCATAACCCTTATCTTGATTTAAGAATCCAAATAGAGTAATCGATCTAATAGCTAACCTGTTTCATGATTTAGGTGGCCGTTGTTCTGTAGACAGAAGTGTAAGATTCGAACCGAGTTCGAAACGAGTTATCAATGAAAGGTGTGGACTGTAAATGTTTAGGTTATAGTTTTCAAGGCTTTCAATGTCAGCAATGATTTATATCTGACTTGATTGTTGTCATATGATCTTAGTTACAATGTATTTGATAAACTATACATGTGTGTGAACTATGAACATATAATGCATTCCATGTGTTTGTTGAAATGTTTGAATGAAAGTGTAATTATGATTTATTCTTTCCATGACTATTAATCTAGAATACATGTTTGTTGTGTATATCACAACTCCTTTGTGAAAGGGTTTGCCATAATATATGTTATAACTAATTTATGTCATGTATGTAGTAATGTATAGTTTAAGTGTTTGATAAAATGTCTGAATGAGAAAATGGTTGATGAATTGTATTTAATGAGGGTGTTGAGATGGGATTTTCAACTACCATATCCGTATCTATAATTTCCTTCATGTAATATAAATTGTTACTATGTGATTTATGGATGAAATGCATGTGTATAATAGCATGTTCAATGTATTTGATAAAATGCTCAAATGAAATTTATTTTTGAATTGTTTATTAAATGTTGTTATGATTAACATATGTTACTACCCGTTGCAATTGAGTATAATTGGGAGTACTACGTAGTCCAAGAAATCGGTAACGGATCCCGATTCAATGGCCGAACTAGTTTCGGCGCATTAGATACATTTGATGAATCCAAGCCTAACGTTGATGGTCGAAAGTGGATAGGCCACGTGAAGTACTTGCGTGCTCCATGTTGATTAATTCAGTGTGCGCTCGTGCCAATCAAACTTGTCAAATAACCCGATTGGCCTATTGTGTGTTTACCATGTATGGACACTACTGCTTGAATCTTAGGTACCACTTGCTGATGTAAAACCCGTCTCAACCATGGTACCATGATCCGCTAAGACTCATGAGTCGGGCAATGTGGTATGGGACACCATGTTCAAGCTGTCGGCATATGATGGTGTGACGAGCCTCCCCGTAGTGCCCAGTGAGCAACCCAAACTCGTGCGCTGAATACGGTGGTATGGGACACTGTATTCGAGCTTGGCTGTGGTCCCAGTATGGGTTGGGTGTACTATCTGATCCGGACTTGCTTCAAAAATAACGGTCCATTTGGTAGGGCGTTGGTGGAGTGACCTCGAGTATAATTAATTGAACTCGCTTATCCACTACTTTCATTAGGGATGATGCCCTACAACTTGCCTATCATATGTGATTAACTAGGATTGATGACCCTAGATGGATCCTTTTGGGTTAATGATATAAAGGGAACCTTAGCTTCTTGAATCTGCTGTATGAATAAGCCTAACTAAGTACTTAGCTAACACTATCATGTACTGCACTGCATATGCTTTGGTGAGGAAGTGAACAGTGGGATTGCCACACGCGATCGTGAGATAGTGTCGCTAAGGGAGTGAAGGAGAGGGTATGCATCATTTCAGCATATCATCCCCGCATTAATAGGAGTAGCTAGGATTGTTTGATGTATTGCTTTATCATTACTACTTGACTGAATTGATAACATGTTAACCTTTGGTTTATAATTCCACTAAATTAGTTACTCATTCCCCCTGGGATGGTGTTTTAAAACACCAACCAGACTCTGTTGTAGATGCAGGTAATGGTGGAGTCTATGCAGCTGAAATGGACTTCATGGACGAGGAGGAGGAATTCTCCTATGTTCAGCTCTCAGGTCGGTCTGTATAGACCTAGAGCTGCGTCACCAGGGATTATAGGGACATTGGATTAGATGTAACTTTAAATTTTAATATTTTGTATAATTTGGATAAATTATATATATATATTCAGCCCAGTAGCACATTCATACTCTAGAGGTTATGAAACACGTATATACTCTATATATTTACCTTACTCTTCCACTTGCTTAATTACATTAACTCTGGAGTATGATATGCTGATTTAGTGTAATCCCACTCATGTTTAATGAACTAATATGAATAACATTTAATCATCATTATCTATGTTGCATAAGTGATGCATTAGAACTCATGAGTTGAGCTATTCTTGACCCCCAATTTTCGGGGCGTTACATCCTCTGACCCTCTAGAGACGTGCCTAGCCCACTCCCATGATTATGATGATGATATGATTAGGGAGATGGAGACCATGCTAGATATCATGCCGGTACTTGAAGTTAACTGGTGAATGCCACAATTTAAAGAATTGCCCCAAACTAATGTAATAACTCTACCATCTAACCTCAAGGTACCGAAGCTTGACCTAAAACCTTTGCCCTTTGATTTTAAAATATGATTATTTAGGTCAAGATGAGACATACTCGATAGTGATTTCTTCCAACATTGAGTACTAATAAGAGAGTATGCTCATCTTTACTCTCATAAGGCACAAGGGAGCCCTTGGAAGGTCGATTACAAACCTCCAGGGGATTGACCCTGTGATTTGTACTTACCGCATTTATCTAAAGGATATCGTGAAGACCTCTTACTAACCACTACGTACAGTAAATCTAAACATGAAGGAAATGATTAAAGTTGAGGTTCTTAAGCTATTAGATGTGGGTATCATTATTAGATAGCCAATGGGTGAGTCCAACTCAAGTGGTTCTTAAGAAGTCCGGAATCACCATCATAGCCAATGAAGATAATGAACTCATGCCAACTAAAGTCATTACTGGCTGGAGAATGTATATTGACTACAGGAAGTTGAATACCTTCAGGAAGAAGGACCACTTTCCTTTGCTCTTCATTAATCAAATGTTGGAAAGGCTAGCTGCTCATTCTTATTATTGTTTCCTTAACGGGTATTCAGGCTACAACCAGATAAAGATAACCCTTAAAGATCAAGAAAAGACTACATTTACATGTCCCTTAGGCACCTTTGCTTACCGAAGGATAGTATTCGGACTATTTAATGCCCCCACCACTTTTCAGCGATGCATGTTGAGTATTTTTCTGACATGGTGGGGCAATATCTAGAGGTCTTCATGGATGACTTCTCTATCTTCGGTCCATCCTTCAGTGATTGCTTGGAAAATCTTAAATGTGTGCTGAAGTGATGTGAGGAAAAGAATTTGGTACTAAATTGGGAGAAGTGCCATTTCATGGTTCGTAAGGGGATTTTCCTTGGACATATTATCTCGTCTAAAAGAATTGAGGTAGATAAGGCTATGATTGATCTTATCTCTAACTTACCTCCACCCAAGAATATACAAGATGTGCGATCCTTTTTAGGACATGTTAGACTTTACAAAAGATTCATAAAGGACTTTAGTCACCTCTCTTGTCCTTTATGAAATCTACATAAAAAGGATGTGCCATATGAGTGGACTAAACAATGCTAGGAAGCTTTTTTTGCGTTCAAGGGCATGCTAACCATTGCACCTATCATGCAACCACCCGATTAGAGTATCCCTTTTGAACTTATTTACGATGTGTTCGATTATGCTCTTGGGGCAGTGTTAGGTCAGATAAAAGATAAGAAGCCCTATGTTATACATTTTGTAAGTAGAACCTTAAATCCTGCCCAAGTGAATTACTCTACTACGGAGAAGGAGCTCTTAACCGCAGTATTCGCTTTGAACAAATTCAGGTCCTACTTGATTGGATCTAAGATCATCATCTACACTAATCATACGGAACTCAAGTATCTTTTTTCTAATAATGATGTTAAGCCCTACTTGATAAGATGGATCCTTGTACTCCAAGAATTCGATTTGGAAATAAAAGATAAAAAGGAAGTAGAGGACATAGTGGCTGACCATCTTTCCCACCTTAATCCCTTTGATTCCATTGAGACGACACATATAAATGACATGATCCCTGATGAACAACTGTTTAAAGTCTCCCATTCACCTTAGTTTACGGATATTGTTAATTATCTTACTACATGTTTCATGCCGACACACTAGACTATGCAAGATAAGAAGAAAATTTTTGCTGAGGTACGTAAAATCTTCTAGGATGATCCATATTTATTTAAATATTTCCTAGATCATATTCCAAGGAGATGTGTTCCAGACAACGAACACCAAAGTGTCATCTCTTTCTATCACACTATTTTAAACAAGAAACAAAATGTATTTTGTTTAGAAAATTTTATTCACTTTATAATTAATAGAAGAGGGCCAGAAGGATAATCACAACATTAATGTTAATTTATTTCTTCTAAGTTCTTTCACATCTCATTCTCCTTTGATTCCAAAATAGAATATTCACAATTTACACTAAAAGTAATTGCAATATTAGATGAAACCAATTATCAAGTTTAAAGTCATTAAAAGGGTTCATTGTGCGCAAAAGTCCTTAGTGCACAGATAGTCTTTGTGCGCAGATTGCCTTCGTGCGTAGATAGTCTTTGTGCGCACATTGTCTTTGTGCGCAGACACTTTTATTCATGGAGTCTTATGTGCAGACGATCTTCTTGCACGGTTGATCTTTATGTGTAGAACCTTTGTGCAAAGATGCCTTTGTGCGAAGAAAGACTTCGTGCGCAGAAACCTCTGTGCACTAATAGCATTATGCGCCGCACAGTAGCTACTCCGCACAATGATCAACGAACTAAAACTCGTTTCTACCTTCTCTCTCTGATCTGTTCTTCTTCAAATACGGGATTGTGACCCTTGTAGAGGGGTATAGCCCTCTCACATGTGTGATTGTGCCACGTTAACACCATACTCCGTGTTGTGTGCTTCACGTTGTGTACTCCATGTAGTGTGGACACCATTCTGTGAATTCCTTCATGCGGACTCCTCTGTGTGGACACCTTTCTGTGAATTGCTTCGTGTGGACTCCCCTCTGTGAATTCCTTTATGCGGACTCCTATGTGCGGACACCTTTCTGCACAAATCTTCTTTCTCACATTAGTTTCCGCACAAAGACTCCTATTTTCTTATTTCTTCTCTCTTTTCTTCTTCTGTCTCTTTTTTTATGCCTTAACAGATGCCCCCTTGATCCTGCATTCGTTTATACCTTTAAAATAATGTAGGATCAAGAAATAAGAAAATTAATTTTATGGTGCGCAATCCTTTTAATATGGTTATCCTTAGGTTCGTGCGCGCACTTCAGCTTGCGCACATTGGTCAGCGCATTACCTCTTACGCATGATGACCAGCGCACCACCCCTAGCGCACAATGACCAATAGTCTCCTATAAATACAGGACTTAGCCCTTTCCAAACCATTATCTCCTACTGTTCATTGTGTTAAATTGCTCTCTCAGCTAGACTGTTGTGCGCTAATCCCGTTGTGCGCTGCACAGTACCCTTTCTGCACAACAACTTTTTCCGCACGCCAGCTTTTTCCGAACAACAGCATTTGGACCAAAATAGGTAACTTCTACACACAAGGCTTTGTACAAAGAGGCTCCTTCTAGCTGCGCACAAAGCTGGATGCACAACAGCCCCTTTATTTTATCTTAAATTTTTAATCTTCAATAAATCTCTTCCTCAACTCTGATTTTCTACTAATTTTCCTTGCAAGTTATGATGGCTGGTTCATCAAAGAGACCTCATATTTCTGTAAATACTACAGAACCTTCTAATCCTCAACCAACTGAACCCTAAGCTCACAAAAGACCAAGATCTGAAGAATATTCAACTTTTTTCAAAGAACCGTCTCCCATCATCATCAATGTTAGTGATCGCATTCAGCGTTTATCCAACCATATTCGAATAGTTGTTTTAATGCGAGAGATAGAGGGTCCTCCAACAGAATGACAAGAGTTAGACTAGGAGAATTGGTTAAAATCCACAGCCAACCTTCGGACAGATGCAACCCAATTATCTGCAGCTGAGACTTCCCCTGATGCAACCTTCACTAAGAAGAAGAAGGGAAAGAGTAAAGACGAAATCTTCCAAGAGAAAATCTAAGAACATAATCAGAGGTGCTTTCAAAACGCTTGGGATTCAATCAGATCATACCCAGACGTGATCAAATTTTGCAATCCTTATAAGGATGAAACCATCACTATACCTTTGCTCCTTCATCGTCATCATTCCATAATGGAGAGTGAACCAACTGACTTCATGACACAAAATAGACTTCTATATGTGTCAAACTGGGTAATAAAGGAACCAAAACTTCTTGAAGGTTACCTAACGGAGAAAGGAATGGTCCAGAAAACCAGTCAAGTAGTATACATGCACTTCCTCATACCATGCTTTGATCTTCACAACTTATACCCTACACATTTTTTCAAAATAATACAACAATGCGTTCGTCATCGTGACTCTTTGTGGGGTAAGGAAGAGTTCAGAACCCGGGGTCTTTAGACAGATTGTCAATACTACAGTGTGTGGACAAAATCAATCCTAAAGAAATATGAAAAGACTCTTATTCTTGCTAGAGTCTACCATGCTATAGAAGCTACCTCTGAATTCTTCCACAAGGATACAATGATCTACAAGGGTTTTTTAAAATATTGGTCTTCTTCCACAAATTCCTTCCATCTCCTGATTGGAGAAGTAAAGATCAGTTTATGGGATCTATTCAAAATGGCTGGTCTACCCATTATTGGATCTTTCTTGGACAAATATATTCCCATAAATGAAGAAGTCACTTATGTGGACCTAAACAGGATCCCCAAAATTACTTCCTCAATAATCGCACTTTTTCAAGAAATGTCTTATTTTCCAGACATCCATAAGATATCACCACTTTCATGGCTTGTAAATTTTTCACGATACTTAGTGTTAGTACCCTTATCATCCTCTCCATTTCTTTATAAAACTTGATCCCTTTTTAATATAAATTGCTAACCTTTCTTGTTTCCCTTTTTTTTTAGATTTCCTGGTAGTCATGGCCTGTAACTGGAAGCTAATTAAAAAAAAAAAGAGGCCCTACTATGTTTACTGCTGAGACTGAATTGGCTACTTTCCTAGGCTTCTGGCTGAGCTTGGTTGTTCATTCAAGTTCAAAAAGCTTAGACTTTATTCAACCTACTCTGTTTGTAGCGGCAGGCGTAATGGCAAAATGTAAAAGAAGATATTCTTTAGCTTCTCCTGTATTATGCTCACTGTACCGAGCTTTTGGGACATGCCGCAGCACACTGTTCAAGCCCAGCGCTAGGAGCCTCATCTGCTTTCACTCCTTGGCATTATTTCTCTAGTTGGCTAGGCGTTTACTTTCCTTGGACATATGATGACCTAGAGAAAGATTATGTTCATCCTGAGCATCTACCTTTATGGAATTTCCAGCAGCGAAAGATGATAAAGAAGACATATGACTGGATAGTAGACAAGATTGACAATCTAGAATCTTTTGATTTCTTCTCTTTCCACCTAGATCATCAAGCTGAAGATAAAGATGTCGAAGATAACAACCATCTGGACTCCGTCGAGTGAACCTTTTTCTTATGTATTCGTTCTAGTAGTCTTCCTTTACGATAAGGAGTAGAATTTTGGAGAGAACCATATTACCCCAATCGATTTGCTAGGAAATTTAGATATGACCAAACCGTACCGCAAATAGGAGAAGATGTTACCCGAGCTATGCGAAGTTATGGAGTTAGCCCTTATAACTGGGCTTTGATATGGAAATTACAACTGGTAAGGAATTTCGGTTCCCGATTCGTTCTACCAGGATATAACCATCGAGTGACAGCCTCATACGCCTGGACGTGATGGTGGGCAAACCAATACTATTTGGTACATAATCGTTTTCCCTTGGATCATCCTGCTTGGATCCCCGGTCCAAGTTTGAGAAATTACAGGCCAAACAAGGAATAGGTTATTTTTATGAGAAAGATCATGCTAATGTTTCTGGAGAACTTTATCGTAAAATTTCTCTAGAAGAGCCTATTAGAGAGATTAAACTGTCAAACACCTTAGAAGGCTGGTTTGCATTTGGCTCTCCTTGATCTACTAAAGCGAGGAATACAGCCCCTACCCCTCATAAAGGGTTTGAGACTATAGATGGTACTCTACCTTCTTCCATTCCTAAAAGAAAGGTTAGCCTCTTCCTGATACCTCTACCACCACAAATCCTACAATCATTGTCACTCCTTCTAATATTATTCGCATTACCATGAGCCCCTTGATAGTTACAACTTCTTCCTCTTTAGCAACTCATCGCACTGCAACCTTAACTCCTTCTGTTGCAAGTCAAGTTGTTTCATCCCTAATGACCCGATCTCGTACTAAATCATTGTCCCTTGTCATTCTGGCCCAACCAACTCCTTCTCCAATTAGAAGTACACATCTTCTTCCAGTAATGACCGTATACCAGGAGAAATAGATAGTATCAGTAGATGATAGTTCTTTAGAATACTTTGCTAACATTGACAGTGATGACCTCTCTTCTTCTACAAGCTTGGTTGATGAAGAAGATGATGCCTTACTAGATGCCAACACTGGTGCTGAAGTAGATATTAGGGAAGAAGGAAATGTCCAGGCTACATCTTCACTTCACGACATCACACCTAATCCACATATTCCTCTTCCAACCGTAATGGATTCTTTAGAAGAGGAGCAACTAGACTACGGAGAATTTGAATGTTCTCCTAGAGCGAATATCTTCTTCTCTTTTGATCCTACATATTCTCCATGGATTGTAGAGACTACTGGAACAACTGTTCATGGAGTACCAATATTAGCAAGGACAGAAGCTCAATCGTTAAGACCTCCAATAGAAACAAGAGATGTTCTTCTTTGTCACAACATAGAGGAAACTTTATCGGCCTCAGTTGCCCTGCATGGCTCTCCTCTTCATGCAGATAAATCCCTGATGGTACATCCCTCTTTCACTCAACTAGTGGCCAGGAATTTGGAATTCTCCTCAGATCCCATTGATGTATCGACCCCAACAACTATTGATCCTAGTACAAGAGGGGCTCAAGAACTCTCTTTCAATGTTGTTGTTGCCACAGATACACTGGGATCTGTAGTTCCTTCAACCCGATCAGCTCAATCTACTCCTATTTTCATTCTTGAACAAGGTACATATAGACATAAATATTTCTTTATTTGAAATATCCTTTCTTTCTAAAATTATAATTTCTTCTTTTCTTCTTATACAGCCACAATCATGCCATCCCCAAGTGGTTCTGAGGGTTCTAACTTAGTGACTTCGGTCTTTGATGGTCTTTCATTGGAGAAAGTATCACCTTTCACATTAGGATTATTCAAGAATGCACTCTTGTTCATCATTAACGCTTTTAAAGACCCAACTCAATGGCCTTTCTTAGATAGTGCTTTGGTCATTCTTGATCACTCTGCTTGCCTTGCACATATTAATGTTCAGTCCCTTCATGATTTTTTATCATCAATATACATTACCTTCAATCTCTTCTCCCACCTTTACTTCCACTGAAGCATAAAATTCTATTGGGTATGGATGTTTTGCACTGGCCTTAACCTGAAATCTTCTTGGAGGAGCTAAAAATGGCCTGTTTCTTTCAACATACGGTAATGGCACTGTATAATTAGACTGCAAAATTCACAATTATTTTGGTGATAACAGAGTTAATGGCGGCTGCCCTAGTTGCCTCAAGTGTTTCGGTATGAAATAAAATTTCTTCTTCTTCACTGCTGCAGTCATGAATGACTTTGCCTCTTCTATCTTCTCTCTAGTCAGATTTATCTGATGGTCCTTCAGCATTCTACCCTCATCATTCTTTTTTTCATCTTTAGCGAACCCTCTATAATAATTTGCATCTGCAAAGAATGACTCGGCTTCTGTATATGGCTTTACATCAGCCATTACCTTATATTGTATTCCATCTTTACAATATTTGAAGCATTGATGTAACGTAGAGGGTACAATACTGTATTGATGGATCCATGGCCTGCCTAGGAGAAGATTGTAAGTTCTCACAGCATTTATAACGTGGCATACGACATCAGTAATCAATTCTCCTATTTCAAGCGTCACTGTGATTTTACCAAGTGCACGCTGCCATCTTGATTGAAGCCATATATCATCATTCCACTACGGCGTAGGTCAAAACGATGATAACCTAATTTTCTCAGCATTGAGAGTGGTAAGAGGTTCACTACAGACCCATTATCGATTATAACCCATTTGACCTTCTTTCCCTAAATATGGCCTTTCATCATTAGTGGTTTGTTATGCTCTACCTCATAGATCAAATCATCTTTAGAAAAAGAAATGACCAGTAAGTAAATTTCTTGCTCATCTTGCTTTTCACGTTCAAAATTTTCCAATAGAGTTTCTCTGACATACCAGTTAGATAATTCCTGGACCAAACTCTATCAAAATTTTTCTGACAATTTCAGTGCATCATAAATGCTCAATTGAGCCGGTATGCCCTTCAGATGACTTACTATATCATAAGCTACTTTCACCATCTCATTGTTCTTTCCTTTCATGTCATTATCATTCTGCTCCCTAGTGGTTTCTCTTCTCACTATCCCTTCTTTTTGCTTCGCGGGACTTGTTACATTCCTTCTTGACCGCAATGTAATCACCGCCACCTCCTCTGTCGTATTATAGTTCTCTTCTTTTCTCATTTTTTGGCCCTTTTCTCGGATTGTAAACACATTCACCATTGTTATCGCATCTCTTTCCTTTTCTTTTCCAACTACTATATCACCCCTATCTATCATCCGTTGTATTATGCGCTTCAATGTATTATAATTTTCTGTTGGATGTCCCACCAGGCGATGATAGCGGCAAAAATCTTTCTCTAGTTTTTGTTACATCTTTGAGATGCTTGGGTTCCAATAAATCAATTGTATCAGCCTTTAACAATTGGTTCATTATAAGAATAACATCTTCCTTGTTAAATGCGAACCCTTTAGGAGAATTGAGCATCCTAGAACTCTTTCCACTGTATCTATTTCTTAATTGATACCATTCTTCTTTCTGTTCGGGTCTATTTCCTTTTGAGTCCCTTTGTCGGCTCTGGTAAGTCCAAACGTGATCCCTGTCTCAATAGAATTCAAAGACATTTTGACTTGTTCATTTTCTTTCGGCAACTTTCTACATGAGGCTCCCAATGTTTTCCATCTGTTTATAAATTTTTCCACCGGTTCTCCTTCTTTCTACCGTACAGAAGCCAATTCTGTAATGCTCACATCATACTCCGAAGAGAAGAATTTGACATAAAAGCATCTTGCATTTGCTCCCAAATGCATATTGAACCTGGAGCCAAGTTAAAGTACCATCGAAATGCCTTATGTGTCAGTGATGACCCAAACAACCGCAAACAATACTACGACACCGTAGAAAAATTCCCCATGCTAGTAATGAAGTGAATCAAATGTTCCTCTAGTGATCCCTCCCCATTGAACTTTTAAAAATCTGGACGCTTAAAGTTGACCGGGAATTAGACATCTTCTACTTCTCTTAGGTATGGCGTTCAGTACCTGAAGCAGCTAGTACTTTCATGTTCTCTCTCTATTCTGACAGCTTCTTTAACAACTCGTCTCACTTCATCTTGTGTTATGGTTCTCGTATCTGGGATAAACTCCCACGATCATGTCCCCTGTGGCTGAGAACCTTTTAGTTGATTCTCTTTTCCATTCATCGCACCCATCATCGGTGGAGCCGCCATCTGGGCTACATTGTGTGCGAGGGTTGCAAAAGTCTCTCTAAGATTCCACATTCTTCCATTAGTGTTCTTTGCACTTCTTCCATTGCATTCATATGATCTTCTGTGGTCGACATATTGTCTTGATTTGTTCCGACCATATGCACTACAACTTCTACACTCTTCGATGAAGCTGTGGTTGGGGTGGAGTGAGAGTACGTCGATGCAATAGGGCTCACGAAGAGAGGAGAGGACAGAGTTTCGTTAAACCTCTGAGTACTTCAAGTGATATTAATCGAGCATGGTGACACGATCACTGGTGAGCTTGTTAATAACACATTACCTTTCTGCTCCCCTGTCCATTTAATTTTAGGGGCGGTCAAAGCTAGGAAGTTGCGCGATATCAATCGTGGAATTATTCACTTAGGATATATCGCAGTTTAGGATTTCTCTTGGCAACGTTACCCATTATCGGTCCTCTAATTCTTACCAGCAATGAATTCGTTCTTGCCACACAGCATGGGTCCTTGTCTTCCTGTGCATGACAACAGTCCATTCATCTCCTTCTTTCTGTGCTACTAGTG
Organism: Magnolia kwangsiensis; assembly: GCA_037074715.1. NCBI lineage: Eukaryota > Viridiplantae > Streptophyta > Magnoliopsida > Magnoliales > Magnoliaceae > Magnolia > Magnolia kwangsiensis. The sequence continues at coordinate 55,074,432 of CM073575.1, read as the reverse complement.
AAGTAGTTACGACTGTAGCAGCTGCTTGCAGTTTTATTTGTCAGCTCGATACTATTTTATCTTTGCTACCCTCAGTTTGCTAATCAACATATTCAAAGATGAATCCCATTGTAGTGAAGTAGAAAATCATTTTTTCTTGAATAATCGCCATTGCCTGCTTAGTCGCGGTATTCTATTCTTTCCTTCTTCTCTCTCTAAAAGAAAAAAAAGGTAAACGAAATCAATATTTATATTAAATTGTATTCTATTTTGGAGATGAAAGGCTGGATGTTCCCCAGCGGAGTCACCATTTTGTTTCAAACAAGAAACAAAATGTATTTTGTTTGAAAAATTTTATTCACTTTATAATTAATTGAAGAGGGCCAAAGGATAATCACAACATTAATGTTCATTTATTTCTTCTAGGTTCTTTCACATCCCATTCTCCTTTTATTCCAAAATAGAATATTCACAATTTATATTAAAAGGGTTCATTGTGCGCAAAAGTCCTCGGTTCGCAGATAGTCTTTATGTGCAGATTGCCTTCATGCGTAGATAGTCTTTGTGTGCAGACGCTTCTATTCATGAAGTCTTATGCACAAACGATCTTCGTGCATGGCTGATCTTTATACGCAAAACCTTTGTGCACAGATGCCTTTGTGCACAAAAAGACTTCATGCGCAGAAACCTCTGTGAACTAATTGCATTGTGCGCCGCACAATAGTTACTCCGCACAATGAGTAACGAACTATAACTGTTTCTACCTTCTCTCTCTGATCTGTTCTTCTTCAAATGCTGGATTGTAACCCCTGTAGAGGGTCGAGGGGTATTTATAGCCCTCTCACATGTGTGATTATGCCACGTCAACACCATACTCCGTGTTGTGTGGTCCATGATGTGCGCTTCACGTTGTGCGCTCGATGTGGTGTGGACACCATTCTGTGAATTCCTTCGTGCGGACTCCCCTCTGTGAATTCCTTTGTGCGAAATCCTATGTGCGGACACCTTTCTGTGCAAATATTCTTTCTCATATTAGTTTCCACACAAAGATTCATATTTTCTTCTTTCTTCTCTCTTTTCTTCTTCTGTCTCTTTTTTATGCCTCAACACACACTCAGTCCTATGGTGGTCAGTTTTCTTCTAAAAAGCTTTAAGGCCCGTACCCTAGTACCATATCATATTCCTTAGACTCACACAATCCTCCCCATCGAATTTTGGTGACTCGCGACCTGTAGACAGCGATTGTGAACGACCTTAAGTTGTATTCCATAAATTTGAGTTGACTCGATCTGAAACCTATACCAATGCGACCACACCATCACCACGGTTCTAACACCGTGTCTTGTGCAGAATGCGATGCTTAGGCTAGGAGTTGTGGCTGTGTATAATCCTGGCAAAACATCACACGTTGCTGGTCCGGGGGATTCCAGATAAGATAGGATCTCCATAAATAGAATCATCATTATATGACATCATGCCTACCTAACCTAGCCTAACCTACACCTATCATGACATCATGCCTAGCCCCACACATGCCTTACAACTCATTATTACTAGCATGCTACCCTCTCTCTATTCTCATGCCTCTTACAAACAAATCATTACCTCTTACACCTAATCATCTACACTACCTCTCTCTCTCTCTCTCTCTCTCTCTCTCTCTCTCTCTCTCCCATTCTCCACCATTTGTAACCATTGGAGCTCTAGGGAGAAAAGAAGAAACACTCAAAAAACTTAGCCCATTCTCTACCATTGATCTCACCCATCTAACCCTTAAAACCCCATCATCCACCATTGAAGAAGGAGCTTTAGAGCTTAGGAGTGCTATGAAGCAAGAAGAGGATAGAGTTGGGTGCTCCTTAAGCTAGATTTCTCTATTTTTATGCATGAGGCAAGTGGGACCTACCAATTAATGCATGTATCCATGATGGGGCCATTCTTCATAGATCCCATCATGATGTTTCCTTAATGCCTAACATGTAAGGGGTCATCTAAACCCTTGATTTGTGGTGGGGATAATTTGTTGATTTGAGGACCCACACAATCTTGGGACCTATCTTGATGTGTGCATTATATCACAGAAGGGAGCTCTCTCTCCCCTATATGATGGCCCACTTAATGATGTATGACTATTATCCATGCTATCTAAATGATGAACCACATGGCTGTCCAAAAATGGGACCCACCTTGTTACCCATTTTCGGGCCACGTGGACGAAAGGAAATCGTAAATATCAGCTTGATCTGTGGACCCCACCATGACTGATGTGCAGTATCCACACCGTCCCATTTGTCGGGCCCACCTTGCTGACATCCAACAGCATTGCTGCCTGCCTGGCTATTTTAGGATAGACCTTAATGAAGGGAAAATGCAAATCTCAGCTGGATCCTTGTTGTTGCTGGGCCACCACATGGAGCACCTTGCTGTATGTGTTATATTCACACCATCCATCCATGGGACCCACCGTATGTGTGGTGTCCACACTGTAAGTGGGATGTGGACCCCACCCGATGTATGTCTTTCATCCACCATCCAACATCTGGATGGTGGGAAGCACCTGAGGTATATGTTTTAGCCACACCGTCCAGTTGAGGACAGTGGGACCAACTGATGCATGTATCCTATCCACCGTCCAATTAATACGGTGGGACCCACCTTGCACGTGCTACACGTGTGGCGTCTAGCATCGTCCTTCTAGGACGGTGGGGCCTACCATGGCGTATGTGTTGTATATGCACCATCCATCGGATGAACAGTGGGATCCCCTAACGACGTATGCATTGTATCCACTCCGTCCATCAGCAGGCCAACTGTGATGTGTATGTTATCCAGGCCGTCCATCGAATGGGCCACCCAGCAGGACTCACCTATTGTGTATGTATAGGGCCCACCTATTGTGTATGTGCAAGGCCCACTTACTATATGTTTTATATCTATGATACCCATTTATGTTGTGTAGAGGCCCACCTTGATGTATATGTTCCATACACACTATCATGCAATTTTAAGACCATGGGCCCTATTACCATGTCAGGTCCACCATATGTATGTGTTAGCTAGGCTATCTAGATTATAGGACGTCCAGCAGGCCCAGAAGGGCTGGACATCTAGCCATTGGAGCACACCTTGTTGTATGTGATATATGTGTTGTCCATCCATTTTTCTGGAGCATGTGACTTATCCCATGAGGCCCACCATGATGTATGTGTTTTATGTACCTTGTCTATCTATTTTTTTTAGAGCTATAAGTTGTTCCAAGAGGCCCACCATGATGTATGTGATAATATTTATGTTGCCCATCCATTTTCTAGCTAGTATAAGGGCCATGGGCCCCCATTATAAGTTAGATTCCATTCCCAAAGTAGGTTGCACCTTATGAGCAATGGTGGTTAAATGTCCACATTGTAAACCTCCCTAGGGCCCATTATTAAGCCCATTTTCATCTTCTCTTATTGGGCTACCCCTAATCATTAGGCCCCCATTAATGTTAGTGATACCCATTTTTCCTTTATTGGGCTATCTCAAGCCATTGGGCCCTTGTTGATGTTATTGTCACCCAACTTCCTTATTGGGCTATTCCATACCATTGGGCCCACATTGATAGTGATGTCTTCCACCATACCCTGTAGGACTACTCAAACCTTTGGACCCTTCTTGTGGTCATACCGAGTCTTCCATAGGAAATGTGGTCCTCCTAGATACACGCGTTTGACCAAGCTTAGTGACCAAACCCATGGCCCACTTAGATGATGAGCGAGCTACCCGATCCATTTGTAAGGACACATAGTCCTAGATGTATGGACCCCACCAAAGCCCACCTTGTATTCATATCGGTCCCCCATAGGAAAGCCTAGTTACTATATGATAGAGTAAGTGAGGAAGCCCACTTACTGTACTTAGGCTCACCCTCTTGACTTCCTTTATTTTATGACCATTAAACTCACCCCATGAGGTCTATCCTTGATGTAGTATGACATCTAGACCGTCCACTATCTATAGGTGAGTGCTTCATCACCCCTTGATATAGATGGAAGAATCTGTGGTATCAGGTTGGTATATCCACTGTTTAGATCTGATCTATGTTTTGAACTAGATCCGCCATCCTTTTTATGGACCCTATCATGTATTTAGGTCAATTATTATCTATATTTGATAATCATGCTAGTATGCTTAGTCTAATTGGATGCGCTTAGTGATGGGTGAGACGATGATACATGTATGGTAACATGATAATGATATATATATATATATATATATATATATATATATATATATATATATGCATGATGACAAAACATGATAGTTGACCACCATGCTTGATATCCAAGTGATAATAATCCATGTATTGATTGTCGTGATGATAATGTGGATAAGATAACCATATTTTACTTGATGTATGGATAATGATAAATAAATAATGTCGGTGGACGTAAGGATTACCTTATGCATGATAGACAACTAATGTCATTGGGCTAAGATATTTATTGGACTCCTTGTGTGACGGAGTTGCCCCACATGATCGTTTGATACACGCAGGTTTGATGCATGACTAGATAGTATAATTTATGTATCTCGCATTTTGTGTGACATGATTTACACACTGAGAACATGCTTAGTATAACATCATGATACATGCTCATGCACATCATTGGTATGCTTGTTATGAGAGATGATTGATTATAGCATATTCCATTGGACTAAGATGTTTATGGGACTCCTTGTGAAATGAAGTTGACCCACATAATCGCACGATACATGAATGTTTGATGCATGACTGCATGGTATGACTCATGTTTTGTGTGACATGATCACTTTGCGCCTTAGTGAAATCAGGGTTGTGGCCTCCATAGGTATATAATGAATGGCCAGATGAGACACTGAAAATGTTTGGTTCTAACACTTGGGCACATTTAACGTCCTTAGGTGAAAGTCCATAAACTCCCGTGGCCAGGGGATGCTCCAACGTCTAGACCGAGTGGATACATGAGTGTCCGAGTGCTAAATAATAGTAGGCCATGTCTCCCACTGTGTTGGGGTCAGTTGGAAGGGGATATGCCTTATTCGTCCAAGGGTAGGGGGTGAACTTAGGCTGAGTTTGACCAGCTCAGAAATGGGTCCATTATCAACGAGCCGAGTAGATATTAGCAGACTACTGGATAAGCAGGTAGTGAGGTCTTTTCTACTCACTAGGCTGCGTAGCTGGGAAGGTGTCAACCAGTTTGGAGTGTACTAGACTTCGATGGTGATCCCAGAGATGTATGGTACTGATATGTGGACTTACTGAGAAGGAATTACATACTCAGCATTTGACTCATTCATTTATTCATTCACTATCCACTGAGGCTGGTGGCACGTGACCAAATCATTATGTGTACCTTCGCAATGGTCAGAATTTTGGTTGGATGCACGACCAACCTAAGATCAAGAGTTTACCACATTGAGTCTAGTTATCCAAATTTAGGTATGAGACTAGTTTGGATAGAAGTCCTTTTTGAACCCCACCCACATTGAGTCTGGCTATCCAAATTTAGGTATGAGACTGGTTTGGATAGAAGTCCCTTGTGATGAACCCCACAGCTTATGATACCAAGTACTATCATCCTGACTACGCACTCCAGCTTTTTCATTTCTTTTGCATTTCATATTGCTTTGCACCCTTAGCATATGACATTTGGTGTACTATGTTTCTACATTGCATGGCCTAGATACAGCTGACAATATTCATGGACTCGTCAAGATTTGCATATTGCATTATAATCTCAGTATATGACATTTGGCTTACTATATCTCCATATTGCATAGTCGATCTACATTGCTTCCTCAGTATTTGACATTGGCTTATTATGTATTTACATCGCATAGCCTGGATAAGCTTGATGGTATTTAAGAACTTGCCAATATTTTCACTTACTCTAATATTTATATGCTTGGCACATGCATTGCACACACATACACCACCCTCTAAGCATATTATAAGCGTATACACGACTGTTGCATGCAGGTGACGTTAGGTCACAGCAGCATTGAGATAGGAGGGTGTGCTAGAGCTTTAGAGTTTTTGTTTCATATATGTATTTCCCTTTCAACATTGTATTCGAATGATTTTATTAGTGGATATGTGGTGATGATGTTTTTATAACTTGATTATTCTTGTGGTTATGCTCGCTTACAAAAACTTCACACTAAAAATCCTTCTTGTAGGATCCCAGGATTGGAATCTAGCAAATGGGTGTCGTGGGTTGAGAATGGGGTACTACGGAGGCTGTCGGCGCCTGATTTGGTGATCGAAAATTTTGTGAGTCCGATTTCTGAGTTTGAGGTGTGACAAAGACCCTGGCCAAAATTCTAAGTGCGACTTTTATTGGCCCACTATGTTCAGGGATACACATGAGTTTTGTAAAGCTTGTGAGCGTTGTAAAAAATTGAGAGCATTGTCCAGTCGAAATATGATGCCCCTGAACCCTATTCTGGTCATTGAAGCATTTAATTGTTGGGGCATCGATTTCTTGGGACCATTCCTCCAATCTTTTGGAAATTTATACATTTTACTAATTGTAGACTATGTCACTAGATGGAATGAAGTGATCCCGTGCTGTAATAATGACCATCAGACGATCATTAAAGTTTTAAAAGAGAACATCCTTTCCTGGTCCAGAACTCTTCGTGCCATCATTAGTGATGAAGGTTCAGAGTTCCTTAATAGGCCATTTGGAAACTTAATGAAGAAATATGGTATCTCCCACAAAGTGATCACTCTATACCACCCATAAACAAGTGGGTAAGCTGAGATTTCCAATAGAAAAATTAAACATGTTATGGAGAAAACGGTTAACCCTAACCGTGAGGATTGATCAATCCGATTAACCAATGCTTTATGGGCTTACCATACTGCATTTAAGACTCTCATTGGAATATCTCCCTTTAAACTCTTCTATGGGAAAGCTTGCCACTTACCTATGGAACTGGTATATAGAGCCTATTGGGCTATTAAAGATCTAAATTTCAATTTGGACAATGCTATCTCACTGCGCAAACTTCAGTTGAATGAACTTGAAGAGATCCAAAATGACGCATAAGAGAATTTACAAGGACATAATGAAGGTGTTTCATGACCAACACATTCTCAGAAAATCATTCACACTAGGTCAGAAGGTTCTTTTATACAATTCTCAATTACATGTTTTTCGAGGAAAACTCCGATCTCATAAGACTGACCCTTTCACTGTTACTAATGTCTGAAATTACGGTAATGATCGCTTAAGTTGAAGTAAGAATATGCCAAGATGTCCTAGAGGGGGTGAATAGGACTTCTTAATATCTTAGGATCATTTAAAACTTATTAACTCTATCCTGAGTAAACATGCAAGTATGAGGATTTCTTCAAAATAACTCTAATGGCTTCCAAGCCAAATAGAGGATCTAATCACAAAACTATTTAAAAGATAAACAAGATATATAACATAGTTCATAATGAGTGTGACTGTGTAACAGCTCATACTTTCCAGTACTCTGGTGTTACCTTATAACCAAACTTAGCATAAATACAAGTCAGGCCTAAGTAAACACTTATGTTCATCATAGTTTAAATCTAATCGTTGATAAACAATCCGCACTTATATATTTAATGTACATAAAATATTATGAGAATAGTATTATATTAACCAAGCATGATGGATAATAATTTTATAGTAAATAATTGAATTATAAATGCTAATGTAGTATTGAAATATCTGTCATAGATATGTATACAAAATCCTTAAACATTTTAAAATTTTATATTATTTAACAATGTGAATCTAAATATGATATTGCAAAATTTTCAATTCATATATATGTATAATATGATATTATATATTATAAATCATATAAATATGTGATTAATGGCATGAATATAGTAGTATGCTAATATTTAAAATTTTATTTACATATGAATATGAGATTTTATACATTTTAATACACAAAAGTAATAAAAATCTATATTAATATTACTATTAATTAATAATGCATGATGAAAGCCTCAAATGGACCTTTGAACCCTTTTAACTGTCAACGTTCAATCTCGGGACGATCCGACCACTAGATCGATGTAAAACGACCGTTAGAGCTAGGAATCAACCCGTATGGCCCACATAAACCTCAGAGTTGTCTGACCCTTGGCCTAAGGTCCTAAATAAACCTATGAAACCAAATGGACGGACTAGATTTATCACAAACGTTATGGTGGACCCCACTTAATTGGTCGTGTGTGCACAGAAATTGTACACTCGCTGTGCACTAAACCGGGAGAGCTGGTCAGATTGCTCTGACCCATGTCTCACCAAAACAGGGAGAAGTTCTCTCTCTCCTTAGTTGTTGAAACCGACAGACGAACGTCCATTTTGCTGTGAATGTAGCCCACCATCCTACCCACGTGCTCGATCCAAACCGTCCATGTTATAGAGGACCAAAACTCGTGTAAGTTCTAACCAGTTTCACCTGATTTCTCGCACTCGTGAGACCACAAATACCAATGTAAGTGAGCTGTTTATGTTTCTTCTCTTTCCAAAAATGGAAAGTCGTGTTTCTTCCACACTAGCAATCCACGTGATGCTAGATTCATGCATCCCAGCCGTTCACCACAAATAAATCCTAGCCCTCCAATCAGAACCACGCGGTTTAGGGTTTCCTGCTTGGGAGAAAACTGCGGCTGGTTTTTCTAACTACGTACGGCCATATCCCAGCAGCAAATAAATCTGGGACGTTTCACTTCGAATCCAACGGTCTAGTGTTGCTATAAAACACCATATAAGAGCTTAGAACGGGTGCATTAGGGCTCCTCCATGCTATTGCAGCCATCTAAGAAAAATGAGTCGAGAGCTTCTTCATTCGAACCCATTGGTGAAACCCCTCTAGAGCTTCGATCGGTTGATTTTCCAAGCTCCGTTGGAAGTACAAAGATAGCCCAGCAACTTCGTTTGGAGCAATGGGGCTGTTGTTTCAAAGACACCATTGTCGCTGGTCATCTTCCCCGTTTGAAACCCACCGCCCAAACGATCCTAAAGCTTTGAAAGAACTCGCCCGTAAGCTCTCCAGGGTCCTCACGGACTGTCTGATGGGGTCAGATTTGAAGGAAGAAGGAACAGAGAGGAGAAAAAGGGAGAAGAATGAGGAGGAAAAAGGAAGAGGAAGAAAGAAAATTTAAAATACTTGGTTGCTGCTGCACTGCTAAGTTGGGTGCAACTCGTCGCTGGGCCTTAAGTACGGAGCTGTTGTGTGGTGCCATCCAGACCGCTACAGCATTGCTAGGCCCCGGGCTCGACTAGGCAGATGTTCGGAGCAGATCAGGTAACGTCTACATTTTTTTCTAGCTGACCAGGCATCCCCTTCTGCAGCGGGCTGGCAGAACAGCCCAGTCCAGCTCAACGAGCGGGCTGCTAAATTCTGGGCCAAATTCGGGACCTCTCGCAATGAGCTTAGTTTGGGCTGGATCTCAGCCAAGAAACCAGGCTGAAGGTGGGCCTAGTGTAGCCCATACACCTCTAATGAATATCGCACATCCCAACTAATCCAAAATAGAGTAGTCCTGAAAAAACCTCAATCTACATACCTGAATCAACCACCCTAACAAGGACATTCCAATCCTAAGCCATGACCATAACTATGAATAGAGTATGTAGCTTGGATCTGCAAATTTGTGGCCCAGGACTGGGCTCAATCCTAAGAAGCATACATTCGTCCTAACAACCCTAGATATGGTTAGCCAATCCTAGATTATTTGTGCTCAACCTAGTTATTATAAATAAAATTGTGGTTAACAAGTAGTAGGATTTTATTTAACTCTCTTAAGAATTATCCTTAAAAGTAGATCTTAGTACTTATTATCACCATTAGTGTTATTATAAGTATTGCAATTATTGAATATGGTTAACCATTGATAGGTTAATTTTGCTAGTATTAGTTAGTATAAATATTAGATATTGACGTTTGTCATGATTTTCCTATTTTGTCATTTTAGGTTATTGTCAATAGGATTAGCGTTGTTAGTATTAATTATAGGCAGTTATTGGTTGTTTTTACTTCATTCTAATATTATTATAAATTAATTATATGGGTTAAATTCCAAACTTTAAACCGAAGTCTAAGGTTCGATTAATGGATAAAACCATAAACCTAAGTGACCCAAACCATAGGTCATGATCCTGACCGTAGATAATATATGAAACTTAGATCTAATCATACAAATTTATAATTCACGATAGGATTCAGATTCTAAGGTTGCAAGCACTTAACGACACAAGTAGGTGATCCTATACGTCAGGTGATGATTCTTTCCCTTAAGCTGTCCATCTTCTCATTAGCTTAAGTTATAGTTTTTATTTAAATTTATAATTGATATCTCTCTCTTATAATCACATATGTTAGCTGATGGAGATTGAATTACTATATTGCCAGCTTAATGATTATCCTGTATATTTGTTCATGTTTATGGATTATTTATGTATTTCTTATGGACTTTAAACTGGTACATCAGTGGAAAACTCCCACTTATAAATGTACACTCATACTTGGGATGTAACTCGACTGGTTGTGATTAAATGGACCTTCGGCTTAGTGGTTATTGAATGGTGGTCTAAATGGATCGTTGATGTGGGCCTACCATCCAGGGTTGTTGTGTCCAACGGTTATCAAGGATGGTCTTTTATCGCATGGTTTTGATACTCGCCTTATGTGGGCCATTTTAGTGTTTGTCGTATGTGGCTTGTTTTTGTATCACCCTATGAGGTTTTGTTATGGTATTTTTCCTATATGGGTTTGATATTTTTTTATTGTGCAACCATGCGATGGTAAGCCCCATATACTGTAATATAACTGGCCACTAGTCGATAAGTTTTCATTAAACATCCTAAGATGGTAGCCTCATGGGCCGGGGATGGTGGTATGAGACACTATGCCCGAGCTGTCGGCCTACACTGGGCTCTGAGCTCCCCGTATTGACCTTGATCTTACCTAAATTGGCTGATTGTAACTGGACTAATAACGGTTTAGCTAATCATGCATCCATAGCATGTTGGCGATGACGGGTGGCTAATTCTGGATGTTGTAGCACGTGCCTTAGGATCTTCGGGATATCGTTTCGCTAGCTCCCAGACCACCGACTATCGACCCCTGTCCGACTGGATGATTTTCCCAAGTCGTGAATGCATGGGCGACGAGCCCAATTCCGGCTGGATGTGCATCCCCAGGCCGATGTGCATTCATGCATCCATGCATTTAAAAAGACTGCATCATGCATTGTTTTGATTGCTTTGTCGTTTTATAACTATACTTACCTAATGCGGCGGTGTGCAATCTTGAGGAGAATTCACACTCAGTTGGCCACTCATCCATCAAAATATAACCGTACAGGTAGCATAGATGACTTAAGTGATATGCAGGTTCAGACTGATGAGGAGCCATTATAGTGGTCAAGGACATGTGATTGTACCTATTAAGGAAGCTACATGATCTTGCGGCTTATATTTATATGCTTTCTGTTATTCTCCATGTATTATATTCTTGTAAATCTTATACTTGTTAAATTCAAAGACATTGGTTTGTATAAATCATTATGGGCGGTTTCTTATATATTTGAATAATAATAAAATTTTCTTTATGTCGATGTGTCCACACTACGCTCATCTGCTTACTCTGATAAAGAAAAAAAAATATACTCGAATTTGATCATCCTTTAAGGTTAACACTCAGGTTTTTGGGAAACGGGTCATATACTCGGGTCCTGAAAAGTCAGGGCATTATAGACTGTGTGTGAGGTGTGATTCTACTTAGTTCTAAAAAAAACATGTGCATACGTAATATGAAAAAAATCAGAGAAATCACACAAGCAGTAGAAGTAAATAACTACGTGTCTACTTCACTTTCGATGAATGCAGTCAACCATTAAGTGTACTGGATCTCGCTAACAGAGGTTTCAAATCAAGTTCACCTCAAACTAGCACAACCTACACTAGGCTGACTCTAACGTGTCTACACGACACAAGTTTATGTCCCATAAGGAGCAAGGGTCAACACACACCACCTAACTTTTAGGCCAAATAGTCCAAGGACCCACACAAGGAACCTACCAGTTTATGCTTCCATGACGAAGGGTCAACACACAACACCCAACTTTTATGCCACAGAGGCCAAGGATCCACTCAAGGAACCTACTAGTTTATGCTCCCATGAGCAAGGTTAACACATAGCACCAAGGTTTTAGACTACACAAGTCAAGGACGTACATAAGGACCCAATTGTTTATGCTCTCCATAGAGCAAGGGTCAACACAAAGCACCCCCACGTATACTCCCGTTAGAGGCCTCCTATGAGGACTTAAAAGGGGTAAGAAACACCTTAGACCCAATCCTACAAAAGGAATGATCACAAGAGTTCACTGGACTTTAATGACTTACATAAAAGTAGATGAGCCCCATTTAGCACATTAATGAAGATCTCCTCCTTTGATGATGAAGAATCTTTAACTTCCTTGAACCTCTCAGATGATGCTCCAATGTAAGGCAACGGGTTGGGTCAAGGTTATGATGGAATCCTACTTCATTGAATGTTTTCCTATAAAGGAAACAAAGCAATTCTAATCATTTATGCATTCAAGGCATCCCAGCTTAATGATTTACCATTAAGATGGTAACTGGAGGATCCTTGAATGCTAAAGTTCATTCCCCAATCCACTCTATTGAATGTCAATGGTGAAGGTTGATTGGAGGATGAAATCCCATGAGAGAAAAGGCTTAGGATATATGATCTAGGTCTAAACATTTGAAAACACTCTTTATTTTGTCTATCAAAAACTAAAGGTAAGCTCTCATTAAATAGGCAAAAAGTTTCAACGAATATAAAATAGTCATATTTTTGACAAAGTTCGATATCATCGAGTAGGGTTCGATATCATCGAGCGTATACTCTCGATAGCATCGACTGGCTGCTCGATAATACTAACTCAAGCTATAAAACACTTTTGAACCTTTTTACCAACTAGTCGAGGAGATCAAACATGCATCAATGTCATCGGATTTCAAACTCCGATTTCATCGAGACGTGGTTCGATTATTCGACATGAGAAAATAAGGGAGCTGATGCCTTTGAAATTTATCATGTATATGATATGATCGAGGATCCTTCACTATCATCAGAATTTGAATATTAATGATATTGATGATGGTGTTGATTCATAGATAATGTCAAGGAATTTTTCTATAAGCTTTCTCGACAGTTATGTCCTATTTTGATGAAATTGACCACATATCGATATGATCGATATTTGAATATCGAATTTATCGAGTGATCCTCTATATATGAAATATTTTTCCTAAACTTTTTTTGGGTAGTTTAGTGCCCCAATCCGATATCATTGAAGGGATTTCGATATCATCGAGATTTGATTTTTAAGGATATCGAGGCTCTCTTCGATATATCGAGAATCACATGATTTGCCTTAGCAGTATATTGGACACAATTGACCAGATGTTGATTTTTATCAAGGTGTCTCAATGGATTCAAGATTCAAAATTTGATGATATCAAACAGTCCATTGATTCATTGATAATTAAGTCTAGAGTTCTTAGTGTTTACTGGACATCTGAAGTCTTCATTTCGATAATATCGAGTGATTTTCGAGGGCATCGATAATAGGGTTCGATTTCATCGAACCATGTGTCGATAAATCAACATGGGCAGAAAACTTAGAGATTTTTTTGATTTTGTAAAATAGTTTTCTTACCTAAAACCTTAAGATGTTCTATCCATTTTTAATGGTTTTATATACCTGGTGTTTTGGGACATGGGATGTGAGGCTAAGGTTTACCTAAGTTTTTTATCTAATTATCTAGAATGAATGAATCCACATCATCTTTTAATTCATTCAAGGGGTTGTCTTCTTCATGGGGCTAGTCATCGACCACCACATTGACTGATTCTTCAAAAGTGAGGGTCCTTACATTGTATACTCTATAAGCACGACTATTTGAGGCATACTCTAGAAAAATACCTTCATTAATTTTAGATTCAAATTTACCTAGGTGATCTCTATCTCTCAAGATATAACATTTACTACCAAAGACAGAAGTATTTCACACTAGGATATTTTCCATATCATTGCTCGTATGGTGTTTTTTTCAAACCTATTCTGAGATATACTCTGTTTATTATGTAGGAGGCGGTATTGGTGTTTTTTTCAAACCTATTCTGAGATATACTCTGTTTATTATGTAGGAGGCGGTATTGACTACTTCAGCCCAGAAGTTTTTTGCCATATCTTTTCCATTTATCATAACTGACCCCATTTCTTACAGTACTCGATTTTTCCTTTCAACAACTCCATTTTGCTGTGGAGTTTTTGGGGATGAGAATTCATGACTTATTCCATTCTCATCATAGTACCTTTCAAATAGCTCATTTTCAAATTCTCCACCATGATCACTCCTAATGCGATTTATGCAATATCTTTTCTCATTTTGAAGTCGATTCGCCAATATTACAAATTCATCAAAGGCATTGGATTTTTCATGAAGAAATGTGACGCAAGAAAATTTAGCGTAATCATCTACTACCACCAGAAAGTATCGCTTTCTACCATGACTCTCAACTTTGGTGAGACCAACTAGGTCCATTTGTAATAGATCCAATGACTTTGTTGTTGCTATGGTGGTTGTCTTTTTGTGACCAAATTTTATCTATTTACCCTTTAGACAATCACCACAAACAACTTTTTCTTCTAATTTTGGGAAGTCCTCTAACTAAATTTCTTGAACTTAACTTGGCTAAGTTTCGGTAGTGAACATGTCCCAACCTTTGGTACCATAATTTGGATTCACTCTTTATAACCATATTACATTTTTTGGATAATACACTTTCATTCGTACTTTCAATAACATAACAATTGTCGCTTGTGCGTAAACCTTTGATGATAGATTTTCCTGTATGATCTAGGATTCTACACATATCTTTCAAGAAGGTGACCAAATGTTCTTTGTTACAAATTTATGAGATACTAAGGAGATTATGTCCCAGACCTTCTACACAGAGAACATTTTTTATTTTGGGAAGTCCTAGTCCAACTATCGTTCCTTGCGTAATAATTCTGGGGGAGCTCCCATCTCCAAATGTGACCGATCCACCATCAAAGTTTGAATACTCACAAAACTGAGATTGGTCACTGGTCATGTGTCTAGAGCACCGACTATTAAGATACCATTTCAAACTATTACCGACTTTTAGAGTAGTATGGATTACTAGGCAATTGTTCAGATATTTCGCTCCCTCTAATCCTACATTATTGGACATGGTTCCAACTTCAGTCAAGATCACTCGCTGGGTGGTGAAGCCCTTAAGAGAGACCTGCTCTGATACCAATTGAAATTACGGTAATGACTGCTTAAGTTGAAGTGGGAATATTCCAAGATGTACTAGAGGAGGGTGAATAGGAATTTTTAATATTTTATGATAATTTAAAACCTATCAACCCTGTCCTAAATAAACATTCAAGTATTAGGATTTCTTCAAAATAACTCTAATGGCTTCCAATCCAAATAGAGGATCCAATCACAAAACTATTCAAAAGATAAACAAGATACATAACATAATTCATGATTGATGTGACTGTGTGTGAGGTGTGATTCTACTTAGTTTCAAAAAAAATATGTACATATGTAATATAAAAATAATCAAAGAAATCACAGAAGCAGTAGAAGTAAATGGCAATCTCAAGAACAGTCATTTTTATAGTGGTTCGACTACGTGTCTACTCCACTTCTGGCAGATGCACTCAACCCTTGAGTGTACTGGATCTCACTAACGGAGGTTTTAAATCAAGTTCACCTCAAACCAATATAACTTACACTGGGTTGACTCTAACGTGTCTACACGACACAAGTTTATAACCCACACGGGAGCAAGGGTCAACACACAACACCCAACTTTTAGGCCACACAGGCCAAAGATCCACATGAGGAACCTACTAGTTTATGCTCCCATGAGCAAGGGTCAACACACAGCACCCAACTTTTAGGCCGTACAAGTCAAGGATCCAATTAAGGAACCTACCAGTTTATGCTCCCCATGAGTAAGGGTCAACACACAACACTTGGATTTTAGACCACACAGGTCAAGGACCTATACAAGGACCCAACAATTTATGCTCTCCACAGAGCAAGGGTCAATACAAAGCACCCCCGCATACACTCCCATCGGAGGCATCCTATGAGGACTTAAAAGGGATGAGAAACACCTTAGACCCAATGTTATAAAAAGAATGATCACAAGGGTTCTCTGGACTCTAATGACTTATATATAAGTAGATGAGACCCAATTAGCATGTTGATGACAATCTCCTCCTTTTATGGTGAAGAATCTTCATCTTCCTTAAACCGCAACTCAGTTGATGCTCCATTGTAAGGCAACAGGTTGGGTCAAGGTTATGATGGAATTCTACTCCATTGAATGTTTTCTTATAAGGGAAACAGAGTGATTCCAATCATCTATGCATTCAAGGAATCCTAGCTTAATGATTTGTCATTAAGATGGTAGCTGTAGGATCCTTGAATGCAGAAGTTCATTCCCCAATCCACTCTATTGAATGTCAATGGTGAGGGTGGAATGGAGGATGAACTACCATGAGAGAAAAGGCTTAGGATATATGATCTGGGTTTAAACACTACAAAAAACTCTCTATTTTCTCTACCAACAACCGAAGGTAAGCTCTCATTAAATAGACAAAAAGTTCCAACGGATATAAAACAGTCATATTTTTGATAAAGTTAAATATCATCGAGCAGGGTTCAATATCATCGAGCGTATACTCTCGATAGCATCGACTAACCGCTTGATGATACAAACTTAAACTGTCAAACTCTTTTGAACCTTTTTGCCAACTGGTCGAGGAGATCGAACATGCATCGATATCATCAGATTTCAAACTCCGATTTCATCGAGATGTGATTCGTTACTCGACATGCGAAAATGAGAGAGCTGATGCCTTTGAAATTTATCAGGTATATGATATGATCGAGGATCCTTCGATATCATCGAAATTTGAATATCGATGATGGTGTCGATTCATAGATAATGTCAAGGAATTTTTCTATAAGCTTGCTGGACAATTTGTCATATTTCGATGACATCGACCACGTATCGATATGATCAATATTTGAATATCAATTTTATCGAGTGATCCTCGATATGTGAAATATTTTACCTAAAAATTTGCTAGGTAGTTTAGTGTCCCAATCCGATATCATCGAGATTTGAATTTTGAAGATATCAAGGCTCTCTTTAATGTATCAAGAATCACATGATTTACCTTAGCAGTATATTGGACACAACTGACCAGATGTCAATTTTATCGAGATGTCTCAATGGACTCAAGATTCAGAGATTCAAAAGTCAATGATATCGAACAATCCATCGATTCATCGATAATTTAGTTCAGAGTTCTTTGTGGTTGTTGGACATCTGAAGTCCTCATTTCGATAATATCGAGTGAGTTTCGAGGACATCAACAACACGGTTCGATTTCATCGAAACACGTGTTGATAAATCGACAAGGGAAGAAAACTTAGAGATTTTTCTAATTTTACAAAATATTTTTTTTACCAGAAACCCTAAGATGTTCTCTCCATTTTAATAGTTTTATATACCTGGTGTTTTGGGACATGGGATGTGAGTTTAAGGTTTACCTTTACTGAGTTCGAGCACACATCCAATTGAGACAGACACTGGGACAATCTTCCTATGGGGCTCACTTATCATGTTGATTCAACACTCACCCTAATGGACAAAGCAGGGCACTATCAATGTCTATCCTCATAGGGCTGTCGAGATTTGGAATCCAAATAATGGCAATGATTTCAAAGTGAATGGACATCGTTTAAAGCCATTTGTTGAAAATTTTGATTCAAAGGACATGTCCATACCTCTGAATGATCCTGTTTACCATGATTGACCTCCTAGTCTGATGGAGGTGCAGTTAAGTTTATTACTTTCCACTATTTTAGGATAGTTTACTTATCATTTGTTTGACTCTTTTGTGCTAACCCTTTTTTCACACTGAGATCATTGGAAAAGACTGAAAATTCCTTCTTCAGGTACTATCTTCCTGTCACTTCCCTTGTCTTTTCATTACCTCTTTTACATTACTTGCTTATTTTCTTTTACATTGAGGACAATATAGATTTTAGGTTGGGGATGGGAGATTAGGTAAACTAATCAGTTATTTTCTTAGTCTTTCAGCAAAAATTAAGAAAAATTGGATTAAAAAATTTGAAGTTTAAGATGCTTAATGTTGATGGTTTATGTCTCTTAAATTCATTTATTTGGAGATTTCGAAATGAGTTCGAACTACTAATCCATGATTAGGATTTTAAACATTGATTGAGTCGTGATGTCATATGTCACATCTAGCTTTCACATTAAAGCTTCAGTCAATATTTAATAGTTAACTGGGTAATTATTTAGCATAAAAGGAACCAACCTGAGGAATTTTTCCATCACAATCGAAAAAATATAACAATAATACCCATCTAAAAAAAACAGTTGTCTTCGAAACGGCCATCTATTAAAGATTTTTAAAAAGGTTGTCATGGCATGAAAGCCATCGATGGAAAAATCAAAAGCTGAAGGAATAAAAGGAGAATTAAAAGATGAAATTTAAGGCAAGTTTCGTTTTAGGTTTTGGTTATTCTGAATTCTCCTTTGATTATCAATATTATCATGAAAATGAAGAATTGAACCTTTTATTGTGATAAGTCTAAAATTCATTATGCACCCATGGAACTCAATGTTTGGAATGGTTTTAATTGGAGGATTAATGCATTGAATTTGATTATGAAGTTACCAAGTGCCAGAGTTTAGGATAGAAAAATGCTCAACATTGATGTATTTTAAAACTCTATTATCTGGAACTTTTTTTTAAACCTCTTGAGATTATGAAAATTATACAATGGTTTTCGAAATATTTTTTCACATATTTTTCTCAAGACTAACAAAATGTTGGTTGGGGATTGGGTTGAGGGTTAAATATTGCTTATTATCTCCCATTTATTACTTGATTTTATGAACATGATAATGCTTAATGTTCTATTTTAACCATGTTGATGTTGCAAGGTGAATTTAGGAGCTTGAAATGAAAAGAATGCTAAAAGCATGGATTTAACGCTTAAGAATCACCAAGGCAAATGAGGGATCTTAGGAAACCAAGAATGGAGAATTCTCATGCTAAAGATTCAAGGAAACCAAGTATAAAGGATGGAGAAAAGATTGATAAGAGCACAAGTAAAAGAATAGAAAAACTGTCAATTTCGATAATACCTAAGCCAACTTTAGTAGCTACCTAAAGTGCACAAAACAGCCCAACAAGAAAACCGCTTAATTTGGTGGTACCTAAGCTTAATTCGGTGGCACCAAAGTTAATGTTGGTAGCAACTTCGGTAGCACATTTTACTACCTAAGCACTCTGCATATACAATTTCAGATGCGAAAAATTTTAGATATGACTTCGGTGCTATCGAAGCCAACTTTGATGCTATCAAAATCGCATAGAGTTGTTGAGCAGGGTTGATGTGGATTGTGTAAACTAAGGCCTTCCGCCAGCGGTTTTCGAAAATTTTAAGTCGGTGCGTAAGAGGGGGATGCAAAACTATAAATAAGAGTCCCTAAGACGTTCCTAGGATCATCTAGGGTTTGAGGAGTGGAGCAAAAGTGTGGAGAGCCACCGCCAAGTGTCTTTCTTCCTCTTCCTTAGTTATTTTTATGCTTTTCTTAAGAGACTTTAGTTCAATCATGTCTATGGTTGGCTAAACCTATTAGCTAGGGCTACGAGGTGAAGCTTGTAACATGATTGGAATGTTTACATTGCTTTGATTCATATTTATTTTTGAACTTCCTTAAATCCTAGTTGATTCTAAGGAATATTTTCAGTTTTTAATGGTTTGTGTGACTCAAATTACAATGAGTCTACAATAGCTTTAAATATCTTCTTTTCTATTTGAGATGTTGGATTTAGTTAATCTATTATTTACCATTGTCTCCTAAGCATGGTTGGATGATGAAATCCCTTCCAATTCGCCACAATTCTCCTTCATTGAGGCTAGATCAATGAGAAGTTCAGATATTTAACCGTCTCTTCTTCCAACTAGAGAGGATAGGACTATGATTCTAGTTGGATCTCTTGAATTAGACAAGGTAGCATCTTAATTGCTAAAAGTGGATCCTTGGCACCCTATTTACCACCTTTAAGTTTATAAGTTCTAATTACTTAAATCACAATTACTCTCTTCAAATACTTTAGAATTAGTTTCACATCTTCTTCTAGTTCTACTTCTAGTTAATTTCAGAAATGTAAAAGTCAATTCCTGTGGATTCGACCTTGGTCTTATTGAGATTATTACTACATCGCGACCCTACACTTGGGGTTATGAACATGATCACATTCCTTAATACCAAGGTCCATTGGCATGTGGGTTGAGATGACAAGGGAGTTCCTTAAAATGTTCTTCCCCTATCATAAAACAAATATTTGAAGGAAAGCAACCTTGAATTTGTGTAAAAAAAGGATGAGACCTGTTGGGAGTGATTTAAGGATTTCATAAATTCATATCCACAGCATGGCTACAAAATACGGCATATAACAAGCTTTTTCGAGAAGGGATTGACCTCACCCATGTGCCAATTTGTGGAGATGATGTGTAATGAGGAATTCATGAATAAGGAAGTCAATGATGCATGAGATTATTTTGATAAACTTGTTGAAAACAGGAAATCATGGGATACCTCTTCAAGAATTGCCACTTATAAGCCTATTCAATCAAAGAAAATGGGAGGAATTTATGTTTTAAAAGAGGAAGATGAAATAAATGAAAGAGTACTCAAACTCACAAGAAAAGTCGAGTTCATGGAACTTAAGAAAGTGGAACCCAAAAAGGCTGTGAAACTTGTTTGAGGTATTTGTGCTTATAACATACATACAACTAAGAATTGCTCAACAATTTCTATTTTTCAAGAGATATTGAATGAGCTATCAAATGTCGTAAACCTTTTAGTGGACCCCCCTCAAATACATATAACTCAAGTTAGAGGAACCATCCAAACTTTAGTTGGAGGAATAGACAAACGGCTACTCCTCAAAGGATCCTTAACCAATTTTTGAATCAAAAGAGACCTTAAAAGCATCTGGTCTTAAAACATATAAAAAACCAAGAGCTTTTTAATCATGGTATACTACAAGCCTTTCAAGACCTTACAAAGGCCATACAAGGGCTTAAAATAAAAAATTTGATTGGGAAGAAAGGGATCCTTCTAGCTCAGCCTCTCCCCAATCCTAAACAACAATATGAAATCAGTGACCCAAGCTCTTCAAAACAGATGGAGCAAGCTAAACCTCTGGATTTTTGATAGAGAATTGGTGTTAAAACAAAGTAAGTTGGTTCTTAGATAAAATTCTAAGTCCAAATACTTGATATAGATTCAAATTTTTATAAATTAGGCCTTTAATCTTAAATGTATAATGTTGAAATCTAACTATAAGGATTATCTTAAATATAATAGAATTCGACCTTACACCTTATGCATCAAATTCTGACAAATCTTAGAAAGCGATCCTACCTAAGAGATGAGGGTCCTTTCTTTAATCTTAGAAAGTGACTCTATGCTCCATCTCCACAGGTAGGTGGCAAGCTTTCTCATAGACGAGTTTAAAGGGAGACATTTTAATGAGGGTCTTAAAAGTTTTATGGTAAGCCCATAAGGCATCAGTCAAGTGAATCGACCAATCCTTATGATCAGGGTTAACTATTTTTTTCTAGAATTTGTTTAATTTTCCTGCTGGAAATCTCAGCTTGCCCATTTATCTGCAGGTGTTATTGAGTGCTGCCATATTTCTTCATTAAGTTCTCAAATGACCTATTACAAAAGTGTGAACCTCCATTACTAACTATGACTCTAGGCATTCTGAACCGGGAAAGGATATTTTCTTTTAAAAATTGAATGACCATTTTATAATCATTATTTCACATGAGATCACTTTGACCCACTTAGTGACATGATCTACTGCTAACAAAATGTAAATTTTTCCAAAGGATTTGGGGAATGGTCTCATTAAATCGATGCCCCGGTAATCAAATGCTTCAATGGTAAGAATGGGGTTCAGAGGCATCATATTTCGACGAGACAACCTTCCCAATTTCTGACAATGCACATAAGCTTTACAAAATTCATGAGTATCTCTAAACATCATGGGCCAGTAAAAGTCATATTGTAGAATTTTGGTCATGATCTTTTTAGTAAAAAAGTGACCACCATAGGCCTGAGAATCACTAAAGGAGATAACACTTTGATATTCATTGTCCGGCACACATCTCCTTAGAATTTGGTTTAGGCAATATTTACACTAATAAGGATCATCCAAAAAAAAGTTACATACCTTGGTGAAGAATTTTTTCTTATCTTGTGCAGTCCACTATATTGGCATGAAACCTGTAGCAAGATAATTTGCAATGTTAGTAAACCTAGGTAGTTGGGAGAGTTTAAACAATTGTTCATTAGGGAACATATCATTTATTAGTGTCAGCTCAAGTGAATCAGGGAGGTCAAATCGAGAAAGGTGGTTGTCCACCACATTTTCTTCTCCCTTTTTGTCTTGTATTTCAATATCAATTCTTAAAGTAAGAGGATCCATCTTATCAGGCAAGGCTTGACATCCATCTTAAAAAGAAGATACTTTAGTGTTGCATGGTCCATGTAGATGATTATCTTAGATCAAAACTGGTAGGACCTAAATTTATTAAAAGTAAACACTACGCCTAGGAGTTTCTTCTCCATAGTAGAGTAATTCACTTGGGCAGAATTTAGAGTTCTACTTGCATAGTGAATAACATAGGGCTTCTTATCTTTTCTATGGACTAACATCGCCCCAATATCATAGTCAGATGCATTACACATAATCCTAAAAGGGATGATCCAATCGGGTATTTGCATGATAGGTGCAGTAGTTAACATGCCCTTGGAGCTTAATGAAAGCTTCTTGGCATTTTTCAGTCCACTCGTATGGTACATCCTTTTGAAGTAGATTACACAAATGATGAGAGAGATGACTAAAGCCCTTTATGAATTGTCTATATAATCTGGTGTGTCGTAAAAAGGATCACATGTCACGTACACTCTTGAGTGGAAGTAGGTTAGAGATAAGATCAATTTTTTCCTTGTCTACCTCAATTCCATTGGACGAATTTATGTGTCCAAGCACAATTCCCTTAGGAACCATGAAATGGTATTTCTCCTAATTCATAACCAAATTCATTTCCTCGCATTGCTTTAACACACATTTAAAATTTTTCAAACACTCGTTGAAGGATGGGCCAAAGATAAAGAAGTCATTTATGAAGACCTCTAAATATTGGCCCACCATGTTAGAAAAAATACTCAACATGCATCGTTGAAAAGTAGTGGGGGCATTACATAGTCAGAATGGTATCTTTCGATAAGTAAAGGTACCAAAGGGACATGTAAATATTATCTTCTCTTAATCTTCAAGAGCTATCTCTATCTGATTGTAGCCTAAATATCCATTAAGGAAGCAATAATATGAGTGACCGGCTAGCCTTTACAAAATTTGATAAATGAAGGGCAAAGGAAAGTGGTCCTTCCTTATGAAAGTATTCAACTTCATGTAGTCAATGCACATTCTCTAAGAAATAGTAACTCTAGTTGGCATGATTTCATTGTTGGCGTTGGCTACAATAGTGATTCCATGCTTTTTAGTAACTACCTGAGTTGGACTCAACCATTGACTGTCGGATATAGGTATATGAAACCCACATCCAACAACTTAATTACCTCAGCCTTAATCACTTCTTTCATATTTGGATTGAGTCGACATTGGGGTTGTCTAGAGGTTTTCATATTATCCTTAAGATGGATGTGGTGAGTACAAATCAAAGGGTCAATTCCCTTGAGGTCTACAATTGACCATTCAAGAGCTCATTTATGCTTAATGAGAGTGGAAATGAGAACACTCTCTTATTTTTTTCTCAAGGTGGGAATAGATCACCACCGGGTATGTCTCATCTTGACCTAAAAAGACATATTTAAGATTGGCAAAGGTTTTAGGTCAAGCTTCGATGCTTTGAGGCTAGACGGTAGAGGCACTACATCGATTTGGAGAAATTTCTCAAATTGTGGCCTCTACTGGTTAACTTCAAGTACCTATGTAGCATCAAATAATGCATTTATCTACCTAATTATGTCATCATCTAAATCAAGGGAGTGGGCCAAACATGTCATTAGAGTGTCAGAGTATAGAGTCAAAAGTGCTTTATGTTTCATGAAAGAATCGATCATGTTAATGTCATGGGTATCGTCATCATCCTCTAACTGTTTGTTTATATTGAAAAAGATGTTGAGCTCCAATGTCATATTTTTTAAAGATAAATTCATAATTTTATTCATATAATTAATGATAGGATTTGATGTAACAAGGAATGGGGACAAAGAATGATGGGTATTTGAGTGCTCGCATCTATGACGGGTTGAGTATTTAGGATAATAAAATCCATTGGATAGTAGAATTTATCAACTTAGACCAGCATATCCTCAATCATCCCTCTCGATATGGGAAATGAGTGATCGGTAAGTTATAATGTGGTCTGGGTTGGTTTTAATTCACCTAGACTCAATTATTCGTAAACCGAGTAAGAGATCAGATTTGCGCTTGCCCCTAGGTCAAGAAGTGCATGCTCAATCCGGTGGTTTCCAATTACACAAGTGATGGTTAGGCTACTGGGATCTTTGTATTTTTGTGGCACATTTTGTTTGAGGATGACACTCACTTTTTTTGTCAAAAAGATTTTCTTTTGTAGATTTTACCATCTTTTGGTCGTATGTAAATCTTTCAGA
The DNA here is from genome assembly GCA_037074715.1 of Magnolia kwangsiensis. Lineage (NCBI taxonomy): Eukaryota > Viridiplantae > Streptophyta > Magnoliopsida > Magnoliales > Magnoliaceae > Magnolia > Magnolia kwangsiensis. The sequence continues at coordinate 55,049,538 of CM073575.1, read as the reverse complement.
AATTTAGCATATGAAGGAATTTATTTAACGATATCTAGTAGAGGGATGTTGACCTTCATTTACTTAAACACCTCTAGAATACCCTTAAAGTAAAAGAGAGGTTATTGTGCAATCAACCATTGAGGGAATGACAAAATTAGCTTAATTTGAGGTGATGGTTCTAACCCATGTAGAGCATTGCTAGGTCTATCATTCTCATCTATTTTTGGATCCTCAGGGTTTTCACCCTCACTAGAATAGATTTGTCAATTTTCTTCTCACTCCTAAGAGTGTTGATAGACTTAACCTGCTCCATCTGTTTTGAAGAGCTTGGGTCACTGATTTCATATTGTTGTTTTGGGTTGGGGAGAGGCTAAGCCAGAAAGATCCCTTTCTCCCCAATCGAATTTTTTATTTTAAGTCCTTGTATGGCCTTTGTAAGGTCTTGAAAGGCTTATAGCATACCCTGATTAGAAAGCTAATGCTTTTGTATACGTTTTAAGACCAGATCCTCTTGAGGTTTCCTTTGATTCATAAATTGGTTAAGGATCCCTTGAGGAGTAGCTGTTTATCTGTTCCTCGAACTCAAGTTTGGATGGTTCTTCCATCTTAAGTTATGTTCACAACTCTAAGTGTAGGGTCGTGATATAGTAATAATCTTGCTAAGACCAAGGTCGAATTCACAGGGACTGATCTCGTGCATTTCTGAAATTAACTAGAAGTAGAACTAGAAGAAGATGTAAAACTAATTCTAAAGTAATTGAGAGAGTAATTGTGAATTAAGTAATTAAAAATAAAAAATTTAATGTCAGAACTAAGGTTTTATGGATCCATTTGTAGTAATTAGGGAGCCCTCTTACTTGATTCAAGTAACACAATTAGGATTAGAGCCCTATCCTATCCTATTAAAAATACATTAATAAAACCAAATATGAACTTCCATTGACCTAATTCTCAATCAAGGAGATCTATAATAATTGACAAGGATTACATCACCAAACCATGCCTAGGAAACAATGACAAACAACAGGATTTACCAATCCCATAATCTCAAAGCAAGAGAATTGTGAAGATTAAGAAGGATTCCATCACCCTACCATGCTTAAGGGATGATAGAGAACAACGAGACTTAATAATTTCACAATCTTAAACAAGGAAAAGAAGATATCAAAGCTATTGCAGATCTACTGTAATTTGAGTCACAATAAACGATTAAAAACTGAAAGTATTCCTTAAATATCAAATTAGAATCTATGGAGTTCAACATAAATATGACTCGAAGCAATAGAAACGTCCCCTCATGCTGCAAGCTTAACCTCTAGTTAGAAAACGCCCTAGCTAAGAGGTTTAGCTAACCATAGACATGATTGGATCTTAAATCTTAAAAGAAAGCATCAAAACAACTAAGGAAGAAGAAGAAAAACTCTTGGCGATGGCTTCTCCTTTTGCTCCACTCGTCAAACACTAGAAAATATCATAGGGAGTCCTATTTATAGTCGTGGAACTCTAACTTTTACATCTAGTAAGAAAACTCTAAAAACTGACTCAAATTTACGTAATTTTCTAAAATAGACTTCAATCTGAGAAGTTTTTCAAAATAAACCTCACTCTACGTAATTTCACAAAATGACCCGGAGTTGCATAATATACTTTTTTTAGGACGATTTCAGGATTCCTTTTCTTCACTTCAAATCTTTGATTCTCTTCGTTCCTCACTTAGTTTTCTTAGATCTTTGGCATGTGAATTCTTCAATCTTGGTCTCGTAAGATCCATCAATTACCTTGGTGATTCTTAAGCATCAAATTCGTGCTTTTAGTAACCTTTTCAATCTAAGCTCTTAAATTCACCTTACAACATAAATAAGAGTAAAATATAACATTAAGCATCATCATGTTTATAAAACCAATATATGAAGAGGGGATAATATGCAATATTTGACCCTCAACAAGTTATATGTATTTGAGGTGGGCCGACAGAAAGGGTTTTGGTAGTTGTTTATGGCATTTAATTGCTCATTCAATATCTTTTGAAAAGTAGAAATTTTTGGGCAATTCTCAGTTGTATGTATGTTACAAGTACAAATACCATAAACAATTTCCATGGCCTTTTCTGGTTCTATCTTCTTAAGTTCCATGGCCTCAACTTTTCTTATGAGTTTGGCTACTCTTGCATTTATATCATCTTCCTCTTTTAGAACATAAATTCCTTCCCTTTTCTTTGATTGAATAGGATTAGAAATGGTAATTCTTGAAGTGATATCTCATGATTGCACGTTTTCAGCAAGTTTGTGAAAATAATCCTACGCATCATCGGCTTCCTTATTCATGAATTCCCCATTACACATCATCTTCACCAATTAACGCATTGTTCACATCCCCAAGTGTAGGGTCATAATGTAGTAATAATCTCGGTGAGACCGAGGTCAAATCCACAGGGACTATTCTTGTGCGTATTCTGAAAATAACTACGAGTGTAATTAGAAGAAGATCTAATCAAAATCTAGAATATAAGGAAATAATTGTGAAAGGGATTTCAATAATCAAATGGGAACTAGGGAGCCAAGGATCCACTTGTAAAAATTGAGAAGCTACCTTGCTTGATTCAGGAATTACAATTAGCATTAAAGTCCTATCTTTTCTAGTTGGAAAAAGAGAGAGTCAAATCTATGAACTTCTCCTTGATATAGCCTCGATGGAGGAGAATTCTGAAGATTTGGAAGGAATTCTATCACCCAACCATGCCTAGGAAATAATGGCGAATAATTGAATTTACCAACCCATAATTTTAAATAAGAAAAGAAGATATTCAAAGCTATTGTAAATCTACTGTAATTTGAGTCACAATAAACCATAAAAAACTGAAAGTATTCCTTATAATCAACTAAAACTAAAAAATGTTCAATAAGAACAAGAATCAAAACAAGAAAAACATCTCAAAAATGCTACAAGCTTCACCTCTTAACCCTAGCTAAGAGGTCTAGCCAACTATAGGCATGATTGGATCAAGAATCCTCAAAGAAATCATTTAAAACTAGGAAGGAAAGGAAGAAGAACTTTTAGGAGATGGCTCCACCCTTTTGCTCTACTTCTCCAAACCCTAGATATCCTAAAAAGTCCCTAGGAAACCCTTATTTATAGCCTTGTATGGTCGGATTCACAACACCGCCTCAATTTTACGTAGTCCGCGTAACTCTGCGTAACGTGTTCGATGTCATCAAACGTAAGTTAATTTTCGAAAGTCATGCCTTTACACACTGCATAACTTCTTTCACACTGTGTAACTCTTCTTGTCATCAAACCTTTCTTCGATGCCATCGAGTAAACCTTCGATGTCATTGAGTCGTGTTCGATCCATCGATAATGTGTGCAGAATAGTCCAACGAGTTTCTCCAAAATTCTGCAAAAAGATCGATGTCATCAAATGGAATTTGAAGTCATCGATCAAGTATTCGAGTCATCGAACAAATCTTCGATCCAACAAGAAACATATTGTTCGTAACCCCAAGTGTAGGGTCATGATGTAGTAATAATCTTGGTGAGACCGAGGTCGAATCCATAGGGACTAATCTCTCATGTACTCTGAAAGAAACTAGGAGCAGAACTAGAAGAAGATGTGAATCTAAATAAAAAATTAAAGGGTGTAATTAGAAACTTAAGAAATTCAAAGGTGGGAATTAGGGTTTTCAAGGATCCACTTATAGCAACCAGGGAAATATATTACTTAATTCAAGGACACAACTGGAATCGAAGTCTTATCGTATCCAATTGGAAGATGTCTCAATAAAACTAAACTTGAACATCCCTTAACTGAATTCTCAATGGATGAGAGTCATAAGGATTGGAAGTGATTCCACCGCCTAGCCATGCCATGGAGACAATGGCAAACAACAGGATATGCCAATTCTCACAATTAATCATAAGAGAATTATAAAGATTAGAAGGGATTCCATCATCCCAACATGCCCAAGGGATGTGGTGAACAATAGGATTTCTTAATTTCATAATCTCAAAACATGGAAAGAAGATACTCAAAACTATTATAGATCTATTATAATTTGAGTCACAACAAACGATTGAAAACTGAAAACATTCCTTATAATTAGATTAGAATCAAAGAGAGTTCAACGTAAACATGAATTAAAGCAATAGAAACATCCCATCATGTTACAAGCATCACCTCTTAGCCCTAGCTAAGAGGTTTAGCCAACCATAGACATGATTGAACTAAAGTCTCTTAAATAAAATATGAAAACAACTAAGGAAGAAGATGAAAAACTCTTAATGACGGCTTCTCCACCCTTTTGCTCCACTCCTCAAACCGTAGAATATGCCTAGGAACATCCTAAGGAGTCCTATTTATAGTTGTAGAACTCTAAATTTCACACCTAGTTAGAAACTCTAGAAACCACATCAAATTAACGCAATTTGCTAAAATAACTTCACTATGCAAAGTTTTCCAAAATAGACTTCACTCTATGCAATTTCATAAAATGACTCAGAGTTTCAGAATATTCTTTTTCAGGACGAATTCAAGATTCTTTTTCTTCACTTCAAATCATTGATTCTCTTCATTCCTTACTTGGTCTTCCTAGATCTTTGGCATGCGAATTCTTCAATCTCGGTATCCTAAGATCTATCCCTTTCCTTAGTGATTCTTGAGCATCAAATCCATACTTTTAGCACCATTTTCAATACATGCTCTTAAATTCATCTTGCAATACAAACATGAGTAAAAGAAAACATTAAGCATTATAATGTTCATAAAATCAAGATATAAATGGGGGATAATATGCAATATTTGACCCTCAACACAATCCCTAACCAACATTTTACTAGTCCTGAGCAAAGTATGGGTGAAATAAACCTCAATGTCCAAACCATTTTTTAGAAATCAATCCTTTGTGTAACTAAGTATGAATGAGTAAGGTCAAGATAAGAAATGAGACTTTGAAAACCAAGAGCCGAATCACCTAAAAATTAATCAAATAGGTTCTTTATTAATTTTAAGATTATATATTCATGTATCCAATTTTTCCAATGAATTTCAACTTCCCATGAAAATACTAGTGTTTCACAATGTTATCTATGTTCATTATATCAAAATAAGTCAAAAACTCAAGTACTAATTTTGAACACTCCCCCCCCCCCCCCCCCCCCCATCTTTTTCTTCGTTTCCAGTTTTTTATTTTATATCGACGGCTACTCGTATTCATTGGATGTGAATCCCCAGGTCGATGTTGCATTCACATATCCATGCATATAATTGTTATGTTTTGTATGTATTGTTGCTTTCATGTTATACTTGTCTGACGCGGTGGTGTGTAATCTTGAGGGAAATTCACACTGAGTTGGCCACTCATCCTTCAAATATATAGTCGTACAAGTAGCAAAGGTGGCTTGAGCATTATTCAGGTTTAGACTGATGAGGAGACATGTATAATTGTTGAGGATGCATGGATGTGTCTATCAAGAGAAGTTGCGCAATCTTGCGGCTTTTGTTTATATGCATTTTAATATTTCTCATGTATTAAATTATAAAATTCTTGTAGTTGTTACTATTGGGACATTGGTTTGTATAAGTCATTATGGGAAACCTCTTATATATTCTAAATGTAAATATAAATTTTTCTTTATGTTGATTTGTCCATTCCATGCTAAACTACTAACTCTGAAAGATTATATATATATGGAATTTGGCTCTCTATAGGTTAACACTCCAATTTTTGGAAAACGAGTCATATACTTGGGTCCTGAAAACATGAGGCATTGCAAACACAAACCTAAAAGGAAAGAGGGAAATAGAAATCTAGAAATAAAAGGAGAAAGAATTAGAAAAAAGTTACTAAATTAGAAGCTTTTATTTTGGGATCCTGCAGAAGAAAAAGGAAAGTGAATTAATTTCTAAAAAAGAACTAAGAAAGTAACCTACTTTCTAAAAAAATAAAAAGGAAAGTTTCTAAAAAATAGAAAGTAAGTTAGTTTCTAAAAATAGAAAAAAGAAAGGAAATTAGTTTATAAAAAACGTATTAGGAAAGTTTCTAAAAAAAAAAAAAAAAATAGTTTCTAAAAACAAATTACGAAAGTTTTTATCCTAGAATTAGAAAGTAAATTAGTTTTTAAAAACAGAAAAGGAAAGTTTCTAAACCTATTATAAACCAAGAAATAGAAAGTTAAATTAATTTCCAAATTAATTCAGAAAAAACCCTTAAAAATAGAACGTAGAAAAACCCTAATCTTAAACTAATTCCAAAACTAGTTAATCTTAGAAAAATGCAACCGTTAGTCCTTGACAACGGTGCCAAAAACTTGTTCACAACCCCAAGTGTAAGGTTGCGATTTAGTAATAATCTCGGTGAGACCGAGGTTAAACCCATAAGGACTAATCTTGTATGTATTCTAAAAGAAACTAGGAGTATAACTAGAAGAAGATGTAAATCTAAATCTAGAATTAAAGGGAGTAATTATAAAGTGTGTAATTAGAAACTTAACAAATTCAAAGGTGTGAACTAGGGTTTCCAAGGATCCACTTGTAGTAATCAGAGAAATCTAACACAAATGGAATTAAAATCCTATTTTATCCAATTAGAAGATATCTCAATAAAACCAAAACTAAACTTCCCTTAACCTAATTCTCAATAGATGAGAGTCATAAACATTGGAAATGATTCCATCACTTAGCCATGCCCTGGAGACAATGGCAAATAATACGATATACCAACTCCCACAATTAATCATAAGAAAATTATGAAGATTAGAAGGGCTTCCATCATCCCACCATGCCCAAGGGGCGATGCTAAACAACTAGATTTCCAAATTTCACAATCTCAAAGCATGAAAAAAAGATACTCAAAGTTATTACAGATCTATTATAATTTGAGTCACAACAAACCATTAAAAATTGAAAGCATTCCTTATAATCAAACTAAAATCAAATAGAGTTCAACATAAAAATGAATCAAAGTAATAAAAACATCCCATCAAGCTACAAGCATCACCTCTTAGCCCTATCTAAGAGGTTTAGCCAACCATAGACATGATTGAACTAAAGTCTCTTAAATAAAACATGAAAACAACTAAGGAAGAAGAAGAAAAACTCTTAACGAAGGCTTCTCCACCCTTTTGCTCCTCCTCAAACCCTAGAAGATTCCTGCGAACATCCTAGGGAGTCTTATTTATAGATGTAGAACTCCAACTTTCGCACCTACTTAGAAAACTCTAGAAACCACCTCAAATTTACGCAGTTTGCTAAAATAGACTTCACTCTGTATAGTTTTTCAAAATAGACTTCACTTTACACAATTTAACAAAATGACCTAGAGTTTCAAAATATGCTTTTTCACGATGATTTCAAGATTTCTTTTCTTTACTTAAAATCTTTAATTCTCTTCATTGCTCACTTAGTTTTCTTAGATATTTGGCATGTGAATTCTTTAATCTTGGTCTCCTAAGATCCATCCCTTTCCTTGGTGATTCTTGAGCATCAAATCCATGCTTTTAACACCATTTTCATTCCAAGCTCTTAAATTCACCTTGCGACACTAACATGAGTAAAATATAACATTAAGTATTATCATGTTCATAAAACCAAGATATAAATGGGGGATAATATGCAGTAATTTACTCTCAATCCATATCTAATTCATCCAGTGACCAAACTTTATTTTTATGTAATTCTTCACTATCATCGAACTGTGGTTGATGTCAATGAACAATGGCTTTGATGTCATCGATAGGTGGTCGATGACACACATTTTGTGGATTCTGCACTTTCCACTGCGAACTTCCTTCCTTCTCCACTTGGTTTTCTTAGATCTTGGGGTCTTGAAATCTTCGATCTTTGTCTCTAAAGATCTATTTTTTACCTTGGCAATCCTTGATCCTTAAATCCATGCTTTTAGCATTCTTTTTAATCCAAGCTCTTAAACTCACCTTGTAACATAAACATGTATAAAATATACCATTAAGCCTTATCATATCCATAAAACCAAGATATAAATGGAGAAAAATATGCAATATTTGACACTCAACACACTCCCCAACTAGCATCTTTCTAGTCCCGAGCAAAACATGTGTGAAATAATCTTCCATCTTCACGATTCAAAACCTTCTTCAGAAAATAATCTTTTACGAAATTAATTATGAATCGGTAGAATTGAGACACGAAGGTGAGATTTTGAAAACCTAGAACTGAATCACATAAGAAACCACTCAAATAACTTCATTATCAATTAACTCAAAGCATAAGTTCATATATCACATTTTTTCACTGTGCTCAGTGAATATCAACTCACTTTGCATAAACATAATATCATTCCATAATGTTAGTCATGTTTATCATATCAAGATTAATCGACGACTCAAGTACTCATTTCGAATACATCCCCTTTTCCTTCTTTTTCCAGTTTCTGATTTTACATCGACAACCACTCTTATTCATTCTTTTCAGACTTCTACATTTTTTTCAAAGACTTTTATCATTCCCTTCAAAGATATCATTCTTAATTCTTTTCATTTTTAGCATTTTTGTCAATCCCCTATTTTTTAACTGGTTATTCATTTTTAATGTGAATAAAATTCTCCAGACTCAATTCCCAACATCTTCTAATGATTTACATACTAGTAATTGGAAATTTTAGCACAACTTACAGAAAGCAAATTGAATGTGTCTTTGTGATTTGAATCAATATGATATCTAAACTTTCTCTTAATTCATTGAGTGCAAGAACTTAGGAGATAGATTACTTAGTTGATCAAACTCCAACAATTCAAAATTCAATATTTGTCTTATCATCATACTCAAAGCATCCTTAAGCACACAAACTATCGCTTTCCAAACAGGTTTTTAGTTTTAAAAATTTAAAAATTTCACATCTTTTTGCTCAAAACTAAGAAAATACTGATTAGTTTACTCAATCCACACCCCCAACCTAAAATTTGTATTGTCCTCAATGTAAAAGAAGTAAGCATATAATGCACATGAGGCAACATTAAGAAAGGGAGTAGTGATGGAAAGTTAGTACATGGAGGAAGGAAACTTAAAGTTTTTACATGAATCTCAGCATGAAATGGGATAACACAACAACTAAGCATATTGAATGCAAGCTACCCTAGTCATATGAAAGTAATAAATTCTAACTATGCCTCCATCAAACTTGGAGATCAGTCTTGGTACACAGGATTAGTTAGAGGCATGGAAATGTCCTTTGAATAAAAATTCTCAATAAATGGCTTTAAGCGATGTCCATTTACTTTGAAAGCATTGTCATTGTTCAGATTCTTTATCTCAACGACCCCATGATGATGACATTAATAACAGTGAAAGGGTTGGTCCAACTAGATCTGAGTTTACATGGAAAAAGATGTAATCAAGAATTATACAAGAGAACTTTTTGACCAGTTAAGAATGATTTTCGAAGGATGTTCTTGCCATGGAATACATTCATCCTGCCCTTGTAAATTCTTGAGTTTTCGTAAACATCATTATTGATCTCCTTGAGTTCATTTAACTGAAGTTTATACAACAAGCCAGTGCTATCTAAGTTAAAATTTAGGTTTTTAATAGCACAATTGTAAGGCTTGTATTGTCACGCCCCAAACTCGAAAACCGGCTCACAAAATTCCCGATTACGGAATCCGGCGCCGACAGCCTCCGTAGTACCCCATTCTCGACTCCCGGCACCCATATACCAGGTTCTGATCCTGGGATGTTACAAGGAGGATTTCTAATATGATTTGATTCGTAATGAGCATAACCAAAAGCATAAATCACGAACAATAACTACAAGAACACCACCATAAAATCCACTATGATAAAAAATTTTAAGTATAATGCGTAGGAAAGGGAAATACAAGATAGTGATAATAACAAGAACTCCAGAAGCTCGGCTGTACACTTCAACTATGGCGAGACTAAGGCTGCGTCCTGGCATCACCTGCATGCATCAATCGTGCATAAGCATATAGAAAGCTTAGAGGGTGGTGTAAGTGTGTGTGCAATAAGAACGTGCTCAGAATGCAAGGTCAGAGAAATGCGTAATCATGCTGATGAATACATGAATGCCATTAGACGTACCAAGGCTATGCAGTATGAGACATGAATGCTATCGGCCATATCCAGACCATGCGATGCCAGATGGAGCCCAAGCATGCTAAATCCACATATAGCTCATCAATATCAGTATAGTTCTCATTCTGGATAATCACCGGGGTTTAGTACACTCTAAATGACACTCGCTCTCCTAGCCGCACAGTCCAGGTGAGCGTAAGAAACCTCACTATCCGCCTGGCCAATGGTCTGCCAATACCTATCCGGCACGTTGATAGCGGATCCATTCACGAGCTGGTCAAACTCAGCCTAGTATTGCCTCGAGCGAGTAAGGTTACGCCTCTTTCCAACCGACCACGACACAGTGAGAGACACGGCCTCCTGGTATTCGGCTCTCGTGTGCTCATATATTCACTCGGTCTCGACTTTGGAGTCATCCTCTGGTACCATCCGGTTCAGGGACTTTCACCCAGGGACATCTATGGCGCCCCAATTACTTAGAACAAGGTTTTCGGTATCCAACCAGCCACACATGGTGTGTCTGTGGAGGCTATGGCCCTGATGTCGCTAGGGCATATCACAATCACACAAATGCAAGTGCATGTATCACACTATCAGTCATGCAACCATCTTGCGTGAAACACGCGCTCATGTAGGGTAACTCTGCCTATCAGGGAGCCCGTAAACAGTCTGTCCGAAGGCATATGCTTTGATCAGTCACTCCTCATCTCAAGCATACATATGATGCGTATGATCATGAATCATGGGGCGGCACTAAACTTATGATATGATAATGGGCTCTTCTCAAAATAAAGATGGGCATAAACGGCCTGCAGACTACAAATATGAGCCTATCAGTGAGCCCTAGGGAGAGTCATAATGCGGACATTTAACCAACATTATCCTTACAATGTGGACATCAAACCATCATTTCTCCCAAGGCATAGCCCGCTATAAAAGGTCTACACATATACCATGGTGGAATCTCACCATAATGGGCCTTATGTATATATTAAGGTGGGCCTCAATAAGGGTCACCAATACATCATGATAGGCCTTAATCAATGGGCCTTATGAAATTGAAGGTGGCTCTAACAATGGCCCTTAAATTATCTCTAAAATGGTTGGACGGTTTGGGTGCAACACATGCATCATGATAGGTCCCATAGGGGTGGACGACATAGATAAATCACATACTTCATGGTGGCGGTCCACATTAATGAAAGGTGTGGACGCAATACATACATAAGTGGGTCCCAAGCAGGGCCACCATAATGTTTATTTTCCATCCATCCTACTGACAGGGTCATACAGGCCTGGGGCCCACTTAAAAATGTTTATCTTCCACCCAAACCTATCGATAAGGTCATACAGACCTGGGGCCCACTGTAATGCTTATTTTCCACCCAAACTATTGAAAGGGTCACGTGGACCTGGGTCACACGGACCAGGGGCTCACCATAATATTTATTTACCATCTTAACTGTTGATAAGGTCACATAGACCTGGGGCCCACCGAGATGTTTATCTATCATCCAATCTGTTGATAGGGTCACACGTGCCCTGAAGAAGAGGAAAAACAAATTTCATAATGATCTAAAACTTCTGTGATACCCCGATGGGTTTTGAAGGCAGGCGTTCAATCACATTATTTCCTATGATGTCGGCCACCTGAGTACACTACATGGCTGATTTTTGGGGTGGGTCTATTTCAGGGAGTGGCCCACCCAATGAAAGGCGTGGATATCAGATATACATCATGGTGGGGCCTATGGTGGGGCCCACTTTCCCTCCAGCGTCACAGCAGACGATGGCGCTACCAGCATAAATGCATTTTGCATTTTTTTTTAACGGTGGGGCTCACAAAAGGATGATCCGTTCCATCTATTGCATGTGTCCCATGTGGTGGACCGTTCAGTCCAAGTTTTAGCTGCATCCAAATTTCTGGTGGGCCCCAATGAGTGTTTTTATATGTTTAAGCATGTCTTCACATGATTTTAGATGGTGTGGTCCACCAAAGTTTTAGATCAGCTTCATTCTTCGGCTCAACACCTAAAATGAGCTAGAAATTTGGGTGGACGGCATGGATTGAACATATACATCATGGGTGGGGCCCGCATGAATGGTGCACTCAAAAGTCTTGAAACAAGCTGATATTTTTGTGGTGTCGATACACCATAGTTCACACTTTCACGATTTCCCTGGCCACGTCCATCGTCTCTGGATGCTGGATGTTCAGTATACAGCACAAGCATCATAGTGGGTCCCACATGTACATGGCCCACCATGCATATATGTATGTTTATATATATATATATATATATTAATATGTATATGATATAGCATGTGGGACTACCCACCATCCCAAAATGGACGGTGGATTTCACCTGAAATGTGGTGGGCCACACCATTTGATGGATGGAGTAGATTTAACATAGATTGGTGAGGCCCACATCATTCTAGGGAAAGGATGAGGATAGAGAGAGAGAACAAGAGAGAGGGAGACGATGATAAAGAGGAGGGACCCCGCCACTATGGGCCCTCCATGGTTTCAACACATACATCAAGTGGGTCCCACAACAACTGGACCCTTAAAATTGAAATGAACGATGGATCACCCACCTCTCTTCCTTCTTCTTGCTCCCCTAGCTTCCTTAGCTCCTTACCTTCGGGTTTGACGGTGGTAGATGATGAATGAACGGTTGAGATGTGAGATGAGAGGGTAGGGAAAGTGGGCCACACGAGTTGTTGTTGTTTGGGAGTGAGCTTGGGAGGGGTTTGAACGTTGGAATGGTTACTTGAGAGAGTTTTTTCTTTTTAAAGAAAAGAGAGAAGTAGAGCATTTAATGTGTGAAAGGGATGGAGGGAATGGTGGTGTAAGGAAGGATGATATGGAGGCATGGTTGAGTTTGAAATGTTGGAAAAGAAGAATGGAGAGGGGAGAGAGAGAGTTGACTTTTGAAAAGGGAGGGATGGGTTGCATGTACACATGGTATGGTGTGTACTTGACATGATTTGATGGGACATCTCGTAGAGATTCCCTCGTAATTCACAACGCGCGGTGTTTCTTCGAAACGGACGCAGACCGTCATCTTCCAGCCTGGGTATCGGTTCGGTGTGCGAGTCATGGCGTTAGAACCGCGGCGACGGTCCAGTCGCTATGATACAATTTTCAGTTCGAGCCGACTCCGGTATGCTGGACCTGGCTTAGGATCGTGCGCAGATGTCGGTAATGGGTCGAGGATTGCCAGAATTTGACCGGAAGGATCGTGGAGTCCTAAGGAACAGTACGATATAGGATACGGGTCTTACAGCTCTCTCCCCCAAATAAAAATTTTGTCCTTGAAATTTACACAATCATCGCAACCAGACATAATTCATAAGAAAGAAGAAACATAGCATCATTATATAAAATCAGAGACAGCATACACGATACAACATATCATCAATCATCAAAGAGATGGGGATAGCTCTTTCAAATCTCAGCCTCGCGCTCCCAAGACACCTCATCAACAGAATGGTGACCCCACTGAACCTTCACCAAGGGAATGACCTTGGTCCGGAGGACATGCTCCTCCCGATCAAGGATACGAACTGGCTGCTCAATGTAAGAAGCGTCGTCACGAACCTCCAACGACTGCCAACCGATAACAGGAACTACGTCTGACCTACACTTTCTCAACATAGAGACGTGAAAAATATTATGGACGCCAGACAACTGAGACGGTAAGGTAAGCCGATAAGCCACGGCGCTAACGCGCCTAGTGATCTCGAAAGGTCCTATGAACCTTGTGGCAAGCTTGCCCTTCACTCCAAATCGCACTACGCCCTTCATGGGTGAGACCTTGAGATACACTCTGTCCCCAACAGCGAACTCCAAAGGATGACGTCGGTGATCAGCAAAACTCTTCTGTCGGCTCTGGGCTGTGCGCATCCTCTGCCTGATAACATTGATAGCCTCTGATGTCTGCAGCACAAGCTCAGGACCTAGGAGATGCCGCTCTCCACCCTCGGTCCAGCAACTCAGAGACATGTACGGTCTGTCATACAATGCCTCAAAAGGAGCCATGCCAATGTTCGCCTGATAGCTGTTGTTGTATGTGTACTCAGCCAATCGCAGATGCTCATCCGAGCTACCCCTGAAATCAATCGCCCAAGCCCGAAGCATATCCTCAAGTATTTGATTGACCCTCTCGGTCTGGCCATCGGTCTGCGGATGATACGCGGTGCTGAGCTGTAAATCAGTGCCCATTGCTCTCTGAAAGCTCCTCCAGAACTGAGACGTGAACCTCGGGACTCGGTCAGAAACAATCGAAACTGGAACACTATACAGTCTCACGATCTCCTCGATGAATAATCTGACAAGCCCATCCAAAGGCCAAGTCACACGAATCATAAGGAAATGTGCAGACTTCATCAGACAGTCCACGATAACCCGGATGGTGTCATGACCGCGCTGAGTCCTCGGCAAATCCATGATAAAATCGGTAGATACGTGCTCCCACTTCCACATCGGGACACTCAATGGCTGCAATAGACCAAGGGGTCTCTGATGATCGGCCTTGACACGCTGGCATGTGTCACACTCGACCACAAAACTGGCGATCTCGCGCTTCATCCCCACCCAAAAATATTGTCGCCTCATATCATGGTACATCTTCGTTGAGCCAGGGTGGATAGAAAATCGCGATCGATGTGCCTCGGTCATAAGATCTCTACGCAACTCAGGAATATCCGGGACATACAATCGGCCTCTGAAGTGAAGTCCACCATCAGAACCAATCTGTCAATCTGTCTGACTCTCAGATGCTACCTCTACTCAAAAATCCTGTAACGACTCATTTGTCTGCTGAGCCTCGATCACCCTTGCGACAAGAGAGGGTTGAATCAACAGGCTCGATAGCTGAACGATAGAAGACTGTAGACCAAAATTGAAGTCGTACTCCGCTATATCCTCAAGCATCCTCCATTTCTGAATCATCATATGTACCACCAGGCCTCGTAGCTGACGGCTAAGGGCATTCGCCACCACGTTCGCCTTGCATGGGTGGTACTGGAGGTCAAAATCATAGTCCTTCAGAAGATCCATCCAGCGTCTTTGCCTCATGTTCATCTCAGACTGAGAGAATAGATACTTCAAGCTCTTGTGGTTGGAGAAGAGCTCGAACCTAACCCCATAAAGATAGTGTCTCCACACCTTCAGTGCGAAGATGACTGCTGCCAGCTCCAAATCATGTGTGGGGTAGTTCAGCTCATAGACCTTGAGCTGCCGAAACTCGAAGGCTACAGGCTTGTCGTGCTGCATCAGGACAGTACCTAAACCAATATGTGAGGCATAGGTAAATACAACAAATCCATCACTCCCAGAGGGAAGAGTGAGGACAGGAGCGGACGTCAGACGGTCCTTTAGCTCCATGAATGCCTGCTCACATGCGTCAGTCCAAATAAAATGTACACCCTTTCGAGTCAACCTGATCAACGGGGCCGCAGTACGGGAGAAGCCCTCAATGAAACGCCGATAATATCCCGCTAAACCAAGAAAACTGCGGATCTCGGACGCAGTCGTGGGCTGGCCCCACGACGCACTGCCTCAACCTTCGAGGGGTCCACTGCGACACCCTCCCTCATCACCACGTGACCGAGGAATCTCACCTCCTCCTACCAGAACTCACACTTCTCCATCTTCGCATATAGCTGGTGGGCATGAAAGGTCTGCAATGCAATCTCCAGATGATGCATGTGGTCCTCACGGGTCCTCGAATATATCAGAATGTCATCGATGAAGACCACAACAAACTGATCGAGATATGGATGGAAGACCTCGTTCATCAACTGCATGAAGACCGCGGGTGCATTGGTCAGTCCAAAGGACATGACCTGAAACTCAAAAGGACCATAACGCGTCCTGAAAGTTGTCTTCGGGATGTCCTCCTCTTGGACACGAATATGATGATATCCAAAACATAGGTCAATCTTCGAAAAGAACTGTGCACCCTGTAGCTGATCAAATAAATCATCTATCCTCAGGAGCGGGTACTTGTTCTCAATTGTGACCCGGTTGAGCTCGCGATAATCGACACAGAGCCTCAAAGAGCCATCCTTCTTTCTGACGAAGAGTACTGGTGCTACCCAAGGTGAACTGCTCAGATGAATAAATCCCAACTCTCACAACTCGTCCAATTGTCGGTGCAGCTCACGCAACTCCATCGGTGTCACGGAGCCTTCGAGATAGGTGCGGTATCGGGCACAAGATCGATCTGGATCTCGATGTGATGGAGCAGTGGCAATCCTAGAATCTCCTGGAACACGTCGGGGAAGTCACAAACAATTGGCACCTGATCAATACAAGTGGCAACAGGCTCCTCAATGGCACATGAAATCAAGTAAGATAATGACTCTCCTCGAGGCTTGGCGACGAACTGAAACTGCGGTAAGTCTGGTAAGCAAAATGTGACTATCCTAGTGAAATAATTCAAAATAGCATAGTACTTGGTAAGCCAATCCATGCCCAAGATAATGTCAAAATCTGTCATCGATAGCACAAATAAGTAAGCGAGCAAAAAGATATCACCGACCAGAACAGGGCAAGATGAACAGAAACGACCCAATATTGTGGTCTTCTCCAAGGGCGTCGATACAGTCAATCTCTCACTAGTAGACTCTATAGGCAATCCAGTCGATTGGCAGAAATCCTCAAACATGAATGAGTGCGAAGCACCAGAATCAAATAATACTTGGGCGATGCATGAAGAGACAGGAAGTATACCCTCAACAACTCCTCCAAAAGTCTACGGGTCCTGCTGAGCCGCATAAAATCTAGCCTGAGCTAGCTGAGGAGGTGTCTGTCCCCTCTAAGGTCCCTGGTGCTGCTGCTGCCTCTGCGGTGGCCTGTACTGCTGTCTCTGCTGCTGCTGGGGCCTCGGTGGCTGAGGTGGCTGCGGTCGCTACTGCTGTGGGGGCTACTGCGGTGCTCTCAGCTGCTGCAGATGAGGGCGGGGGCACTCAGATATGCGGTGTCTAGAACCGCCACATCCAAAATATGTCCCAAAAAATAGCTGCTGTGGTGGCGTTGGAGGTGCTGCTGGTGCTATTGGTGCTCTAGCAGGTGGGTGACTCTTTTACCTCGATGGTCATCGATGCTGCTGAGAACTACTGGACTGAGACGGCCTCTTCTGGCCTCTCCTCTGGTCTCGATCGCTCTGTGTGATAGCCCACTCTGTCTAGTAAATTTGAGCCCTCCATACTAACGCCTGAAAGGTCGAAAGCTCATGCCCAATGACACGGCCTCGAAGACCGTAACGTAAGCCATTGTCGAAAGACTGGACTTTCGCCCCTCGTCATCAACCAAATATGGCGCAAACCTCGATAGCGCCACAAAATGAGCCGCGTACTGCGCTATGATCATGTCCCCCTGCACCAGAGTCTCGAACTCCGGTGCTCTCTGATGTCGAATGTGGTCAAGGAAGTACTGCTCCTTGAATCGGTCAATAAAGTCCTCCCATGTCCAGACGTACTCTGACCCTGCAACACAGGTAATAGAGGTCCACCAGTGCTCTGCCTCACCTGGAGAAGGAATACTACTAATCGAACTCGCTGTTCGGTCGTACATGACATAGTATCAAAAATCTTCTCCACATCGGAGCGCCATCTCTCAGCTGCTGTCAGATCTGGCTCGCCCTGAAAATGCGGAGGACCGAGTTGTCTAAACTCATGAAGGAGGGCACTCGCGCACTCCTGCTCGGCCTGGGCTGGCGAAACAGCTGGGCACCTGCCCTGTCCCTGAAGCACAGCAGTCACAGCCTGCAACATCTGCAATAACTGTGAGGGACTCACAGGCATGGTCGTATCTGCACCGGCCTCAGACGGAGGGACATCATCCTCAGGCAGGGGGGCAGGGATCTTTGGCGGTGGAATGGGAGGAGCAGGTGGTAAAGCTGGAGCCTCAGGTGATGGAGTGAGATTCATTCAAGTCGTTCTCCTTGGCGGCATGTCCTATAGGAATAAACAATGACGCCAATCAATCTTAAGAATCACGTGTTAGGGAACTCGATCGAAAGGTTACGCACCCAGAACCTAATCGTCCTAAACTCATAGCAAACATGTGATGTTATTCTCAGTTATTCCCAAGTTATGGTCTGATACCAACTTCTATCATGCCCCAAACTCAGAAACCTGCTCACAAAATTCTCGATCACCGAATCTGGCATCTACAGCCTCCGTAGTACCCCATTCTCGACTCCCGGCACCCATATACCAGGTTCCTATCCTGGGATGTTATAAGGAGGATTTCTAATATGATTTGATTCGTAATGAGCATAACCAAAAGCATAACTCACGAACAATAACTAGAAGAACTCCGCCACAAAATCCACTATGATAAAAAACTTTAAGTACAATGCGTAGGAAAGGGAAATACAAGATAGTGACAATAACAAGAACTCCAGAAGCTCGGCTGTACACTCCAATTATGGCGAGACTAAGGCTGCGTCCTGGCATCACCTGCACACATCAATCGTGCATAAGCTTATAGAAAGCTTAGAGGGTGGTGTAAGTGCATGCGCAATAAGAACGTGCTCAGAATGCAAGGTCAGAGAAATGCGAAATCATGCTGATGAATACATGAATGCCATCAGTTGTACCAAGGCTATGTGGTACGAGACATGAATGCTATCAGCCATATCTAGACCATGCGATGCGAGATGTAGTTCAAACATGCCAAATTCACATATAACTCATCAATATCAGTACAGTTCTCATTCTGGATAATCACCGGGATTTAGTACACTCCAAATGACACTACCGCTCTCCTAGCCGCACAGTCCAGGTGAGTGTAAGAAACCTCACTATCCACCTGGCCAATGGTCTGCCAATACCTATCCAGCACGTCGATAGCGGACCCATTCACAAGCTGGTCAAACTCAGCCTAGTATTGCCCCCTACCCTCGGGTGAGTAAGGCCACACCTCTTTCCAACCGACTACGACATAGTGGGAGACGCGGCCTCCTGGTATTCGACCCACGTGCGCTCATATATCCACTCAGTCTCGACGTTGGAGTCATCCTCTGGTACCATCGGGTTCAGGGACTTTCACCCAGGGACATCTATGACGCCCCAATTACTTAGAACAAGGTTTTCGGTATCCAACCAGCCACCATGGTGTGTCTGTTGAGGCTATGGCCCTGATGTCGCTAGGGAATATCACAATCACACAAATGCAAGTGCATGTATCACATTATCAGTCATGAAACCATCCTGCGTGAAGCACGCGCTCATGTAGGTCAACTTCGTCTATCAGGGAGCCCGTAAACAGTCTGCCCGAAGGCATATGCTATGATTAGTCACTCCTCATCTCAAGCATACATATGATGCATATGATCATGAATCATGGGGCGGCACTAAACCTATGATATGATAATGGGCTCTGCTCAAAACGAAGATAGGCCTAAACGGCCTACAGACTACAAATATGGGCCTATCAGTGAGCCCTAGGGAGAGTCATAATGCGGACATTTAACCAATATTATCCTTACAATGTGGACATCAAACCATCATTACTCCCAAGGCATAGCCCGCTATAAAAGGTCTACACATATACCATCGTGGAATCTCATCATAATGGGCCTTATGTATATATTATGGTGGGCCTCAACAAGGGCCACCAATACATCAAGATAGGCCTTAATCAATGGGCCTTATGCAATTCAAGGTGGCTTTAACAATGGCCCTTAAATTATCTCTAAAATGGTTGGACGGTTTGGGTGCAACACATGCATCATGATAGGTCCCATAGGGGTGGACGACATTGATAAATCACATACTTCATGGTGGCGGTCCACATTAATGAAAGGTGTGGACGCAATACATACATAAGTGAGTCCCAAGTAGGGCCACCATAATGTTTATTTTCCATTCATCCTGCTGACAAGGTCATATAGGCCTGGGGCCCACTTAAAATTGTTTATCTTCCACCCAAACCTGTCGATAAGGTCATACAGACCTGGGGCCCACCATAATGCTTAAATTTCCACCCAAACTGTTGAAAGGGTCACGTGGACCTGGGTCACACGGACCAGGGGCCCACCGTAAATTTATTTCCCATCTAAACTGTTGATAAGGTCACATAGACCTGGGGCCCACCGAGATGTTTATCTATCATCCAATCTGTTGATAGGGTCACACATGCCCTGAAGAAGAGGAAAAATAAATTTTGTAATGATCTAAAACTTCTATGATACCCAGATGGGTTTTGAAGGCAGGCATTCAATCACACTATTTCCTATGATGTGGGCCACCTGAGTACACTACATGGCTGATTTTTGGGGTGGGTCTACTTCAGGGAGTGGCCCACCCAATGAATGACGTGGATATCAGATATACATCATGGTGGGGCCTGTAGTGGGGCCCACTTTCCCTCCATCAACACAACAAATGCTGCTGGAGCAGCGTCAGACGCTAGAGTTGCCAGAGTAAATGCATTTTGCATTTTTTTTAACTGTGGGCCTCACAAAAGGATGATTTGTTCCATATATTGCATGTGTCCCATGTGGTGGACCGTTCATTCCAAGTTTTAGCTGCATCCAAATTTTCGGTGGGCCCCAATGAGTGTTTTTATATGTTTAAGCATCTCTTCACATGCTTTTAGATGGTGTGGTCTACCAGAGTTTTGGATCAGCTTCATTCTTCGGCTCAACGCCTAAAATGAGTTGGAAATTTGGGTGGACGGCATGGATTGAACATATACATCATGGGTGGGGCCCGCATGAATGGTGCACTCAAAAGTCTTGAAACAAGCTGATATTTTTGTGGTGTCGGTACACCTTAGTTCACACTTCACGATTTGCTTGGCCACGTCCAGCGTACGTTCAGTATACAACACAAGCATCATGGTGGGTCCCACATGTACATGGCCCACCATGCATATATGTATGTTTATATATATATATATATATATATATATATATATATATATATATATATATATATATATATATATTAATATGTATATGATATAGCATGTGGGACTACCCACCATCCCAAAATGGACGGTGGATTTCACCTGAAATGTGGTGGGCCACACCATTTGATGGATGGAGTAGATTTAACATAGATTGGTGAGGCCCACATCATTCTAGGGAAAGGATGAGGATAGAGAGAGAGAACAAGAGAGAGGGAGACGATGATAAAGAGGAGGGACCCCGCCACTATGGGCCCTCCATGGTTTCAACACATACATCAAGTGGGTTCCACAACAACTGGACCCTTAAAATTGAAATGAACGATGGATCACCCACCTCTCTTCCTTCTTCTTGATCCCCTAGCTTCCTTAGCTCCTTGCCTTCGGGTTTGACGGTGGTGGATGATGAATGAACGGTTGAGATGTGAGATGAGAGGGTAGGGAAAGTGGGCCATACAAGTTGTTGTTCTTTGGGAGAGAGCTTGGAAGGGGTTTGGACGTTGGAATGGTTGCTTGAGAGAGTTTTTTTTTTTAAGAAAAGAGAGAAGTGGAGCATTTAATGGGTGAAATGGATGGAGGGAATGGTGGTGTAAGGAAGGATGATGTGGAGGCATGGTTAAGTTTAAAATTTTGGAAAAGAAGAATGGTGAGGGGAGAGAGAGAGTTAACTTTTGAAAAGGGAGGGATGGGTTGCATGTACACATGGTATGGTGTGTACTTGACATGATTTGATGGGACATCTCATAGAGATTCCCTCGTAATTCACAACGCGCGGTGTTTCTTCAGAACGGACGCAGACCGTCATCTTCCAGCCTGGGTATCGGTTCGGTGCGAGAGCCACGGCGTTAGAACCGCAGCGACGGCTCGGTCGCTACGATATAATTTTTGGTTCCAGCTGACACCGGTATGCGGGAGCTGGCTTAGGATCGTGGGCAGATGTCGGTAACGGGTCAAGGATTGCCAAAATTCAACCGGAAGGATCGTAAAGTCCTAGGGAACGGTACGATCTAGGATACAGGTCTTACACGTATCCTAGTTCGTACTATTAAGTAGGCTTCCGCGATCCTCCTGGTCAAATTTTGGTACTTGTGATCTATTATCAGCGTTCATGCGTAATCCTGAGTCATGACCCGTATATCAGAGTCAGCTCAACTTGAAACTTGTACCCTTGCGATAGCACTGTCGTCATGATTCTGCTGCCATGTATTATGCTCTGAGGCGATACCTGGGCCAGGAGATGTGGGCCCACATTTAGTCAAGAGAATACATCACATCAATCCCATCAATCATATCAATCAAGTACACATCACTCCCATCACTCACACCCATCCCCAAGTACAACTACCCATCCCCAAAGTCAACTATCTCTCTTACATGAGTGCTCCCATCACTCATATCTGTCATCTCTCTCATCTTCATCATTCTCCCAAGCAAACCAAGCACCCAACGTCCATGGCTTTCATAGAGAAGCTAGTGTAACCCACCTTCTTACCTCCTATCTCCACCATCCAAGCTTCATCTCGACCATTGAAGTGATGGAGCTCTAGGATGCATTAGTGGAAGAAGAAGTCCAATAAGACCATCGTTGGGTGTTTTCTAGTGTTATTTTGTGTGACTTTAATGATTTGACGACCCACATATGATGGGATCCATCTTGATGTATGATTTATATCAAGAGGGACCCATAATGGCGAGGTCCCTCCACTATTCCGATCTCTTCTCTCCCCCTCTCTTTCATTTTTTACTTGGTGATGATGATGAGTGACCCACCTATGACATTTGCATTATATCCATATCGTCCGTTCTTAGAAGTATGCACCCCACCTTGATGAATGGATTAGATCCACACCGTCCATAAGTAGGCCACATAAACGTAGGACCATCTCAATGTAGGTAGATGGTGAGTCAAAAGCACATAGGACCCATCATGATATATGTTTTTCATCCGTCCTGGCCAGACAACGTCTGATGGCTTGGATGTTGTATCCTGTAATAATAAATGTAACCGACTTCTAGAGCTTTAATTTTGATATGCGTATTTCCTTTTTAGCATTGTATTCAAATATTTATATTAGTGGATATGTGATGATGATGTTGCCTTTGTGATTTGGGCATACTTGTGGTTATACTTATAACGAGTTAGATGTACATTGGAAAATCCTCCTTGTAGGATCCCAGGATCGGAATCTGGCATATGAACGCTAGGAGCCGAGAATGGGGTACTATGGAGGTTGTCGGCACCGGATTCGGTGATTAGAAATTTCGTGAGCTCAATTTTTGAGTTTTGAGCATGACAGAAGATGGTATCAGAGCATAACTTGAGAATACCTGAAGATAACATCACATATCTACTGATAGTTACTCTACACTCTATGATTATTGAGAACATAGAATGGTTAGATCCCCGAGTTCAAATAATGTAGAAACTTTCTGATATAGCTCCCTACCGTTGAGATTGTAAGGCTACATAGTATTTCAGTTTCGATCATTTCTGATCCAGAATCTGAGGATCAGTGGGGACATTATAGCATTTATGAGGCATCCTAAGGATAAGAGGTTTAGATTATAGAGCGCTATTTGTTTATTGATTGATTGTGCCTTATATGGTATTAATTAGTATATGCATAAGTCGATATTTTCTCTTCCCTTGTCTGTTCTATAAATTTTGAGGAGGAAATCTTTATTTGGAGGGGAGAGTTGTAAGGCTCGTATCCTAGTCCGTACCATTCTGTAGGCTTCCACGATCCTCCTGGTCAAATTTCGGTGACTCGCGATCTATTATCTTCGTTTCTGTGTAATCATGAGTCATGTCCTATATATCAGAGTAGGCTCGACTCAAAATTTGTACCCTTACAGCCACGGTTCCGACGTCGCGTATTACGTGCCAAGGGAAGAAGTCCAAGAAGATGATCGGTGGGTGTTTTCTAGTGTTGATTTGTGTGGCTTTGATGATTTGAGGATCCACATATGGTGGGACCCATCTTGATGTACGATTTGTATCAAGAGGGACACATAGTGGTAGGGTCCCTTTGTTACTCCGATCTCTCTCTTTCTATCTCTCTCTCTCTCTCTCTCTCTCTCTCTCTCTCTCTCTCTTTCCCTCTCTTTCATTTTTTCCTTGGTTATGATGATGAGTGGCCCACCTATGACATATGTATTATATCCATACCATCCGTTTTGGTAAGTATGGATCCCACCTTGATGAATGGATTAGATGCACACCGTCCATAAGTGTAGGTGGCTGGTGAGTCACAAGCACATGGGACCCATCAAGATATATGATTTTCATCCATCCTGGCTAGATAATGTCTGATGACTTAGACGTTTTGCCCTATAATAATATACGTAGCCAACTTCTGGACCTTTGATTTCGATATACGTATTTCCCTTTCAGCATTGTATTCAAATGTTTATATTAGTGGATATATGATGATAATGTTGCCTTTGTCATTTAGGTATACTTGTTATTATGCATATTACGAATTAAATGTATATTGGAAAATCCTCCTTATAGGATCTAAGGATCAAAATCTGGCATTTGGATGCCACGAGCCGAGAATGGGGTACTACGGAGGTTGTCGGTACCGAATTTGATGATCGAGAATTTTGTGAGCCCGATTTCTGAGTTTGTGGCTCAACACTAGTAGGTTCCATGTTCCAATTCCATAGGTAAGTAGCAAGATTGTAACGCCCTGAAATTCGAGGGTCGAGCATAACTCAGCTCCCGAGTTCCAAAACATCACTTATGTAACATATTTATTGATGATTGTATGTTATCTGTGCTAATGCAGAAAACATGAAATAGATCAAGCCAGATTAGCAGACATAATTCAGGGATACTGAGGAAATACAAGTGTAACACCTCAAAAATCGGGGGTCGGGTAGAAACCCAACTCCCAAGTTCCAGAACGTCACTTATGCAACATAGATAATGATAAATGTATGTTGTCTGTAGAATGACATTAAACAAGATTGAGACTAAGCCAAAATAACATATTATACTCCAAAGACAGTTAAATTATCAAGCGGAAGACTGTGATAAATACATAAAATATATAATTGATTGTAAGTCTCCAGAGTGTGAACATGTTACCAGGTTAATTAAATACAGGTATACTCCAAAAATGGAAAGAAAAGAATATACATGAGTGCTCCAAAAATATAAAATGACAAGTGTCAAGGCATCTAATCAACCTCCCTGTAATCCCGTCGATCAGATCACGGAGGGGAAGTCCTCCTCATCATCATACAAGTCCGGCTCCGCCTCACAAGCAGCGCCATCATCTGCAACTACAACCGGGTCTGGTGGGTGTCCAAAAACACCATCCCGTAACGTGGGAGTGAGTGATCAACTCAGTGGAATAATAGAGTAAAGATTAGCATGTTATCAAATTAATCACGCGATAATAGTAAAGCAAACAATCAAACATTCCTAGATACTGTTGTTAATGCATGCATGAAATGACATGATGGATGCCCTCACCGACATACTCCCTCATATGGCACCATCTTACGCCCGCGGCATGCTTGTATTCCTCAGTGCTCCACATCTTCCAGGCACATGCAATGCGATATGGATAATGATTACCGAGTTGTTATTAGTCCTTTCATTCAGCAGTATTGGAAAACTAAAGTACTTCTCTTATAACAATCCCAACACAGATCCTGTCTAGGGTCGTCACTCCAAGAAATCTCATACGATATTTGGAAATGGAAGAAGGAAGAGTTTGGAGGGGTGGTTTTTGTCAAAAATCAGACATTTTGGTGAGAAAGGAGAGCTTAGAAGGGTAGTTTGTGAAGGAAGTACCTGATCGGAGGGGTTCTAATGGATGGACAACATACCAGGGGGCTACCCTAGCCCCCAAACACCTCTGGCCCGAAGGCCGTCCCTAGTGGGGCCCACTATACGACGAGTCTTCGCCGTACCGGCGAGGTCCTCGCCGGTGAAGTTGTAAACCAGCAACTTCGGCCATGTGGGCTGGTTTTCCCCTGCCTTAGGGACCCCAAATATGTGTGGGACCCACCCTGGTTCATTGTATTTGGGCTTGGATAGGCCCAAGACTCCATTTGGAACATTTCGAGGCCAGTTTGTAAACCAAAATGAGTTTATACATCATGTGGAATAAGATTTTGAGGTAGGAGAGGCTAATCCATCCAACTAACCTATCTATTTTGTTAGATTTCAAAAGGTTAAGGGTCGAAACCCATTTCACTCATTTATTTACTATTCACGGTAATTTTTAGCTTCGGTATTGTTCTTCATCATTAATACCCTAGGATTGGTGTTCTTTACTATTTAAACTTGAGGAGTCGTGTTTAATATGAAAGTACTTGGACAAATTTGAAGAATGAGGTGGTGAAAGGTGAGTTTTGAAAGAAATGGATTGAAAAGCGATTTCTTTGGATTTGGGATTGAACTCTGAAAGTGATAAGGTTGACCCATTGCCAAGGGACGCCTAACTCCAGGTTGACAAAAATCTGAGGTGTTACAATCTACCCCCCTTAAAATAAAATTTCATCCCTGAAATTTACCTAAGGATAATTATTTCCTTCACCTAAGTTTTGTTGATTTAATGTTTCTATACGTGGTAGGGTGTATACGATCTATATAAGTTTAGTTCCTCTTGGTCTACCCCCCTTAAAACTTACTTCTTTATGCATTACTTATACCCTAACAGTTTGCTACAATTTATTTCCTTACCTGTTTGGCATCTTGGCGACAATTTCCATCTACTTAGAGTAAGATATATATTTTCAATGGTTGACCAGTACGGAGAAACGGTTGTAATGGGCTTGATCCCAATACTTTGATTATCTACCTTGCCAGGGTAGATGGCTCAATGTATCCTTTCCTAACCCTGGTGGATCCGGGTCTTCTGCTCGGCTAAACAGTGAGTCCATTGCTAGCCGTCCAGGATTGAGAATTGGGTCAAGCTGCGAATGCTTTACAATCGTGTATTTTAGTAACTCTGTATAGTCCGATCACTCCAAAGCTTAGGGAATGCCCATCACTAAAAGGTTGAAATTTCCTATTTGGGTCTTGGTTTAATTTATATCCATGGTGGGAGTTAAGGGTTTCTACCTTTTCGTCTAACCTGGACCAGTTTCTTTCGATCCTGGGCCAGTGGGGAGAGGGCCAACCACGCTTCACTTCACAGTTCTAACTCAACTGTTGTATTAGCTGACCTTACTAGATTGGGCTCATAAGGTTCTACCCCCCTTAAAAATTATTTCTACTCTAAAGGCTCAAGGATCCATGTCCTGATCCGTATGTCGGAACAAGGCATAATTTAGGACTTCTCTTGGGTGTTGTGGTTAATTCCAGGGTCGGGTGTGAGTTTGTGGCAGGATATCTATACCCTATCAGCTAAATGTTCTTAATACTTTCCAAGGGCGAATTAACAAACTTTTGGTTGTAAGTGGTCGGGCCAACACGGAAGAAAAGTTGCGTAGTAGGTCTGAGTCAGATACATAGACCTCCTGCCTCGCGATGATAGAAAATTTGTCGTATCATTTCTTAATCCAAGTCGATGTCGATCTTCTGCTTGATTAGAGCATTGGATTTATTGGTAACCACTAGGATTAAGAATTCGATTCAAATCACGAATAGTTCGCTTATATATGCAATTCCTTTATTCCGCGTTCCCGAATGTAATAAGTCCTTGGGAAGACAATTCTAAGGGGGTGTATTGATTTGACCTATTACTAATTCCAAGGGATTTATAAGTTCTCTCCAAGCGTGAATAGTTTCTAATCACACAACCTCCCTGAGAGTTATTAAAGAAGCCTAGTCGTATCTTAGGAGTAGCAATTCTCATATGTCCATACCAGCTAAGGAGGTCAGAGGTTTCATGTTATTACTTTATCGGATCCCTTATACTGTCAGATCTTTCTAAATCTAGGAATACCCACTCTAGGTCCAAAACTGTAAGGGCCTGTTTGGTTAATGGATTACGTTGCTAATCCCACTTCGGGATTGGGAATGGTATATTTGGTAGGAGGGTGGGAGGGGATTAAAATCGATTCATAGACTTTGAAAAATGAGTCTTGTGTTAGGAAGTAGGAGATGGGATTTCCAAATCCCAAGATGAAGAATTTCTAAGTGAAAGTTGAAAGGAATCCTAGGATTTACCTTTAATTATATACGTTCTGAACATGGTATTAAAAACCATGGGATACACCGAATCTAGGGGTAATACCTTACGCATGCATCTATTCTTCAGTAGTTAATCTCGCCCGTCAGTGAAACTTGGGATTCTAATATGGTTTCTAGATTTCATCGCCCCCTTCCTAAGTCAGAGTGCGTAGGTGTGCGTTGTGTAACTATAACTCAGGTCCAGTTTAATTCAAATCATGCTTTGATACCATCTGTAACACCCCAAAAATCAGGGGTCGGGTAGAAACCCAACTCTCGAGTTCCAAAACATCACTTATGTAATATAGATAATGATAAATGCGTGTTGTCTATACAACGGCATTAAACAAGATTGAGACTAAGCCAAAACAACATATCATACTCCAGAGACAGTTAAATTAGCAAGCGAAAGACTGTGATAAATACATAAAATATATAATTGATTGTAAGTCTCCAAAGTGTGAACATGTTACCAGGTTAATTAAATACAGGTATACTCCAAAAATGGAAAGAAAAGAATATAAATGAGTGCTCCAAAAATATAAAATGACAAGTGTCAAGGTGTCTAATCAACCTCCCTGTAATCTCGTCGATTAGATCACGGAGGGTGTAATATCCCAAAAATCGGGGGTCGAGTAAAAAACCCAACTCCTGAGTTTCAAAATGTTATTTATGCAACATAGATAACATTAGATGCATGTTGTTAGTAAACAGGCATTAAACAAGATTGGGATTAAGCCAAAACAACATATCATACTCCAAAGACAATTAAATTTACAAGCGGAAGACTGTGATAGTATGTATAACATATATAAACTGTTGTATGTCTCCAGAGTGTGAACATATTACCAGGTTATATACATACATGTATACTCCAAAAGTAAATAAAAAGAATATACATAAGTGCTCTAAAAATATAAAATGACAAGTGTCAAGGCATCAAATCAACCTCCCTGCAATCCCGTCAATCAGAACACGCATAAAGGAGGGATCCTCCTCATCATTATCAAGTCCAGCTCTGCTTCTCAAGCAACGCCATCATCTGCAACCAAAATAGGGACTGGTGGGTGTCCGGAAACACCATCCCATAACGTGGGAGTGAGTAGCTAACTCAATGGAATAATAGAGCAAAGATTAGCATGTTCTCAAATCAATCACGCGATAATAGTAAAGCAATAAATCAAACATTCCTAATACTATTGTTAATACAATATGACGTGACATGATGGATGCTCTCACCGATGATCTCCCTCATACGGCACCATCTTACGCATGCGGCATGCTTTCTTCCCATAGTGCTCCACATCTTCCAGGCACATGCAATGTGATGGTGATATGATTACCGAGTTATTATTAGTCCATTCATACAGCAGGATTGGGAAACTAAGGTACTTCCCTTATATCAATCCCAACACAGATCCTATCTAGGGTCGTCACTCCTAGTAATCTCATACGATGTATATTTTGTAAGTCGCTGCAAGGGCTGTCAGGGCTGTTGCTCGCACTCGTTGTACCGCTCCCCCATCACCTTATCAATATAGGCCTACTGTACTCTCATTGCTACGGAAGGGTCGTCGCCTCCCGTAGACTCAGAATACGCTCGCAGTCACTATAAAGGGCTCGTCGCCTGATCAGTGTAGGCCGATAGCAAGAATATAGTGTCCCATACCAACATAATCTGCTCACGAGTCATAGGTGCTCACTGGTCACTATGGGGAGGTTTGTGGCCCCAGCGTAGGCCCACAGCTAGACCACGGTGTCCCATACCACCATGCCCGGCTCATGAGTCTTTGTGGATCAAGGTACCATGGTTGACAGGGTTTTTAATGGTAAGTTCAGTACCCTAGGTTTAAGCAGTTATGACACATACATGGTGAACATACAATGGCTAGTCGGGTTACTTAACGGGCTCGACTAGCACGAGCGCATCTCAAGCTGAGCGACATGAAATACATAAAACACTTCGCGTGGCCTAACCACTGCCGCCAACTCCAAAACATGACTCACGTTCATCGACGCGTCGTTCGTGGCAAAGATAAGCCAACCAAGAATTTATTCGGTTATCGATTGCCTGGACTAAGTATAGCCCCAATCATTTGTGAATCCACTTCATCAATCATATAAGAGTAATGGAAATGAAATACAACAATAAGAGCATGTTAACACATGTTATAACATACAACTTAAGTAAATCATCTAACACATGAATTTCATACATATAATGAAATCATACATATAGCCAACATGAAGGAAATCATTTACATCGGCATATTATTTGTGAATTCAATCTCAAACTAATTCACAACACCATTTAATTCAATACATACTAATACAAACATTTATACAAACACTTAGTCTACACACTTAAGTCTACATAGTGTATGTCGACTCAGAGTGAGCATTTGGGCGAATCTCTTCGCCAAACAGATTATGCACGCATTCCTAGTATCCTAAGGTGACAAAAATCTATGTCAATCATTTTAGCAAAATATGGATGTTTACAGTATTTCCTACAAATGACTAAAATGCCCTAAATCTCATATTTTTCGTCTGCTTACGAAACAGGAAACGGACAGCATGTTGTACATGTCAAACGGCGTTGCCGTCGATAATCTACTATTAGACGACATTGAAAGCATTGAAAACAGCTAATCAAAGCGTCTAAAATCCGCACCTTTTGTCGTAGGAGTGTATCGTTTCGAACGGAGCGTATACGCTTCGTCAACGGCGAACAGGCAACCTATTGCACATGTACATCAGCTACTTTGCCATTTGAATCAAAGAAATCCCCAAATCAGCAAGTGGTTAGGGTTTTTCTTACCTAGAAGTGCGTTGGAATCTCCGGGAAAGTGATTGGAGTGCGTCGCTTAAGCACGTGCAGCAGCAGCAGCAGGTGGCAGGAAAATCTCTCCCACCTTCTCTCACAAACTCTCACTTTCTCTCTCACTCTTGCTAGGCTTTCTAGCAAATTCGGATGGGTGAGAGGAGTGAGGGTTTAAAGCCCTTATATAACCTAATTTTTTCCCAAATTAGGCTTGAGAACAATATTTACTTGAGGTCTAACCAATTCGGGGTTGTTCTGGTCCAAAAGAGCATTTCTGGAGGTCCCCTGGCTGAACGCTGTCGGACTTAAGCTCATACATACTGGATCTAGCACACATCAAGTTTTCAGACCGAAAGAGTTCCCAGATCGCACGTGGCGGTCCAATTTCAGTTCAGCGGTCATCGTACCAAATCAGGTCTACAAGTCTCATGATATGAAAGAGAAATTTTTCCTGATCCGAGGGTGTAATTTGGCTGAATTCTGACAGTCAGAACGCTTAATAATAACGCGCTAAGTCACGTGCCAGATTTGAATTTCAAAATTCCAAATCTACCCCATTCTCACTCTCTTCACTCCAGGCTCAATGAAATAGTCTCTGAACGTCGGTTGGCCTTGATTTTCGAAACGATTGTCAAGTCCAGCCAAGCGGTCATAATTGTCTAAGATTGTAGGTATCGGACTTTCGACGCGCGGTCTAGATCTAATACAAAGTTTCAAAGAGTTCCTGAGAGCAAACGGGTTTAGAGTTTGATCTTAGGTTTCAGGGTATTATAGCACCATTGATTCTACAAATTTTGGGTCTTATAGAACGTATTTAAAGCGGTCAGGGACAATTTCACAGCTACTCCAGCGTAGCGCTAGCTAACTTACGCTTAATTTCTAAAGGAATTAATCCTAAGTGATTTCTTTGGCTATAGAATTGGGTTCTGAGCGATTTCTCAGGTGTTTTAGTTGACCCATTGCCTATAACGTCTAATCCCAAGTTGGCAAAAATTTGGGGTGTTACAATCTATCCCCCTTAAAACACAATTTCATCTCCGAAATTGGCGAAGGGTAAGGAGTATCTAGTAAGACTTCAGTCTTGACATTCTAAGGAAGGGTCAATCCTATTTAATGACCTAACCGTACGTATAACCTAAATCAAATGTTTCGATCCTGGGCTAGTGGGGAAGAGACCAACCACACTTCCGCTGCACCACTCTGATCAAACGGTTGCATTG
Organism: Magnolia kwangsiensis; assembly: GCA_037074715.1. Taxonomy (NCBI): domain Eukaryota; kingdom Viridiplantae; phylum Streptophyta; class Magnoliopsida; order Magnoliales; family Magnoliaceae; genus Magnolia; species Magnolia kwangsiensis. The sequence continues at coordinate 55,017,381 of CM073575.1, read as the reverse complement.
GCTGACCTAACTGGATTGGACTCAATACGTTCTGCTCCCCTTAAAACTTGGTTCTACTTAAAGTTCAAGAATCTATGCATCGACCCGTATAACGGAACGAGGCGCAACTTAGGGGCTATCCTTGACATAAAATGGAAATAACCTCTCACTACATTGGTCTTTCTTTATTAGCGATGCGTTCTATGGCACTGGTACCTATGGTTGTAGAAATAGGCCTACTCTCTATTGGCTAGATGTCCTCAACATTTTCCAAAGGTAAAGCAATAACTTTTGGTTGTACGTGGTCGGGCCAACACGGAAGAAAAGCTGTGTAGTAGGTCTGAGCCGGATACATAGACTTTCTATCTAGATAGGACAGAAGATTTATTGTATCAATTCTTAATCCGAGTCGATGCCGATCTTCTGCTTGATCAGAGCATTGAATTTATTGGTAACCACTAGGATTAAGAAGTCGATTCAAACCACGAATACATCGCTTACATGCAGTTCCTTTACTCCGCGTTCCCGAATGCAATAAGTCCTTGGGGAAGGCAATTCTAAGGGGTGTGTTGGTTTATTCTAAGTTTGACCCGAGGGATTTATAAGTCTTCCCTGAGAGTGAATGGTTCTAAGTTACATAAGCTTCATGAGAGTTACTAAAGGAGTCTATGGATGTTATGAGGATCTATCCAAGGAAGGGAGTCCCTTTCCAACCAAATCTAACCTACTATTCCTTAGCATCTATAGACTTTACTCTACTCAAGGTAACTAGTAGACTAGTCTGTGATCTACAGCCTAAGCTTATATGCTAAATGGTTTCATACCATTACTAGTACATGGAATCGCTCTCGCTTAGGGTCACAATTGTGTTAATGGAATTGGATTTCCTATGTCGTCAGATCCTTTAAATCTAGGAGTGCTAACTCTAGGTCCAAAACTCCAAGGGCCTATGTGGCCAGTAGCATTAAGTTGTATTAAATGGAACTGCATTCCTAGTCCCATGGCGGGATTAGAAGTGGCGTGCTTGGTAGGAGGGTGGGGTGGGATAAAAACTAATTTTGTAGGCTTAATCCCGGGATTTACAACATGGCAGTGGAAACCACAGGATACACCCAATCTAGGGACAATACCTTACAGTGAACGAAACGGCATGCACTTCATTTGACAAATTATGTCACAATATATGGAATAAAGTTTCGCATGAATGATGACAGGAACACATTCGGCTATATTAAGCCCAAAACATCACGCAAACACATTTCTACCTATGACATCACTAAACCCAACAACAACAAAACACAGAAATCCTTAAAACAGTAATCAAACCAGCGAAGAACGTGGAGAAATGGAATGGGTAAATAGGTTTCCATAAGTTTGAGGTTCAAATAAAAGGGACATGAGAGAGAGGACGATGGAAAGGGAGAAAAAGGCTAAAACAGCCTTAACAATAACCATGGAAAGCGGAGGAAATGTGAAGAAATGGTTGTCTAAATGGACTGAAACGAATCTAGGCCCTGTAGAGGGATGCATCAAGCTCCCAATGGCTGGATTTTCAAAGGGAAAAGAGAACTATAAAGGGAAATGGAGCTCCACCCGATTTTAGCCACAAATGGAGGTTGTAGGAGCTCCAACGGATGAGATTTGCAAGAGGAGGAGTTGCAAACTGTAATGGAGGGATGAAATGGATTCGGTTTCAGCAAGAAATGGGATTGGGAGGAATTTGGAGCAACGATTTGAGATGGGCAGCAAGAAAAACGTGAAAGGGAGTTTAGGAGGGGGCTGTTTGTGAAGGAGGTACCCCTTTTTGGGGTTTTCGACGGATGGACCGCACATGGGAGGGATGCCCTACCCAAAAAAAACCGTGCACCTGAAATTCAGTGCAAGTGGGGCCCACCGGACGGCGATGCATCGCCGGCCATCTTCTGATCCGGCCAATGGGACCCCATGGGTTGGGTCCCCACTGCCCTAAGGACCTCAAATATGTATAGGCCCCACCCTAGTTCATTGTATTTTGACCTAAGGAGGCCCAAACTTTCCTCCGGGGCATTCCAAGGCCAATCTATAAACCTGAATACATTCACCTATCATTCAACATATGATTTTGTGGTAGGAGAAGCTAATACATTCATTTAGCCCATTAGTTACTAAATATTACAAATTTAGAATGGCTAAATGGCCAGTTTTCATAAAATTTTACTATTCACTATAAAATTTTGTCGAAGTATGATTTTATATCATTTTCACATTAGGATCAATGCCTAACATGAATATACTGAGAAAGAATTGAAGAATGGAGTGGTGAGAGGAAGAATTTTGAAGGAATTAGGTGAAACAGGGTTTTTAAGCCCTAGCGATTGAATGTAAGGGTCGTGGTTGCCCCACAGCCCAAGGATTCACATTTTTGGGTTTGGAACCTTTCAAAGAACATCTCAAACCCACCTACTTACAACCTAGGAGCTACTTAGGTCGCTTTACGCGACCCTAGATGCGTTATGGACTCGATCGAATGATCGACTTGAGTAGACTTCGCCTATTGGCGAAACTGCAATCCTATAAGTGTTTCTAAGTTTTTCTCGCACCCACCTAAGTCAAAGGAGCGACAGCGTACGTCGCATGACCATAACCCAGGCCCGGTTTAATCCAAATCATGCTTTGATACCATCTATAACATCCCGAAAATCAGGGGTCGAGTAAAAAACCCAACTCCCGAGTTCCAAAATGTTATTTATGCAACATAGATAACATTAGATGCATGTTGTCAGTAAACAGGCATTAAACAAGATTGGGATTAAGTCAAAAAAACATATTATACTCCAAAGATAGTTAAATTTACAAGCGGAAGACTGTGATAGTATGTATAACATATATAAACGATTGTATGTCTCCAGATTGTGAACATGTTACCAGGTTATATACATACATGTATACTCCAAAAGTAAACAAAAAGAATATACATGAGTGCTCTAAAAATATAAAATGACAAGTGTCAAGGCATCAAATCAACCTCCCTGCAATCCCGTCAATCAGAACACGCATAAAGGAGGGATCCTCCTCATCATTATCAAGTCCAGCCCTGCTTCTCAAGCAGCGTCATCATCTGTAACCAAAATAAGGACTGGTGGGTGTCCGAAAACACCATCCCATAACTTCGGAGTGAGTAGCTAACTCAATGGAATAATAGAGCAAAGATTAGCATGTTCTCAAATCAATCACGCGATAATAGTAAACCAATAAATCAAACATTCCTAATACTATTGTTAATGCAATATGACGTGACATGATGGATGCCCTCACCAACGATCTCCCTCATACGGCACCATCTTACGCACGCGGCATGCTTTCTTCCTATAGTGCTCCACATCTTCCAGGCACATGCAATATAATGGTGATATGATTACCGAGTTATTATTAGTCCATTCATACAGCAGGATTAGGAAACTAAGGTACTTCCCTTATATCAATCCCAATACAGAAGGGTCGTCGCCTCCCGTAGACTCAGAATACGCTCGCAGTCACTATAAAGGGCTCGTCACCTGATCAGTGTAGGCCGATAGCAAGAATATAGTGTCCTATACCACCATAATCTGCTCACGAGTCATAGGTACTCACTGGTCACTGTGGGGAGGTTTGTGGCCCCAGCGTAAGCCGACAGCTCGACCACGGTGTCCCATACCACCATGCCTGGCTCATGAGTCTTTATGGATCAAGGTACCATGGTTAACTGGGTTTTCGATGGTAAGTTCAGTACCCTAGGTTCAAGCATTTGTGACTCATACAGGGTAAACATACAATGGCCAGTCGGGTTATTCGACGGCTCCACTAGTATGAGCGCATCTCAAGTCGAATGACATGAAGTGCATGAAACACTTCGTGTGGCCTAACCACTGCCGCCAACTCAAAACACGACTCACGTTCATCGACGCGTCCTTCGTGGCAAATAGAAGCCAACTATGAATTTGATCCATTTCCGACTGCCTGGACTAGGTCATAGCCCCAAACACTTGAATATCAACATCAGTAATCATATGAGAGTAATAGAAATGAAATACAATAATGTAAGCATGTTGACACATGTTGTAACATACATCATAAGCAGTTGACTAAACACGAGTATTTCACACATAAGGTAACCAATTCAAATACAACAAGTATGGAGGAAATCATGTGCATCATTAAATTGGTTGAGAATCCATTCTCAAAGCTAATCTACAACACCACTTACTCAATACTTACTAATACAGACATTTATACAAACACTTAGTCCACACAATTCCAACGTACTTGACGTATGTTGATTTCCACATATAATATGACAGATCCTCATATCCAGGAGTTGTCTAGTACACACAATCATGTTCTTACAGTCAAAACATATGGCAAGCATAAATCATATTGATTTAGGCATTTCAACAAACACTTAGTCTACACACATTAGTCTACATAGCATATGTCGGCCAATATGTGCATTAGGACGAATCTCTTTGCCAAACAGATCATACATCCATAACTAGTATAACTACATGGCAAATACCCATGGCAATCATATCGGTAAATTACGTACGTATACAGTATTTCCTACAAATACCTAAAATACCCTAAATCTCATATTCTTCGTATGTATACGAAATGAAAAATGGACAGCATGTTGTACATGTCAAATAACATCCTCATCAGTAATCTACCATTAAACGGCATTGAAAGCTTTGAAAATAGGTAATCTAAGCGTCTAAAATCCGTACCTTAAACCAGAAATTACGAAACGGAGTTGATTCAGACGATAAGTCTTCGTCAACGGCGGGTACGCTACCTATTGCATGAAACAGCTTAGCTATACCAACACTACAACTATTCTAAGCTTCAAATCAGGTTAGGGTTAGGATTTCTTACCTAAGAATGGAGCTGAAAACACCGGAATGGAGGTGCAGATGCGGCGGCTATGGAACTTGGAGCAGCAGGGAAGAATCCCAAGAGAGAGCTCCAAATCTCCCTCCCTTTCTCTCTCTTCTCTCTCCAAATTTGTATGGAATGAAAGAGTAAGGGTTTAAGCCCTTTTTATAAGTCCAAAAGTGAGGGAAATAGACTTGGGGCCAAAGTATACTTATTTTATGTCTAAATACGGACTGTTCTGTCTCAACGGAGCATTTCTGGAGGTCCCCTGACTGAATGCAGTCGGACTTAAGCTCATGGATACTGGATCCTGCTCACATCAAGTTTTCAGTCCGGTAATGTTCCCAGATCGCACGTGGTGGACCAGTTTCAGTTCAACGGCTACCGGAACTCGATCGGAGCTACAAGTACTATAACATGTAAGGGAAATTTATCCCGATCCGAGGGTGAAATTTCATTGAATTCTGACGGTCGGAACGCTTAGAAAAAGAGCACAAGCGAACGTGCCAGATTTCATAAATTATATTTATTTCTCACACTCTTCACTCTGGACTCAAGGAAATCGTCATGTGTAACGCCCGTGAAAAATCCGTACTTGGGCTCGAGTACTAACTCGACCCAAAATTGTGTAGAATTTATTCCTTTAAAATAACTTGACCTGAAATTGTGTAGAATTTATTCCTTTAAAAAAAATATGACTAAGTTAGCTAGTGCAACGTTAGAATAGCTGAGAAATGGTCCCTGATCACTTTACATACGTTGTACAAGGCTCGAAACGAGTGGAACCAATGGTGCTATAATGCTCTAAAGCCTTGGATCAAACTCTAAACCGGTTTATTCTCGGGACCTCCTTGAAACTTTGTATTGGATCTAGACCGCACGTCGAAAGTCCGATACCTACCATCTTAGACCGTTATGACCACTTAGCTGGGCTTGGCAATCGTTTCAAAAATCAAGTCCAACTGACATTTAGAGGCTATTTCATTGAGCCTGGAGTGAAGAGAGTGAGAATAGGGTTAGAATTGGAATTTGAAATTCAAATCTGGCACACGATTTGATGCATCAGTATTAAGCGTTCTGACCGTCAGAATTCAGCCAAATTACACCCTTGGATCAGGAAAAATTTCTATTACATATCACGAGACTTATAGGCCTGATCTTGGTGCGGTGACCGTTAAACTGAAACTGGACCGCCACGTGCGATCTGGGAACCCTACCGGTCTGAAAACTGGATGTGTGCTAGATCTAGTATGCATGAGCTTAAGTCCGATCGCATTTGGCCAGGGGACCTTCAGAAATGCTCTTTTGGACCAAAACGGCCCCGATTTGGTTAGGCACCAAGTAAACATTGTTCCCAAGCCTATTTTGGGCATGTTTTAGCTTATAAAAGGGGTTGAAACCCTCACTTCTCTCACACATCCGAATTTGCTAGAAACCCTAGCTTGTGTGAGAGAAAAGGTGAGAGATTGTGAGAGAGAGTGGGAGAGTTCTTCCTGCTACTTGTGCAACGTGTTGCACGTGCTTAAGCAACGCACCTCTATCGCTTTCCCGGTGATTACACCACGATTCTAGGTAAGAAAATACTCTAAATAGTTGCTGATTTGAGGTTCCTTTGTTTCCATAGCGATGTAGCTTATAGATCTTGTGTATTAAGTTCCCTATTCACCGTAGACAAAGCGTATACGCTCCGTTTCAATTCACGAGTCTACAAGACATAAGGTGAGGGTTTTAGACGCTTTGATTGACGGTTCCCAACGCTTTCAATGTCATTTAATAGTAGATTATTGACGGCATCGCCGTTTGACATGTACAATACGCTCTCCGTTTCCTATTTCGTAAATTAACGAAGAATATGAGATTTAGGGCATTTTAGTCATTTGTAGGAAGTACTGTTTACTTTCATATTTTGCTGATGTGATTGACATGGTTTGTTGTCGCATTAGGAAGTTAGGAATACGTGCATAATTAGTTTGGCGAAGAGATTCGCCTAATTGCGCACTTCGGGTCGACATACTATATGTAGACTTAAGTGTGTAGTGTATGTGTTTGTATACATGCTTGTATTAGTATGTATTGAATTAAATGATGTTATGAATTAGTTTGAGATGAATTTCTCAATTAATATGCTGACCTAAATGATTTCCTACATGTTGACTATATGCATGATTTCATTACATGCATGAAATATATGTGTTTGAAGATTTACTTAAGTTGAATGTTATAACATGTGTTAACATGCTCACATGATTGTATTTCAATTCCAATACTCTTACATAATTTGCTGATGTGATTCCATAAGTGTTTGGGACTAGACTTAGTCCAGGCAATCGGTAACCGAGCGAATTCGTGGCTGACTGGTCTTAGCCACGAACGACGCGTCGATGAACGCGAGTCGTGTTTGAAGTTGGCGGCAGTGGTTAGGCCACGCGAAGTGTTTTACGCACTTCATGTCGTTTGACTTGTGATGCGATCGCGCTAGTCGAGCCCGTCAAGTAACCCGACTGGCCGATGTATGTTCACCTTGTATGAGTCATAACTGCTTGAACCTAGGGTACTGAACTTACCATTGTAAACCCTGTTAACCATGGTACCTTGGTCCACGAAGACTCATGAGCCGGGCATGGTGGTATGGGACACTGTGGTCGAGCTGTCGGCCTACGCTGGGGCCACAAACCTCCCCGTAGTGACCAGTGAGCACCTAGACTCGTGAGCAGATTATGGTGGTATGGGACACTATATTCTAGCTGTCGGCCTACACTGATCAGGCGACGAGTCCTTTGTAGTGACCGCGAGCGTATTCTAAGTCCACGGGAGGCGACGACCCTTCCGTTGCAGTAGAGTATAGTAGGCCTGTATTGATAAGGTGATGGGGGAGCGGTGCAACGACTACGAGCAACAGCCCTAGCAGCCCTTGCAGTGACCTACGAAATATACATCGTATGAGATTACTAGGAGTGACGACCCTAGACAGGATCTGTGTTGGGATTGATACAAGGGAAGTACCTTAGTTTCCCAATCCTGCTGTTTGAATGGACTAATAACAACTTGAAAATCATATCACCATGCCATTGCATGTGCCTGGAAGATGTGGAGCACTTCAGGGTCGATTGCATGCCGCGGTCGTAAGATGTTGCCGTATGAGGGAGATCGTCGGTGAGGGCATACATCACGTCATGTCATCTTGCATTAACAACAGTAATAGGATTGTCTGATTTACTGCTTTACTATTATCGCATGATTGAATTGTGAACATGCTAATCTTTGCTCTATGATTCTACTGAGTTGATCACTCACTCCCACGTTACGGGATGGTGTTTGCAACACCCACCAGACCCTGTTGTAGATACAAGTGAGGCTGAGATCCAGGAGGCAGAGCCAGACTTCGACGAGGACCAGGACGAGTTCTTGTACATGCAGTATCACGATGGCTTTGCGTAGGCGACCTGGATCGATGGGACTTCAGTGGGACCATTTTGGACATTTACTTTTGTTCATGTATATGTATATGAGACTCAGAGATGTATTCATACTTTAGAGACAGATGAGATTTACTTTATTTTTTTTTCCATACAGTGATATATATATTGTTTAGTCTTCCGCTTGCTTTTATCACTGGATCTGAAGTATGAATTGCAGTTTTGGTATACTCTTACTCATGTGAATGCTTTAAATCAGACAACATTGAATCATAATCATTTTTGTTGCATAAGTGACGGTCTGGAACTCGGGAGTTGAGTTTATACACGACCCCCGATTTTCAGGGTGTTACATCATGGGACATCATCTGGACTTGATTTTTGAGGTGATTGTCAAGTCCAACTAGGCGGTCAGGATTGTCTAAGTTCGGGTAATCAGACTTCCGACGTGCGATCCAGAGCCAATACAAAGTTTCAAGGTGCTCCCGAGAGCAATCGGGAATAGAGTTTAATCCTATGTTTTACGCTATTGTAGCGTCACCTATCCTATACGTTTTGACTCTAACAGATCGTATTGAAAGTGATTGGTGAGAATTTCACAGGTCATCTAGTGCAGCGCTAGTTGATTCTCGTTGGATTTCTAAAGGAAGTAGCCTTTATTGATTCTTATTTGAGATAAGATTTGAAGGGTGGAGCGAGGGTGTTTGGAAACGGAAGAAGGAAGAGTTTGGAGGGGTGGTTTTTGCTAAAAATTAGACATTTTGGTGATAAAGGAGAGCTTAGAAGGGTAGTTTATGAAGGAAGTACCTGATCGGAGGGGTTCTAACAGACAGGCAACATACCAGGGGGCTACCCTAGCCCCCAAACACCTCTTGCCCAAAGGCCAGCCCGAGCGGGGCCCACTGTACGGTGAGCCCTCGCCGGTGAAGTTGCAAACCGGCAACTCCGGCCATGTGGGCCGGTTTCCCCCTGCCCTAGGGACCCCAAATATGTGTGGGACCCACCCTGGTTCATTATATTTGGGCTTGGATAGGCCCAAGACTCCATTTGGGGCATTTCGGGGCCATTTTGTAAACCAGAATGAGTTTATGCATCATGTAGCATAAGATTTTGGGGTAGGAGAGGCTAATCCATCCAACTAACCCATCTATTTTGTTAGTTTCTAAAAGGTTAAGGGTCGAAACCCATTTTACTCATTTATTTACTATTCAAGGTAATTTTTAGCTTCAGTATTGTTCTTCATCATTAATACCCTAGGATTGGTGTTCTTTACTATTTAAACTCGAGGAGTCGTGTTTAATATGAAAGTACTTGGACAAATTTGAAGAATGAGGTGGTGAAAGGTGAGTTTTGAAAGAAATGGATTGAAAATCGATTTCTTTGGATTTGGGATTGAACTCTAAAAGTGATAAGGTTGACCCATTGCCTAGGGACGTCTAACTCCAGGTTGGCAAAAATTTGGGGTGTTACAATCTACCCCCCTTAAAATAAAATTTCATCCCCAAAATTTACCTAAGGATAATCATTTCCTTCACCTAAGTTTTGTTGATTTAATGTTTCTATACGTGGTAGGGTGTATACGATCTATATAAGTTTAGTTCCTCTTAGTCTACCCCCCTTAAAACTTACTTCTTTATGCATTACTTATACCCTAACGGTTTGCTACAATTTATTTCCTTACTTGTTTGGCATCTTGGCGAAAATTCCCATCTACTTAGAGTAAGATATATATTTTCACTGGTTGACCAGTATGGATAAACGGTTGTAATGGGCTTGATCCCGATACTTTAATTATCTACCTTGCCAGGGTTGATGGCTCATTGTATCCCTTCCTAACCCTGGTGGATCCGGGTCTTCTGCTCGGCTAAACAGTGATTCCATTGGTAGCCGTCCAGGATTGAGAATTGGGTCAATCCGTGAATGCTTCACAATCGTGTATTTTAGTAACTCCGTATAGACCGATCACTCCAAAGCTTAGGGAATGTCCATCACTGAAAGGTTAAAATTTCCTATTTGGGTCTTGGCTTAATTTATATCCATGGTGGGAGTTAGGGATTTCTACCTTTTCGTCTAACCTGGACCAGTTTCTTTCTATCATGGGCCAGTGGGGAGAGGGCCAACCACGCTTCGCTGTACAGTTCTAACTCAACTGTTGTATTAGCTGACCTTACTAGATTGGGCTCATAAGGTTCTACCCCCCTTAAAAATTATTTCTACTCTAAAGGCTCAAGGATCCGTGTCCAGATCCGTTTGTCGGAACAAGGCATAATTTAAGACTTCTTTTGGGTGTTGTGGTTAATTCCAGGGTCGGGTGTGAGTTTGTGGCAGGATATCTATACCCTATCAGCTAAATGTTCTTAATACTTTCCAAGGGCGAATTAACAAACTTTTGGTTGTAAGTGGTCGGGCTAAAATGGAAGAAAAGTTGCGTAGTAGGTCTGAGTGAAATACATAGACCTCCTGCCTCGTGATGATAGAAAATTTGTCGTATCAATTCTTAATCCAAGTCGATGCCGATCTTCTTCTTAATCAGAGCATTGGATTTATTGGTAACCACTAGGATTAAGAATTCGATTCAAACCGCCAATAGTTTGCTTATATATGCAATTCCTTTATTCCGCATTCCCAAATGCAATAAGTCCTTGGGAAGACAATTCTAAGGGGGTGTATTGATTTGACCTATTACTAATTCTAAGGGATTTATAAGTTCTCTCCAAGCGTGAATAGTTTCTAATCACACAACCTCCCTGAGAGTTATTAAAGAAGCCTAGTCGTATCTTAGGAGTAGCAATTCTCATATGTCCATACCAGCTAAGGAGGTCAGAGGTTTCATGTTATCACTTTATCGGATCCCTTATACTGTCAGATCTTTCTAAATCTAGGAATACCCACTCTAGGTCCAAAACTGTAAGGGCCTGTTTGGTTAATGGATTGCGTCGCTAATTCCACTTTGGGATTGAGAATGACATATTTGGTAGGAGGGTGGGAGGGGATTAAAATCGATTCATAGACTTTGAAAAATGAGTCTTGTGTTGGGAAGTAGGAGATGAGATTTCCAAATCCCAAGATGAAGAATTTCTAAGTGAAAGTTGAAAGGAATCCTGGGATTTACCTTTAATTATATACGTTCTGAACATGGTATTAAAAACCATGGGATATACCTAATCTAGGGGCAATACCTTACACATGCATCTATTCTTCAGTAGTTAATCTTGCCATTCGGTGAAACTTGGAATTCTAATATGGTTTCTAGATTCCATCGCCCCCTTCCTAAGTCAGAGTGCGTAGGTGTGCATTGTGTAACCATAACACAGGTCTAGTTTAATCGAAATCATGCTCTGATAGCATCTGTAACACTCCGAAAATCGGGAGTCGGGTAGAAACCCAACTCCCGAGTTCCAGAACGTCACTTATGCAACATAGATAATGATAAATGCATGTTGTCTGTAGAATGGCATCAAATAAGATTGAGACTAAGCCAAAACAGCATATCATACTCCAGAATAGTTAAATTAGCAAGCGAAAGACTGTGATAAATACATAAAATATATAATTGATTGTAAGTCTCCAGAGTGTGAACATGTTACCAGGTTAATTAAATACAGGTATACTCCAAAAATGGAAAGAAAAGAATATACAAGAGTCCTCCAAAAATATAAAATGACAAGTATCAAGGCGTCTAATCAACCTCCCTGTAATCCTGTATCAGATCACGGAGGGAAAGTCCTCCTCATCATCATACAAGTCCGGCTCCGCCTCACAAGCAGGTCCATCATCTGCAACTACAACCGGGTCTGGTGGGTGTCCGGAAACACCGTCCCGTAACGTGGGAGTGAGTGATCAACTCAGTGGAATAATAGAGCAAAGATTAGCATGTTATCAAATTAATCACGCGATAATAGTAAAGCAAACAATCAAACATTCCTAGATACTGTTGTTAATGCATGCATGAAATGACATGATGGATGCCCTCACCGACATACTCCCTCATACGACACCATCTTACGCCCGCGGCATGCTTGTATTCCTCAGTGCTCCACATCTTCTAGGTATATGCAATGCGATATGGATAATGATTATCGAGTTGTTATTAGTCCTTTCATTCAGCAGTATTGGGAAACTAAGGTACTTCTCTTATAACAATCCCAACTCAAATCCTGTCTAGGGTCGTCACTCCTAGAAATCTCATACAATATTATATTTGTAGGTAGCTACAACGGTTGCCAGGGCTGTTGCTCGCACTCGTTGCACCGCTCCCCCATCACCTTGTAATACAGGCCTAATGTACTCTCGTCGCTACGGAAGGGTCGTCGCCTCCCGTAGACTCAGAATACGCTCGCGGTCACTACAAAGGGCTCGTCACCTAATCAGTGTAGGCCGACAGCAAGAATATAGTGTCCCATACCACCAGAATCTGCTCACGAGTCATAGGTGCTCACTGGTCACAACAGGAAGGTTTGTGGCCCCAGCATAGGCCGACAGCTCGACCACGGTGTCCCATACCACCATGCCCAGCTCATGAGTCTTTATGGATTAAGGTACCATGGTTAATAGGGTTTTCAATGGTAAGTTCAGTACCCTACGTTCAAGCATTTGTGACTCATACAGGGTGAACATACAATGGCCAGTCAGGTTATTTGACGAACTCGACTAGTACGGGCGCATCTCAAGTCGAACGACATGAAGTGCATGAAACACTTCATGTGGCCTAACCACTGCCGCCAACTCAAAACACGACTCGCGTTCATCGACACGTCCTTCATGGCAAATAGAAGCCAACCACGAAGTTGATCCATTTCCAACTGCCTGGACTAGGTCATAACCCCAAACACTTGAATATCAACATCAGTAATCATATGAGAGTAACGGAAATGAAATACAATAATGTAAGCATGTTGACACATGTTGTAACATACATCATAAGCAGTTGACCAAACATGAGTATTTCACACATAAGGTAACCAATTCAAATACAACAAGTATGGAGGAAATCGTGTGCATCATTAAATTGGTTGAGAATCCATTCTCAAAGCTAATCTACAACACCACTTACTCAATACTTACTAATACAGACATTTATACAAACACTTAGTCCACACAATTCCAACGTACTTGACGTATGTTCATTTCCACATATAATATGACAGATCCTCATATCCAGGAGTTGTCTAGTACACACAATCATGTTCTTACAGTCAAAACATATGGCAGGCATAAATCATATTGATTTAAGCATTTCAACAAACACTTAGTCTACACACATTAGTCTACATAGCATATGTCGGCCAATATGTGTATTAGGGCGAATCTCTTCACCAAACAGATCATACATCCATAACTAGTATAACTACACGGTAAATACCCATGGCAATCATATCGGTAAATTACGTATGTATACAGTATTTCCTATAAATACCTAAAATACCCTAAATCTCATATTCTTCGTACGTATACGAAATGAAAAACGGACAGCATGTTGTACATGTCAAATAGCATCCTCATCAGCAATCCACCATTAAACGGCATTGAAAGCTTTGAAAACAGGTAATCTAAGCGTCTAAAATCTGCACCTTAAACCAGAAATTGTGAAACGGAGTTGATTCAGACGATAAGTCTTCGTCAACGGCGGGTACGCTACCTATGGCATGAAACAGCTTAACTATACCAACACTACAACTATTCTAAGTTTCAAATCAGGTTAGGGTTAGGATTTCTTACCTAAGAATGGAGCTGAAAACACCGGAATGGTGGTACAGAAGCGGCGGCTATGGAACATGGAGAAGCAGGGAAGAATCCCAGGAGAGAGTTCCAAATCTCCCTCCCTTTCTCTCTCTTCTCTCTCCAAATTTGTATGGAATGAAAGAGTAAGGGTTTAAGCCCTTTTTATAAGTCCAAAAGTGACGAAAATCGACTTGGGGCCAAAGTATACTTATTTTATGTCCAAATACGGACTGTTCCTCTCAACGGAGCATTTCTGGAGGTCCCCTGGCTGAACGCGGTCGGACTTAAGCTCATGCATACTGGATTCTTCTCACATCAAGTTTTCAGTCCGGTAGTGTTCCCAGATCGCACGTGGCGGACCAGTTTCAGTTCAACGGCTACCGGAACTCGATCGGAGCTACAAGTACTATGACATGTAAGAAAAATTTTTCCTGATCCGAGGGTGAAATTTGATTGAATTCTGACGGTCAGAACGCTTAGAACAAGCGCACAACCGAACGTGCCAGATTTCATAAATTATATTTATTTCTCACACTCTTCACTCTGGACTCAAGGAAATCGTCGTGGGACATCATCTGGACTTGATTTTTGAGGTGATTGTCAAGTCCAACTAGGCGGTCAGGATTGTCTAAGTTCGGGGTAATCAGACTTCCGACGTGTGATCTAGAGCCGATACAAAGTTTCAAGGTGCTCCCGAAAGCAATCGGGAATAGAGTTTGATCCTAGGTTTTATAGTATTGTAGCGTCACCTATCCTATACGTTTTGACTCTAGCAGATCGTATTAAAAGTGATTGGTGAGAATTTCACAGGTTATCTAGTGCAGCGCTAGTTGATTCTCATTGGATTTCTAAAGGAAGTAGCCTTTATTGATTTTTATTTGAGATGAGATTTGAAGGGTGGAGAGAGGGTTTTTGGAAACGGAAGAAAGAAGAGTTTGGAGGGGTGGTTTTTACTAAAAATTAGACATTTTGGTGATAAAGGAGAGCTTAGAAGGGTAGTTCGTGAAGGAAGTACCTGATCGGAGGGGTTCTAACGGACGGGCAACATATTAGGGGTGTAACACCCTGAAAATCGGGGGTCGTGTATAGACCCGACTCCCGAGTTTCAGACCGTCACTTATGCAATAAAAATGTTTATGATTCAATGTTGTCTGAGTTAAAGCATTCACATGAGTAAAATTATACCAAAACTGCAATTCATACTCCAGATTCAGTGATAAAAGCAAGCGGAAGACTAAAGGATATACATATCACTGTATGAAAAATAAAATAGATCTCAACTATCTCCAAAGTATGAATACATCTCTGAGTCTCATATACATGTAAATAAATAGAATCAAAATGTCAAAAATAGTCCCACTGAGAAGTCCCGCCAATCCAGGCCACCTATGCAAAGCCATTGTGGTACTGCATATATGAGAACTCGTCCTGGTCCTCATCATAATCCGGCTCTGCCTCCTGAATCGCTGCCTCACCTGCATCTAAGACAGGGTCTGGTGGGTGTTGCAAACACCATCCCGTAATGTGGGAGTGAGTAGCTAACTCAATGGAATAATAGAGCAAAGATTAGCATGTTCTCAAATCAATCATGCGATAATAGTAAAGTAATAAATCAAACATTCCTAATACTGCAATATGACGTGACATGATGGAGGCCCTCACCGACGATCTCCCTCATACGGCACCATCTTACGCTCGCGGCATACTTTCTTCCCACAGTGCTCTACATCTTCCAGGCACATGCAATATGATGGTGATATGATTACGGAGTTATTATTAGTCCATTCATACAGCAGGATTGGAAAACTATGGTACTTCCCTTATATCAATCCCAACACAGATCCTGTCTAGGGTCGTCACTCCTAGTAATCTCAAACGATGTATATTTTGTAGGTCGCTGCAAGGGCTGTCAGGGCTGTTGCTCGTACTCGTTGCACCGCTCCCGCATCACCTTATCAATACAGGCCTACTGTACTCTCATTACTACTGAAGGGTCGTCGCCTCCCGTAGACTCAGAATACGCTCGCGGTCACTACAAAGGGCTCGTCACCTGATCAGTGTAGGCCGATAGCAAGAATATAGTGTCCCATACCACCATAATCTGATCACGAGTCATAGGTGCTCACTGGTCACTATGGGGAGGTTTGTGGCCCCAGCGTAGGCCGACAGCTAGACCATGGTGTCCCATACCACCATGCCCGGCTCATGAGTCTTTATGGATCAAGGTACCATGGTTGACAGGGTTTATAATGGTAAGTTCAGTACCCTAAGTTCAAGCAGTTATGACTCATACAAGGTGAACATACAATGGCCAGTCGGGTTACTTGACGGGCTCGACTAGTACGAGCACATCTCAAGCTGAGCGACATGAAGTGCATAAAACACTTTGCGTGGCCTAACCACTTTCGCCAACTCTAAAACATGACTCGCGTTCATCGACGCGTCGTTCGTGGCAAGGATAAGCCAACCACGAATTTACTCGGTTACCGACTGCCTGGACTAGGTATAGTCTGAAAAATTTATGAATCCACATCAGCAATCATATAAGAGTAATGGAAATGAAATACAACAATGTGAGCATGTTAACACATGTTATAACATACAACTTAAGTAAATCATCTAACACATGCATTTCATACATATAATGAAATCATGCATATAGCCAACATGTAGAAAATCATTTACATCAGCATATTATTTGAGAATTCAATCTCAAACTAATTCATAACACCATTTAATTCAATACATACTAATACAAACATTTATACAAATACCTAGTCTACACACTTAAGTCTACATATAGTATGTCGACTCAAAGTACGCATTTGGGCGAATCTCTTCGCCAAACTGATTATGCACGCATTCCTAATATCCTAATGTGACAAAGAGCCATGTCAATCATATCAGTAGAATATGGATGAAAACAGTATTTCCTACAAATGACTAAAATGCCCTAAATCTCATATTTTTTATCTGCTTACGAAACAGGAAACGGACAGCATGTTGTACATGTCAAACGGCGTTACCGTCGATAATATACTATTAAACGATATTGAAAGCATTGAAATCGGCCAATCAAAGCGTCTAGAATCCGCACCTTTTCCCTAGAGGTGAACCGATTCGAACGGAGCGTATACGCTTCGTCTACGGCGAACCGGGAACATAATACACAAGATCTGTAAGCTACTTCACTAAGGGATTCAACGGAACCTTAATGTGTAGCAGGTAGTGCAAGCAGCAGGAAGTTCTCTCCTACTCTCTCTCACAATCTCTCACCTTTTCTCTCACACCAGCTAGGGTTTCTAGCAAATTCGGATGGGTGAGAGAAGTGAGGGTTTAAGGCCCTTTTATAACCTAAAACATTCCCAAAACAAACTTGGGAACAATGTTTACTTGATGCCTAACCAAATCGGGGCTGTTTCGGTCTAAAAAGACACTTCGGGAGGTCCCCTGGCCGAACGCGATCGGACTTAAGCTCATGCACATCGAATGTCGTTCACATCCCATTTTCAGACCAGTAGTGTTCGTAGATCGCACGTGGCGGTCCAGTTTCAGTTCAGCGGTCATCGCACGTAGATCAGGTCTATAAGTCTCATGATATGAAAGAGAAATTTTTCCTGATCTGAGGGTGTAATTTGGCTGAATTCTGACGGTCAGAACGCTTAATAATAACGCTCCAAGTCGTGTGCCAGATTTGAATTTCAAAATTCCAAATCTAACCCTATTCTCACTCTCTTCACTCCAGGCTCAATGAAATAGCCTCTGAAGGTCGGTTGGACTTGATTTTCGAAATGATTGTCAAGTCCAGCTAGGCTGTTATAACAGTCTAAGATTGTAGGTATCGGACTTTCGACGCGCGGTCTAGATCCAATACAAAGTTTCAAAGGGGTCCTGAGAACAAACCGGTTTAGAGTTTGATCCGAGGTTTCAGAGTATTATAGTGTCATTGGTTCTACTCGTTTTGGGTCTTGTAGAACGTATTTAAAGCGATCAGGGATGATTTCACAGCTACTCTAGCGTTACGCTAGCTAACTTATGCTTATTTTCTAAAGGAATTAATCCTACGCGATTTCTGGTCGAGTTGGTACTCGAGTCTAAGTACGGATTTTTCCAGGGCATTACAAGGGGGCTACCCTAGCCCCCAAACACCTTCGGCCTAAAGGCCGGCTCGAGTGGGGCCCACTGTACAGCGAGCCCTCGCCGAACCGGTGAGGTCCTCGCTGGTGAAGTTGTAAACCAGCAACTCTGGCCATGTGGGCTGGTTTCCCCTGCCCTAGGGACCCCAAATATGTGTGGGACCCACCCTGGTTCATTGCATTTAGGCTTGGATAGGCCCAAGACTCCATTTGGGGCGTTTCGGGGCCAGTTTGTAAACCAAAATGAGTTTATGCATCATGTGTCATAAGATTTTGGGGTAGGAGAGGTTAATCCATCCAACTAACCTATCTATTTTGTTAGATTCTAAAAGGTTAAGGGTCGAAACCCATTTTACTCATTTATTTACTATTCATAGTAATTTTTAGCTTCAGTATTGTTCTTCGTCATTAATACCCTAGGATTGGTGTTCTTTACTATTTAAACTTGAGGAGTCGTGTTTAATATGAAAGTACTAGGAGAAATTTGAAGAATGAGGTGGTGAAAGGTGAGTTTTGAAGGAAATGGATTGAAAAGTGATTTCTTTGACTTTGGGATTGAGCTCTGAAAGTGATAAGGTTGACCCATTTCCTAGGGATGTCTAACTCCAGGTTGGCAAAAATTCAGGGTGTTATAACAAGCAGAAGACTTAATTACATATATAATTCAAAATAAATCCCCAAATGTTGCGTGCTCTGCCCAGGGCAATATATATACATCTGTGCCTCAAAATACATACAGGAACTATTCAAAATGATCCAATACACATCCCAAAAATAATCCCCGCTGATCAGGATGAGGCTCACAGGAACCCGCCTGAAAACTGCATATATGAGAACGACTCCTCGTCCTCGTCAAAGTCTGGCTCCGCTTCACAAGCATCGCCATCTCCTGCAGCTAAGTCAGAGTCTGGTTGGTGTTTAAACACCGTCCCAGAATGTGGGAGTGAGTGATCAACTCAGTGGTTCTATATAGCAAAAGTTAACATGTTGTCAATCCAATCAAGCAGTAATGATAAGGCAGTACAGTCAAACATGTCCTAGGTACTCTTGTTAATGCAAGGATAATATGAAAATTGATGCATGCCCTCACCACAATCTCCCTCATGCGACATCATCTAACGATCGCGGCATGAATCACTACCACTGTGCTCTCACACCAACGCCAATGGCACATGCAGTGCGATGTCATGAATATGATTGCCAAGTTCTTATTAGTCCTTTTCATACAACAGTATTGGGAAGTTAAGACACCTCCCTTATATCATTTTCCAACATTGATCCATTCTAGGGTCATCAGTCCTAGGATATCTCATATGATGTTATGGTTCTAGGTCACTGCAAGGGCTGTCAGGGTTGTTGCGCACAATCGTTACACCACTCCCCCATCACCTTATCAATACAGGCCTATTTATATCCTTAAGACTACAACAGGACTCGTCGCCCCTATACAGTGTCGGGATAAACTCAAGGTCACTACAGAGGGCTCGTCACCAATCAGTGTAGGCCGACAGCAAGAATATAGTGTCCTATACGACCATAATCTGCTCAGAGTAGGGTGCTCACTAGTCACTACGGGGAGGTTGGTGGCCCCGATGTAGGCCGACAGCACGACCACGGTGTCCCATACCACCATGCCCGACTCATGAATCTTAGGGGATCTCGGTACCATGGTTAACGGGAGTTTCATTAGTAAGTTCAGTGCCTTAGATTCAAACAGTGGCGACCAAACATGGTGAACAAGCATTGGTCAATCGGGTTAGTTGATAAGCTCAACTAGGCCAAGCGCACGTTGAGTTGAACGACATGGAATGCATAAGCACTCCGTGTGGCCTAATCACTGCCGAACACCCCAAGAAAGACTCAGATTCGCTAAACTCATCTTGTGTGGCGAAAGTAACCTCAACCACTACTTCTAGGACGGTTTCTGATTGCCTGGACTGTAGTACAGCCCCATTCATAAACAAAGATAATAACTAGCATATGATTCATATCCCACATTCATATGAACAAGCATGGAATACAACTTGAATGTAAACACAGTACATGCAAGAATTCATACACTCATTTAACATGATTCGACTAAATACATAATTCATGGAGGAAATTATACACTCATTTAGCATGAATAACCTAAATTACATGATTCATGGAGGAAAATATACACACCAATATTATGGTTGAAATCCATATCTCAACCATTTTAGCAAACACATTCTACTAACTACTATCTCATTTGGACATTTAAACAAACACTTAGCTTACACTATTCAACATACATCACGTATGTCAACACCGTTGTATATTTGGGCAAGTCCTTTCACCAAGGAGTTGCCGTACACATATCAGGTATATAACAACGATCATAAATCATGGCAAGCATATCAACAGATTTTATACACATACGTGTATTGTAACATATACATGAAATACGGTATTTAGAATATAAAGTATACGTATACGAAAGACAAAATAGATAGCACATTTGGCATGTTTAATTGCATTCAAAACATGAATAAATCATTAACTATCATTGAAAGGGTTGAAAACCCCAACCTAAGCGTATATAGTCCGCACCTTAAACCAGAAAAGACGTATTTAAGACGATTCAGATGATGTGTCTTCGTCAACGGCGGATACGCTACCTATAACATGAAACAGGTTAGCTAGAACTCTACTTCAGCTAGTCTAGGCTTTAAAACAGGTTAGGGTTATCTTAACTCACCCAAAAACAGAATCAGAATTGCCGGAAGAACAATTCAGAAATGCCGGTTCAAAGTATAGATGGGTTAGGAAGAATCCTACGGAGTTTCACCTGATTCTCCCACACTTTCTCTCTTTTTTTTCTCTCAAATCTCTAGGGTTTGGGAAATTCGTATGGGTTAGAAAGCTAAGGGTTTAAGTCCCTTTTATAAGCCCAAACATAATAAAAACAGACTTTAGGTCAAGGTATACTTAGGTTATACCCAAATCGGGATCTTTCTGATCCAACAGAGCATTTCTGGAGGTCCTCTGATCAAATGCGGTCAGACTTAAGCTCACTAGCAACGGATCTTTAGTAAGTTAAGTTTTCAGTCCGATCGGATATCCAGATTGTCTGTGGTGGACCAGTTTCAATTCAACGGTCACTGAACCTAAATCAGGACTACAAGCTCTATGACATGAAAGGGCTAACTTTCCTGATCCGAGGGTGAAATTTGGTCGAATTCCAACGGTCAGAACGCTTAAAAATAACACGCAAGTGAACCGTGTCAGATTTCATAAAAATCTATTTAATTTTCTAAATATTTTCCTTTTCTCACTCTCTTCACTCCGGACTTAGTAAAATGGTGTCAGGACATCCATTGGGCTTGATTTTCTAGGCGATTGTCAAGTCCAACTAAGCGGTCATAACGGTCTGAGACTATAGATATCGGACTCCCGATGCGTGGTCTAGAATCAATACAAAGTTACCAAACATTCCCGGGAACAACTGGGTTTAGAGTCGGATCCTAGATTTTAGGGTATTATAGCATCATTGATTCTACAAGTTTTAAGTCTTACAGAACATATTTAAAGTGAACTGTGCAAATTTCACAGCCAGTCTAACTTAGCACTAGGTAACTTAGGTTCAATTTCTAAGAGAATTAATCCTAAGTGATTTTTGATCGAGGTGGTACTCGCGTCTTGGTACGGAATTTTCTGAGTCGTTACAAAGCTTTCTCATAGACAAGTCTAAAAGGAGACATTTCGATAGGTGTTTTATAGGCAGTACGGTAGACCCATAAAGCATCATTCTAGCGGATTGACCAATCTTTAACATAAAGATTAACCATTTTTTTCAAAATATGTTTAATTTCCCTATTAGAAATCTCAGTTTTCCTACTTGTTTATGGATGGTATGGAGTGCTCACCATATAAAAGATGCTATATTTCTTGATTATGTTTGTAAGTGCCCTAATACATAAATGTGATCCTCCATCATTAATGATGGGCCAAGGTGTTTTGAACTGGGAGATGATGTTTTCTTTTAGGAATTTAATGACCATTTGATGGTCATTATTCTGGCATGGGATTGCTTCAACCCATTTAGTGACATAGTCTACACCTAGTAAAATATATAAATTTCGAAAGGATTAGAGGAATGGTCCCATAAAATCGATGCCCTAGTAATTAAAAGCTTCAATGATAAGAATTAGGTTCAGAGGCATCATATTTTGATGGTACAATGCTTTCAATTTCTGATAACGTTCACAAGTTTTGCAAAACTCATGAGTATCCTTGAACATAGTGGGCCAGTAAAAGCCACACTATAGAATTTTATCCATGGTCTTTTTAGCAGAAAAGTGACCACCACAACCCTGAGAATGACAGAAGGAGATGACACTTTGATGTTTATTATCTGGCATACATCTTCTTAGAATTTGATCTGGGCAATATTTGAATAAATATGGGTCATCCTAAAAGAATTTTCTTACCTCAACGAAGAATTTTTTTTTTCTTATCTTATGTAATCTAATGTGTCGGCATGAAACCTGTAGCAAGATAATTTACAATTTCTGCAAACCAAGATAGGTGGAAGAGTTTGAACAGTTGTTCATTAGGGAACATGTCATTTATAGGTGTCGTCTCAAGGGAATCAAGGAGTTCAAGTCTGGGAAGATGGTCGGTCACCACATTTTCTACTCCCTTTTTGTCTCGTATTTCTAAATCAAATTCCTATAGTAGGAGGATGCATCTTATCAAGCAGGGCTTAGCATTATTCTTAAAAAGAAGATACTTGAGCGCCGTATGATCGGTGTATATGATGATCTTAAATATGATCAAGTAAGACCTAAATTTGTCTAAAACGAATAATACGGCCAAGAGTTCCTTCTTCGTAGTGAAGTAATTCACTTGGGCAAGATTTAAAGTTACACTTGCATAGTGAATAACATAGGGCTTCATTTCTTTTCTCTGGTCTAACAACGCCCCAATAACATAGTCAGACACATCACACATAGGTGTTGTGGTGTTGTAGTCAATATGCCTTTAAGCTTAGCAAAAGCTTCCTGGCATTACTCAGTCCACTTGTATGGTACATCCTTTTGAAGAAGATTGCATAAAAGATGAGAAAAATGACTAAAGTCCTTTATGAATCATGTATAAAATCTAGCATATCTTAGGAAGGATTGCACATCTCGTATGCTCTTAGGTGCAGGTAAGTTAGAGATAAGATCAATTTTAGCTTTATCTACCTCAATTCCCTTAGATAAGATGATATGTCTAAGAACAATTCCCTTACGAACCATGAAATGACACTTTTCCCAATTTAGTACCAAAATGTTTTCCTCACATTGCTTCAACCTTTCAGATTTTCCAAACATTCGATGAAGGATGAACCAAAGACATCGAAGTCATCCATGGAGACCTCTAAATATTGGCCTACTATGTCAAAGAAAATACTCAACATGCATTATGAAAAAGTGGCAAGGGCATTACACAGTACGAATGACATCCTTCGGTAAGCAAAGGTGTCAAAGGGTCATATGAATGTGGTCTTTTCTTGATCTTTAAGGGCTATCTCCATCTAATTATAGCCTGAATATCTATCAAAGAAGCAATAGTAAGAGGACTAGCTAGCCTTTCCAAGATTTGATCAATGATTGTGATGGTATTCAACTTCCTATAGTTAATGCACAATCTCCAACCGGTAGTGACCCTAGCTGGCACGAGTTAATTATCAGCATTGGCTACGATGGTGATTTTGGACTTCTTAGGAACCACCTGAGCTGCTGTAACGCCCTGAAAATCAAGGGTTGAGCAGAAGCTCAGCTCTCAAGTTCCAACGCATCACTTATGTAACATAGATAATGATGATTGAATGTTGTTCATATTAGTGCATGAAACATGAATCAGATTATACTAAATCAGCACATCATACTCCAGAGATAGTTAAATTTTGTAAGTGGAAGACTGATAGATATATAAAATATATAAACTATCGTAAGTCTCCAGAGTGTGAACATGTTACCAGGTTAAATATATATATATATATATATATATATATATATATATATTTACTCTAAAAAAAAAGACAAAATGAATATACATGGGTATTCTAAAAGTATAAAATAACAAGTGTAATGGCATCTAATCAGCATCCCTATAACTCCGTCGATCAGAACATGGTCTACATAGACCCGCCTGATAGCTGCATATAGGAGAAACCCTCCTCATCATCATAAAATTCCAGCTCCGCCTCATACACATCACCATCATTTGAAACTAAAATAAAGTCTGGTGGGTGTTTAAAACACCGTCCCGTAACGTTGGAGTGAGTGATCAACACAGTGGAACAGTAAAGCAAAGGTTAACATGTTATCAATTCAGTCAAGCAGTAATGATAACGCAATACAACAATCGGGTCCTAAGTACTCTTGTTAATGTAAGAATGATATGAATTAATGATACATGCCCTCGCCTACGCTCCCTCAGCGACTTCATCTCACGGTTACGCATGCAACACTTCCTCAGTGCTTGACCTGCTACGCCAAATGCACACGTAATGTGGTGCATGCACGATGATTAGCCATGTTCTTACTTAGGTTTATTCATACAGCAGGATTGGGAAGCTAAGGTACCTCCCTTATATAAATTTCCAAACAATGATCCATTTTAGGGTCATCAATCCTAGTAAATCTCACATGATGTTGTAGTTCTAGGTTACTACAAAGGGCTCATCACCTGATAACTGTAGGCCTAGTTTAAACTCTAGTTGCTACAGAAAGACTCGTCGCCTCAACATAGCCTCAGAGTATGCTCGAGGTCACTACAAAGGGCTCGTCACCTGATCATTATAGGCCGACAGCTCGAATACAGTGTCTCATACCACCGTATTTGGCTCACGAGTTTAGGTTGCTCACTGGTCACTACGGGAAGGCTCGTCACCCTAGTGTAGGCCGACAGCTTGACCATGGTGTCCCATACCACCATGTCTGGCTCATGAGTCTTAGCGGATCGAGGTACCATGGTTGAACTTATTTTCAATGGTGAGTTTAGTACCTTAGATTCAAGCAGTGGCGTTCATACGTGGTGAACATACATTGGGTCAATTGGGTTACTTAAAAAGCTTGACTAGTACTAGCTTATGATGAGCCAATCGACGTGGAGCGCTAACCACAGTCGACAATCATCGTACGACTTGGATTCACCGAACGCATCAAATGTGGTGAGACTAGCTCGGCCACTCAAACAGGAAATGTTACTGATTGCCTGGACTACATCGTAGCCCCAATCACACCTCGAATACAGCAGGCATTCATATGTACTGGTCAAGTAGCATGTAGCAATCAATCCAAATATAGATCACATATAAATAATTTAATGAACACATAGAGTACATATTATCATACATAGGCATTTCATCCACAAATCACATAGTAATAAGATAGGTTACATAAGGGGAAATGTAACTACAGGTAAGGGAGTTGAAAATCCTATCTCAACACCCTCATTACATACATATAGACAAGCATTTTCTTATTCAGACATTTCATCAAACACTTAGACTACACATATTACATGCTTGTAATAAATTAATTAAACCACATATTATGGAAAATCTTTCTACATAGGAGTTGTCATACGTACAACAATCATGTATTTTCACACATCAATCATAACAAGCACAAATCATAATTTTATATTCATTCAAACATTTCAACAAAAACATGAAATGCATTGTATTCAACCTAGTTCATCTATATATGTAATAAACGGAAATCCTTGTATCTAAGCACATGTGACAGCAATTAAGTCAGTCATAAATTATTAACTGACATTGAAATCCTTGAAAACCATAACCTAAACATTTATAATCCACACCTTACACCGGTAGACTTGTAACGAACTTAGTTTGTTCTCTAACTCATCATCTACAGCACAACTGCAACCTACAGTATGAAATAGATTACCTATTTCATCCTATACTCTATTTGAAACCCTAAAATAGGTTAGGGTTAGGATTTCCTACCTAAGAATGGGATCGGAATCACCGGAATAGCGATATAGAAGCGTTGACTCAGCACATGGAGTGATGGGATGGAATCCCAGGAACAGACTTCAACTCTCCCTCTCACTTTCTCTCTCTTTCCTTCTCTTTTCTCTCTTCTCTCCCTTGGGGTTTTCCAAATTCGTATAGAATGAGAGAGAGAGAGGGTTAAAGCCCTTTATATAGGCCCAGGACTAATGGAAATGGCCCTAGGGCCAAGGTATACTTAGGTTATAGCCAAATAGGGTCTGTTCCGATCCAACAAAGCACTTCTGGAGACCCCTTTACTAAATGTGGTTGGACTTAAGCTCCCTGACACTAGATCTCGATCACGCTAAGTTTTCAGTCCGATCGGATTTATAGGTCGCCTATGGCGGACCAGTTTCAGTTTGACGGTCACTGGTATTCGATCAGGGCCACAAGTGCACCGACATGTGTGGGAAATTCCCCATGATTTAAGGATATAACTAGGTCAGATTCTGACGGTCTGAATCCTTATATTTGGCTCGCAAGTGACATGACTTAGTTTACTTAAGTTTGAATTTTATTTCTAAGGATATTCACGTTTCTCACACACTTTGCTCCGGACACAAGTAAATAGTTCTGGGATACCATCTAGACTTGATTTCCATGGTGGTTGTCTTGTCCAGCAAGGCAGTCATAATCGTATAGTTTTGGAGTAATCTGACTTTCGACATGCGGTCTAGGTCCGATATGGAGTTTCACGATGCTCCCAAGAGCAACTGGGTTTAAATATTGATCTTAGGTTTTTAGTTAATATAGTATTAGTGGTTCTACTCATTTTGGGTCTTATAGATCTTATTTAAATTGATTCAAGCTAAATCTATCGATCATTTAGTTCAGTACTTAACCAAATTCCACCCTAATTATGATAGAATAAGGTCCTAGGGCCATTCTATGCCCTTTTTTGGCACTTTTAGTTAGTATATTATTTTAATTATTTTTTTAGTAGTTCATCATCATGTTTTGTTCATCTCCACCAAATTTCATAAAATTTCATATTGTAGAAAAATTCTAAAAATTTCAGAAGCAGCAGCTGTCCAACGAATGATTTTCGGACAGTTGTCACCAGACCTACTTTTAACTATATTAAATATTTTATTATATTTTTTACTTATTTTTATATAAAACTAAATTCATTTAGCTTCAATCATGATTTTAATCACTTAAATTGGAGTTCTAATGAGGGAGATATGACTTTTTAAAGTTGGACTAAAAGTGTAGAAAAAATGGTCGAAAACGGGCCACCTGACCCGCTGCGGCCCGCTAGGTGGCGAGGCCTCGTAGAACCGGCGAGGTCCTCGCTGACCACTAGACCATGGGGCGATGGCTCAACTCAGAGGTGATGCCATCCCTCCCCCTCCCCCTGTGGGTGCTGGGAATGTGCGGGATTCACCTTAGGTACCCTCAATTTGCGTCGTTTGGGCCCCCGAGTCTGTTTGATGTGGTTTCGCTGATCTGTTATTTGAAATGGGTGTATTTTACAAAGTAAAATGATTTGTTCAACATGCAATATAGGATTTTGGGATAGGAGAAGCTAATATATCCAAATAAGCTATTTATATTGTGAGATTCCAAAAAAGTTAATGGTCAAAAACCCAATTTAGTTATATATTCAATATTTATAGTATATTTTAATTTCATTTTTATTTTTCACCATTTAAACTTTAGGATTAGTGTCTAATATGAAATTACTTGGAAATTTTGAAGAATGAGGTGGTGAAAGGTGAGATTTTGAAGGAAATGGCTTGAAAAGGGGATTTGAGGCCTTAAGTTTGAGTTCTGAGAAGTCAATTAAGGTGTTATGATAAAACCATTGCCTAAGGACGTCTAACTCCAGGTTGGTAAAAATCTGTGTGTTACAATATACCTCCCTTAAAAATAATTTTATTCCTGAAATTAGCTAAGGGTAATGAGTAAAGATTCTATTATCCCTTTTACCTAAGCTTGATTAATTTCAAGTTTAACTGAGTGGTAGGGTGTATACTATCTCTACTAATCTAGTTCATTTGAGTCTATCCTTCTTAAAAATTGTTTCGCCCTAAAATTGACTAAGGCTCATATTGGGTCCGTATGCAATGAGCACATTGTAGATACACTGACATTAGCTATTGCAACTCAGCTGCACCCATTGTTAGGCCTATTCTTTAATATGAATTGGTTTAATACTCGAACGCTAATTTCTTTTATTCAATAACTTCATTATTTACCTTCTAAGAAAGATTCGGATCCTATTTAATGACTTATCCTTATGTATAGCCGGATCAATTCCCTTTGATCCTAAGCCAGTGGGGAAGGGTCCAACATGCTTTCGCTATGCTACTTTGATCCAATAGTTGTATTAGCTGACCTAACTAGATTGGGCTCATAATGTTCTACCCCATTTAAAAATTATTTCTACTCTCAAGGCTCAAGAATCTATGTCCTGATCTGTATGTCGAAATAAGGTATAATTTAGGACCTATCCTTGACATGGAATGGGAAACGATCTCCCAATACATTAGTTTCCCTTCCATCGACAATGTGTACTATGGCATTGGTACCTATGACTATAGAAAGGAGCTAAAAATAATGGGTGTTGTGGTTGATTTTAGGGACGGGTGTGAGTTTGTGGCAAGATGCCTAATCTCTATTGGCTATATGTTCTTGACACTTTCCAAAGGCAAAGTAATAAACTTTTGGTTGTAAGTGGTCGGGCCAATACAAAAGAAAAGTTGTGTAGTGGGTCTGAGCCAGATACATTGACTTTCTGCCTAGCTAAGATAAAAAATGTGTCGTATCAGTTCTTAATCCTAGTTGATCCCAATTTTCTACTTGATCAGAGCATTGAGTTCAGTGGTAACTACCATGATTGAGAATTCGATTCAAACCACAAATACTTCTCTTATATATAGTTCCTCTACTCCGTATTCCTGATTGTAATAAGTCCTTGGGAAGGCAATTCTAAGGGGTGTATTGATTTGACCTAACATTAATTCCAAGGGATTTATAAGTTTTCCCTGACTGTGAATGGTTCTAAGTCAAACAAGCTTCCTGAGAGTTACTAAAGGAACCTTTAAGTATTAAAGGGATTCAACGAAGGAATGAGGTCTCACTTCAACCTAATCAAGTCAACTAACTAAGTCTATCTTTCAATTATCTTAGCATAACTAGTCTTTTACATTCCTGAGTATAACCAGTAGGCTAGTCTTAACTTATGAGTAGTGATAATCCACTAGTTGTAACCTAAAACCTATGTTTATACACTAGATGATTTCGTACCATTTCTAATATAGGGAATTGTTCTATGGCTTAGGGTCAAAAGTTGTCTGATTGAAATTGAGTTGCTCAGACTTGAATTTAACTGCGATTGAGTACTTCACTCATGACTATATCAGCTAAGGAGTTTCTAAGGTTCACATTATTAATTTATTATATTTTCTATACTGTCAAATCTTTCAAAATCTAAGAGTACCAACTCTAGGTCTAAAATTCTAGATGTCCCAGCACTTGATGGTCGCTGTTTATGGAATAAGCTATAGTGTTTGGTCTCACCCATCGGTAGAGACCGTTCTAACGAAATTCGAGGGTCGAGATCCTGTTTCGACTTTCGCTTAGTGCTTGCACTTGTCTTCTTCTTAGAATGGCTTGGACGGCTAGGTCCGGCCTCATTCGGGGATGTTCACTTCCTTCCCATGAGGGAAAGAAGCATAGGAATCGAGAAGATGGCTGTAACTAGCTCGAAAAGAGCCATTGGGTTGAAAAAGCTTGTAGGGTGAGATAGGTTAGTGGGTTTGGAAGGTTATGAGACACAAAAGATGGGTTTTGTGCTCATATGGGTATGAAAAGGTGGAGGGGTGAAAGGAGTTTGAAATTGTCAAGTACAACTCTAATTTGAAGACTATCGGTCTAAATGTGATTGAGATCCATTCGTATGATCTTGAACACGTAATGGATAAACTACAGTAGTTAATCTCGCCTGTCAGTGAAACTTGGTATTCTAATGTGGTTTTTAGATTCCATCGCCTCCTTCCTAAGTCAGAGTGCGTCAGAGTGCATCGTGTTACTATAACTCAGGTCCAGTTTAATCCAAATCATGCACTGATACCATCTTGTAATGCCCTAAAAATTAGGGGTCGAGCAGAAGCTCAGCTCCCGAGTTCCAATGCATCACTTCTGCAACATAGATAGTGATGATTGAATGTTGTTCATATTAGTACATGAAACATGCATGGGATTATACCAAATCATCATATCATACTCCAAAGATAGTTAAATTTTGCAAGTGGAAGACTGTGATAGATATATAAAATATATAAATTGTCGTAAGTCTCTAAAGTGTGAACATGTTACCAGGTTAAATATCTACATGTATACTCTAAAAATAAACAAAATGAATATACATGGGTATTCCAAAAGTACAAAATAACAAGTATAATGACATCTAATCAACATCCCTGTAACCCCGTTGATCAGAACATGGTCTACATAGACCCGCCTGATAGTGGCATAAAGGAGAAACCCTCATCATCATAAAAGTTCGGCTCTGCCTCATAAGCATCCCCATCATCTAAAAATAAAATAAGGTCTGGTGGGTGTTTAAAACACCATCCCATAACATGGGAGTAAGTGATCAACTCAATGGAACAATAAAGCAAAGGTTAACATGTTATCAATTCAGTCAAGCAGTAATGATAACGTAATACAACAATCAGGTCCTAAGTACTCTTGTTAATGCAAGAAGGATATGAATTAATGATGCATGCCCTCGCCTATGCTCCCTCAGTGACTTCATCTTACGGTTACGCATGCAACACTTCCTCAGTGCTTGACCTGCTACGCCAAAAGCACACGGAATGCGGTGCATGCACGATGATTAGCCATGTTCTTACTTAGATTTATTCATATAACAGGATTGGGAAGCTAAGGTACATCCCTTATATAAAATCTCAAACAATGATCCATTCTAGGGTCGTCGGTCCTAGTAAATCTCCTACGATGTTGTAGTTCTAGGTCACTACAAAGGGTTCATCACCTGATCAGTGTAAGCCTAGTTTATACTCTAGTTACTATGAAAAGACTCGTCACCTCAGCGTAGCCTCAGAGTATGGTCAAGGTCACTACAAAGGGCTCGTCACCTAATCAGTGTAGGTCGACAGCTCGAATACAGTGTCCCAAACCACCGTATTTGGCTCACAAGTTTAGGTTACTCACTGGTCACTACGAGGAGGCTCGTCACCCAAGCGTAGGTCGACAGCTCAACCACGGTGCCCCATACCACCATGTCCAGCTCATGAGTCTTAGCAGATCGAAGTACCAAGGTTGAACAGATTTTCAATGGTAAGTTT
Source organism: Magnolia kwangsiensis (assembly GCA_037074715.1). Classification (NCBI taxonomy): domain Eukaryota; kingdom Viridiplantae; phylum Streptophyta; class Magnoliopsida; order Magnoliales; family Magnoliaceae; genus Magnolia; species Magnolia kwangsiensis. The sequence continues at coordinate 54,985,886 of CM073575.1, read as the reverse complement.
GGTACCTTAGATTCAACCAGTGGAGTCCATACATGATGAACATACATCGGGTCAATCGGGTTACTTGACAAGCTTGACTAGTACGAGCGTACATTGAGCCAATCAACATGGAGCACTAACCACAGTCGACAATCATCGTACGACTCGAATTCACCGAACGCATTAAATGTGGTGAGACTAGCTCGGCCACTCAAATAGAAATTGTTACCGATTTTCTGGACTACATTGTAGCCCCAATCACACCTCGAATACAATAGGCATTCATATGTACTGGTCAAACAGCATGTAGCAAGCAATCCAAATATAGATCTCATATAAATAATTTAATGAACACATAGAGTACATATAATCATACATAGGCATTTCATCCATAAATCACATAGTAATAAGATAGGTTACATAAGGAGAACTGTAACTACAGGTAAGTGAGTTGAGAATCTTATCTCAACGCCCTCATTACATACATATAGACAAGCATTTTCTTATTCAGACATTTTATCAAACACTTAGACTACACATATTACATGCTTGTAATAAATTAATTAAACCACATATTATGGCAAATCATTCTGCATAAGAGTTGCCTTACGTTCAACAATCATGTATTTTGACACATCAATCATAACAAGTAAAAATCATAATTTCATATTCATTCAAACATTTCAATAAACACATGAATGCAATATATTCAACCTTGTTCACATATATATGTAATAAACGGAAATCCTTACATCTAAGCACATGTGACAACAATCAAGTCAGTCATAAATCATTAACTGACATTGAAAGCCTTGAAACCCATAACCTAAACATTTATAGTCCGCACCTTACACCGGTAGACTCATAACAAACTCAGTTCATTCTCTAACTCGTCGTCTACAACACAACTGCAACCTACTGTATGAAATAGATTAGCTATTTCATCTTATACACTATTTAAAACCCTAAAATAGGTTAGGGTTAGGATTTCTTACCTAAGAATGGGGTTAAAATCGTTGGAATAGTGATACAGAAGTGTTGACTCAGCACGTGGAGTGATGGGATCGAATCTCAGGAACAGACATCTACTCTCCCTCTCACTTTCTCACTTTTTCCTTCTCTTTTCTCTCTTCTCTCCCTTGGGGTTTTTCAAATTCGTATAGAATGAGAGAGAGGGTTTAATCCCATTATATAGGCCCAGGACTGATGAAAATGGCCTCAGGGCCAAGGTATACTTAGGTTATAGCCAAATAGGGTCTGTTCCAATCTAACGGATCACTTCTGGAGGCCCATTTGGTAAATGTGGTTGGACTTAAGCTCCCTGACACTGGATCTTAGTCAAGCTAAGTTTTCAGTCCGATCGGATTTACAAATCGCCCGTGGAGGACCAGTTTCAGTTCGATGGTCATCGGTATTCGATCAGGGCCACAATTGCACTAACATGTGTGGAAAATTCTCCCTGATCTGAGGCTATAATTGGGTCAGATTCTGATGGTCTGAATCCTTATATTCGGTCCGCAAGTGACACAACTCTGTTTACTTAAGTTTGTATTTTATTTCTAAGGATATTCACGTTTCTCACACACTTTACTTTGAGCTCAAGTAAATAGTTTTGGAATACCATATGGACTTGATTTTCATGGTGGTTGTCAAGTCCAGCAAGGCGGTCATAATCGTATAGTCTTGGGGTAATCGGACATTCGACGTGCGGTCCAGGTCCGATACGGAGTTTCATGATTCTCTCAAGAGCAACTAGGTTTAGAGATTGATCTTAGGTTTTTAGGTAACTCGAATTAGTATTTCTCCTCATTTTGGATTTTAAATATCATATTTAAAGTGATTCAAGCCAAATCCATTGATCGTTTAGTTCAGTACTTAACCAAATTTTGTCCTAATTATGACAGAATAAGGTCTTAGGGCCATTCTATGCCCCTTTTTGGTACTTCCAACTAGAATATTATTTTAATTATTTTTTTAATAGTTCATTATCAAGTTTACTTCATCTTCACCAATTTTCATGAGATTTTGCATTGTAGAAAAATTTTAAAAATTTGAGAAGCAGCAATTGTCCAATGAATAATTTTTGGATAGTTGTCACCACGACCTACTTTTAACTATAATAAATATTTTATTATATTTTTATATGAAACTAGACTCATTTAACTTTAATCTTGATTTTGAATCACCTAAATTAGAGTTATAACGAGGTAGATATGACTTTTTAAAGTTGGACTAAAAGTGCAAAAAGAATGGCAGAAAATCGGCCCCCCTCCCGCTGCGGCCCGTCGTGCCTCGAGAAATCGGCGAGGTCCTCCCCGATCACTGGACCCTGGGGTGATGCCATCCGTGCTGAGAATGTGCGGGACCCACCTCGGGTACCCCCAATTTGCATCGTTAGGGCCCCCCGAGTTCGTTTGATGTGGTTTTGCCGATCCAATATTTGAAATGGGTGTATTTTACAAACCAGAATGATTTGTTCTACGTGTAATATATGATTTTAAATTATTTATATCATAAGATTCTAAAAAATATAATTATCAAAAATTCAATTTAGTTAAATATTCAATATTTAGAGTAAATTTTAATTTCTTTATTGTTCTTCATCATTTAAACTTTAGGATTAGTGTCTAATATGAAATTACTTGAAAAATTTTGAAAAATGAGGTGGTGAAAGGTGAGATTTTGAAGGAAATGACTTGAAAAGGAGATTTGAGGCCTTAGGATTGAGTTCTAAGAAGTCAATTAAGATGTTATATCGACCCATTACCTAAAGACGTCTAACTCCAAGTTGACAAAAATCCGAGTGTTATAGTTGCACTCACCCATTGGCTATCAGATATGGGGTATATAATACCCACATCCAATAACTTAATTACCTCAGCCTTAACCACTTCCTTTATGTTTGGATTTAATCTGCATTGCGGTTATCGGGAGGTCTTCACATTATCCTCAAGATGAATGTAGTGAGTACAAATCAAAGGGTTAATTCCCTTGAGGTTTACAATATTTAAACAAATACAGATCATCCTAGAAGAATTTGCATATCTCGGTGAAATTTTTTTTCTTATCTTCGCAGTCCAATGTGTTGGCATGAAACCAGTGGCAAGGTAATTAGCAATATCAACAAACCAAGGCAAGTGAGAGAGTTTAAATAGTTGTTCGTTAGGGAATATATCGTTTATAGGTGTCATCTCAAGGGAATCAGGAAGATCAAGTTGTGAAAGATGGTCAGCCACTACATTCTCTACTCTTTTTTTATCTTTTAATTCTAAATCAAATTCTAGGAGTAGGAGGATCCATCTTATCAAGCGGGGCCTAGCATCATTCTTAGAAAGAAGGTATTTGAGCGTTACATGATCAATGTAGATGATGATTTTAGACCCAATCAAGTAGGATCTAAATTTGTCAAAAGTAAATATTATAGCTAAGAGTTCCTTCTCTGTAGTAAAGTAATTCACTTGGGCAAGATTTAGAGTTCTATTTATATAATGAATGACATTGGGCTTCCTTTCATTTCACTGACCTAACACTGCCCTAATAGCATAGTCAGACACATCAAACATAATTTCAAAAGGAATGTTCAATCAGGTGACTACATGATAGGTGCAGTAGTTATCATGCCTTTAAGCTTATAGAAAGCTTCTTAGCATTACTCATTCCACTTGTATGGTACATCCAATTAAAGTAGATTGCATAAAGGACAAGAGAGATGACTAAAGTCCTTTATGAATCTCCTGTAGAATCTGACGTGTCTTAAGAAGGATCATACATTTTGTATACTCTTAGGTGGAGGTAGGTTAGAGATAATATCAATTTTAGCCTTATCTACCTTAATTCTCTTGGACGAGATGATATGTTTAAGAACAATTCTCTTACAAACCATGAAAGGACACTTCTCCCAATTTAGTACCAAATTTTATTCCTCATATCGCTTCAGCACATTTTTCAAAATTTCCAAACATTCGCTGAAGGATGGACTAAAGAAAGAGAAATCGTCCATGAAGACCTCTACATATTGACCCATCATATCAAAAAAATACTTAACATACATCGCTTAAAAGTGGCGGGAGCATTGCACAATCTAAATGACATCCTTTAGTAAGTAAAAGTGTCAAAGGGACATGTGAATGTGGTCTTTTCATTATCTTAAAAGGTTATATCTATCTGATTGTAGCCTGAATATCCGTTAAGGAAGCAATAATAGGAGTGACTAGCTAGCCTTTCTAAGATTTGATCAATAAAGGGCAAAGGTGTAACACCCTGAAAATCGGGGGTCGTGTATAAACTCAACTCCCGAGTTCCAGACCGTCACTTATGCAACAAAAATGATTATAATTCAATGTTGTCTGATTTAAAGCATTCACATGAGTAAAAGTATACTAAAACTGCAATTCATACTTCAGATCCAGTGATAAAAGCAAGCGGAAGACTAAACAACATATATATCACTGTATGGAAAAACAAAGTAAACCTCATCTGTCTCTAAAGTATGAATACATCTCTGAGTCTCATATACATATACATGAATAAAAATAAATATCCAAAATGGTCCCACTGAAGTCCCATCGATCCAGGTCGCCTACGCAAAGCCATTGTGATACTGCATGTACGAGAACTCGTCCTGGTCCTCGTCAAAGTCTGGCTCCACCTCCTGGATCTCAGCCTCACCTGCATCTACAACAGGGTCTGGTGGGTGTTGCAAACACCATCCCGTAACGTGGGAGTGAGTGATCAACTCAGTGGAATCATAGAGCAAGGATTAGCATGTTCACAATTCAATCATGAGATAATAGTAAAGCAGTAAATCAGACAATCCTAATACTGTTGTTAATGCAAGATGATATGACGTGATGTATACCCTCACCGACGAACTCCCTCATACGGCAACATCTTACGACCGCGGCATGCCACACTCCCTAGAGTGCTCCACATCTTCCAGGAACATGCAATGCTATGGTGATATGATTTCTGAGTTGTTATTAGTCCATTCAAACAGCAGGATTGGGAAACTAAGGTACTTCCCTTGTATCAATCCCAACACAGATCCTGTCTAGGGTCGTCACTCCTAGTAATCTCATACGATGTATATTTCGTAGGTCACTGCAAGGGCTGTCAGGGCTGTTGCTCGCAGTCGTTGCACCGCTCCCCCATCACCTTATCAATACAGGCCTACTATACTCTACTGCAACGGAAGGGTCGTCGCCTCCCGTGGACTCAGAATATGCTCGCGGTCACTACAAAGGACTCGTCGCCTGATCAGTGTAGGCCGACAGCTAGAATATAGTGTCCCATACCACCATAATCTGCTCACGAGTCTAGGTGCTCACTGGTCACTACGGGGAGGTTTGTGGCCCCAGCGTAGGCCGACAGCTCGACCACAGTGTCCCATACCACCATGCCCAGCTCATGAGTCTTCGTGGACCAAGGTACCATGGTTAACAGGGTTTACAATGGTAAGTTCAGTACCCTAGGTTCAAGCAGTTATGACTCATACAAGGTGAACATACATCGGCCAGTCGGGTTACTTGACGGGCTCGACTAGCGCGATCGCATCACAAGTCGAACGACATGAAGTGCGTAAAACACTTCGCGTGGCCTAACCACTGCCGCCAACTTCAAACACGACTCGCGTTCATCGACGCGTCGTTCGTGGCTAAGACCAGTCAGCCACGAATTTGCTCGGTTACCGACTGCCTAGACTAAGTCTAGTCCCAAACACTTATGGAATCACATCAGCAAATTATGTAAGAGTATTGGAATTGAAATACAATCATGTGAGCATGTTAACACATGTCATAACATTCAACTTAAGTAAATCTTCAAACACATATATTTCATGCATGTAATGAAATCATGCATATAGTCAACATGTAGGAAATCATTTAGGTCAGCATATTAATTGAGAAAACCATCTCAAACTAATTCATGACATCATTTAATTCAATACATACTAATACAACCATTCATACAAACACATACACTACACACTTGAGTCTACATATAGTATGTCGACCCGAAGCGCGCAATTAGGCGAATCTCTTCGCCAAAGTAATTATGCACGTATTCCTAACTTCCTAATGCGACAAAAAACCATGTCAATCACATCAGCAAAATATGAATGTAAACAATACTTCCTACAAATGACTAAAATGCCCTAAATCTCATATTCTTCGTTAATTTACGAAACAGGAAACGGAGAGCATATTGTACATGTCAAACGGCGATGCCGTCAATAATCTACTATTAAACGACATTGAAAGCGTTGGGAACCGTCAATCAAAGCGTCTAAAATCCTCACCTTATGTCTTGTAGACTCGTGAATTGAAACGGAGCGTATACGCTTCGTCTACGGCGAATAGGGAACCTAATACACAAGATCCATAAGCTACATCGCTATGGAAACAAAGGAATCTCAAATCAGCAACTATTTAGGGTATTTACTTACCTAGAATCACGATGTAATCGCCGGGAAAGCGATAGAGGTGCGTTGCTTAAGCACGTGCAACACGTAGCACAAGTGGCAGGAAGAACTCTCCCACTCTCTCACAATCTCTCACCTTTTCTCTCACACAAGCTAGGGTTTTTAAAAAATTCGGATGTGTGAGAGAAGTGAGGGTTACCCCTTTTATAAGTAAAAACATGCCCAAAATAGGCTTGGGAACAATGTTTACTTGGTGCCTAACCAAATCGGGGCCGTTTCGGTCCAAAAGAGCATTTCTGAAGGTCCCCTGGCCAAATGAGGTTGGACTTAAGCTCATGCATACTGGATCTAACACACATCCAGTTTTCAGACCGGTAGGGTTCCCAGATCGCACGTGGCGGTCCAGTTTCAGTTTAACGGTCACCGCACCAAGATCAGGCCTATAAGTCTCGTGATATGTAATAGAAATTTTTCCTGATCCAAGGGTGTAATTTGGCTGAATTCTGACGGTCAGAACGCTTAATACTGATGCGTCAAATCGTGTGCCAGATTTGAATTTCAAATTTCAATTCTAACCCTATTCTCACTCTCTTCACTCCAGGCTCAATGAAATAGCCTCTGAATGTCAGTTGGACTTGATTTTCGAAACGATTGCCAAGCCCAGCTAAGTGGTCATAACGGTCTAAGATGGTAGGTATCGGACTTTCGACGCGCGGTCTAGATCCAATACAAAGTTTCAAGGAGGTCCCGAGAATAAACCGGTTTAGAGTTTGATCCGAGGCTTTAAAGCATTATAGCACCATTGGTTCCACTCGCTTTGACCCTTGTAGAACGTATTTAAAGTGATCAGGGACCATTTCCCAGCTATTCTAACGTTGCACTAGCTAACTTAGTCATATTTTTCTAAAGGAATAAATTCTACACAATTTCGGGTCGAGTTGGTACTCGAACCCAAGTACGGATTTTTCACGGGTGTTACAAAAGGAAAGTGGTCCTTCCTCGTGATAGTATTCAACTTCCATTTGTCAATGCAAATTATCCAACAGTTAGTGACCCTAGTTGGCATGAGTTCATTATCAACATTGGATACGATGGTGATTTCGGACTTCTTAGGAACCACTTAAGTTGGACTCACCCATTGACTGTCAGATATAACGTAGATGATACCACATCTAACAACTTAAGGACCTCAACCTTAACCACTTCTTTCATATTTGGATTTAATCGACGTTGTGGTTTCTCGGGAGGTCTTCACATTATCTTCAAGATGAACGTGATGAGTACAAATCAAATGGTCAATTCCCTTGAGGTCCGCAATCGATCATCTAAGGGCCCCTTTGTGCTCAATAAGAGTAGATATAAGTGCACTCTCTTATTCTTGCTCAAGGTGGAGAGAGATCACCACCAAGTATGTCTCATCTTGAACTAACTAGACATATTTTAAATCAGAGGGTAAAGGTTTTAGGTCAAGTTTTAGCACTTTAAGGCTAGATGGTAGAGGCACTGCATCAGTTTGGGACAATTCTTCAAATTGTGGCCTCCACCGGTTAACTTCAAGTACCGGTGTAGCATTAAACATGGAATCCATCTCCCTAATCATGTCATCATCTAAATCAGGGGAGTGTGTCAAGCTTGTCTCTAAATGGTCAGTGGATAAGGGAATCAGATCTCTATCTTCCACGAAAGATTCTATCATGTTAATGTCATGGGCCTCGTCATCATCCTCTACTTGTCTACTCATGTTGAAAAAGATATTGAGCTCCAACATCATATTTTCAAAAGAAAAATTCATGACCCCATTCCTATAATTGATGATAGCGTTTGATGTCATAAAAAATGGACGACCAAGAATGACAGGAATTTATGTGCTCTTATCAATGATGGGTTGAGTATTTATGATGATAAAATCTACTAGATAGTAGAATTTGTCAACCTAGAATAATATATCCTCAATTTTCTCTCTCGGCACATGAACTGATCGATCAACAAGTTATAACGTGGTCTAGGTGGGTTTTAATTCACCAAGACCCACTTGTTCGTAGACCAAGGAATCAGATTTACGCTTGCTCCTAAGTCAAGAAGTGTGTGCTCAATCCAGTAATTTCCAATTACACAAGCAATGGTTAGGTTACCAAGATCTTTGTATTTTTGTGGCACATCTTGTTTTATGATGACACTCACTTTTTCTATAAAAAAAATTGTCTTTTGAATATTTTGTTGTCTTTTAGTTGTGCACAAAACTTTAAGAAATTTGGAATACGAAGGTATTTTTTTAACGACATCTAGTAGAGAAATGTTGACCTTTACTTATTTAAGCACCTCTAAAATGTCATGAGAGTTAAAGAGAGGTTTTGGTGCAATCAACCATCGGGGGAATGAAGTAACTGGTTTAATTTGAAGTTCTAGTTCAAACTCATGTGGAGTATTGCTAGGTTTATCAGTTTCATTTACTTTCAAGTCCTTATGCTTTTTAGCCCTTTTCGAAATAGATTTATTAATTATTTTCCCACTCCTAAGAGTGGTGATAGACTTAGCTCACTCCATTTGATGTGAAGAGCTTGGGTCACTAATTTCACAATGTGGCTTTGTGTTGGGGAGAGGTTAAGCTGGAAGCGTCCCTTTCTCCCCAATTGTATTTTGCCCTTGTAAGGTCTTGAAAGGCTTATAGCTCTTGATTTTGAATATGTTTCAGAACTAGATCCTCTTGAGGTTTCCTTTGATCTAAAAATTGGTTAAGGATCCCTTGACAAGTGGCAGATTTTTCATTCGTCCAACTGAAGTTTGGATGATTTCTCTAACTAGAATTGTATGTATTTGAGGAGGTTCCTTTAAAAGGTGTAATGCCCTGATTTTTGGGACTCGAGTATGCAACTCATTTCCTGAAAACCCAGGTATTAATTGATAATAAAAAAGATAATCAAATCAAATTAAAGTGTGATTAATGGAACCAAGTGTAGTATAAATGTAGCTCAAGCCATAACAATATCTTGGGCCACTCAACTGGGGCACATATACAAAACCTTAAATCTCAAAATGTAATGAAATGATAATAAGTAAATAGTCAGCTGATTTAATCCAAAACAAGCAGTTGTCTCCTTGTACGACTCCTCCTTTACTGCGATGGTAGCAGTCTCGTGGTCGGCTATGTAGTTGTCCTACCCTGCACCTATATCCTCTATATGGTTAAACATTGGTGAATGAATGGCAAGCTTAGTGTGATCTCCCCTCAAGATTACACACCACCGCCCTAAACAAGAAATAGCATAAAACATTTAGGAAACCAAAACATAATAAATGCACTCTTATTATATCCATGGATGCACGAATGCAATTATTGCCCCAGGAATGCTCCTCCGTACAGACATTGGGCTTGTCATCCATGCAATCATTGACCTGGAAATGTTCATCCAGTCGGATAGAGTGCGTACATCACATACGTTATCGATAGACGTTAGTCTGTGCCATGTATGCATGATTAGCCAACCATTATTAGTCCAGTTATAACTAGTTGATTTAAATAAGCTCAAGGTCATTACGGGAGATCGTCACTAGCATAGGTCGATAGCTCAGGCATAGGTCTAATACCACCATCCCTGGCTCATAAGACTACTTCCTTAGGGTGTTTGTAGAACTCATCAACATGTGGCCAATCAATTCTCAATATAAGGGAACTACCACCATATACTGACTAGGAATGAAGCATTAAAATCATTAATTGCAGTGACTAAAATGAGGTGGTATGTATGGTTTAATACAAGCAAACAGTAGTGAGGATAAATGTTGTACAGTCCGTTCCATAGTCAGGTAAGTGGAATCACTTCGTAGATGGTGAGCCCCATAAATCAATTGTCACTAATCATAACCTCCATGTTGATGGTCTATTTCTATCACAATCCGTTCTGTTACACCCTAAACTCGGACTCTCTTTAACTAGGAGTTTTCAAAGAGAGATTTTGACAATATGTGACTTACAACCAATACAATCACATGAGGTTGCAGCATGAAGATGCAAGCAAGATTCAATACTTGAAAAACTCACATATGTACACAATGTAAGAGTCATGTGCCCGTAGCTTATCATTTCTAAACATGTAGCTATAGTAAACTGATCAAGTGATTTAAAAAATCCTAAGAACATGTGATAGAGTAGGCAACTCGAATGATCGGTCCTATGTCATATGGTGAAATAGATATATATATATATATATATATATATATATATATATATATATATATATATATATATATATATATATATATATATATATATATATATATATATATATATATATATATATATATATATAGTTAATCAATGGTTAAATAAAGCAAAAGGGCATGTATTCAAACAAACAAGTTGAATGATCACCACTCCTAGGATATCATTTGTAATTGTTATAAAAGACTATCCCTAATCTAGTTTAAAGGTGGAAAGCTTAAGGGAAAGAAAATCATCACCTGAGTTGATATAGCCTTACCCTTGATCTGAATCCTCAAGTGTAGCTAGTGGCTCCAAGTTACGCATGTAGTTCCTTAGAGATTAGTTATATCAGATAACAACTTTATAAGGTCTTAATACATGCTGAAAGTCTGTGGGATTCATAGGGCTCATCATGGAGGAGATTAGTCCTGCATCAAGGGGATCAATCCCACAAAATACTTGTCCTAACAAGGTGGCCCAACTGGGCATGGAGTTTGGCCTTAGCTAAGGCCCAAACTAGCCTAACTTGGGCCTGACATGGCCCAACTTGGGGGCTCCAAAGGTGGCTCAAAAATTGGGCCTGAAGTTTATCCAGGGTGTGACCCATCTGCTGATAATGTGCAGCCCACCAGTTTACACAGGGTGCAGCCCATAGATTTGTGTGTGGTGCTCACTGCATGACCTAGTAAGGTGGCTGAGGCCTATACAAGACTGGGCTTAATAATAGCCCGGTTGAGATCTGCTCCTCAGTGGATACAAGGCGTTGCTGGTGTCATTTTTAGCCCTACCTAGGGTCGTTCTAGGTCCCAGCCGAGGCCTATTTTGCCCTATCTCTTAGACCAATGTGCGGCCCACTACTATGAGGTGGGGCCCACTGGATATCAGCGTGAAGCCCACCTGATGCCAGCGTGCAGTCCAACATCTACAGCCTCATTTACGGTCCAGATTGGGCCTCATTTCAGCTCAACTTCCAACCTAATTTTAGATGGAATCGTGGCCCGGTTCTGACCTGTTTCATTTAGAAATAGGGCCCATTTGCTGGAACATTTATGGCCCAAAGTACAACCTGTTGTGGCTAGACTAGAGGACCAAAACATAGCCATTATTTAGCTTGGTTTTGGTCCAGCTGAGGTCTCTCTTATCGCTTGGATTATGGCCAGATTTTTGGCCCCAACACAGCCATTATTTGGCCTGTTGAAGCCTGATTTTTTTGGTTTGCTAACACAACCGAAAAGGTTGGTTTTAAACTCATAGACATAGTCATGGTGAAGGCTAGAACTGGGCCTTGATTGTTCTGACTGCAACTCCAACAACTAGGTTTTTTTTGGAAGGAAGAAATGAGACAAGGTAAGTTGTTACCTAGCTTGCTCTGATGCAGGTTGGGTCAACTCAACACACCCATAGCTATAGTAATGGATGCCTACAGAGAACTGACCCCTTTTTAGCAAGGTTTTGTGGCTATAAGGAATTAGCTGAGGTGACCAAGGTCTTACCTGATGGGCTCTTAATCTCGGACTTGGTGAGATAACAACTCTATTTGACCAAGTCAAGCTAGAGACAAGCCAAGTCGAGATGGGTAGCTCCGACTCACTCACTCAATCCTTCTCTCTCTCTCACTCTCTCTCCTTTCTCTCTCTCTTTTCTCCCTTCTCCTTCCGGTGTGAATCCCGAGAGCAGCAACAATGCCCTTATATAGTAAAGAGAGGCAGGTTATCAAAGGTAGGAAGGAAAACTACTCTTTTGAATAGTTATGATTGAAGGGCGGCCATTCATGGGGCCAATCTGATCCTATGGATGGGTTACTAGTGCTCTAGTTTATCAGAAAAGCTAACTTTAAAGCCTAGTGGGATCCACCTCGTGATCAGGTTCAGGTGGGTTATTAGGGAAGATGATCTACTCATTAATGGTAGATCACTGTCCCATGTATTTCAATATGATTCGGTTCGTTTGATCAGACTAGATGGGACCTCTGATTAACGTGAGGCCCACTTTTTAGACCCCAAACATCAGTTTCAGCTCATCTCACGAGAATGTTCGATTCTCACCCTTATCTTGTGAGATGGAGTATTTCTCTTCCACTAACTTGTACCATCTCAAGGGAATGGCTTAGATCGCTCAATGTGGCCCAAGGAATGGCTAGGAGTGTGCCAGTAAACATTACTCAAAGTGAAAAACTCCTTTTCTCTTTTTCTTGGTTTAGCCTTGTTCGGTCAATTCTGGTAGTGGGAGAAAATTATGGTCTTCCAAAGATTGATGGATGGTTGGGTGGCCTGATCAGCACAATCATGGGTTGCCCAAATGGTTGCAGATGGGTCCACCAACTTGGATTCCAACCGCATGAGGGCTTTCAAATGGCTCCGTCTGATCTTCCTCATTCTTATGCATGGGCTTGAAAGCTTATACAGTTTTGGTCTTCCGAACCCCATGAAAAAGATGGACGGTTTGGATCATTTGGATAGTGGTTAGGGTGGGCCACTTTGGAGGTTAAAGATCATCAGTTTAAATTTTAGAAAAGGCGGGAGAAATCATACATTTTGTGAAGGGGTGCAGTCAAAGCTAGTTTAACCAACTTGACGCATCTAGTGCACGGTGTGCACAATTACACTAAGTGCACTCGCACCCTGTGTGGGTCCACTGTGATGTTCATGATAAATCTACTTCGTCCATTCATCTTGGGGGGCCTATATAGGGGCCCTGGCCCAGTTTGGGGCAGATGTGAGGCCCAGGTGGGCCATATCACACGTCTCAATCCTTCATTAGTCAATATGCCCTGATCCAAGGGTTGGCTTGGTTTAAAATCTGGTTCCATTGGTTAATTGGGGTTTTAGGTCATGATGAGGGTTTGGTTGGCCACTAACTAACCCTCGAGAGTTGATTATAAGGGTGTTGTGCCAATATTCTTTGATCAGGTAACCTATAATGGCTTTAACTTGAGGTGTTCAGTTAAGGTTACCCTCTTTATTGATGTAGGGTTCATTTCAGCTCCTATAGACTCTGATGGATGGCCTCAGTGTTGACTGGAAGTCTCATGCTGCACATGTTAAGTTCAAGTCATCCAGTTAATCGATCTTGGTTTCTATAGAAGTAAGTTTAAGAGGTAACAAAAGTCCTCTCGTAATTGTTTACTACATTTGATTGCTCATTCAGAACTTCTTTAAAAGAAGGTATTGTTGGACAATTTTTAGTTGTATGAACATTTCAAGCACAAATACTGCAAACAGTTTCCTTAGCCTTATCCTTCTTAAGTTCCATGGCCTCGAGTTTCCTTATGAGACTAGCCACTTTAACATTTATATCATCTTCCTCTTTCAACAAGTAGATTCCACCCCTTTCCTTTGATTGAGTAGGCTTAGATGTGGTGTTTGGTCTTGGGGAGGTGTCCCATGATTGTGTGTTTTCAACAAGTTTGTCGAAATAATCCCACACATCATTGACATCTTTGTTCATGAATTTCCCATTTCACATTGTCTCAACCATTTGGCGCATGGAAGATATCAGTCAATCATATAAAAAACTTGTAATGCGCCACATTTCAAAACCGTGTTGTGGGCATGAACTGACAAGATCCTTGAACCACTCCCAAAGTTAGAAGAATGTTTCTTCTTCCTTTTGGGTGAAGTTCATGATCGAATTTTTAAGTGTGTTTGTTTTATGATATGGGAAAATTTTCTTAATAAAATCCCTTATCGTGCCTTTCCATCTGCCAATAGATCATGGACGTAATGAGTACAACCACGTCTTAGCTCTCTTTCAAGGAGAAGGGAAAGAGTTTCAGTCTAACCGTATCCTCAATCACGTTAGGAAAATATAAAGTGGTTATAATCTCATCAAACTCTTTCATATGTAAATATGGACTTTCATATTCAAGTCCATGAAACTTTGAAAGGAGTTAGATCACTCTTGACTTCATATCCATGTTTTCTATATTTTCTGGAAAAACCATAAAGAAGGTGTGCTCACCCCCACTGGTTATAAATAATCTCGTAAAGCATGACGCGGGGACTCCTGTTGCACCTCATTATCATCCTTAACTTCCTCAAGTGGAGGTTGAGGTTGAATTGTAGGTTGATTGACAGCCATCACTTCAACTGACTCTAAGTATTTCACGTACTATCTAATCCTTTGATGGATAGATAATCCCTCAACCTATCCTCCTTCACTCAAGAGACGTCGAGTGTTGTCACAAACCCACTTGGTGTAACGCCCGTGAAAAATCCGTACTTGGGCTCGAGTACCAACTCGACCCGAAATCGCGTAGAATTAATTTCCATGGAAATTAAGCGTAAGTTAGCTAGCGCAACGCTAGAGTAGCTGGGAAATAGTCCCTGATCACTTTAAATACATTCTACAAGACCCAAATCGAGTAGAACAAACAACTCTACAATACTCTATAACCTCGGATCAAACTCTAAGCGGGTTTGTTCTCTGGACCACATTGAATTCTTGTATTGGATTTAGACCGCGCGTTGAAGGTCCGATACCTCCTATCTTAGACTGTTAGAACCGTCCAGCTGGACTTGACAATCATCTCAAAAATCAAGTCAAACCAATAATCACAGACTATTTCGTTGAACCCGGACTGAAGAGACCGCGAATAGGGACAGAATTGGAATTTCAAATTCAAATCTGGCACACGACTTGACGCGTCAGTATTAAGCGTTCTGATCATCGGAATTCATCCAGATTACACCCTCGGATCAGGAAAAATTTTTATTTATTATCATGAGACTTTCAGCCCTGATCTATATGCGGTGACCGCTGAACTGAAACTGGTCCGCCACGTGCGATCTGGGAACCCTGCCAGACTGAAAACTTAATACGTGCTACATCTGGTACGCATGAGCTTAAGTCCGATCGCGATCGACCAGGGGACCACCAGAAAGCAACTTTTGGACCGAAACAGCCCCGAAATGGATACGCACCAAGTAAACTTCATTCCGGTGCCTGTTTCCGGCATTTTTAAGCTTATAAAAGGGGTTGAAACCCTCATTTCTCTCTCCCATCCGAAGATTACAAACCCTAGAGAAAAGGAGAGAGAGTTTGAGAGAGAGAGTTGAAGGGATTTTTCCCGTTTTCGAGCCGCCGATTGCTACTGCTTCAGCAACTCTTCCCAATCACTTGGCTGGTGATTTCTCCACTTTTTCAGGTATAAAACAACCCTAGAACTTGTTGATTTAGGGTTTACTTAGATTCACGACGTGTTAGCTAACGTAACTTGTAAAATAGGTTCTCCTACTGCCGTAGACGAAGCGTACACGCTCCGTTCAAAATCTTGCATCCGTAAGAGACTAGGTGAGGATTCTAGACGCTTTGATTGACGGTTCACAACGCTTTCAATGTCGTTTAATAGTAGATTATCGACGGTATCACCGTTTGACATGTACAATATGCTCTCCGTTTCCTGTTTCGTAAATTAACGAAGAATATGAGATTTAGGGCATTTTAGTCATTTGTAGGAAGTACGGTCTACATTCATATATTTGCTGACGTGATTGACATAGTTTGTTGTCGCATTAGGGAGATAAGAATGCTTGCATAATTAGTTTGGCGAAGAGATTCGCCTAGTTGTGCACTTTGGGTCGACATACTATATGTAGACTTAAGTGTGTAGTGTATGTGTTTGTATAAATGCTTGTATTAGTATGTATTGAATTAAATGATGTTATGTAATAGTTTGAGATTGATTTCTTAGTTAATATGCTGACCTAAATGATTTCCTACATGTTGACCACATGCATGATTCCATTACATGCATGGAATGTATGTGTTTGAAGATTTGCTTATGTTGAATGTTATAACATGTGTTAACATGCTCACATGATTGTATTTCATTTCCAATACTCTTACTTAGATTGCTGATGTGATTCCATAATTGTTTGGGACTAGACTTAGTCCAGGCAGTCAGTAACCGAGCGAATTCGTGGCTGACTGGTCATAGCCACGAACGACGCGTCGATGAACGTGATTCGTGTTTGGGGTTGGCGGCAGTGGTTAGGCCACGCGAAGTATTTTACGCACTTCATGTCATTCGACTTGAGACGCGATCGCGCTAGTCGAGCCCGTCAAGCAACCCGACTGGCCGATGTATGTTCACCTTGTATGAGTCATAACTGCTTGAACCTAGGGTACTGAACTTACCACTGAAAACCCTGTTAACCATGGTACCTTGATCCACGAAGTCTCATGAGCCGGGCATGGTGGTATGGGACACCGTGGTCGAGCTGTCGGCCTACGGTGGGGCCACAAACCTCCCCGTAGTGACCAGTGAGCACCTAGACTCGTGAGCAGATTATGGTGGTATGGGACACTATATTCTAGCTGTCGGCCTACACTGATCAGGCGACGAGCCCTTTATAGTGACCGCGAGCGTATTCTGAGTCCATGGGAGGCGACGACCCTTCCGTTGCAGTAGAGTACGGTAGGCCTGTATTGATAAGGTGATGGGGAAGCGGTGCAACGAGTGCGAGCAACAGCCCTGGCAGCCCTTACAGTGACCTACGAAATATACATCGTATGAGATTACTAGGAGTGACGACCCTAGACAGGATCTGTGTTGGGATCGATACAAGGAAAGTACCTTAGTTTCCCAATCCTGCTGTTTGAATGGACTAATAACAACTTGAAAATCATATTACCATAGCATTGCATGTGCTTGGAAGATGTGGAGCACTCTAGGGAGTGTGGCATGTCGCGGTCGTAAGATGTTACTGTATGAGGGAGATCGTCGGTGAGGGCATACATCACGTCATGTCATCTTGCATTAACAACAGTATTAGGATTGTCTGATTTACTGCTTTACTATTATCGCATGATTGAATTGTGAATATGCTAATCCTTGCTCTATGATTCCACTGAGTTGATCACTCACTCCCACGTTACGGGATGGTGTTTGCAACACCCACCAGACCCTGTTGTAGATGCAGGTGAGGCGGAGATCCAGGAGGTGGAGCCAGACATTGACGAGGACCAGGACGAGTTCTCGTATATGCAGTATCACGACGGCTTCCCGTAGGCGACATGGATCGATGGGGTTTCAGTGGGACTATTTGGAACATTACATTTTTGTTCATGTATATGTATATGAGACTCAGAGATATATTCATACTTTAGAGACAGATGAGATTTATTTTCTTTTTCCATACAGTGATATACATATTGTTTAGTCTTCCGCTTGCTTTTATCACTGGATCTGAAGTATGAATTGCAGTTTTGGTATACTTTTACTCATGTGAATGCTTTAAATCAGACAACATTGAATCATAATCATTTTTGTTGCATAAGTGATGATCTGGAATTCGGGAGTTGAGTTTATACACGACCCCCGATTTTTAGGGTGTTACAAGTTGGTATCAGAGCATGAATGAGAGTATACTGGGCCTGGGTTATGGTCTCGCGACGTACGCTGTCGCTTCCTTTGACTTAGGTGGGTGCGAGAAGGGTCTAGAAACACTTCTAGGATCGCAGGTTCACCGATAGGCGAAGTCTATTAGAATCGATCGCAAGATCGAGTCTGTAACGCATCTCGGGTCGCGTAAAGCAACCCGAATCGCTTCTAAGCTGTAGGAAGTCAGGTTGAGACGTCCTATGAGCGGTTTTAAACCAAAAAAGTGAATCCTTGGGCCGTGGGATGACCACGACTCCTGTAATCAATCGCCAGGGCTTAAAAACCCCGTTTCACCAAAAATCTTCAAAATTTCTCCTCTAAACACTCCGATCTTCATTTATTTCTTATCCATTTTATGTTAGGCATCAAAAAAATGTGAAAATAACACAAATTAGTACTTTCACAAAATTGTACAGTGAATAGTAAAATTTCATGAAAAATAGCCATAAGGCCATTCTAACTTCACTTTCTTTAGAAACTAAGGATCTAGATAGATGTACTGGCTCCTTCTACCCCAAATTCATATGCTGCATCATAGGGTTTGGTATTCGGGATTGCGGAGTGGCCCCAGAAATCCTCGAACACATGTTTGGGCTCATATAGATCAAAATACAATGAACCAGGGGGTGGGCCACATATTTTTGGAGTCTTTGGACCATGGGGGACCAGATCCATATGGTCCCACCAGCCAACTGGGAGGTTGGCCGGCGATGCCATCGCCGGTCCGGCGATGCATCGCCGACCGGTGGGGCCCCTTTGCCATGATTTTTGGGCGCACGCCCTTAAATGGCACGTGCATCATCCCCATGTAGCTCCCGTCCAACAAAAACCCCCAAATCATACCCCTCCTTCACAAACAGTCCTCCCCATAGCCCTATTTCCATTTTCCAACAGCCATTTCAAAATTTCGGCATCCCAAATCACTCCTAGATCCCTCCTTGGCCAAAAACGACCGTCATTCATCGCTTATTGGGAGTTGGCAGCCCTTCCTCTTGAAGACTTCACCATTTGGAGCTCCAAAAACCCCCAAAAAGAGCTGTAATCGTGAGGTGCTCCCTTCTACTTTTTTGTTTACATTTTTCCTTGAAATTACAGCCTTGGGAAGCTTGAAGCATCCCTCTACGATGCCTAGATCTCCTTTTTCCAGATTGGGCAGCCACTTTTCCGCATTTTCACCATTTTCCATGGCTTTCGTGGAAGCCATTTTAGGCCTTTAATCACTCTCATCCATCATATCTTTGATGGGTAAGAGGAAAACCGCAACAGACGAGGCTGGGCCGAGCCACCCTGCTCAATCGAGACGACCGCGGGGTGGTGCCGCAAGTTCAAGTGCCGCCGCAGGTCCAACTGCAGTCCTGGAGTGCCGTACAAAGCGGGATTTAGATCCCCATGCACACCTTGGGCGAGCAATTTTATCAGAGATGCCTCATGGCCAATACACTAATCGCAAAGTGTTATTTGAGGCGGACGTAGATGGACGACTATTCGGTGAATATCTGTTGTTTTAACGCATTGAAGCTGCGCATTGGGGTCCGATCTTTGAAGCTCGCGCTCGTGCTATGTGAGCACCGTTCGTGCCTTCTACGCTAGTATCCAGAATCCTACCTTGGAGCCTTTGCAGTTCAAAATCCCTTTTGGTAGAGATCGGATGGCTACGATCGATGTTCGGTTGATTACGCGACTTCTCAACGTGCCTCTAGGTGATGTGCATCCTAGTGAGAAGAATCTGAGGACTAGACGTGAACGAGATCGCCGCACCAGGTTTCTGTGCGGTAAGTTGGTTCCATGGCAGCCTAATAATAGCCTCAAGGCGACGTATATGTCTGAGGATTTGCGCCTGCTGCACCATATCTGCACGTTCAATGTTTATCCCAGGTCGATGAACCGCATTGAATGTACACGCCTTATGGTCAATTTCTTATATCTGGTGGCCCAGGGAGAGAACGTATGTATGGTCACTTTCATCTTACGGCAGATAGTCCTCATAGCCAGGTCAAGAAGAACATCCGAATCGCTTCCCTTTGGCCGACTGATTTGCAAGATTGTGCTTGAGTTTGCCTATAGACTTGGGCCGGAATTGCCGATATCGATTCATACCATTGATGAGTTGACAATGGTCAAGATGAAGATTGGGTCACAATACCGTGAAAATCAACTTGAAAGGGATAGTGAGGATGACTTTGATGATGAGGAAGATCAAAGCGAAGAAGAACCTAGAGCAGAGGTTCAGGAAGAAGCTCAGGAAGAGGCAGAAGAGGAGGCTCAGGATACAGATGAGAGCCCTCCTCCTTCTGCGCAGGCTACTATCGACGATCGCATTGCTCGGATGGAGGAGAGTCAGACCGCTTTGCGAAGGGAAGTCTAAGAACTTCGCGCAGAAGTCGCGGATGCTAAGGCCGTTACAAAGAAAAAATTTGGCAAGGTGACTCGTACCTTGAAGGCGATCCTGTGTTGCTTACAGGATAAGGGTGCTCCTCCTCCGTCACCAGACTCCGACTAGCGATGCGATCTTTGATGTTATTATCAGTAGTTAGTCATTTTCTGCTTTATGTGTGTAAGCCTGTTAGGGCTAGGGCTTTGCTCATGTTGCTGTTGCTTAACTGTCTTAATTCCCATGTATTTCTCGTCATGATGCTTGTAAGGATATATCCCTTGTATTGTGATAATTTTAATTAATTGAAATGCATGAATGCCTTTGACTCTTTATGTGAATGATTACGGTGTATTTGTGCTAATGAGACTGACAAGGTTGCGCCTTATTTTGAATATAGGGAATGCCGCCTAAGACTACGCGGAGCACGGCTCGTCTTGCGCTGACCGAGCATATGGATCAGACTCCCTCTCAGTCTGGCACCCATACGGACCCTGCTTTGGGCCCGATTCCTGAGGCAGTTCGATCGTCTCAGCCTGCCGCTGGTCCTACAGATGGACCACCTCCATTTACATCGTCGGTCAGGGAGCCATATCGCGCATCTACTTCCACACAGCATCCGCCACAGCCTGCTCCACCCCCTGACAGATTCGAGCAGATGATGGCTATGATGCTGCAGCAGCAGCAGCTTTTGACTACCATCGTGGGGACATTAGCCCAGGGTGGGGGTGCTGCTACATCTACTCCACCTGCACCACCTGCGCATCCAGCTGAGGATGCCTATACATACGCCCAGGATGAGGGCATGGCTCATCCTGCGCCGCCTTCTTTCCCTGCGGGGAATCTTGCCGATACACGGGGCCTATTGGAGAGATTTCAGCGCTTGCGGCCTCCTACTTTCACGGGTTCTCACAGACCCGAGGAGGCTGAGTACTGGCTCGACCGGGTGTCGAAGATTTTACGGATGTTGCATTACACCGAGGCCGAGCAGGTAGAGCTGGCTACCTTCCTGTTTGAGAGAGAGGCCAGCATGTGGTGGGATAGCGTACTACGGACCATTGCCGCAGACTTTGTATGGACGTGGGCAGCATTTGAGTTCCGCTTCCATGAGAAGTATTATCCCCAGACTTACAGGCACGACAGGGAGAATGAGTTTCTTCGCCTCAGACAGGCAGCGATGACAGTTACAGAGTATGAGCATCGGTTCACGGAGTTGGGCAGGTACGTCCCGACGATCTTGGCTGATGAGCAGATGCGCATACGGTGCTTTTTGGAGGGTTTGCGACCGGATATTCGGTCGAAGATGTGCTGTGTTAGCATTCCCTCCTATGCGGAGTTGATTCACATGTCCATGCGGGCAGAGCAGGACGTGGATCGACTTGCGCGATCTCGTGGCCCAGTTGCTTCTAGGCCACGACCAGACTTGCCAGACAGGCCCTTCGCGGGCAAGAGGCCTCGCATTGATCCTCCTACTAGGACTACGACGCCTGTACCACCGTTTCGGTGCTCCGATTTGACGTGCACATACTGTGGGAGGTCAGGCCACTTGGCACAGAGCTGCTTTTCGAGGATGCGGGACAGTGGGTTCTCGCCGCCGCAGAAGATTGACCGTGTACATCCACAGGCGATATCAGCACCGCCTATACGGTCAGCTCCTGCGCATCCTTCATTCAGACCTCCGGTGTCGCAGATCAGACAGCCTCCACGGCCCTTGACACAGCGGCCGAACCGGCCATAGCAGGCTCGGGTTCATGCATTGACAGCTGAGGCAGCTGCGACGCCGACTTTCCAGCATTCAGCCTTCGAGGTCACGGCCCATATTGGAGGTACTCCCGTTCTTGTCATGGTGGACACTGGTTCCATGATTTCTTTGATATCGCGTGCCGTAGTCAGGCGTCTTGGGTTACAGACTATCACTATGGATAGCGTGCGAGTCTTTGCAGCTCATGGGGATTATTCGGATGTCACCCAGATGTGTGAGGGTTGTTTAGTTGATCTGGGAGGCAGGACGATGACTCTTGATCTTGTCGTCGATCCCTCGCTCATTTATCTCGACGTCATTCTTGGCATGGACTGGTTGACTGCAGCGAGAGCCGAGATTGACTGTGAGGCTCGTATGGTGACGGTGTACGAGCCTGAGGGCACGCCTTTCACGTTTTCAGTGCGGATAAATCTTCCTTTCCGCATACTTAGCTACGACACTTTATTGCGTGATGCTGGTGCCCAGATACTCGAGCATGTGCCAGTCGTTTCTGAGTTCGGGGATCTGTTCAGGAAGATCCCTGGTTTGCCGCCCCGACGTGAGATCGATTTCACTATCGATCTGGTTCCTGGTTCTATACCCATCTCACTGCCGACGTATCGCATGGCACCATGTGAGATGGAGGAGTTGAGGACGCAGATTGATGGTCTGCTAGAGCTTGGCCTTATACAACCTAGCGTGTCACCTTGGGGAGCACCGGTCTTGTTCGTGAGGAAGAAGGATGGTTCGATGCAATTGTGTATTGATTATCGCAGGCTGAACCAGCTAACGGTGAAGAACAAGTACCCTTTGCCTAGGATCGATGACTTGTTTGATCAGTTGAGAGGAGCGCAGTACTTCTCGAAGATTGATCTTCATTCGGGATATCATCAGTTGTGCGTCAGGGATGAGGACGTGCAGAAGACAGCATTCAGGACCAGTTTTGGCCACTACGAGTTCCTCGTGATGTCGTTCGGTCTCACGAATGCACCGGCCGTGTTCATGGATCTGATGAACTGGGTTTTTCGGCCTTTCCTCTATCGATTCGTCGTTGTCTTCATTGACGACATTTTGGTGTACTCTAGGAGTCGAGAGGAGCACTTGCGTTTGGTCCTGGATATGCTCAGACGGCATCAGTTGTTCACACAGTATAAGAAGTGCGACTTCTGGAAGCAGGAGGTGAAGTTTCTGGGACACGTGGTGTCCAAGGATGGCATGGCAGTTGACCTGTCTAAGGTAGCTGCGGTGCAGGACTGGGAGCAGCTTGGTTCTGTCACTGAGGTGAGGAGCTTCTTGGGTCTCGCTGGCTACTATCGGCGCTTCATTCAGGACTTCTCGAAGATCGCGAGGCCCTTATCTCAGTTGACGCGGAAGGACGTGAAGTTCGCCTGGAATGACAAGGTGGAGTCAGCTTTTCAGGAGCTGAAGGACAGACTTACGTCCGCCCCTATGCTAGTATTGCCAGAGCAAGGGGTTAGATACACTATATACACTGACGCATCTAGCGTTGGTTTGAGTTGTGTCCTTATGCAGAGGGACAGGGTAATTTCGTATGCCTCGAGACAATTAAGGAAGCACGAGGAGAATTACCCTACACACGACCTAGAGTTGGCAGCCGTTATATTCGCACTGAGACTCTGGAGACATTACCTCTACGGAGAGGAGTTCGAGCTCTTTTGCGACCACAAGAGCCTCAAGTACGTATTCACGCAGCGAGACTTGAATATGAGGCAGCGGCGATGGATGGAGACGTTAAAGGACTTCAAGTTTGAAGTCTCTTACCATCCTGGGAAGGCGAACCTTGTGGCTGATGCATTGAGCCGCAAGAAGGCGATAGAGTTTGTGGCTCCGCTGATGATTGCCGAGTGGGATATGGTTGAGTTTTTGCGAGACTTTGAGCAGAAACTCACCGTAGAGGAGCCGTTTGAGTTCATCGCACATGTACAGGTGCGATCTCAGATCGATGACCGAGTCATCGAGGCGCAGAGGGACGATGCGCATCTTACTGAGCTTCGAGAGCAGGCCAGTGATGATGCTGACGCCGACTGGCGAGTTGGTATGGATGGGGGCTTACGTTACCGTGGCCGCCTATGCGTCCCAGATGTCCCTGACTTGAGACGAGAGATTCTCAAGGCTGCGCATTCTACTAGACTCGTGATGCATCCAGACAGTACAAAGATGTATCATGACGTGAAGAGGATGTATTGGTGGGAAGGTATGAAGACCCACATAGCTGAGTTCGTGTCCCGTTGTCTCACTTGTCAGCAGGTGAAGGCAGAGCATCGCCGACCACCTGGACTTTTGCAGCCTATGCCGATTGCAGAGTGGAAGTGGGATTTCATTTCCATGGACTTCATTTTTGGGTTGCCGAAGATGAGGAAGGGACATGATTCCATTTGGGTGATCGTCGACTGATTGACGAAGTCGGCGCACTTCCTACCGATCAGAGTTACGAACTCTGCAGACGAGCTGGCTAGATTGTACATCAGAGAGATCGTGCGTCTGCATGGAGTTCCATTGGAGATCGTGTCGGACAGAGACACGCGGTTCACTTATATTTTCTGGACTCGCATTCAGGAGGCTATGGGTGTGAAGTTGAAGTTCAGTACTGCCTTCCACCCACAGACGGACGGACAGACAGAGCGAGTGAACCAGATCCTGGAGGACATGTTGCGAGCTTGCGCATTGGACTTCAAGGACAGTTGGGATGACTGTCTTGCATATGCGGAGTTTGCATACAACAATAGCTTCCAGGCGAGTATCGGTATGGCACCTTATGAGGCGCTGTATGGGCGACCTTGTCGCGCACCGGATTGCTGGTTAGAGGTCGGTGAGCGTAGCTTGATTGGTCCAGAGTTGGTGCAGGCGACGTCAGAGAAGATTGATACTATTCGACGTCGGCTTCTTACAGCGCAGAGCAGACAGAAGAGCTACGCCGATACGAGACGGAGGCCACTAGAGTTCACAGTTGGGGATCACGTGTTTTTGCGAGTTTTCCCTATGAAGGGAGTCCTTCGGTTCGGGAAGAAGGGGAAGCTGGCACCGCGATTCATTGGTCCATTCCAGATCCTCGATCGTGTGGGAGCAGTGGCTTACCGATTGGCTTTACCCACGCCCCTCGCGAGCGTTCACAACGTATTTCATGTTTCTATGCTGAAGAAGTACGTTACTGATCCTTCCCATATCATCAGATGGGAGCAGGTACAGTTAGGAGAGGATGTAACTTATATCCTGCGACCGACACGTATCTTAGACAGGAAGGAGCAGGTACTGCGTAGCAAGGTGATTCCCCTTGTGAAGGTATTATGGACGCATCATTCTGAGGAGGAGGCTACTTGGGAGACAGAAGCCGAGATTAGAAAGAACTACCCACAGCTTCTCGAGGAGTACGAAAAGGTACAAATTTCGAGGATGAAATTATTTGTTAAGGGGGGTAGATTGTAACGCCCGTGAAAAATCCGTACTTGGGCTCGAGTACCAACTCGACCCGAAATCGCGTAGAATTAATTTCCATGGAAAATAAGCGTAAGTTAGCTAGCGCAACGCTAGAGTAGCTGGGAAATAGTCCCTGATCACTTTAAATACGTTATACAAGACCCAAATCGAGTAGAACAAACAACTCTACAATACTCTATAACCTCGGATCAAACTCTAAGCGGGTTTGTTCTCTAGACCACATTGAATTCTTGTATTGGATTTAGACCGCACGTCGAAGGTCCGATACCTCCTATCTTAGACCGTTAGAACCGCCCAGCTGGACTTGACAATCATCTCAAAAATCAAGTCAAACCGATAATCACAGACTATTTCGTTGAACCCGGACTGAAGAGACCGCGAATAGGGACAGAATTGGAATTTCAAATTCAAATCTGGCACACGACTTGACGCGTCAGTATTAAGTGTTCTGACCGTCGGAATTCATCCAGATTACACCCTCGGATCAGGAAAAATTTCTATTTATTATCACGAGACTTTCAGCCCTGATCTACGTGCGGTGACCGCTGAACTGAAACTGGTCCGCCACGTGCGATCTGTGAACCCTGTCAGACTGAAAACTTAATACGTGCTACATCTGGTACGCATGAGCTTAAGTCCGATCGCAATCGACCAGGGGACCACCAGAAAGCAACTTTTGGACCGAAACAGCCCCGAAATGGATAGGCACCAAGTAAACTTCGTTCCGGAGCCTGTTTCCGGCATTTTTAAGCTTATAAAAGGGGTTGAAACCCTCATTTCTCTCTCCCATCCGAAAATTGCAAACCCTAGAGAAAAGGAGAGAGAGTTTGAGAGAGAGAGTGGAAGGGATTTTTCCCGTTTCCGAGCCGCCGATTGCTACTGCTTCAGCAACTCTTCCCAATCACCTGGCTGGTGATTTCTCTGCTTTTTCAGGTATAAAACAACCCTAGAACTTGCTGATTTAGGGTTTACTTAGATTCACGACGTGTTAGCTAACGTAACTTGTAAAATAGGTTCTCCTACTGCCGTAGACGAAGCGTACACGCTCCGTTCAAAATCCCGCATCCGTAAGAGACTAGGTGAGGATTCTAGACGCTTTGATTGACGGTTTACAACGCTTTCAATGTCGTTTAATAGTAGATTATCGACGGCATCGCCGTTTGACATGTACAACATGCTCTCCGTTTCCTGTTTCGTAAATTAACGAAGAATATGAGATTTAGGGCATTTTAGTCATTTGTAGGAAGTACGGTCTACATTCATATATTGCTGACATGATTGACATGATTTGTTGTCGCATTAGGGAGTTAGGAATGCTTGCATAATTAGTTTGGCGAAGAGATTCGCCTAGTTGTGCACTTTGGGTCGACATACTATATGTAGACTTAAGTGTGTAGTGTATGTGTTTGTATAAATGCTTGTATTAGTATGTATTGAATTAAATGATGTTATGTAGTAGTTTGAGATTGATTTCTTAGTTAATATGCTGACCTAAATGATTTCCTACTTGTTGACCACATGCATGATTCCATTACATGCATGGAATGTATGTGTTTGAAGATTTGCTTAAGTTGAATGTTATAACATGTGTTAACATGCTCACATGATTGTATTTCATTTCCAATACTCTTACTTAGATTGCTGATGTGATTCCATAATTGTTTGGGACTAGACTTAGTCCAGGCAGTCTGTAACCGAGCGAATTCGTGGCTGACTGGTCATAGCACGAACGACGCGTCGATGAACGTGCTTCGTGTTTGGGGTTGGCGGCAGTGGTTAGGCCACGCGAAGTGTTTTACGCACTTCATGTCGTTCGACTTGAGACGCGATCGCACTAGTCGAGCCCGTCAAGTAACCCGACTGGCCGATGTATGTTCACCTTGTATGAGTCATAACTGCTTGAACCTAGGGTACTGAACTTACCACTAAAAACCCGGTTAACCATGGTACCTTGATCCACGAAGACTCATGAGCCGGGCATGGTGGTATGGGACACCGTGGTCGAGCTGTCGGCCTACGCTGGGGCCACAAACCTCCCCGTAGTGACCAGTGAGCACCTAGACTCGTTAGCAGATTATGGTGGTATGAGACACTATATTCTAGCTGTCGGCCTACACTGATCAGGCGACGAGCCCTTTGTAGTGACCGCGAGCGTATTCTGAGTCCACGGGAGGCAACGACCCTTCCGTTGCAGTAGAGTACGGTAGGCCTGTATTGATAAGGTGATGGGGGAACGGTGCAACGAGTGCGAGCAACAGCCCTGACAGCCCTTGCAGTGACCTACGAAATATACATCGTATGAGATTACTAGGAGTGACGACCCTAAACAGGATCTGTGTTGGGATCGATACAAGGAAAGTACCTTAGTTTCTCAATCCTGCTGTTTGAATGGACTAATAACAACTTGGAAATCATATTACCATAGCATTGCATGTGCCTGGAAGATGTGGAGCACTCTAGGGAGTGTGGCATGCCGCGGTCGTAAGATGTTGCCGTATGAGGGAGATCGTCGGTGAGGGCATACATCACGTCATGTCATCTTGCATTAACAACAGTATTAGGATTGTCTGATTTACTGCTTTACTATTATCGCATGATTGAATTGTGAATATGTTAATCCTTGCTCTATGATTCCACTGAGTTGATCACTCACTCCCACGTTACGGGATGGTGTTTGCAACCCCCACCAGACCCTGTTGTAGATGCAAGTGAGGCGGAGATCTAGGAGGTGGAGCCAGACATTGACGAGGACCAGGACGAGTTCTCTTATATGCAGTATCACGACGGCTTCCCGTAGGCGACCTGGATCGATGGGGTTTCAGTGGGACTATTTGGAACATTACATTTTTGTTCATGTATATGTATATGAGACTCAGAGATGTATTCATACTTTAGAGACAGATGAGATTTATTTTGTTTTTCCATACAGTGATATACATATTGTTTAGTCTTCCGCTTGCTTTTATCACTGGATCTGAAGTATGAATTACAGTTTTGGTATACTTTTACTCATGTGAATGCTTTAAATCAGACAACATTGAATCATAATCATTTTTGTTGCATAAGTGACGGTCTGGAACTCGGGAGTTGAGTCTATACACGACCCCCGATTTTCAGGGTGTTACACTTGGGCATGAAACACTCTCAGCCCTCAATTTCAGAATTTTTAACCTAAGATCTAAGAATTAAAAATTGTAGCAATTAAGAGATCTAAAAGAAAGGGAGATTTTAGAACGAAGTTATAAGATAGAAGTTTCTAGGTTAGAATCCTACAAAAAAGAAAACAAGGTTAGTTTCTAAAAATAAAGCAGAAAAATTCTTAACATAAAAATAAAATGAAAAGTTAACCCAAATCTGAACCTAATTTTAAACCTAATTAAATTCAGAAAAATGCAAATGTTAGTCCCCGATAACAGCGTAAAAAACTTGTTCACAAACCTAAGTGTAGGTCGCAATGTAGTAATAATCTCGGTGAGACCAAAGTCGAATCCACAGGGACTAATCTTGTACATTTTTTAAAGTTGCTAGAACTAGAACTAGAAGATGTAAATCTAAATCTGAATAATTAGAAAGAGCAATTGTGAATAATGTAATTGAAACTTGTGAATTTAAAGGTAGGAACTACGGTGCCAAGGATCCACTTGTAGCTATTGAGAGGCCACCTTACATGATTCAAGAGATCCAACTAGAATCGAAGTCTTATCTTATCCAGTTAGAGAAAGAAGAGATGGTTTAATCACTAAACTTCTCAGGAATCTAGTCTTAACGGATGAGAGTTATGAGGATTGGAAGTGATTTCATCACCCAACCATGCTCAGGAGACAATGGCAAACAACAGGATATACCAATCCCATAACCAATTATAGGAGCATTGTGAAGATTAGGAAGGATTCCATCACCCAACCATGCCTAAGGGATGATGGTGAACAATGAGACTTACTAATTTCACAATCTCAAATTAGGAAAAGAAGATATTCAAAGCAATTACAGATCTATTGTAATTTGTCACAACAAACCATTAAAAACTAAAAATATTCCTTAATAAATAACTAGAATCCATATGATTCAATAAAAACATGAATTAAAGCAAAGCAAACATCCTAATCTTACTACCATCTTCACCTCTTAGCTCTAGGTAAGAGGTTGAGCTAACTATAGACATGTTTGAACTAAAATCTCTTAAGAGAAGCATAAAATAACTAAGGAAGAAGAAGAAAGACTCCTTGACAGCAATTCCACCATTTTTTTCCACTCCTTAAACTCTAAAAGATGTTGAGGAACATCTTAGGAACTCTTATTTATAGTTAGGGAACTCCAACTTTCATACCGAGTTGGAAAAGTCTAGAAACTGCCTCAAATTTACGTAGTCCGTGCAAAATCTACATAACCCTCGAATAGTCGAGGACAGTCTTTGACTGGTCGAGGTTCACCTTTGATTGGTCAAGGATTGCATGAATTTAAAAGATAATGTTGTTAAATTTTGATCTGAAGTTTCTTCGACTAGTCGAGGCATAGCTTAGACTGGTCGAAGGAGGGCTTAGACTATTCAAAGGAGGCAAATTTTTAGGATTCCTTTTCTTCACTTCAAGTTTTTACTGAAATAGCGATGAAGACTGCTTGAGTTGAAGTAGGAATATGCCAATATGTCCTAGAGGGGGGTGAATAGGACTTTTTAAATTTTTATAAATTATTTAAAATCCTATTGCACTAATCCTATCAGATATGCAATTATCAGGATTACTCAAATGTAACTCTATTGGCTTCCAAGCCTAGTAGAGGATCCAATCACAAACTACTCAAAGATAAGAATATAGAACTTAGTTCATGCTAGATATGACTGTGTATGTGTGTGGGGTGTGATCTCAGATATTCAGATATTGAATTAATAAAGGAAATCACACAAACAAATCAATCGCAAACACAGTCATTTTTATAGTGGTCCGATTACTTGTCTACTCTACTCCCAGTTGTCGCACTCAACCCTTAAGTGTACAGAATTTCACTACGAAGGTTTCCCAGGGTTCACCTCAAACCTAAGGTTTTAAATCAGGTTCACCTTCAACCTTTACACGGAAGTTCCTACTCGGTTCACCTCTAACCCTGGAGTTTTGCTGGTGTACTCCTAATCAGATGTTTATGCCTACACAGAGCAAGGGTCCACACAATGCACCCACAGCATACACTCCAGCCGAAGGCCTCCTTTGAGGACTTCAAAGGGTGAGCAACACTTTGGACCCAATCTTAGAAATGAATGATCATAAGTATCCTCTGAACTCTAAGTATTTACAGATAAGTTGATGAGTCCCTTTTTGCATAGTGATGAAGATCTCCTTCTTGTTGTTAAAGAGTCTTCAGCTCCCTTGATCTGCAACACAAAAGATATACCGGTATCCGGTTCTGGGTTAGGTCAAGGTTAGGATGAAAATTCACATTCTTAGAATTTTCCTATAAGGAAGATAGAGTGATTCCTGTCATTTATTCATTCAAGGTATCCCAACTAAAAGATATACTGTTGAGATAGTTGTTGAAGGATCCTTAAATATGGAAGTTCATTTCCCAATCCACTCAATTGAATGTCAATGAATGAGAGTGGATTGAAAGATGAATTCCCATGAGAGAAAGGGCTTTGGGTATATGATCTGAAGGTAAGACACACAAAAGCACTCTCTTCTTTCTCTACCAGCAATATGAGCAAGTCTTTCTTTAAATAGGCAAAAAAGGTTTCAACGGATATAAAATGGTCATATTTATTACTGAGTTTGATGTCATCGAGCATATACTCTCGATGGGATCGACTGTCCGCTCGATAACATAAACTTAAAAGTCATACGCTTTTGAAACCTATTGTCAGCTAATCGATGGGATTGATACTTGTGTCGATGTCATCGGATTTTGAACTCCGATTCCATCGA
This sequence comes from Magnolia kwangsiensis, assembly GCA_037074715.1. Classification (NCBI taxonomy): domain Eukaryota; kingdom Viridiplantae; phylum Streptophyta; class Magnoliopsida; order Magnoliales; family Magnoliaceae; genus Magnolia; species Magnolia kwangsiensis. The sequence goes on along the minus strand of CM073575.1, from coordinate 54,954,421 downwards.
TACTTAGATTGATCTATCGACACTTGAAGAATGAGAGAGAGTAGCCGAAATATTTTAAGTTTTAGGATATGATCGAGGGTCAACCGATGTCATCAGAATTTAAATGTCGATGATATCGAGACCGTGTCCATAAGATCGATAAATCGTATAGACTTACCTATAAGCACGGTGGTTAGTTTGTGCCAGACTTGATCTAATTGACCAGGACTCGATAGCATCGACATAAGAATATCGATTTTCTCGAGTGGCCCCCGATCAAGGTTTAAAGTAACTTGAGATATTTGCTAGAAGAAATACGCGCCCACTGTCGATATGATCGAAAGACTTCCGATATGATTAATATTTGAATTCAGATTGAATCGGAACAGTCATCGATATATCGAAGCTCATAGTAGTTTTCTTTTAAAAAATAGGGGCTCCAAAAAACTCCCTGTTGATATTATCGATCCACTTTCAATGGGCTCAATATTTGAATATCGATGATATCGATTGATACTTCGATATATCGATAAATTGTCCAAATGAGTGTGTGGTTGTTAGACGTTTTTTGTCCTCACTCGATTGTATCGATTGAGATACAGAAGACATTGACAGAGCAGGTTAATCATATTGAAAGGTGTATCGATACAATCGAGGGGGCAAGAAAACTTGAAAATTTTCCTGTTTGATAAAAAGTTTTCTTACTATAAAACCCTAAGATGTTCTACTTAGTTTTAAGGGTTTTAATCACCTGGTGTTTTGGAATAAGGGATGTGAGGCTATGATTTACCTATGGCGAGTTTCCACACATCCAGTTGAGGCAGACGCTCCAATTGATCTTCTTGTTAGGCGCTGTAGTCCGACTGACTCAACTTACATCGTAATTGACAAACAAGAGCACTACTAGGTGCACTTTCAATCTCCCCCTTTGTCAATTACGTGATAAAATACACAAAACACCCTAGGAAAATATCTAGACAGATACATCCTAAATTGTGTGTACATGTGATTACACAATTTTATAAATTCTAACGCATTCATGTACACAACCACAATTTACTCCCCCTTACTATAAAAACCCCTTTCTTGGTGCAGCTGCTCCCCCTTACACCTGCAACATATAAGAACATATATCCAATTTTCCACACAGGGTGTTTTTAACTTTTTCTCCCCCTTTTTGTCAGTCATTGGCAAAGGCATAACAAGTGATATTGACTGAAGATTTGAAGCATATGGGAGAACCACAGACAGATAGATGTATACAGATTTTCAACAGTGATAAGCATACATCTATTAAGGCAGGAAGTGAATACATGAAGCAATCAGCACAGTCATTTCATAAGCAAGAAGATATGAGAAGCATAAAATCTTGCATATTAGAATGACAATGAAATAAGAATTGAATTCAGCCATATCATCAAAAAGTTTCATCATCTAGAAACATCTAAACGCAATATATATATATATATATATATATATATATATATATATATATATATATATACACACACACACACACACACACACACACACACACACACTACCCCAGATAGCAGTAGTATATTCATCAGACAGAGATTTCAGCCCCATGTAGGGATACCTAAAACAAGTAAACAGAGATGGGTGCAAAATCAACTGTTTATGACTAGACACATAACTCTACCAAATCTGTCTCCTTCTAACACATAGAAGGCCCGCCAGTCATTAGTAGCTCAAGAATCTGCTGCACAGAATGTTGGAGAGCTTCCATCCTGTTTTCTATTGCTAATAGTTGTTGTTCGCAGTGTTGGAGTCGCTCATAAATTCCGGTGAGATTGTTTAAAAATTTGCGCTCAAGCACATGACGCTGACAATTTGTGACAGAAGCAGGACTAGATTCAGGAGTTCGATTGGATCCCCAAAGAGTTTCTTCATTAAGCATGGGACCACTATTTTCAATAGGTGGAAGGATCTTAGTATCTGATGAGACAGAGACATACACTTATTGCGCTGCATCATAGTCAAACCATACTTCAGGATATACCTTATTAGTTGTTTCTGGCAGACCTACCAAGTGTGCGAGCTTACAGATAAGAGATGGAAACGACAGAATTTCAAGATGATCACTTTTGACTACCTTAATTAGCTGGTCTAGTATGAGAGTTGGTAGGCATACAAGGACCTCTTGATAGACATCATACAGAATATTGAGCACAACGGGACTCAGGTATGTGTCATTTGTATCGCATGGGTACACATTCGTGCTAAAAATACTGTGAAGGAGTCGAAACAAGATTCCTAGATGTTTTACTGGAAGGATATTGTCATCATTTCTACGAATTGTCATACCCTGGCACAGTGTTCGAGTAGTTTCCCCCCATCTACCCAATTCATTTAGATTTTTACTAGTGACAGGGATTTGTGTCACCTCAATGTTTAGAACATGACCAAGGACTATTGGAGTAATGTGCTTGGTGTGTTGTATGAATTTCAGACACATACAAGGTGGGTAATCTTGGACAACATGACAACAGTTGAAGAACTGTTGGATCATTTCAAACTGATATGGGCCGCCCATATTAAGCATATTCTTCCACCTAATAGTCTCCATCATGAGATCTAACCCATAGGGTTTGACAGTACCAATGAGAATAGTACGATCGACTATCATGACTTGTTCCCAATCTGATGGGTTTTGAGGTGGTCTAGTATTTTTCTCTTTCTTAATCTTGGAAGATTTTGCAGATGAGAGAGCCTTACCTTTCCCTTTAACCATCTTCCTTACTTCATTTGGATACTGAGATTTCATCAAGACTCTGAGCAGATCAACCAAAGAAACTGATCAAGGCAGCGAGATGGGACTAGCTATTGTAAAAATGAATTTTTCTCTCAATCAGCTATTTATTGGGCACCATCTGTCGATCATATCGATCAATGTTTCGATGATATGGAGAATTTGTCGATCGATTCTATCGATTCTGTCTCCGATGTCATCAACGATCATACGGCTTTTCACATTCTGAAGGGCTGTCGATTGTATCGATTCTTGTTCGATGTAATCGAATAGTTATGTCCAAGGTGAATGATTTTCTGGTTTCATTTTGTAAGAATACTCCTAGGATTTTCTAGAGACAATGATATACTTAGCAAAATAATATATAATCTCTGTATATACACAAAAGTATAAACATTTGATTGTTTATATACAAAAGGAGGTCTGGAACCTTAGGTATTTAATTTGGGGCTTAGAAAAATTGCATCATTTCAGCAAATATCAAGATTTTGATGCATAATTTGGACAGTTCCTTTATTCTTAATGTTCCTCTATATCATTCCTCACTTCTCCTTTTATAATGTAGCAGTGGTTGTTCGTGTGATGACCCTTAATTATTGATTTTCCTGACTGATCTAGGATATCGCATTCTTCTTTGTTGAACTTGACCACATACCCATTATCACAAATTTGAGAGATGCTTAATAGATTATGCTTCAATCCCTTTATGCAGTAGGTAATCTCATTTTTGAGCAAATCAATTCCTTTTATCATTCCTTGTCCAATTACATTGGCAGTGGCTCCATCTCCATAGGTGACAATCCCTTTTTGAAGCTCCATATATTCTGAGACGAGGGATTTGTTGCCCGTAACATGTCTTGAGTAACCACTATCTAGGTATCATCTAGCATTATTGCTGGTTAAATGATTGGAGTGTATAACAAGGCAATTTTTCTTCTCTTTGATTACCCATCTTGTGACAAAATTCTTTCTTGTGGAAAATTTGTTTGTCTTATCTGATTTAACCACTTGATTCACTAAGTCTTTCTTCCTATCAGATAGTTTAAGTGGTGATGTTGTTATATATCCTTTGTTTAACACATCCTTTGAATTACCACTTGACTGATAGACCAGAGTTTTGCCTTTGTTACAACTGGAAATATCATATTTCTCATGTGTTCCATATCTAATTCTTATTCTAACTTTTTCATAGCCCAAGACATATTTGTTGTTTCCAGATTTACCCATACCTAAAAGTTTTCCTAGCCTCTCACTACTTTGGGAAAATCTACAGTTTAGATGGGCTATTTTCCAGGATTCTTCTAATTCATTTTGAAATGTGTAATTTTTGTTCTGAAGAATCAAGTTTTCCTCATTTAATGCTTTGACTTGTTTCTTTAACTTTTTTCGACTCAGATTTTAAGAAAATATTAGCTCTTTCAAGTCTATCATTATCTAAGTGACATTGCTACAAATCAGTAATTAGATGAGTATTAATATTTGAAGCTTTATCCAAATTTAATTGCAACAATTCCTTTTTATTCTCAGATATACCAAGTTGTTTAAACACTTTGATGCTATGGATATAGAGTTGATTATAAGCATCTTACAGTTTATCCTTTTAAACTTCTTCCACTTCTCCAGACTCCTCGTTATCAGACGAAAATGATTCAGTTGCTTGCTGTTCAACTTCAAATTTAGTTGGAATGATTGAAGCTGTGGAGATCATAAGTATTTTCAAAGATTTTTGGTCCCCATCGCTCTCTGAGTTGCTTGATTCTGAATTTCACTCCTCCGTATCATCCCATGTGGCGGCCATTGCCTTGCCCTTGGGTTTTTTTATTTGGACATTTGGTAGATAGGTGTCGATACTCCCGACAGGCGTAACATTGTGGTTCTTTGGTTCTTTTCCCAAATTTTCTTGTAGAAGGTTTCTCATCCACCTTTCTTCCTCTAGAGGGGTGACCGAGAATCTTTTGAAAGAATCTTCTGAATCTCTATGCCAGCAAAGCCACTTCCTCATCTTCATCTTCTTTTTCACTCTCACTGTTCTCATGTTTTGATTTCTTAGAAGTTTTTAGGATAGTGTTTTTGGATTTTTGGGATTAAATGAAGTGTAGTTCAAAAGTTTGTAGGGAACCTACCAGTTCTTCTACTTTCATTTCATCTATATTTCTACACTCCTCAATTGTTGTTATTTGGGATTAAACCGTTCCGGTAGAGATCTTAAGATTTTTCTACATATTTTAGGTATCGGAACTTTTTCTACCAATCCACCCATGGAGTTACAAATAATATTCAGTTTGATGAAAAAATCCATAAATGTCTCATGCTTTTCTATCCTGAGATTTTTGAACTGTGAAGTCAAAAGTTGTAGTTTAGACCTCTTCACAGTGCTTGTGCCTTCATGGGTTGTTTCCAGTAGATCCCATGCCTTTTTGGATGTCTCACACATACTTATCTGATTGAATATATCTTGAGACACGACACAGTAGATGGTGTTCATTACTTTTGCTTCAGTAGTTCCCTGTTCTTTATCGAACATCGTCCACTTTTCTTTGGGTTTGGGCTAAGTGATGGTAGTTTCATCTTCAAGTACGATTTTTTCAGATGGTACCACATATCCCTTCTCAACTATATCCTAAACATCATGATCCAAAGATCTTAGGGAAATAATGCATTCTATCCTTCCAATATGCATAATTTGAACCATCAAATACTGGAGGCCTAGTAACTGATGAGCCCTCTCCTTTAGCCATATTTCTCAACTTCAGTCAAGATTACTCTCTAGGCGGTGAAGCTCGTAAAGAGAGACCCGCTCTGATACCAATTGAAATAGTGGTGAAGACCGCTTGAGTTGAAGTAGGAATATGCCAATATGTCCTAGAGGGGGGTGAATAGGACTTTTTAAACTTTTATAAATTATTTAAAGTCCTATTGTACTAATCCTATCAGATATGCAATTATCAGGATTACTCAAATGTAACTCTGCTGGCTTCCAAGCCTAGTAGAGGATCCAATCACAAACTACTCAAAGATAAGAATATAGAACTTAGTTCATGCTGGATATGACTGTGTATGTGTATGGGATGTGATCTCAGATATTCAGATATTGAATTAATATAGGAAATCACACAAACAAATTAATTGCAAACACAGTCATTTTTATAGTGGTTCGACTACTTGTCTACTCCACTCCCGGCTATCACACTCAACCCTTAAGTGTACCGAATTTCACTACGGAGGTTTCCCAGGGTTCACCTCAAACCTATGGTTTTAAATCAGGTTCACCTTCAACCTTTACACGGAGGTTTCTACTCGATTCACCTCTAACCCTGGAGTTTTACTGGTGCACTCCTAACCAGATGTTTATGCCTACACATAGTAAGGGTCCACACAATGCACCAGGATGTTTATGCTCTCCATAGAGCAAGGGTCCACACAATGCACCCACAACGTACACTCCCGCTGGAGGCCTCCTTTGAGGACTTCAAAGGGTGAGCAACACTTAGGACCCAATCCTAGAAAGGAATGATCACCAGTGTCCTCTGGACTCTAAGTACTTACAGATAAGTTAATGAGTCCCTTTTTGCATAGTAATAAAGATCTCCTTCTTGTTGTTGAAGAGTCTTCAGCTCCCTTGATCCGCAACATAAAAGATATACCAGTATTCATTTTTGGGTTAGGTCAAGGTTAGGATGAAAATCCACTCTTTAGAATTTTCCTATAAGGAAGATAGAGTGATTCCCGTCATTTATTCATTCAAGGCATCCCAGCTAAAAGATATACTGTTGGGATAGTTGCTAAAGGATCCTTGAATGCGAAAATTCATTTCCCAATCGACTCTGCTGAATGTTAATGAATGAGAGTGGATTGAAAGATGAACTCCCGTGAGAGAAAGGGCTTTGGGTATATGATCTGAATGTAAGACACACAAAAGAACTCTCTTCTTTCTCTACCAGCAATATGAGCAAGTCTTTCTTTAAATAGGCAAAACAGGTTTCAACGGATATAAAATGGTCATATTTATGAATGAGTTCGATGTCATCGAGCATGGTCGATATCATCGAGCGTATACTCTTGATGGGATCGACTGTCCACTCGATAACATAAACTTAAAAGACATACGCTTTTGAAACCTATTGCCAGCTGATCGATGAGATTGATACTTGTGTCGATGTCATCGGATTTCGAACTCCGATTCCATCAATACTTGGATCGATCTATTGACACTTGAAGAATGAGAGAAACTAGCCGAAATATTTCAAGTTTTAGGATATGATCGAGGGTCAACCAATGTCATCGGAATTTGAATGTTGATGATATCTAGACCGTGTCAATAAGATCGATAAATCGTATAGATTTACCTATAAGCACGCTAGTCATTTTGTGCTAGACTCGATCCAATCGACCAGGACTCGATAGCATCGACATAAGAATATCGATTTCCTCGAGTAGCCTCCGATCAAGGTTTAGAGCAACCTGAGATATTTGCTGGAAGAAATATGCGCCCACTGTCGATATGATCGAAAGACTTCCGATATGATTAATATTTGAATTCAGATTGAATCGGAACAGTGATCGATATATCGAAGCCCATAGTAGTTTTCTTTTAACAAATAGGGCCGCCGAAAAACTCCCTGTCGATATTATCGATCCACTTTCGATGGGCTCGATATTTGAATATCGATGATATCGAATAATACTTCGATATATCGATAAATCGTCCAGATGAGTGTGTGGTTGCTGGACATTTTTTATCCTCACTCGATTCTATCAATTGAGATGCCGAAGTCATCGACAGAGCAGGTCAATCATATCGAAAGGTGTATCGATACAATCGACAGGGCAAGAAAACTTAAAGATTTTCCTGTTTGATAAAAAGTTTTCTTATTATAAAATTCTAAGATGTTTTACTTAGTTTTAAGGGTTTTAATCACCTGGTGTTTTAGGACAAGGGATGTGAGGCTATGATTTACCTATGGCGAGCTTCCACACATCCAGTTGAAGCAGACGCTCCAATTGATCTTCTTGTTAGGCGCTGTAGTCCGACTGACTCAACTTACATCGTAATTGACAAACAAGAGCACTAGTAGGTGCACTTTCATTTAATTCTCTTCATTTCTCACTTGATTTTTTTGAATCTTTAGCATCTGAATTATTCATTTTTAGTCTTTTAAGATCCAACCATTGGCTTGGTGATTCTTGAGCATTAAATTCATGCTTTTAACATTCTTTTCAATCTAACTCTCAGATTCACCTTGTTACACAAACATGCATAAAATAGACCATTAAGTAGTATCATGTTCATAAAACCAAGATATAAATAGGGGAAAATATTTAATATTTGACACTCAACACTTATCTACACTAAGCTGAGTATCTAGGATGATAAAATCTATTGGATAGTAGAATTTTTCAACCTGGACTAACACATCCACGATCATCCCCCTTGGCACACGAACCGAGCAATTAGCAAGCTGTAGTGTGATCTAGGTGGGTTTTAATTTACCTAGACCTAGTTATACATATACCGAGTAAGGAATTAGATTTATGCTCACCCTTAAGTCATGTAATGCGTTCTCAATTTGGTGATTCCCAATTATACAAGTGATAGTTGGGCTACCAAGATCTTTATATTTTTTGGTACATTTTTCTTGAGGATGGCACTAACTTTTTCAGTTAGGAAATTTTTTTTTAAATAGTTTGTCACCTCTTGGTCATGCATTGGTCTTTTAGAAATTTGGCATATGAAGAAATTTGTTTCACAACATCAAGAAGAGGGATGTTGACCTTCACTTATTTCAACAACTCTAGAATGTCCTAACAGTTAGTGTCACGCCTCAAACTCGAAAATAGGTCTTATAAAATTCCTGATCATCAAATCCAACGCCGACAGCCTCTGTAGTACCCCATTCTCGGCTCCCGACACCCATACACCAGGTTTCGATCCTGGAATTTTACAAGAAGGAATTCTAATATGATTTTGATTCATAATGAACATAACCATAAGTATAACCCATGAATAATAACCACAAGAACACCATCACAAAATTCACTATGATCAAAAAATTTGAGTACAATACATATGAAGGGAAGTACAAGATAATGATAATAATAAAAACTCTTGAAGCTCGTCTGCACACTCCTACTGTGGCGAAGCTACGGTTGCATCCTGGCGTCACCTGCACGAATCAATCGTGCATAAGATTATAGAAAGTTTAGATAGCAGTGTAAGTACGTAATATGAGCGTGGTCAAAATGCAAGTCAGAATAATGTGGAATCATGCTAATGAGTACACAAATGTAATCAGTCGTACCAAGGTTATGCGGTGTAAGATATGAATGGTATCAATCATATCAAGACCATGCGACGTAGGATGCAAAACAAGCATGCCAATCCTCATCCAAATCCATATACTAATACGGCTCATCACTAGAGCATCAAATATCAGTACAGTTCTCATTTTTAATAATCACCAGGGTTTAGTACACTCCAAATGGCACTGCCTCTTTTCCAGGCACGTAGCCCAAGTGAGCGTAAGAAGCCTCACTATTTACCTGGCCAATAGTCTACTAATACCTATCTGGCACGTCGATAACGGACCCATTTATGAGCTGGTCAAACTCAGCCTAGCAATGCCTCCTACACTAGGGCATTGTGGCCTCCTAGTATTCGAGCCTCGTGCGCTCATGTAGCTACTCGGTGTAAACATTGGAGTCATCATCTGGTATTATCGGGTTTAGGGATTTTCACCTAGGGACATCTATGGCGCCCCGATGCTAGAAACAGAATTATCGGTATCTAATCAGGCCACCCACGATGTGTTTGTTAAGGTGACAGCCTTGATGTCGATAGGGCACACGGTAATCACAATCACACGAATGTAAATGTGTATGAGTCACATAGTCCAATCATGCATTAATCATGCGCATATCGTGCACTCATGTGAGTTAACTTCGCCTATCATGGAGTCCCAAAAACCACCTGCACTATGGCATAGGCAATGACTAATCACATCTCATAACAAACATACAGATGATGCGTATGGGCATGTATCATGATGTTATGCTGTCACAAACTTATAATTGACAATCGATAGTCAACCTTGACGCAAGGTAGAGTCCATAGATGGACAGCCGATGATGGAGTAATTAAAATCAATGGGGTCCGAGCGTTTGGGTTAATCCACTAGAGAATGATAAGAAAGGGCCTAACAAGGCCTAAGGGAAGGTCACAATGTAGATGTCCAACCATCATTGCCCATTAATGTGGACCTTTAACCAACATTTCTCCCTTCAAATGACGCTCATAGGGCTAATCATATAATGGGTCCACAATATCATACAAGGGTCTAATACACATCATCAAGGGCCTCACTTATGGGGCATATACACATTACATCAAGCCTCACCCATAGGCTAATATATATATAACATCGGGCCATATTAAATGGATTGAATCAAATGGGCCGAATTAATGGGCCGAATCAATGGGCCAAGTCAAATGAGTCGGTTCAAATGACCTGAATCAAATGGGCCGAATCAATTGGATGAATCAAATGGATCGAATTAATGGGCCGAGTTAAATGGGCAGAGTCAAATGGGCCGATTCCAATGAGCTGAATTGAATGAACCGATTCAAATGGGCTGAATCAAATGGGTTGAATCAAATGGACTGAATCAATGGACTGAGTCAATTAGGCCGATTCAAATGGGCCGAATCGAATGGGCCAATTCAAATGGGCCAAATCAAATGGGCTGAATCAATGGGCCGAATCAAATGGGCCGATTCAAATTGGCCAATTCAAATGGGTCGAATCAAATAAGCCGAGTTAAATGGGCCGAATCAATGGGCCAATTCAAATGGGTCAAATCAAATGGGCCATTCATCCATTGTTAGAGATCAGTTTAAAGCATTATATAAAAAATGAATCATATGCAAAGGATCGTTTGGACCATACTACACATAACAATGGTGATAATAATTCTCACTGTAAGAATTTAGAGGGCCCACTATAGCATTTATTTCCCATCTAGACTATTCATAAGGTCATAAGGACCTGAACAGTGAGAAAAAACAAATATCACGTTGGTTCAAAACTTCTGTAACCAAAAAGGGGTTTCAATGGTGGGTGTTCAACCCACTATTTTCTATAGTGTGGTCCACTCGATAACTGGATTTGTCTTATTTTTAGTCTCAACCCTCGAGGCGAGTTAGCCAAAAGGATGGATGGTTCAGATGTATCACATACATCAGTGTGGGTCCATATATATGGCCCAACACGTAAAAGGATGGACAATTGGATGAACGTTATACGTACGTGGCCCACTAGAGACGTGAATCTGCTTCACTTTTCATCTCAAGCCTAAGACGAGCTTGCCAGATGGATGGATGGCTTGGATGAAACATATCCATCAGCGCTGGGTCCCACCATATAGATGGACGACATGGATTTATCCCACGTACAACAGAAGTATGGTTGGTTGCTGATCAGTGTCAGCCATGCAATATCCCAGAGAGGTGGGTCCCACACACATGGTTATGGCCCACTAATGAAGTATCTTGTATGATATAATATGATAAATTATATACTTAAATATAATATAATATAATATAATAATATATATATATATATATATATATATATATATATATATATATATTCTAGAGCCACAGTTCAGATACATCTGGATGATGTAGATTGTATAAATTAAAGGTGGGTCCCACATGAAAATGGCCCACCATCATCAAACATATATTATATTAATATAATATAAATGTATTATATAGATATAATATATTATATTATATCATCCAACCTAGTGTCCAGCAACAGTGATGTTGGACGGTCTAGATGCTTAATCACATACTATCAAGGTGGGACCATATAGTGTGCCCCACCCGCTCTAGATCCATCTGATATTTGTGTTTTTCCTTCATCCAGGTCTGTCACATGGTAGCAAGGTGCAAATATAATGCATCCATCATGGTGGATCCCACCATTTGGACAGCATGTGGATCATCCATTAAGGTTGGCCATCACACACACACACACCAAGTGGGCCACACACCTACCATCATCAACACAAAAAAAATGAAATAGAGATAAAGAAAGAGAGAGAAGGAGAAAGAGAGTACGCTAGAGATGGGAGGGACCCCGCCACTATGGGTCCCTCTCAATACTATACATGCATCAATGGGTCCCACATTAAGTAGGCCCTAAAATTTGAAATCAACGGTGGACCACCCACCTATCGACCTTCTTCTTTAGCTCATTGGACCCATATTCTCCTTTCCTTCTATTTTAATGGAGATTGATGGAGAATGAATGGCTGAGATGGGGGAAGAGTGGGTGGAAAGTGGGCCACACTTGTTTTGGGAGGGAAAGCTTAGAAGTTGGAAGCTCTCATGGGAGTTGGGAGGTTGTTTAGAAAATGAGAGAGAAAGAGGTGATGAATTCATATGGGATGGGTGTTATAAGGAAGGGGATGGAGAGGTATGGGTTTGTTTGAAATTTTGATAAAAGAGAGATGGGTACGGAGAGAGAGAGCTGACTTGTGGAAAAGAGGGAGTGGATGTTTATACTTGGGATAGGGTGAGGTGACATTGAGGTATGGGGAATGTACTTAACTTGATGGATGTGACATGTTGTAGAGATTCTCTTAAAATTTACATTGCACGTCATTTCTTCAGAATGAACGTGGACCCACATCTCCTGGCCCAAGTATCAGATTGGTGCGCAAGTCACAGCGTTAGAACCGCGGTGACGGCGTGATCGATAAGGTACAAGTTTCGGGTCAATTCGACTTTGGTATGCAAGCCTCAACTTAGGATCATGCGTAAACATCTAATACAAGTCGAGGGTTGCTGAAATTCGACCGAGGAACAGTACGGTCTAGAATATGGGTCTTACAGCTAGCTAGAGATTTTGGTACAATTAACCATTGGGGGAACAGAGTAATTGTCTTGCTCAGAGGTTCTGGTTATAATCCATGTGAAGTAATTCTAGGTATATCATTTGTTTCTTCTTCCGGGTCCTTCGACTTTTCAGCCCTTACCAGAATAGATTTGTCAATTATTTTTCCACACCTAAGAGTTGAGATAAACTTAACTTGCTCCATTGCATTAAAAGTGTTTGGTTCACTAACTCTGTATTGCAGTTTAGGATTGGGGATAAGTTGAGCTGGAAGGATCTCTTCCTCCATAACCGTAACACAAGAGTCTATTTTTTGTATAGCCTTAGTACGTTCTTATAAGGCCTAGAGAGTACATTGTTAGATAAGCTCTCGAGTTTGTGTGGGATTTTAAACCAATTCCTCTTGAGGTTTCTCATAATTCAAAAATTAATTAGCAATTCCTTTAGGAGTAGTAGTTTGTCCATTCCTCCAACTGAAGTTTAAATGATTTCTCCAACTAGAATTACATGTGCTTGAAGTGAGTCCTTTGAAAAGCCTTTGGTAGTTGTTTATGGAATTTGATTGCTCGTTTAATATTTCTTGAAAAGCAGGTATTGTTGGATAATTCTCAGATGTATGAACGTTACAAGAAAAAATACGGCAGACTCTTCCTTAGCCTTATCCTTCCTAAGTTTCATGACCTCGACTTTCCTTATGATATTGGCCACTTTAGCATTTATATCATCTTCCTCTTTCACAAGATATATTCCACCCTTCTCCTTTGATTGAGTAGGCCTATAAGTGGTGCTAGGTTTTGGGGAAATCTCTCATGATTGATTATTTTTAGCAAGCATGTCACAATAATCCCACACATCATCGACATCTTTGTTCATGAATTTCTCATTGCACATTGTCTCGACCATTTGGCGCATGGAAGATGTTAACCCATTGTAGAAGAAACTTGTTATGCATCATGTTTCAAAACTATGTTGTGGGCATGAACTAACAAGTTTCTTAAACTGCTCCTAACATTGGAAGAATGTTTCATCTTCCTTTTAATCGAAGTTCATGATTGACTTTCTAAGGGTGTGCGTTTTATGATATGGGAAAATTTTCTTAATGAACTCTCTTATCATATCGTTCCATCTGCCAATCGATCGTGGACATAGTGAGTGCAGCCATGTCTTAGCCTTTTCTTTTAAGGAGAAGGGAAAGAGTTTCAGCTTGACTGTGTGCTCAGACACGTTGGGAAAGTATAAAGTGGCTATAACTCAACAAAGTCTTTCAATTGTAAATATGGATTTTCAAATTCAAGTCCATGGATTTTTGAAAGGAGTTGGATCACCCCTGGCTTGATATCCATATTCCCAATTTGTTTCTAAAAAAATCAAACATGAAGGTGTGCTCAGTCCCACCGGTTGTAAGAAATCTCGTAGAATATGTGGCAGGGGTGCATTCTGCACTTCGTTTTCATCTTGGATTTCCTCAACCAGAGGTTGAGGTTGATTTGCAGCCATAACTTCCACTGAGTCAGAGGATCTCAAGTGGTGTCTAATCCTATGATTGATAGGAAACCCTTCGACTAATCCTCCTTCACTTAAGAGACGTAAAGCGTTGTCATGGAACCACTTAGGCATGAAACACTCTCACCCCTCAAGTTGAGAATGTAGCCTAACCCTAAGAAGAATTAAAACAAAAGGCAATAAGAAATCTAGAAAAAGAAGAGAGAGAATTAGAAAGAGGTTGCCAGATTGGAGATCTCTATGTTAGGATCCTACAAAATAGAAAAATAAATTAGTTTCTAAACACAACATAGAAAAATTCCTAACTTAGAAATAAAACAGAAAATAAACCCTAATCTTATCCTAATTCTAATACTAATTAAATTCAGAAAAACACAACAGTTAATCCCCTGCAATGGTGCCAAAAACTTATTCACAACCCCAAGTGTAGGGTCGCGATGTAGTAATAATCTTGGTGAGACCAAGGTCGAATCCACAGGAACTAATCTCATACATTTCTGAAAGTAACTAGAAATAGAACTAGAAGAAGATGTAGACCTAAATTTGAAATGTTTGGAAAGAGTAATGTTGAATAAGGTAATTAAAACTTATAAATTTAAAGGTGGGAACTAACGTCCCAAAGATCCACTTGTAGCTATCAGGATGCTACCTTATTTGATTCAGGAGATCGAAATGGAATCAAAGTCCTATCTTATCCAGTTAGAGAAATAAATGATTGAATCTTTGAACTTCTCATTGATCCAACCTCAATGGAGGAGAATTGTGAAGATTGGAAGGGATTCCGTCACCCTACTATGCCCAAGGGATAATTGTGAACAATGAGATTTTCCAATCACACAATCTTAAAGAGGATGATTTCTCCAACTTGAATTGTATTTGTTTGAAGTGAGGTCCTTTGAAAGGCCTTTAGTAGTTGTTTATCGCATACGATTACTCGTTCAATATTTCTTAAAAAGTAAGTATTGTTGGATAATTTTCAGCTGTATCAATGTTACAAGCACAAATACCGCAGACAATTTCCTTAGCCTCATCCTGCTTAAGTTCTATGACATTGAGTTTCCTTGTGAGACTGGCCACTTTATCATTTATATCATCTTTCACTTTTAAAAGATATATTCTACCATTCTCCTTTGATTGCATAGGCTTATAAGTGGTGCTCGATTTTGGGGAGATGTCCCATGATTTTGTGTTTTCAGCAAGCTTGTCAAAATAATTCCACACATCATTGACATCTTTTTTCATGAATTCCTCATTACACATTGTCTTGACCATTTGGCGCATGAAAGATATCAGCCCATCATCGAATAAACTTGTTATACACCACATTTTAAAGCCATGTTGTGGGCATGAACTAACAAGATCCTTCAACCGCTCCCAACATTGGAAGAATATTTTATCTTCCTTTTGGGCGAAGTTCATGATCGACTTTCTTAAAAGTGCCCTAGTTTGTCAATTAGCGTGAAAGTTGAGTCAGTAAGTCAAGTGAGCCCTATAAGAAGATCTTTCAAGCCATTACCTCAACCGGATGTGTCTTCTAAGCCATCAAAGGTAAATTAAGCCCACAACCCATGTCCCAAAACACCCAAGTAAATAAATCCTTAAAAGCCTTAGAACAACATAAGAATTAAAAGTCTAAAAAATTATTCTTAACAGGAAAATTTTCTAAGTTTTTCAGCTCAGTTTGATAACATCGAGCTTCCGTTGATAACATCGAACATTCAATATTGATGACATTGAAAAGGCTTCGATAACATCGAATTGAGACATTTTATGTCCAACAACCACAAAGTATTTGGACAGAATTTTTGATAAATTGAATATACCTTCGATGACATCGAACTTTAGTAATCAATGCAATTGAAGGCTAATTGATAACATCGAAGTACTTAGAGCAATATCCAACAAAATCTTTTTGGAAAATATTTTGATATTGATATAGGAATCGAACTTGTTTCGATGTCGTCGAAAATCAAATTGCGATGGTATCAAAACGGGTTCGATGAGATCGAATCTGGACTGGATGTGTCCAACAAGCTTAATAGGAAAATCTATGAAAATGTTCAAGGAATCGAGATAGTCTCGTTAACATCAATATTTGAATTTTAATGACATCGAGGATGTCTTGATGAAATTGAATCATGGACAAAAAGTTTCTAGCGAGCTTTTACAAAATATCAACCAAAAAGATCGAGGAATCGACCTTGCTTTCGATGATATCAGAATTTCAATTTTGATATCATCGAACTAAGATCGATGACATCGATGCCTTCTTTAAGAAAGTCATTCGAGTTCTATGTAATGTCATGTCGAGGAATCGAAGAGTGATTCAATGTCATTGAAGTTCAAAAATCGATGACAACGAATCAAGATCGATGATATCGTTATTTTACCAAAAGTTCTCAAAATATGTTTCTGTTAAGTTCGTATAATTGAACCGATATTTGATGGCATCGAAAGTATACGTTCGATGACTTCGAACTCTATAAAAAATTAACTGTTTTATTTCCATTGGAACTTTTGCCTACATAAGGAGAGCTTGTTCTTGGTTACTGCATTGATAAAAAGTGAGAGAGCTTTGAGAGAGTAACTGTACACCACATACCCTAAGCCCTTTTTCTCATGGGAGTTCACTCCTCAATCCACCCTCATCATTGATATTCAATAGAGTGGATTGGTGAATGAACTTCCTCATTTAAGGATCATCCAGCTACTATCTTATAGCAAATCATTGAGTCAGGATACCTTAAATGCTTGAAAGCTTGGAATCACTCCTCTAAAATAGGAAAATATTTATTAAAGTAGGATTTCAACATAACCTTGATCCAACCCGTCACCTTAATTAGAGCATCATCAAGTGTTGTGAATCAAGGGAGCTGAAGCATCTTCATCATCAAGGAGAAGATCTTCATCAATGTGTAAGAATGGGTCTCATATACTTATCTCTAAGTCATTAGAGTTCAGAGACCCTATTGATCATTCCTTGTGTAGGATTGGGTCATAGGTACATCTCACCCCTTACAAGCCCTCATAGGAGGCCTCCGATGGGAGAGTACATTTGGGTGTTATGTGTTAACTCTTGCTCTTGTGTAAGGCATAAACTTAGGTCCTTTGTGCAGGTCCTTGACCTGTGTGGCTTAAACTAGGGCCCTTGTGTGGATCTTTGACCTGTGTGGTTTAAACCAAGTTCCTTGTATGAATCATTGGCCTGTACTTAAAACCCAGGTTCCTTATGTGGATCATTTACCCTTGTGTAGGGAATAAAACTTAGGTCCTTCGTGTCGACCATTGCTTTTGTGTAGGGCATAAACTTATGTCTTGTGTTTGCATGTTTTAGGTACCTTATGTAGGTCTTAGAGTCAACCTTGTGTAGGCCATAAAGGTTAGAGGTGAACATGATTTAAAACCTCCATTAGTGAAATCTGGTACACTCATGGGATGAGTGTGTCCGCCGGGAGTGGAGTAGACACATAGCCGAACTACTATAAACGACTATGTTTTGGATTGATACTTGCTTGATATTCATTATGTTTATCTTTGAATTTACATGTAAACACGATAATATGAATCTTTAGAGCTGAATCACATCCCACACACTTTCACACAAATCATCCATCATAGACTAATTGCTAAATCATGTTTAATATTGAGTAGTCTTATGATTGGATCCTCTACTTAGCTTGGAAGCTGTTAGAGTTAAATTGAGGATATCTTGATAGTTGCATATTAGATCAAGATTAAGGTAATAGGATTTAAAAACGGCATAAAATTTTATAAATTCCTATTTACCCCCCTTTAAGATACTTTGATCTATTCCCACTTCAACTAAAGTGGTTCTTACCACAATTTCATTTATGAGGGTGTTCGTTTTATGATATGGGAAAATTTTCTTAATGAACTCCCTTGTCATGTCGTTCCATCTGCTTAACGATCGTGAATGTAGTGAGTGCATTCATGTCTTAGCCTTTTCTTTTAAGAAGAAGGGAACGAATTTAAAATGAAGTTACTAGACAGGAGTTGCTAGGTTAGAATCCTACAAAATAGAAAACAAAGTTAGTTTCTAAAAACAAAGCAGAAAAATTCTTAACCTAAAAATAAAACAGAAAGTTAACCCTAATCTTAACCTAATTTTAAACCTAATTAAATTTAGAAAAATGCAACTGTTAGTCCCTGAAAACAACGCCAAAAACTTATTTACAACCCCAAGTGTAGGGTTGCGATGTAGTAATAATCTCGGTGAGATTGAGGTCGAATCCGCAGGGACTAATCTTGTACGTTTCTGAAAGTAACTAGAGCAAGAACTAAAAGAAAATGTAAATCTAAATCCGAATAATTGTAAATAGTAATTGTGAATAATGTAATTAAAACTTGTGAATTTAAAGGTGAGAACTAGGGTGCCAAGATCCACTTGTAGCTATTGGGAGGCCACCTTGCATAATTCAAGAGATCTAACTGGAATCAGAGTATTATCTTATCTAGTTAGTGAAAGAAGAGATGGTCAGATCTCTGAACTTCTCATGAACCTAGCCCTAACAGATGAGAGTTGTGAGGATTGGAAGTGATTCCATCACCCAACCATGCCTAGGAGATAATAACAAACAACAGGATATACCAATCCCACAACCAATCATAGGAGAATTGTGAAGATTAAGAAAGATTCCATCACCCAACCATGCTTAAGGGACAATAGTGAACAACGGGACTTACTAATTTCACAATCTCAAATTAGGAAAAGAAGATATTCAAAGCAATTGAAGATCTATTGTAATTTGTCACAACGAACTATTAAAAACTAAAAATATTTCTTAATAAATAACTAGAATCCATAAGGTTTAATAAAAACATGAATCAATGCAAAGAAAACATCCCAATCTTGCTACAAGCTTCACCTCTTAGCCCTAGCTAAGAGGTTTAGCCAACCATAGACATAATTAAACTAAAATCTCTTAAGAATAGCATAAAAACAACTAAGGAAGAAGAATAAAGATTTCCAGATGGTAGCTCCACCCTTTTCTCAACTCCTTAAACCTTAAAATATGCCTAGGAACATCATATAAACTTCTATTGTAGTTGGGGAACTCCAACTTTTGCACCAAGTTGGAAAAGTCCAGAAATCGCCTCAAATTTACGTAGTCCACGCAAAATCTATGCAACCCTCAACTAGTTGAGGATAGTCATTGAATAGTCAAGGATTGTGTGAATTTAAAATATAATGTTACTAGAGTTTGAGCTAAATTTTCTTCGACTAGTCGAGGTAGAGCTTAGATTGGTCGAAGGAGGGCTAAGACTAGTTGAAGTAGGCAAGTTTTTTGAATTCTTTTTCTTCACTTCAAGTCTTCAATTCTTTTCATTTCTCACTTGGTTTTCTTGAATCTTTGACATGTGAATTCTTCATTTTTAATCTTCTAAGATCTAACCTTTGGCTTGGTGATTCTTGAGCATTAAATTCATGCTTTTAACATTCTTTTCTGAACAAGCTCTCAGATTCGCCTTGTTGCACAAACATATATAAAATAGACTATTAAGCAGTATCATGTTCATAAAACCAAGATATAAAAAGGTGAAAATATGTAATATTTGACACTAAACACATATCTCCACTGAGTTGGAAAAGTAGGTGTTGTTGGACAATTTTCAATTGTATGAATGTTACAAGTAAAAATACTGTAGACAACTTCCTTAGCCTTATCCTTCTTAAGTTCTATGGCCTCGAGTTTCCTTGTGAGACTGGCTACTTTAGCATTTATATCATCTTCCTCTTTCAAAAGATATATTCCGGCCTTCTCCATTGATTGAGTATGCTTAGAGGTGGTGCTAGGCTTTGGGGAGATGTCCCATGATTGTGTGTTTTCAATAAGCTTGTCAAAATAATCCCACACATCATCAACATCTTTGTTCATGAATTCCCCATTGCACATTGTCTCGACCATCTGGCACGTGGTAGATGTCAGTGCATCATAGAAGAAACTTATTATGTGCCGCATTTTAAAACCGTGTCGTGGGCATGAACTAACAATATCCATGAACCGCTCCCAACATTGGAAGAATGTTTCATCTTCCTTTTGGGAAAAGTTCATGATTGACTTTTCTGAGGGTGTTCATTTTATGATATGGGAAATTTTTCTTAATGAACTCCCTTGTCATATCGTTCCATCTGCCTATCAATCGTAGACATAGTGAGTGCAGCCATGTCTTAGCCTTTTCTTTTAAGAAGAAGGGAAAGAGTTTCAGCCTGACCGTGTCCTCAAACACATTGGGAAAGTATAAAATGGCTATGATCTCACCAAACTCCTTCAAATGCAAATATGGATTTTTAAATTCAAGTCCATGGAATTTTGGAAGGAGTTGTATAACCCCTAGCTTAATATTCATATTCCCTATATTTTCTCAAAAAATCATGCATGAAGGTGTGCTCACCCCTGCTAGTTGTAAGAAATCTCATAGAGTACAAGGTAAGGGTGCATTCTGCACTTTGTTTTCATCTTGAATTTCCTCAACTGGAGGTTGAGGTTGATTCGCAGGTTGATTTACAGCCATAACTTCCACTGACTCAAAAGATCTTATGTGGTGGCTAATCCTATGACGGATAGGTAACCCTTTGACTAATCCTCCTTCACTCAAGAGACGAGCTTTGTCATGAACCCACCTGGGCATGAAACACTTTCACCCCTCAAGTTCAAAATCTAACCTTACCCTAAGAAGAAAGAAAATAAAAACCAATAAGAAATCTCGAAAAGAAAGAGAGAGAATTAGGAAGAGGTTACTAGATTGGAGATCTCTATGTTAAGATCCTACAAAACAAAAAAATAAATTAGTTTCTAAAAATAACACAGAAAAATTCATAACATAAAAATAAAATAGAAAATAAACCCTAATCTTATCCTAATTCTAATACTAATCAAATTCAGAAAAATACATTCGTTAATCCCTGGCAACAGTGCCAAAACTTGTTCACAACCCCAAGGGTAGGGTCGCGATGTAGTAATAATCTCTATTAGACCGAGGTCGAATCCACATGGACTAATATCGTATGTTTTTGAAAGTAACTAGAAATAGAACTAGAAGAAGATGTAAATCAAAATTTGAAATATTTAGAAAAAGTAATGTTGAATAAGGAAATTGAAACTTACAAATTTAAAGGTGGAAACTAGTGTGCAGGGATCCACTTGTAGCTATCAGGATGTTACCTTATTTGATTCAAGATATCCAACTAGAATCAAAGTCCTATCTTATCCAGTTGGAGAAAGAGATGATCCAATCTCTGAACTTCTCATTGATCCAGCCTCAATGGAAGAGAATTGTGAAGATTGGAAGGGATTCTGTCACCCTACCATGCCTAAGGGACAATGGTGAATAATGGGATTTACCAATCCCACAATCTTAAAGAAGATGATTTCTCTAACTTGAATTGTATGTGTTTGAAGTGAGTCCTTTAAAAGGCCTTTAGTAGTTGTTTAAGGCATTCGATTACTCATTCAATATTTCTTGATAAGAAGGTATTGTTGGACAATTATCACTTGTTTGAACGTTACAAGCACAAATACCGTAGACAACTTAGCCTTATCCTTCTTAAGTTTCATGGTCTCCAGTTTCTTTGTGAGATGGCCACTTTAGCATTTGTATCATCTTCCTCTTTCAAAAGATATATTCCATCCTTCTCCATTGATTGAGTAGACTTAGAAGTGGTGCTAAGTTTTGGGAAGATGTCCCATGATTATGTGTTTTCAGCAAGCTTGTTAAAATAATCTCATACATCATCGACATCATTTTTCATGAATTCCCCATTACACTTTGTCTCGACCATTTGGCGCATGGAAGATGTTAGCCCATCATATAAGAAACTTGTTATACACCACGTTTCAAAACCATGTTATGGGCATGTAACACCCTAAAAATTGGAGGTCGAGCAGAAGCTCAACTCTCGAGTTCCAACACATCACTTATGCAACATAGATAATGATGTTTAAATGTTATCTATATTACTGCATTAAACATGAGTGAGATTACACTAAAATAGCATATCATACTCAAGAGACAATTAAGTTAAGCAAGTGGAAGACTGAGATAAGTACATAATGCATAGGAGTGTTTCTCAATCCCCAGAGTATGAGTATGTTACCAGGCTAAATATATACATGTGTTGATCTACAATATACAAAATACAAAAAATGTAAATGTCCAACTAATTCATATAATCCTTGTAATCCCGTCAAATCAGAATAACTCGCCTGATAGCTGAACATATGAGAATTCTTTCTCCTCGTCCATGAAGTCCATGTCAGCTGCATAGACTCTACTATTACCTACATCTACAATAGAGTCTGATTGGTATTTTAAAATACCATCCCAGGTAGGAATGAGTAGCTAATTTAGTGGAACTATAAAGCAAAGGTTAACATGTTATCAATTCAGTCAAGCAGCAATGATAAAGTAATATAACACTCATGTCTTAAGTACTCTTGTTAATGCAGGAATTATATACTATAATGATGTATGATCTCGCCTGCACTCCCTCAGTGACATCATCTCACGGTCGCACCTGCTACTCCCACTGTGTTCTTCCTCCCCAAAGGCACATGCAATGTGGTGCATGTACATGTTAACTGAGTTCTTAATTAGGCTTATTCATACAATAGATTCGGGAAGCTAAGGTACCTCTTTTTTTATCATTTACCCCAAACAATGATTCATCTAGGGTCATCAATCATATTTAGCCACATACGATAGGAAATTTATAGGGCAACATCACCCTTGATTTTACAAACAGTGGATAGGCAAGTTCATGAGTTTATACTCAACGTTACTCCACTAACGCCCTACTAACTAGAGTGCAATTTTTAAAGGGGATCCGGGTTAGATGGTTCACCCCAACCCATGCTGAGACAGCAGCCAGGCTGCGCCGGGGTAGGCCGACAGCTCGAATACAGTGTCCCATATTACCGTATTTGGCTCACGAGTTTGGGTTGCTCACTGGTCACTACGGGGAGGCTCATCACCCCAGCGTAGGCCTACAGCTCTATCACGGTTCCCATACCACCATGCCCAGCTCATAAGTCTTAACGGATCGTGGTACCATGGTTGAAACGAGCTTTTACATTAATAAGTGGTACCTTAGATTCAAGTAGTAGCATCCATACATGGTAAACACATAAAAGGCCAATTGATTTATTAGACAAGTTCGACTGGTATGAGTGTACGCTGAATTAATTGACATGGTACCACTGTCAACGATCATCATATGACTCGGATTTACCGAATGCATCAAATGTGGCAAGACTAATTCACCCACTCAAACAGGAATTATTCCGATTGCCTGGACTATATAGTAGTCCCAATCATACTCAAATGCAGCATGTGGAAACATGTGATAATCATATAAGTATTTAACAAACAATCCAAGTACACTCATTTGAGCATTTTATCAACATATTGAACATGCTACCGAACAGTTCAATTCATCCATAAATTGCATAGTTGCAATTAAGATTACGTGAAGGAGATTATACATATAGATAAGGTAATTAAGAATTCTATCTTAACACCCTTATCAAATACAATTCATTAAACAATATCTCATTCATGCATTTTATCAAACATTTAGCCTACACATTACCAAATTATAAACTAGATTTGTTATGACTTGAATTATAGCAATTTCCTACACAACATAGGCTATATCATATAATAAACATGGATCTTAGATTAGAAATCATGACAAGCACAATTCACCATTTCATGTTCGGTCAAACATTTCAACAAACACATGGAATGCATTTTGAATTATATATAGACTAAATTAGTTATGACACACATTATGGCAAGTCCTGTCATAAGGGGATTGTTATACATACAACAAACATGAATCCTAGGTTAATAGTCATGGGAAGCTCAAATCGTGATTTCATATTCATTCAAACATTTCAACAAACGCATGGAATGTATTTTTTATACAACCTAGTTTACACATATATGATATATCAAAAAGGTCATAAGTAAGATCATATGGCAGTAATAAAGTCAAACAAAAATCATTAGCTGATATTGAAAGCCTTCAAAACCATAACCTAAACATTTATAGTCTGCACCTTTCCTCGGATTACTCGTTTCGAACTCGATTCGAATCCTATGCTTCTATCTGTAGAACAATAGCTACCTAAACCATGAAATAGGTTTGCTATTTAGTCAATTCCTCTATTTAGATTCGTAAAATGAAATTAGGGTTAGGATTTCTTACCCAAATCGGAATCGAAACAGGTTGAGTAGCGTAGTAGATAGTTAAATCAGTGTGAGGAGTTGTGGGAAAAGATCCTAGTAACTATCTCCAAGAATCCCTCCTCCCTCCTTTTTTCTCCCTCTCTCTCTCTCTCTCTCTCTCTTTCTCTCTCTCTCTCTCTCCTAGGGTTTTTAGAAAATTCATATGAGGGAGAGAAGGGGTGATTTAAGGGCTTTATATGGGCCCAGAATTGGTGTAAATGGCCCTAGGGCCATGGTATACTTGGGTTATAGTGAAAAGGCATCTATTTCAGGCCAACAGGACTCACCTGGAGGTCCATTACTTGTCTATGTCACAGAGTAAGTTCCTTGACAATGGATCTAGGCTAGGATATGATTTCGGTCTTATTGGATTAGCAGATCGATTGTGGAGGACCTGTTTCAATTCAACAGTCATACATACTCGATCAAGGCCACAAGTATATGGACTCATGTAGAAAATATCCCTTATCCATGGGTGAAGTTTAGTAAGAATCTGACGGTCTGAAGTCTTGAATTTCACTCGCAAGTGAACGGTCCAATTCACATAAGTTCTGATTCATTATTTAAAGATATTCGCGTTTCTCACACAGTTCGCTCAAGGCTCAAGTTGTGCATTTATGGATACTATTTGGACTCAATTCTTGTGATAGTTGTCAAGACCAATAATACGGTTATAACCTTATAGTTTCACAGTAATCGTACTTTCGACGTGCGATCCATGTCTGATACAGAGTTTCAATGTGCTTTTAAGAGCAACTGGGTTTTGAGATTGCTCCCGAGTTTTTAAGAATGTTGAGCTAGTGATTTTAATGGTTTTAGGCCTTATAGTTTGCATATAAAGTGGTTTAAGTCAAATCCATCGATTGTTTAGTTTAGTACTTAACTAAATTCCACCCTAATTATGACAAAATAAAGTCTTAGGGTAGTTCTATGCCACTTTTGGTACTTTTAGTTAGTATATTATTTTAATTATTTTCTAGTAGTTAGTCATTAAGTCTACTTTATCTTTATAAATTTTATTAGATTTCGTTGTGCAGAAAAATTCTAAAAATTTTGGAAGTAGCAGCTGTCCAAACTAATAATTTTTGGATAGTTGTCACATCAATGTAGATTTAACTATATTAAATTTTTATTATATTTTTTACTTATTTTTATATAAAACTAGACTTATCAAGATTTAATTTTTCTTTTTGAATCACCTAAATTGGAATTATAATGAGTGAGATATGACTTTTTAAAGTTGGTCAAAAACTGTAAAAAACTGCGGTGAGGGTACATCGAATTTTTGGTGCACTGGCGAGGCCTCGCGGTCGGTGTGATGGCATCACGGTCCGCTGGACTGTTCGGTAGTAGTTTTGCCACATGATATTTGAAACGGGTGTATTTTACATATCAAAATGAGTTATTCGACGTGCAATATATAATTTTGGGTAAGAGAAGTTGCTCTATCCAAATAACCTATTTATTTCATGAGATTAGAAAAGGTTAATGGTTAAAAACCTAATTTATTTATATATTCACTATTTATAGTAAATTTTAGTTTCATTATTATTCTTCACCATTTAAACTTTAGCATTAGTGTCTAATATAAAATTACTTAGAAAATTTTGAAGAGCAAGGTGGTGAAAGGTAAGATTTTGAAGGAAATGGGTTGAAAGGGGATTTGAGGCTTTAGGATTGAGTTCTGAGAAGTCAATTAAGGTGTTATGATTGACTCATTGCCCAAGGACGTCTAACTTCAAGTTGAAAAAATTTTAGAAAGTTACAATCTACCTTACTTAAAAATAATTTCATCCTCAAAATTGCCTAAGGGTAATAAGTAATGATTTTTTTAATTAATTTACCTAAGTTTTATTGAGTTCAAGTTTATGTGTTGTAGGGTGTATATTATCTATGCTAGTCTGACTCACTTTAGCCTACCCTCCTTAAAATTATTTCGCCTAGAAATTGACAAGGCTCCTCTTAAGTTCGTATTTAACGAGCACATTTGGGGATACCATGACCTCTGCTCGTTCCCATTATTAGGCCTATTATTTATTATGAACTGGCTTAACACTTGAACCCTAATTTCTCTCCTTTAATGACTTCATTATTGATATTCTAATGAAGATTCAGATCCTATTTAGCGACCTAACCTTATGTGTATCCTAGATGAATTTCTTTCGATCCTGGGCCAGTGGGGCAGGGGCCCACCACGCTTCCGCTGCACTACTTTGATTAAACGGATGTATTAGCCAACCTAACTAGATTGGGCTTATAATGTTTTACCCCCTAAAAAAATTTCTACTCTCAAGGATCAAAAATCTATGTCCTGATCCGTATGTCGGAACAAGGTGTAATTTATGACCCATCCTTGGCATGAAATGAGAAACGATTTCTCAATACATTGGTCTTCCTTTTATTGAGGATGTGTATTATGACATTGGTACCTATGGTTATAAAAAGGAGCTAAAAATGATGGGTGTTGTGGTTGATTCTAGGGACAGGTGCGAGTGTGTGGCAAGATGCCTAATTCTACCAAAGGACTTTTGCCACAGTCCTGACTTACCATCTTTAATCATATTCAGTTTTATATTGTAAGATAATCTATACATTACTAGTGCATAAGGAATTTGGAGAAAATAGGTTAACGAGCAGACTACCTTTCTAAGTCTATATGCACAATATGTATGCCAGAATAATCTGTGATTGGGGACTTAATTCGTAACTGTCTGTTGCCCATTTAAGACATTTCTTGGGCCAAAAATAAAAATATTCCTATTGGGTATATGTTATTAACACTTCTCAAAGGTGAAGTAGTAAACTTTTGGTTATAAGTGGTCGGGCCAACACAGAAGGAAAGTTGTGTAGTGGGTCTGAGCCAGATACATATACCTTCTACCTAGCTATGATAGAAAATTTATCGTATCAGTTCTTAATCCTACTTGATCTTGATCTTCTGCTTGATCAGTGCATTGAGTTCATTAGTAACTACTAGGATTGAGAATTAGATTCAAACCGTGAATACTTTGTTTATATATAGTTTCTCTACTCCGCGTTCCCGATTGTAATAAGTTCTTGGGAAGACAATTCTAAGGGGTGTATTAATTTGACTTAATGTTAAATCTAAGGGATATATAAGTTTTCTCTGAACATGAATAGTTTCTAATCAAAACAAGCTTCCCAAGAGTTATTAAAGAAGCCTATAAGAATCAATGGAATCTAACGAAAGAATGAAGTCTCACTCCAACTTAATCAAGCCAACTAACTAAGTTTATCATTCAATTATCTTAGCATAATCAGTCTTTTACATTCCTTAGTATAACTAGTAGCCTAGTCTTAACTTATGAGTAGTGGTAATCCACTAGTTGGAATCCAAAGTCTATGCTTATACGCTAGATGATCTTATACCATTTCTATATAAGAAATTGTTTATCGTTTAGGGTCAAAAGTTGTCTGATTAGAATTGAGTTTCCCAAACTTGAATTTAACTGCGCTCGAGCATTTCACATATGCCCATACCAGCTAAGGAAGTCCTAGGGTTCACGTTATTAATTTACTTGATTACTTAAACAGTCAGATTTTTTAAAATTTAGGAGTACCAACTTTAGGTCCCAAAATGCTAAATGTACCAACATTTGATGGTCATTGTTGTTTATATAATCCTCATTCCCAAGGTCCTAGTTATCTCATTACTCCGCTCTAAATTTCTTAGTTTAGGTCCTTAGGCCCATAGGGTCCATCTTTGTGGTCTAGCGTGCCCATATTTGCACCATTTGGATCTGTTTTTAGTTTGAAATTCATCAATTAATGACTTCAACCCGACGACTGACTGCCTAGAGGCGACCTAGGTCTATTCACGTGATCGAAGATACGTTGCGGACTAAATTACAGTATTCGGTCTCGCCTGTCAGTGAAACCTTGAGATCCTAATGTTGTCTCTAAATTCCATTTCCCCCTTCCTAAACCGAAGTGTGTCAGAGTGCATCCTGTTACAATAACCCAGGTCCAGTTTAATCCAAGTCATGCTTTGATACCATCTTGTAAGGCCCTGAAAATCGGGGGTCGAGTAGAAGCTCAACTCCCAAGTTCCAACACATTACTTATGCAACATAGATAATGATGTTTAAATTCATCCATATTAGTGCATTAAACATGAGTGAGATTATACTAAAACAACATATCATACTCCAGAGATAATTAAGTTAAGCAATCAGAAGACTGAGATAAGTATATAATGTATAAGAGTATATCTCAATCCCCAGAGTATGAGTATGTTACCAGGCTAAATATATACATGTGTTGATCCACAATATACAAAATACAAAAACTGTAAATGTCCAACTAATTCATATAATCCCTGTAATCCTGTCGAATTAGAACAAGGTCTACGAAGACCCGCATGATAGCTAAATATAGGAGAATTCTTCCTCCTCATCCATGATTCCATTTCAGCTACATAAACTCTGCCATTACCTCCATCTACAACAAAGTCTGATTGATATTTTAAAACACCATCCCAGGTGAGAATGAGTAGCTAATTCAGTGGAACTATAAAGCAAAGGGTAACATGTTATCAATTCAGTCAAGTAGTAATGATAAAGCAGTACAACACTCATGTCCTAAGTACTCTTGTTAATGAAGGAATTATATGCTATAATGATGCATGCACTTGCCTGCACTCCCTCAACGATAACATCTCACGGTTGCACATGCTACTCCCACTGTGCTCTTCCCCACCAAAGGCATATGAAATGCAGTGCATGGACGTGT
Organism: Magnolia kwangsiensis; assembly: GCA_037074715.1. Taxonomy (NCBI): domain Eukaryota; kingdom Viridiplantae; phylum Streptophyta; class Magnoliopsida; order Magnoliales; family Magnoliaceae; genus Magnolia; species Magnolia kwangsiensis. Next base: position 54,925,264 of record CM073575.1, on the reverse strand, counting down.
TAACCAAGTTCTTGATTAGGCTTATTCATATAGCAGATTCGGGAAGCTAAGGTACCACCCTTTTTATCATTTACCCAAAATGATGATCCATCTAGGGTCGTCAATCCTAGTTAATCACATATGATAAGTAAGTTATAGGGCAACATTACCACTAATTTGAAAAGTAGTGGATAGGCAAGTTCATGAGTTTATACTCGAGGTTACTTTACCAACACCCTACCAACTGGAGCTCTATTTTTTAAGGGGGTCCGGATTAGACAGTTCACCCCAACCCATGCTGGTACCATAGCCAGGCTACGCCAGGGTAGGCCGACGGCTTGAATACAGTGTCTTATACTATCTTATTCAGTTCACGAGTTTGGGTAGTTCACTAGTCACTACGAGGAGGCTCGTCACCCCAACATAGGATGACAGATCGACTACGGTGTCCCATACCACCATGCCCGGATCGTGGTACCATGGTTGAAATGGGATTTTACATTGATAAGTGGTACCTTAGATTCAAGCAGTAGCATCCATACATGCCCTAGGGACTCCAAAAAAGTATGGTTCCCACTTTGGTTCATTGTAGATTGCCCTAGGGAGGCCCAAACATCCATTCAGGGATTTTTAGGGCCAATCTGTAAACCTGAATACAAACTCCTATCATACAGCATATTATTTTGGGGTAGAAGGAGCTAGTACATCCATCTAGACTATTAGTTGCTAAAGAAAGTGAAGTTAGAATGACCTTGTGGCCATTTTTCATAAAATTTTACTATTCACTGTAACATTTTATGAAAGTATGATTTTATGTTATTTTCACATTAGGATTGATGCCTAACATGAAATGGATAAGAAAGAATTGAAGATTGGAGTGGTGAGAGGAAGAATTTTGAAGATTTTGGATGAAACGGGGTTTCTAAGCCCTGGCGATTGAATACAGGGGTCGTGGTTGTCCCACGGCCTAAAAATTCACATTTACGGGTTTATAATCATTCAAAGAACATCTCAACCCACTTACCTACAACCGAAGAGCTATTCGGGTTGCTCTACGCGACCCTAGATACGCTACGGACTCGATTATGCGATCGAAATGAATAGACTTTGCCTATTGGCGAATCTGGGATCTTAGAAGTGTTTCTAGACCCTTCTCGCACCCACCTAAGTCAAAGGAAGCGACAGCGTACGTCGCGTGACCATAACCCAGGCCCGGTTTCATCCAAATCATGCTCTGATACCATCTGTAACATCTCGAAAATTGGGAGGTCGAGTAAAAAAACTCAACTCCCGATTCCAAAATGTTATTTATGCAACATAGATATGTATAATTGGATGTTGTCTGTAATAATGTATTAAACATGAGTGAGATTAATCCAGAATAGCATATCATACTCCAGAGACAGTTAAATTTACAAGCGGAAGACTGTGATAGTATGTATAACATATATAAACTATTGTATGTCTCTAGAGTGTGAACATGTTACTAGGTTATATACATACATGTATACTTCAAAAGTAAATAAAAGAATGTACATGAGTGCTCTAAAAATATAAAATGACAAGTGTCAAGGTATCTAATTAACCTCCCTGTAATCCCGTCAATCAGAACATGCATAAAGGAGGAATCCTCCTCATCATCATTAAATCCAGCTCCACTTCTCAAGCAGCGCCATCATCTGCAATCACAAAAAGGGACTGGTGGGTGTCCGAAAACACCATCCCGTAACGTGGGAGTGAGTAGCTAACTCAGTGGAATAATAGAGCAAGGATTAGCATGTTCTCAAATCAATCATGCGATAATAGTAAAGCAGTAAATCAAACAATCCTAATACTGTTGTTAATGCAATATGACATGACATGATGTATACCCTCACCGACGATCTCCCTCATACGGCAACATTTTACGACCGCGGCATGCAATCGACCCTCAAGTGCTCCACATCTTCCAGGCACATGCAATGGTATGGTGATATGATTTCTAAGTTATTATTAGTCCATTCAAACAGCAGGATTGGAAAACTAAGGTACTTCCCTTATATCAATCCCAACACAGATCCTGTCTAGGGTCATCACTCCTAGTAATCTCATACGATGTATATTTTGTAGGTCGCTACAAGGGCTGCCAGGGCTGTTGCACGCACTCGTTGCACCGCTCCCCCATCACCTTATCAATACAGGCCTACTGTACTCTACTGCTACGGAAGGGTCGTCGCCTCCCGTAGACTCAGAATACGCTCGCGGTCACTGCAAAGGGCTGCCAGGGTTGTTGCTCGCACTCGTTGCACCGCTCCCCCATCACCTTATCAATGTAGGCCGACAGCAAGAATATAGTGTCCCATACCACCATAATCTTCTCACGAGTCATAGGTGCTCACTGGTCACTACGGGGAGGTTTGTGGCCCCAGCGTACGCCGACAGCTCGACCACGGTATCCCATACCACCATGCCCGGCTCATGAGTCTTCGTGGATCAAGGTACCATGGTTAACAGGGTTTTCAATGGTAAGTTCAGTACCCTAGGTTCAAGCAGTTATGACTCATGCAGGGTGAACATACAACGGCCAGTCGGGTTACTTAACGGGCTCGATTAGCACGATCACATCTCAAGTTGAACGACATGAAGTGCGTAAAACACTTCGTGTGGCCTAACCACTGCCGCCAACTCCAAAACACGGTTCGCGTTCATCGACGCGTCGTTTGTGGCAAAGATAAGCCAACCACGAATTTGCTCGGTTACTGACTGCCTGGACTAAGTACAGTCCCAAACATGTGGAATCACATCAACAAAGCATGTGGAAGAATTGGAAATGAAATACCACCATATGAGCATGTTAACAAATGCTGTAACATACAACTTAAGCAAATCACCTGATACATGCCTTTCACACATATAATGAAGTTATGCATATCGCCAGCATATAGAAAATCATTTCCATCAGCAAATTAATTGAGAATTCAATCTCAAACTAAATCATAATGAAATCACCAAGCACATGTTATAACATACACCTTACGAGAATCATCAAGCACATGCATTTCATTCATATAATGAAATCATGCATATGGCTAACATGTAAGAAATCATTCACATCAGCATATCAATTAAGAAACCAATCTCAAACTAATCCATAACATCATTTCATTCAATACATACTAATACAAACATTAATACAAACACTTACACTACACACTTAAGTCTACATATAGTATGTCGACCCGAAGTGTGCATTTAGGCAAATCTCTTCACCAAACTAATTATGCACGCATTCCTAACATTCTAATGCGACAACAAATCATGTCAATCACATCAGCAAAATATGAATGAAATCAGTACTTCCTACAAATGACTAAAATGCCCTAAATCTCATATTCTACGTTGGTTTACGAAACAGGAAACGGACAGCATGTTGTACATGTCAAACGGCGTTTCCGTTGATAATCTACTATTAAACTACATTGAAAGCTTTGGAAACAGTCAATTAAAGCGTCTAAAATCTGCACCTTGTCTCTTATAAACGTGTGAATTCGAACGGAGCGTATACGCTTCATCTACGGCGAATAGAGGACCTATTTTACAAGATCTATTAACTATCAAGCTATGGAACGGAAGAAACATCAAATCAGCAACTTTCTAGGGTTATTTCTTACCTAAAAATGCAGAGAAATCACCGGCCAGGTGATCGGAGTGTGTTGCTTAGGCACTTGCAGCAGGTGGCACGAGCAGCAAGAAATTCTCTCCTACTCTCTCACAAACTCTCACCTTTTCTCTCTCCCAATCTAGGGATTTTTGTAAATTCGGATGGGAGAGAGGAGTGAGGGTTTCAACCCTTTTTATAAGCCCAAACTTGCCCGAAATAGGCTCGGGAACAAGTTTCACTTGAGGGGTAACCAAATCGGGGCTGTTTCGGTCCAAAAGGACATTTCTGGAGGTCCCCTGGCCAAATGCGGTCGAACTTAAGCTCATGCATACTGGATCTAGCATACATCAAGTTTTCAGTCCGGCAGGGTTCGCAGATCGCACGTGGCGGTCCAGTTTCAGTTCAGCGGTCACCGCACGTAGATCAGGCCTGCAAATCTCATGATATGAAATAGAAATTTTTCCTGATCCGAGGGTATAATTTGGCTAAATTCTGACGGTCAGAACGCTTAATACTGACGCATCAAGTCGTGTGCCAGATTTGAATTTCAAATTCCAAATCTGTCCCTATTTGCACTCTCTTCAGTCCGGGCTCAATGAAATAGCCTGTGGTTATCGGTTGGACTAAATTTTCGAAATGATTGTCAAGTCCAGTAAGGCGGTTCTAACGGTCTAAGATAGGAGGTATCGGACTTTCGACGCGCGGTCTAGATCCAATATAAAATTTCAAAGTGGTCCAGAGAACAAACCGGCTTAGAGTTTGATCCAAGGTTATAGAGTATTATAGAGTCATACGTTCTACTCGATTTGGGTCTTGTAGAACGTATTTAAAGTGATCAGGGACTGTTTCCCAGCTACTCCAACGTTGCGCTAGCTAACTTATGCTTAGTTTCTAAAGGAATTAATCCTAAGTGGTTTCTTTGGCTATGGAATTGGGTTCTGAGCAATTTTCCTGGTGTTTTAGTTGACCCACTGCCTAAGGACATCAAATCCCAATTGGCCAAAATTCGGGGTGTTACAGATCATCCAGTCATCCTTCAGTTGCAGTTCATTCAAGTTCTTCAGGAGAAGGAAGATCGATCCTCTATTTGATTTCAAGAATCAATCAAAGAAGGATCGAGGGGGCATCTGTCGGAGCATAAAAAATCACAAAGGAAGATTGAAAGATAGAGAGCCAGACATAAAGAGAAGTAATGTTATTGCGCTGATCGCTCAACCAGTTGAGGAGTTACACAAATCGCATAAAGCCTTGTGCAAATGGAACAGAGCGTACAATCCTTGCGCGGATCGCGCACCAATTTATATCATTGGGCGGATCGCGCACCAGAGACCATCATTGCATGAATCATAAGGCCAACTTTACTCTTGTGCAGGTCACACACCTGGTTGCGCTGGAGAAACAACAGTTATTTAGATGATCTGAGTAGGGCAGAGAGGTGCGCGGGTAGCATGGATGATTCCGACTCACGCAGAGTGTTGCGCGGCTATTTTGGTGAACGCAGTCTGCATAACTGGGTGCACAGGTAGGATAGGTAAGACTACCGTTGCGTGGGCAGCGCAACCATAGGCAACGATAGATTAAAATGAACGGTTGAGATTGATGTAAAGTGGGCTCATGGCACAGAGATCAAGGGGTGACAAGTGTGGGGGCCTATAAATACCCCACTCCCCCTCTCATTTGGGAAGAAAAGTTTTTCTAGAGAAAGGCAGAGCTCTGAAGATAAATTGAAGGCGAGGTGCAGAGTCAGTTGCGTGGGTCGCGCAACTTGGGTACTAAGCTACGCGGATCGCGCAACGTATGAGAGAAGTTGCACGGATCGCGCGCGCAAGCCCCATGTTGCGCTGACCGCGCAATGGGTAATCCAGTTACGCTGGTCGTCCAACCAGGTCACCATGTGGCCAAGGTAAAAATGGGCTGAAATGCTGCAGAAATTGTGGGAGCTCGATCTTCACTGCTTTAGACCCTCTCCTTAGCACAACAGACAAGTTCAAAAGAGAGATTGGTTGATCGATTCAACAATTCCTCCTAAGTCCTAGGAGATGACTGAAATAGCGCCGAAGTTGAAATTCCTCCTAAATTTCTATCTCATTGAAGACTGGTTGATCAGATCAACAATTCCTCCTAAATATTCGGAGATAACCAGAAGTGTTGCCGAAAGGCTGTTAAAATTTATATTTAATCTTTCAGTGATTACAAGTTGTTCATTTCTAATAATCTATCTTAGAATCAAGGGAATCAGAGGATGTAAATGAACTTAGATAAATGTAATCAATGTCTCTCATCAAATTCTTTGTTATCATTGAATTAATTTCCCAAATCAAACGCATTTATTTTCTCGTCGAAACAACTTGAACTAACAAGATCCTTGAACCGGTCCCAACATTGGAGGAAGAAGTTCATGATTGACTTTCTAAGGGTGTTCATTTTATGATCTGGGAAATTTTTCTTAATGAATTCCCTTGTCACGTTGTTCCATCTGCCAATTGATTTTAGACGTAGTGAGTGTAGCCATGTCTTAGCCTTTTCTTTTAAGGAGAAGGGAAAGATTTTAAAATAAAGTTACCAGATAGGAGTTGCTAGGTTAGAATCCTACAAAACAGAAAACAAAGTTAGTTTCTAAAAATAAAGCAGAAAATTTCTTAACATAAAAATAAAATAGAAAGTTAACCCTAATCTTAACCAAATTTTAAACCTAATTAAATTTAGAAAAATGCAACCATTAGTCCTCTGCAACGACACTAAAAACTTGTTCATAACCCCAAATGTAGGGTCGCGATGTAGTAATAATCTCGGTGAGACTGAGGTCGAATCCACAGGGACTAATCTCGTACATTTTTTAAAGTAACTAGAAATAGAACTAGAAGATGCAAATCTAAATTTAAAATATTTGGAAAGAGTAATATTGAATGAGGTAATTGAAATAAAAAAAAAGAGAGAGAGAGAGAATTAGAAAGAGGTTATCGGATTGGCGATTACTATGTTAGAATCCCGCAAAACAGGAAAAACAAATTAGTTTCTAAAAACAATGCAAAAAAATTCCTAACTTAGAATAAAATAAAAAATAAACCCTAATCTTATCCTAATTCTAATACTAATTAAAGTCAGAAAAATTCAACCGTTAATCCCTGACAAGGGCACCAAAAACTTATTCACAACCCCAAGTATAGAGTCGTGATGTAGTAATAATCACGGTTGTCGAATCCACAGTGACTAATCTTGTGTGTATTTTGAAAATAACTAGGAGTATAATTAGAAGAAGATCTAATCTAAAATTGGAATATAAGGAAATAATTGTTAAAGGGATTTTAATTATCAAAAGGGAATTAGGGTGCCAAGGATCCACTTGTAGAAAATGAGATGCTACCTTGCTTGATTCAGGAATTCCAACTGAAATTAGAGTCCTATCTTATCTAGTTGGAAAAATAAATACTCAAATCTCTGAACTTCTCATTGATCTAGCCGCAATGGAGGAGAGTTGTGAAGATTTAGAAGGGATTCCATTACCCAACTATGCTCAGGAGACAATGGCGAACAACAGGATTTACTAATCCCATAATCTCAAATAAGAAAAGAACATACTTAAACCTATCACAGATCTACTGTAATTTGTGTCACAATAAACCATTAAAAACTAAAAGTATGCCTTAAAATCATCTAGAAATCTAAGAGGCTCAACAAGAACATGAAGCAAAATAAGAAAATAACCCAAAAATGCTACAAGAACATTAGCTAACCATAGGCATGATTGGATCAAGAATCCTTAAAGAAAGCATTAAAAATAGGAAAGAAAGGAAGAAGAACTCTTGGGCGATGGCTCCACTCTTTTACTTTGCTTATCCAAACCCTATATCCTAAAAAGTGCCTAGGAAACCCTTACTTATAGCCTTGTTCGGTTAGATTTGTAACACTGCCTCAAATTTATGCAGTTCGTATAACTCTTCATAACGCGTTCAATGACATGAACAACTATCGTTGTCATCGAATGTAAGTTAATTTCTGGAAGTTGTGCCTTTATGCACTGGATAACTTCTTTCGGACTGCGTAACTGTAACACCCCAAATTTTTGTCAACCTGGGGTTAGACGTCCTTAGGAAATGGGTCAACCATAGCACCTTGGTAACCTCTCAGAACCCAATTCCAAAGTCAAAGAAATCACTTAGGATTAATTCCTTTAGAAAATAAGCGTAAGTTAACTAGCGCTATGCTAGAGTAGCTATGAAATTGTCCCTGAACACTTTAAATACGTTCTACAAGATCCAAAACTTGAAGAATCAATGACGCTATAATATCATGAAACCTTAGATCAAACTCTAAACCCGTTTTCTCCCAGGAACCCTTTGAAACTTTAGATTGGATCTAGACCACGCGTTGAAAGTTCGATACCTACAATCTTAGACCGTTATGAGCACTTAGCTGGACTTGACAATCATTTTGAAAATTAAGCCCAACCGACGTTTAGAGGCAATTTCATTGAGCCTGGAGTGAAGAGAGTGAGAAAAGGGTTAGATTTGAAAATTTAAATCCAAATCTGGCACGTGACTTGGCGCGTTATTATTAAGCGTTCTGACCGTCAGAATTCAGCCAAATTTCACCCTTAGATCAGGAAAAATTTCTCTTTCATATTATGAGACTTGTAGACCTGATTTAGGTACGATGACCGCTGAACTGAAACTGGACCGCCACGTGTGATCTATGAACTCTGCCGGACTGAAAAATGGGTGTGAGCAACATCCAGTGACCATGAGCTTAAGTCCGACCGCGTTCGGCCAGGGGACCTCCCGAAACACTCTTTTGGATCGAAAAAGTCCCGATTTGGTTATAACTCAAGTATACCTTGTTCCCGAGTCTGTTTCGGTGAAGTTTTAGCCTATATAAGGGCTTGAAACCGTCTCATATCTCTCCCATCCGAATTTGGATAAAACCCTAGATTGAGAGAGAGAGAGAGTGAGAGAAAGTGAGAGACTTGTGGGAGAGATTTCCTGCTACCTGCTGCAGCTGCTACACGTGCTTAAGCACCACATTCAAATCACTTTGTTGGTGATTTCAATACACTTCTAGGTAAGAAAAACCCTAACTACTTGCTGATTTAGGATTCTATCGATTCAAATAGCAAAGTAGCTTATATATCTTGTGTATTAGGTCGCCGCTACGCCGTTAGCGAATCGTATTCATTCAAATCGAAACGTTACACGTCTAGGGAAAAAGGTGAGGATTTTAGACGCTTTGATTGACTGATTTCAAAGATTTCAATGCCGTTTAATAGTAGATTATTGACGGCAACTCCGTTTGACATGTAGAACATGCTGTCTGTTTTCCGTTTCGTAAACGTACGGAAAATATGAGATTTAGGGTATTTTAGGTATTTGTAGGAAATACCGTATATGTACGTATTTCACCGATATGATTGCCATGAGTATTTGTTGTGTACCTATACTAGTTATGCATATATGATCTGTTTGGCGAAGAGATTCGCCCTAATGCACATATTGGCCGACATATGCTATGTAGACTAATGTGTGTAGACTAAGTGTTTGTTGAAATGCCTAAATCAATATGATTTATGCCTGCCTTATGTATTGAATGTAAGAACATGATTGTTATGTATTGAATGTAAGAACATGATTGTTGAAATGCCTAAATCAACATGATTGTTATGTTTGTTGAAATGCCTAAATCAATATGATTTATGCCTGCCTTATGTACGTTGAAGTTGAGTAGTCGAAGTGTTTGTATAAATGTAAGTATTAGTAAGTATTGAGTAAATGGTGTAGTAGATTAGCGTTGAGACTGGATTCTCAACTATCTTGATGATGCACATGATTTCCTTTATGCTTGTTGTATTTGAATTGACTACCTTAGGTGTGAAATACTCATGTATGGTTAACTACTTATGATGTATGTTATAACATGCTGATAACATGCTTGAATTACTTGCACTTTAATTTCATTTATTTCATATGATTACTGATTCACACTACATGTGCTTGGGGCTATGACCTAGTCCAGGCAGTCGGTAATGGATTGAATTCGTTGTGGCTTTTATTTGCCACGAATGACGCGTCGATAAACGCGAGTCATGTTTTGAGTTGGCGGCAGTGTTTAGGCCACACGAAGTATTTCATGCACTTCATGTCGTTCGACTTGAGATGCGCTGGTACTAGTCGAGCCCGTCAAGTAACCTGACTGGCCATTGTGTGTTCACCATGTATGAGTCATAACTGCTTGAACCTAGGGTACTGAACTTACCATTGAAAACCCTGTCAACCATGGTACCTTAATCCATAAAGACTCATGAGCCAGGCATGATGGTATGGGACACCGTGGTCGAGCTGTCGGCCTACGCTGGGGCCACAAACCTCCCCGTAGTGACCAGTGAGCAACCCAGACTCGTGATCAGATTATGGTGGTATGGGACACTATATTCTTGCTGTCGGCCTACACTGATTAGGTGACTAGCCATTTGTAGTGACCTCGAGCATATCTGAGTCTACGGGAGGCGACGACCCTTCCGTAGCGACGAGAGTACATTAGGCCTGTATTGATAAGGTGATGGGGGAGCGGTGCAACGAGTGCGAGCAACAGCCCTGGCAGCCCTTGCAGCAACCTACAAATATAACATCATATGAGATTACTAGGAGTGACGACCCTAGACAGGATCTGTATTGGGATTGATATAAGGAAGGTACCCTAGTTTTCCAATACTGCTGTATGAAAGGATTAATAATAACTCGGTAATCATATCCACATCGCATTACATGTGCCTGGAAGATGTGGAGCACTGTGGGAAGAAAGCATGCCGCGGGCATAAGATGGTTCCGTATGAGGGAGAATGTCGGTGAGGGCATCCATCATGTCATCTCATGCTTGCATTAATAACAGTATCTAGGAATGTTTGATTGTTTGCTTCACTATTATCGCGTGATCGATTTGATAACATGCTAATCTTTGCTCTATGATTCCACTGAGTTAATTACTCACTCCCATATTACGGGACGGTGTTCCGGACACCACCAGATCCTTTTATAATTGCAGATGATGGCGCGGCCTGCGAGGCAGAGCCGGACTTGATGATGATGAGGAGGATCCCTCCTTTATGCGTGTTCTGATCGACAGGATTACAGGGAGGTTAATTAGACGCCATGACACTTGTCATTATATATTTTTGGAGCACTCATGTATATTATTTTCTTTCCATTTTTGGAGTATACATGTATTTAATTAACCTGGTAACACGTTCACAATCTGGAGACTTACAATCAATTATATATTTTATGTATTTATCATAGTCTTCCGCTTGCTAATTTAACTCTCTCTGGAGTATGATATGCTATTTTGGCTTAGTCTCAATCTTGTTTAATGCCATTCTACAGACAACATGCATTTATCATTATCTATGTTGTTCTGAAACTCAGGAGTTGGGTTTCTACCCGACCCCCGATTTTCAGGATGTTACAGTGACTCTTCTTGTCTTTGAACCTTTCTTCGATGTCATCGAGTGATATTCGATCCATCGAGAATGTGTCAAGAATAGTCCAGCAAGTTTCTCCAACATTATGCAAAAAAGATCGATGTCATCTTATGGTCTTCGATGTCATTGATCAGGTATTCGAGTCCTTGAACAAGTCTTCGATCCATCAAGAAACACATCCAATTCATCCAGTGGCAAAACTTAATTTTCATGTAATCCTTTGTTGCCATTGAACTGTGGTTGATGTCATCGAACAATGGCTTCAATGTCATCGACAAGTGGTTGATGACATAGATTCTGTGGATTCTGCACTTTGCACTATGAACTTCCTTCCTTCTCCACTTGGTTTCCTTAGATCTTGGGGTCTTAAAATCTTCAATCTTGAGCCTTAAATCCATGCTTTCAGCATTCTTTTCAATCCAAGCTCTTAAACTCACCTTGCAACACAAACATGTATAAAAATATTATTAAGCCTTATCATGTCAGTAAAACCAAGATATAAATGGAGGAAAATATGTAATATTTGACACTCAACACGCATGGGTAAGGCCAATCCCTTATAGAAAAAGATCGTTATATGTCATTTTCATAGCCATGTTGTGGACATAAATTTATGAGATCCTTAAATCGCTCCTAACATTGGAAGAAGGTCTCATCCTCTTTTTGCACAAAATTCATGATTGCTTCCCTTAAGGTATTTGTTTTATGATAGGGAATGAACTATTTAAGGAACTCCCTTGTCATCTCAGCCCACATGCCAATGAACCTTGGTCTTAAGGAATGTAACCACGACTTAGCATTTTCATTCAAAGAGAAAGGAAATAATTTAAGTCTGACTGTATCCTCAGACACGTTTAGGAAGTGTATGTAAATATGATTTCATCGAACTCTTTCATATGCAAGTATGGACTTTTAGATTCTAGTCCATGAAACTTAGGGATGAGTTGAATTAACCCTGGTTTAATATCCATAGTTCCGGCATTCAATAGAAATATCATACAGGAAGGTGTACTCACACCCGCCGGTTGTAAATAATCTTGTAGAGTACGAGGCAGGGGTGCATTATGCACCTCATTTTCATCTTAAACTTACTCAACTAGTGGTTGAGGTTGATTTGTAGCCATTAATTTAATTAACTAAGAGGATCTCAATTGGTGTCTAATCCTTTGATGGATAGACAACCCTTTGACTAATCCTCCTTCACTCAAGAGACGTTGAGTGTTTTCACGAACCCACTTGGGCATGAAACACGCACTGCCCTCAAGCTCCAAACAACTAAAACCTAGAAAAAAGAAAAACTAAAGCAAATAAGAAATCTATAAAAGAAAGAAAGAATTGGAAAGAGGTTACCGGATTGGAGTTTCTATATTAAGATCCTACAAAACAGAAAACAATGTTAGTTTCTAAAAATAATTTTAGAAAAAATCATAACCTAAAAAAAAAGTTAACCCTAATCTTAACCATATTCTAGAACTAATTAATTCCAGAAAAACGTAGCCGATCCCCGACAACGGCGCAAAAAACTTGTTTACAACCTTAAGTTAATCCATAAGGACTAAACTTGTACATATTCTGAAAATAACTAAAATTAGAACTATAAAAAGATCTAAATTGAAATCTAAATAATTAAGAGTAATGGTGAATAATGTTGATTAAAATTTATGAATTTAAAGGTGGGAACTAGGGTGTCAAGGATCCACTTGTAGCTATCAAGATGCTCCCTTGATTCAAGGAATGCAATTGGAATTGCAGTCTTATCCTATCTAATTGGAAGATAAAGTAAATTAAATCAAATCTAAACTTTCATTGACTTAATTATTAATGGAAGAGAATTGTGATGAGTGGAAGGGATTCCATCACCCTACCATGCCTAGGAGACGATGATGAACAATATGATTTACCAATCTCACAATCTCATAATGGAAAAGAAGATTCTCAAAGCTATCACAATATTTATTGTAATTTAAGTCACAACAAACCATAGAAAACTAAAAATATTTCTTAAATTCAAACTAAAAAATAATGAAGTTCAATAAGAACAAGAATCAAAGAAAAATAAACATCCAAACATGCTACAAGCTTCACCTCTGTAAGACCCATACCATAGTCCGTACCATTCCCTAGATTCTCATGACTCTCCCTGTTGAATTTCGGCGACTCACGACCAATAATCGGCATTTGTGCACGACCCTGAGTCACGCATTTTCAACCCGAGTCGACTCAACCCGAGACTTGTACCCTAGTGACCGCGCCGTCGCCACAGTTTCGATGCCACATCTAGCGTATCGAGGTGATACCCAAGCCAGGAGATATGGGCCTACGTTCAGTTCGAGAAAAATGTCGTGCGTTACAAAACCTAAGAGAATCTCTACCCAAATGTCTCCTCAATCAATCAATCAATCCCATTAAGGGTCAAGTGCAAGTTGAGTACACTCATCACTTAACACATCACTCACCCCATCACAACTCATGCCCCTCTTACATAAGTAACCCCAAAAGTCAACAAATTTCTTACATGACCCATCCCATCTCCTCTCTCTATTATTTCACCCTTCTATTCCAAGCAACCCAAGCTCCAACATATGAACTTCCCAAACTCTTGGCCAACTTCCTACCCTCTAATCTCCCATCTTAACCATCAAAACTTCATCATCATCCATTAAGATTGAAGCCAAGGAAACTACCTTTCCATCGGACCAAGAAGATCAACGGTGGGTGAATATTGGGTTTACACTTTATTCCTTGTATTCCTTGTAATTTTTTTTTTTAATTTCAAGGCCCACATATGTTGGGACTCATCTGGATGTATTCCTTGTATTAAAGAGGGGCCCATATTGGCGGGTTCCCTCCATTGCCATCCCCCACCTGATGTGTTTATCTGTGGCCCACCAGTATGCGTTATATCCATGCCATCTAACCGTGGAGCCCGCCTTGCTGGACTATCCAGTGGATGGGCTTACTGTCGTCTGTCTGGACAGTCCTAGGCGAAGGGAAACACAATATCAGCTTGATCTTATCAGCTGGTGGGTCCCACATGTGTGGACCCACCTTTAAATAAAAATGTTGTATATCTGCACGGGCCCCTTTATATATGAAATAACATCCAGACCATGGAAGGCCTAGACATTAGGTAGTAAATAAATAAATAACGTATATATAATATTATATATACACCATATATATATATATATATATATGGTGGGCCCCACATGGAACCCACCTGCATGAGAGAAGTGGAGTGGCTGGTGAGTCCCACAGTAGCTCTTCAGCTACTGTTTGATGCCACCAAGTTCTCTAGACCCACTGTATATGTTTGGTCTTATCCACACCAACCATCTGTTTAGACGGTGGGACCCACTTCAACACCTGTATTCTCCATCACCACCATCTAGAATGTATGGATGGTGCAGTTGGCTCCAACATGATGTGTGTGCCTCAAATCCACAGTATCTAGACCTCTGGACGGTGGGCTGATCACGAGGTATGCAATATATCTAAACCGTCCATCCATTTTTTTTACTAGTGGGCCACCTTGAGGTATGTGTGGTGGGCACCACGTGGGACTCATCTGCCTTAACTGGATTAGCTAGAGTATCCTCGCACTAGCTAATAGCTGTTGTAATTACGGTAGTAGGTTCTATGGGCCACGCCTTGATGAACACGTTGTGGCCCACACTGTCCAGATGGCTAGACAGTGGGCCACGCTGTGATGTATATGTTATATCTTACTGTCTATTAGGTGGACCATAGTGTAAAAATCAGCGGGATTGAATGCCTACAGAAACATTTGGGGCCACAAAAGTCTTGGATTAATATGAAATTTATTTTTCATCTTAATTTAGGTCTTTGCAACCTTATGAACAGATTGGATGGGAATGAAAATTATGGTGGGCCCTATGAGTTTTAAATAGTGAAAATCATTATTTCTGCTACTATTTATGGTGTGGCCCATATGATGTAGCCCACTCGTTATATATGAGGCTCAGCATCGAGGCCCATGTGCGAGGCCAATGTGATGTATTCGAGGCCCATGGGCAAGACCAATGTGATGTATTCGAGGCCCATGAGTGAGGCCAATGTGATGTATGTGAGGCCCATATGACATTTCCATTATGTTACATGTGAGGCCCATGAATGAGGCCCAATACGATGTATGTGGGGCCCCTTTTTTTATTATTTTTATTTTTTACACATGCAAACACACCCCCACACACTCATGCCACGCGCACGCACACCCCACACACACACGCCACCATGGGTACTCGATCCCTTGACCCGGTGTTGAAACTCCAAGGAGTCTACCACCTGGGTAAGAGCAAGGACCCTTATGTGTGGGGCCCGTTGCGTTGTGCATGAATCCCTCAAGTGAGGCCATGGGCCCACTGCATGTGTGCTCTATATGGGCCACTCCTTAGGAGTAATGTTGGTTAAAAGTCCACATTGATGGGCAATGGTGGTTGAACGTCCACATTGTGACCTTCCCTTAAGCCTTGTTAGGTCTGTTCTCATCATTCCCTTAGTAGGTTCACCCAAACTAGTGGGCCCCATTCACCATAGGCGGATGATTCCGTGCTATCAGATTTAATATAACCACAGCTAAGTGTTGATCTTTATATTATGGTTGATCAGTTGTTCATCTATGGACCCCACCTTGTTTATATGATGATTGTCAGTGATGATTATTGATGTTGATTATTGGTGCTAATTATCGATGCTGATTGTCGGTGCCGATTGTTGATGTTGATCATTGGTGCCAATTTTTGAGGCCGATGCCGATTATCAGTGCTGGTTATCGATACCAATTATTAGTATGTGACAACATAGCATCATGATACATGCCCATATGCATCATTTGCTTACTTGTGATGAGATAAGTGATTAATATAGCACATGCCATTGGGTAAATTGTTATGGGACTCTCTGGTAAGGCGAGTTGCCCACATGTGCACGTAGTATGTACATGATTGTTGTATGACTGGATTGCATGATTCATGCATCTCAGATTATGTGACATATATATTGTACGCCCTAGCGATATCAAGGCCTTAGCCTCCAAGGCATATCGTGGTTGGTAGGATTGGACATCAGAAATCTTGTTTACATGGAGTGCTATAGATATCCCTGGGTGAAATTCTCTAAACCCTTATAGTATTAGGAGGTTGCTCCAATGTCTAAACTAAGTGGATACATGAGCGCCAATTACCGAATACCAGGAGATCGTGCTTTCCACTGTGTCATAGTCGGTTAGAAGAGGGTATGGCCTTACTCACCTGAGAGGAGGGAGCAAAGCTAGGATAAGTTTAACTAACTCGAGAGATGTGTCCGGTATCGACTAACTGAGCATGATATTAGTAGGTGGATAGTGAGGTCTCTTCCGCTCACCTTGTTATACGCAATGGGGTGACAATCTGGTTTGGAGTGCACTAGACCCCGATGATATTCCAAAGTTGAGCTGTATTTATATGTGGACTTAAATGAGAATTTATGTGCTTGAGTAGCATATCGCATCGTATGGCCTTGGTATGGCCGACATCATTCATGCCTTGCATCGCATAACCTTGATATGGCCGATAGTATTCAGAGATTCACCAGTATATTCCGCATTACTCTGATATTGCATAATTGTATTACTACATCGCACACACACTTTCACCACCCTCTAAGCTTTCAATAAGCTTTTGCACGACCAATGCATGTAGGTGACATTGGATCACAGTAGCGCCGAGGCAGGAGCGCATAACAGATTATCTTAGAGCTTTTGTATATCTTTATATTTCCCTTTTAGCATTATACTTATAAAATTTTTTTATCATAGTGGAAATGTGATGGAGTTTTTGGTTGTTGTTTATGGGTTATGCCTTTGGTTATTATCACTACGAATCAAATTCATGTCGAAAATCCTCCTTGTAGGATCCTGCGTGCATAATCTATTTGGCGAAGAGATTCGCCCAAATGCGCACTTTGAGTCGACATACACTATGTAGACTTAAGTGTGTAGACTAACTGTTTGTATAAATGTTTGTATTAGTATGTATTGAATTAAATGGTGTTGTGAATTAGTTTGAGATTGAATTCTCAAATAATACACTGATGTAAATGATTTCCTTCGTGTTGGCTATATGTATGATTTCATTATATGTATGAAATGCATGTGTTAGATGATTTACTTAAGTTGTATGTTATAACATGTGTTAACATGCTCACATGGTTGTAATGCATTTCCATTACCTTTATATGATTGCTGGTGTGGATTCATAAATGATTGGGGCTATACTTAGTCCAGGCAGTCGGTAACTGAATAAATTCGTGGTTGGCTTATCTTTGCCACGAACGACGCGTCGATGAACTCGAGTCGTGTTTTGGAGTTGGCGGCAGTGGTTAGGCCACGCGAAGTGTTTTATGCACTTCATGTCGCTCAGCTTGAGATGCGCTCGTGCTAGTCGAGCCCGTCAAGTAACCCGACTGGCCATTGTATGTTCACCATGTATGTGTCATAACTGCTTGAACCTAGGGTACTGAACTTACCATTGAAAATCCTGTCAACCATGGTACCTTGATCCACAAAGACTCATGAGCCGGGCATGGTGGTATGGGACACCGTGGTCGAGCTGTCGGCCTATGCTGGCGCCACAAACCTCCCCGTAGTGACCAGTGATCACCTATGACTCGTGAGCAGATTATGGTGGTATGGGACACTATATTCTTGTTGTCGGCCTACACTGATCAGGCGACGAGCCCTTTGTAGTGACCGCGAACGTATTCTGAGTCTACGGGAGGCGACGACCCTTCCGTAGGAATGAGAGTACAGTAGGCCTGTATTGATAAGGTGATGGGGGAGCAGTGCAACGAGTGCGAGCAATAGCCCTGGTAACCCTTGCAGTGACCTACAAAATATACATCGTATGAGATTACTAGGAGTGACGACCCTAGACAGGATCTGTGTTGGGATTGATATAAGGGAAGTACCTTAGTTTTCCAATCCTGTTGTATGAATGGACTAATAATAACTCGATAATCATATCACCATCACATTGCATGTGCCTGGAAGATGTGAAGCACTGTGGGAAGAAAGCATGCCGCGGGCGTAAGATGGTGCCGTATGAGGGAGATCGTCGATGAGGGCATCCATCATGTCACTTCATATTGCATTAACAACAGTATTAGGAATGTTTGATTTATTTCTTTACTATTATCGCGTGATTGATTTGAGAACATGCTAATCTTTGCTCTATTATTTCACTGAGTTAGCTACTCAATCCCACGTTACGGGATGGTGTTTCCGAACACCCTCCAGTCCCTATTTTGGTTACAGATGATGGCGCTGCTTGAGAAGCGGAGCTGGACTTGATGATGATGAGGAGGATCCCTCCTTTATGCGTGTTCTAATTGACGAGATTACAGGGAGGTTGATTTGATGCCTTGACACTTGGGAGTGAGTAGCTAACTCATGAAAAGCCTGTCAACCATGGTACCTTGATCCACAAAGACTCATGAGCCGGGCATGGTGGTATGGGACACCGTGGTCGAGATGTCGGCCTACGCTGGGGCCACAAACCTCCCCGTAGTGACCAGTGAGTACCTATGACTCGTAAGCAGATTATGGTGGTATGGGACACTATATTCTTGCTGTCGGCCTACACTGATCAGGCAACGAGCCCTTTGTAGTGACCGCAAGCCTATTCTGAGTCTACGGGAGGCGACGACCCTTCCGTAGCAATGAGAGTACAGTAGGCCTGTATTGATAAGGTGATGGGGGAGCGATGCAACGAGTGCGAGCAACAACCCTGGCAACCCTTGCAGCAACCTACAAAATATACATCGTATGAGATTACTAGGAGTGACGACCTTAGACAGGATCTATGTTGGGAATGATATAAGGAAAGTACCTTAGTTTTCCAATCCTGCTGTATGAATGGACTAATAATAACTCGGTAATCATATCACCATCACATTGCATGTGCGTGGAAGATGTGGAGCACTGTGGGAAAAAAGAATGCCGCGGGCGTAAGATGGTGCCGTATGAGGGAGATCGTCGGTGAGGGCATCCATCATGTCACGTCATATTGCATTAACAACAGTATTAGGAATGCTTGATTTATTACTTTATTATTATCGCGTGATTGATTTGAGAACATGCTAATCTTTGCTCTATTATTCTACTGAGTTAGCTACTCACCCCCACGTTACGGGATGGTATTTTCGGACACCCACCAGTCCCTATTTTGGTTGTAGATGATGGCGCTGCTTGAGAAGCGGAGCTGGACTTGATGATGAGGAGGAGGATCCCTCCTTTATGCGTGTTCTGATTGACGGGATTACAGGGAGGTTGATTTGATGCCTTGACACTTGTCATTTTATATTTTTAGAGCACTCATGTATATTCTTTTTATTTACTTTTGGAGTATACATGTATGTATATGACTTGGTAACATGTTCACACTCTGGAGACATACAACAGTTTATATATGTTATACATACTATCATAGTCTTCCGCTTGTAAATTTAACTGTCTCTGGAGTATGATATGTTGTTTTGCCTTAATCTCAATCTTGTTTAATGCCTTTTTACTGACAACATGCATCTAATGTTATCTATGTTGCATAAACAACATTTTGGAACTCGGGAGTTGGGTTTTTTACTCGACCCCCGATTTTTGGGACGTTACAGATGGTATCAGAGCATGATTTGGATTAAACCAGGCCTGGGTTATGGTCACGTGATGTACGCTGTTTCTCCTTTGGCTTAGGTGGGTGCGAGTAGGATCTAAAAACATACGTAGAGCTTCAGTTTCGCCAATAGGCGAAGTCTACTCAAATCGATCATTCGATCGAGTCCATAACGCATCTAGGGTCGCGTGAAGCGACCTAAGTAGCTCCTAGGTTGTAAGTAGGTGGGTTTGAGACGTTCTCTGAAAGGTTCCAAACCCAGAAATGTGATTCCTTGGGCTGTGGGGCAATCACAACCCTTACTTTCAATCGTTAGGGCTTAAAAACCCCGTTTCACCTAATTCCTCCAAAATTCTTCCTCTCACCCCTCCATTCTTCAATTCTTTCTCGGTATTTTTATGTTAGGCATTGATCCTAATATGAAAATGATATAAAATCATACTTAGGCAAAATTTTTTAATGAATAGTAAAAATATACAAAAACTGGCCATTTGGCCATTCTAACTTCGTAATATTTAGCAACTAATGGGCTAGATGGATGGATTGGCTCCTCTTACCCCAAAATCATATGCTACATGGCCTATAAGTTCATTCAGATTTATAGATTGGCCCCAGAATTCCCTGAATAGAGTTTTGGGCCTTCCTAGGCCAATCTACAATGAACTGGGGTGGGGCCCATATATATTTGGGGTCCCTAGGGAAAGGGGGACCGAACCCATGTGGTCCCACCGGCCGGATAAGTGGCCGGCCGGCGATGCCATCGCCGATCTGTGGGCCCCACGTGGGCTGAATTTCTGGCACGCGTGGTTTTTGGGGTCGGGCATCCCTCCCATACAGTGCCCGTCCATCAAAAACCCCTAAAAGGGGTACCTCCATAAAAAAATGCCCCAACGCCCTTCCTTTCACATTTTTCTTGCTGCCCATCTCAAATCGCTGCTCCAAATCCCTCCCAATCCCATTTCTTGCTGAAACCGAACCCATTCCATCCCTCCATTACATTTTTCTACTCCTCTTTCAAAACTCATCCGTTGGAGCTCCTACAACCCCCAAAACGTGCTGAAATCGTGTGGAGCTCCATTCCCCTTTATAGTTCTCTTTTTCCTTTGAAAATTCAGCCTTTGGGAGCTTGATGCATCTCTCTACAGGGCCTAGAGTCGTCTCAGTCCATTTGGGCAACCATTTCTCCGCATTTCCTCCGCTTTCCATGGCTATTGTTAAGGCTGTTTTAGCCTTTTTCTCCCTTTCCATCGTCCTCTCTCTCATGTCCCTTTTATTTGATCCTCATACTTATGAAAACCTATTTACCCATCCCATTTCTCCACGTTCTTCGCTTGTTTGATTACTGTTTTAAGGATTTTTATGTTTTGTTGTTGTTGGGTCTAGTGATGTCATAGGTAGAAATGTGTTTGCGTAATGTTTTGGGCTTAATATAGCCGAATGCGTTCCTGTCATAATTCATGTGGAACTTTATTCCATATATTGTGACATAATTTGTCAAATGAAGTGCATGCCGTTTCGTTCGCTGTAAGGTATTGTCCCTAGATTGGGTGTATCCTGTGGTTTCCACTGCCATGTTGTAAATCCTGGGATTAAGCCTACAAAATTAGTTTTTATCTCACCCCACCCTCCTACCAAGCATGCCACTTCCAATCCTGACGTGGGATTAGGAATGCAGTTCCATTTAACACAACTTAATGCTACTGGCAACATAGGCCCTTGGAGTTTTAGACCTAGAGTTAGCACTCCTAGATTTGAAGGATCTGGCGACATAGGAAATCCACTTCCATTTACACAATTGTGACCCTAAGCGAGAGCGATTCCCTGTACTAGTAATGGTATGAAACCATTTAGCATATAAGCTTAGGATGTAGATTACAGACTAGTCTACTAGTTACCTTGAGTAGAGTAAAGCCTGTAGATGCTAAGGAATA
Source organism: Magnolia kwangsiensis (assembly GCA_037074715.1). Lineage (NCBI taxonomy): Eukaryota > Viridiplantae > Streptophyta > Magnoliopsida > Magnoliales > Magnoliaceae > Magnolia > Magnolia kwangsiensis. The sequence continues at coordinate 54,903,580 of CM073575.1, read as the reverse complement.
GTAGGTTAGATTTGGTTGGAATGGGACTCTCTTCCTTGGATAGATCCTCATAACATCCATAGACTCCTTTAGTAATTCTCAGGAAGCTTATGTAACTTAGAACCATTCTCTCTCAGGGAAGACTTATAAATCCCTCAGGTCGAACTTAGAATAAACCAATACACCCCTTAGAATTACCTTCCCTAAGGGCTTATTGCATTCGGGAACGCGGAGTAAAGGAACTGCATGTAAGCGATGTATTCGCGGTTTGAATCGACTTCTTAATCCTAGTGGTTACCAATAAATCCAATGCTCTGATCAAGCAGAAGATCGGCATCGACTCGGATTAAGAATTGATACAATAAATCTTCTGTCCTAGCTAGACAGAAAGTCTGTGTATCCGGCTCAGACCCACTACACAACTTTTCTTCCGTGCTGGCCCGACCACCTACAACCAAAAGTTATTGTTTTACCTTTGGAAAATGTTGAGGACATCTAGCCAATAGAGAGTAGGCCTATTTCTACAACCATAGGTACAAATGCCATAGAACACATCGCTAATTAAGGACGACCAATGTAGTGAGAGGTTGTTTCCATTTTATGTCAAGGATAGCCCCTAAGTTGCGCCTCATTCCGATATACGGATCGATGCATAGATTCTTGAACCTTAAGTAGAACTAAGTTTTAAGGGGGGTTAGAACGTATTGAGTCCAATCCAGTTAGGTTAGCCAATGCAACCGTTCGATCAGAGTGGCACAGCGAAAGTGTGATTGGCCTCTTCCCCACTGGCCCAGGATCGAAACATTTGATTTAGGTTATACGTACTGTTAGGTCATTAAATAGGATTGACCCTTACTTAGAATGTCAAGACTAAAGTCTTGCTAGATACTCCTTACCCTTCGCCAATTTCGGGGACGAAATTGTATTTTAAGGGGGGTAGATTGTAACACCCCGGATTTTTGCCAACCTGGGATTAGACGTCCTTAGGCAATGGGTCAACTAAAACACCTGGGAAATCGCTCAGAACCCAATTCCATTGCCAAAGAAATCACTTAGGATTAATTCCTTTAGAAATTAAGCGTAAGTTAGCTAGCGCTACGCTGTAGTAGCTGTGAAATTGTCCCTAACCACTTTAAATGCGTTCTACAAGACCCAAAGCGAGTAGAACCAATGACGTTATAATACTCTAAAACCTCGGATCAAACTCTAAACCGGTTTATTCTCAGGACCTCTTTGAAACTTTGTATTGGATCTAGACCGTGCGTCGAAAGTCCGATACCTACAATCTTAGACCGTTATAACCGCCTAACTGGACTTGACAATCATTTTGAAAATCAAGTCCAACCGACATTCAGAGGCTATTTCATTGAGCCTGGAGTGAAGAGAGTGAGAATAGGATAGATTTGGAATTTTGAAATTCAAATCTGGCACACGACTTGGCGCGTTATTATTAAGCATTCTGACCGTCAGAATTCAGCCAAATTACACCCTCGGATTAGGAAAAATTTCTATTTCATATCACGAGACTTGTAGACCTGATCTACGTGCGGTGACCGCTGAACTGAAACTGGACCATCACATGCGATCTACAAACACTATTGGTCTGAAAATGGGATGTGAGCGACATCCGACGTGCATGAGCTTAAGTCCGATCGCGTTCGGCTAGGGGACCTTCAGAAATGTCTTTTTGGACCGAAATAGCCCCGATTTGGTTAGGCATCAAGTAAACATTGTTCCCAAGCCTGTTTTGGGCATGTTTTAGGTTATAAAAGGGCCTTAAACCCTCGCTTCTCTCACCCATCCGAATTTGCTAGAAACCCTAGCTGGTGTGAGAGAAAAGGTGAGAGATTGTGAGAGAGGGTGGGAGAGATCTTCCTGCTGCCTGCACTACCTGCTGCCCGTGCTTAAGTGACGCACTCCAATCACTTTCTCGGCGATTTCAATGCACTTCTAGGTAAGGAAAACCCTAACCACTTGCTGATTTGGGAATTTCTTTGATTCAAATGGCAAAGTAGCTGATATACGTGTGTATTAGGTTGCCTGTTCGCCGTAGACGAAGCGTATACGCTCCGTTCGAAACGATACACATATAAAGTGAAAGGTGAGGATTTTAGATGCTTTGATTGGATGTTTTCAACACTTTCAATGTCGTCTAATAGTAGATTATCGACGGCAACGCCGTTTGACATGTACAACATGCTGTCCGTTTCCTGTTTTGTAAGTAGACGAAAAATATGAGATTTAGGGCATTTTAGTCATTTGTAGGAAATACTGTAAACATCCATATTTTGCTAAAATAATTGACATGGCTTTTTGTCACCTTAGGATACTAGGAATGCGTGCATAATCTATTTGGCGAAGAGATTCGCCCAAATGCGCACTTTGAGTCGACATACACTATGTAGACTTAAGTGTGTAGACTAACCGTTTGTATAAATGTTTGTATTAGTATGTATTGAATTAAATGGTGTTGTGAATTAGTTTGAGATTGAATTCTCAAATAATACGCTGATGTAAATGATTTCCTTCATGTTGGCTATATGTATGATTTCATTATATGTATGAAATGCATGTGTTAGATGATTTACTTAAGTTGTATGTTAAACATGTGTTAACATGCTCACATGGTTGTAATGTATTTCCGTTACCTTTATATGATTTCTGCTGTGGATTCATAAATGATTGGGGCTATACTTAGTCCAGGCAGTCGGTAACCGAATAAATTCGTGATTGGCTTATCTTTGCCACGAACGACGCGTCGATGAACTCGAGTCGTGTTTTGGAGTTGGCGGCAGTGGTTAGGCCACGCGAAGTGTTTTATGCACTTCATGTCGCTCAGCTTGAGATGCGCTCGTGCTAGTCGAGCCCGTCAAGTAACCCGACTGGCCATTGTATGTTCACCATGTATGTGTCATAACTGCTTGAACCTAGGGTACTGAACTTACCATTGAAAACCCTGTCAACCATGGTACCTTGATCCACAAAGACTCATGAGCCGGGCATGGTGGTATGGGACACCGTGGTCGAGCTGTCGGCCTACGCTGGGACCACAAACCTCCCCGTAGTGACCAGTGAGCACCTATGACTCGTGAGCAGATTATGGTGGTATGGGACACTATATTCTTGTTGTCGGCCTACACTGATCAGGCGACGAGCCCTTTGTAGTGACCACGAGCGTATTCTGAGTCTACGAGAGGCGACGACCCTTCTGTAGGAATGAGAGTACAGTAGGCCTATATTGATAAGGTCATGGGGGAGCGGTGCAACGAGTGCTAGCAACAGCCCTGAAAACCCTTGCAGTGACCTACAAAATATACATCGTATGAGATTAATAGGAGTGACCACCCTAGACAGGATCTGTGTTGGGATTGATATAAGGAAAGTACCTTAGTTTTCTAATCCTGCTGTATGAATGGACTAATAATAACTCGGTAATCATATCACCATCACATTGCATGTGCCTGGAAGATGTGGAGCACTGTGGGAAGAAAGCATGCCGCGGGCGTAAGATGGTGCCGTATGAGGGAGATCGTCGGTGAGGGCATCCATCATGTCACTTCATATTACATTAACAACAGTATTAGGAATGTTTGATTTATTGCTTTACAATTATTGCGTGATTGATTTGAGAACATTCTAATCTTTGCTCTATTATTCCACTGAGTTAGCTACTCACTCCCACGTTACGGGATGGTGTTTCCGGACACCCACCAGTCCCTATTTTGGTTACAGATGATGACGCTGCTTGAGAAGCGGAGCTGGACTTGATATGATGAGGAGGATCCCTCCTTTATGCGTGTTCTGATGACGAGATTACAGGGAGGTTGATTTGATGCCTTGACACTTGGGAGTGAGTAGCTAACTCATGAAAACCCTGTCAACCATGGTACCTTGATCCACAAAGACTCATGAGCCGGGCATGGTGGTATGGGACATCGTGGTCGAGATGTCGGCCTACACTGGGGCCACAAACCTTCCCGTAGTGACCAGTGAGCACCTATGACTCGTGAGCAGATTATGGTGGTATGGGACACTATATTCTTGTTGTCGGCCTACACTAATCAGGCGACGAGCCCTTTGTAGTGACCGCGAGCGTATTCTGAGTCTACGGGAGGCGACGACCCTTCCGTAGCAATGAGAGTACAGTAGGCCTGTATTGATAAGGTGATGGGGGAGCGATGCAACGAGTGCGAGCAACAGCCCTGAAAACCCTTGTAGCGACCTATAAAATATACATCGTATGAGATTACTAGGAGTGACGACCCTGGACAGGATCTATGTTGGGATTGATATAAGGGAAGTACCTTAGTTTCTCAATCCTGCTGTATGAATGGACTAATAATAACTCGGTAATCATATCACCATCACATTGCATGTGCCTGGAAGATGTGGAGCACTGTGGGAAGAAAGCATGCCGCGGGTGTAAGATAGTGTCGTATGAGGGAGATCGTCGGTGAGGGCATCCATCATGTCACGTCATATTGCATTAACAACAGTATTAGGAATGTTTGATTTATTACTTTACTATTATCGCGTGATTGATTTGAGAACATGCTAATCTTTGCTCTATTATTCCACTGAGTTAGCTACTCACTCCCACGTTACGGGATGGTATTTTTGGACACCCACCAGTCCCTATTTTGGTTGCAGATGATGGTGCTGCTTGAGAAGCAGAGATGGACTTGATGATGATGAGGAGGATCCCTCCTTTATGCGTGTTCTGATTGACGGGATTACAGGGAGGTTGATTTGATGCCTTGACACTTGTCATTTTATATTTTTAGAGCACTCATCTATATTCTTTTTATTTACTTTTGGAGTATACATGTATGTATATAACCTGGTAACATGTTCACACTCTGGAGACATACAACAGTTTATATATGTTATACATACTATCACAGTCTTCCGCTTGTAAATTTAACTGTCTCTGGAGTATGATATGTTGTTTTGGCTTAATCTCAATCTTGTTTAATGCCTGTTTACTGACAACATGTATCTAATGTTATCTATGTTGTATAAATAACATTTTGGAACTCGGGAGTTGGGTTTTCTACTCGACCCCCGATTTTCGGGACGTTACAGAATTCCTTAGGTGTTTTGCTGGCTCAAGTAAATGAAGATGGGAAGGAAGCCGCTCTTTATTATTTAAGTCGAACATTGATGGGAGTCGAATGCAATTATTCTCCGATCGAGATAGAGTGTCTGGCGTTAATATTCACAGTCCAAAAGTTGAGGCATTATTGTCTCTCTCATGACATAACTCTAATCTCAAGAGTAGACCCTATCAAGTTTTTAATGACAAGGCTAATGTTGTCAGGGAGGCTGGCTAAATGGATGTTGTTGCTTTCAGAATACACCATTACTTATAAACCGGCCAAAGCAGTGAAAGGACAGGCGGTGGATGATTTCCTTGCAGCACACCCCGTGGCAGATTACCAAGCTATTACTGATGACTTTCCAGATAAGCACGTTATGCTGGCCGAAGCACAAAGCCCGTGGCAGATCTACTTCGACGGCGCTGCACGGGCATCAGGAGCGGGGACAGTGGTGATATTCATTACTCCTCAAGGTGACTTATTACCATACTCCTTCACAATTGGTACCGCATGCACAAACAATGAGGCTGAATATAAGGCCCTCATCATTGGGATGGAAATAGCTCAGTAGACGAAAATAAGAATGCTGCATACCTTTGGAGACTCCAAATTAATTATAAATCAATTGATAACTGAGTTCGAAGTAAGAAAGCAAGAACTCTTGCCCTATTATCAAAAGGGGCAGCAATTATTAGAATGGTTCTGCCATGTAGAAATTAAGCATATACCGCGGTCTGAAAATGTAAAAGCAGAAGCTTTGGCTAGCCTAACAGCTGCCCTATCTTGCTGTAACAGGAGTCCTCTTCAAGTAACTATAGAAGAAAGAAGATTCTTACCATCTTCAGAGATCATAGGAGAAGCAATTGAAAAGCTTCCTATATCATGCTTAAAAATAGCAACAGATGATTAGCGTCAACCTTTTGTTGATTACCTTAGATTTGATATCCTGCAAGAGGATCAGGCAACGAAGCAGCAAATCAAATAGCGGTCGGTTAGATTCATCATTTGCGGTGAAGTATTATATAGAAAATATTACAATGGAATGTTGTTATGCTGTTTAGACGAGCAAGAAGCAAAGCGAGTATTGCGGGAAGCACACTTTGGTGAATGTCGGGCACATCAGGCGGGTCGAAATTTATTCCATAGAATACATCAGATGGTTTATTATTGGCCCACCATGTTCAAAGATGTTATAGATTATGCAAAGCAGTGCCACGAATGCCAGATTCATAGAGACGTTATACATGTTCCCCCAGAAGACTTGTACCAGTCTGTTGCCTCTTGGCCCTTCTCCGCTTGGGGACTTGATGTAATTGGTCCTATAAACCCACCTTCATCCAAAGGAAAGCAATATATTCTGACAACAACGGATTATTTCTCCAAATGGACTGAAGCAGTCGCTTTACGCAACGTTAAAGAAAAGGACGTGGTCAATTTCATCCGGCATGCCATAATATACCGTCACGGTATTCCAAAGAAAATTGTTACTGATATTGGCACTCCCTTCAAAAATAGAGGCATGGAAAATCTATGCCAAAAATTCAGCATTCATCACTCGTTTTTAACACCTTACTATCCCCCAACCAATGGGCTAGCAGAGGCGTTTAATAAAATGATCATCAAAATACTAAAGAAGACGGTCACTGGCAACAAGCGTGATTGGGATGAAAAGTTACAAGAAGCGTTATGGGCATACAGGACTACTCAGCGCACAGCAACGGGGGCAACACCGTATTCATTAATTATGGCGTGGAGGCAATTATCCCAATCGAAATACAGTGACATCGCTCAAAGTGGCAGTACATCAGTCCATAACAGATGATGAAAATGCTAAAATAAGGCTGAAAGAGTTGGATCTTCTTGATGAGGGACGTCTGGCCGCCCAACAGCGATTGCAATCATATCAAGCCAGGATATTGGCTGCCTTTGATAAACAAGTTAAACACCGCTCTTTCAAAAAAGGAGATATGGTGTTAATGTTGAAAAGACCTATAGTGGTCACCCGCCGAACAGGGGGTAAATTCAAGCCCAAATGGGACGGGCAATATGTAATAAATGAAGTCTATTCTAATGGAGCATATAGAATCGCCGATCAAGATGGGAAAGGTATCAGTATACCGGTCAATGCTCGCTTCATCAAAAGATATTACCCTTAAAAAGAAGCTACTAATTTTGATCCAGAATATTATCAACATAATGATTCTATATCAAAAGGGGGCAAGAATGAATGAGATCATGTCCATATGTTAAGAGAATCTATAAAGAAGAAATTCATGAGCATATTGACTACATTTATCAAGTATTTTGAATGAAAGCAATCATCACCATCACCAAATGAGTCCTGCAAGTGGCAAAGTTTGGCGGGTATCATCATGAAAATCCTCTTGAAGATATTATCAGAAGTAACGATGTATCAATCTCAGTTAGACACATTTATCATCTTGGCGATAACGATGATCACAATTATTATTGCCTTACAAGGCACGATAGGGCAGCCTAGCCAAGCCTATACGGCTAACTACGCATAAAGCCTACAATTATCCAAGGCAGTCTAGCCAAGCTAAATCCTCAAAAGGGTCAAAATCCTAAAAGGGCCAAAATCCTAAAAAGAAAAGAAAAATTATAGAAGAGCCAAGAGCCAAATCAAAATTTATTATGCTTTAAAAGAAGGCTAAAAGCTCTAAAAGGATCAAGCCCTGGAAGGATCGATAAAAAAAAAGAAGAGTCGGCCAGCTATGCATAAGTCCTATCATTTTCGCCATTCGGGCAAGCGGACGAGAAGTCAGTGGCCCTAAAAAGCCCGTGAAGGCTATCGTACCCACCCATGCGGGCAGCTGATGAAGCCTACGACTAATATGCATAAAAGGCTAAAAAGTAAATGGCTAGTCACGCGTAACTCCCATGCCGTCTGTATAGTTGCCTGGCAGTGTCACGGAGAACGGAGGAAAATGCCCTCCCATGAATGGGCTCGCTCTTGCAGACGAAGGAAATAAGGGCCGCAGTGTGAGCACCATGTCAACCATGCATAAGACCCTCCAGATTTACGGTTTGATTTCAGTACGTACTCATGAGGAAGGGCTTAAGCCTACTCATTGATGGACTGGTGACCCTAGATTTGGTACCCAAAGGTAGCCGTGCGAGCTCTGTGAACTCTAAAGAGTTACCATGGCCAACCCTGTGCGTAAATCCAACCGAGTTCACCGCCCCGGTAGCTTCACTGGGCCCCTCTGATGGATCGCGGCCTGTGAACTCACTAGTAGGCAGTGAGAAGTCAAGTGAACTCTTGAGAGTTACGGAGACTATCACATAAGACCAGCTCCACTACTCATGAGCTTAAACTATGTGTGTGCTCCACTACTCATGAGCTTAAACTATGTGTGTGCTCCACTACTCATGAGCTTAAACTGTATGTGACTGACTAAATTGAAATATTATACCGCTAACTTAAATACCCATGTAGGAAATCCTGCACTAACATACATAAAAGGTTAAAATTTGCTATCATAAATACAATCACAACGATATGCGATATAATAGTTTAAATAGGAAAATATGATTACGATGATATGAGATATGATAATGCTTCAGCAAAAAGGGGAATATCTCAAAATGTTGTCATCAATACATCTATCAAAAGTCAAAAAAGTTGCTTGTTCAAAAAACATATGAACGGAAAATACATGCTTAAAGTTCCTCTGTAATTCCCAATGCCTCCATATATCTTCGCAAATCTTCTTTTAATTGTGTTTGAGCTGCACCATGCTTTGATTTTTCTTCAAGAATAATCTTTGCCTGATCAGGAAGGTCGGCTAGCTTACTCTCCAAAGATGTAATTACTTCTCTACTTTGTAGCAGCACGAATTTTTCTGTATTTACAGATTGAATATTAGTTCTCATCTTCTCCTCAAAATCCTGGATGGATGATTCCTTCTCGTGATTCTTCAACCCCAGCTAAGAGATTTCTTCTTTCAGAGCAGTAATGTGATCTTGAATAATCGCTCTTTCATCAGTATAAACCTTTAATTGATCCTGAAGAATTGAGTATTCTTGCTCAAGCTTAGAAATGGAGGAATTAATCAAAGAAGCTTTTTCTTGAGACGTAGCCAATCGCTGCCCATATTCCAAGATTTCGGGTGGAATTGCAACATTTTCCGCTGACACCAAAGAAATTACTGAATTGCGAAATCTGAGAAGAGAATCTTGCAAAGAAGAAATATTAATTCTGGCCATCCTTGAAGAATTCTCCAAGATCTCAATAGCGAGATCCAAGTCTGACCATTGTTCAGGATCTTTAAAGATATGGATTATTGTTGACAAAGAATTCCTCATCAAGAGCATCTTGTGAGTGGGGATTTTTACAAAGGATGAGAGCTCAGATGTAGTGGCTACCGAGTCGGAGCTGGCTGCCCCACTACGAGGAGGGGTTCCTATAATACAAAGGGAGAAAGTATAAAGAGATATCAATAGAAGGTTATATATTGCTTCGAATAAAATAAGCTAAAATGTATACATCCGCATGTACCCGTCGTCAAGACACGATTAGCAGAAAGAGAGGCTCCTTAAATCATAAAAAGACTAGTCCCTACTATATCTGTAAGGGAAGGCGCCCTGGCCTCCGTACTTGAGTCCCTGGTGGTCGGAGTAGGTAAGTCCGTGTTTTCAGTTGGAAATACAATCTCACGAGCTACTGTTCTGGGCGCCGATAATGGACTTAAAGGAATTCTTGGTGAAATCGCTGATGCAGTTACAGGGGGATTTGAAGGAGAAATTTCACCTATCTCAATATTAGCGACATGAGCACCTGGAAAAAAGGGAGAAACACAATAATTCTAAATAAATAATTGATATTAAATAAGCAAATAGATAAATATGTGAAAGTTAAATTCTCTTTACCTAGTGAGTATCCATATTCACCAAAATCTAAAGGTTCCTCTTCTTCTTCTACAGCTATAAAAGATTTCACAGGAATTCTAGCGCTAAGGAAAGCTTCAGAGGTTGTAGGGTGTTCTGTTTTAGTTCCTTCTGTAATTGTTTCCTCTTCTCCGTCAATATCAACTTCTCCTTCTTCAAAATCGTCATCTGTATCTTTGCTGCTTTCACCATCTTCATCATCTTCATGCTGAGAAGAGGCAGTATTCTCTGATGATGAGGCCGAGCTTTCATTCTCCAAAAGTTCTTCGTCAATTTCTGCAGTAGAAATTTCCTTTCCTTTGGAGGAAGCAGCCCGACTGATCTCTGGCGCGGGTTCTTTGATTAGAGGAGAGACAGGCACTTGTCCTGTTCCTTCGGGAGAGACGTGTGGTGAAGCTTGCGAATGCCCCCTTAATCTAGTCATCTGAGATAATGAACTAGGGCGAGTGGGTTGTAAAGGAAGCGCTGAAGCATCATGAGTTGGTTCATCTTGAACCACTAGAGTCTCTGCTGGAAGAGGAGAAGATGTACCTGCAATATCATCCGTAGCTCGATACGTGGAGTCACGAGGAGCTTGCTCAAATTCCCTTAGGACTCCGTGAGCAAACCAGCCGTCTAAAGTATTAATGGGTTTTATCTCACAGATGGGTTCTTCTAGTGATATTTTTCTACAAATTTCTCCGCTATGTGACGCATGACTCTTCTCTGGGATAAAGCCGATCCCACTCTCTAGCTTGCCTTTCAACCTAGGTGGATGAAGAAAGATAGAAGAATCCACGGGTAAACATTTGGCGATCAAATATGACTGATGATCCCACCATCGCATCCAGCTATATGAGGTACAGACTACACGCTCGCAACTAGGAATTATGAAAGATGAATCAACACGGACATTCAAAAGTTGCTTCCATATCAGGGCCCAGTTGAGAGGGCCCGTGCCGTAACAATGCATCTTTCGGGTGACCAGTCCACAATCTTTTAGTACAGTTTGATCGTAACCAAATTGGTGAGCAAAATGGCTGGAATAATAAGGCTCTCGCCAGAATTCTGTCCCTTCACGGAGAGGTAGACTGCAAGAACGAAGAGAAAGAAAGAACACCCTTTCTGCTGAGGTGAGTGTTCCTTGATCCACCATATCTGTATCCTCGATGTAGCGGTGAAGACGGAATTGAAAAAAATCTATCTGGTCAGTGTCCCGGATCTTATTAACAACCCAGTCATACACCCTCTTGGCCATAGCCCTTTGCTGAAAGAACCAAAGTGGAAGATGTGCAGGATGAACATATCCTTTTTCAGGCGCTTCGAAAGTCCAGGGAAAGTAGACTCCTAGCCAACCTGTGATATAATGCCAAGAAGTATATGCTGATGAAGTTCCAAGAGTAGGATCCTTTATGTGGCTGGCTATCTCCCCAAGGGCTCTATAAATGGAGCATAATACCGGAAGAGCGAGAGAATATCTGTGGCCTTCTACCAAGGCATCGGCTACAACAAAAACCGTAGGGCGAATAGCGTCTGCCCATTTGGAGCTGGGAAGTACAACAAGGCTTATCCAATAGGCCAAGAAAGTCGTAAGTTATCCGAATGAACTATACTCTGCTCTTTCATTCATTGCATCACGGAGCCATGTTAACTCCTTAGAGCGACAATCGCGAAATCTATAAAAAAGGAGAATATGTATATGCTGAAATTTCTAAAAAGGAAGAAAAGAGAAAAGAGTTGAGTCATGGGATCATAAATACCTAAGGGATCAGGAGAAATGTGCAAGCCATTGTAAGGGGGAAAGCTTGTGAATACTGGAGAATTTCCCCATCTCCTTGAAAATCTCAATAGTGGTTTCAGAAATGGAAGGCCTGCGATCAGGAGAAGAAACGAAGGCTAGTTTCCTGTTGGAGGGGATGAATTCATCATAGAATTTACCCGTTATGGGGAGACCAGCGATACGATGGAGGTCCCAGAGTGTTACACTCATTTCGCCATATGGAAGGTGGAAAGATTTGGTAGTTGGTGACCAATATTCGATGAAACCTTTTAACATATTGGGTTCTTTATAGAAGTGCTTGGATGTGACTTCTATAGCATCGTAAAGACCAATTTTGGCAAGTATGTTCGCGTGCTTCAGCAAGATAGTTTCTGACCAGTCAGAATAATAACGTCGAGCAATTAGTAGACCTCTGGTCCGGAAGTCTTCCGGTCCCTAAAGTTGAGCGCGATCTCGGAAGCGTTGGCGAATGGTCTTATAAAAATGAGAAGGAAAAAGATCATGAGGGCTATGAAAAGGTGCAAGGAAAATCATGGGATAGATTTTTCCAATCTTTTGTTGTGACTTTTTCATCCATATTATCCCTTCAAGGATACGCGGTTCTCTCGTTGCCCATGACTCAGTGTACATCAGTCTTTCACCTTGAACATGGTCCTTTGGTTCACAGTCGAGCATAGACTGGGGGTGGTAGACGTTGATGAGAATTATTGTCATGCCTTCCGAGTAGGGGTTATCAAACTTCATGATACCCTCGATGACTCGTACCAAGTCCCATGAGTTCTGGAGTCTCTTCTTCTTATGTTCAACAATTTTCTCTTCGAATTCTTTCGCCCTGTTTCGGCGAGCCTTCTTCGAATGAGAAGCAGGAGGAGTGTCTTCCCAAGGAGGTGGCCTTTGACTATCGGTGTGGATGTGGGCAGTGGTTTTCAACTATTCGTCCCAATCATAGTCTCTGCCATGCCTAGGAGGACATTTAAGGCTTCCTAGCGCTATTGCACGATGGATAGGGGATGGCAGAGATTCAATGCGATTGGTAAAGTCGAAAGTGGGTAGAACGGGCTCTTTAAAGTACGAAGGAGTCTTGGCGGTAGTTTTTGTTCATTTAGTAGGAGGTTGATCAGAAGAAGGGGAAGGGTGAAAAGAAGATGGATCGGGCAAGTTAGGATGAGAAGGTTGTTCAGTAGGTGAATCAACAGGACGAAAGGTTCTCTTGGTACGAGCCATTGTGAAGATAGTGTTCAAAGTCTGAAGGAAATCAGAGAAGGAATGTAAAGGAAAGGAGAAAGAAGCAAAAATTGCTATGTGATAGATGAGGCTCTTTGCCCGGGATCGCGCAAAGGATATCCTTTGCGCGGAGCGAAGGGGACTTGGAGAAATTTTTTGCACGAGCAAGTAAGGATTGCGAGGGACTGCGCAAAGGATGTCGATTGCACGGGGTGAAAATGATGGGATGAAATTTCTCAAGGCACAAAAATGATCTGAGTAAATGGTGAAGTCTCCGGGCTATTTATATACTTTTTCGGCCGAGTACGGTACACGGGTTAATGTAAAAAAGGAGGAATTTCATTGATCCTTTCCTTTGATTTTAAGGAAAATAAAAAACGGATCAAGGGGGCATCTGTTGAGGAGTAAAAATAAGAGAAGAATGGAAACAAATGAAGATCGAAAGACTGTGAAGGAGAGTTGGAAGAAAAGGCCATCAGATGGCTTATAAAGGACTTTGCGCAGGACCGCACAAGACATATGCTTTGCGCTGAACCACACAAAAGATATCATTTGCGCGGTTCCGTGTAATCGACATCACTGCGCTGATAAGGGCAGGATAAGTGTGGTTTTGTTTTGTCCCACATGGCTAAGGTTGAGGTTTTCGCACATGTGAGTGCCTATAAATACCCCTTTTCTTCCTTGATGAGGGGTTGGTTAATCAAAGATTTTGAAGAACAAGTGGAGCGAGGAGAAGCATCGAAGGTGAGGGCAATGGCCCAAGGGCTTTGCACCGGACCATGCAAAGCATGTCCCTTGCGCCGGACCACACAAAGCAGTCCTTTGCGCGGGTCCGCGCAAACCGACCGCTCTGCAGTTTATAGAGCTGAGGAGTCGATATGCTATGGAACAATTGAGATCTTCAGGTTCTTCTGTTCAAGTACAAAGGGAGATAATCCGCTGAAGCGTATATTCCTCCTAAGTCTTAGGAGATGATCGAAATAGCACCGAAATGCTGTCAAAATCCTTGTTTCCCTAGAGATAGATTGATTCAATCGGCAATTCCACCTAAGTCCTTGGAGAAGATTGAACATTATACTGAAATGTTGCTGGATTTACTATTTGGATTCAATGTTTTAATATTATTAGTTCGTATATATATTTGAATGAATATATCTTAGAATCAAGGGAGATTAGAGGATGTAAATGAACCTAGAATCAATAAAATGTGATGATCGTCTTTGCACTTTTCCTCTCGTATGTTTGAATAAGATAATCCCCCGAGAATTGAAACGCATTTATTTTCTTATTAAAACAAAGTTCATGATTTCTTTCCTCGGGAAATTAGTTTTATGAAATAGGAAGAACTTTTTAAGGAACTCCCGGATCATCTTAGCTCATGTCCCTATAGGTCTCAGCATCAAGGAGTGAAGCGAAGACTTATCCTTCTCTTTTAAAGTGTAATATCCTGAATTTTCCATGACCAGAGTTTATAATCATGTCTAAGAAAACTGGGTGTTAATAATGTATAAATTGGATGCTTTAAAATCGCACCTTTTATTTTTCATTTAGGCCAAATCCGGTTTCATTCATAAAGGTAACCATTCACGAGAATAAAATCAACTGTATTTATTATTTTATCAGAGTAGAAGAATTCAATAAATTATCAAATGCCTCCACGATGGTAGCTTATTACATTATTGAGTTCGCAACGAAAATATAAAATTTGATCATGAAACTATCTTCTTATTCATCCAGTGTAATCTTCCATGGGGAGATGATCCTCTATGTCTTTAATTTGTACATCAACTGCATCATCTGTACGGTTGGAGAGGATCAACACCTTACTCATAGTGATGGTTATCCTTTAAGATTAACAATAATTTAAGAGATCATACAAGTGATGTAAGGGTTCTGATACATCTCATACTTCACTACTACGAGAGGAATCAGTATGCACAACTAATATATATATGCATGCCTAGAAGAGTGTATGCGGCTCATCATACGTAGTGATCATTACAATGTGGAATATGATTCATAGAAAATGTGACTCACCCCTGTTCACAATCCCAAGTGTAGGGTCGCGATGTAGTAATAATCTCGGTAAGATTGAGGTCGAATCCACATGAACTGAAACTTATACGTTTCTGAAATTAACTAGAAGTGAAACTAGAAGAAAATTTAAAACCAATTCTAAAGTATTTGAGAGAGTAATTTTGAATAGAGTAATTAAAACTAAGAATTTAAAGGTGGGAAATAAGGTGTCAAGGATTCACTTGTAGTGATCAGGGAGCCCTCTTGCTTGATTCAAGTAACACAATTTCCTATCCAATTGGAAAATATATCAATAAACCAAAATCTAAACTTTCATTAACCAAATTCTTAATGAAGGAGAACTATGATAATTGGTAGGGATTCCATCACCAAACCATGCCCAGGAGAGAATGGAAAACAACAGGATTTATCAGTCCCATAATCTCAATGCAGGAGAATTGTGAAGATTAGGAAGGATTCCATCACCTTACCATGCCCAAGGTATGATGGTGAACAACAGGACTTACTAATTTCACAATTCAAATCAGGAAAAGAAGATACTTAAAACTATTATGGATCTACTGTAATTTGAGTCACGATAAACCATAAAAACTGAAATTATTCCTTAAATATCAAACTATAATCTATGGAGTTCAACATAAACATGAATCAAAGCAATAGGAACATCCTATCATGCTACAAGCTTCACCTCTTAGCCTTAGCTAAGAGGTTTAGCCAACCATAGACATGATTGGATCTAAAATTCTAGAAGAAAGCATGAAAATAACTAAGGAAGAAGAAGAAAAACTCTTGGCGACGGCTTCTCCACCCTTTTGCTCCACTCCTTAAATCCTAGAACATGCCTAGGAACTCTTAGGGAGTCCTTTTATAGTTGTGGAACTCCAACTTTCGCACCTAGTTGGAAAACTCTAGAAACTGCCTCAAATTTATGCATTTTATTAAAATAGACTTCACTTTGCGTAGTTTTTAAAAATAGACTTTACTATGTGCAATTTTACAAAAGGAACCATAGTTTTAGAAAATGCTTTTAAGGACGATTTCAGGATTCTTTTTCTTCACTTCAAATCTTTGATTCTCTTCATTCCTCGCTTGGTTTTCTTGGATCTTTGGCATGTGAATTCTTCAATCTTGGTCTCGTAAGATCTATCCCTTGCCTTAGTGATTCTTGAGCATCAAATCCATGCTTTTAACACTCTTTTAAATATAAGCTCTTAAATTCACCTTGCAATACAAACATGAGTAAAATATAACATTAAGCATTATCATGTTCATAAAACCAAGATATAAAAGGGGGATAATATGCAATATTTGACCTTAAACAGCCCAACATCCGATAACTACGGAGATTCGTCGGCATGTCCGACACTATTGTGGATTTACGTGAACTCCTCGAGGCAGCATAACACATGAGTCGAATGAATTACGTGACATGATTTGTTCATGAAACAACTATTTACGACAGCCAATCTCTGAAGTGATGTAACACTCATTGCGAATTCTTTACATAGATTTCTGCACCACTACCCAAACCCATGGAATTACACATCGACTAATAGGGTCACTACCCAAAGTGTGTTACGTCTATGATAAATATTTGAATCACTATTTGTGATACCTTTAACACATCACTTGTATATAAGGAAAGTAAACTGAATCATGGGGGTTTTAGAATATCAAGACACATGCCCAGGCCATAAAGGTAGATAGCACAAAGCTAACAAAATAAAAAGGAGAGTAGAAATGACTAACTTAACAAAGAGGAGAGTAGCAATGGCTAACCTAACAAAGAGAAGAGTGACAATGGTCAACCCAACTATAACATCCCAAATTTTCATGGCCAAAGTTTTTGCTCATGCTCGAGAAAAATTAGATGTTAATAATTTATAAATTAGATGCTTTAAAAATCACACTTTCTTTTTCATTTAGATTACATCCAAATATATTCATGAAGTTAACATTCATGTGAATAAAATTTACTGTATTGATTATTTCATCAGAGTAAAAGAATTTAGTAAATAATCAAATGCCCTCTCAATGGGAGCTTATTACATTTATCGAGTTTGCAGCGGAAGTGTAAAACTAAACCATACAACTATCTTCTTATTCTTTCAGTATAATCTTTCATAGGGAGAAGGTCTTTTAGTTCTTCAATATGTACATCACCTGCATTATCTGTATGGTTGGAGAGGGTCAACGCCCTACTCATAGTGATGGTTATCCTTTAAGAGTAATAATAATTCAAGAGATTCATAAAAGTAATGTAAGGTTCTGACACGTCACATATTCCACTACTACGAGAAGCATCGATATGCATAAACAACCTACATGAGATGTATGCCTTACAAAGTGTGTACATCTCATCATACATAGTGATCATCATAATATGGAATACGATTCATAGAAAATATGGATCGCCCTACATTCTCACACTACAGAGATTCACCAACATGTCCGACACTACTATGGATTTACGTGAACACCTCAAGGTGACACAACACATGAGTCGAATGAATTACATGACCTGATTTGTTCTTAAAGTGACTATTTGGGGTATCTAATCTCTAAAGTGATGCAACACGCATTACAAATTACTTACATCGATTTGTGCACCACTACCCAAAACCTATGGAATTACGCATTGACCAAGAGGGTCTCTACCCAGATGGCATTACATCTATGATATCATAATTGAATCACTAGTTGTGATAAATCTTAACACATCACTTACACTTATAGAGAATATAAGTCAAATCATGGGGGTTCTGAAATATCGATACACATGCCCAAGCCATAAAGCTAAATTGCATAAGGCTAGTAAAGTAAGGAAGAGAGTAGCAATGTATAACTCACAAAGAGGAGAGTGACAATGGTCATCTCAAAATAAGGAAGAGTAACAATGGCTAACTCAACAAATAAAAAAGTGGCAATGGCCAACTCAATAACAAGGAGAGTGGCAATGGCCAATTCAATAAAGAGAAGAGTATCAAGGGCTAACTCAAAAAATTAATAAAGGCAAGGGCACGACCTATATCCATTATCCCACATAAATTCATAAAGATCACTTGTAATTAACATGATATCATAATTCCCAAAAGGGTAAATAATTGATGTGGGTAAATTAAACAATTGCACAGAACATCACAATGTCATAAAAGCTTGTAAATGGTAGGTTAATAATATCTTAAATCAAGTAAGCTTAAAGGATAAAAACTGTCACCTCTAATGTTGTTTCTTCCTTGAGTGTGAGTATATGTCATAAGATTTGAATTCTAGCCTACTTTTTAACAATTTGGATGGTTAGACCATTCTATTATCTTTCTTACATAATTAACATCGAATAATAGGATTTGGCTTAAGATTTAGAGTTTTATGTTTCTCCAACATTTAGGTTAAACAAATAATCAATCTAGTTTAGAAATTTAACACGAGTTGTCATGTGAGAAGGTGACCTACCTTTATTCGCACCATCACTCAACTTGATAAAACGAGTCTAGTGAATACGTTGAGTCAACTATGTTTAACTCGACTTGAAGAATAACTGCAAATGTTTGTTCTTCCAAATTAACAATTTGGACATGGGATTTATAATCTCTAGAAGGTTATAGGAGAAGAAACAAGAAGAACAACTTACCTCAACAGTGTTGTGAAAACATGACTCAATCTGTACTTGTTTGGTGACTCGATGAGTCACCTATGCACAACACCTCCTCTCTCTCTCTCTTTCCTTCTCTCTCTCTTTATTTCCATTTTTTTTCTTTTTTTTTTGTTTTCCTCCTCTCTCTCTCTTGCTGTTGTTGATTGGTTGGAGCTCTCTCTCTCTCATTTTTTTTTCACGTTTCACTCTCTCTCTATCTCTCTCTCTCTCTCACATTTACTGTATCTTCAAAATGTTGAACATGGAACGCTTTTATAGGGCATGAAAGCTTCCGGACGTCTCGTGCGTAATTCTTATGTAGTCCTTATTTCACAGCGGGATTGGTTGGGAGTTACGCAACCCCTATTTTGCAGTGAAAATTTTCTAGACGACTCGATCATTGTCCGAACTCAAAGTTTCCCTTCCTGATCTCTCATTTCTCTCTTTGTGGGTTAGATCGGATTTGGGCATGCCACCATGTGGACGTCTTGGATCTTCTAATTGGATCAGAGATGTGGAGCAGCGGTTCATGCATTGGAAGGAACTTTTTGGAACAATTGTTTCTCTAGGCTAGGTTTGTTTCGTGAAAATGGCGGAAAAGGAGACATCTTCCTGCTTCCTTTCTTCCTTTAGTCAGCTAGGGTAAGGTTGCAAGTGGTTCATCTCCATTTTTGATGGTCCTGATCAATCCAAGTGGGCCCCCTATAGATTTCTTATGCAAGGAATTTGGAACCGAATCTGTTTCCTTTTTACATTACTTACGATGCAGTTTTAAGAGGGATTTCGAGCATCTTCTTGATTCAGGTTGGGAGCGATAAAAGTTGGGATTCTATCGAATTCCTCCTATGAACTGACTATGTAATGCCCTGAAATTCGGGGGTCGAGCATGACTCAGCTCCCGAGTTCTAAAACATCACTTATGCAACATAAACAATAATGGATGTACATTGTCTGTATTAGTACATAAAACATGAAATAGATCAAGCCAGATCAGCAGACACAATTCAGGGATATTGAGGAAATGCAATTGAAAGACTTAAATATATATGTAATTCAAAAATAATCCCCAAAAGATGCGTGCTCTGCCTAGGGCAATATATACAACTGTGCCTCAGAATACATGTATCAAACTGTACAAAATCGTCATATGCATATCCCAGAATCCCCGCTAGTTAGGACAAGGTTCACATGAACCTGTCAGAGAACTGCATAAATGAGAACACCTCCTCATCCTCGTCAAAATCTGGCTTCGCCTCACAAGCATAACCGTCACCTGCAACTAAGTCAAAGTCTGGTTGGTGTTTAAGCACCGTCCCAGAACGTGGGAGTGAGTGATCAACTCAGTGGTACTATACAGAAAAGGTTAACATGTTATCAATTCAATCAAGCAGTAATGATAAAGCAGTACAATCAAACATGTCTTATTTACTCTTTTTAATGCAAGAATGATATGAGAGAATGATGCATGCTCTCACCGCAATCTCCCTCTTGCAACAACGTCTAACGATCGCGGAATGAATCACTACCATTGTGCTCTCACACCAACGCCAATGGCACATGCAGTGCGATGTCATGAGTGTGATTACCAAGTTCTTATTAGTCCTTTCAATACAGCAGGATTGGGAAGCTAAGAAACCTCCCTTATATTAATCCCCAAACATTGATCCATTCTAGGGTCGTCAGTCATAGGAAATCTCATACGATGTTACGTTTCTAGGTCACTGCAAAGGTTGCTAGGGCTGTTGCATGGAATCATTACACTAGTCCCCCATCACCAAATCAATACAGGCCTAGTTATATCCTCAATACTGTAACAGGACTCGTCGCCCTTATACAGTGTCAGGATATACTCGAGGTCACTACAGAGGCCTCGTCACTAATCAATGTAGGCCGACAACAAGAATATAGTGTCCCATACCACCATAATCTGCTCACGAGAGTGGGGTGCTCACTGGTCACTACGGGGAGACTCGTCACCCCAGCGTAGACCGACAGCTCAACCACGGTGTCCCATACCACCATGTCCAGCTCATGAGTCTTAGGGGATCACGGTACTACGGTTAACGGGAGTTTCACTGGTAAGCTCAGTGCCTTAGATTCAAACAGTGGCGACCAACATGGTGAACAAACATCAGTCAATCAGGTTAGTAGATAAGCTCAACTAGGCCAAGCGCACGTTGAGTTGAACGACATGGAATGCATAAGCACTCCGTATGGCCTAACCACTGTCGAACATCCCAAGTACGACACAGATTCGTTAAACTCATCCTGTGTGGCGAAAATGACCTCAACCACTATTTACAGAATGGTTACCGATTACCTGGAATGTAGTACATCCCCAATGACGTACAAGCTCAAATATAAGCTTATGATTCATATTCTACATTCATATGAACATTCATGACATATAACGTGAACTTAAATACAGTACATGGAGGAAATCATACACACATCTAACATGATTCATCTAAGTTAATCAATCCATGGAGGAAATCATACACACAGTTAACATGGTCGAGATTCATAGCTTAACAACCTTAACAATCACACTTTACTAACTACTAACTCATTTAGGCATTCATACAAACACTTAGATTACACTATTCAACATACATCACGTATGTCGACACCATTACATATTACGGCAAGTCCTTTTGCCAAGGAGTTGCCACATACATATCAAGCATATAACAACAACAATTAATCATGGCAATCAAAATAGCATATTCTATACGTATACAGGTATTCTAACACATATATGAAATACGCTATTTATAACATAAAGTATACATATACGTAAATCGAAACGGCTAGCGCATTTGGCATGTGTAATAGCAATCATAACATGAATAAATCATTATCTAACATTGAAAGTGTAACATCCCGAAAATCGGGAGGTCGAGCAAAAACTCGACTCCCGAGTTCCAAAATGTTATTTATGCAACATAGATATGTATGATTGAATGTTGTCTGTGATAATGTATTAAACATGAGTGAGATTAAGCTAAAACAGCATATCACGCTCCAGAGACGATTAAATTTACAAGCGGAAGACTGTGATAGTATGTATAACATATATAAACTATTGTATGTCTCCAGAGTGTGAATATGTTACCAGGTTATATACATACACGTATACTCCAAAAGTAAACCAAAAGGATATACATGAGTGTTCTAAAGATATAAAATGACAAGTGTCAAGGTATCTAATTAACCTCCCTGTAATCCCGTCGATCAGAACACGCATAAAGGAGGGATCCTCCTCCTCCTCATCATCATCAAGTCCGGTTCCGCCTCGCAGGCCGCATTTGGCATATATGAAATACGTATACAGGTATTTTAACACATATATGAAATATGCTATTTATAACATAAAGTATACATATACGTAAATCAAAACGGCTAGCGCATTTGGCATGTGTAATAACAATCATAACATGAATAAATCATTATCAAACATTGAAAGTCTTGAAAACCATAACCTAAATGTATATAGTCCGCACCTTAAACCAGAAAATGCATATAAGATGTGATTCAGACGATATGTCTTCGTCAACGACGGATGCGCTACCTAAGGCATGAAACAGGTTAGCTATAACTTCATTTAAACTATTCTAAGCTTCAAAACAGGTTAGGGTTGGCTTAACTTACCCAAGAACGAAATCAGAATCACAGTAAGAACGATTCAAATACGCAGGTTCGATGTGTAGATGAACTGAGAAGAATCCTACGGAGAATCAACAGGTTCTCTCTCACTTTCTCTCTCTTTTCTCTCTCTTGGAAAGCAAGGGTTTAGAAAATTCGTATGGAATGTGGGAATGAGGGTTTAAAGCCTTTTTATAAGCCTAAAGTCGACGGAAATAGCCTTAGGGTCAAGGTTTACTTAGGTTATAACCAAATCGGGCTCTTTCTGATCCAACGGAGCACTTCTGGAGGTCCTCTTATCAAATGCGGTCGGACTTAAGCTCACTAATATTGGATCTTTAATAAGTTAAGTTTTCAGTCCGATTGGGTTTCCAGATCATCCGTGGTGGACCAGCTACAATTCAACGATTACCGAAATTCGATCAGAGTTACAAGTACTTTGACATGTATGGGCCATCATTCCTGATCCGAGGGTGCATTTGGGTTGAAATCTAATTGTCAGAATGCTTAGAAATAACACGCAAGCGAAATGATCTAGATTACTTAAAATTATATTTAATTTTCTAAAAATCTTCATTTTCTCACTCTCTTCACTCCGGACTTAAGGAAATACTCTTAGGACATCGTTTGGGCTTGATTTTTGAGGTGATTGTTAAGTCCAACTAAGCGGTCATAATGGTCTGAGTTCATAGCTATCAGACTTTCGATGTGCGGTCTAGGTCCAATACGAAGTTACAAAGTATTCCCGGGAGTAACTGGGTTTAGAGTTGGATCCTAAATTTTAGGGTAATATAGTGTCAATGATTCTATAGGTTTTGGGTCTTACAGATCGTATTGAAAGTTATTAGTGCTAATCTCACATGTAATCTAGTTTAGCGCTAGCTAAAACACATTAAATTTCCAAGGGATTTGGTTCTAAATGATTTCTGCTAAAGGTCATACTCGGGTCTAAGTACAAATTTTTCTAAGTCGTTACAATCTACCCCCTTAAAGAAAAATTTTCATCCTCGAAATTCGTACGTTCTCATACTCCTCAAGGATCTGGGGATAATTCTTCCTGACCTCAGCTTCAGTCTCCCAGGTAGCTTCTTCTTCGCTGTGATGCGTCCACAGTACCTTAACAAGTGGGATTACCTTGCTACGCAATACCTGCTCTTTCCTATCCAAAATACGTGTAGGGCGCAGTTCATAAGTGGCATCCTCGCTCAACTGCACCTGCTCCCATCTGATAATATGTGACGGATCAGGTACGTACTTCTTCAACATGGACACATGGAAAACATTATGCATGCCTGCGAGTGGTGTGGGTAAAGCAAGGTGATATGCTACTGCCCTCACTCGATTAAGTATCTGGAATGGGACAATAAATCTCGGCGTGAGCTTTCCCTTCTTACCAAATCTAAGAACTCCTCGCATAGGAGAAACCTTAAGGAACACATGGTCTCCAACATCAAACTCAAGCGGTCACCGTCTCGTATCGGCGTAGCTCTTCTGCCTGCTCTGCGCTGAGAGTAGTCGGCGACGAATAATTTCGATCTTCTCTGAAGTCGCCTGAACCAACTCTGGGTTAATCAGAGTCTTCTCGTTCACTTCTGCCCAACAATGCGGCGCTCTACATGGACGACCATACAACACCTCATATGGAGCCATACCAATACTCGCCTGAAAGCTGTTGTTATACGCGAACTTTGCATAAGGAAGACAGTCATCCCAACTATCCTTGAAGTCCAACACATAAGCTCGCAACATATCCTCCAAAATTTGATTCATATGCTCGGTCTGCCTGTTTATCTGCGGATGGAACATGGTACTGAACTTCAACTTCACACCCATCACTTCCTGAATACGAGTCCAGAAGATAGATGTGAATCGGGTGTCTCTATCTGACACAATCTCCAAGGGAAATCCATGTAGGCGTACAATCTCCCTAATATATAATCTAGCCAACTCGTCTGCAGAATTTGTGACTCTGATCGGTAGAAAATGAGCTGACTTCGTCAACCTATCAACGATCACCCAAATAGAGTCTTGTCCCTTCCTTGTCTTCGGTAGTCCAGAAATAAAGTCCATGGAAATAAAGTCCTACTTCCATTTAGCTATGGGCATGGGCTGAAGTAAACTAGGAGGTCGGGGATGCTCTTCCTTAACCTGCTGGCATGTGAGAAAATGGGATACGAACTCAGCAATGTGGACCTTCATATTGTCCCACCAGTACGATCTTTTCATATTCTGATACATCTTCGTGCTTCCTGGATGCATCGCGAGCCTCGAACTGTGGGCTGACTCAAGAATCTCTCATCTCAAGTCAGGTATGTCTGGAATGCATAGGCAGCCTCGATATCGTAAGCCCCCATGCGTACCAATAGTCCACTCAGAGTTCCCTTCAGTACCAACCCGCTCCTTCATCTTCATCAGAAGCTCATCGCCTGCCTGAGCCTCAATAATACGGCCATTTATGAGTGGTTGTACACGAATATGTGCGACGACTTCATACGACTCTTCCACTGTGAGCTTCTGCTCAAAGTCTCGCATGAATTCCACCATATCTCATTCTACAATCATAAGCGGAGCCATAAATTTTATAGTCTTCTTGCGGATCAACGCATCTGCCATAAGATTTTCCTTGCCAGGATGGTAGGAAACCTCGAACTTAAAGTCTTTCAAGGTCTCCATCCATCGGTGCTGCCTCATATTCAAATCTCGTTGTGAGAATATATATATAAGACTCTTGTGGTCATAAAAGAGCTCGAACTCTTCTCCGTAGAGCTAATGTCTCCAGAGCTTTAATGCGAAGATGACAGCTGCCAACTTTAGGTCGTGTGTAGGGTAATTCTCCTCGTGCTTTCTTAATTGTCTCGAGGCATACGCAATCACCCTGTTCTTCTGCATAAGGACACAACCCAGACCAACACGAGACGCGTCAGTATATATCATATACTTAACCCCTTACTCTGGCAATACTAGCATAGGGGCGGACGTCAACTTGTCCTTCAGCTCCTGAAAAGTTACTTCAGCCTTTTCATTCTAGGCAAACTTCAAGTCCTTCCATGTCAACTGAGACAACATCTGGCAATCTTAGAAAAATCTCGAATGAATCATCGATAGTAGCCTGCCAGACCTAGAAAACTCCTCACCTCGGTAACTGAACTGGGCTGCTTCTAATCCTGAACTGCAGCTACCTTAGCGAGGTCAACCACAATGCTTTCCTTAGACACCACATGTCCCAGGAACTTAACTTCTTCCTTCCAGAAGTCGCATTTCTTATACTATACGAACAATTGGTTCTCCCGGAGAGTCTTCAATACCGCTCTCAGGTGCTCCTCGTGCTCCTCCCGACATGGGGAGTATATCAAAATGTCATCGATAAAGATAACGACGAACCGGAACAGAAATGGCTGAAACACTCTGTTCATCAGATCCATGAACACGGTCGGAGCATTCGTAAGTCCAAAAGACATCACAAGGAACTCATAATGACCAAAACTGGTCCTGAACGCAGTCTTCTACACGTCCTCATCCCTGACGCGCAACTAATGATACCCAGACTGTAAATCTATCTTCGAGAAATAACGTGTCCCCTTCAACTGATCAAATAGATCATCAATCCTAGGCAAGGGATACTTGTTCTTCACTGTCACCTGATTTAGCCTGCGATAATCAATACACAACTGCAGGGAACCATTTTTCTTCTTCACAAACAAGACAGGCGCTCCCCAAGGTGACACACTCGGTCCAAAAAACCTTTCTTCAAGCAAACTATCAATTTGTATCCTCAACTCCTCTATCTCACATGGAGGCATACGATACGTTGGTAGGGAAATAGGTGTCACACCCGGCACAAGATCAATGCTGAAGTCAATCTCGTGCCGAGGAGGAAGCCCTGAAATCTTCTCAAACACATCCAAGAAATCGTGAACTACTGGCATATCTTCTAGCATCGGAACATCAGAACTCTCTAATATGGAAGCATAGGTGCTAACACGCCAAGACCAACTGACCTAAACTGGAAAAGAGAAGGTTGTGCCCTCAGGTCCATAGGCTGTCACAATTCTGACCTCATAATCAATCTCTGCTCTCATCTTCGTGAGCCTGTCCATCCCAAAAATAACATCATAATGACACAGTGGGGCGACAATCAGGTCGACGACCACTGTCCTGCTACCCAAATCTATTGAGCAAGACTCACAAGTCCAAGTAATATTTGATGTAGTCCCTGAAGCTATCGCAAGTCTCACTCCCTTCACAGGAGCCATAACCAAACCTAGCAGCTTGACCACAGCACAAGAAATGATCGAAACAGTGGACCCAGTGTCCACCAATAGGAAGATGACGTACCTAGGTGTGCGCAGGAACCTCGAATGATGACGGTGCTGAATCTGCCTCGGGTGCCTCAGCTGTGAGCGCATGAACCCGAGCCTGCTGTGGGCGATGTGGTGGAGGAACCATGGGCCATTGTGGCAGCCTGAAACGAGGTGTTAGAGGTCTGAAGGAAGGATAAGCTAGTGCTGATCGAAGGGGTGGTGCTGAAATGGCCTGAGGCATCGGGCAGTTGATCCTCTGAGGCGACGAGAAACCACTGTCTCGCATCCTGGAAAAGTAAGAAATCTCAGTGTGGCCAGGACTCTTGCAATAGCTGCACCACACATCAGGATGCCTCAAATGGGTAGGAGATGCAGAAGACCCCTATGGTGAATCAAACCGAGGCCTCTTACCGAGAAAAAGCCTACTCACGAAATCAAGTCGCGGCCTAGGAACCACAAGTGCACGCGTGCTGGACAACCTCTCCCCGTCCTGCTCTGCTTACAAGGACATGCTCACCAGCTCCGCATAAGAAGAAATGCTCACACAGCACATCTTCGATCTAATCTCGGGCCGTAAACCCTCAGAAAAATGCTGCATCCTCAACGATTGATCACCCAGAATCAAAGGAGCATACCTGTACAGCTCCGTAAACTGATTCTCATACTCCGTCACCGACATGCCTCCCTGGTTAAGGTGAAAGAACTCACTCTCCTTCTCGTGCCGGTAAGGGACCAGAAAATACTTCTCGTGGAAGCAAGCCTCAAATGCCGTCCACGTCCACTCAAATCCCTCCGTAACTGTGCGGAGACTGCTGTCCCACCATAAGCTAGCCTCCTTCCCAAACATGAAGGTGGCAAGCTCAACCTGCTCTGCCTCGGAACAGTGCACTGGCCTAAGCATCTTAGAGATGCAGTCTATCTAATACTCAGCCTACTCAGGTTTGTGAGTACCTAAAAATGTAGGGGGCCTCAAGCGCTGAAACCGCTTGAATGTACCGCTCACACTAGTATGCCCAACAGGGTGTAGAGGCGAGGCAGGTGGAGTCTCCACCATCGACTGTGCAAAGATACCAGCCATGGAGGATAAGAACTGCTGTTGCTACTGCTGCTGTTGTATCTACTGCTGCTGTAACAACAGCATCATCTGCTCTAGCCTATCAGGAGGCGAAGCAGACTATGATGTAAAAGGAGTCGACGCAGACGCACGGTTCTGCTCGAGAACCGCTGGTGTGATAGGAGGCACCACAGAAGGTGGCCCAGTAGTAGGACCAGAAGCTGCCTGAGAACTCGGCATGGGATCTGAACGAGATGGGCCCGAATAAGGGTCCATATGAGTATCGCACAGGGCAAGGGCCCCGTCGAGCGAATCTCCTAGAGAAAGACGGGCCGAAGATCTTAAACCCTTAGGTGGCATACCCTACACACACAGAGGGTAGCAACCAATAAGATTAGGCATTCACACAATCCATCCACATCATTAACTTCACAAACCAAGCATGTGAACAAAATAACTAAGCTTCAAATACTAAACTTCAAACACCAAACAACTACCAACTACTAAACAAACACCAAACCACACATCAAAATAAGCAACGAATAAGCAAACAACGACTACATAAAGCCAATTCATCAGAATCTGGTGATGGAGAAGGGGAACCCTTATCCTTCAGGCAACACAAGATTGTCTTCAGTGTGTGGGTTACTTTCTTGAACTTACACTTTACGAGGTCCCACAAATTCACAATATCCTGTCGAAGAGCAGCTTGAGCCTCCTTGAGTTAAACTATACGGGTATCCCTATCAGCTTGAGTCACAGGAGGAGGACTCTCATCAGTATCCTGAGCCTCCTCTTCTTCTTTATCCTGCACTTCTTCCTCTATCTCTGCCCCACCTTCTTCTTCACTTCCTTTTTCTTCACTACCTTTTTCTTCACTATCATACTCATCCTCGCTTTCATCAATTTGGGCCTCTCATTGCCGAGGCCCCATCTTCATCTGGTTAAGAGTAGTCTCACTGATATAATGGACCAGCGCTGGCAACTCCGCCCCAAGTCTATAGGAAAACTTGAGCGCAATCTTGCAGATGAGTCGGCCGAAGGGAAGCGACTCAGTCATTCTTCTCGATCGTGCGATAAGGATGATCTGTCGCAGGATAAACGTAGGCACGCACACCTTCGCTCCCTACCCCACTTAATATAGAAAATTCACTATGAGACGCGTGCATTCACTGCGATTGCTCCACCTGGGATAAACATTGAACGTGCAGATGTGGTGAAGTAGATAAAAATTGCCTGACATATGGGTTGCTAAGAGGCTCTTGTTATGTTGCTACTCAACCAAACGACCACATAGAAACCTGGTGCGGTGATCCCTCTCACGAGCACTGTTCAAATTTCTTGCACTTGGATGTACCTCTCCAAGTGACACATTCAAGAGTCGAGCTATTAACCCAACATTGATTGTGGCTTACCGATCTCTGTCGAAGAGGATCTTGAACTGCAACGGCTCCAGCATAGGGTCCCGAATATGATCATAGAAGGCGCGAATAGTACTCACATTTGCACGAGACTGGCCCTCAAATAGCGAACCCCACCCGACAGCTTCTAAACACTCGAACA
The DNA here is from genome assembly GCA_037074715.1 of Magnolia kwangsiensis. Lineage (NCBI taxonomy): Eukaryota > Viridiplantae > Streptophyta > Magnoliopsida > Magnoliales > Magnoliaceae > Magnolia > Magnolia kwangsiensis. Next base: position 54,874,374 of record CM073575.1, on the reverse strand, counting down.
ACAAATACTCACCAAAGAGTCACCCATCCACATGCGCTTCAAAAAGAACCCTACCGTCCTCGTAGACGCCAAGAGCCAACTCTACCAACAACGATCTTCCAAATGGAGCATGGGGATCTAAATCCTGCTTCGTCTGCACTTCTCTCCCAATGCTTGAACTCGCGGTAGCTCCTCTAGGCCGCCTCGAACGAGCAGGATGACTAGGCCCAGCCTCATCCACAGGGGCACACTTCTTACCCATCAGCGAAAGGATGGAGAAAATGGAGAAAATGGCTACAACAACCTCCATAAAAGCCATGGAAGAGTGATGAAATGGAAGAAAAGGGCTGACCTAATTAAGTTTTCACGAATCTGGGCCTCCAGGGGGTTATAAAGACTCAAAGGAAAGGGATATTAAAGAAAGAAAAGAACAAGATAGGATGGGTAATGAGTTTACGCGATTTTAGAGCTTACAAGAGGGCTTTAGAAGCTTAAATCAAGAGAAATGGGAGGATTAGGTGATGGGTATGACTAAGCATGATGGAAGAGCGTGAGGCTTGAAAGAAAGTGGTAGAAAGAAGGATTGGAAGGGCGATTTGAGAGAGGTATGGACTTTTTCAAGGAAAAAGGAAAGCTTGGGAGTGAGGTTTGTTAAGGAAGTGACGGATTAGAGGTGAAATAGGAGTCAAACCCTATACCATAGGGTCCCACTAAGCCCCAAAAGCCATCTGCCTGAAAGCCCAGTCCCATCTGGGCCCGCCGGTCGGTGAGGCCCTCGTCGGCCATTGGACAATCCGGCGAGGCCTCGCCCCATGGGCAAGGACCTCCCCACCCCCTGGGTCTAAAAATGTTAAGGTCCCACCCTGGAACCCCCTGAAACTGATTCAGTTGGCCCCCTCCTCCAATTTGAGCCATTTCGGGTCATTTTGGAACTAATCTGATCTCTATTCACTTTTACTAATTTTTAATGGATGGAATAGGATGAAACGTTGTCTATACCCATCAATTGATGGTCTAGACTTGATTTGGGGTCGATGTGTGTGATCAAGCGTGTACACGGACTCGATCTCGGTGATCATTTTTAGTAAACTTTCTCCAAAAGATAAACTGGGAGTCCTAGTTCTATTTCTAGATTGTTCTCGCACCCTCCTACGCTATAGTGGCATCAACGTGTGTTGTGAGACCCTAACCTAGGTCCAGTTTAATCCAGAACCTGGCTCTAATACCAACTTGTAATGCCGGGCAATATATACAACTGTGTCTCAAAATACATGTATCAAACTGTGCAAAATCATCATATACATATCCCAGAATCCCCGCTGGTTAGGACAAGGTTCACATGAACCTGTCAGAAAACTGCATAAATGAGAACGCCTCCTCGTCCTCGTCAAAATATGGCTCTGCCTCATAAGCATCGCCGTCACCTGTAACTAAGTCAGAGTCTGGTTGGTGTTTAAGCACCATCTCAGAACGTGGGATTGAGTGATCAACTCAGTGGTACTATACAGTAAAGGTTAACATGTTATCAATTCAATCAAGCAGTACAATCAAACATGTCCTAGATACTCTTGTTAATGCAAGAATGATATGAGGGAATGATGCATGCTCTCACCGCAATCTCCCTCTTGTGACAACATCTAACGATCGTGGCATGAATCACTACCACTGTGTTCTCACACCAGTTCCAATGGCACATGCAGTGCGATGTCATGAGTGTGATTACTAAGTTCTTATTAGTCCTTTTCATAAAGCAGGATTGGAAAGCTAAGACACCTTCCTTATATTAATCTCCAAACATTGATCAATTTTAGGGTCGTCAGTCCTAGCAAATCTCATACAAAGTTACATTTCTAGGTCACTGCAAGGGCTGTCAGGGCTGTTGCATGGCTACTCCCCCATCACCAAATCAATACAGGCTTAGTTATATCCTCAATACTACAACATGACTCGTCGTCCTTATGCAGTGTCAAGATATACTTGAGGTCACTACAGAGGGCTCGTCACTAATCAATGTAGGCTGACAGCAAGAATATAGTGTCATATACCACCATAATCTGCTCACGAGAGTGGGGTGATCACTGGTCATTATGGGGAGGCACGTCGCCCCAGCGTAAGCCGACAGATCGACCACGGTGTCTCAAACCACCATGTCCGGCTCATGAGTCTTAGGGGATCACGGTACCACGGTTAACGGGAGTTTCACTGGTAAGCTCAGTGCCTTAGATTCAAACAGTGGCGACCAACATGGTGAACAAACATCAGTCAATCAGGTTAGTAGATAAGCTCAACTAGGCCAAGCACACGTTGAGTTGAACGACATGGAATGCATAAGCACTCCGTATGGCCTAACCACTGTCGAACATCCCAAGCACGACACAGATTCGTTAAACTCATCCTGTGTGGCGAAAATGACCTCAACCACTATTTACAGAATGGTTACCGATTACCTGGAATGTAGTACATCCCCAATGACGTACAAGCTCAAATATAAGCTTATGATTCATATTCTACATTCATATGAACATTCATGACATATAACGTGAACTTAAATACAGTACATGGAGGAAATCATACACACATCTAACATGATTCATCTAAGTTAATCAATCCATGGAGGAAATCATACACACAGTTAACATGGTCGAGATTCATAGCTTAACAACCTTAACAATCACACTTTACTAACTACTAACTCATTTAGGCATTCATACAAACACTTAGATTACACTATTCAACATACATCACGTATGTCGACACCATTACATATTACGGCAAGTCCTTTTGCCAAGGAGTTGCCACATACATATCAAGCATATAACAACAACAATTAATCATGGCAATCAAAACAGCATATTCTATACGTATACAGGTATTCTAACACATATATGAAATACGCTATTTATAACATAAAGTATACATATACGTAAATCGAAACGGCTAGCGCATTTGGCATGTGTAATAGAAATCATAACATGAATAAATCATTATCTAACATTGAAAGTGTAACATCCTGAAAATCGGGGGGTCGAGCAAAAACCCGACTCCCGAGTTCCAAAATGTTATTTATGCAACATAGATATGTATGATTGAATGTTGTCTGTGATAATGTATTAAACATGAGTGAGATTAAGCTAAAACAGCATATCACGCTCCAGAGACGGTTAAATTTACAAGCAGAAGACTGTGATAGTATGTATAACATATATAAACTGTTGTATGTCTCCAAAGTGTGAATATGTTACCAGGTTATATACATACACGTATACTCCAAAAGTAAACCAAAAGGATATACATGAGTGTTCTAAAGATATAAAATGACAAGTGTCAAGGTATCTAATCAACCTCCCTGTAATCCCGTCGATCAGAACACACATAAAGGAGGGATCCTCCTCCTCATCATCATCATCAAGTCCGGCTCCGCCTCACAGGCCGCGCCATCATCTGCAATCAAAAAAGGGTCTGGTGGGTATCCAGGAACACCATCCCATAACGTAGGAGTGAGTGATCAACTCAGTGGGATCAGAGACCAGAGATTAGCATGTTATCAAATCAATCATGCGATAATAGTAAAGCAGTAAATCAGACAATCCCAATACTGTTGTTAATGCAATATGACATGACGTGATGTATGCCCTCACCGACGATCTCCCTCATACGGCACCATCTTACGACCGCGGCATGCCACACTCCCTTAAGTGCTCCACATCTTCCAGGCACATGCAATGTAATGGTGATATGATTTTCAAGTTGTTATTAGTCCATTCAAACAGCAGGATTGGGAAACTAAGGTACTTCCCTTATATCAATCCCAACACAGATCCTGTCTAGGGTCATCACTCCTAGTAATCTCATACGAGGTGTATTTTGTAGGTCACTGCAAGGGCTGCCAGGGCTGTTGCTTGCATTCGTTGCACCACTCCCCCATCACCTTATCAAAACAGGCCTATTGTACTCTACTGCTACGGAAGGGTCGTCGCCTCCCGTAGACTCAGAATACACTCGCGGTCACTACAAAGGGCTGTCAGGGCTATTGCTCACACTCGTTGCACCACTCCCCCATCACCTTATCAATGTAGGCCGACAGCAAGAATATAGTGTCCTATACCACCATAATCCGCTCACGAGTCTAGGTGCTCACTGGTCACTATGGGGAGGTTTGTGGCCCCAGCGTAGGCCGACAGCTCGACCACGGTGTCCCATACCACTATGCCCGGCTCATGAGTCTTCGTGGATCAAGGTACCATGGTTAACAGGGTTTACAATGGTAAGTTCAGTACCCTAGGTTCAAGCAGTTATGACTCATGCAGGGTGAACATACAACGGCCAGTCAGGTTACTTAACGGGCTCGACTAGCACGAGCGCATTGCAAGTCGAACGACATGAAGTGCGTGAAACACTTCGCGTGGCCTAACCACTGTCGCCAACTCCAAACACGACTCGCGTTCATCGACACGTCGTTCGTGGCAAAGATAAGCTAACCACGATATTTCTCGGTTACCGACTGCCTGGACTAGGCATAGTCCCAAACATATGGAATCACATCAGCAAATCATGTGAGAGTATTGGAAATGAAATACAACCATGTGAGCATGTTAACACATGTTATAACGTACAACTTAAGTAAATCATCTTACACATGTCTATCACACATATAATGAAATTATGCATATCGCCAACATACAGGACATCATCTCCATCAGCATATTAATTGAGAATTCAATCTCAAACTAGATCATAAGGAAATCATCAAGCACATGTTATAACATACCACTTAAGTGAAACATCAAGCATATGCATTTCATACATATAATGAAATCGTACATATGGCTAACATGTAGGAAATCATTTACATCAGCAATTTAATTGAGAAATCAATCTCAAATTAATTCATAACACCATTTAATTCGATACATACTAATACAAGCATTTATACAAACACTTACACTACACACTTAAGTCTACATATAGTATGTCGACCCGAAGTGCGCATTTAGGCGAATCTCTTCGCCAAACTAATTATGCACGTATTCCTAACATTCTAATACAACAATAAACCATGTCAATCACATCAGCAAAATATGAATGAAATCAGTACTTCCTACAAATGACTAAAATACCCTAAATCTCATATTCTACGTTGGTTTACGAAACAGGAAATGGACAGCATGTTGTACATGTCAAACGGCGTTGCCGTAGATAATCTACTATTAAACGACATTGAAATCTTTGGAAACAGTCAATCAAAGCATCTAAAATCTGCACCTTATCTCTTATAAACGTATCGTTTCGAACGGAGCGTATACGCTTCGTCTACGGCGACTAGACAACCTAATTTACAACATACATCAGCTATCTAGCTACGGAAATGAAGAAACACTAAATCAACAACTTCTAGGGTGTTTTCTTACCTGAAAATGTGGAGAAATCACCGGCCAAGTGATCAGAGCGTGTTGCTTAGACACGTGCAGCAGCAGCAGCAGGTGGCAGAAAAATCCCTCCCACCTTCTCTCACAAACTCTCACCTTTTCTCCCTCCCAATCTAGGGCTTTTTACAAATTCGGATGGGAGAGAGGAGTGAGGGTTTCAACCCCTTTTATAAGCTCAAAAATTCCCGAAATAGGCTCGGGAACAAAGTTTACTTAGGTTATATCCAATTCTGGGCTGTTTCGGTCTAAAAGGATATTTCTCGAGGTCCCCTGGCCAAATGCGGTCGGACTTAAGCTCATGCATACTGGATCTAGCATACATCAAGTTTTCAGTCCGGCAGGGCTCGCAGATCACACGTGGCGGTCCAGTTTCGGTTCAGCGGTCACCGCACGTAGATCAGGGCTGCAAATCTCATGATATGAAATAGAAATTTTTCCTGATCCGAGGGTGTAATTTAGCTGAATTCTGACGGTCAGAACGCTTAATACTAACGCATCAAGTCATGTGCCAGATTTGAATTTCAAATTCCAAATCTGTCCCTATTTGCACTCTCTTCAGTCCGGGCTGAATGAAATAGCCTGTGGTTATCGGTTGGACTTGATTTTCGAAATGATTGTCAAGTCTAGCAAGGCGGTTCTAACGGTCTAAGATAGGAGGTATCGGACTTTCGACGCGCGGTCTAGATCCAATACAAAATTTCAAAGTGGTCCAGAGAACAAACCTGCTTAGAGTTTGACCCGAGGTTATAGAGTATTATAGAGTCATTGGTTCTACTCGATTTGGGTCTTGTAGAACGTATTTAAAGTGATCAGGGACTGTTTCCCAGCTACTCCAGCGTTGCGCTAGCTAACCTATGCTTAGTTTCTAAAGGAATTAATCCTAAGTGGTTTCTTTGGCTATGGAATTGGGTTCTGAGCGATTCTCCAGGTGTTTTAATTAACCCATTGCCTAAGGACGTCTAATCCCAGATTGGCCAAAATTTAGGGTGTTACAGAAAGTCTTGAAAACCATAACCTTAACATATATAGTCCGCATCTTAAACCAGAAAATACGTACAAGATGTAATTCAGACGATATGTCTTCGTCAACAACGAATACGCTACCTAAGGCTTGAAACAGGTTAGCTATAACTTCATTAAACTATTCTAGGCTTCAAAACAAGTTAGGGTTGGCTTAACTTACCCAAGAACGGAATCAGAATCGTCGGCAGAATAATTCAAATATGCAGGTTCGATGTGTAGATGAACTAGGAAGAATCCTACGGAGAATCAACAAGTTCTCTCTCACTTTCTCTCTCTTTTCTCTCTCTTGGAAAGCTAGGGTTTAGAAAATTCGTATGGAATGTGGGAATGAGGGTTTAAAGCCTTTATATAAGCATAAAGTCGACGGAAACAGCCTTAGGGTCAAGGTTTACTTAGGTTATAACCAAATCGGGCTCTTTCTAATCTAACGGAGCACTTTTGGAGGTCCTCTTATCAAATGCGGTTGGACTTAAGCTCACTAGTATTGGATCTTTAGTTAGTTAAGTTTTCAGTCTGATCAGGTTTCCAGATCATCCGTGGTGGACCAGTTACAATTCAACGGTTACCAAAATTCGATCAGGGCGACAAGTACTTTGACATGTATGGGCCATCATTCCTGATCCGAGGGTGAATTTGGGTCGAAATCTAACGGTCAGAATGCTTAGAAATAACACGTAAGCGAAATGATCTAGATTACTTAAAATTATATTTAATTTTTGAAAAATATTCATTTTCTCACTCTCTTCACTCCGGACTTAAGGAAATACTCTTAGGACATCGTTTGGGCTTGATTTTCGAGGTGATTGTTAAGTCCAACTAAGCGGTCATAATGGTCTAAGTTCATAGCTATCAGACTTTCGATGTGCAGTCTAGGTCCAATACGAAGTTATAAAGTATTCTCGGGAGCAACTGGGTTTAGAGTTGAATCCTAGATTTTAGGGTAATATAGCGTCAATGATTCTATAGGTTTTGGGTCTTACAGATCGTATTGAAAGTTATTGGTGCTAATCTCACATGTAATCTAGTTTAGTGCTAGCTAAAATACATTAAATTTCTAAGGGATTTGGTTCTAAATGATTTCTGCTAAAGGTGATACCCGGGTCTAAGTATGAATTTTTCTAAGTCGTTATAGACTAGATGATTCAGATTACTCTGAACGATCGTGATGGTGGACCACATTGATTCCCAAAAGGACGTTGTCCATTAACATTACAATGTAGAGGCCCCCCTTAAGCCGTGAATCATGTGTGCACACGTGCATCCCAACGTATAATTTTTGTAGAGTTTGATCGGTGGTGGCTTCTCTACTGGATGGACGATTTGGATCATCCGATAGGGCGATCAAGGTGGGCCACAACTCCTTCAAAAAGATGTTGTCTGTTCATGTTGTGGACAACAGAAATACATGAAGACGATTCTCCCTCTTCTCTTTTGAATTTCGTCGACTTCCTAGTTAGTGCACCACTAGTTCACGTGCATTGTGCACATGCATTGCAAGTGGGCCTTCATACTTCATGTTTGGTCCATATGATGTGGAATCCAAGTCGTTCATATGACAGGAAACATCCTACTACGACTACATACCATCTTTTCTCACTTGATGGAGATCAAAATCAATGGTTAAGGGTTGATTTCCCAATTGGGCCACTACTATGATGATCTAGTGGCTAAAAATCGACAAGTATGGTTAATTTATGATAATTAGGCCTGATATAAGGTTTGACATGAACCGGATCATGGGAACCATGCAATTTGGAATTTAGGGGTTTAGGTTAATGACATTTTCATAATTATTATTGATATGGGAATTTTGGTAAATCTAATGGTTCTACATAGTAATAGGAACATTTCTAAGTAATTCTTATAAAAGAACTTACATCTCAATCATTATGGATGAAGGGTTATTCGTTTATTTATTTAAGGGAATGTACATGTATCAAACCACGTGATCAATGGTCAGACGACTTGATATATGGATAGAGCCTATTCCCAATGGTCCGATTCGTGTTTGGAAATCGATGTAAGGTTAGGTTAGCTAGATCGGTACCATACACATGTACATACTAGGTTAGACCCTATGGTAATTGTCATGCCCCAAACTCGAAAACTGGGCTCACAAAATTTCTGATCACTGAATCTGGCACCGACAGCCTTCGTAGAATCCCATTCTCGGCTCCCAGCGCCCATTCGCCAAGTTCTGATCCTGGGATGTTACGAGAAGGATTTTTAACATCAGTTTGATTCGTAATAAGCATAACCAAAGGCATAAGCCATAAATAACAACCAAAAACTTCATTACACTTCCACTATGATCAAAAAATTTACAAGTATAATGAGCATAAAGGGAAATACAATGATAGTGGACGATAACTCCAAAATGATCTGCAAAGCGCTCCTTGCTCAGTGTTACTATGCTCCAACCTCACCTACATGCAATGGTCGTGCATAAGCTTATAGAAAGCTTAGAGGGTGGTGAAAGTTTGTGTGCCATGTAGTAATATGATCATGCAATATCAGAGTAATGCGGAATATGCAGATGGATCCATGAATACCATTAGCCGTACCAAGGCTATGCGATGCAAGACATGAATGATATTGGCCATACCAAGGCCATGCGTGTAATTGCTATGGTTTGAATCCTCTTTGGTTGTCAAATTTTATGTGTCAAAACCTCTATATGTGTCTTGTGTTTGTATATTGTTAAATATGTTCGAGACACCACGTCAACACTTCGAGACAAGAAGATGAACTCCTCAAGCTAGTTCAAGCTATAATATTAACGATATTAAAGAAGAGTTCAAGTTGAAGACTCTAGCTCGAGTTCAAGTTCAAGACTCAAAGTTCACATATATTCAAAATCAAGACTCAAGCATAGTTAGGGAACTGAGCGCAACTCAAATTGACATTGACTTTAAAGCTTGTGAAGTGTTCAAGCTACATCAAGAAGAACTCAAGCTTCGTAAAGTTCAAAGTCTAAGCAAATGAAGGTTCAATGTCCTTATTTATTGAGGTTTGATTGACCTTAGGTTGACCTTTAGAGTAGGTCACTTTGGATACATAATTCATATATCTTTTACAAGTGATTTTGGTTTGTTCTAAGACTAGTCTTGGACCTTGTTCAACTAGTCCAAGCACTGGTTCGACCATTCTAAGAAATTTCAGGACCAGTCCTAGATTTGTTGTAAATTATCAGATTTTTTCAGTTCATCTATGATCAGTCCTGGAGTCAGCTCGATCGGTCATGGGATGGTCTCGACTCGACCTTTGACCAGTCGTACAGCTTCAGCTCAAACTCCAGCGACTAAATCAAGTGTCGCACAACCAGTCGTGTAAGGGTCTCGACCGGTTGTGGACTGACTTCGACCAGTCGTGGACTGCTCACAACCGGTCGTACAACAGTTTGATCTGATCACACTCAAAAATTCAAAAAACTGTTTCTTCTTCAACCAGTCGTGATGACCCTAGGACCAGTCGAAGATGAATTTCTGCAGCTATAAATAGCACACAAATTTTAGAGTTTTTCATCGAAAATTAAGTGAATTTGAAGCTCCACTCTGAGATAAGTTTGTGTTTGATTTTAAGCTATATTGTGCATAATTCTATTTTCTTTTGTTAGATTTTTACTATTTGATTTTATTATATATTCCAATCTGATTTGAAAAGAGAAATTATTGTTTTCCTCCTTCTTGGAATTAAAATCAAATAGAGCTAGCCCAATTTGATTTAATTTAAAATTAATTAGAACTTAGAACCATTATAAAGTGAGCATTGAACTTTCATATTCGAACATCTACTTCAATTAGTTCTTTCAGGTTGCTACGAAAGGAGAAATCTAGGTATTTTATAATTCTGTAAAATTTTCATTCTTTTGGTTTTTGTTTGGGATTCGCCAGAAAAATTCCATTTGTATGGTTATCTGAGGAGAGCCAAAAAACTCAGAATAGTGTGAGTTTTTCGATTGTGTAAGCCCAAGTTAAAAAGACACAATTGTGAAGGTTTTAGGTGCCTGTGAAACCTATTTTGATAGTGAACACTAATATCCCTGTGTGAGGATATTAGGAGTGGAGTAGCATTCTGTGTGGCTGTTGTGAAACAGTTGGTGTACACACAGGCGAACCACTATAACTCTTTGTCTTGTAGATTGAATGCTTGCTTAATTTTTATATCTTCTATCATTCAGATTTGTGGAATGTATGTGTGGATAAGAATATTATAAAGATTTACATTTCAAGCAAGTGTGGGAATGTAGTAATAAATTAGATTTAAATTTCTACAATTTATTTCAATTCATAGAGATGTGTGGGGCTTGTTTGGGAGAGGGTGAAAGGTGATGTGTACTTGAGATGTACTTGACATGTTGAGATTGATGGATTGATGGATTGATGTGATAAGTCATAAAGATTCTCTTGGGTTTTGCAACGCGCGGTGTTTTCCTCGCACCGAACGCTGGCCCACATCTCTTGATCAGGGTATTGCTTCGGCACACGAGTCGTAGCATTGAAACTGCGCCGACGGCACGATCACTATGGTAAAGGTCGTAAGTGGAGCCGACTCGGGTTGACGGCGTGTGAATCAGAGTCGTGCATAAATACCGGTTAAGGGTCGAAGGTTATCGGAATTCGACCGGAAAGACCGTAGAAGTCTACAGAACGGTATGGTCTAAGATACGGGTCTTACGGTAACACTCGAGAACTTTCAATCTTTGGGTATTGAAATGATCGAGGTGTTACACCAACAAAGAGGAGAGTGGCAATGGCCAACTCAACAAAGAGAAGAGTAGCAATGACTAACTCAACAAAGAGGAGAGTGGCAATGGACAACTTAATAAAAGGAGAGTAGTAAGGGCTAACTCAACAAATTGGTAAAGGCAAGGGCAATGCTTGTATCCATCGCCCCGCATAAAAATAATGAAGATCACCCGTAATTAACATCATACCATACTCTAAAGGTGTAACACTCCGAAAATCGGGGGTCGGGTAGAAACCTAACTCCCGAGTTCCAGAACGTCACTTATGCAACATAGATAATGATAAATGCATGTTGTCTGTAGAATGACATTAAACAAGATTGAGACTAAGCCAAAACAGCATATCATACTCTAGAGACAGTTAAATTAGCAAGCGGAAGACTGTGATATATACATAAAATATATAATTAATTGTAAGTCTCCAGAGTGTGAACATGTTACCAGGTTAATTAAATACATGTATACTCCAAAAATGGAAAGAAAAGAATATACATGAGTTCTCCAAAAATATAAAATGACAAGTGTTAAGGCATCTACTCAACCTCCCTGTAATCCCGTCGATCAGAACACGCATAGAGGAGGGATCCTCCTCATCATCATCAAGTCCGGCTCCGCCTCACAGGCCGCGCCATCATCTATAATTACAAAAGGGTCTGGTGGTGTTCGGAACACCGTCCCGTAACGTGGGAGTGAGTAATTAACTCAGTGGAATCATAGAGCAAAGATTAGCATGTTCTCAAATCAATCATGTGATAATAGTAAAGCAATCAATCAAATATTCTTAGATACTGTTGTTAATGTATGCATGAGATGACATGATGGATGCCCTCACCGACATTCTCCCTCATGCGGCACCATCTTACACCCCCGGCATGCTTGCGTTCCGCTCAGTGCTCCACATCTTCCAGGCACATGTAATGTGATGAAGATATGATTACTGAGTTATTATCAGTCCTTTTCATACAACAGTATTAGAAAACTAAGGTACTTTTCTTATATCAATCCCAACACAGATCCTGTCTAGGGTCGTCACTCCTAGTAATGTCATACGATGTTAAATTTGTAGGTCGCTGCAAGGGCTGCCACTCGTTGCACCTCTCCCCCATCACCTTATCAGTACAGGCCTAATTATCCTTAAGACTGCATCAGGACTCGTCGTCCCCATGAGGTGTCAGGATAAACTCAAGGTCACTACAAAGGGCTCGTCACCTGATCAGTGTAGGCCGACAGCAAGAATATAGTGTCCCATACCACCATAATCTGCTCAGAGTAGGGTGCTCACTGGTCACTACGGGGAGGTTTGTGGCCCCAGCGTAGGCCTACAGCTCGACCACGGTGTCCCATACCACCATGCCCGGCTCATGAGTCTTTATGCATCAAGGTACTATGGTTAACAGGGTTTTCAATGGTAAGTTCAGTACCCAAGGTTCAAGCAGTTATGACTCATACATGGTGAACATACAATGGCCAGTCGGGTTACTTGACGGGCTCGACTAGTACAAGCGCATCTCAAACTGAGTAACATGAAGTGCATGAAACACTTCGTGTGGCCTAACCACTGCCGCCAACTCAAAACACGACTCGCGTTCATCGACGCGTCCTCTGTGGTGAATAGAAGCCCACCACTAATTCAATCCATTACCGACTGCCTAGACTAAAGCATAGCCCCAGACATGTGCAATCCATACTAGTGATCATATGAGAGTAATAGAATTGAAGTTCAACAATACAAACATGTTAATACGTGTTATAACATACAAAGTAAGCAAATCAACCAACACATGTATTCCATACATATAAGGAAATCATTTCATATAGCAAACATGTAAGAAATCGTATACCACATCAGGTGGATTGAGAATTCATTCTTAAAACTAATTTACAACACCATTTACTCAATACATACTAATACAAACATTTATACAAACACTTATCTACACACTTTAGTCTACATAGCGTATGTCGACCCAAAGTGCGCAATAGGGCGAATCTCTTTGCCAAACAGATTATACATGCATACATAATATCATAATATGATGAATTTACATGTCAAGCATTTTAGCAAAACACGGACGTATACAATATTTTCTATAAATGCCTAAAATACCCTAAATCTCATATTTATCGTACGCTATTGTACATGTCAAACGGTGTTGCTGTCGATAATCTACTATTAAACGACATTGAAAGCTTTGAAATCAGTCAATCAAAGCGTCTAAAATCCGCACCTTTTACCGTAGACGCCTAACGATTCGAATAGAACGTCGATGCTTCGTCAACAGCGCAAATGCGACCTAATGCACAAGTACATAAGCTACTTTGCTATTTGAATCCAAGAAATCCCTAAATCAGCAAGTGGTTAGGGTTTTCTTACCTAGAAGTGCGTTGGAATCACCGGGAGGGTGATGCAGGCAGGTGGATGCGGCACGTGGAGCAACAGGGAAGACTCCCAGGAGAGAGCTGCAAATCTCCCTCCCTTTCTCTCTCTTTTCTCTCTTCTCTCCCCAAATTCGTATGGAATGAAAGAGCAAGGGTTTAAGCCCTTTTTATAGTCCCAAACATTACCAAAATAGACTTGGGGCCAAGGTATACTTATTTTGTAACCAAAGAGGGCTTGTTCTGATCCAACGGAGCATTTCTGGAGGTCCTGTGACTGAATGCGGTCGGACTTAGGCTCCCTGACATTGGATCTAGGTCAGTCAGAGTTTTCAGTCCGATCGGATTTTCAGATCGCCCGTGGTGGACCAATTTCAGTTCAACGGTTACGAGAACTCGATCAGGGATTCCAAGTATACTGACCTGAGTGAGAAATATTCCCTGATCTGAGGGTGTATTTGGATCAGATTTTGACGGTCAGAATGCTTAGAAAGAGCGCGCAAGCGGACGTGCCAGATTTCATAAATTATATTTATTTCTCACTCTCTTCACTCCGAACCCAGTAAAATAGCGTCAGGACATCAGTTGGACTTAATTTTTGAGATGAACTCAAGTCTAACTAGGCGGTCAGGATTGTCTAAGTTCAGGATAATCGGACTTCCGATGGTGCTCCAGAGCCGATACAAAGTTTCCAACGTACTCCAGAGAGCAATCGGGAATAGAGTTTGATCCCAGGCTTTACAGTATTGTAGTGTCACCTATCCTATACGTTTTGGCTCTAGCGGATCGTATTGAAAGTGATTGGTGCAAATTTCACAAGTCATCTAGTGCAGCACAAGGTGATTCTCTTTAGATTTTTAAAGGAAGTAGCCTATAATGATCTCTGTTTGAGATGAAATTCGAAGGGTGGATTGAGGGTATTTGGAAACGAAAGAAGGAAGAGTTTGGAGGGGTGGTTTTTACTAAAACTCTGACGTTTGGAGCAAAAGGAGAGCTTGGAGGGTCACTTTGTGAAGAAAGTACTTGATTGGGGTGTTTTTAACGAACGACCCGCATACCAGGGGGCTACCCTAGCCCCCAAAAACCTCCAGCCCAAAGCCCGGACCCAACCGATGATTTTGACTGGCGATGCATCGCGGAACCGGCGATGCCATCACTGACCAAACTCACAACTGGTGACTTCCGCCCTATGGGGCTGGTTCCCCCTGCCCCCAGGGTCCCAAAAAAGTATGGTTCCCACCTTGATTCATTGTACATTGGCCTGGATAGGCCCACGACTCTGTCCGAGGTGTTTCGGGGCCAATTTACAACTCGGAATGAGTTTATGCATCATGTAGCATATGATTTTGGGGTAGGAGACGCTAATCTATCCAACTAACCTATCTATTTTGTTAAATTCTAAAATTTTAAGGATAAAAGTACATTTTACCCAGTTATTTACTATTCACGGTAAATTTTAGCTTCGGTATTGTTCTTCATCATGAAGACCTTAGGATTAGTGGTCTTTACTATTTAGACTTGAGAATTTGTGGCTAAGATGGAAGTATTTAGAGAAATTCGAAGAATGAGGTGGTGAAGGGTGAGATTTTGAAGGAAATAGGGAAAATTTGATTTTCAGACCTTGGGATTGATCATTGAGAGTGAAATGGTTGACCCATTGCCTAAGGACGTCTAATTCCAGGTTGGCAAAAATTTGGGGTGTTACAAAAGGGTAAATAATTGTTAATGGTAAAATAAACCATTGCAGAGAGAGAATCATAGTAATATGAGAACAAATAAGAGGTAACATAATTCATATAAACTTAAATCAGGGTAAGCTTAAGGAATCCCTCACCTCTTAAGATAAATCACCTTCTAATTGCTAGGGTTGGCATGTACATACTTTAAGACCGATATCTAATCATGATTAACACACTTTTTGTTGTTAGATCATAATAACACATGGTTCGTATAGTTAAGATTAACGACTGGGGTTTGGTCTGCAATGTAGATCTAGGGTCATACAATTCAATGATTTAATTTAAAAACTAGAAATAGGTTATTATATATGTGGACAACTTACCTAATTCAACCCCTAGATCTCAGCCTGATAACTCAAATCCAGTGATGTTGAGTTGGCTCAGTTCAACCTGCCATAGAGAACCTGGAATTAAACTGAAGGGTACAGGTGAACTCAGCAGATTTTCTTGTCAAGTTGACTCAGTAACGACTTGAGCTCCATCTCTCTTATTTCTTGTTCTCCTCTTCTTCTTCTTAATTCTTCTTTCACATTTTCCTTCCTCTCTAGAAAGTCCAGCAATGGCAATGGGAAAACCATACTTTTGGTTAAAACCCAATCGAGTTAGCTCAGTTCAACGTGCTCTCACCTCTTGTTTCCTCCCTTCTTCTAATGCTTTCCTCTGGAATTCTCTTTCTCTCTAATTGTGTCCTTCTTATCCCTTTCACATTGGGCTCGAATTTTGTGTGAGGAACAAATCTTGGTTTCATTACAACAACAACTTGTGCCGCACACGTTTGTACATGGCAGCTTGCTAATTTTCTGTTTAGTTCAATCAGTGATCCTAATCAAGGGTTCATTCCCTCCAATACTTCAAGGGATGATAGGCATTTAGATGGCCAACAAATGAATGGATTGGATCTTTGGATAGTGCAATCTCCACTATTAGTGTTTGTCGTTCAAATGAGGAAGATGACCATTGCTTTTAATGGCCAATTTGGTTTTGGCTCTTCTCTCTTCAAGGTGATCGGTGTGGGTGATTCGGATGAGCCACAGGAAGCTTGTGGGTCGCACAAAACTATCACTCTAAGTGTTTTAAGTGGTGGTTTGTGAAGAATTGTGTTGCGGGTGGCTTTCCACAACCCATTGCATGAGTCCCGATAATCTTGGTATTTCCAACGTAGTGGAGTATTCCAAGTTTTTTTGTATATCTTTGTTGGAATCAAAATTGACTTCCTTGAAGGTTGGATGGTTTGGATTTGATTGAAGAGCCAAAATAGGAATTTTGGGTGGGAGGACTTCTCGCGAGCACAAGAATCTTAGATACTGTTACAACATGAGGAATTTCTAACTCATGGTTCGGTTGTAGGGAATAAGTGGGGTCCACGACGATGGATGTTCAGGAAATCCATTCCACTCATCAGTATAGTCAGGTCGTGTTGGCCCATGAGATATCTTTATTGGAATCGGAATTGACTTCCTTAAAGGTTGGCCAGTTTAGATTTGATTGAAGAGCCAAAATAGGAATTTTAGGTGCGAGGACTTCTTGCGAGTGCAAGAATCTCAAAAACTGTTACAATGTGAGGAATTTCTAACTCATGGTTCAGTTATACGGAATAAGTGGGCTCCACGATGATGGGTGTTCAGGAAATCCATTCCACTCATCAGTTAGTCAGGTCGTGTTGGCCCGTGAGCCCAAATATAAAGTAGTTCTAAGCCTTAGATATGCTTATCTTGGAAGTTCTCCTAGTGAGTGCCAAAACAAACTTGATCTTAATTAATGGTATATGTTCAATGATTGGGGAAATGTGCAGTCAGGATAGATAAATGGTTGGAAAAATTTTAGTGGTTGATCGATGACGGAAAAATTCTAAATTTAAAATACTACCTTTTGCATCAAAAGGAAGGAATTGGCTTTAACGTTCAATGGTGTAGAATCATAGATCGTGGTTTAAACTTTGTATAACCTCGTAGTCATATGAGAACAAACTGTTGTCCAAATTTAAGATGCGATAGACGACAGGAAATGGTTAAATATGAAGATCCAAATTTATAAGGAGTTGGTAAGCCTCGAAAGGATAACTTCACACCTAAGGAAAAGCCTATCAAAGTGGGGTCTTTATACGTCACTCCCTAAACCCGAAAATCAGGCTCACAAAATTCCCTATTGCCAAATTTGGTGTTGACAGCCTCCATAGTACCCTATTCTCGGTTCCTAGTGTCCCTTTCACCAGGTTCTGATCTTGGGATCCTATAAGTAAGATTTTTCAATGTACATTTGTCTCATAAGAAGAATAACCACAAGAATACCCAAATCATAAAGGCAACATCATCATCACATATCCACTAATATAAACATTTTGCTGAAAGGGAATTACATATATCAAAATCAAGCATCAGAAGACTACTGCACGCTCCAAGCTTAACGCTACTACAACCTAACGCCACCTGCATGCATCTATCGTGCATAAGCTTATAGAAAGCTTAGAGGGTGGTGTAAGTGTGTATGATACACGTGCCAAGTATCTAATATAGTGTCATAATCATACAATATCAGAAATACAGGCAAGATCATAAATCATACGATATCAGAGTAAGCAGAAATGTACTGGTAAGTCCATAAGTCATATAATATCAGAGTACATAATGCAGATCATAATGAGCTAAATATTATATACTGTGGATGCAGTGCAATATGCAGATCCTGCCAAGTCTGTCTAAGACATATAAGTGTAAAAATGTGACAATCTAAAATGCCACATGCCGTGGATGAAATGCAATATGTGATGCGAATGAAATGACAAAGCTGGAGTAAAGTCGGGATGATAGTACGAAGTATCGCAGGCTATGAGATCCATCACAAGGGAATTTTATCCAAACAAGTACCATACTTAAATTTGGATAGTCAAACATAATGTGATAAACTCCTGATCTCAGGTTAGTCGTGCACCCAACTGAAATCTTGGCCATGCGAATGTACACGTAACAAATAGTTGCGCAACACCAATCCAAGTGGATAGTGAATGGATGAATGAATGAGTATGTAACTCCTGCTCAGTAGTCTGCCAGTACAGTAATCTACTAACCACTGGTGGCTTGCCCAGTATGGTAGCTCGCCCAGGCCTCATCCCCGCCCACATCACACCCACCCACATCAGCGTCCGCCCACGTGCGCCTGCCCACATGTGCAACAATGACAGGGTGTCATAATATCATGCTAGTCCTCATATCAAGTCCACATATCAGTATGGTTCCTCTCTAAAAAATTATCGGGGTCTATTACACTCCACACTGACCGCCACCTCCCTAGCCGCACAGCCCAGCGAGTGAAAAAGACCTCACTATCCACCTAGCCAGCAGTCTGCCAATACCTACCTAGCTTGTCGATAGTGGACCCATTTATGAGCTGGTCATACTCAGCCTAGCTTATAGCCCCCTTACTCAGGTAAATAAGGCCATACCCCCTCCCAACCGACCACGACATAGTGAGAGACATGGTCTACTGGTATTTGGCACTCGGTCTAGATGTTGGGGCATCTCCTGACCTCGAAGGTTTAAGGACTTTCACCCATAAACATCCTAAGTGCCCAGATGTTCAACCAAACATTTACGGTGTCCCATCTAGCCATCCTTGACATGCCTGTGGAGGTCATGTCCCTGATGTCGCTAGGGCGTACAATGATCATGTCACACATATACGAGATACATGAATCACACCGTCAGTCATGCAGTAATCCTGCGCATACCGCGCGATAATGTGGGGCACTCCGTCTCATAAGGAGTCCCGTAAATGATCTACCCAATGACACAAGCTATGATCAGTCACTACTCATAACAAGCATACATATGATGCGTATGGGCATGAGTCATGAAATTATACCAAGATGTTATAAGGTGATGAACTATCCTCACAATGGAGATGGGCTTAGATGGCCAACATAAAATAAGTATGGGCCTATCAATGGGCCCTAGGGAGAGTCATAATGCAGACATTTAACCATCATTATTCTTACAATGTAGACGTCAAACCATCATTACTCCCAAGGTATAACTCATCATACACATCATTATATTCATCACGTGGAATCATAAATTGTAAGGGACTTTGTATACATCTCATTGGACCTCAGCCCATGGGCGTCATATATATCAAGATGGGTCGTATCACATGGGCCTCATATATATCAGAATGGGTTATATCACATGGGCCTCACATATATCAAGGTGGGCCTCAATGGATGGGCCATAACTACATCAAGATGGGCCTAATCATATGGGCCTCATATATATATCAAGGTGGGCCTCAATGGATGGACTACAAATAAATCAAGATGGGCCTCATACATACCCAAAGAGTTATATTGAAGGATCATTTGGACCATACCACAAATAGCAACGGAGATAATAACTTTCATAGTTAAATAAACCACAGGGCCCATTATAAAATTTATTTTCCAACTAATCTAATCATGAGGTCACAAAGACCTGGATTAAGAGGGAAAATAAATCCCCTATTGATCCGTAACTTCTGTGATCCAAATGGGTTTCAATGATAGACGTTCAAATCCCACTATTTCTTTACGGCATAGTCCACCTGATCAAACGGCTGGTCACATCACGATGTGGCCCACCGTGATGTATTTGAAATCCAACCTATTCATAAGTTAACATAGTGATATATGAATTGAAAACAAAAATATAAGCATGAGTGGAAACTACTATGGCTCCTAAGAAGTTTGAATGGTGGAGGTCACTGTCCACTATTTTAAATGGTGGGATCCACCTGAACTTTAGATCTGACTCATTCTTTAGCTCATGCCATGAAATGAGTTTTCAAAATGGTTGGACGGTTTGGATGCAACACATGCATCATGGTGGGTCTCAGGGACGACGTGGATAAAACATACATCAAGATCAGTCCATAGCATCGTCCAGCACCCTGGATGGTGTAGATAAAATATTTCATCATGGAAGACCCTAACTGTCCCAATTGGATGGTGGGGATACAATACATGCAACAAGGTGGGTCCACGTGGTGGCCCACTATGGTTCTGAATAAAACCGCTATTTGTGTTATCCTTCATCCTAACACGCTGGACGTCCAATGGATGGACGATGTGGATGAAAAGCATATGGTAAGTGGGTCCCATGCTGTCAAAATAGATGGATAGCATGGATGTAACGTACATCACGGTGGTTCCCCACATCCACCATCCAGATGATGGACGGTCTAGATGGGTTTCCAAGGGACGGTGTGTAAAAACACATACATCTGTGGGAGGAGTCTACGTCCCCTACTGGACGGACGGTTTGATATAACCCATACCACATGAGATGGGGCCACAAAAGTTGTTGACGTCAATCACAGCAACGGCTGTGTACCCCCAACACATAAACGCTTTAGATATACAATTCTTACATCTGGTGGGTCTCACATGGGGCCCACCATAACTTTTATCTAACATCCAATCTATTGATAAGGTCACACGAACCTAAATGAAAGGGAAAAATAAATTTTACAATGATCCAAAACTTTTGTGACACCTAAAAGAGTTTCAATGACAGTCATTCAATCCCATTGTTTCCTATGATGTGGGCCACCTAAGCTATGTATATGGACAAATTTTAGGGGGCCCACTGTCCCAAAGGGGACCCAACAAATGCATGGTGTTGATGATCAACACTCATCATGGTGGGGCCCATGGCTGGGACCCACGTCCTAGCCCCCTTTCACTTCCAGCGGAGCAGGACACTGCTGCACATCCTCTGGACATTGCAGTAGCACCTGGTCTTTATTTTTATTTTTATTTTATTTTTTAAAAAATTATTTTTTTGTGGTTTTTCATAAGTGGGTCCCGTATCAGGGGAATCCAACCCAGTCGTTTGATTCCATGGCTCAAGATAGACCCATCAAGACCAATATTTGAGGTATTTTGGGATATAAAAACATCAGGGTGGATTTCAATGGTAAAAATACTGTTTTCTATGTTATGGCCTGACAGATAGTCAGATTGGGTTCATTTTTCAGCTCGACGCCTAAAATGATTTAAGGAACGGGATGGGCGGCTTGGATTGGATCAATACATCAAGGTGGGGCCTGCATGGGAGGTCCACCCAAAAGCCTTACAAAACTCTTTTTTCGTTGTTGTTGTGAACCCATGTCCAGCGTCCCTAGACGCTGGACGGATGGTGTGAATATACAATTCATCAAGGCAGGTCCCACATGGATGTGGCCCACCTGATTTAAATAAATCTAATATTTACGTTTTCCCATCGTCCCAAGGTAGGGGCCACATGGTTTGAATGGCCATGGGTCCATTTGATGGATGGTCTAGATATCACATACACTCAATAAATGGGTCACAAAATAAAGGAAGGAGAGAGAGAGAGAGAGAGAGAGAGAGAGAGAGAGAGAGAGAGAGAGAGAGAGAGAGAGAGAGAGAGAGAGATGATGATGATGGAGGGCTCCACCACTATGAGCCCTCCCTTTCCATGCATTTAATCATACATCAAGTGGGTCCCAATATATGTGGGCCCACCAAATCAAAATCAATGGTGGGGATTCCTTCCCCACCAAAATGGAAGGTCTAGATGACCTTTTTCAAACTAGAAAGTAAACATCATAATGGGGTCCATGGAGAATGGCCCTATCATGGAATGATTATGATAATCAAGGTGGGCCATCGGCCACATCAAGGGTCCAAAGTGAGATCCATACCATCAATTGGTAGGCCTCACTTGGCCCATCATAAAAATATAAAATTTAGGCATATAAAAGCACCCACCGTTCGATCTTCTTGGTCCGATGGAACACTGATCTCCTTGTGCTTCTCTTTGATGGAAGATGATGAGAGATGAAGTGTTAGGATAAAGGATTTTGGGGTGGCAAGTGGGCCACACAACTAACTCTTGCTCTCCTCGAAAATGCTTGGACGTCCACTTTTTACTTGGAATTCTTTTATGTTTGAAAAATGAGAGAGAGAGGGTTGTAAGGAGAGAGAGTAATGGATGATGGATGTGAGGTGAGTGATGGGTGAGCTAAGAGACTTATTGACTTTTGGGATAGATTGCTTGACTTCTGGAAAAAGAAAGCATGAGTTTCTTGTAACGCCTTGGAAAAATCCGTACTGAGACTCGAGTACCAACTCGACCAAAAATCACGTAGGATTAATTCCTTTAGAAATTAAGCATTAGTTAGCTAGCGCAATGCTAGAGTAGCTGTGAAATTATCCCTGAACACTTTAAATACGTTCTACAAGACCCAAAACTTGAAGAACCAATGACACTATAATATCCTGAAACCTTGGATCAAACTCTAAACCCGTTTGCTCTTAGGAACTCTCTGAAACTTTGTATTGGATCTAGACCACGCGTCGAAAGTCTGATACCTACAATCTTAGACCATTATGACCGCTTAAGTGGACTTGACAATCATTTCGAAAATCAAGCCCAACCGAAGTTCAGAGGCTATTTCATTGAGCCTGGAGCGAAGAGAGTGAGAAAAGGGTTGGATTTGAAAATTTAAATCTAAATCTGGCACATGACTTGGCATGTTATTATTAAGCGTTCTGACCGTCAGAATTCAACTAAATTTTACCCTCGGATCAGGAAAAATTTCTCTTTCATATCATGAGACTTGTAGACCTGATCTAGGTGCGATGACCGCTAAACTGAAAATGGACCGCCACGTGCGATTTACGAACTCTACCGGACTGAAAACTGGGTGTGAGCAACATCCAGTGACCATGAGCTTAAGTCCGATCACATTCGGCCAGGGGACCTCCCGAAATGCTCTTTTGGATTGGAACAGCCCCGATTTGGTTATACCTCAAGTGAACTTTGTTTCCAAGCCTAATTTGGGAAGGTTTTAGCCTATATAAGGGCTTTAAACCCTCACTTATCTCACCCATCCGAATTTGCTAGAAACCCTAGCTAGAGAGAGAGAAAAAGTGAGAGATTGTGAGAGAGTATGGGAGAGATCTTCCTGCCACTTGCTACAGCTGCTACACGTGCCTAAGCACCGCATCCCAATCACTTTGTTGGTGATTCTGACGCATTTCTAGGTAAAGAAAACCCTAACTACTTGATGATTTAGCATTCCGTCGATTCAAATAGCAAAGTAACTAATACATCTTGTGCATTAGGTCACCGTTACACTGCTGACGAAGCATATTTGTTCTAATTGAAACGATACACGTTTAGGGAAAAAGGTGCAAATTTTAGACGTTTTGATTGACTGATTTCAAAGCTTTTAATGTCGTATAATAGTAGATTATCGACGACATCGCCGTTTGACATGTAAAACATGCTGTCTGTTTCCCGTTTCGTAAGCGTATGGAAAATATGAGATTTAGGGCATTTTAGTCATTTGTAGGAAATACAGTTTACATCCATATTTTGCTGAAATGTTTGCCATGGATTCTTGATGTGTTAGGATATTAGGAATGCATGCATGATCGGTTTGGTGAAGAGATTCGCCCTAATGCGCACTTTGGGTTGACATACGCTATGTAGACTAAAGTGTGTAGACTAAGTGTTTGTATAAATGTTTATATTAGTATGTATTGAGTAGATGGTGTTGTGAATGAGTTTTGAGATTGAATTCTCAAGTTATATGCTGATGTAAGTGATTTCCATCATGTTGGCTTAAGTATTGATTTCATCATATGTATGTAAGGCATGTGTTGGATGAATTGTTTAAGTGGTATGTTATAACATGTTTCAATATGCTTATATTGTTGTATTTCATTTACATTACTCTCATATGATTACTGATGTTGAATTATAAATGTTTGGGACTATGTTTAGTCCAGGCAGTCGGTAACAGAGTAAATTCGTGGTTGGCTTATATTTGCTACGAAGGACGTGTCGATGAACGCGAGTCGTGTTTTGAGTTGGCGGCAGTGGTTAGGCCACGCGAAGTGTTTCACGCACTTCATGTCGTTCGACTTGCGATGCGCTCGTACTAGTCGAGCCCGTCAAATAACCCGACTGGCCATTGTATGTTCACCTTGTATAAGTCATAACTACTTGAACCTAGGGTACTGAACTTACCATTGGAAACCCTGTTAACCATGGTACCTTGATCCATAAAGACTCATGAGCCGGGCATGGTGGTATAGGACACCATGGTCGAGCTGTCGGCCTATGCTGGGGCCACAAACCTCCCCGTAGTGACCAGTGAGCACATTTGACTCGTGAGCAGATTATGGTGGTATGAGACACTATATTCTTGCTGTCGGCCTACACTGATCAGGTGACGAGCCCTTTGTAGTGACCGCGAGCGTATTCTGAGTCTACAAGAGACGACGACCCTTCCGTAGGGATGAGAGTACATTAGGCCTGTATTGATAAGGTGATGGGGGAGCGGTGCAACGAGTGCGAGCAACAGCCCTGACAGCCCTTGTAGCGACCTACAAATATAACATCGTATGAGATTACTAGGAGTGACGACCCTAGACAGGATCTGTGTTGGGATTGATATAAGGGAAGTACCTTAGTTTCCTAATACTGCTGTATGAATGGACTAATAATTACTTGGTAATCATATCTACATCACATTGCATGTGCCTAGAAGATGTGAAGCACCGTGGGAAAAAAGCATGCCGCGGGCGTGAGATGGTGCCGTATGAGGGAGTATGTCGGTGAGGGCATCCATCATGTCATTTCATTTTGCATTAATAACAGTATCTAGGAATATTTGCTTCATTGCTTTACTATTATCGCGTGATTGATTTGAGAACATACTAATCTTTGCTCTATTATTCCACTGAGTTGATCACTCACTCCCATGTTACAGGATGGTGTTTGCAACACCCACCAGACCCTGTCTTAGTTGCAGGTGATGCGGTGATTCAGGAGGCAGAGCCAGATTACGATGAGGACCAGGATGAGTTCTCATATATGCAGTTTCACGATGGCTTTGCGTAGGTGACCTGAATCGGCGGGACTTCATAGTTAGACCTTATGACATTTTGATTTTTATTTATTTACATGTATATGAGACTCAGAGATGTATTCATACTTTAGAGATAGTTGAGATTTATTTTATTTTCCATACAGTGATATATATATTCTTCAGTCTTCCACTTGTATTTTATCACTGGATCTGGAGTATAGATTGCAGTTTTGGTATAATCTTGCTCATGTGAATGCACTAACTCATCCAACATTAAATTATAATCATATTTGTTGCATAAGTGATGGTCTGGAACTCGGGAGTCGGATTTATACACGACCCCCGATTTTTAGGGTGTCACATTGCTATTGTACTTGTCATGAGGTGATTGATTAATTGAGTGATTGATTGATGGGACATGTTGTAGAGATTCTCTTGGTATTGCAAACATGCAGTGTTTTCTAGAACGGAATGTGAACCCACATCTCCTGGCCTGGGTATTGGATCGGTATGCAAGACGCGGCTTTGGAACCGAAGCGATGATGCAGTCGCAATGGTACAAGTCTCAGATTAAGCTGACTCAGATCTACGAGATACGACTTAAGGTCATGCGCAAATGTTGATTCTGAGTCGCGGGTCGCTAGAATTCGTCTGGAAGGATCGCAAGAGTTGATGGAACAGTATAGACTAGGATACGGGCCTTACATGATATTTCACACTTGGTCTATATTATGGGTAATCCAAGTCATTCGTATGAATAGAAATATCCTACTATGACTACCCACGAGGTTTCTTCACTCAATGGACACCAAAATCAATGATTATGGGATGATTTATCAATTGGGTCACTTTTACAATGATCTAAGGGTTGAAATTTGATGTGTATGGTTAATTTATGATACATAGGCATGGTATAAAATTTCACATCAAATGAATTGTGGGAACCATATGATCTAGAATTCAAGGGTCTAGGTTAATGGTATTTTCATAATTATTATTGATATGAGAGCTTTGTGAAATTTAATGGTTCTAGATGGTTATAAGCATGTTTCTATACAATTCTTACAAATGGACTTATATCTAAATCATTATGAATAAAGTGTTATTCACCAAATTAATTAAGGAATGTACATATATCAAACCACACAATGGATAGTTAGATGACATGTTTAAAATAGGTAAACTTGATGGTTAGTAATCTAATCATGTATGTAGGTGGGTGTATGGTCAATTCTGTAAATAAATGATCACAAGTGGGTTTACTTGGACATATGATGATCTTGTCTTAAAATCATCGGTGGGATGGCTTGATCTATGGATGAAGATTATTCTCAATGATCAGATTCATATTGTAGAATAGATGTAAGGTCTATCATACACATGGATATATTAAGTTAAATTTCATGGTAGCACTTGTTGAGTGTCAAATATTACATATTTTTCCTAATTATATCTTAGTTTTAGGAACATGATAATGCTTAATGGCATATTTTATACATGTTTGTGTGCAAGGTGAATCTGAGAGCTTGGATTAAAAAGAATGGTAAAAGCATGAATTTAATTCTAAAAAATACTAAGGTAAAGGATTGATTTTAGGAGACAGAGAATAAAGAACTCACATGACAAAGATCCAAGGAAACCAGGTACAAAGGATGAAGAAAGAACTTGAAAGACTTTAAAAATTTATAGCATAAAACAGACAAGTTTGGTCCGACTGAACACAAGTTCGGTCTGATTGAAATCGCATAAAATAATTCATCAACCAACGATGAAATTCAGAAGCTAATTCGATTCGATCGATGGACAATTTGGATTGTTCAAAACCCAATTCGATCTGACCTAAGGGAGGATTTGGTACGACTGAAAGTGCACAAAAAGCTTCAACGCTGAAAGGAATTAATTCATTTTGACTGAAGATTAATTCATTCCAACCAATAACTTAAGTTCGGTCTGACCAAACCCAAGCTTTGTCCAACCAAAATCGAGCAACTGACGAAACAAAATCCTGTCAAGCTTTAGACTCAATTTTGGTCTAACCGAAGGCAACTTTGGTTCGATCAATGCATACCGCGATTACGTAAGTTGAGGTGGTTTCGCGATCAAATTGTGAAAATTCTAAGTTGGTGCATAAGATGGAGCTTCACAACTATAAATAGGAGTCCCTAGAATGTTCATAGGTATCATATAGGATTTAAGGAGTGGAACCAAAGGGTGGAGAGCACTGCCAAGAGTTTTTCTTCTTCTTCCTTAATTTATTTTCATGTTTTGTTTAAGAGATTTTGGTTTAATCATGTCTATGGTTAACTAAACCTCTTAGCTAGGGATAAAAGGTGAATGTTGTAGCATGATTAAGATGTTTATTTTGCTTTAATTCGTGTTTATATTAAAATTCATTGATTTCTATTTGATTTTAAGGAATAGTTTCAGTTTTTAATGGTTTATTATGACTCAACTTATAGTAGAAGTTGTTTCAGGCCTGTGTCCTAGTGACCATTTCATTTCTTAGGATCTGGCGATTCACCCCATCACATTCCGGTAACCTGTGACCCGTAAATAGTGTTTGCACGCGACCCTAAGAAACATCCTGTAAACTCAAGTCGACTCAACCCGAAACCTGTGCCATTGCGACCATGTTGTCGCTGCGTTCCAACATCGCATCTTGTGCGTCAATCCGACGTTTAGATAATGAGATACGACCCTTGCATTATCCGGACCATTGATCATGCATTGTGCGACCCATGGTGTCCACGCCCATTTCCCTAGGCAATCATGTGGGTGATGTCCCCCTAGCTAGCTTGGATGACATCATCCTGCTCCCATAGCTTCATGTTTCTTGTAAAGCAATGATGACCCTATCCATGCTTCTCTTACACCCAAATCATTGCCTGCTAGGAGAGAGAGAGAGACTAGCTATCATCATTACCTTTCTCTATCCTTCATCTCTCTCTTTCCCTCTTTTATTCTCTCAATCCTTGGATGTCCCATGCTCTCAAAAAAATAAAAATAAAAAATCCAACCCCTTGCATGCTCGTATACCCCTTCATCCAACCCTCCAAACCCCATCTCACCCATTAAAACATCTTCCTTAGCCCACTAGGATCCCATTGGTGAAAGAATGAGCTTGAGATTTAAAGGTGGGTGCTCCCTAGAGTTAGATATCACTCTCTCCCTACATCACCTATTTTCCTGATGATCATAGCCCATCTGATGTGCTTTACACATCCAAACCATCCAACAGGGTGGGATGCCCCTACTGTCTAATTTTCTGGACACAAGCCGACCCACCTTTCTTCCCTGTCTTGCATGCAAAGGTCTGATGAATGTGGACCTTGGTCTGAGTGTGTGGGGCCCATCTAGGTGGTCCAATCTTGATGTGCATGCTGTTATTTACCTTTTTCTAGCAAGCTTTTGGCCTAGAATTGGACAGTAATATGTTGTTGTCCATATTTTTCTCTAGGCCCATTTGATGTTTGTTGAGGGGTTTAGCTTTGATTTTACCTAGAATTTATGTGTTGGGATGATGCATGTGGACCCCATCTTAATGTATGTGGTGTACCCACACCGTCCAGCAAGGGACGATGGGTCCCACGCATCATAGAGCTGTTGTATTGATGTCAGCAAGCTCTATGGATTTGATCATGAGGTATGTATAATACCCATACCATCCGTCCGTGTGGGACCCACCCCACATGTGTTGCACGTGTGGAGGTAGGGCCACTAGATGTATGCATTGTATATTCACACCGTCCATTACTGAATGGTGATAAGTGGGAGCCCACCATGATGTATATATCCAAGACATCCTGCCCTTTGGCTGGACGTGGGACCCACCCCACACGTGCTGCATGTGTGGGGGTGGGGGCCACCTTGATGTATGTATGCTATATTCACACCATCCATCTCTGGACGGTGCTGCATGGGGCTAACCATGATGTATGGCTCTTATCCACACTGTTCACTGCTTGGACGTGGGACCCACCATGTTATATGCATTGTATATCCTAGTTGTCCATCTGGTGGGGCCCATATAGATTGAACAGGCCCACCTGCTGCTTGTGCAGGGCCCACCTTAAGATGTTTGTTGTACATGGCTGCCCATCTATCCTGGTTGAACCATGGACTGCCCATTAGGCCCATTTTGTGGTGCAACAGGCCCACCTTGATGTGTTGTCTACACCATCTAGCCCCCTGGACGTGGGACCCATTTGATGCATGTTTTAACCTCAGCCATCTAGCCCTTAAATGTCTAGATTGACTGGACTACTATTGGCCCAAAACTCCAGCAGTAGGCCCATCTCCTTATATGATATACACTACCATGTCGAGTAGAATTTAGGCCCCATTGATGCCTTGTTAGGCACACTTTTCATCTGATTGTATAAGGGTCAGATTGCCCAGATTTTTTGGATGTATAAAGGTCCTGATGGACTGAATATCAAACCTTAGAATTTCTTATGATGAGGTTCTA
Source organism: Magnolia kwangsiensis (assembly GCA_037074715.1). NCBI lineage: Eukaryota > Viridiplantae > Streptophyta > Magnoliopsida > Magnoliales > Magnoliaceae > Magnolia > Magnolia kwangsiensis. The sequence continues at coordinate 54,844,740 of CM073575.1, read as the reverse complement.
TTCATCCATTATGGTGGATTATATGGGTTGATTTGTAAACCACTATGTTGAGTATATTGTGCACTTGGCCCAACTATATTTTTAGAGCCTATGGGCCGCCCAAAGAAGCCCACCATGTTGGATGTATTAGACGTAACATACCTCAGCATTTTCTGGGCTTTGGGTTTCCCCTTGTGGCCCACCTTGATGTATGTGGGCTATGGCCTGACCCAAGAGGCCTAATATTGACGTATGAGATAATATAAGTGAAGCCCATTTATTTCCCAGCCATTGTTCGGGCTACGGGATGTTTCATTAGGTCCTTGTATGAGGCCCATTGTGAAGTATATTAGGCCGTTGTGTGAGGCCCATTGTGAAGTATATTAGGCCGTTGTGTGAGGTATATTGTGAAGTAAATTAGGCCCTTGTGTGATGCCCAATGTGAAGTATATCAGGCCCTTATGTGATGCCCATTATGAAGTATATCAAGCCCTTTTGTGATGCCCATTGTGAAGTATATCAAGCCCTTGTGTGATGCCCATTGTGAAATATATTAGGCCCTTGTGTGAGGCCCATTGTGATGTATGTGAGGGCCTTGTGTGAGGACATGGACCCCTGTAACACCCCAAAAATCGGGGGTCGGGTAGAAACCCAACTCCTGAGTTCCAGAACATCACTTATGCAACATTTTCAATGATGTATGAATGTCGACGGTAGTAGTACATAAAACATGAGGTGGATTAAGCCAAAACAGCATATCATACTCCAAAGACAGTTAAAATAGCAAGCAGAAGAACGTGATAGATATATAGAATATATGAACTGCTATAGGTCTCCAGGGTATGAACATGTTACCAGGTTAAACATATACATGTATACTCCAAAAATGATAAAAAAGAATATACATGAGTTCTCCAAAAAAATATAAAATGACAAGTGTCATGGAGTCTGATCAACCTCCCTGTAATCCCGTCGATCAGAACCTGCATATAGGAGGAATCCTCCTCATCATCATAAAGTTCGGCTCTGCCTCTCAGGCCGTGCCATCATCTGAAACTACAATAGGGACTGGTTGGTGTGCGCAACACCGTCCCATAACGTGGGAGTGAGTAGCTAACTCAGTGGAATCATAGAGCAAAGGTTAACATGTTATCAAATCAATCAAGCGATAATGGTAAAGCAAGCAATCAAACATTCCTAAACACTGTGATTAATGCAAGAATGAAATGACATGATGGATGCCCTCACCGACATACTCCCTCATGTGACACCATCTTACGTCCACGGTATGCTTTCTTCCCTCAGTGCTCCACATCTTTCAGGCACATGTAGTGCGATATGAATATGATTACCGAGTTGTTATTAGTCCTTTTCATACAGCAGGATTGAGAAACTAGGGTACTTCCCTTATATCATTCCCAACAAGGATCCTGTCTAGGGTCGTCACTCCTAGTAATCTCATACGATGATGTATTTCTAGGTCGCTGCAAGGGCTGTCAGGGCTGTTGCACGCACTCGTTGTTCCACTCCCCCATCACCTTATCAATACAACCCTAGTTGTACTCTTGTTGCTACGGAAGGGTCGTTGCCTCACGTAGACTCAGAGTACTCTCGAGGTCACTACAAAGGGCTGCTAGGGCTGTTGCTCTCACTCGTTGCACCGCTCCCCCATCACCTTATCAGTGTAGGCCGACAGCAAGAATATAGTGTCCCATACCACCATAATCTGCTCACGAGTTTGGGTTGCTCACTGGTCACTATGGGGAGGTTTGTGGCCCCAGCGTAGGCCGATAGCTCGACCACGGTGTCCCATACCACCATGCCCGGCTCATGAGTCTTAATGGATCAAGGTACTACGATTATCAAGGTTATCACTGGTAAGTTCAGTACCCTAGGTTCAAGCAGTTATGACGAATACAAGGTGAACATACAATGGTCAGTCGGGTTACTTGATGAGTCCGACTAACTCGAGTGCACGTTGAATCGACCGACATGAAGTGCACAAGCACTTCGTGTGGCCTAACCACTGCCGACGATCTAGTACGACTCGGGTTCGTCATACACATCCTTCGTGGCGAATAGAATCCAACCACTAATTCTAAACTGTTACCGACTGCCTGGACTAGAGTATAGCCCCAAGCACAAAGATGTGAATTAGTAATCATATGAGATAAACAGAATTGAAATAACAAGTAATCCAAGCATGTTAGCAACATGTTATAAGATACAACATAGGCAATTTAACTAAACGCAAGTACTTCACACATAAGGAAATCAATTGAAATACAACAAGCATAGAGGAAATCATATACATCATCAAATTAGTTGAGAATCCAGTCTCAACGCTAATCTACAACACCATTTACTCAATACTTACTAATACATACATTTATACAAACACTTAGACTACTCAACTCCAACGTACTTGACGTATGTTGATTACAACATATAATATGATAGATCCTTATATCAAGGAGATGTCTAATACACAACAATCATGTTCTTACATTCAAAACATATGTCAGGCATAAATCATATTAATTTAGGCATTTCAACAAACACTTAGTTTACACACATTAGTCTACATAGCATATGTCGGACAATATGTGCATTAGGGTGAATCTATTCGCCAAACAGATCATACACATATAACTAGTATAGGTGCATGGTAAATACTCATAGCAATCATATCAGCAAAATACGTACGTATACAGTATTTCCTACAAATACCTAAAATACCCTAATCTCATATTCTTCGTACGTATTCGAAATGAAAAACAGACAACATGTTCTACATGTCAAACAACATCCTTATCAGTATCTACCATTAAACGGCATTAAAAGCTTTGAAAAAATGGTAAACTAAGCGTCTAAAATCCGTACCTTAAACCAGAAATTGCGAAACGGAGTTGATTCAGACGATAAGTCTTCGTCAATGGCTCAACGGCAACCTATACCGTGAAATAGGTTAGCTACATCATCACTTATGCTATTTGGAACTCTAGAACAGGTTACGGTTATGATTTCTTACCTAAGAATGAAGCCGGAGTCGCCTGAATAACGATGCGGGTGGATGGCTTTGGCACGTGGAGCAGCAGGGAAGAATCCCAGGAGAAAGCCCCAACTCTCTCTCACTTTCTCTCTCTTTTCTCTCCTCTCTCTCCTAGGGTTTTTCCCAAATTCGTATGGGTTAGATGTGAGAGGGTTTAAGGCCCTTTTATAAGCCCAAACATAACCAAAACAGACTTCAAGTTAAGGTATACTTGTGTTATAGCCAAATCGGATCTTTCTGATCCAAAAGAACATTTCTAGAGGTCCCTTGACTGAATGCGATCAGACTTAAGCTTGTGGATGCTGGATCCTAATCACATTACATTTTCAGTTTGATAGGGTTTTCAGATCGCACGTGGCGGACCAGTTTCAGTTCAGCGGTCACTGAGACTCGATCAGGGATTCCAAGTATACTGACCTGAGTGGGAAATGTTTCCTGATCTGAGGGCGTATTTGGGTTAGATTCCAACGGTCAGAACGCTTAAAAATAACGTGCAAGTGAACCGTGCCAGATTTCATAAAAATGTATTTAATTTTCTAAATATTTTCCTTTTTCTCACTCTCTTCACTCCGGACTCAGTAAAATGGTGTTAGGACATCAGTTGGGCTTGATTTTCGAAATGATTGTCAAGTCCAACTAGGCGGTCATATTCGTCTAAGATTATAGATATCGGACTTTCGACGTGCGGTCTAGGTCCGATACGAAGTTTCAAAGGGTTCCTAAGAACAAATCGGTTTAGAGTTTGATCCTAGATTTTAGGGTAAGATAGCGTCAATGATTCTATAGGTTCTGGGTCTTACAGATCATATTTAAAGTGGTTCAAGTCAATTCTACTGAGTATTCAGTTTGATACTTAACCAAATTCTACCTTAATTATGGCAGAATACGGTCCTAGGGCCATTCTATGCCCCATTTTGAAAAATTTTAGATATCATATTATTTTAATTACTTTTATAGTGATTCATCATCAAGTTTAACCTGACTCCACCAAATTTTATAATATTTCAAGTTGTAGAAAAATTCTAAAAATTTCAGAAGCAGCAGCTGTCCAACAAGTGATTATCGGATAATTGCTCACAACGACCTACTTTAAACTATATTAAATATTTTATTATATTTTTATATAAAACTAGACTCATTTATCTTCAATATTGTTTTTGAATCACCTAAATCGGAGTTATAACGAAATAGATATAATTTTTCAAAGTTTGATAAAAATGTACAGAAAAAGTGGAGAAACCGAGCTGCCTGTCCGCTGTACGGACTAGGCCTCGCCGGTCACTGACCTATTTGGCTTGGGTTCACCCCAGGGGTGAGGTCTTCACCTCCCAGGGATGACGGAAACATGTGGGGCCCACCTTGGATCATCCCGAATTGAGTCGTTTGGGCCCACGAGTCCGTCGAGGCGTTTATCGAGTCTCATTTGCAAACCGAAATGAGTTACACAACGTACAATATATGTTTTTGGGGTAAAAGAAAATAATACATCCAAATAACCTATCTATATCATGAGATTCCAATAATTCCATAATAAAAATCCTATTTTATGCATGTACGTACCATTTACGGTAAGTTTTAGTTTAAGTATAGTTCTTCACCTTTTGAACTTTAGGATTGTGTCTAATATGAAGGTACTTGGAGAAATTTGAAGAATGGGATGGTGAAAGGTAAGATTTTGAAGGAAATGGGTAGAAAAATGATTTCTAGACTTTGGGATTGATCTTTGAGAGTGATATGGTTGACCCATTGCCTAAGGACGTCTAACTCCAAGTTGGCCGAAATCCGAGGTGTTACAGCCCCACTTTATGTTTGCCTCTATGTGGGCCACTCCGTGGGAGCAATGTTGGTTGAACGTCCACATTGTATGAGCAATGATGGTTAAAAGTCCATATTGTAACCTTCCCTTAGGCCCATTGTTAGGCCCATTCTCATCCTTCTTTAAGTGGGTTGACCCAAATCATTGAGCCCCATGGATATTTTCATGATCCATCTATTCATATTGGGATAACTATTCAAAACCCCAAGTGTAGGGTCACGATGTAGTAATAATCTCAGTGAGCCCAAGGTCGAATCTACAGGGACTAATCTCGTGAGTATTCTGAAAGTAACTAGAACTAGAACTAGAAGAAGTTGTATATCTAAATCTAGAATATTTAAAAGTAATTGTGAGAGATTTAAAGAAAAACTTAAGAAATTTAAAGGTGGAAAATTAGGGTTTCCAAGGACCCACTTCTAGAGATCAGGGAGATCTATGCTTAATTCAAGTCACACGATTGGAATCGGAGTCCTATCGTATCCAATTAAAAGATATGTCAATAAAATCAAATCTAAACTTCCTTTGACCTAATTCTCAATGGAAGAGCGATGTGAGAACTAGAAGTGATTCCATCACAAAACCATGCCCATGAGACAATGGCTCAGAATAGGATTTACCAATCCCACAATCAATCTGAGAGAATTTTGAAAGTTAGGGAGGATTCCATCATCCAACCATGTCCAAGGGACAATGGTAAATAATAAGATTTGATAGATTCACAATCCCAAAACATGAAAAGAACATACTCAAAGCTATCGCAGATCTATTGTAATTTAAGTCACAACAAACCATTAAAAACTGAAAGTATTCTTTATAATTAGACTATAATCAAAGTAAGTTCATCATAAACATGAATAAAAGTAATAGAAACATCCCATCATGCTACAAGCTTCACCTCTTAGCCCTAGCTAAGAGGTTTAGCCAACCATGGACATAATTGAATTAAAATATCTAGAAAAAAATATGAAAAACTAAGGAATAAAGGAAGAAAAATCCTTGGTGACGACTCTCCACCCTAGTGCTTTGCTCATCCAAACCTTAGATGATCCCTAGGAGTGCCCTAAAGACTCTTATTTATAGTTTTGTAGCACCTCCTTTCGCACCGACTTGAAAAAATCTAGAAACCGCCTCAAATTTGCCGAGCTTTGATATTATCTAAGGGTCTTCGATATGTCCTTCGATATTATTGATAGGTCTTCGATAGTATAGAAGATCGGTCCAGAATGTCCAGCGATTTTGGTTAAAAATCCTGAATTTCGCGATATTACCTACAAGTCTTCGATATTATCAAAGGCCATTTTGACAGTTTTCCATAATTCGACCTTTTTGGCCTCAGAAACTATTTTCAAGACGATTTTCAGGCTTCCTTTTCTTCACTTCAATTCTTCGATTCTATTCCTTCATCACTTGGTTTCCTTGGATCTTTGGCATGTGAATTATTCAATGTTGGTCTCTTAAGATCTATCCATTGACTTTATGATTCTTGAGCATTAAATCCACTCTTTTGGCACTATTTTCAATCTAAGCTCTTAAATTTACCTTACAACACAAACATGAGTAAAATAGAACATTAATCATTATCATGTTCATAAAACTAAGATACAAATGGGGTCCAATATGCAATATTTGACCCTCAGCACAATCCCCAATGAGCATTTTGCTAGTCCCGAACAAATTATGCGAAAAATGAACCTTAATGTATAATGTTTAACCATTTTTCAGAAAATAATTTTTTATGTAATCAAGTATGATGAGTAGACTTAAGATGAGAAAGTGAGATTTTGAAAACCTAGAGCCAAATCACATAAGCAATCAATTAGATAAGTCCTTTATTCATTAAGTCAGAGCATAGTTTGCATATCAAGTTTTTCAATGTGCTCAATGAAAATACTATCTTTTCATAATGTTAGTCATGCTCATCACTTCAAGATTGGTTAAAAACACAAGTACTGATTTTGAACTTATCCCATTTTCCTTTTTTTTTTAGTCTTTGATTTTATATCGACGGTCATTTGTATTCATTCTGTCTTCTTCAGACATTAAATCCTTTTCAAAGACATTTTTCATTCCCCTCAATGGACCATTTTGTCGATTTCCTATTTTTTAACTGGTTCTTTCTTCTTTTAAAGTGGATAAAATTCTCCAGACACAATTCTCAATATCTTTCAATGATCATCGTACTAACAATGAGAAAATCTAGTACTATTTACCGAAAATAATTTGAATAACATAATATTCAAACTTACTTTTAATCAATTGAATGTAAGAACCATATTTGAAAAATTACTTAGATGACTAGACTTCAGTAATTTTGAATTCAATCTCAATCTTATCATTAACCCAAAACATTCTTAAATATACAACTTATTGCTTTCTAAGAAGATAAACATTAAAAATTTTACAAAATTTTACAAAATTTTCTCAAAACTGAATAAACACTGATTAGTTTACCTAATCTCCTATCACGCCCCAAACTCGGAAACCGGGCTCACGAAGTTCCCGTTCGCCGAATCCGGCGCCGACAGCCTCCGTAGAACCCCATTCTCGGCTTCTAGCTCCCATTCGCCAGGTTCCGATCCTGGGATGCTACAAGGAGGATTTTCAACGGCAGTTTGATTCGTAATAAGCATAACCAAAGGCATAACCCACAAACAACAACCAAAAACTCTATTACATTTCCATTATGATCAAAAACTTTACAAGTACAATGAGCATAACGGGAAATACAATGAGAATGAACAAAAACTCCAAACGATCTGCTACGCGCTCCTGCCTCAACGCTACTACGAGCCAACGTCACCTGCACGCAACAGTCATGCATAAGCTTATAGAAAGCTTAGAGGGTGGTGAAAGTGTGTGCGCAAGTAGTAATATGATCTTGCAATATCAGAGTAATGTGGAATATGCAGATGGATCCATAATATCATGAGCCGTATTAGGGCTATGCGATACAAGATACAAGTCAAGTATACAATCCTCATCTAAGTCCACATGTCAATACAGCTCAACTTTGGGATATCACCGAGGTCTAGTACACTCTAAACCAGATCACCGCCTCATCGCGCGCAATAAGGTAAGTGGAAGAGACCTCACTATCCGTCTGCCAATATCGGCCACGACTCGTCGATAGAGGACCCATTCCTCTAGCTGGTCAGACTCAGCCTAGTATTGCTCCCTACGCTCGGGCGGGTAAGGCCGCACCCCCTTCCAATCGACCACGAGACAGTGGAGAGCGTAACCATCTGGTATCGACACTCAACGCTCATCTACCCACTCGGTCTAGATGTTGGAGCAACCTCTTGGTACCATAAGGGTTTAGGGACTTTCACCCAGGGATAACTAAAGCACCCCATGTAGAATAAGATTTTTGATATCCAATCCCGCCAACCACAATGCGTCTGTGGAGGCTACGGCCCCGATGTCGCTAGGGCGTACAATAACCATGCCACACAAATGCGAAATGCATGAATCACGCTATCTAGTCATACAACAAATCCTGCGCATATCGTGCACTCATGTAAGGCAACACCGCCTAACCGGGAGCCCATAAACAACCTGCCCGAAGGCATATGCTATGATCAGTCAATTCTCATGTCAAGCATACATATGATGCGTGTGATCATGAGTCATGGAGCTATAGTAAACATGTTATAAAATAATGCACTATCCTTTCAAGGCAGATGGGCCTAGACAGCTTATACACAACAAGTACAGGCCTATTAATGGGCCCTAGGGAGAGTCGTAATGTGGACATCCAACCAGCATTACACTCACAATGTGGACGTCCAACCAACATTGCACCCAAGGAACGATCGTCGTAAACATTGTTACATAATCCGTGTTGGCATAACACATTGCAATGGACCATAAGTACATCTCATTGGGCCTTAAATACATCGAATGGGCCATATCATATGGGCCTTTTATTCATCAAATGGGCCACATAAATGGGCCACACCAATGGGCCTTAGGTATATTGCAATGGGTCACAACCCATGGCCTTAGAGTACATCATAATGGGTCTAATCACATGGGCCTTGTGTGTCTTAAATGGGCCTAATCCCATGGGTTTCATACATATCAAATGGGCCTAATCCTATGGGCCTTATATAAATCAAATGGACTTAAACCCCTAGGCCTTATATAAATCAAATGGGCCCTATAATATGTTAAGGTGGGGTCCACTCGGACTGTGGATCTAGCCCATTCTTTAGCTCAAACCATAAAATAAGCTTTTAAGATGTAACATCCCGAAAATTGGGGGGTCGAGCAAAAACCCAACTCCCAAGTTCCAAAATATTATTTATGCAACATAAATATGTATGATTGAATGTTGTCTGTGATAATGTATTAAACATGAGTGAGATTAAGCTAGAACAGCATATCATACTCCAAAGACAGTTAAATTAACAAGCGGAAGACTGTGATAGTATGTATAACATATATAAACTGTTGTATGTCTCTAGAGTGTGAACATGTTACCAAGGTATATACATACATGTATACTCCAAAAGTAGACAAAACGAATATACATGAGTGCGCTAAAATATAAAATGACAAGTGTCAAGGCATCTAATCAACCTCCCTGAAATCCCGTCAATCAGATCACACATAAAGGAGGAATCCTCCTCATCATCATCAAGTCCAGCTCCGCTTCTCAAGTAGCGCCATCATCTGCAATCACAAAAAGGGACTGGTGGGTGTCCGGAAACACCATCCCGTAACGTGGGAGTGAGTGATCAACTCAGTGGAATCATAGAGCAAAGATTAACATGTTCACAAATCAATCATGCGATAATAGTAAAGCAGTAAATCAGACAATCCTAATACTGTTGTTAATGCAATATGACATGACGTGATGTATGCCCTCACCGACGATCTCCCTCATACGGCACCATCTTACGACCGCGGCATGCCACACTCCCTTAAGTGCTCCACATCTTCCAGGCACATGCAATGTAATAGTGATATGATTTCTGAGTTGCTATTAGTCCATTCAAGCAGCAGGATTGGAAAACTAAGGTACCTCCCTTATATCAATCCCAACACAAATCCTGTCTAGGGTCGTCACTCCTAGTAATCTCATACGATGTATATTTTTGTAGGTCGCTGCAAGGGCTGCCAGGGCTGTTGTTCGCACTTGTTGCACCGCTCCCCCATCACCTTATCAATACAGGCCTACTGTACTCTACTGCTACTGAAGGGTCGTCGCCTCCTGTAGACTCAGAATACGCTCGCGGTCACTACAAAGGACTCGTCGCTAGATCAGTGTAGGCCGACAACAAGAATATAGTGTCCCATACCACCATAATCTGTTCACGAGACTAGGTGCTCACTGGTCACTACGGGGAGGTTTGTGGCCCCAGCGTAGGCCGACAGCTCGACCACGGTGTCCCATACCACCATGCCCAGCTCATGAGTCTTCTTGGATCAAGGTACCATGGTTAACAGGGTTTACAATGGTAAGTTCAGTACCCTAGGTTCAAGCATTTATGACTCATGCAGGGTGAACATACAACGGCCATTCGGGTTACTTGACGGGCTCGACTAGCACGAGCGCATCGCAAGTCGAACGACATGAAGTGCGTGAAACACTTCGCGTGGCCTAACCACTGCCGCCAACTCCAAACACGACTCGCGTTCATCGACGAGTCCTTCGTGACAAATACCAGCTAGCCACGAATTTTCTCTGTTACCGACTGCCTGGACTAAGTATAGTCCCAAACAATTATGAATCCACATCAGCAATCAGGTAAGAGTATTGGAAATGGAATACAAACATGTGAGCATGTTAACACATGTTATAACGTACAACTTAAGTAAATCATCTGACACATGCCTTTCATACATATAATGAAATTATGCATATCGCCAACATATAGGAAATCATTTCCATCAGCAAATTAATTGAGAATTCAATCTCAAACTAAATCATAATGAAATCATCAAGCACATGTTATAACATACAACTTAATTGAATCATCAAGCACATGCATTTCATTCATATAATGAAATCATGCATATGGCTAACATGTAGGAAACCATTTACACCAGCATATTAATTGAGAAATCAATCTCAAACTAATTCATAACACCATTTTATTCAATACATACTAATACAAGCATTTATACAAACACTTACACTACACGCTTAAGTCTACATATAGTATGTCGACCCGAAGTGCGCATTTAGGCGAATCTCTTCGCCAAACTAATTATGCACGTATTCCTAACATTCTAATGCGATAATAAACCATGTCAATCACATCAGCAAAATATGCATGAAAACAGTACTTCCTACAAATGACTAGAATGCCCTAAATCTCATATTCTTCGCCGGTTTACGAAACAGGAAATGGACAACATGTTATACATGTCAAACGGTGTTGCCGTCGATAATCTACTATTAAACGACATTGAAAGCGTTGTAAACAGTCAATCAAAGCGTCTAAAATCCTCACCTTTTCCCTTATAGGTGAAACGATTCGAACGGAGCGTATATGCTTCGTCTACGGTGACTAGACAACCTGATTTACAACATACATCAGCTATCTAGCTACGAAAATGAAGGATCAGCAAATCAGCAAGAGTTTAAGGTATTTCCTTACCTAGAAAAGTGAAGAAATCACCGGCAAAGTGATTGGAGCGCGTGGCTTAACCACTTGCAGCACGTGGCACAAGCAGCAGGGAATTCTCTCCCACCTTCTCTCACAAACTCTCACCTTTTCTCTCTCCTAATCTAGGGCTTTTTGCAAATTTGGATGGGAGAGAGGAGTGAGGGTTTCAACCCCTTTTATAAGCTCAAATGTGCCCAAAATAGGCTCGAGTATAATGTATACTTGAGGTATGTCCAATTCGGGGCTGTTTCGGTCCAAAAGATCATTTCTGGAGGTCCCCTAGCCAAATGCGGTTGGACTTAAGCTCATGCATACTAGATCTAGCATACATCAAGTTTTCAGTCCGGCAGGGTTCGCAGATCGCACGTGGAGGTCCAGTTTCAGTTCAGCGGTCACCACACGTAGATCAGGCCTGCAAGTCTCATGATATGAAATAGAAATTTTTCCTGATCCGAGGGTGTAATTTGTCTGAATTCTGACGGTCAGAACGCTTAATACTGACGCGTCAAGTCGTGTGGCAGATTTGAATTTCAAATTCCAAATCTGTCCCTATTCGCACTCTCTTTAGTCCGGGCTCAATGAAATAGCCTGTGATTATCGGTTGGACTTGATTTTCGAAATGATTATCAAGTCCAGCTAGGCGATCCTAACGGTCTAAGATAGCAGATATCGGACTTTCGACGCGTGGTCTACATCCAATACAAAGTTTCAAAGAGGTCCAGAGAACAAACCGGCTTAGAGTTTGATCCAAGGTTATAGAATATTATAGAGTCATTCGTTCTACTCGATTTGGGTCTTGTAGAACGTATTTAAAGTGATCAGGGACTATTTTCCAGCTACTCGAGCGTTGCGCTAGCTAACCTATGCTTAGTTTCTAAAGGAATTAATCCTAAGTGGTTTCTTTGGCTATGAAATTGGGTTCTGACCGATTTTCCAGGTGTTTTAGTTGACCCACTGCCTAAGGACGTCAAATCCTAGATTGGCCAAAATCCGGGGTGTTACATAAGATGGATGGACAGGTTGGATGTAGCACCTGCATCAAGGGTGGGGTCCCACATGAAGGTCCACCATCATATGCATTATAAATAGTATAATATATATATACATTTCATATAGTGTGTGTATATATATATAGATATAAAATATTATAATATATATATATATATATATATATATATATATATATATATATATATATATATATATATATGTATATATTCACATACACATGCTGCACCCAGCGTGCCATAGGAGGGTGGGCCCCACCGTCCAGTGAGGACAGTAGAATACATAAATCACGGTGGTGTGCCACCGTCCACGGTCCGTGGTCGGTATGAATACAATACATATATCACTGTGGGTCCCATGTGGGGCCCACCATAGTGTATATTTTCCATTCCAACCGTTCAAAGGGTCACACGGACCTAGGTGAAGGAAAACCACAAACTTCATCTTGATCTAAAACTTCTGTGGACCCCAGGATATGTTTCAATGGTGGATGTTCATTCACACTATTTTCTATGGTGTGGGCCACCCGAGCGTAGGATCGGCCTCATTTTTGGAGGGGGCCCACCTCAGGGGATGGCCCTCCATCTGAACGGCGCAGATAAAACATATACATCATGGTGGGGCCCACGGTAGCAGTCATGGGTGGCTAGCTGACCGCCCGCCTGCCTGACTCTGCACATAGCAGCGTGCAGCTGCTGCTCATTGTCAGAGGTAGAGGCGCTGCCTCTTGTAAAATTTGGGAAAAACCCATTTTTTGGAGTTTTTCGAGTGTGGGGCCCGCGTCACATAAATCTACTCCGTTCACTAGCTTCTCTGGCTCAAGACGAGCCCAAAGAGTCTAAAGTTTAAATTTTTTTGATGATTAGAAAATGAAATAAAATAAGAAAAGGATCCTTGAATGGTAATGATGCATTCTTCGATGCTATGGCCCACCAGATCTTCCAATCAACCCCAACTCTTGGCTCAACGCCTAAAAAGAGATGGGTAAGAGGATGGATGGCTTGGATTGGATATATACATCAAGGTGGGGCCTATGCAAGTAGCCCGCCCCAAAGCTCTCTTTTTTTCTTTTTTTTTCTTTCCTTGTACAGGGACGTCCAGCATCCCAGACGCTGGACGGCTCGGTCCAAAATACATTGAAGTGGGCCACCATTGATGGATGATGTGGGTGCAACATATAAGGTGGACCCCACTTGAAGAAAACTTGGACAAAATAAATGCTTCAAGGTGGGGTCCATTCAAGTGGGCCACACAAACACAATAGGATCTTAAAAAAAGAGAAAATGAAGTAGAGAGAGAAAGATAGAGGGTGGGAGACGCTTGTGATGGAGGGACCCCGATACTATGGGCCCTCCCTTGCAATAAATCATACAATCAAATGGGTCCTTTAGTACATGGGACCATCAAAATTTAAAATCAACGGTGGGGATCCTTTTCCCACCAATGTGGATGGTCTAGATGACCTTTCTAAAGAAATAAACATCATGATGGGGTCCATGGAGAATGGCCCCATCATGGAATAATCATGATGATCCTAGTGGGCCATCGGCCACATCTTAGGGTCCCAAGTGGGATCCAAACCATTGATCGGTTGGCCTCACTTGGCCCATCCCAAAAATATGAAAAACTACTAATATCTAGCACCCACTGTCCGATCTTCTTGCTCCTATGGGCTCCTTAGCACCTTAGCTTCAACTTAAATGGATGAGATGAGGAATGGATGGCTAGGATGGGAGATGATGGGGTGGGAAAGTGGGCCACCTTGGAGCTTTGGAAGGAGATGGAGAATTCCATACATGGGATCTTTCTTGCTTGGATTTTTTTGAGAATGATAAAGAGAGGAGTTGTAAAGGGAGAGAGAGTGAGTGATGGATGGATGTGGTGATGGGTGTGTAAGACACCTTTGTTGACTTTGGTGGCCTTTTGTGTAAGAAAGGCATGGCATTGGAAGACTTTTGTGGCATTTGTATAAGAAAAGTATGGGCATGGAAGACTTTTGTGGCTTGCTTGGAAAAAGGGTGAAAGTGATGTGTACTTGACATGTACTTGACATGTGATGGATTGATTAATGGGATTGATGTGACATCTCGTAGAGATTCTCTTGAGTTTCACAATGCGCAGCGTTTTTCTCGCACCGAACACTGACCCACATCTCTTGACCAGGGTATCGCCTCGGCGCTCAAGTCGCGGCATCGAAACCGCAGCGATGGCGTGGTCGCTATGGTATTGGTCTTGGGTTGAGTCGATACAGGTTGACGGCATATGAATCAGGATCGCGCGTCAATATCGGTTAAGGGTCAAAGGTTGTCGAAATTCGACCGGTAAGACCGCGAAAGTCTACGGAACGGTACAGACTAAGATACGGGTCTTACATCTCTCTCCTTAACTTAAAATCTATATTGTCCTCAATGTAAAAAAAATAAGCATGATTTGTAAAAGAGACAACATAATTTAAGGAGAAGTGATAGAAAGATAGTACCCAATGAAGAAATTTTGAAGCATTTTCCAAAGGATCTCAGCGTGAGGGTGGGTTAGCACAAGAATTAATCAACCGAGAAAAAAAGTATCCTAAAACAAATGGAAAGCAAACTATCTTAAACAGTATAAAGTCAACTATCTAAAACATAATATGAAACTCATAAACCTAACTTTACCTCCGTCAGATTAGGAGTTCAATCCTATTAAACGGGATCATTCGGAGGTATGGACATGTCCTCTGAATCAAATTTCTCAATAAATGGCTTTAATAGATATCTATTCACTTTGAATTCATTGTCATTTTTGAATTCTTTATCTCAACAGCCCCATGAGGAGAAACATTGGTAACAATGGAAGGGCCGGTCCAACGAGACCTGAGTTTTCTCAGAAAGAGATGTAATCGAGAATTATACAAAAGGACCTTCTAACATGGTGTAAATGATTTCCAAAGAATGTGTTTTTTATGAAACACCTTCATCCTATCCTTGTAAATTCTCAAGTTCTCATACGCATCGCTCTGAATTTCTTCGATTTGATTCAACTGAAGTTTGCATAACGAACTAGCATTGTCCAGATTAAAATTTAAATTTTTGATCGCCCAGTAGGCCTTATGTTCTAACTCCACATGCAAGTAGCAAGCCTTCCCATAGACAAGTCTACAGGGGAACATTCAAATAGGAGTTTTAAATGTAGAATGGTAAGCCCATAAAGCATCGGTCAATCGGATTGACCAATTCTTATAGTCAGGGTTAATTATCTTTTACAAGATGTGTTAAATTTTCCTATTGAAAATCTTAGCTTAGCCACTTATTTGTGGGAGGTATGGAGTGCTCACTTTGTGGGAGATGCTATATTTCTTTATGAAGTTCGCGAATGGCCTTTTACAAAAATGTGAGCCCCCATCACTAATAATGGCTTGAGGCGTTCCAAACCATGAAAGGATGTTCTCTTTTAAGAATTTAATGACTGTTTGATGGTTATTGTTCTGGCATGGAATCACTTTAACCCATTTAGTGACATAGTCTACAGGGAGCCAAATATATAAATTTCCCAAGGATTAAGGGAATGGTCCTATGAAATCGATGCCTCAGTAATCAAATTCTTCAATGATCAAAATGGGGTTCAAAGGGATCATATTTCGATGGGACAATGCTCAAAATTTTTGACAACACTCACTAGCTTTGCAAAACTCATGAGTGTCCCTAAACATAGTGGGCCAGTAAAAGCCATACTGTAGAATCTTGGTTGTGATCTTCTTAGTAGAAAAGTGACCACCACAGGCCTAAGAGTGACAGAAGGAGATGATACTTTAATGTTCATCATCTGGCACACATCTCCTTTGATTTAGTTTGAAAAATATTTAAACAAATATAGATCATCCCAGAAGAACTTAGAAACCTCGACAAAGAATTTTTTTCTTATCATGTGCAGTCCAATGTGTCAGCGTGAAACCTATGGTAAATAATTAGCAATATCAACAAACTAAGGTGAATGGGAGACTTTGAACAATTGTTTGTCAGGGAACATGTCATTTATATGTGTCGTCTAAAGGGAATCAGAGAGATCAAGCTGGGAAAGATGGTCAGCCACTACGTTCTCTACTCCCTTTGTATCTTTTATTTCCAAATCGAATTCATGAAGTAGGAGGATCCATCTAATTAGGTAGGGCTTAACATCATTCTTAGAAAGAATATACTTGAGCGCCACATGATCTGTGTAAATGATGATCTTGGATTCAATCAAGTAGGTGCTAAATTTGTCCAAAGAGAATGCTACGACTAAGAGTTCCTTTTACAAAGCTGATTAGTTCACTTGCGTAGGATTTAGAGTTCTACTTGCATAATGAATAACGTAGGGCTTCTTTTCTTTTCTCTGGCCTAAAACTGCCCCAAGAGCATTGTCAAAGGTGTCTGTTGAGGCATAAAAAAAGACAAACAGGAGTCTTTATGTGAAAATTAATATAGGAAAGCAGTCCGCAGGAAGGTATCCACAGAAAGGAATTTTGTACAAAACAGTCTGCTGGAAGGTATCAGCAGAAAGTAGTTCGTAAAAAGTTATCTGCAGAGAATTATCCGCAGGAAGGTAACCACATTAAGTAGTCCATAAGAAGAAATTCATAGATAGTTGACGTGACACAATCACACATGTGAGGAGGGCTATAAATACCCCTTGACCCTTCTACAGACGTGACACGATACAACATTCAAAGAAGAACAGACTAGGGAGAGAAGGTAGAAAGGAATTTCTAGTTCGTTGCTCACCATGTGGAGTAGCTATTGTGTGGCACATAGTACTGTTAGCACACATAGGTTTCTGCGCACCAAGTCTTTCTGCACAGAAGGGCATATGTGCACATAAGTTCTATGCATAAAGAACTGTTATGCCATATACAAAGATCGACCGCAGATAAGACTTCATGAGTTGACATGTCTGCGCCAAAGACTACCTGCGCAAAGATACTGTCTGTGTGAAGAGACTATCTGCGCACAGAGAGTATACGTGCACAAAGACTATCTGCACGAAGAGGCTATCTGCGCACAGAGAGTATATGCACACAAAGATAATTTGTGCATTAAGGACTTTTGTGCACAATGAACTCTTTTAATGACTTTAAATTTGATAGTTGGCTTTATCAGTGCAAATTGTGAATGTTCTATTTTGGAATCAAAGGAGAATGGGATGTGAAAGAACTTAGAAGAAATAAATTAAAATTAATGTTGTG
This sequence comes from Magnolia kwangsiensis, assembly GCA_037074715.1. Taxonomy (NCBI): domain Eukaryota; kingdom Viridiplantae; phylum Streptophyta; class Magnoliopsida; order Magnoliales; family Magnoliaceae; genus Magnolia; species Magnolia kwangsiensis. Next base: position 54,827,068 of record CM073575.1, on the reverse strand, counting down.
ATTATCTTTCTTACTCTCTTTTATTAATTATAAAGTATATAAAATTTTTCAAATAAAATACATTTTATTTCTTGTTCGAAACATAAATAAATTGGTGACTCTGCTGGGGAAGGTTTTTATTTGAGTAATTAATTCAAGAATCGCAAGCAAAGTAATTACGACCGTTTGACACTTTCAAGAACTCCAAAATGGCAACTCTCAATGGGAACATCCTGCCTTTCATCTCCAAAATAGAATGTAATGTAATACAGACATTGATTTCATTTATTTTTTCTTTCTTCTTAGAGAAGAGGAGAGAGAGAGAATACAACGACCAAGTAGGCAGTGGTAACCATTCAAGCAAAAATAATTTTCTACTTCACTACGATGGGATTTATCGTGGAATATGTCGACAAGCAAACTGAGGATTGTAAAGATATAACAGTATCGAGTCGATGATAAAACTGTGAGCGGCTGCTACAGTCATAACTGCTTCACCAATAGCATAGAAAGAAGGAGATGAATGGACTATTGTCACGCTCAAAAAGACAAGGACTTGAGGTGTAAGGGCCACAAGAACGAATTCACCGCTGGCAAGAATTGGAGGATCGGTAACGCATAATGTCACCAAGAGAAATCCCGAACTCGCTCCCCCTGCGATATATCCTGAGCGAATAGTTCCATGATTAATATCACGTGACTTCCCAGCTTTGATCGCCCCTAAAGTCAGATGGACAAGGGAGCAGAAACGTAAAGCGTTATTAACAGGCTCACCAGTGATCACGTCACCATGCTCAAATAATAGTACCGAAAGTAATCAAAGGTCTAATGAAACTCTGTCCTCTCCTCTTTTTGTGAGCCCTATTGCATCGACATACTCTCGCTCCACCCCGACTACAGCTTCATCGAAAAGTGAAGAAGTTGCAGTACATATGGTCGGGATAAATCAGGACAATACACCGACCGCAGAAGATCATATGAATACGATGACATAGGTGCAAAGAACATTAATGGAAGAATGCAAAAATCTTAGAGAGACTTTGGCAACCCTTGCACACAATGTAGCCCAGATGGCGGCTCCACCAATGATGGGCACGATGAATGGGCAAGAGAATCAGCCAGAAGGTTCTCAACCATAAGGAACAGGATCACGGGGGTCTATCCCGGCAGCGAGAACCGTAACCCAAGATGAGGTGAGACAAGTTGTGGAAGAAGCTGTCAGAATAGAAAGAGAACGTGAAAGTATTGGCCACTTCAGGTACCGAGCACCATACCCAAAAGAAGTAGAAGATGTCCCATTCCCGGTCAACTTTAAGCATCCATATTTCCAGAAGTTCAATGGGGAGGGATCACCAGAAGAACATTTGATGAACTTCATTACTAGTATGGAAAATTTTTCTACAGCTCCACAATATTATTTACGACTATTCGGGTCATCACTGACACATAAGGCATTTCGCTAGTACTCTAACTTGGCCCTAGGGTCGATACGTACTTGGGAGAAAATGCAAAATGCTTTTATGTCAAACTTCTTTTCTTTGGAGCACGATGTTAGCATTATAGAATTGGCCTCTATCCGACAAAAGGAAGGAGAACCGGTGGAAAATTTTATAAACAGATGGAAAACATTGAGAGCCTCATGTAGACAGTTGCCAGAAGAAAAAGAACAAGTCAAAATGTGTTTGAATTACATAGAGATAGGGATCGCGTTCGGACTCACTAACGCTGATATCAGAACTTTCCGTGAGCTGGCTACTAAAGTTCATGCTTTAGAATTAATGACTCGTAAAATGCCAGCATTTCACCATGACACATCTAAGAGAGCGCCCAGCAGAATGGCCATAAATGTTGTCGATCGAGACAAGAGGAGCAGAACTACAAAAGACTTAAAGGGAAACAGGCCCGAACAGAAAGAAGAATGGAATCGATCAAGAAATAGATACAGTGGAAAGCGGTCTAAAATGCTCAATTTTCATGAGGGGTTTGCATTTGACAAAGAAGATGTTGTTTCTATGATGAACCAATTGTTAAAGGCTGGTACAATTGAATTACCAGAGTCCAAGCATCTTGAAGATGTAAAAAAAACTAGAGAAAGAGATTTTTGTCGCTATCATCGCCTGGTGGGACATTCAATAGAAAATTGTTATACATTAAAGCTCATAATACAATGGATGATAGATAGGGGTGATATAGTAGTTGGAAAAGAAAAAAAAGAGATACAATAGCAATGGTGAATGTGCTTACAATCTGAGAAAAGGGCCACGAAATGAGAAAAGAAGAGAACTATAATATGACAAAGGAGGCGGCGATGATTACATTGCAGTCTGGAAGGAATATAACAAGTCTTGCGAAGCAAAAAGACAAGATAGTGAGAAGAGAAACCATTGAGAAGTAGAATGATAATGATAGGAAAGGGAAGAACGATGAGATAGTGAAAGTAGCTTATGATGTAGTAAGTCATCTAAAGGGTATACCGGCTCAATTGAGCATTTATGATGCAATGAAATTGTCTAAAGAATTCTGACAAAGTTTGGTCCAGGCATTGTCTAACTGTGATGTCAGAGAAACCCTATTGGTAGAATTTGAACGTGAAAAGTAAGAAAATTACTTGCCGGTCATTTCTTTTTCTGATAATGATTTGATTTATGAGGAAGAGCATAACAGACCGCTAATGATAAAAGGCCATATTTAGGGAAAGAAGGTCAAATGTGTTATGATCGATAATGGGTCCGCAGTGAACCTCTTACCATTCTCGATGCTGAGAAAATTAGGTTATCGCCGCTCTGATCTATGCCCTAGTGGAATGATGATACAGGGCTTCAATCAAGATGGGCAGCGTGCACTTGAAAAAATCACGGTGACGGTAGAAATAGGAGAATTGATTACCAATGCTGTGTGCGACGTTATAAATGCTATGACAACTTACAATCTTCTCCTAGGTAGGCCATGGATCCATCAATACAATTTTATACCCTCTACGTTACATCAATGCTTCAAATATTGTAAAGATGGAATACAGTATAAGGTAATGGCTGATGCAAAGCCATATACAGAGGCCGAGTCATTTTTTACAGATGCAAAGTATTATAGAGGGTTCGTAAAGAAGAAAGAAAGAATGATGAGGGAAAAATCTTGAAGGACCACCAGATAAATCTGATTAAGGAGAAGACAAAAGGGGCAGAGTCGTCTAAGACTACAGTAGCAAAGAAGAAATTTTATTTCATGCCAAAACACTTGAGGTAGCCATGGCAGTCGCCATTAACTCTGTTATCACCAGAACAGTTACAAATTTTATAGTCTAATTATATGGTGCCATTACCATATGTTGAAAGAAACAGACCATTTTCAGCCACTGCAGGAAGATTTCGAGTCAAGGCCGATGCAAAGTATTAAGAACTAATAGAATTTTATGCATCATTGGAAGCAGAAGTGGAAGAAGAGATGGAAGGTAATGCATGTGTCGGAAGGTTGACATCGTGAGATTTCAAAAATTATAGTTCGACAAGCAAGCGAATCATGAAAAACATGGGATTTGATTATATAAAACCCACCAGCCTGAATGAGGTGAAAGGAATTCAAATTCCTATTGGGGTTGACCAGGAAAAGTGAAGAAAATTTCAAGGACTGGGGGTAGAATATCAGTGAATATGATTGCAGTCGGAGAGCTAGTAGAAAATGATCTTCAAATGGTCGAACGACCTAAAATGGCTCCAGAGTAAATTAAAGATGGGGGGCAGCCAACAATAGACAGTTTGTGCAAGGTAAATTTGGGTACTGAAGAAGAACCACAAAATACTTTCATTAGTGTCAGCCTTTCTGAGCAAGAGTCTGAAAAGTATGTTCAGCTCCTTAAGAAAAATAGAGACGTCTTCGCTTGGACATATGCAAAAATGTCGGGTTTGGAACCTTCTATAGCATTGCATCGATTAAATATCTCTAAGGAGAAAAGGTTGGTCAAGCAAGCACAGAGGCGATTTCACCCAGATCCAGTTCCCTTGATAGAAGAAGAGGTCAATAAATTGATCAAAGTTGGGTTTATCAGAGAGGTCAAGTATCCTAAGTGGATATCGAATATTGTCCCTATAAAGAAGAAAAATGGACAGGTCAGGGTATGTGTTGACTTCAGGGATTTGAATGAGGCTTGTTCAAAAGATGATTTTCGTCTTCCGATTACTGAGCTACTGATAGACAGTATGACTCAGTACGCCATTATGTCCTTCATGGACGGTTATGCAGGGTATAATTAGATTAGAATGGCACCTAAAGATGAGGAAGCTATGGCATTTAGAACATCGCTGGGGATTTATTGTTACAAAGTTATGCCATTTGGTCTCAAGAATGCTGGGGCAACATAACAAAGAGCAATGCAGAATATCTTCCAAGTCATGATGCATAAGCACGTTGAGTGTTATGTTAATGATTTGGTAGTCCGGTCAGGAAATCATCTGGAACATCATGAGTATCTGGCGTTGGTTTTTCATCAGCTCAGAAAGTAGCTAAAGATGAATCCTGCCAAATGTGCATGTGGAGTAACTTCAAGTAGGTTCCTTGGTTTCGTTGTCTGGCACAGGGGTACTAAAATTGATCCAGGGAAAGTCCGAGCTATCCAAAACATGCTGCCGATGAAAACACTAAAAGAATTAAAAAGTTTACAAGGAAGGTTGGCATATATTCGCCAATTTATTTCAAATTTAGTAAGAAGATGCCAGCCATTTTCTAATTTGATGAAGAATGGTACAGAATTCGTTTGGGATCAAGCTTGTCAGAGAGCGTTTGACTCAATAAAAGAATTATTGAAACAGTCGCCAGTACTAATAGCTCTGATAAAAGGAAAACTGTTAATTTTGTATATATCCACAGCTGAAAATTCTTTAGGAGCTTTGTTGGCACATGTGAATGAGTTAGGGAAAGAGACTGCTCTCTATTATCTAAGCCGCACTCTGATGGGTGCAGAGTGTAATTACTCTCCAATTGAGAAGGAATGTCCAGCGTTGATATTTGCGGTCTAGAAGTTGAGACATTATTGTCTCTCACATGATATAAAAATGATCTCGAGAGCAGACCCGATTAGATTTTTGATGACAAAGCCGATGTTATCTGAGAGATTGGCTAAATGGATGTTGTTGCTTTCAGAATATACCATTATGTATAAACCAACAAAAGCAGTTAAAGAACAGGAAGTAGTGGACTCTCTCGCAGCGCACCCTATAACCGAATGCGAAATTGTTAGTGATGACTTTCTGAATGAGCACGTTATGATAGCTGAGTCACCAAGTCGGCGCTGCTCGAACAGTAGGAGCAGGGGCAGGAGTGATATTTATTACTCCTCAAGGTGATTTATTTCCTTTCTCATTCATGTTGGGTGTTATGTGTACAAATAATGAGGCCGAGTACAGAGCCCTCATCATCGGGATGGAGATGGCTCAAGAAATGGGGATTAAAATGCTACATATCTTTGGAGACTCTAAATTGATTATAAATCAATTAACGATTGATTTCGAAGTGAGAAAATAAGAACTTTTGCCATATTGTCGAAAAGTGCAATAGTTGCTGGAACAGTTCTGTCATGTTGATATCAAACACGTACCACGATCTGAAAATGCAAAATTCGACACCTTGGCTAGCCTAGTGGCGGCTTTGTCCTGTTCGAATCGATGCCGTCTACATGTAACTATAGAAGAAAGATGATTTTTGCCATCTCTAGAAGTTATTGAAGAGCACATCGAGACACTCCCTGTCTCATGTTTAGAGGTATCAACAGATGATTGGCATCAACCATTTATTGATTATCTCAAATATAACATCTTGCTAGAAGATCCAATGCAAAAATAATAAATTAAGCTAAGAACAAGCAAATTTATCATATGCAGTGAGCTATTTTACAGAAAATCTTACAACAAAATGTTGTTGCGTTGTTTAGACAAACAAGAAGCAAGCCGAACATTGCAAGAAGCACACTCTAGAGAATGCGGAGCACATCAAGCTGGTCAAAATTTATTTCATAGAGTCCATCAAATGGGGTATTATTGGCCCACCATGTTCAAAGACGCAATAGAATACGTGAAGCGATGTCATGAGTGTCAAATTCACGGGGATGTTATACATGTTACCCCAGAAGATTTACACTAGACAGTCACTTCTTGGCCCTTTTCTACTTGGGGACTTGATGTCATTGGTCCCATAAATCCTTCTTCGTCCAAAGGAAAGTAGTATATCTTAACAACAACGGATTATTTCTCCAAGTGGGCAGAAGTAATTGCATTACATAGTGTTAGGGAGAATGGTGTGGTTAATTTTATCCGTCATGCCATAATATATCGTCATGGTATCTTGAAGAAAATCATCACAGATAATGGCACTCCCTTCAAGAATAGAGGTATGGAAAAGTTGTGCCAGAAATTCAGCATCAATCATTCATTTTCAACTCCTTACTATCCACTGGCCAATGGATTAGCAGAGGCATTTAACAAAATGCTAGTCAAAATATTGAAGAAGACAATAATGGGAAATAAGCGTAATTCGGATGATAGGTTACAAGAAGCACCGTGGGCATATAGAAGTACTCATCGGATGGCAACAAGAGCAATACCGTATTCGGTAGTCTATGGTGTCGAAGCAGTGATCCCAATGGAGATACAAGTGGCGTCACTTAGAGTGGCGATACATCAGACCATTACAAATGATGAAAATGTAAAAATACGGATGAGAGAACTGAATTTTCTTGATGAGAAACGATTGACAGCCCAACAACGATTACAATCGTATCAAACCAGAATATCGACTGCCTTTGAAAAGCGAGTCAAATATCTCTCTTTCAAAAAGGGGATCTGGTGTTGATGCTGAAAAGACCCATAGTGGTTACCCATCGGACAGGGGGCAAATTCGAGCCTAAATGAGATAGGCCATATATAATATAAGAAGTATACTCCAATGGTGCGTATAGTGTGGTGAATCAAGATGGACGAGGTATTAGTGTACCGGTCAATGCTCCCTTCATTAAAACATATCGTCCTTAACGACGTTGCTTATTTTGACCCAGAATATTATCAGGATAATACTTCAGTGTCAAAAGGGGGCAAGAATGACCAAGATCACAACATGTATGATCAGATAAATGAATAAAGAAGAAATTTGCAAGAATATCTGGACTATATGCTAATATTAGTATCAGTGAGTATTGTAAAAAGAAAGTGATCATCGCTAAGTGAGCTCTGCAAAATTTTTCTAAAATTGATATCAACACCAAGTCAATATATGGCAAACAACTCAAACGATTGGGCAGATTGGTTTATCGATGGACACTTACTTTTATTTCTTAAAGGCAGCCTAATCAAGCCTATGTGGCCACGCATAAGGCCTATCAAGATCACCATGTGGGCAGTGATGAGAAGTTAGTGGCCCTAAAAAAGCTCGTGAAGACTATCGCACGCATACCCATGCAGATCGCGGATGAAGCCAGTGATTAAAAGCCTAAAAGGCCAAAAAGTCCTAAATGGTTAGTCACACAAACTCTCATGTCATTTGTGTAGCTTCCGGCAATGTCACGGGGCACGGAGGAAAATACCCTCCCGTGAATGGGCCCGACCTTGCAGGTGAAGAAAAAGTGGGCTGCAGTGTGAGCTCTTGAGACCATGTCCATAGATGGGCCAACCATGCATAAGACCCCCCAGATCTACGACTCGATTTTAGTACTAACTCATGAGGAAGGGCTTAAACCTACTCATTGATGGACTGGCAGCCCTAGATTTGGTACCCCAAAGGTAGCCTTGCGAGCCCCGTGAACTCTAGAGAGTTACTGCAGCCAACCCTGTGTGTAAATCCCCAGCAGTGAAAAGTCTAGTGAACTCCTAAGAGTTACAGAGACCGTCACGCAAGACCAAACTCCCGCATGAGTCTAAGAAACTACTTGCTCCACTACTCAAGAGCTTAAACTGTGTATGAACTAACTCTTCTAACTTCAAAATAAAATAGTTTCACCCATTAAAGAAAATACCACATAAGGCTGTTATTTAATAAATAAATAAATAAAAGAAAAGAAAAGAAAGGAGATAAGAAAAAGAAAAAGATCCAGATTCATTACAAATATAATAGTTTGTTCATTACATTATCAAAAGGAATAAAAGAAACACATGCATCACAACGTAATGTGAAGTTTCTTACAAGTCTTCATTTATATTTAAAGCTATCATGAAATGCTGCAATTCCTCTTTTAACCAAAGTTGCAATGTAGAAGTAGTTTGTTCAGCCTCTATAATGATTTTACCTTGATCAAGAGCGTCAGCCAGTTTCGATTCTAAAAGAGAGGCAATTTCCTGATTTTTCATCTATTCGGTCTTTACAAGATCAATGGTTCGGATATTAGCTTCAAGTTCTTCTTTAGCTTGATGAATAATTAAATATTCCGCTTCTTTTTAACCCTTTAGCAGTAATATTTCCTTTTCAAGAAGAATGATTTGATCATCAATAATGCTTTATTCCTATCAGAAATTTTGATCCTTTCATGAAGAGACTAGTTGGTAACCTCATGGGTAGTAAGAAGGTCAGCTGAATGAGAAAGTTGTTCCTTAAGTGATGCCAATTCCTTTTGATGATTAAGGATCTCTAGAGAAATGACTACATTTTGAACAACCTCTAAATTTTTAGTTTAGAAATAAAACTCTGATAAACAATCATGAAGGGGCTAAACATTGACATGTGCAAGGCGAGCAGAGTGATTAAGAACGACCAAAGCACTATCTAAGAAAGGCCATTGAGTCAGGTCTTTGAAAGTGTTAATAATGAATAGAAGTGCATTCTTGAATAATCCTAATGCGAAAGGTGATACTTTCTCCAAAGAAAGACTATCAAAGACCGAAGCCACTGAGTTAGAACCCTTAGAACCACTTGGGGTTAGCATGATTGTGGCTGTGATTGAAGAATTTTTTTTTATAAGTTTAGAAAGAAAGGATATTTCAAATAAAGAACTATTCATGTCTATATGTACCTTGTTCGGGAATAGCAATAGGGGTAGATCGAGTAGATTGAGTTGAAGGAACTATAGATCCCGGTGTATCTACGGCTGTAGCAACATCGAAGGAGAGTTCTTGAGCTCCTCTTATACTAGAGTCAATAGTTGTTGGAACATCAACAGGGTCTGAGGAGAATTCCAAATTGCTGGCCACTGGTTGGGTAAAAGAGGGATGTACTGTGAAGGATTTATTTGCATGAGGAGAATCATGTGGGGCAACTGGGGCCGGCAAAGTTTCCCGTGTATTGTGGCAAAGAAGAACATCTCCTGTTTCTGTTGGAGGTCTTGAAGATTGAGCTTCTGTTCTTATTAACATTGGTGCTTCATGAATAGTTGCGCCAGTAGTCTCTACGATTCGTGGAGAATATCCAGGATCAAAAGAGAAGAAGATATTCACTTCAGGAGAACATTCATATTCTCCATAATCTAGTTGCTCCTCTTCTAAAGAATCCATGGCACTTGGAAGAGGAATGTGAGGATTAGGTGAGATGTCGACATTTTCTTTCTCCCCGACATCTACTTCAACATCATTGTTGACATCTAGTAAGGCATCTTCTCTCTCATCAACCAAGCTTGTAGAAGAGGAGAGGTCATCACTGTCAGTGTTAGCAAAATAGTCTGAAGAACTATTATCTACTGATACTGTCTGTTTCTCCTTGTATACAGTCTTTACTAGAAGAAGACGTGTATTTTTGACGGGAGGAGCTGGTTGGGCCAGAATGATGGGAGACAATGATTTAGTACGAGACCGGGTCATCGAAGTTGAAACAACTTGACTTGCAATGGGGGGAGTTAAAGTTGCAGTACGATAAGTTGTTGGAGAGGAAGAAGTTACAACTGCTGAGGAACTCATGGTAATGTGAATAATATTAGGAGTGGCAACGGTCGTAGGATTTGTAGTAGTAGAGTTACAGGGAATAGGCTGATCTCTTCTTTCTAGAATGGGAATAGGCAAAGTACCATCTACAATCTCAAACCCTTCTCGAGGGGTAAGGGACTTCATTCCTTACTTCAGTAAATCTAAACGAGAACCAAATGCAATCCAACCTACTAAGGTGTTTGACGGTTTAATCTCTCTGATAGGCTCTTCTAGAGAAATTTTATGACAGAGTTCGTCGGAAACAGCAGCATGATCTTTCTCATATAAATAACTTATTCCTTGTTATGGCCTGTAATTTCTCAAATGTGGGGGGGGGGGGGGGGGGGGGGGAATCCAAACAAGACAATCCACAGGAAAATGGTTATGTACCAAATAGTATTGGTGTGACTACCATCGTGTCTAGGCATATGAGGCTGCTACTCGATGGTTATATCCTGATAGAACGAATCGGGAACCAAAATTCCTTACCAGTAGTTGTTTCCATATCAATGCCCAGTTATAAGGGCCAACTCCATAACTTCGCATAGCTCGAGTAACATCTTCTCCTATTTATGGTACGGTTTGATCATATCCAAATTTCCTGGCAAAACGATTAGAGTAATTTGGTTCTCTCTAAAATTCGACCCCTTCCCGTAAAGGAAGACTACCAGAACGAATGCATAAGAAAAAGGTTCGCTCGATGGAGTCTAGAATGTTGTTATCCTCAACATCTTTGTCTTCGGCTTGATGATCTAGATGGAAGGAAAAGAATTCAATAGATTCCAGATTTTCAATCTTGTCCACTATCCAGTCATATGTCTTCTTTATCATCTTTCATTGCTAGAAATGCCATAAAGGTAGATGCTCAGGATGAACATAGGCTTTCTCTAGGTCATTATAGATCCAAGGAAAGTAAACGCCCAGCCAACCAGAAAAATAATGTCAAGGAGTGAAAACCTATGAGACTCCTAGTGCAGGGCTTGTACAGTGTGTTGCGGCATGACCGAAAGCTTGGTACAGTGAACATAATACAAGAGGAGTTAAAGAATATCTTCTTCTACCTTCTGCCATTGCCCTTGCTACTACAAACAGAGTAGGTCGAATAGAGTCCAAGCTCTTTGAACTTGGCAAAACAACCAAGCTTAGCCAATAAGCTAGGAAAGCAGCCAATTCAATGTTGGCAGTATACGTGGTAGGGCCTCTTCTCTTTCTTCGAGTATCTTCCAATTCTGGGCTGTGACTACCAGGAAATCTAAAAAGGAGGGAAACAAGTAAGGCTAGCAATCTACATTAAAGATAAAAAAAGAGAGAAGGGGTTGAGTGTTATGAAGAAATGACAAAGATGACAAGGGTACTAACACTAAGTATCACAAAAAATGAGCAAGCCATGCAAGTGGTGATGATATCTTATGAACATCTGGAAAATAAGACATTTCTTGAAAGAGTGCGATTATTAAGGAAGTAATCTTGGGGGTCCTGCTTGGGTCCATATAAGAAAATTCTTCATTTGTGGGAATATATTCATCCAAGAAAGATCCAGTAATGGGTAGACCAGCCATTTGAATAGATCCCATAAACTGATGCTTACTTCTCCAATAGGAAGATGGAAGGAATTCGTGGAAGAAGACCAATATTTTATGAAGCCCTTGTAGATCGTTGTGTCTTTATGGAAGAATTCAAAGGTAGATTCTATAGCATGGTAGACTCTAGCAGCAATAAGAGGCTTCTCATATTTCTTCAGGATTACTTTTTTCCACACACTGTAGTATGGGTGATCTGTCCAAAGACCCCGAGTTCTGAATTCTTCTTTACCCCACAAAGAGTCACGATGACAAAAGCATTGTTGTATTGTTTTGAAAAAATGGGTAGGGTATAAGTCATGTGGATTGAAGCATAGCATGAGGAAGCGCATGTATACTACCTGACCAGTTTTTGGGACCATTCCTTTCTCCGTCAGGTAACCTTTAAGAAGTTTTGGTTCATTTATTACCCAATTTGACACATATAGAATTTTGCTTTGTGTCATGAAGTCAGTCAGTTCACTCTCTATTATGGAACGATGATGATGAAGGAGCAAAGGTATAGTGATAGTTTCGTCCTTATAAGGATTGCGAAATTTGATTGTATCCAGGTATGATCTGATCGAATCCCAAGCGTTTTGAAAACACCTCTGATTATGTTCTCGTATTTTCTCTTGAAAGATTTCATCTTTGCTCTTGCCTTTCTTCTTCCTAGTGAAGGTTGCATCAGGAGAAGTCTCGACGGTAGATAATTGAGTGGCATCTGTCCGAAGATTGGCTGTGGATTTTAGCCAATTCTCCCAATCTGACTCTTTTCCTTCTGTTTGAGGAGCCTCTATCTCTCGCATCAAAACAGCAGTCCAAATATGATCGGATAAACGCTGAATGTGATCACTGAAATTGATGATGACAAGAGGAAATTCTTTTAAAAAAGCAGAATATTCTTCAGACCTTGGTCTTTTATGAGTTTGGGATTCAGTTGGTTGAGCGTCAGAAGGTTTTGCAGCATTTATAGAGACATGAGGTCTCTTTGATGAACTAGCCATTATAATCTGCAAGGAAAATTAGTAGAAATTCAGAGTTGAGGAGGAGATTTATTGGAGATCGAAAAAGTTAGAAGTAAAATGAAGGGGCTATTGTGCGCCCGGCTTCGTGCGTAACTAGAAGGAGGCTTTGTGCTCTAAGCCTTGTGCACAAGAATTACCAGTTTTGGTCTAAACGCTTATCGTGCGGATAGCGCTGTCATGCAAAAAATGCTCGTCATGTGGAAAAAGTTGTTGTGTGAAAAGTGTTGTCGTGCGGAAAGGGTATTGTACGGCATAGAACGGGGTTAGCGCAGGATGGTCTTGCTGAGAAAGCAATTTAATGCAATGGGCAATAAGAGAAAATGGTTTGAAAGAGGTTAAGTCCTATATTTATAGGAGAAAATCGGCCGCTATGCGCTATCGGTGGTGCGCTGGGCATGGTGTGCTGAGCGTGGTGCGCTGGACATGGTGTGAAAAATGTGGTGTGCTATCGATGGTGCGTAGGATGTGGTGTGCTAAACCATGTGCGCAAGACAAAGTGCGTGCATGAGTTTAAGAATAACCATATTATGAGGATTGTGCACTATGAGATTAATCTTCTTAGTACTTGATCCTACATTATTTTAGAGGTATAAATGAATGCAGGATCAAGGGGGCATCTGTTGAGGCATAAAAAAGACAAATAAGAGTCTTTGTGTGAAAATTAATACTGGAAAGCAGTCCGTGGGAAGGTATCCATAGAAAGGAATTTTGCACAAAGTAGTCCACAGGAAGGTATTCGCAGAAAGGTATCTGCAGAAAGTAGTCCACAGAAAGTTATCTACGGAGAATTATCCACAGGAAGGTAACTGCAAAGTAGTCCGCAAGAAGAAATTCGCAGATAGTTGACGTGGCACAATCACACGTGTGAGGAGGGCTATAAATACCCCTTGACCCTTCTACAGACAAGACATGATATAACATTCAAAGAAGAACAGAACAGAGAGAGAAGGTAAAAAGGAATTTCTAGTTGGTTGGTTGTCATGCGGAGCAGCTATTGTGCGGTGCATAGTACTGTTAGTGCACATAGGTTTCTGCGCACCAAGTCTTTCTATGCAGAAGGGCATCTTTGCACATAAGTTCTACACATAAGGACTTGATCTGCCATATACAAAGATCGACCGTAGACAAGACTTCATGAGTTGACGTGTCTGTGCATAAAGACTACCTGTGCAAAGAGATTGTTTGCATACAAAGACTGTTTATGCAAAGAGACTATTTGCGCACAGAGAGTATACAAGCACAAAGACTGTTTGTGCGAAGAGACTATTTACACATAGAGAGCATACGCTCACAAAGACAATCTGCGCATTAAGGACTTTTGCACACAATGAACTCTTTTAATGACTTTAAATTTGATAGTTGGCTTTATCGGTGCAAATTATGAATGTTCTATTTTGGAATCAAAGGAGAATGGGATGTGAAAGAACTTAGAAGAAATAAATTAACATTAATGTTGTGATTATCTTTATTACTCTCTTTTATTAATTATAAAGTATATAAAATTTTCCAAAAAAATACATTTAATTTCTTGTTTGAAACAAAAACAGTGTCACACATAAGTTCAAAAGGAAGGCTCTAGTTGGGTGGCTGCATGATAGGTGTAGTGGTTAACATGCCATTGAGCTTAGTAAAAGCTTCCTGGAATTGCTCAGTCCACTTGTATGGTGCATCCTTTTAAAGTAGATTACATACAGGACGAGAAAGGTGACTAAAGTCCTTTATGAATCTTCTGTAAAACCTGGCGCGTCCTAGGAAGGATAGCACATCTTATATATTCCTGGGTGGAGGTAGGTTAGAGATAAGATCAATTTTAGCCTCATGTACCTCAATTCCCTTGGACGAGATGATGTATCCAAGGATAATTCCTTTATGAGCCATGAAATGGCACTTTTCCCAATTCAGTACCAAGTTCTTTTCCTCACATCGCTTTAGCACATTTTTTTAAAAAAAAATCAAACATTCACTAAAGGATGGACCAAAGACCGAGAAGTTGTCTAAGAAGACCTCTAGATATTGCCCCACCGTGTCAGAAAAAATAGTCATCATACATCGCTGAAAAGTGGTGGGGGCATTACATAATCCGAATGACATCCTTTAGTAAGTAAAGGTGCTAAAAGGGCATGTGAACGTAGTCTTTTCCTGATCTTCAAGGTCTATCTCTATCTGGTAGTAGCATGAATACCCATCAAGGAAACAATAAAAAGAGTGACCAGCTAGCCTTTCCAAGATTTGATCGATGAAGGGCAAAGGGAATTGGTGATGGTATTCAACTTCCTGTTGTCAATGCACATTCTCCAACCAATAGTAACTGTAGTTGACACGAGTTCATTATTGGCATTTGTTACAATGGTGATTCCAAACATCTTGGGAACAACCTGAGTTAGACTCACTCATTGGCTATCGGATATTGGGTATATGATACCTATATCCAATAGCTTAAGAACCTCGGCCTTAACCACTTCCTTCATATTTAAATTTAGTCTATGTTGTGATTATCGAGAGGCCTTTACATTATCCTCAAGATAAATACGGTCAGTACAAATCGAAGGGTCAATTCCCTTGAGGTCCGCAATCGACCATCCAAGGGTTCCCTTATGCTCAATGAGAGTAGAGATGAGCATACTCTCCTGTTCTTACTCAAGTTGGGGAGAAATCACTATTGGGTATGTCTCATCTTAACTTAAATAGACATATTTCAAATTAGAGGGTAAAGGTTTTAGGTTAAACTTCAGTGCCTTGAGCTTAGACGGTAGAGGAAATACATCAGTTTGGGGCAATTCTTCGAATCGTAGCATCCACTGGTTAACTTCAAGTACCGACACAGTATCAAGCATGGCCCCAGTCTTCCTAATCATGGCATCATCAAAATCATGGGAGTGGACTAGGCAAGTCTCGAGAGGGTCAGAGGATAAGGTCAAAAGTTTTCTATCATCCACGAAAGAGTCAATCATGTTAATGTCATAGAAATCGTCATCATCATCTAACTGTTTACCTGTGTTAAAAAAAGATATTCAACTCCAATGTCATATTCTTGAAAGACATACTCATGACACCATTCTTGTAATTAATGATTACATTTGCAGTGGTAAGGAATGACTGACCAAGAATGATGAGAATTTGAGTTCTTATGTTATTGATGGGTTCCATATCTAGCACGATAAAATATACCGGGTAGTAAAATCTGTCAACCTGGACTAATACATCCTTAATTACCCCTCTCGGTACACGAACTGAGTAGTCAGCAAGTTGTAATGCATTAAGGGTGGGTTTTAATTCACCCAAACCTAATTATTTGTAGACCGAGTTTGGGTTCAGATTTATGCTTGCTCCTAAGTTAAGAAGTGCATGTTCAATCCGATAGTTCCCAATTACACAAGTGATGGTTGGGCTACCGGGATCTTTGTACTTTGTGGCACATCTTGCTTTAGGATGACACTCACCTTTTTTGTCAATTTTTTTTTCTTTTTGATACTTTGACGTCTTTTAATCATGCACAAGTCTTTCAGAAATTTGGCATACGAAGGTATTTTCTTTACGACATCAAGTAGAGGAATATTGACCTTCACTTACTTTAACACCTCTAAAATGTCCTGAGAGTTAAAGAGAGTTTTGGTGCAACCAATCATTGGGAAAATGGGGCAATCGGCTTCCTTGAAGTTCCAATTCTAATTCTTGTAGGGCATGGTTAGATCTATCATTGTTGTCCTTTTCTGAATCCTTAAGCTTTTTAGCCCTAACTGGAATGGTTTTGTCAATGGTCTTCCCACTCCTAAGAGTGGTGATGGATTTAGCTTGCTTCATCTGATTTAAAGTGCTCGGGTCGCTAACTTCGTATTGCGATTTCAGATTGGGAAGAGGTCGAGCTAAAAGACTCCCATTGTTCCCAATCACACTTTTAGTCTCAAGTCCTTGTATGGCCTTTGTGAGGTCTTGAAAGACTTATAGCATACCCTGATTGAAAAGTTCTTAATTTTAAAGATGCTTTAAAACTGGATCCTCCTGAGGTTTCCCTTAATGTGGAATTTAATTAGGGAATCCTTGAGGTATAGTGGTTTGTCCATTTCTCCAACTAAAGTTTAGATGATTTCTCCAACTAGGATTATATGTGTTAGAGATGGGTCCACTAAAAGGTATTTGGTAATTATTCACGACATTGGATTGTTCATTCAACATCTCTTGAAAGGCAGGTATTATTGGACAATTTTCAATTGTGGGAATATTGCAAGCACAATTACTGCAGATAGTTTCCTTAGCCTTATCCTTATTTAATTTCGGCCTCGAGTTTTCTGATAAGATTAGCCACTTTAGCATTGATATCATATTCTTATTTAAAGAAAAACATTTCGCCCCTCTCCTTGGATTGATTCGACCTAGACATGGTGCTTGATTTTTGGGAGATGTCCCATGATTGTGTGCTTTCAATAAACTTATCAAAGTAGTCCCACACATCATCGACATTTTTATTCATGAATTCCCCGTTACACATTGTCTCAACCAATTGGTGCAAGAAGATGTTATTAAAAAGGCCTAGCTATAAACCAATCCCAATGTAGGAATGTAAAGAATGTAAAGCAAACTCAAAATTCAGATCTTGAGAGTTTGATACAAATGTTATTCTAAGGATAACCTTACACCAAAAACCAGAGTTTATGGTAGGACAACCTTATTTCTAAAAAGGTCTTTGTATCAAATCTCAAATCGAAGAGGAAAAGAAAATTAAATGCAAACTATACTGAAGAATAAATTGCAATCAATTATATACTGTTCTAAGGACAACCATGCACCATAGAAATGGTAGGGCAACCTTACTAGAAAAAATAAGAATGCTGAAAAAGGAATCGAGAGAAATAATTGCTAAATTATTACAACATTCCCACAATGCTTGAAATAAATGATTACAACATTCACATCCACATATACATCCCACAAATGAATAATAAAAGATATGAAATATAAACCATTCAACCACGAAACACAAGGGACTATAGTGGTTCGCCTGTGTGTTCACCAACTGTTAAATAACACCCACACAGAATGCTACTCCACTCTTAATATCCTCACACAATGGATATTAGCATTCACTATCAAGTTAGGTTTTTACAGGTTCACCCAAAACCTTACTATTGTGTCTTTCTATGTGGGCTTACACAATTAAAAAAAACCACTTCTGAGTTTTCCTGGCTCTCATCAGATAACCAATACAATGAAATTTTTCTGACAAATCCCAAACAAAACCAAAAATAAAAAGGAATTTACAATTAAATGTAAAATACCTGAATATCTCATTCCTTGTAGCAGCCCAGAAGAACCAAGTCAGAGTAGATGATTGAATGTCCAAGTTCAATGTTTAAAATCACATTATAACGGCTCTAGTTCTAAATCCTTTTAAATTAAACCAAATTGGGCGTAACTCTATTTGATTTTAATTCTAAGAAGAAGGAATAGCGCAATTGTTCTTTTTAAATTAGATTGGAATTCAAGAACAAAATTAAATAATGAAAGCTAATAAAAGAGAATAGAAATTATGCACAATGTAACTTAAAATGAACACTAATTTATCTCAGAGTTGAGCTTTAAATATACTTGAATTACATATGAAACCTCTGAAATTCGTGTTTAATTTATAGGCGAGCAAATCACGTCTTCAATTGGTCTTTGAAATTTTGGGTGCGATAAGATTTTGTAGTTGCACGACAGGTTGTGGGTACCCTACGACTGGTCGTAGGTCACCTTCGACCGGTTGTAGGTTCCACACGACTGGTCATAGACCAATGAATTGCATTGCTGGACTTTAAGTCAAAGGTTTACGACTGGTCGAAGAACCAGTCGACACTATTCCTATGACTAGTCGAACAGTCACCAGGACTGGTTGTATAGTAACTAAAAAATTTTAAAAATTCTCAACAACTTAGGACTGGTCGAGGAATTTCTTGGACTAGTCGAACCAGTACTAGGACTAGTCGAACAAGGTCCAGGACTAGTCTTAGAATAGACCAAATTTACGTATATAACATATATGGATTATATATCCAAAATGGCCTACATTAAAGGTCAACCTAAGGTCAGTCTTACCTCAATAGTGAAGTAAGGACATTGAAACTTGAAGATAAGTGACCTTTGAGTATAACAAAGCCTAAGATCTTTTAGCTTGAAAGCTTCTTGATCTTGAAAACTTCTGAGATCTTGAAAGCTTCTTGAACTTGAACACTTCTGAGATCTTGAAAGCTTCTTGAACTTGAACACTTCTTTTGTTCATCACATATACAAGCTTCAGAGTAGTGTCTTTGTCACCACAAATTTGACAATACCAAGGGGCTATATATTATAGCACTTACAATCTCTCCCTTTGTCAAATTCGTGACAAAACACATATCCAAGATATGATACAGAACACCGAATATCTGATTAAAGAATCAACCACCAGTTGATATCGACTAGCACACATTCATGTACCTGCAAATTAATATTCAACCAACACACAATCCATACAATCCATACTCATACACTCATGCTCATACAGTCTATCTCTTCACATACTCCCCCTGAGTAACATATATCTCAAAAATTATGACAAATATAACACTAGCATAATACAAGCATAATGTTGTAATGGAATGCTACGCCCTCCTTATAGCACCAATCCAACATAATAGCATCAGAAAATCAATATATGGATATCCATACTCTCCCTTTTTGTCACAATATGACAAAGGAAGCATGAAAATAGATTGGTAAGGAGTAATAATCAAGGAGATAAAGAAGAGGAAAGAAGATAATAATTGAGAGCATAGGATAAGAAACATATATAATGTATGAACTGAGTTAAATCAACAATAGCTAAAGTAGCAAATCCAGTCAAGTGAACATAAAAGAAATATAGTTATTACAAACCAGCAAATAGAAAATGAACTAATCTGAACCAGATGAAGGAGTAGGGATGGAAGGATTAAGTTTATGCATGCCCTTATTCAAGCGCCTAAGATACTTACGCATATACTTGAATTGTAAATCATGGGCAACATACATGTTTTCCATCCTAACATTTATATTCTCAACTTTCTCCTCCAATGCACTCAGTCGAGCATCAAAGACGGAAGGCTCATAATCTGGATCATTTACAGAGTTAGATTTAATTTCTTCAAAAATATCATCCATATTAATATCATCAGGAGGAAGATCACCAACTTCTTCCTCATGTTCAGCTTCAGTCGTATCAACACCATCTCTTTGGCCAGGAAGAAATTCTAGCTTAATCTTATTAATATTAGAGTTGTTAAATATTAGATGATGGATAGGGGTTTCACCAACTAGCATATCGACTAACATATGCGAAGCCAATACAGTCATCAAATAACCAAAAGGGATATCACTATAACTAGGATGGAGTCTAAACTGAATGATAGAGTAACAAATCAAGGATGGTAAACAAATATTAGCACCTATAAAAATATTATGAAGAACATGAACCATGAACACCATTAACTCAGTTTTATTACCCGATCGAGAATACAAATTCGACACAAAGATCCTATGAAGAACTCTGTATTTGGGTAACAAAAATCTTGAGGGGAGCGCATTTCCTTTATGTGTCCATTGAACATCCAGATTGCATAAATCCTTAGTTAAAATACATTTTTCAGACTGTGAGGGTTTTTCAGATAGTGTATGAATGGAAACTCCCTCATCATTCACAGAAATTTTCATAAGAGCTGAAATCAAGTGACGATCAACGTCAAAGGGTCCTTCTATTGTGGTAATTCTAAACGTTAGATTTTTCAGTGAGAAATCACATACACAAGTAAACATGGATTGGACAATAGACCGGTATACTGGCCCACTCCAATGCACTAAGTTATCCCAACCTACAGCTTGGAGCATAGGAAGGATATCAAAAGGAGAAGTATGATTAACATCAACAGGATGTTCAAAAATAACATTACGCAATCGGATGTCCCGAACAAAGGATGGATCATCCTCGGGAGCCCTAAGATGACGTTTAGAGATAGTGGCCGAGCTGGAAGAAGATGGACCACTAGAAGTTATTTTTCTTCCCCTAGAAGCCATTTGCAATAAGAAATTTAAAGAAATAAAGAGTTGCAAACGATTGAGAAGTGGGTTTTCTCAAATCATATTTTTTAAAAGAAAAACCCCAAATCACAATGAAATTTGAAATAAATAACTTCAAGAGAGAAATGGAAGTAACTTAAACACAAAACTACAAGAAGAATGGAGCACTAACCATGAAGATTTTGGAAGTTGGCTTCGACTAGTAGAGGTTTGGCCCCTTGGAGCATGAAATAGAAATGAGGAAGATGATGGTTTTTTCCCAAATAAAAGATATCCATGTGATTCATGACTAGTCGTGGATGTACATGACCGGTCGTAACACAACTGGTCATGTAATTTCACGATCGGTCAAGTACAAGCCAAAAATGCAATATTCCATTAAGTTTTACATAATTTTTCAATATGAATTACAAAAATTAAAGTCTAAACTAGCAAGAAGATACAATATAATACAAAAAGGCGTAAATTATTATCTTAAAATGCACATGCCAAGATCAAATTTCATTTGGTTAAACCTGGTTTTATCAAGAGGCTTAGTAAAAATATCAGCACGTTGATTCTCGCTAGGTATATATTCCAGAGATATAACCTTTTCTTCTACTAATTCACGGATATAATGAAATCTAATGTCAATGTGCTTAGTATGAGAATGCTGAATAGGATTTTTTAAAATATTTATGGCATTAGAATTATCACAATATAATAACATAGAAACTTATTTAATTCCATAATCACTTAACATTCGATTCATCCAAATAAGCTGCGTACATGCATTACCAGCTGTGATGTATTTAGCTTCAGCTGTTGAAAGTGATATAGAACTTTGTTTCTTGCTAAATCAAGAAACTAAATAATTTTCGATATAAAAGCAACCACCATTGGTTGATTTTCTATCATCTAGATTACTAGCCCAATCAACATCCGAGTACCCAGCTAGTTGAACACTAGTCTCATGTGGATACCAGAGACCGAGATTCACAGTACTTGCGACATATCAAATAATCAGCTTGACAGTAATCAAATGTGACTCTTTAGGATCAGATTGATATCTGGTGCAAATACCAACACTTAGTGCGATATTATGTCTACTAGTAGTTAAATATAATAGGCCACCAATCATACTCCGATATAATTTCGGATCAACATTTTTACTTATAGAATCTTTTGAGAGTTTCAATGTAGTACTCATAGGAGTATCAAAGTTCTTACCATTCTCAAATCCAAATCATTTAATTAAATTCAAGGCATATTTTGATTGAGAAATAAATATTCCATCAGGTTGTTGCTTTACTTGCAAACCTAAGAAATAATTCAATTCCCTAACCATGCTCATTTCAAACCGTGACTTCATCAAATCTGCAAACTCAGTAGTCATGCCAGTACAGGTAGATCCATAAATGATATCATCAACATAAATCTGTACCATTAAAATATGATCATTATATTTTTTAACAAATAAAGTTTTATCAATAGATCCCATTTAAAAATTATAGCATAACAGAAACTTTGTTAGTTTCTCATACCAAGCCCTGAGAGCTTGTTTTAATCCGTAAAGTGTCATTTTAAGGCGATACACATGATCAATATTTTTGGGATCTTCAAAACTCATTGGTTGTTCAACATAGACTTCCTCATGCAAATCACCATTTAAGAAAATACTTTTCACATCCATTTGATAAATCTTGATTTTTCTATAACATGCAATGGATATATATTGTCTGATTGATTTAAGACGTGCTACTGCTGCAAAGGTTTCATCAAAATCAATATCTTCAATTTGAGTGTAACCTTGTACCACTAGCCTAGCCTTGTTCCTAATTATATTTCCAAGCTCATTAGACTTATTTTTGAAAATCTATTTTGTTCCAATGATGTATTTATCTTTGGGTTTAGGTACGAGATACCAAACATCATTTCTTATGAATTGGTTAAGTTCTTCTTGCATCGCAACAATCCAGTTTTCATTAGCAAGAGCTTCTTTTATACTAGAAGGTTTTATCTGAGATGTAAAACATACGTAATTACATATATCCTCAAGTTATTTACGAGTACGCACACCAGTGAGAGGGTTTTCAAGAATTTGAGTAGTTAGATGATCTTTAACAGTCCTTGGTTCAGAATCAGTCTAATTAGATGAAGTATCAGGTTTATCAACTACAAAAACTTTAACATTATCTGAACCTGAGACTGGTGTGTTTAAGTGATCATCAATGACTACATTGATAGACTCTTAAATCACACCGATCCTTTTGTTCAGAACACTATAAGCACGACTATTTAAAGAAAACCCTAGAAAGATCCCTTCATCACTGTTCGTATCAAATTTTCTAGATTTTCACGATCTCGTAAAATATAGCACTTGCTGCCAAAAACTCGAAAGTATTTGATAGTAGGCTTTTTGTCAAACCACATTTCGTAAGCCATTTTATTATTGCCTTTAGTAGTGTAAACTCAGTTAATAATACAGTAAGTTGTATTGACTTCTTCAACCTAAAGATTCTTAGAGAGCTTTATGTTATTCAAAATGACATTAGTCATTTCTTGTAGCACTCTATTTTTTCTTTCTACTATCCCATTTTGTTGTGGAGTTTTGGGCGCTGAAAATTCATGTAATATTCCTTGGTTGATACAGAACTTCTCAAAACTGTTATTCTCAAATTCAAATCCATGATCACTACGAATCTTACTGATTTGAGAGCCTTTTTCAATTTGAATCCTTTTAAGAACTTTTCTTACTTCTTCAAGGGTTTCTGATTTGTCCCTTAAGAAGACTACCCATATATATCTAGTAAAGTCATCTACTATTACTAAGATATACCTTTTGCCACCTCGACTCTCCATTCTAGTAGGTCCTATCAGATCCATGTGGAGAAGTTAGAGTGATCTAAATGTGGTATTAGAATTCACCTTTTTTGTGTGAGTTCCTTGTTTGTTTGCCAAACTGGCATTCACCACATATCTTATCTAACTTTTGAAGTTTGGGTAGACCTCTTATAAGTTCCTTTTTGCTCAATCTAAATAAGTTTTGGTAGTGTACATGTCCAAGACGTTTGTGCCATAATTCAGTCTCGTCTGCATGGACCATGTAACATGTTTGATTAGATGAGCTGGATTCATTAACAATATAGTAGTTTTCAGACATTCTACGTCCAGTTAATATTACTGAACCCTTGTTATTTAGAATCTCACAGCTTTGATTAGAAAACTGAATACTATGGTTATTATCGCATATTTGAGATATGCTCAAAAAATTATGTTTTAGTCCTTCAACATATAAGACATTTTTAAATAACGGAAGGTTATAGAGTTGAACCATACCTTGGCCCATAATTTTGTAGTTATTTCCATCACCAAATGTGACTGAACCATCAGTCATATCTTTTAAATCGGTGAATAAAGCTTTGTCGCCTGTCATATGCCTGGAGCATCCACTATTTAAGTACCACTTTGAATGGCTTGTATCTTTGAAAGTAATGTGGGCAACCAAGCAAGTGACCTTTGGAATCCATTTCATAACCATTTTGAATTTGGGTGGATAGTTGGTCTTCTTCTGATTGTATGAATTATAAGAATGACCTATTGAGTTAGACTTTAGAAGTCCTTAAGTAAATCAACTATCTTTTCAGCCAAATGATTTTGGTTATGCTTCCTATAGTTGAAATAATTTCTTTTAAGTTTTTGAACAGACTTAGGGTCTTCAGAAAACACTTGTCCTTTCCCTTTTGAGTTTAAGGTCTCTCCTTTTACAAACTTAGGAGGTGCATTCTTCAGTTAGGAGAAATATTCTTATCATAACCTAGACTGGATCGATCACCACATTTTCTTGATCCTGATAAGAGTTTTTCTAATTTAGAATCACCTTGGGCGTATTTTCAAGTTTCCTTTAAACTCAAGAGAGAAGAGATTTCATATTTTAATTGGTCATTTTCAGATTTAGGAGTTTCAACTTGGGCAATCTTAAAATCCAAATCACATTTTGTCTTTTCAAAACAGTCTGAAATATGGAACTTTTCTAAAACACGAGATCATAATTTCTTTGAGTTTAGAAAATTTCTCTTTTTGAAGTTTCAGTTTTACTACAATTTTACAACTCTCCTTGTATAGGGCATTATAGGCATCTTGAAGATCATCTTCATTTTCACATTCACTATTCAGATTTTCTTCACTTGTTGAATCATTATTTGAAAATGTGAATTTGACTAGAGTCATAAGGGCTTTCAGTTCATTCCCTGACTTAGTTTCAGAATCTTCATATTCAGAAGAAGCTTCAGAATCAGAGGATTCATCCCAAGTAGCCAACATACCCTTCTTCTTAGGTTTGTCCTTTTTAGGACACTTGTTAGCCAAATGCCCATATTCTTGGCAGTTGTAACATTGACTATCTTTTAAAGATTTTCTAGTTTTAGATTTAGATTTTAATTTTTTCTTATCATTTCCTTTTTGAAAATCAACTCTCTTTTTACTTTTGAAGATTTTATAAATCTTTTTTGCCAAAAGAGCCATATCATCTTCAGAGTTATCTACATCAGAATTTTCTTGAAAATTATTTTTAGAAGTTTTAAAAGCAATTGATGTTCCTTTTGGAGCTTTAAAAGTTAACTCGTAGGTTTGTAAAGAACCAACTAACTCCTCAACCCTCATATTATCCGTATTATGAAGTTCCTGGATCGCAGTTACTTTAGAGTTGAACCGTTCAGGAAGTGAGCGTAGTATTTTTGCACATACTTTACTTTCTGGGATTCTATCACCAAGACCCCACATAGAGTTTACAATGTCATTTAATTGTGTATAAAAGTCCATAAATGTTTCATTTTCCTCCATATGAATTTCTTCAAATTTGGTTGTAAGGAGTTGGAATTTTGATTTCTTGACAACTGAGGTACCCTCGTGTGTCATTTCTAATATATCTCAAGCTTGCTTTGCAGAATCACAGGATATAATTCTTTTGAATTCATCGGGTGATAGTGCGTAAGCAATTGCATTTAGTGCTTTAGCATTTACATTACTCTCACTTTTCTGAAGTATGGTCCATGAGAAATAAGGTGTTATTCTCAAAGATTTTGAACCATCAACTCTAGTTACTTCAGTGGTAGGAGGGTTCCAACCATTCACAGTGGCTAGCCACACACTTTCACCCATGAATTTTAGGAATATTGTCATCATGGCTTTCCAATAAGCATAGTTGGAGCCATCAAAGGGTGGTGGCCTAGTGACTGATAGGCTATCAAAATTTGACATCTTAAATTGCTTAAATTGTTAGCTCAAGAAATAAATCCAAGAATTAAGAATTAAAAAAAGCTATTAGGCTCTGATACCGCTTGAAAAGGCCTAGCTATATGTCCTAGAGGGGGGGGGGGGGGGGGGGGGGGGAGGGGGGGTGAATAGGACAATGCCAAATAAAACTTGTAACAGCGAAAATTAAACAAATACGATAGCCAACAATTAAAGTAAACCAATCCCAATGCAGGAATGTAAAGAATATAAGCAACCTCAAAATTCAAACCTTGAGAGGTTGATACAAATGTCATTTTAAGGACAACCTTACACCAAAAACCAGAGTTTATGGTAGGACAACCTTATTTATAGAAAAGTCTTTGTATCAAATCTCAAATTAAAGAGGAAAAGAAAATTAAATGCAAACTATAGCAAAGAATAAACTGTAATCAATTATTTACAGTTCTAAGGACAACCATGCACCATAGAAATGACAGGGTAACTTTACTAGAACAAATAAGAATGCTGAAAAAGAAATCAAAAGAAATAATTGTTAAATTATTACAATATTTCCATAATGCTTGAAATAAATGATTACAACATTCACATCCACATACACATCCCACAAATGAATAATAAAATATATGAAATATAAAACATTCAACCACGAGACACAAGGGATTATAGTGGTTCGCATGTGTGTTCACTAACTGTTAAATAACACCCACACAGAATGCTACTCCACTCCTAATATCCTCACACAGGGGATATTAGCGTTCACTATTAAGTTAGGTTTTTACAGGTTCACCCAAAACCTTACAATTGTGTCTTTCTATGTGGGCTTACACAATTAAAAAAACACCACTTCTGAGTTTTCTTGGCTCTCCTAAGATAACCAATACAATGAGATTTTTCTGAAAAATCCCAAACAAAACCAAAAACAAAAAGGAATTTATAATTAAATGTAAAATACCTGAATATCTCCTTCATTGTAGCAGCCCAGAAGAACCAAGTAAGAGTAGATGATTAATGTCCAAGTTCAATGTCCAAACTCACATTACAATGGTTCTAGTTCTAATTTATTTTAAATTAAACCAAATTGGGCATAGCTCTATTTGATTTTAATTCCAGGAAGAAGGAATAAAGCAATTCCTATTTTCAAATTAGATTGGAATTCAGGAACAAAATTAAATAATGAAAGCTAACAAAAGAGAATAGAAATTATGAACAATGTAGCTTAAAATGAACAATAACTTATCTCAAAGTGGAGCTTTAAATATACTTGAATTACATATGAAACCTCTGAAATTCGTGTTCGATTTATAGGCGAGAAAATCACGTCTTCGACTGGTCTTAGAAACAACAGAAATTTGAAATTTTGGGCGCAATAAGATTTTGCAGTTGCACGACCAGTCGTGAGTACCCTACGACTGGTCATAGGTCACCTTCGATCGGTCGTAGGTTCCACACGACTGGTCGTAGACCAATGAATTGCATTGTTGGACTTTGAGTCAAAGGTCTACGACTGGTTGAAGAACCAGTTGACACTATTCCTACGATTGGTCGAACAGTCACTAGGACTGGTCGTAGAGTAACTAAAAAATTAACAACTTAGGACTGGTCAAGGAATTTCTTGGACTGGTCAAACCATTGCTAGGACTAGTCGAACAAGATCCAGGACTAGTCTTCGAACAGACCAAATTTACGCATATAACATATATGGATTATGTATCCAAAATGGCCTACATTAAAGGTCAACCTAAGGTTAGTCTTACCTCAATAGTGAAGCAAGGACATTAAAACTTAAAGACAAGTTACCTTTGAGTATAACAAAGCCTGTCTTGATCTTGAAAACTTCTGAGATCTTTAAAGCTTCTTGAACTTGAACACTTCTAAGATCTTGAAAGCTTCTTGAACTTGAATACTTCTGAGATCTTGAAAGCTTCTTGAACTTGAACACTTCTTTTGTCTATCACATATACACGCTTCAAAGTAGTATCTTTGTCACCACAAATTTGACAATAACAAGGGGCTATATACTATAGAACTTATAGTTAGTCCATCATAGAAGAGGTTAGCGATGCTCCATGTTTCAAAACCATGTTGTGGGCATGAACTAAAAAGATCTTTGAACCGCTCTCAACATTGGAAGAATGTTTCATCTTCCTTTTGGGTGAAGTTCATGATTGACTTTCTAGTGGTGTTCGTCTTATGGTACGGGAAAAATTTCTTTATGAACTCCCTTGTCATTTCATTCCTTATACCAATAGATTGAGGACATAGTGAATGCAACCATGTCTTAGCTTTCTCTTTCAAAGAAAAAGGAAAGAGTTTCAGCCTGACCATGTCATTGGACACGTTTGGAAAGTATAGAGTGGATATAATCTTGTCAAACTCTTTCAAGTGTAAGTATGGATTTTCATATTCAAGCCCATGAAATTTTGGAAGAAGTTGTATCATCCCTGTCTTGATATTCATGTGTCCCGTATTTTTTAAAAAAAACCATGCATGAGGGTGTACTCTCCCCCACCGGTTGTAAATAGTCTCACAAAGTACGAGGTGGGGGTGCTTGATGCACCTCATTCTCATCCTAGACTTCCTCAACCCTAGGTTGAGGTTGTCTTCCTGATTGATTGGCCGGTTGATTTGTAGCCATTACTGCAATTAACTTTGAGGATCTCAAGTGGTGTTTAATCCTGTGTTAGATAGATAACCCCTCAACCAAGTCTCCTTTACTCAAAAGACGTCAAGTGTTATCACAGACCCACTTGGACATGAAACACTATCAGCCCTCAATTTCAAATTCTAACCTAAACCTAAAAGAGAGAAAGGAAAATAGAAATCTAGAAATAAAAAGAGAGAGGGAATTAGAAAGAAATTACTAAATTAGATGTTTCTAATTAAAATCCTGCAAAATAAAACAAAACAAGTCAGTTTCTAAAAATATAAATTCTAAAATTAGAAAGTTTTAAAAAATAAATTAAAACTAGTTTTTAAAAATAAAAAATAGAAAGTTTCTAAAAACTGATTAGGAAAGTTTTAAACCTATAATTAGAAAGTAAGTTAGTTTCTAAAAATAAAAGAAATCCTAGAATTAGAAAGTTTCTAAAAATATAAAAAAAACCTTAATCCTAAAAATAAAATAAAAATAGAAAAAACCTAATCTTAACCTAACTCCAAAACTAGTTAATCTCAGAAAAATGCAACCATTAATCCCCGGCAATGACGTCAAAAACTTGTTCACAATTCTTAGTGTAGGGTCACGATGTAGTAATAATCTCAGTGAAACCGAGGTTGAATCCACAATAACTAATCTCATGAGCATTCTGAAAGCAACTAGAACTAGAATTAGAAGAAGATGTATATTGAAATCTAGAATATTTGAAAGTAATTGTGAGAGATTTAATGAAAAACTTAAGAAATTCCAAGGTGGGAAACTAGGGTTTCCAAGGATCCACTTGTAGAGATTAGGGAGATCCATGCTCAGTTCAAGTCACACGATTGGAATCGAAGTCTTTCCTATCCAATTGGAAGATATCTCAGTAAAATCAAATCTGAACTTCCTTTGACATAATTCTCAATGGAAGAGTTGTGTGAGAACTAAAAGTGATTCCATCACAAAACCATGCCCATGAGACATTGGCTCACAACAGGATTTATCAATCCCACAATCAATCCGAGAGAATTATGAAAGTTAGGGAGGATTCCATCATCCAACCATGCCCAAAAGACGATGGAGAACAATAGGATTTCCTAGATTCACAATCCCAAAACATGAAAGGAATATACTCAAAGCTATCATACATCCATTATAATTTGAGTCACAATAAACCATTAAAAACTAAAAGTATTTCTTATAATCGACCTAGAATCAAAGTAAGTTCATCATAAACATGAATCAAACTAATAGAAATATCCCATCACATTACAAGCTTCACCTCTTAGCCCTAGCTAAGAGGTTTAGCCAATCATAGACATGATTGAACTAAAATTTCTAGAAGAAAACATGAAAAACTAATGAATAAAGGAAGAAAAAACCTTAGCGAAGGCTCTCCACCCTTGTGCTTTGCTCCTCCAAATCCTAGATGATCTTTAGGAGTTCCCTAAAGACTCTTATTTATAGTTTTGCAGCACCTCCTTTCACACCGACTTGGAAAAATCTAGAAACCGCCTCAAATTTTTGCATGTAACGTCTCAGAAAAATCCGTACAGAGACCCGAGTACCACCTCAAGCAGAAATCACTTAGGATTAATTCCTTTAGAAATTAAGCATAAGACAACTAGCGCTATGCTAAATTAACTGTGAAATTAGCACTGATCGCTTTAAATACATTCTGCAAGACACAAAACTTATGGAATTGTTAACGCTATAACGTCCTGAAACCTAGGATCAAACTCTGAACCCGTTCTCTCAGGAACCCTGTGAAACTTTGTAATGGATTCTGAGCGCGCGTCATGAGTCCGTTAGCAATGAACTTAGATCGTTATGACCGCGTAGTTGGACTTGACAATCACCTCGAAAATCAAGCCCAACTGATGTTCTGAGGCTATTTCGTTGAGCCTGGAGTAAGGAGTGTAAGAAAGAGTGAAATTCTTTGAAAATTAAATGTCATTTAAATAAATCTGGCACGTGACGCTTGCGGGTTAAGTATAAGCATTCAGACCATCAAAATCTGACCCAAATACACCCTCAGATCAGGAAACATTTCCCACTCATGTCAGTGTATTTGGAATCCTTGATCGAATCTCAATGACCGCTGAACTGAAACTGGTCCGCCACGTGCGATTTGGGAACACTATCAGACTGAAAACTTAATGTGATCAGGATCCAATACCCATGAGCTTAAGTCCGACCGCATTTGGCCAGGGGACCTCCAGAAATGCTCTTTTGGATCGGAAAAGACCCGATTTGGCTATAACCCAAGTGTACCTTGGTTTAAAGTCTAAATAGGTGACTTTCTAACCTATTTAAGGACCTTAAACCCTCTCATATCCCTCCCATATGAATTTGTAAAAACCCTAGAGAAGAGAAGAGAGAAAAGAGAGAGATTTCGTGAGAGTTATGAGGAAAGTTTCCTGGCTCTCGATCCTGCTTCTACACGTACTTAATCACCATATTCTAATCACTCTTTTGGTGATTCCGACTTCATTCTAGGTAAGAAAACCCTAACCTTAACCTGTTTTAGGGATTCCATCTATACAATTAGTGAAGTAGCTAATTTATCTTGTGATATAGGTTGTCATACAGACGTTGACGAAGCGTAGAGTTTCTATTCGATTCGATACGCTTCTACTGTGAAAGGTGAGGATTCTAGATGCTTAGGTTAACTATTTTTAAAGCTTTCAATGTCGTTTAATAGTAGATTATCGACAAGAATGCGGTTTGATATGTAGAACATGCTGTCTATTTTCTATTTCGATTACGTACGGAGAATATGAGATTTAGGGCATTTTAGGTATTTGTAGGAAATACTGTATATGTCCGTATTTTGCTAAAATGATTGCCATATTTATTTGTTGTGTTATTATACAAGATATGCGTGTATGATCTATTTGGCGAAGAGATTCACCCTAATGCGCACTTTGGGTCGACATACGCTATGTAGACAAATGTGTGTAGACTAAGTATTTGTATTAGTATGTATTGAGTAAATGTTGTTGTAAATTAGTTTTGAGATTGAATTCTCAATTAATATGATGATGTACATGATTTCCTCCATGTTGTTATTGAATTGATTTCCTCATATATATGGAATACATGTGTTTGGTTGGTTGATTTGCTTACGTTGTTTGTTATAACATGTTGTTAACATGCTTGGATTGTTTGTATTTCATTTCTGTTACTCTCATATGATCACTGATGTAGATTACAAGTGCTTGGGGCTACGCTCTTGTCCAGGCAGTCGGTAATAGATTCAAATTCGTGATTGGCTTCTATTTGCCACGAAGGACGCATCGACGAACGCGAGACGTGCTTTGAGTTGACGGCAGTGGTTAGGCCACACGAGGTGTTTTATGCACTTCATGTTGTTCAGCTTGAGGTGCGCTCGTACTAGTCGAGCCCGTCAAGTAACCCGACTGACCATTGTATATTCACCTTGTATTGGTCATAACTGCTTGAACCTATGGTACTAAACTTACCAGTGAAAACCCTGATAACCATGGTACCTTGATCCATTAGGACTCATGAGCTGGGCATGGTGGTATGGGACAACGTGGTCAAGCTGTCGGCCTACGCTGGGGCCACAAACCTTCCCGTAGTGACCAGTGAGCACCTTACACTCGTGAGCCGATTGTGGTGGTATGGGACACTACATTCGAGCTGTCCGCCTACTCTGATTGGTGACGAGCCCTTTGTAGTGACCTCGAGTGTATTCTGAGTCTACATGAGGCGACGACCCTTCTGTGCAACTAGAGTACAACTAGGCCTGTATTGATAAGGTGATGGGGGAGCGGTGCAACGAGTGTGAGCAACAGCCCTGGAAGCCCTTGCAGCGACTTAAAAATATACCATCGTATGAGATTACTAGGAGTGACGACCCTAGACGGGATCTGTGTTGGGATTGATTTAAGAGAAGTACCTTAGTTTTCCAATACTGCTGTATGAAAGGACTAATAACAACCCGGTAATCATATCCACATCGCACTACATGTGCCTGGAAGATGTGGATCAATGAGGGAAGAAAGCATGCCGCGGACGTAAGATGGTGTCGCATGAGGGAGTATGTCGGTGAGGGCATCCATCATGTCATTTCATTCTTGCATTAACAAAAGTATCTAGGAATGTCTGATTGTTTGCTTTACTATTATCGCGTGATTGATTTGATAACATTCTAATCTTTTCTCTATGATTTCACTAAGTTGATCACTCACTCCCACGTTATGGGACAGTGTTTGCAATACCTACCAGACTCTGTCTTAGATGTAGGTTATGAGGCAATTCAGGAGTTGGAGCCGGACTACTTCGAGGACCAGGACGAGTTCTCGTACAAGCAGTTCTCTGACGGCTTCGCATAGGTGACCTGGATCGGTGGGATTTTTGCTAGTTGGACTATCATACGACATTTTGATTTTAGTTTATTATATATATTTGTGACTCAGAGATGTATTCATACTTTGGAGACAGTTTGAGATTGTTTTATTGTTCATACAGTGATATATATATATTCTTCAGTCTTCTGCTTGCATTTTATCACTGGATCTGGAGTATGAATTGTAGTTTTGGTAAAATCTTACTCATGTTAATGCACTAACTCAGAAAACATTGAATCATAAGCATATTTGTTGCATAAGTGATGGTCTAGAACTCGGGAGTTGAGTTTCTACACGACCCCCGATTTTTAGGGTGTTATAAATTGGTATCAGAGCCTGATTTGGATTAAACCGGACCTGGGTTATGGACACGCGACGTACGCTGTCGCCCTTTGACTTAGGTGGGCACGAGAAGAATGTAGAAACACTCATAGGACCCCGGTTTCACCAATTGGCAAAGTTCACTCAAATCATCCGTGGTCGCATGAAACGCCCCCGGACCACTTCTAGTTCATGTATGGATGGGTCTAGACCTCTATTGACCCTATCCCAGCGATTAAAAATTGCTAAACATAAATATACATCAGTTAGTACCCGGAATGACCCGAAATAGATCGAAACGGAGTCGTGAGCCTACCCACGCTAATCCAGAATGAACCAGGGTGGGACCCACATAAATTTTGGGCCCTCAGGGCAGGAGGAGCTCCCCCAAATGGCGAGGCCTCACTAATCATCATAGGGAGTGGCGAGGACCTCACCGTACAGTGGGCCCCATTCGGGCGGGCCGTCGGGCCGATCGACTTTGGGGGTTAGGGTAGCCCCCTGGTGTGTGGGCCGTCCGTTAAAAACACCCCAAACCCCTACCTCCTTCACAAAACACACCCCTAAGCTCTCCTTTCCTCTCCCATTTGCTATTTTCCCTTGTAAATCTCGTTCTCAATCACTTCCATTGTCATTTTCTGCCTCAACCCACGCCACTCCACCGTTTACAGCAATACACACTCCCCTCTCTCTCCATTCTCATTCGTTGGAGCTCTCTCATCCTCCATTTGAGGCTAGAAATCATGTTAGCTTCTAACCCAACCCATTTCTTCCTTTTCCCTTTGTAATCCCAGCCTTTTGGGCCCTCCTCTATTCGACCTAGATTCATGGTAGCCCATTAGGTCAACCCTTTCTCCCCATTTCCTCCATTTTCCATGGCCTTTGTAGAGGCTATTTTAGCCTTTTTCTCCCTTTCCACCATCCTCTCTCACATAAGAAAGAGGAAGACCGCCGCTGATGAAGCTGGGCCTAGTCGCCCTTCTCGTTTATGGAAGCTAAGTGGTGGCGCCTCTAGTTCAAGCGTCGCCGCAAGTCCAAGTGCCGCTCGTGAGTTTTAGACGAAGTGGGATCTTGATCCCCGATCTCCCACTGGAAGGGCTTGGTTGGTGGAACAACCCCATGGAGTTTATGAGGGCCGTCGGGTCCTTTTTAAAGCTCAGGTGGATGGGCGACTCTTTGGAGAATATCAGTTGCTCGAGCTCCTGGAACAAGCACAGTGGGGTCTGTTATTTGATGTCAGGCAACGTGCCAATGCAAGCAGGGTCCGAGCTTTCTATGCCAACATTCACCAGACTACGCTGGAACTGCAACATCTCGAAAATCGGGGGGTCGAGCAAAAACCCAACTCCCGAGTTCCAAAATGTTATTTATGCAACATAGATATGTATGATTGAATGTTGTCTGTGATAATGTATTAAACATGAGTGAGATTAATCCAGAACAGCATATCATACTCCAGAGACAGTTAAATTTACAAGCGGAAGACTGTGATAGTATGTATAACATATATAAACTGTTGTATGTCTCTAGAGTGTGAACATGTTACCAGGTTATATATATACATGTATACTTCAAAAGTAAACAAAAGAATATACATGAGTGCTCTAAAAATATAAAATAACAAGTGTCAAGGTATCTAATCAACCTCCCTGTAATCCCGTCAATCAGAACACGCATAAAGGAGGAATCCTCCTCATCGTCATCAATTTCAGCTCCACTTCTCAAGCAGCGCCATCATCTGCAATCACAAAAGGGACTGGTGGGTGTCCGGAAACACCATCCCGTAACGTGGGAGTGAGTAGCTAACTCAGTGGAATAATAGAGCAAGGATTAACATGTTCTCAAATCAATCATGCGATAATAGTAAAGCAGTAAATCAAACAATCCTAATACTGTTGTTAATGCAATATGACATGACGTGATGTATGCCCTCACCGACGATCTCCCTCATACGACACCGGCATGCAATCGACCCTCAAGTGCTCCACATCTTCCAGGCACATGCAATGTTATGGTGATATGATTTCCGAGTTGTTATTAGTCCATTCAAACAGCAGGATTGGGAAACTAAGGTACTTCCCTTATATCAATCCCAACACAGATCCTGTCTAGGGTCGTCACTCCTAGTAATCTCATACGAGGTATATTTTTTTAGGTCACTGCAAGGGCTGCCAGGGCTATTGCACGCACTCGTTGCTCTGCTCCCCCATCACCTTATCAATACAGGCCTACTATACTCTACTACTACTGAAGGGTCGTCGCCTCTCGTAGACTTAGAATACGCTCGCGGTCACTACAAAGGACTCATCGCCTGATCAATGTAGGCCGACAGCAAGAATATAGTGTCCCATACCACCATAATCTACTCACGAGACTAGGTGCTCACTGGTCACTACGGGGAGGTTTGTGGCCCCAGCGTAGGCCGACAGCTCGACCACGGTGTCCCATACCACCATGCGCGGCTCATGAGTCTTCGTGGATCAAGGTACCATGGTTAACAGGGTTTACAATGGTAAGTTCAGTACCCTAGGTTCAAGCAGTTATGACTCTTGCAGGGTGAACATACAATGGCCAGTCGGGTTACTTGACGGGCTCGACTAACACGATCGCATCTCAAGTTGAACGACATGAAGTGCGTAAAACACTTCGTGTGGCCTAACCACTGCCGCCAACTCCAAAACACGGCTCGCGTTCATCGATGCGTCGTTCGTGGTGAAGATAAGCTAACCACGAATTCGCTCGGTTACTGACTACCTGGACTAAGTATAGTCCCAAACATGTGGAATCACATCAGCAAAGTATGTGAAAGTATTGGAAATGAAATACAACCATATGAGCATGTTAACACATGTTGTAACATACAACTTAAGCAAATCATCAAGCACATGCATTTCATACATATAATGAAATCATGTATATAGCTAACATGTAAGAAATCATTTACAATAGCATATTAATTGAGAAATCAATCTCAAACTAATCCATAACACCATTTAATTCAATACATACACATACAAGCATTAATACGAACACTTACACTACACACTTAAGTCTACATATAGTATGTCGACCCGAAGTGCGCATTTAGGCGAATCTCTTTGCCAAACTAATTATGCACACATTCCTAACATTCTAATGTGACAACAAATCATGTCAATCACATCAGCAAAATATGAATGAAATCAGTACTTCCTACAAATGACTAAAATGCCCTAAATCTCATATTCTTCGCCGGTTTACGAAACAGGAAACGGACAGCATGTTGTACATGTCAAACGGCGTTGCCATCGATAATCTACTATTAAACGACATTGAAAGCGTTGGAAACAGTCAATCAAAGCGTCTAAAATCCGCACCTTGTCTCTTATAAACGTGTCGTTTCGAACGGAGCGTATACGCTTCGTCTACGGCGATAAGAGAACCTAATTTACAAGATACGTCAGCTAACATGCTATGAATCCTAGCGAACCTCAAATCAGCAACTTCTAGGGCTATTTCTTACCTGAAAACGCGGAGGAATCGCCGGCTAGGTGATTGAAGTATGTTGTTAAAGTACGTGCAACAGGCGGCACAAAGGCAGGAAAATTCTCTCCTACTCTCTCTCACAAACTCTCACCTTTTCCCTCTCCCAATCTACGGTTTCTCTCAAATTCGGATGGGAGAGAGGAGTGAGGGTTTCAACCCCTTTTATAAGCTTAAAAATGCCCAAAACAGGCTCAGGAACAAAGTTCACTTAGGGTGTATCCAATTCGGGGTTGTTTCGGTCCAAAAGATGATTTCTGGTGGTCCCCTGGCCGAACGCGATCGGACTTAAGTTCATGCATACTGGATCTAGCACACATCAAGTTTTCAGTTCGGCAAGGTTCGCAGATCGCACGTGGCGGTCCAGTTTCAGTTCAGCAGTCACCGCACGTAGATCAGGCCTACAAATCTCATGATATGAAATAGAAATTTTTCCTGATCCGAGGGTGTAATTTGGCTAAATTCTGACGGTCAGAACGCTTAATACTGACGCGTCAAGTCGTGTGCCAGATTTGAATTTGAAATTTCAATTCTGTCCCTATTCGCACTCTCTTCAGTCCGGGCTCAATGAAATAGCCTGTGATTATCAGTTGGACTTGATTTTCGAAATGATTGTCAAGTCCAGCTAGGCGGTTCTAACGGTCTAAGATAGTAGGTATCGGACTTTCGACGTGCGGTCTAGATCCAGTACAAAGTTTCAAAGTGGTCCAGAGAACAAACCTGCTTAGAGTTTGATCCAAGGTTATAGAGTATTATAGAGTCATTGGTTCTACTCGATTTGGGTCTTGTAGAACGTATTTAAAGTGATCAGGGACTATTTCCCACCTACTCTAGCGTTGCGCTAGCTAACTTACGCTTAATTTTCATAGGAATTAATCCTAAGTGGTTTCTTTGGCTATGGAATTGGGTTCTGAGCGATTTTCCAGGTGTTTTAGTTGACCCACTGCCTAAGGACGTCAAATCCCAGATTGGCCAAAATTTGGGGTGTTACAATCTACCCCCCTTAAAACATAATTTCGTCCCCGAAATTGGTGAAGGGTAAGGAGCATCTTGTAAGACTTTAGTATTGATATTCTAAGAAAGGGTTAATCCTATTTATTGACCTAACCGTACGTACATCCTAACTCGATTGTTTCGATCCTGGGCCAGTGGGAAAGAGGCCAAGCACTCTTCCGCTGCGCCACTCTGATCGAACGGCAGCATTGACTAACCTAACTGGATTGGACTCATTACGTTCTACCCCCCTTTAAACTTGGTTTTACTTAAGGTTGAAGAATCTTTACATCGATCCGTATATCGGAACGAGGCACAACTTAGGGGCTATCCTTAACCTAAAATGGAAACAACCTTTCTCTACATGGTTTTCCTTGCTAATGATACGTTCTATAGCATTGGTACCTATGATCATAGAGATAAGCCTAATCTCTATTGTTGTTAAGTTTAGGGGCAGGTATGAGTTGGCAGCAAGATATCGAATTCTCTAGTGGCTTTAAGTCCTCACCATTTCCCAAAGACAATGTGATCACGTTTGGTTGTAGGTGGTTGGGCCATCACAGAAGAAAGGTTGTGTAGTGGCTCTAAGCCGGATACGTTGAACCTTCTGTCTAATCAGGACAGAAAATGCGTTGTATCAGTTCTTAATCCGAGTCGATGCCGATCTTCTGCTTGATCAGAGCATTGGATTCATTGGTAACCACTAGGATTAAGAAGTCGACTCAAACCGCGAATACATCGCTTACATGCAGTTCCTTTACTCTGCATTCCCGAATGCAATAAGTCCTTGGGAAAGGTAATTCTAAGGGGTGTGTTAGTTTATTCTAAGTTCAATCTGAGGGATTTATAAATGTTCCCTGAGAGTGAATGGTTCTAAGTTACACAAGCTTCCTGAGAGTTACTAAAGGAGTCTATGGATGTTATGAGGATCTATCCAAGGAAGGGAGTCCCATTCCAATCAAATCTAACCTACTATTCCTTAACATATACAGGCTTTACCCTACTCAAGGTAACTAGTAGGCTAGTCTGTAACTCAGTAGCTATAATCCAAAGCCTAAGATTATACGGTAAATGGCTTTCCATACCATTTCTACTACAGGAAATTCTTCTATTGCTCAGGGTCAAAATTGTATAAATGGAATTGGATTTCTTATGTCGTCAGACCCTTCAAATCTAGAAGTGCTAACTCTAGGTCCAAAATGCCAAGGGCCTATGTGGCCAGGAGCGTTTAGTTATATCAAATGGAACTGCATTCCTAATCCCATATTGGGATAGGGAGCAGCATGCTTGGTAGGAGGGTGGGGTGGGGTAAAACTAATTTGTAGGCTGAATCTCGCGAGTTACAATACTCCCAATCTAGGGACAATACCTAACAACAAACGAACGGCATGCACTCCATTTAACAAATTTCAGCTATATTAAGCCCAAACCACAACACAAACACATTTTCTACCTAACAACAAAAAAAAAACAGAAATTTCAAACGGTAATCAAACATCTACAAGACAACGTCACAGATGCCTAATTCTATCAAAGGACTCTACCACAGTCCCGACTTACCTTCTTTATCACTGTCGAGTCTAATACTGTCTATTGCTCACTAGAGCTCTCTCTGCTATAACAGCTTAACAGGTTGAATCCTGGGAGTTACAATACTCTCAATCTAGGGACAATACCTAACAACAAACGAACGGCATGCACTCCATTCAACAAATTTCGGCTATATTAAGCCCAAACCACAACACAAACACATTTTCTACCTAACAACAACAAAACACAGAAATTTTAAACGGTAATCAAACATCTACAAGAAAATGTCACAGATGCCTAATTCTATCAAAGGACTCTACCACAGTCCCGACTTACCTTCTTTATCACTGTTGAGTCTAATACTGTCTATTGCTCACTAGAGCTCTCTCGGCTATAACAGCTTAACAATAACCATGGAAAACGGAAGAAATGTAGAGAAATTATTGCCCAAATGGACTAAAACAAGTCTAGGCCCCGTAGAGGGATGCATCAAGCTCCCAAAGGCTGGATTTTCAGAAAGAAAAGAGAATGAAAAAGGGGAATGGAGCACCTCACGATTTCAGCTTGTTTTGGGGGTTGTAAGAGCTCCAAACGACAAGATTTGCAAGAGGGAAGGCTGCAAACTTCAATGGAGTGATGGAGTTTGGTCGTTTTCAACCAAGAATGGGTTTGGAAGTGATTTAAAATCACGGTTTTGGGTTAGGGCAGCAAGAAAACAAAAATGGGGCTAGGGAAGGGGCTGTTTGTGAAGGAAGTACCTCTTTTTGGAGTTTTCTATGGACGAACACTATATAGGGGGTGTACACTACCCAAAATAGGGCATGTACCCGAAAATCACGCCAAGTGAGCCCCACCGGACGGCGATGCATCGCCGACCATCTTGCATGATGGCCGGTAGGACCACATGGGTCTGGTCCCCCATGGTCCAGGGACCCCAAAAATGCATGGTCCCCACCTTGGTTCATTGCATTTTGACCTATATAGGCCCAAACATGAGTTCGAGGATTTTCGGGGCCAATCTGCAATCCCGAATACAAAACCCTATCATGCAGTATATGATTTTGGAGTAAAAGGAGCTATTACATCCATCTAGCCCATTATTTGCTGAAGAAAGCGAAGTTAGAATGGCCTTATGGCCATTTTTCATGAAATTTTACTATTCACTGTAAAATTTTATGAAAGTATGATTTTATGCTATTTTCACATTAGGATTGATGCCTAACATGAAAAGGATAAGAGAAAATTAAAGATTGGAGTGGTGAGAGAAAGAATTTTGAAGATTTTAGGTGAAACGGGATTTTTAAGCCCTGGCGATTGAATACAAGGGTTGTGGTTGTCCCACAGCCCAAGGATTTACATTTACAGGTTTAGAATCATTCAAATAACGTCTCAACCCACTTACCTACAACCTAGGAGCTATTCAGGTTGCTTCACGTGACCCAAAATGCGTTACGGACTCGATCGCGCGATCGATATGAATAGTCTTCGCCTATTGGCGAATCTGTGATCCTATAAGAGTTTCTAGACCCTTCTCGCACCCACCTAAGTCAAAGGATGCGACAGCGTACGTCGCGTGACCATAACCCAGGCCCGGTTTTATCCAAATCATGCTCTGATACCATCTGTAACATCCCAAAAATCGGGGGGTCGAGCAAAAACCCAACTCCCGAGTTTCAAAATGTTATTTATGCAACATAGATATGTATGATTGAATGTTGTCTGTGATAATGTATTAAACATGAGTGAGATTAATCTACAACAGCATATCATACTCCAGAGACAGTTAAATTTACAAGCGAAAGACTGTGATAGTATGTATAACATATATAAACTATTGTATGTCTCTAGAGTGTGAACATGTTACCAGGTTATATACATACATGTATACTTCAAAAGTAAACAAAAGAATATACATGAGTGCTCTAAAAATATAAAATAACAAGTGTCAAGGTATCTAATCAACCTCCCTGTAATCCCGTCAATCAGAACACGCATAAAGGAGGAATCCTCCTCATCGTCATCAAGTCCAGCTCCACTTCTCAAGCAGCGCCATCATTTGCAATCACAAAAGGGACTGGTGGGTGTCCGGAAACACCATCCCGTAACGTGGGAGTGAGTAGCTAACTCAGTGGAATAATAGAGCAAGGATTAACATGTTCTCAAATCAATCATGCGATAACAGTAAAGCAGTAAATCAAACAATCCTAATACTGTTGTTAATGCAATATGACATGACGTGATGTATGCCCTCACCGACGATCTCCCTCATACGGCACCATCTTACGACCGCGGCATGCAATCGACCCTCAAGTGCTCCACATCTTCCAGGCACATGCAATGTTATGGTGATATGATTTTCGAGTTGTTATTAGTCCATTCAAATAGCAGGATTGAGAAACTAAGGTACTTCCCTTATATCAATCCCAACACAGATCCTGTATACGGTCGTCACTCCTAGTAATCTCATACGAGGTATATTTTTGTAGGTCACTGCAAGGGCTGCCAGGGCTGTTGCACGCACTTGTTGCTCCACTCCCCCATCACCTTATCAATACAGGTCTACTGTAATCTACTGCTACTGAAGGGTCGTCGCCTCCCGTAGACTTAGAATACACTCGCGGTCACTACAAAGGACTCGTCGCCTGATCAATGTAGGCCGACAGCAAGAATATAGTGTCCCATACCACCATAATCTGCTCACGAGACTAGGTGCTCACTGGTCACTACGGGGAGGTTTGTGGCCCCAGCGTAGGCCAACAGCTCGACCACGGTGTCCCATACCACCATGCCCGGCTCATGAGTCTTCTAGATCAAGGTACCATGGTTAACAGGGTTTACAATGGTAAGTTCAGTACCCTAGATTCAAGCAGTTATGACTCATGCAGGGTAAACATATAATGGCCAGTCGGGTTACTTGACGGGCTCGACTAGTACGATCGCATCTCAAGTTGAACGACATGAAGTGCATAAAACACTTCGTGTACCCTAACCACTTCCGCCAACTCCAAAACACGGCTCGCGTTTATCGACGTGTCGTTCGTGGTGAAGATAAGCTAACCACGAATTCGCTCGGTTACCGACTGCCTGGACTAAGTATAGTCCCAAACATGTGGAATCACATCAACAAAGCATGTGAAAGTATTGAAAATGAAATACAACCATATGAGCATGTTAACACATGTTGTAATATACAACTTAAGCAAATCATCAAGCACATGCATTTCATACATATAATGAAATCATGTATATAGCTAACATGTAAGAAATCATTTACAACAGCATATTAATTGAGAAATCAATCTCAAACTAATCCATAACACCATTTAATTCAATACATATACATACAAGCATTAATACGAACACTTACACTACACACTTAAGTCTACATATAGTATGTCGACCCGAACTGCGCATTTAGGCGAATCTCTTCGCCAAACTAATTATGCACGCATTCCTAACATTCTAATGCGACAACAAATCATGTCAATCACATCAGCAAAATATGAATGAAATCAGTACTTCTTACAAATGACTAAAATGCCCTAAATCTCATATTCTTCGCCGGTTTACGAAACAGGAAACGGACAGCATGTTGTACATGTCAAACGGCATTGCCGTCGATAATCTACTATTAAACGACATTGAAAGCGTTGGAAACAATCAATCAAAGCGTCTAAAATCCACACCTTGTCTCTTATAAACGTGTCGTTTCGAACGGAGCGTATACGCTTCGTCTACGGCGATAAGAGAACCTAATTTACAAGATACGTCAGCTAACATGTTATGAATCCTAGCGAACCTCAAATCAGTAACTTCTAGGGCTATTTCTTACCTGAAAATGCGGAGGAATCACTGGCTAGGTGATTGAAGTATGTTGCTAAAGTACGTGCAACAGGCGGCACAAAGGCAGGAAAATTCTCTCCTACTCTCTCTCACAAACTCTCACCTTTTCTCTCTCCCAATCTAGGGTTTCTCTCAAATTCGGATGGGAGAGAGGAGTGAGGGTTTCAACCCCTTTTATAAGCTTAAAAATGCCCAAAACAGGCTCAGGAACAAAGTTCACTAAGGGCATATCCAATTCGGGGTTGTTTCGGTCCAAAAGATGATTTCTGGTGGTCCCCTGGCCGAACGCGATCGGACTTAAGTTCATGCATACTGGATCTAGCACACATCAAGTTTTCAGTCCGGCAGGGTTCGCCGATCGCACGTGGCGGTCCAGTTTCAGTTCAGCGGTCACCGCACGTAGATCAGGCCTACAAATCTCATGATATGAAATAGAAATTTTTCCTGATCCGAGGGTGTAATTTGGCTGAATTCTGACAGTCAGAACGCTTAATACTGACGCGTCAAGTCGTGTGCCAGATTTGAATTTGAAATTCCAATTCTGTCCCTATTCGCACTCTCTTCAGTCCGGGCTCAATGAAATAGCCTGTGATTATCAGTTGGACTTGATTTTTGAAATGATTGTCAAGTCCAGCTAGGCGGTTTTAACGGTCTAAGATAGCGGGTATCGGACTTTCGACATGCGGTCTAGATCCAGTACAAAGTTTCAAAGTGGTCCAGAGAACAAACCTGCTTAGAGTTTGATCCGAGGTTATAGAGTATTATAGAGTCATTGGTTCTACTCGATTTGGGTCTTGTAGAACGTATTTAAAGTGATCAGGGACTATTTCCCGGCTACTCTAGTGTTGCGCTAGCTAACTTACGCTTAATTTCCATAGGAATTAATCTTAAGTGGTTTCTTTGGCTATGGAATTGGGTTCTGAGCGATTTTCCAAGTGTTTTAGTTGACCCACTGTTTAAGGACGTCAAATCCCAGATTGGCCAAAATCCGGGGTGTTACAAGAACCCTTGCAGTTCCGGGTCTTATGTGGAATAGATTTGTGGGCCACATTTGACGTCAGGTTAATATCTCAGCTTTTG
Source organism: Magnolia kwangsiensis (assembly GCA_037074715.1). Classification (NCBI taxonomy): domain Eukaryota; kingdom Viridiplantae; phylum Streptophyta; class Magnoliopsida; order Magnoliales; family Magnoliaceae; genus Magnolia; species Magnolia kwangsiensis. The sequence goes on along the minus strand of CM073575.1, from coordinate 54,783,034 downwards.
AATGTGCCCCTTGGCAAGGTGCATGTGAGCGCTAAGAATCTGAATAGCATGCGTTAAGGGGACCGCTGCACACGTTCCCTTTGTGGCCGACTGGTTGAGTGGCAGCCGAACCGAAGTCTTCTTGCGTCCCATATGACAGAAAACTTCTGGTTACTCCACCACAGTTTCACATTCAACGTCTACCCCAGGTGGAGTAACCGCAGTGAGTGTACGCACCTTATGGTAGACTTTCTGTATTAGGTGGGGCAGAGGGCAAACCTGTGTGTGCTTTCGTTCGTGTTGCGACAGATAGTTTAGGTTATATGCTCGAGGAGGAGGACTGAGTCGCTCCCATACAGCCGACTCATATGCAGGATTGCACGTGAGTTTAGTTATGGCCTTGGTGGGGAGATACTGATGTCGGTCCATCATATTAATGAAGCCACCCTCAATTAGATGGAGATCGGGCCACGGCAACGCCAAGCTCTACTTGAGGGGAGCGAAGATAAAACTGAGAGTGAAGAAGAAGAGAGTGAAGCAGAAGCTGGGGCTGAGATCCAAGAAGAGGAAGAACCAGAAGCTTAGAGCACAGATGAGAGCTCCCCTCCTGCGGTTCCAGAGCAAGGCACTGGCCAGGCTACTTCGGATGCTCATATAGCTCGCCTGGAGGAGGATCATGTTGCCCTACGACAGGGCCAGGTTTTCTTACGATAGGACATTACGGACCTGCGGGGCTTTGTGAAGAGCAAGTTCAAGAAGGTGACCAGCACCTTGAAATCTATCCTGTGTTGTCTGCAGGATAAGGGTGCCCCTCCTCCTTCGCCAGACTCGTACGAGTGATTAGATTTCAGATGTTTGTAGGTCATACGTAGGTTGTTTGTGTTTTTTTTTGTGTGTGAGCCTGAGAAGGCTTAGTAGTTGGTTTATCTTGCAGTGTAGCTTTGGCCAGCTTAGTTTCCCATGTGTTTCTTGTCATGATGCATGTAAGGATATATCTCTTGTATTGTGAAAAATTTTGATTGAATGAAATGCATGGAGTTTCTTCAGTTGTTATGTGAATGATTGTGTGGTGTGGTTATTGTAAGTGCTATGATTTCATATCCCTTTGGTTGTCAAATTTTGTGGTGCCAAAACCTATATCTATGTCTTGTATATCTTGTGTTTTATGATTGAAGACTATTCATTGCAATCAAGTCATCACATTTCAAGACAAGATCTTAAATGAAGAAAGTTTTCAAGACATGGATGAAGAATTCAAGTATTGAAGTCTTCAAGTTTTCATGTTCAAGATTCAATCAAGTTCAAGTATATTAGAAGACCTTGTCAAGTCAAGATCAAGCTCAGGAAGGCATACTACAAGTTTTGTATATTCTCAAGCTTCTCTTAAGGGTCATCTGAGTGTTCAGACTTTCAAGTCCATCTCACTTTTAAGGTTTGTGTGACCTTATATTGACCTTAGGATGAGCTTTACAGTTGGTCATTCTGGATACATAACTCATATATTTCAATATGCTTGTTTGGGGTGTTCTAAGACTAGTCCTAGATACTTCAAGACCAGTCCTAGCTCTACTACGACCAGTTTTAAGTTTTTCGGGACCAGTCCTACGTTGTTGAAGATTTTTGAATCTTTCTAGCTGTCCTACGACCGGTCCTGGACATCTTACGACCAGTCCTGTGAGTTCTACGACTCATCCTTCGACCGGTCGTAGCCCTACGACTCAAAACTCCAGCAACCATTTTTGGGGTCCTACGACCAGTCGTAAGTGTCCCACGACCAGTCGTAGGTGGCCCTACGACTGGTCGTAGACCTCTCAGGACTCGTCGTGGAATAGAAAATCCAATCACGCGAAAATCTTTGAAAATCTTTGGAGCTACGACCAGTCCTAGGATCCTAAGACCAATCGTAGACGGGATTTTTCAGGCTATAAATAAAGCACGAACTTCAGAGTTTTAGTAATTCAATTCAATTCTTTTCAAGCAATCTTTAGGCTATTCTCTGAGATAAGTTTGTGTTTATTTTAAGCTACTTTGTGCTTATTTAATATTTCTTTTGCTAACTTATTTTTATTTGATTTTGATCTATATTTCAATCTTATTAGAAAAGGGGAATTTCTGATATTCCTTCTTCTTGGATTCAAAATCAAATAGAACTAGCCCTTTTGATTTAAAATCAATTAGACTTAGAACCATTCTTAAAGTGAGTATTGGACTTTGAACGTTGAATCGAACTTCTACTCCGATTGGTTCTATCGGGCTTCTTCAAAAGGTGATTCAGGTATTTTACATTTTTATAATTTACTTTCTCTGGTTTTTGTTTGAGATTCGCCAGAAAAATCTCATTGTATTGGTTATCTGAGGAGAGCCAAAAAACTCAGATTGTGGGGTTTTTGGATTGTATAAGCCTGAGATCAAAGACACAATTGTGAAGGTTTTAGGTGAACCTGTGAAACCTATTTTGATAGTGCATACTAATATCCCCTGTGTGAGGATATTAGGAGTGGAGTAGCATTCTGTGTGGCTGTTGGATAACAGTTGGAGTACACACAGGCGAACCACTATATATCATTGTGTTGTGGATGTGTTTTACTCTTTCATTCTTTTATTCATTCTGTTTTGTGGAGAGTGTTTGTGGATGAATGTTGTAATCACTTCAAGAAAGTGTGGATGAATGTTGTAATAACTTAGGATTTATTTTCTGCAAGTTATTTTGATTTCCTTGGTTATTATCCCTCATTGGGTTCTGATACCAAGGAAGTTCTAAAAATAAGGTTGTCCTACCTTAAACCTTTGGTTTTTGGTGTAAGGTTGTCCTTAGAACTGATAAAGTATCAATCTCTTTATTTAGACTACTTTAAATTCAGCATTGTGCTTTATTTCTTTTATTATTCCGCTATTATAAGTTTTATTTGGCATTGCCCTATTCACCCCCCCTCTAGGGCATATAGCTAGGCCCTTTCAAGTGGTATTAAAGCCTAATAGCTCGTGCTTATTGTTTATTTATTGGATTTATTTCCTGAGCTAACGATCTATGCTATATTAAGATGTCAAATTTTGATAGCATATCAGTCACTAGGCCACCACCCTTTAATGGCACAAACTATGCTTATTGGAAAGCTAGGATGAGGATCTTCCTTAAATCCTTGGATGAAAGTGTGTGGCTGGCCACAGTGAATGAATGGAACCCTCCTATCACTGAAGTAACTAATAGTGATGTTTCAAAATCAATGAAAGTAACGACTTATTCTCTTTGGACCACACTTCAGAAATGTGAATGTAGTGCCAATGCAAAAGCACTAAATGCAATTACTTGTGCATTATCACCAGACGAATTCAAAAGAATCATCTCTTGTGAAAATACAAAACAAGCATGGGATGTATTAGAAATGACACACGAGGGTACATCTATTGTCAAGAAATCTAAAGTCCAACTCCTTACAACTAAATTTGAAGAAATTCATATGGAGGAGAATGAGATGTTTATGGACTTCTACACTAGATTGAATGACATTATAAACTCTATGTGGAGTCTTGGTGATAGAATCTCAGAAAGTAAAGTGTGCGCAAAGATACTACGTTCACTTCCTGAACGGTTCAATTCTAAAGTAACCGCGATTCATGAACTTCGTGATACGGATACCATGAGGGTTGAGGAACTAGTTGGTTCACTTCAAACCTATGAGTTATCCTTTAAGGATCCTAAAGGAAAATCAATTGCTCTCAAATCATCTAAAAATGCTTCACTAGAGAGCACTTCAAATTTAGAAAATTCCGAAGATGATATTGCGCTTTTAGCAAAAAAGTTTTACAAAATTTTTAAAAATAAGAAAAAAGTTAATTTTAAAAATTCAAATGATAAGAGACGATCTAAACCTAGAACTCGTAAATCCTTGAAAGATAGTCAATGTTACAACTGTCAAGAATATGGGCACTTAGCTAACAAATGTCCTAAAAAGGACAAATTAAAAAAGAAAAGCATGATGGCTACTTGGGATGAATCATCTGATTCTGAATCCTCTTCTAAATCAGAAGATTCTGAAACCGAGTCAGGTGAAGATGTTAAAGCCCTTATGACTCTAGCCAAGATCACCCTTTAAGATAATGATGATATATCTAGTGAAGAAAATCTGAATAGTAATTGCGATAATGAAGATGATCTTCAGGATGCTTATAATGCCCTTTATAAAGAAAGTTGTAAAATTGTTGTCAAGCTTAAATTACAAAAAGAAAAATTTTCTAAGCTTAAGGAAGATTATGGGTCTCGTCTTAGAAAAGTCTCATATTTTCGATTCTTTTGAAAAAATCGAAAGTGATTTAGATTTCAAACCTCCAAAATTGAAGATTTGAAATCCGAAAATGAGAAACTCAAAAATGAGGTAGCTTCTCTTCAGAGTTTGAAAGACACATGGAGATATGCCCATGGTGATCCTAAATTGGAAAAATTATTGTCTGGATCAAGAAAATATGGCGATCGATCCGGCTTGGGCTATGATAAGGATACATCTCCAAAACAAAAGAACATTGCTCCTAAATTTATAAAAGGAGAGTCTTTAAACTCAAAAGAAAAGAATACTTATCAAGGTTTTCCAAAAATGCTAGGACTTTTCAAAAACCTAAAAGTAGCCATGTCAGCTATAATTTTCAAAACCGAAATCCATTGGCTGAAAAAATAATTAATCTTCTTAAGGAGCTATTAAAGTCTAACTCTATAGGTCTCTCCTATAACAACAGACAGAAAAAGACCATCTATTCTCATAAACCCAAAACAGTTATGAAATGGGGTCCTAAAGTTACAAGCTTGGTTGCCCACACTGCTTTCAAAGCAACAAGCCATTCAAAGTGGTACCTAGATAGTGGTTGCTCCAGGCATATGACAGGTGACAAAGCTTTATTCACCGAACTTAAAGATATGACTGAAGGGTCAGTCACATTTGGTGATGGAAGCAATTGTAAAGTCATTGGCCAAGGTACGATTCAGCTTTATAACCTTCCCTTATTTAAAAATGTTTTATATGTTGAGGGCTTAAAACACAACCTTCTAAGCATTTCTCAGATATGTGATAACAACCATAGTATAAAGTTTTCTAATCAAGGTTGTGAGATAGTTAATAAAAAGGGTTCTGTTATATTAACTGGTCGCAAAACTTCTGAAAACTGCTACATAGTTAGAGATCAAGCTCATCTACTCAATCATGTTACATGGTCCATACCGATGAGACTGAATTATAGCATAAACGCCTTGGACATGTACACTATTGGAACTTATTTAGATTGAGCAAAAGAGAACTAATTAGAGGTCTACCCAAATTGCAAAAAGCAGACAAAATATGTGGTGAATGCCAGTTGGGCAAACTGATTAGGAGCTCTCATAAGAAAGTGAACTTCAATACCACATCTAGACCACTCAAGCTTCTCCATATGGATCTTATTGGACCAACCAGATCGGAGAGTCGAGGAGGCAAAAAATACATCTTGGTTATCGTAGATGACTATACCAGATTCACTTAGGTATCATTCTTAAAAGATAAAATTAAAACCCTGGATGAAGTGAAAAAGGTCATCAAACGAATCCAAAATGAGAAAGGTTCTCATGTTAGTAAGATCCGTAGTGATTATGGATCTGAATTCGAAAACAGTAGTTTTGAGAAATTCTATAGCGATTAGGGAATATCACATGAATTCTCTGTGCCCAAAACACCATAAAAATGGTATTGTTGAAAGAAAAAACAGAGTGCTTCAGGATATGGCTAATGTTATGTTAAATAGCATGAAGCTCTCTAGAAATCTTTGGGCTGAAGCAGTTAATACCGTATGTTATATTATTAATCAGGTTTATACCAGTAAATTTGTTAATAAGACTGCTTATGAATTATGGTTTGAAAAGAAACCTACTGTCAAATACTTTCGGGTTTTTGGCAGCAAGTGTTATATTTTACGGGATCGTGAAAATTTGGGTAAGTTTGATACGAAGAGTGACGAAGGTATTTTTCTTGGTTAGTCTTTGAACAGTCGAGCTTATAGGGTTCTAAATAAGAAAACTGGTGTGATTCAAGAGTCCATCAATGTGGTCATTGATGATCATTTGAATACAGCAGCTTCGAGTTCAGATGATGATGAAGCTCTTATTATTGACAATCAAGATATCTCATCAAGTCAAAAAGAATATGAACCAAGGACTGTTAAAGATCATCTAACCAATCAAATACTTGGAAACCCTCGCACTGGAGTTCGTACTCACAAACAACTTGAGAACATATGTAATTATGTTGGTTTTACATCCCAAATAGAACCGGTCAACGTAAAAGAAGAACTTTCTGACAAAAATTGGATAGTTGTCATGCAGGATGAACTTAATCAATTTTTTCGTAATGATGTCTGGTATCTTGTTCTTAGACCTAAAGATAAACACATTATTGGAACAAAATGAATCTTTAAAAATAAGTCTAATGAACTTGGAAATATTATACGAAACAAGGCTAGACTGGTTGTACAAGAGTACACTCAGATTGAAGGCATCGATTACGATGAAACCTTTCCTCCAGTCGCTCGCCTTGAGTCAATCAGACTTTTTATTTCCATTGCATGCTTTAGAAAATTTAAAATATATCAGACGGATGTAAAGAGTGCTTTCTTGAATGGCATTTACATGAAGAAGTGTATGTTGAACAACCTTCAGGGTTTGGAGACCCTAAGTTATCTGACCATGTATTTTGTCTCAAAAAGGCTCTCTATGGTCTAAAACAAGCACCCACGGCATGGTATGAAAAATTGACTAAATTCTTACTTAGTCATAGCTTTCAAGTTGGAAGTGTTGATAAAACACTCTTTGTTAAAAAAATATAACAATGATATTTTAATGGTTCAAATTTATGTTGATGACATTATTTATGGATCTACTTGTTCTAACATGTCTATTGAGTTTGTAGAGTTAATGAAATCAAGGTTCGAAATGAGCATGGTTGGTGAACTTAACTATTTCCTAGGGTTGCAAGTAAAACAATAACCTAATGGAATTTTCATTTCCCAGACCAAATATGCTTCAAACTTGGTCAAAAGGTTTGGATTTGAGAATTGTAAGAACTTTGATACTTCTATGAGTACAACGTTAAGACTCTCAAAAGACTCTACAGGTAAAGATATAGATCTTAAACTATATCGTAGTATGATTGGTAGTTTATTGTATTTAACTGCTAGTAGACCTGATATCGCATTTAGTGTTGGTATTTGTACAAGATATCGGTCTAATCCTAAGGAATCACATCTTACTTCTGTTAAACGGATTATTAGATATGTCGCAAGTTCTATAAATTTGGGACTTTGATATCCTTTTGATACTAGTGTTCAATTAGCCGGGTACTCAGATGCTGATTGGGCCGGAAATATTGATGATAGAAAATCAACCAGTGGTGGTTGTTTTTACATTGGAAATTACTTAGTTTCTTAGTTTAGCAAGAAGCAAAGCTCAATATCGCTCTCTACGGCTGAGGCTGAGTATATTGCAGCTGGATATGCATGTACTCAACTAGTTTGGATGAAACGCATGCATAGCGATTATGGAATTAATCAAGATTCAATGAACTTACATTGTGATAATTCCAGTGCTATAAACATTTTCAAAAACCCAATCCAACATTCACGTACTAAGCACATTGACATTAGGTATCATTACATACGTGAGTTGGTTAAAGAAAAAGTTATTTCTTTGGAATATATATCAATCGAAAATCAACTTGCTGATATATTTACTAAACCGCTCGATAAAAGCAGGTTTAATAAATTGAAATTTAATCTTGGTATGTTCATTTTACATTAAATATTCTTTCTTGTATGTATCATAGTGTATCATATTTCATATTATATCTATTTAAATTTTAAATTTTTGCATTAAAAATTATTTTTTGGTCGATACTCGACCGGTCGTGGATGTAGATGACCAGTCGTGGTACTCGTGAACATGATATAATTTGGAGAAAATTCCCTTCTTCTTCATTTTCACACCCACCTACGATGAGTCCTGGCTCGACCAGTCATAGGATTTCTTGTTGTTCTTCAAGGTAAGTCTTATTTCATCATCTTTCTTGAAGATTCATGTTCTCTATGATTTGATTTATTCATAGTATAGCTAGATTTCATCTCTTATTGGGTTTTTCAAGAGTTTTCTCTCAATTTGTTGATCTAGAGAAAACCCATCTTTCTTTTATGCATCTTACTTGCTCTTTGTATCTCTTTTTTTAATATGGATGCTAGAGGGAAAAAGAAAACATCCCGTGGTCCATCTTCTTCTAGATCTGCACCGATAACTAAACGACACCTTCAGTCACCCGAAGATGATTCTCAAGATGTAAGAGATTTACGAGTCTGTAACATTATCGTTGAGCATACCGTTGATCTCAATCACATTGCTCCATATGGTATTGTCCCCCTCTTTGAATCTGTTGGCTGGACTAACATTTTACTTTGGGGTGGGCCTGCATACCAGTCCATTGTCCAATCAATGGTAGCATGCATCTCAGAATTTTCTCTTGATAATTTAATATTTTCAATTGATACTAGAGAAGGAAATTTTGAAATAGACCGTCATTTGATATCAGGTATTATGGATATACCTGTTAATGATGAAGGTATACCGATTCATACTTTATATGACAAACCATCTGAATCAGAAAAATGCATGTTAACACGAGATTTATGTAAAATTGATGTGCAATGGACGCATAAAGAAAATGCGCTCCCTGCAAAGTATCTGTTACGTAGATATAGAGTGTTACATTGTTTCTTCATTTCCAATGTATATCCTCGGTCCGGTAATAAAACCAAGTTGACTTCTTTCATGGTTCGTGTGTTGCATTCTATTGCTTCTGGTACCAAGGTCTGTCTTCCTTCTTTGATTTGTTATTTCATTATTCAGTTTCATCTCCATCCAGGTCATAGTGATATTTCGTTCGATTATCTTATGACTGTTTTAGCCACTCACATGCTTGTCGATAAACCTGTTAATGAGGCACCAATTCATCATCTTATTTTCAACAATTCCAATCTTAATAAGATGAAATTAGATCTGCTTCCTGGCCAAGTTGATGAAGGTGGTATTGATGGTGTTGGTGGTGATGCTGGAAATGAAGGGGAAGCTGGCGATCTTCCTCAACAAGATGTTAATATGGATGACTTATTTGATGATATAGAAACTGATTCACCTAATGATCCAAATTATGATCCATCTGATTTTGATGCACGCCTTCGTGCATTGGAAGAAAAGGTTGATAATATGAATATAGCCCATGATATGCGATTTAAGTACATGCGAAAATATCTTCGTCGCATTAATAAGGGGTTACACCAGATTGATCCGTGTAACGCCCTGGAAAAATCCATACATGGACTCGAGTACCAACTCGACCAGAAATCACGTAGGATTAATTCCTTTAGAAAATAAGTGTAAGTTAGCTAGCGCAATGCTAGAGTAGCTGGGAAATAGTCCCTGATCACTTTAAATACGTTCTACAAGACCCAAAGCGAGTAGAACCAATGACTCTATAATACTCTAAAACCTCAGATCAAACTCTAAATTGGTTTGTCCTCTGGACCTCTTTGAAACTTTGTATTGGATCTAGACCGTGTGTCAAAAGTCCGATACCTACTATCTTAGACCGTTATAACCGCCTAGCTGGACTTGACAATCATTTCAAAAATCAAGTCCAACCGACATTCGCAGGCTATTTCATTGAGCCTGGAATGAAGAGAGTGAGAATAGGGTTAGATTTGGAATTTAAAATTTAAATCTGGCACACGACTTGACGCATCAGTATTAAGCGTTGTAACCGTCAGAATCCAGCCAAATTACACCCTTGGATCAGGAAAAATTTCTATTTCATATCATGAGACTTGTAGACCTGATCTATGTGCGGTAACCACTGAACTGAAACTGGACCGCCACGTGTGATACACAAATACTATTGGTCTAAAAATGGGATGTGAGCGACATCCGACATGCATGAACTTAAGTCCGATCGCGTTCGGCCAGGGGACCACCAGAAATGCCTTTTTGGACCGAAACAGGCCCGATTTGGTTAGGTATCAAGTAAACATTGTTCCCAAGCCTATTCTGGACGAGTTTTAGGTTATAAAAGGGGCTTAAACCCTCTCATATCTCTCCCATCCGAATTTGGAAAAAGCCTTAGATTGAGTGAGAGAAAAGGTGAGAGATTGTGAGAGAGGGTGGGAGAGTTTTCCCTGCTGCTTGTGCTACCTGCTGCACGTGTTTAAGCCACGCAATCCAATCACTTTCCCAGTGATTTCACCGCGTTTCAAGGTAAGAAAACACCCCAAACACTTGCTGATTTACTGTTCCGTCATTTTCATAGCATGTTAGCTTATGGATCTTGCGTATTAGGTTGCCTATTCGCCGTAGACGAAGCATATACGCTCCGTTCGAATTGATATGCTTCTAGGAGAAAAGGTAAAGATTTTAGACACTTTGATTGACTGTTTCCAACACTTTCAATGTCCTTTAATAGTAGATTATCGACGGCAACGCCGTTTGACATGTACAACATGCTGTCCGTTTCCTGTTTCGTAAGTAGACGAAAAATATGAGATTTAGGGCATTTTAATCATTTGTAGAAAATACTGTTTTCATCCATATTTTGCTGATGTGATTGACATGGCTTCTTGTCGCATTAGGATACTAGGAATGCGTGCATAGTTAGTTTGGCGAAGAGATTCGCCTAAATGCGCACTTTGAGTCGACATACTATATGTAGACTTAAGTGTGTAGTTTAAGTGTTTATATAAATGCTTGTATTAGTATGTATTGAATTAAATGGTGTTATGATTTAGTTTGAGATTGAATTCTCAATTAATATGCTGATGCAAATGATTTCCTACATGTTAGCTATATGCATGATTTCATTATATGTATGAAATGCAGGTGCTTGATGATTTACTTAAGTTGTATGTTGTAACATGTGTTAACATGCTCACATTGTCGTATTTCATTTCCATTACTCTTACATGATTGCTGATGTGGATTCATAATTGTTTGGGACTATACCTAGTCCAGGCAGTCGGCAACCGAGTGAATTCGTGGTTGGCTTATCTTTGCCACGAACGACATGTCGATGAACGCGAGTCGTGTGTTGGAGTTGGTGGCAGTGGGTTGGCCACACTAGGTATTTTACGCACTTCATGTCATTCGACTTGAGATGCGCTCGTGCTAGTCGTGCCCGTCAAGTAACCCGACTGGCCATTGTATGTTCACCCTGTATGAGTCATAACTGCTTGAACCTAGGGTACTGAACTTACCACTGTAAACCCTTTTAACCGTGGTACCTTGATCCATAAAGACTCATGAGCCGGGCATGGTGGTATGGGACACCGTGGTCGAGCTGTCGGCCTACGCTGGGGCCACAAACCTCCCCGTAGTGACCAGTGAGCACCTATGACTAGTGAGCAGATTATGGTGGTATGGGACACTATATTCTTGCTGTCGGCCTACACTGATCAGGCGACGAGTCCTTTGTAGTGACCGCGAGCGTATTCTGAGTCTACGGGAGGCGACGACCCTTCCGTAGCAGTGAGAGTACGGTAGGCCTATATTGATAAGGTGATGGGTTAGCGGTGCAATGAGTGCGAGCAACAGCCCTGGCAGCCCTTGCAGCGACCTACAAAATATACATCGTATGAGATTACTAGGAGTGACGACCCTAGACAGGATCTGTGTTGGGATTGATATAAGGGAAGTACCTTAGTTTCCCAATCCTGCTGTTTGAATGGACTAATAATAACTCGACAATCATATCACCATTACATTGCATGTGCCTGGAAGATGTGGAGCACTGAGCGGTACGTAAGCATGCCGCGGGCGTAAGATGGTGACGTATGAGAGAGAACGTCGGTGAGGGCATCCATCATATCATGTCATATTGTATTAACAGCAGTATTAGGATTGTTTGATTTACTGCTTTACTATTATCGCATGATTGATTTGAGAACATGCTAATCCTTGCTCTATTATTCCACTGAGTTAGCTAGTCACTGCCACGTTATGGGATGGGGTTTGCAACACCCACCAGACCCTGTCTTAGATGCAGGTGAGGCAGCGATTCAGGAGGCAGAGCCGGACTATGATGAGGACCAGGACGAGTTCTCATATATGCAGTACCACGACGGCTTTGCGTAGGTGGCCTGGATTGACGGGACTTCTCAGTGGGACTTTCTTTTGGATAGTTGATTTCTGTTTACGTACATGTATATGAGACTCAGAGATGTATTCATACTTTGGAGACAGTCGAGATCTACTTTGTTTTCCATACAGTAATATATATATTCTTTAGTCTTCCGCTTGCTTTTATCACTGAATCTGAAGTATGAATTACAGTTTTGGTATAATTTTACTCATGTGAATGCTTTAACTCAGACAACATTGAATCATAATCATTTTTGTTACATAAGTGACGGTCTAAAACTCGGGAGTGGAGTTTATACACGACCCCCAATTTTCAGGGTGTTACAAGTTGGTATCAGAGCATGAATGAGATTATACCGGGCCTGGGTTATGGTCACGCGACGTACGCTGTCACTTCCTTTGACTTAGGTGGGTGCGAGAAAGGTCTAGAAACCCTTATAGGATCGCAGATTCACCAATAGACGAAGTCTATTCGTATCGATCGGGCGATCGAGTCCGTAACGCATCTAGGGTCGCGTGAAGTGACCTAAGTAGCTCCTAGGTTGTAGGTAGGTGGGTTGAGACATTCTTTGAATGATTCTAAACTCGTAAATGTAAATCCTTGGGCTGTGGGACAACCACAACCCTTACATTCAATCGCCAAGGCTTAAAAACCCCGTTTCACCTAAATTCTTCAAAATTCTTTCACTCACCACTCTATTCTTTAATTCTTTATTATTATTTTCATGTTAGGCATTGATCCTAATATGAAAATGATATAAAATCATACTTCAATAAAATTTTACAGTGAATAGTAAAATTTTATGAAAAATGGCCATTAGGACATTCTAAGTTTACAATATTTAGCAACTAATGGACTAGATGAATGTATTAGCTCCTTCTACCCTAAAATAATATGCTACATGATATGGAATTACATTCAGGTTTGCAGATTGGCCCCAAAAAGCCCCGAATGGATGTTTGGGCCTCCCTAGGCCAATCTAGAATGAACTAAGGTGGGGCCCATATATTTTTGAGGTCCCTAGGCCAGGGGGGACCCGACCCATATGGTCCCACCGGCCACCTTGCGAGATGGCCGGCGATGCCATCGATGATCTGGCAATGCATCGCCGTCCAGTGGGCCCCACTTGCTGTGAAACTTGGCGCGTGTGGTTTTTTTGGGTAGTACACCCCTCCCATATGTGGGCCAACCGTAGAAAACCCCTAAATGGGGTACTTCCTTCACAACAGCCCCCTTCCCAAGCTCCTCACGTTTTCTTACTGCCCATCTCAAAAATGTGACCCCAAATCACTCTCAAATCCTCTCATTACTGAAAACAACCCCATCCCATACCTCTAACCTGATTAGAAACCCTCTCCCTCTCCGATCTCGTCCGTTGAAGCTCCTTCAACCTCCAAAACGTGCTGAGATTGTGTGGAGTTCCATTCCCCCTTTTCCTTCTTTTTTCTTTTTGAAAATCCATCTTAGGGGAGCTTGAATCATCCCTCTACAACACATAGATCTTCTTTTTTCAGTTTGGGCTGCCATTTCTCAACATTTTCCACCTTTTTTATGGCTTTTGTTGAAGCCATTTTGGGTCTTTTATCTTTCTCCACCATCTTCTCTTTGATGAGAAAGAGAAAGACCGCAGTGGATGAGGCTGGGCCTAGTCGCCCTGCTCAATACAGAAGACCGAGGGGTGGCACCTCCAGCTCAAGCGCCGCCGCAAGTCCAAGCATAGCCCGAGAGTTCCATACAAAGCGGGATTTGGATCCCCATACTCAACTTGGGTGAGTGATATTGGCAAAGATGCCTCACGGTGAATATACTGACCATAAGGTGTTGTTTGAGGTGGACGTGGAAGGGCGACTCTTCGGTGAATTCCTGTTGTTCGAGCGCATTGAAGTTGCACATTGGGGTCCGCTATTTGAAGCTCGTTCTCGTTCTAATATGAGCACCATTCGTGCCTTCTACACTCGCATCCAGAATCCTACACTAGAGCCATTACAGTTCAAGATTCCCTTTGGTAGAGACCGGATGGCTACGATCGATGTTCGGTTGATAGCCTGACTTCTGAACATGCCCCTTGGTGATGTTCATCCCAGTTCAAAGAATTTGAGGAGTAGGCGTGAGCAAGATCGCCATACTAGGTTCCTATGCGGTAGTCTGGTTCCATGGCAGCCTAACAATAGCCTCAAGGTGTCTCATATGTCTGATGATTTGTGCCTGCTGCACCATATTTTCACGTTCAACGTGTATCCCAGGTCGACAAATCGCATTGAGTGTACGCGCCTTATGGTTGATTTCTTGTATCAGGTGTCCCAGGAAGAAAATGTGTGTATGGCCACTTTCATGTTGCAACAGATTATCCTTATAGCGAAATCAAGGAGAACGTCTGAGTCGCTTCCTTTTGGCCGACTTATATGCAAGATCGCGCTTGAGTTTGCTTACAGACTTGGGCCGGAGTTGTCATTTCTGATTCGCAGCATTGATGAGTCTACCATGGTCAAGATGAAGATCTGGTCTCAGTACCGTGAGACTCAGCTTGAGGAGGATAATGAGGATGATTTTGATGATGAAGAGGATCCAAGTGGGGGAGAACCTGGAGCAGAAGTTGAGGAAGAAGTCCAGGAAGAGGAGGCTCAGGATACAGATGAGAGCCCTCCTCCTTCTGCTCAGGCTACTAGTGATGATCGCATTGCCCGAATTGAGGAGAGTCAGGTCACCTTGTGAAGGGAAGTTCAGGAACTTTAGGTTGAGGTCGAGGATACCAAGGCCGTTATGAAGAGGAAATTTGGAAAGGTGACTCGTACTTTGAAGGCTATCTTGTGCTGCTTACAGGATAAGGGTACTCCTCCTCCATCACCCGACTCAGACTAGCGATGAGATCTTAGATGTTGTTTGGTAGCAGTTAGTCATTTCCTGCTTTAAGTTGTGTAAGCCTGTTAAGGCTAGTAGCTTTACTTATGTTGCTGTTGTAAATTTAACTGTCTTAGTTCCTATGTACTTCTTGTCATGATGCTTGTAAGGAGATATCCCTTATATTGTGACAATTTTGATTAAATGAAACGCATAGAATGCCTTTGACTCTTTATGTGAATGATTGCGGTGTGTTTGTGCTATTGAGACTGACAAGGTTGCACCCTATTTTGAATATAGGGAATGTCGCCGAAGGCTACACGGAGCACAGCTCAGCTTACACTGGGTGAGCCTATGGATCAGGTTCCCTTTCAGTCTGATGCTCATGCGGACCCTGCTATGGGCCCGATTCCTGAGACAGCACGTGTGTCTCAGCCTACTACTGGTCCTACAGTTGGACCACCGCCATTCACACTACCCGACAAAGAGTAGTACCGTGCATCTTCTTCGACGCAGTACATGCCACAGCCTGCTCCACCTCCAGATAGATTTGAGCAGATGATGGCTATGATGCAGCAGCAGCAGCAGCTCCTGACTACTATAGTGGGGGCTCTAGCCCAGGGTGGGAGTGTGACTCCACCTGCACCACCTGCACATCCAGCTGAGGATGCCGATACATATGCTCAGGATGAGGGCATGGTTCATCCTGTACCACCTGCTTACCCTGCGGGGAATGCCGCAGACACACGGAGCTTATTAGAGCGATTTCAGCGTTTACAGCCACCCACTTTTAAGGGTTCTCATAGACCCGAGGAGGCCGAGTATTGGCTCGACCGTGTGTCGAAGATACTACGATGCTGCATTGTTCAGAGGCTAAGCAGGTCGAGTTGGCTACATTCTTGTTCGAGCGGGAGGCCAGCTTATGGTGGGACAGTGTGTTACAGACCGTTGCCGCTGACTATATATGGACCTGAGCAGCGTTCGAGTTTCGCTTCCATGAGAAATACTATCCCCAGACGTATAGGCATGACCGGGAGAACGAGTTTCTGCGCCTCAGACAGGGAGGCATGACAGTGACTGAGTATGAGCATCGGTTCACTGAGTTGGGCAGATACATCCCGACTATACTGGAAGATGAGCAGATGCGCATACGGCACTTTTTTGAGGGTTTGCGACCGGATATTCGGTCGAAGATGTGCTGCATGAGCATTCCCTCCTATGCGGAGCTGATTCACATGTCCATGTGGGCAGAGCAGGATGTGGATTGACTTACGCGATTTCGTGGCCCTATTGATCCTAGGCCACGACCGGAGTTACAAGACAGGCCCTTTGGGGGCAAGAGGCCTCGCACCGACCCTCCTTTTAGGGCTATAGCGCCAGTACCACCGTTACGGTGCCTCGATTTATCATGTACTTATTGTGGGAGATTGGGCCATTCGGCACAGAGTTGTTTCGCTTGGATGCGGGACAGTGGGTTTTCGCCGACGCAGAAGATCGACCGTACACGCCCACATGCTATATCAGCACCGCCTTTACGGTTGGCTCCTCCGCACCCTTCCTTCAGACCTCCAGTATCTCAGTTCAGGACGCCTCTACGGCCGAACCGGCCACAACAGGCGCAGGTGCATGCCTTGACAGCTGAGGCAGCTGCGACAGAGACTCCTCAGCATTCGGCCTTTGAGATCACTACCCACATCGAAGGTATTCTTATTCTTGTGATGGTGGACACAGGATCCACGATTTCATTAATATCACATGCCATAGTCAGGCGCATTGGGCTACCTACTATTAGGATGGATGGGGTGCGAGTTTATACACCTCACGGGTCCTTTACAGATGCCACCCTGATGTGTGAGGGCTGTTTGGTGGATCTGGGAGGCAAGACAATGGCTCTTGATCTTGTCGTCGAGCCCTCTTATTTATCTCGACGTCATTCTTGGCATGGACTGGTTGACTACAGTGAGGGCCGAGATTGACTGCGAGACTCGTATAGTGACTGCCTACGAGCCAGAGGGTGCATCCTTTACATTCCCAGTGCGGGTAAATCTCCCCTTCCGCATATTTAGATACGCTACTTTACTACGGGACGCTGGTGCCCAGATGCTTGAGCATATGCCAGTCGTTTGTGATTTTGGGGATCTGTTCAGGAAGATCCCTGGTTTGCCACCTCGACGAGAGATTGATTTCACTATCAATCTGGTGCATGGTTCCACGCCCGTCTCACTGCCGACGTATCGCATGGCACCGTGTGAGATGGAGGAGTTGAGGACGCAGATTGATGGTCTGCTGGAGCTTGGCCTTATACGGCCTAGTGTGTCTCCTTGGGGAGCACCAGTCCTGTTCGTAAGGAAGAAGGATGGTTCGATGCGATTGTGTATTGATTATCGCAGACTGAACCAGATCACGGTGAAGAACAAGTACCCTTTACCCAGGATCGATGACTTGTTTGATCAGTTGAGAGGAGCGCAGTACTTCTCGAAGATTGATCTTCAGTTAGGATATCATCAGTTGCGCGTCAGGGATGAGGACGTGCAGAAGACAGCATTCAGGATCAGCTTTGGCCACTACGAGTTCCTTGTGATGTCGTTCGGTCTCATGAACGCACCAGCCGTGTTCATGGATCTGATGAACCAGGTATTTCTGCCTTTCCTCTATCGATTCATCGTTATGTTCATTGACGACATTTTGGTATACTCCAGGAGTCGAGAGGAGTATGAGGAGCACTTGCGCTTGGTCCTGGATATACTCAGACAGCATCAGTTATTCGCACAGTACAAGAAGTGCGACTTCTGGAAGCAGGAAGTAAAGTTCCTGGGACACGTGGTATCCAAGGATGGCATGGAAGTTGACTTGTCTAAGGTAGCTGTAGTTCAGGACTGGGAGCAGCCTGGTTCTGTCACTGAGGTGAGAAGTTTCTTGGGTCTCGCTGGCTATTATCGACGTTTCATTCAAGATTTCTCGAAGATTGCGAGACCTTTATCTCAGTTGACACGGAAGGACGTGAAGTTCGCCTGGAATGACAAGGCGGAGTCAGCTTTTCAGGAGCTGAAGGACAGACCTACATCCGCCCCTGTGCTAGTATTGCCAGAGCAAGGGGTTAGATACACTATATACACTGACGCATCTAGCGTTGGTCTGGGTTGTGTCCTTATGCAGAGGGACAGGGTAATTTTGTATGCCTCGAGACAATTAAGGAAGCACGAGGAGAATTACCCTACACACGACCTAGAGTTGGCAGCCGTCAGATTCGCACTGAGACTCTGGAGACATTACATCTATGGAGAGGAGTTCGAGCTCTTTTGAGACTTGAATATGAGGCAGCGGCGATGGATGGAGACTTTGAAGGACTTTAAGTTCGAAGTCTCTTACCATCCTGGGAAGGCGAACCTTGTGGCTGACGCGTTGAGCTGCAAGAAGACGAGAGAGTTTGCGGCTCCGCTGATGGTTGCTGAGTGGGATATGGTTGAGTTTTTGTGAGACTTTGAGCAGAAACTCACTGTAGAGGAGCCATATGAGTTCATCGCACATGTGCAGGTGCGATCTCAGATTGATGACCAGGTCATCGAGGCGCAGAGGGATGATGCGCATCTGACTGAGCTTCGAGAGCAAGCCAGTGATGATGCGGACGCTGAGTGGCGAGTTGGCATGGATGGGGGCTTACGTTATCATGGCCGCCTATGCGTCCCAGATATCCCTGACTTGAGACGAGAGATTCTCGAGGCTGCGCACTGTACCAGACTTGCGATGCATCCAGGCAGTACGAAGATGTATCGCGACGTGAAGAGGACCTATTGGTGGGAAGGTATGAAGACCCACATAGCAAAGTTAGTGTCCCGTTGTCTTACTTGCCAGCAGGTGAAGGCAGAGCATCGCCGACCACCAGGACTCTTGCAGCCTATGCTAATCGTAGAGTGGAAGTGGGACTTCATTTCCATGGATTTCATTTCAGGGCAGCCGAAGACAAGGAAGGGACATGATTCCATATGGGTGATTGTCGACCGTCTAACGAAGTCGGCGCACTTCCTACCGATCAGAGTCACGAACTCTGCAGACGAGCTGGCTAGACTATATATTAGAGAGATTGTGCGTCTGCATGGAGTTTCGTTGGAGATCGTGTCGGACAGAGACACGCGGTTCACTTCTATTTTCTGGACTCGCATTCAGGAGGCTATGGGTGTGAAGTTGAAGTTCAGTACTGCCTTTCACCCATAGACAGACGGACAGACAGAGCGGGTGAACCAGATCTTAGAGGACATGTTGCGAGCTTGTGCATTGGACTTCAAGGACAGTTGGGAGGACTGTCTTGCATATGCGGAGTTCGCATATAACAACAGTTTTCAGGCGAGTATCGGTATGGCACCTTACAAGGCGCTGTATGGGCGACCTTGTCGGGCACCGCATTGCTGGGCAGAGGTCGGTGAGCGTAGCTTGATTGGCCTAGAGTTAGTGCAGGCGACGTCAGAGATGATTGATATTATTAGACGTCGGCTTCTCACAGCGCAGAGCAGACAGAAGAGTTATGCCGATACGAGACAGCGGCCGCTAGATTCACAGTTGGGGATCATGTATTTTTAGGAATTTCTCCTATGAAGGGAGTCCTTCGGTTCGGGAAGAAGGGGAAGCTGGCACTGTGATAAATTGGTCCATTCCAGATCCTCGATCGTGTGGGAGCAGTGGCATACCGTTTGGCTTTACCCACGCTTCTCGCGAGCGTTCACAACGTATTTCATGTTTCTATGCTAAAGAAATACGTTTCTGATCCTTCCCATATCATCAGATGGGAGCAGGTGCAGTTAGGAGAGGATGTGACATATATCCTGCGACCGACGCGTATCCTATACAGGAAGGAGCAGGTACCGCGTAGCAAGGTGATTCCCCTTGTGAAGGTATTGTGGACGCATCACTCTGAGGAAGAGGCTACCTGGGAGACAGAAGTCGAGATCAGAAAGAACTACCCATAGCTTCTCGAGGAGTACGAAAAGGTATAAATTTCGAGGACAAAATTTTTTGTTAAGGGGGGTAGATTGTAACGCCCTGGAAAAATCCGTACTTGGACTCGAGTACCAACTTGACCAGAAATCGCGTATGATTAATTCCTTTAGAAAATAAGTGTAAGTTAGCTAGCGCAACGCTAGAGTAGCTGGAAAATAGTCCCTGATCACTTTAAATACATTCTACAAGACCCAAAGCGAGTAGAACCAATGACTCTATAATACTCTAAAACCTCAGATCAAACTCTAAACCGGTTTGTCCTCTGGACCTCTTTGAAACTTTGTTTTGGATCTAGACAGCACGTCGAAAGTCCGATACTTACTATCTTAGACTGTTATAACCGCCTAGTTGGACTTGACAATCATTTCGAAAATCAAGTCCAACCGACATTCGCAGGCTATTTCATTGAGCCTGGAGTGAAGAGAGTGAGAATAGGGTTAGATTTGGAATTTAAAATTCAAATCTGGCACACGACTTAACGTGTCAGTATTAAGCATTCTGACCAGAAGAATCCAGCCAAATTACACCCTTGGATCAGGAAAAATTTCTATTTCATATCACGAGACTTGTAGACCTGATATATGTGCAGTAACCGCTAAACTGAAACTGGACTGCCACGTATGATATACGAACACTACTAGTCTGAAAATGGGATGTGAGCGACATCCGACATGCATGAACTTAAGTCCGATTGCGTTCGGCCAGGGGACCACCAGAAATGTCTTTTTGGACCGAAACAGCCCCGATTTGGTTAGGTATCAAGTAAACATTGTTCCCAAGCCTATTCTGGGCGAGTTTTAGGTTTTAAAAGGGGCTTAAACCCTCTCATATCTCTCCCATCCGAATTTGGAAAAAGTCCTAGATTGAGTGAGAGAAAAGGTGAGAGATTGTGAGAGAGGGTGGGAGAGTTTTCCCTGCTGCTTGTACTACCTGCTTCACGTGTTTAAGCCACGTAATCCAATCACTTTCCTGGTGATTTCACCGCGTTTCTAGGTAAGAAAACACCCCAAACACTTGCTGATTTACTGTTCCGTCATTTCCATAGCATGTTAGCTTATGGATCTTGCGTATTAGGTTGCCTATTCACCGTAGACGAAGCGTATACGCTCCGTTCGAATTGATATGCTTCTAGGAGAAAAAGTACTGATTTTAGACGCTTTGATTGACTGTTTCCAACACTTTTAATGTCCTTTAATAGTAGATTATCGACGGCAACGCCGTTTGACATGTACAACATGCTGTCCGTTTCCTGTTTCGTAAGTAGACGAAAAATATGAGATTTAGGGCATTTTAATCATTTATAGGAAATACTGTTTTCATCCATATTTTGCTGATGTGATTGACATGGCTTCTTGTCGCATTAGGATACTAGGAATGCGTACATAGTTAGTTTGGCGAAGAGATTCGCCTAAATGCGCACTTTGAGTCGACATACTATATGTAGACTTAAGTGTGTAGTTTAAGTGTTTGTATAAATGCTTGTATTAGTATGTATTGAATTAAATGGTGTTATGATTTAGTTTGAGATTGAATTCTCAATTAATATGCTGATGCAAATGATTTCCTACATGTTAGCTATATGCATGATTTCATTATATGTATGAAATGCAGGTGCTTGATGATTTACTTAAGTTGTATGTTGTAACATGTGTTAACATGCTCACATTGTCGTATTTCATTTCCATTACTCTTACATGATTGCTGATGTGGATTCATAATTGTTTGGGACTATACCTAGTCCAGGCAGTCGGCAACCGAGTGAATTCGTGGTTGGCTTATCTTTGCCACGAACGACATGTCGATGAACGCGAGTCGTGTGTTGGAGTTGGTGGCAGTGGGTTGGCCACACTAGGTATTTTACGCACTTCATGTCATTCGACTTGAGATGCGCTCGTGCTAGTCGTGCCCGTCAAGTAACCCGACTGGCCATTGTATGTTCACCCTGTATGAGTCATAACTGCTTGAACCTAGGGTACTGAACTTACCACTGTAAACCCTTTTAACCGTGGTACCTTGATCCATAAAGACTCATGAGCCGGGCATGGTGGTATGGGACACCGTGGTCGAGCTGTCGGCCTACGCTGGGGCCACAAACCTCCCCGTAGTGACCAGTGAGCACCTATGACTAGTGAGCAGATTATGGTGGTATGGGACACTATATTCTTGCTGTCGGCCTACACTGATCAGGCGACGAGTCCTTTGTAGTGACCGCGAGCGTATTCTGAGTCTACGGGAGGCGACGACCCTTCCGTAGCAGTGAGAGTACGGTAGGCCTATATTGATAAGGTGATGGGTTAGCGGTGCAATGAGTGCGAGCAACAGCCCTGGCAGCCCTTGCAGCGACCTACAAAATATACATCGTATGAGATTACTAGGAGTGACGACCCTAGACAGGATCTGTGTTGGGATTGATATAAGGGAAGTACCTTAGTTTCCCAATCCTGCTGTTTGAATGGACTAATAATAACTCGACAATCATATCACCATTACATTGCATGTGCCTGGAAGATGTGGAGCACTGAACGGTACGCAAGCATGCCGCGGGCGTAAGATGGTGACGTATGAGAGAGAACGTCGGTGAAGGCATCCATCATATCATGTCATATTGTATTAACAGCAGTATTAGGATTGTTTGATTTACTGCTTTACTATTATCGCATGATTGATTTGAGAACATGCTAATCCTTGCTCTATTATTCCACTGAGTTAGCTAGTCACTGCCACGTTATGGGATGGGGTTTGCAACACCCACCAGACCCTGTCTTAGATGCAGGTGAGGCAGCGATTCAGGAGGCAGAGCCGGACTATGATGAGGACCAGGACGAGTTCTCATATATGCAGTACCACGACGGCTTTGCTTAGGTGGCCTGGATTGACGGGACTTCTCAGTGGGACTTTCTTTTGGATAGTTGATTTCTGTTTACGTACATGTATATGAGACTCAAAGATGTATTCATACTTTGGAGACAGTCGAGATTTACTTTGTTTTCCATACAGTGATATATATATTCTTTAGTCTTCCGCTTGCTTTTATCACTGAATCTGAAGTATGAATTACAGTTTTGGTATAAATTTACTCATGTGAATGCTTTAACTCAGACTACATTGAATCATAATCATTTTTGTTACATAAGTGACGGTCTGGAAATCGGGAGTTGAGTTTATACACGACCCCCGATTTTCAGGGTGTTACAATCCGACTATCCCTGCTCCCTCCTCTGGATCAGATTACGTGAATTATCTTCTGGATAGTTTCACATTATCTTTTATTTTGGATATGTATTATAGATTATGGTTTGATAACATTGTCTTTTGGATATTTTATTTTGGATATGTATTATGGATTATGACTTGATGCTTCAGGTTTATATTATGTTCATTCATATCTCTTTCTCATTATTTTCTTTTTACTCTCTATGTTCTCCTTCCTATTGTGTCTTTCCCTTGTCATTTTGTGACAAAAAGGGGGAGTAAGTAAACTAAAGCTAAAAGGGGAGTAGCATGGAAAGGGGGAGTAAATTTGTTTGAATTGATTGATTGAGAAGGGAATTGATTGATTGAGAAGGATATGTGGATTGAAGTCTTGAAGTTTTCATGTTGTGTACTGTTTATATGAGTAATACTCGTATTACTCAAGGAGAGTAGAGTATTTTGTGATTTCATGGTTCATCATTCTTTATTATCTTTTATGCTATGTGTTTTGTCACAAATTTGACAAAGGGGGAGATTATAAGTGCTATGATTTCATATCCCTTTGGTTGTCAAATTTTGTGGTGCCGAAACCTATATCTATGTCTTGTATATCTTGTGTTTTATGATTGAAGACTATTCATTGCAATCAAGTCATCGCATTTCAAGACAAGATCTTAAATGAAGAAAGTTTTCAAGACATGGATGAAGAATTCAAGTATTGAAGTCTTCAAGTTTGCATGTTCAAGATTCAATCAAGTTCAAGTATATTAGAAGACCTTGTCAAGTCAAGATCAAGCTCAAGAAGGCCTACTACAAGTTTTTTATATTCTCAAGCTTCTCTTAAGGGTCATCTGAGTGTTCAGACTTTCAAGTCCATCTCACTTTTAAGGTTTGTGTGACCTTAGATTGACCTTAGGATGAGCTTTACAGTAGGTCATTCTGGATACATAACTCATATATTTCAATATGCTTGTTTGGGGTGTTCTAAGACCAGTCCTAGGGTCTTCAAGACCAATCCTAACTCTACTAGGACCAGTCTTAAGTTTTTCAGGACTAGTCCTAGGTTGTTGAAGATTTTTGAATCTTTCTGGCTGTCCTACGACCAGTCCTGGACATCTTACGACCAGTTCTGTGAGTTCTACGACTCATCCTTCGACCGGTCGTAGTCCTACGACTCAAACTCCAGCAAGCATTTTTGGGGTCCTACGATCAGTCATAAGTATCCCACGACCAGTCGTAGGTGACCCACGACCAGTCGTAGACCGCCCAGGACCGGTCGTGGAGTAGAAAATCCATTCCCGCAAAAATCTTTAAAAATCTTTGGAGCTAAGACCAGTCATAGGATCCTAAGACCAGTCATAGACGGGATTTTTCAGGCTATAAATAGAGCACGAACTTCAGAGTTTTAGCAATTCAATTCAATTCTTTTTAAGCAATCTTTAGGCTATTCTCTGAGATAAGTTTGTGTTTATTTTAAGCTACTTTGTGCTTATTTAATATTCCTTTTGCTAGCTTATTTTTATTTGATTTTTATCTACATTCCAATCTTATTAGAAAAGGGGAATTTCTGATATTCCTTCTTCTTGGATTCAAAATCAAATAGAACTAGCCCTTTTGATTTAAAATCAATTAGACTTAGAACCATTCTTAAAGTGAGTATTGGACTTTGAGCGTTGAATCGAACTTCTACTCCAATTGGTTCTACCGGGCTTCTTCAAAAGGTGATTCAGGTATTTTACATTTTTGTAATTTACTTTCTCTAGTTTTTGTTTAAGATTCGCCAGAAAAATCTCATTGTATTGGTTATCTGAGGAGAGCCAGAAAACTCAGATTGTGGGGTTTTTGGATTGTGTAAGCTCGAGATCAAAGACACAATTGTGAAGGTTTTAGGTGAACCTGTGAAACCTATTTTGATAGTGCGTGCTAATATCCCCTGTGTGAGGATATTAGGAGTGGAGTAGCATTCTGTGTGGCTGTTGGATAACAGTTGGTGTACACACAGGCGAACCACTATATATCATTGTGTTTTGGATGTGTTTTACTCTTTCATTCTTTTATTCATTCTGTTTTGTAAAGAGTGTTTGTGGATGAATGTTGTAATCACTTCAAGCAAGTGTGGATGAATGTTGTAATAACTTAGGATTTATTTTCTACAAGTTATTTTGATTTCCTTGGTTATTATCCCTCATTGGGTTGTGATACCAAGGACGTTCTAGAAATAAGGTTGTCCTACCTTAAACCTTTAGTTTTTGGTGTAAGGTTGTCCTTAGAACTGATAAAGTATCAATCCCTTTATTTAGGCTACTTTAAATTCAGCATTGTGCTTTATTTCTTTTATTATTCTGCTATTATAAGTTTTATTTGGCATTGCCCTATTCACCCTCCCTCTAGGGCATATAGCTAGGCCCTTTCAGTTGTGCTATTGCTGAAACTGACTGGGTTGCACCCTATTTTGAATATAGGAAATGCCACCTAAGGTTACTCGGAGCACGACACGTCTTACGCTAGGTGAGCCGATGGATCGGGTCCCTCCCCAAAGTGATGATCATATGGACCCTGCTGTGGGCCTGATTCGTAAGACTGCACCTGATTCT
This sequence comes from Magnolia kwangsiensis, assembly GCA_037074715.1. Lineage (NCBI taxonomy): Eukaryota > Viridiplantae > Streptophyta > Magnoliopsida > Magnoliales > Magnoliaceae > Magnolia > Magnolia kwangsiensis. The sequence continues at coordinate 54,757,257 of CM073575.1, read as the reverse complement.
CAGCCTTCTGCAGGTCTTACAGTTGGACCACCACCTTTCACACTGCCAGTTAAAGAGCAGTACCGTGCGTCTTCCTCGATGCAGTATATGCCTCAGCCTGCTCCACCTCCTGATAGGTTTGAGTAGTTGATGATCATGATGCACCAGCAGCATCAACAGCTTTTGACTACCATAGCAGGGGCCTTAGCCCAGGGTGGGAGTGTGACTCCACCTGCGCCATCTGTGCATCCAGCTGAGGATGCTGGGACTTCGACTCAGGATGAGGGTATGACTCATCTTGCACAATCTTCTTACCCTACGGGGAGTGCTGCTGATATTAAAGGCCTGCTTGAGTGATTCCAGCACTAGCGGCCTCCTACTTTTACGGGTTCTTATAAACCCGAGGAGGCCTAGTATTAGCTCGACCATGTCTCGAAGATATTGAGGATGCTGCACTGCTCAGATTCTGAGCAGGTTGACTTGGCCACTTTCATGTTTAAGAGAGAGGCCAGTTTATGGTGGGATAGTATACTGCGTACGGTTGCAGTTGGCTACATCTGGACTTGGGCAGCATTTAAGTTCTGATTCCATGAGAAATACTATCCCCAGACCTACCGGCATGAGAGGGAGAACGAGTTTTTACGCCTCAGGCAGGGAGGCATGTCAGTTACAGAGTATGAGCATCGATTTACGGAGTTAGGAAGATACGTCCTTACGATACTTGCTGACGAGCAGATGTGCATACGAGATTTTCTAAGGGCTTGCAACCTGACATTCGGTCGAAGATGTGTTGTGTCAACATACCCTATTATGCCGAGCTGATACATATGTCCATGCGGGCAGAGCAGGATGTAGATCGTTTGACACGTTCTCGTGGCCCTATGGTTGCTAGGCCACGACCAGTTGCTCAGGGCAGGCCACTCCTTGGCAAGAGGCCTCGCATCGACTCTCCTCCTAGGGCTACAGTGCCAGTACTTCCGATGAGATGCCCAGGTGTGACCCGTACTTACTGTGGGAGACCTGGTCACACTGCAGAGAGCTGTTTTGCTCGGATGAGAGATAGTGGGTTTTCACCACCATAGAAGATCGATCATCCTTGACCACAGGCATTATCCGCTCCATCGTTACGATCAGCTCCTACGCATCCTTCTTTCAGACCTCACGCACCTCAGTTCCAGCCGCCTCAACGGCCCATGGTACTGCAGCCGAACCATCCACAGCAGGCTCGGGTACATGCATTGACAGCAGAGGCATCCGCGACAGAGACTGCCCCGCCCTTGGCATTTGAGGTCACAGCCCACATTGGAGGTACTCCTATATTCGTGATGGTGGATATAGGATCCACGATTTCATTGATATCGCATTCAGTAGTCAAGCGCCTTGGGCTATCGACTACTCGGATGGATGGGGTACGGGTTCTTACAGCGCACGGGACCTTTTCTGATGCCACTATGATGTGTGAGGGTTGTTTACTGGATCTAGGGGACAGGACGATAGCTATTGACCTCGCCGTCCACCCCTCTCTCTATTATCTCGATGTCATTCTTGGCATGGATTGGCTGACTGCAGGGAGGGCCGAGATTGACTGTGAGACCCGTATGGTGACAGTCTACGAGCTGGCGGGCGCGTCCTTTACATTTCCAATGCAGGTTAATCTCCCATTTCGAGTACTTAGATATGCTTCTTTATTAAGGGATGTTGATGCCCTGACACTTGAGCACACCCCAGTAGTCCTTGATTATGAGGATTTATTCAGGAAGATTCCTGGGTTGCCACCTCAGCTCGAGATTAATTTTTCTATCGACTTAGTACCCGGTTCGACGCCCATCTCACTGCCGACATATCGCATGGCCCCGTGTGAGATGGAGGAGTTGAGGAAACAGATCGATGATCTGTTGAAGGTTAGCTTCATACGACCGAGTGTGTCTCCTTGGGGAGCACTGGTGCTTATCGCAGGTTGAATCAGATTACGATGAAGAATAGATACCCTTTGCCCAGGATTGATGACCTGTTTGATCAACTGAGAGGAGCGCAGTACTTCTTGAAGATTGATCTGCAGTCAGGGTATCACCAGCTGCGCGTCAGGGATGAGGACGTGCAGAAGACAGCTTTTAGGACAAGCTTTGGCCACTACGAGTTCCTCGTGATGTCGTTCGGTCTTACGAACGCACCAACCGTGTTCATAGATCTGATGAACAGAGTATTTCGGCCATTCCTCTATCGATTCGTCATCGTGTTTATAGATAACATTTTGGTATATTCCAGGAGTCAAGAGGAGCATGAGGAGCACTTACGATTGGTCCTGGATACACTGAGACAGCACCATTTGTTCGCACAGTATAAGAAGTGCGACTTCTGGAAGGAGGAAGTCAAGTTCCTGGGACATGTGGTGTCCAAGGATGGGATGGCGGTGGACTTTGCTAAGGTAGCCGCGGTACAGGACTGGAAGCAACCTGGTTCAGTTATCGAGGTGAGGAGTTTCCTGGGTCTTGCTGGCTACTATCGATGATTCATTCGGGACTTCTCCAAGATAGTCAGACCCTTGACTCAGTTGACACGGAAGGATCTGAAGTTCTCCTGGAATGAGAAGGCAGAGGCAGCTTTTTAGGAGCTGAAGGACAGGCTGACGTCCACCCCAGTTCTAGTATTGCCAGAGCAAGGGGTTAAGTACACGATATACACCGATGCATCTAGCATTGGTCTCGGTTGTGTCCTTATGCAGAAGGACATGGTAATTTCGTATACCTCGAGATAATTAAGGAAGCATGAGGAGAATTACCCTACACATGACCTTGAGTTGGCTGCTGTCATTTTTGCATTGAAGCTCTGGAGACATTACCTCTATGGAGAGGAGTTCAAGCTCTTTTGTGACCATAAGAGCCTCAGTATATATTCACGCAGCGGGACCTGAATATGAGGCAGCGGCGATGGATGGAAACTTTGAAGGACTTTAAGTTCGAAGTTTCCTACCATCCGAGCAAGGCGAACCTTGTGGCTGATGCGTTGAGCAGTAAGAAGGCGATAGAGTTTGCGGCTTCGCTGATGGTTGCCGAGTGGGACATGGTTGAGTTTTTGCGAGACCTTGAGCAGAAACTCACTGTGGAGGAGCCATATGAGTTTATGGCACATGTTCAGGTGCGACCTCTTATCGATGACAGGGTCATCGAGGCATAGAGGGATGACGAGCGTCTGACTAAGCTTCGAGAGCAGGCCAGTGATGATGCAGACGCCAAGTGGCAAGTTGAAACGGATGGAGGCTTACGTTATTATGGCCGCCTATGCGTCCCAGATGTCCCTGACTTGAGGTGAGAGATTCTCGAGGCTGCGCACAGTTCCAGACTTACGATGTATCCGGGCAGCACAAAGATGTATCACGACGTGAAGAGGACCTATTGGTAGGATGACATGAAGACCCACATCACAGATTTCGTGTCCCGTTGTCTCACTTGCCAGCAGGTGAAGGCAGAGCATCGCCGACCTCATGGTCTCCTTCAGCCTATGCCTATAGTTGAGCGAAAGTGGGACTTTATTTCTATGGATTTCATTTCGGGATTGCCGAAGACTAGGAAGGGACATGATTCTATTTGGGTGATCGTCGACCATTTGACAAAGTCGGGGCACTTCCTACTGATCAGAGTCATGAACTCTGTAGACGAGTTGGCTAGACTATACATCAGGGAGATAGTGCATCTGCATGGAGTTCCCTTAGAGATCGTTACGGACAGAGACACGTGCTTTACTTCTATTTTTTGGACTCGCATCCAGGAAGCTATAGGTGTGAAGTTGAAGTTCGTACTGCTTTCCACCCACAGATGGACGGACAGACAGAGCAGGTGAACCAGATTCTAGAGGACATGCTGCTGGCTTGCATGTTGAATTTCAAGGACAGTTGGGAAGATTGTCTTCCATATGCAGAGTTTGCGTACAACAACAGTTTCCAGGTGAGTATCGGTATGACGCCTTATGAGGCCTTGTATGGGCGTCCTTACCGAGCACCGCATTGTTGGGCAGAGGTCGGTGAGCGCAGATTGATTGGCCCAGAGATAGTGCAGGCGACCTCAGAGAAGATTGACATCATCAGACGCCGACTTCTTACAGGGCAGAGTAGACAGAAGAGTTATGCCTATACGAAACGGCACCCGCTAGAGTTCGCGGTTGGGGATCACGTATTTTTGAGAGTTTTTCTTATGAAGGGAGTTCTTCGGTTCGGGAAGAAGGGGAAACTAGCACCGCGATTTATCGGTCCATTTCAGATTCTTGACCGTGTGGGTGCAGTGGCATATCGTCTGGCTTTGCCTACGCCTCTCGCGAGCGTACACAACGTATTTCATATTTCTATGCTGAAGAAATACGTTCCTGATCCTTCCCATATCATTAGATGGGAGCAGGTGCAGTTAGGTGAAGATGTTACATATATACTGTGACCGACGCGTATATTAGATAGGAAGGAGCAGGTATTGCGTAGCAAGGTCATCCCCCTTGTGAAGGTGTTGTGGACACATCACACTGAAGAAGAGGCTACTTGGGAGATAGAAGCTGAAATCAGAAAGAACTACCCACAGCTTCTCGAGGAGTACGAAAAGGTATAAATTTTGAGGATGAAATTTATTGTTTAAGGGGGGTAGATTGTAACGTCTCGAAAAAATCCATACAGAGACCCGAGTACCACCTCAGGAAGAAATCACTTAGGATTAATTCCTTTAGAAATTAAGCGTAAGATAACTAGCGTTATGCCAGATTAGCTGTGAAATTAGCACTGATCGCTTTAAATACGTTCTGCAAGACCCAAAACTTGTGGAATTGTTAACGCTATAACGTCCTGAAACCTAGGATCAAACTCTAAACCCATTTTCTCTCAGGAACCCTTTGAAACTTTGTAATGGATTCTGACCGACGTCGTGAGTCCGTTAGCAATGAACTTAGATCGTTATGACAGTGTAGTTGGACTTAACAATCACCTCAAAAATCAAGCCCAACTGATGTTCTGAGTCTATTTCGTTGAGCCTGGGCAAGGAGTGTGAGAAAGAGTGAAATTCTTTAAAAATTAAATGTGATTTAAATAAATCTGGCATGTGACGCTTGTGGGTTAAGTGTAAGCATTCAGACCGTCGGAATCTGACCCAAATACACCCTCGGATCAGGGAACATTTTCCACTCAGGTCAGTGTACTTAGAATCCTTGATCCAATCTCAGTGACCGCTGAACTGAAACTGGTCCGCCACATGCGATCTGGGAACACTATCAGACTGAAAACTTAATGTGATCAGGATCCAATACCCATGATCTTAAGTCCGACCGCATTTGGCCAGGGGACCTCCAGAAATGCTCTTTTGATCGAGAAAGACCCAATTTGGCTATAACCCAAGTGTACCTTGGTTTAAAGTCTAAATATGTGACTTTCTAACCTATTTAAGGACCTTGAACCCTCTCATATTCCTCCCATACGAATTTGCAAAAACGCTAAAGAAGAGAAGAGAGAAAAGAGAGAGATTTCGTGAGAGTTGTGAGGAAAGTTTCCTGGTTCTCGATCCTGCTTCTACACGTACTTAATCACTGTATTCTATTCACTCTTTCGGTGATTCCGACTTCATTCTAGGTAAGAAAATCCTAACCTCAACCTATTCTAGGGATTCCATCGATACAATTAGCGAAATAGCTGATTTATCTTGTGATATAGGTTGTCATACAGACGTTGACGAAGCGTAGAGTTTCTATTCGATTCGATACGCTTCTACGGCGAAAGGTGAGGATTCTAGACGCTTAAGTTAACTATTTTCAAAGCTTTCAATGTCGTTTAATAGTAGATTATCGACAAGAACGCGGTTTGAGATGTAGAACATGCTGTCTATTTTCCATTTCGATTACGTACGGAGAATATGAGATTTAGGGCATTTTAGGTATTTATAGGAAATACTGTGTAACATCCCGAAAATTGGAGGTCGGGTTGAAACCCAACTCTCGAGTTTCAGAACGTCACTTATGCAACATAGATAATGATAAATGCATGTTGTCTGTAGAATGGCATTAAACAAGATTGAGACTAAGCCAAAACAGCATATCATACTCCAGAGATAGTTAAATTAGCAAGCGAAAGACTGTGATAAATACATAAAATTATAATTAATTGTAAGTCTCCATAGTGTGAACATGTTACCAGGTTAATTAAATACATTTATACTCCAAAAATGGAAAGAAAAGAATATACATGAGTGCTCTAAAAATATAAAATGACAAGTGTCAAGGCGTCTAATCAACCTCCCTGTAATCCTGTCAATCTGAACACGCATAAAGGAGGGATCCTCCTCATCATCATCAAGTCCGGCTCTGCTTCACAAGCAGCGCCATCATCTGAAACAAAAATAGGGACTGGTGGGTGTCCGGAACACCATCCCGTAACATGGGAATGAGTAATCAACTCAGTGGAATCATAGAGCAAGGATTAACATGTTATCAAATCAATCACGCGATAATAGTAAACCAAACAATCAAACATTCCTAGATACTGTTGTTAATGCATGCATGAAATGACATGATGGATGCCCTCACCGACATACTCCCTCATACGGCACCATCTTACACCCGCGACATGCTTTCGTTCCTCAGTGCTCTACATCTTCCAGGAACATGCAATGTAATATGGATAATGATTACCGAGTGGTTATTAGTCCTTTTCATACAGCTAGATTGGGAAACTAGGGTACCTTCCTTATATCAATCCCAACATAGATCCTGTCTAGGGTCGTCACTCCTAGTAATCTCATACGACATTATATTTGTAGGTCGCTGCAAGGGCTATCAGGGCTGTTGCTCGCACTTGTTGCACCGCTCCCCCATCACCTTATCACTATAGGCCTAATGTACTCTTCTCACTACAGAAGGGTTGTCCCCTCCCGCAGACTCAGAATACGCTCGAGGTCACTACAAAGGGCTCGTCACCTGATCAGTGTAGGCCGACAGCAAGAATATAGTGTCTCATACCACCATAATCTGCTCACGAGTCTGGGTTACTCACTGGTCACTACGGGGAGGTTTGTGGCCCCAGCGTAAGCCGACAGCTCGACCACGGTGTCTCATACCACCATGCCCGGCTCATGAGTCTTTATATATCAAGGTACCATGGTTGATAGGGTTTTCAATGGTAAGTTCAGTACCCTAGGTTCAAGCAGTTATAACTCATATATGGTGAACATACAATGGCCAGTCGGGTTACTTGACGGGCTCGATTAGTACGAGCGCATCTCAAGCTGAGCGACGTGAAGTACATAAAACACTTCGTGTGGCCTAACCACTGCCGCCAACCCAAAACACGACTCGCGTTCATCGACACGTCCTTCGTGGCAAATAGAAGCCAACCACGAATTCAATCCATTATCGACTGCCTAGACTAAGGTATAGCCCAAAAAACTTGAACATCAACATCAGTAATCATATGAGAGTAACAGAAATGAAATACAATAATGTAAGCATCTTGACACATGTAATAACATACAACTTATGCAAATCATCCAACAAATGCATTTCATGTATATAATGAAATCAATACATATAGCCAATATGATGAAAATCATTTACATCAGCATATTACTTGAGAATTCAATCTCAAAACTCATTCACAACACCATCTACTCAATACATACTAATACAAACATTTATATAAACACTTAGCCTACACACTTTAGTTTACATAGCGTATGTCGACTCAAAGTGCGCATTAGGGAGAATGTTTTCACCAAATAGATCATGCACGCATTCCTAATATCATAACCCGACAAATAACCATGGCAAACATTTCAGCAAAATGTGGATGTAAACAATATTTCTTATAAATGACTAAAATTCCCTAAATCTCATATTTTCCATACGTTTACGAAACGAAAAATGGACAGCATGTTCTACATGTCAAACGGCGTTGTCGTCGATAATCTACTATTAAACAACATTGAAAGCTTTGAAATCAGTCAATCAAAGCGTCTAAAATCCTCACCTTTTACCCTAGACGTGTATCGATTCGATTTGAACGTATACACTTCGTCAACGGTGTTAAGGAGAGCTAATGCACAAGATACATAAGCTATTTCGATAATGAATCGAAGGAATCCCAAAACAGCAAGTAGTTAGGATTTTTCTTACCTAGGAGTGCGTTGGAATCACCGGGAAAGTGATTTAAACGCGTTGCTTTGGTATGTGCAAAAGCTGGAGAAATCGGCAGGAAGTTCTCTCACAAAGTCTCTCACAATCTCTCACTTTCTCTCTCTCTCTCTCTATCTAGGGTTTACTCCAAATTCGGATGGGAGAGATATGAAGGGGTTTAAGGCCCTTATATAGGCTAAAACCTAACCTAAATAGACTTGAGAACAAGGTATACTTGGGTTATAGCCAAATCGGGGCTGTTTCGATCTAAAAGAGGATTTCGGGAGGTCCCCTGGCCGAACGCGGTCGGACTTAAGCTCGTTGTCACTGGATCTTGCTCACACGAAGTTTTCAGACCGGTAGAGTTCGCAGATCCCACGTGGTGGTCCAGTTTCAGTTCAGCGGTCATCGTACCTAAATCAAGTCTACAAGTCTCATGACATGAAAGAGAATTTTTTCCTGATCCGAGGGTGAAATTTGGCTGAATTCTGACAATCAGAATGCTCAGTAATAACGCGCAAAGACTCGTGCCAGATTTGAATTAAATTTTCAAATCTTGACCCATTTCTCACTCTCTTCACTCCAGGCTCAATGAAATAGCCTCAGAGCATCGGTTGGGCTTAATTTTCAAAACGATTGTCAAGTCCAGCTAAGCGGTCATAACCGTCTAAGATTGTAGGTATCGAACTTTCGACGCACGGTCTAGATCCAATACAAAGTTTCAAAGGGTTCCTGAGAACAAACCGGTTTAGAGTTTGATCCTGAATTTTAGGGTAACGTAGCGTCAACGATTCTAGAGGTTCTGGGTCTTACAGATCGTATTTAAAGTGGTTGTTGCTAATTTCACTGGTAATCTATTGTAATGCTGTCTAATTCACGTTAAATTCGAAAGAATTAGGTTCTACATGATTTCTTTGGCTTTGGAATTGGGTTCTGAGAGGTTACCAAGGTGTTATGGTCGACCCATTGCCTAAGGACGTCTAATCCCAAGTTGGTAAAAATTCGAGGTGTTACAATCAAACCCCCTTAAAATAAAATTTCATCCCCGAAATTGGCTAAGGGTAATGAGTACTTAAAGATACTTTTGTATTGACGTTCTAAGGAAGGTTCAAATCCTATTTAATGACCTAACCTTACGTATAACCTAAATCAACTGTTTCGATCCTGGGCCAGTGGGGAAGAGGCTAACCACGCTTCCGCTGCGCCACTCCGATCTAACGGTTGCATTGGCTGACCTAACTAGATTGGACTCAAAATGTTCTACCCCCCTTAAAACTTAGTTCTAATTAAGGTTTAAGAATCTATGTATCGATCCGTATATCGAAACGAGGTGCAACTTATGGGCTATCCTTGACAGAAAATGGGGAAACAACCTCTCACTACATTGGTCTTCCTTTGTTAGTGATGCATTCTATGACATTGGTACCTATGGTTGTAAAAATAAGCCTACTCTCTATTGGCTAGATGTCCTCAACATTTCCCAAAGGCAAAGCAATAACTTTTGGTTATATGTGGTCGAGCCAACACGGAAGAAAAGTTATGTAGTGGGTCTGAGTCGGATACATAAACCTTCTGCCCCGCGATGACAGAAAATTTGTTGTATCAGTCTTCAATCCTAGTCGATGCCGATCTTCTACTTGATCAGAGCATTGGATTCATTGGTAACTACTAGGATTCAGAAGTCGATTCAAACCACGAATACATCGCTAATATACAATTCCTTTACTCCGCGTTCCCGATTGTAATAAATCTTTGAGAAGGTAATTTTAAGGGGAATTCTAAGGGGCGTGCTGGTTTATTCAAAGTTCAATCTGAGGGATTTATAAGTTTTTCCTGAGAGTGAATGGTTCTAAGTTGAAAAAACTTTCCTAAGGGTTATAAAAGAAGTCAATAAGTATTAAGGGGATCTATCGAAGGAATGAGGTTCTACTCCAACCAAATCTAACCTACTATTCCTTAACATATAGAGGCTTTACACTACTTAAGGTAACTAATAGACTAGTCTGTAACTCACTAGTTGTAATCCATAGTCTAAGCTTATACACTAGATGGTTTTATACCATTTCTAATACAGAGAGTTGTTCTATCGCTTAGGGTCACGATTGACTAAATGGAAATGGGATTTCCTATATCGTTAGATCTTTCAAATCTAGGAGTACTAACTCTAGGTCTAAAACTCCAAGGGCATATATGGCCAGTGGTCTCAAGTTGTATTAAATGGAACTGCATTGCTAATCCCACTTCGGGAGTGGGAGTGACATACTTGGTAGGAGGGTGGGATGGGATAAAAATTAATTTTGCAGGCTTAATCCCGGAATTTACAACCTAGTAGTGAAAACCATAGGATACACCCAAGCTAGGGACAATACCTTACAGCGAACGAAATGGCATGCACTTCATTTAACAAAATTTATCACAATATATGGAATAAAGTTCCACATGAATTATGACAGGAACGCATGCGGCCATGTTAAGCCCAAACCACTAAACACAAACACATTTTCTACCTATGACATCACTAGACGCACAACAACAGAACACAGAAATCCTTAAAACGGTAATCAAACAATCTGCAGGTCAACGGCATAGATGCCTAATTCTACCAAAGGACTTCTACCACAGTCCCGACTTACCTTCTTTCTTACTGTCTAGTTCTGTTGCCCATTAGAGCTCTATCGGCAACGTAGTTTCAATACTCCTCAAGCGAAGAAAGTGGAGAAATGGGATGGGTAAGTAGGTTTACACGAGTTTGAGGCTCAAACAAAAGGGACATGAGAGAGAGGACAGTGGAAAGGGAGAAGAAAGCTAAAATAGCTTCTATAAAGGCCATGAAAAATGAAGAAAATGGGGAGATAGGGCTGCCCTAATGGACTGAATCGAATCTAGGCCCTGTTGAGGGGTGAATCAAGTTCCTAAAGGCTAGATTTTCAAAGAGAAAAGAGCAAGATACGATGGAATGGAGGTCCACACGATTTTCAGCCTTCAATGGAGGTTGTAAGAGCTCTAATCGACGAGACTGAAGAGAAAGGGGACTGTGAACAGCTAAAAATGGATGGGTTGGCGTCGATTGAGGGAGAGAATGGGATGGGAGAGGTTTGGCACCGAGATTTGAGAGGGAGGCAGCAAGAAGGTGAAGAAAGGAGAGCTTGGGGGCTTGGATTGTGAAGGAGGTAGGACTTTTAGGGGGTTTTGAGGTGCAGCCCACCTATGGAAGGGGTGCCCTAGCCATAAAAGGGCGTCGGCCCGAAGATTAGTCCGAGTGGGGCCCACCGTACGGCGAGCCCTCGCCGAACTGGCGAGATCCTCACCGGTTAAGTTGTAATTTGGCATCGCCGACCATGTGGGCTGGGTTCCCCCTACCCTAGGGACCCCAAATATATGTGGGACCCACCCTTGTTCATTGTATTTGGGCTTGGATAGGCCCAAGACTCTATTTGGGGCGTTTCGGGGCTAGTTTGTAAACCAGAATGAGTTTATGCATCATGTGGCATATGATTTTGGGGCAGGAGAGGATAATCCATCCAACCCATTTATTACAAAATATTCCATAATTGGAATGGCCAAAAGTCCAATTCTTACATATATTTACTATTTATAGTAAAATTTTTGTTTAAGTATGATTCACTATCCTTCACACATTAAGATTTATGTGTAGTAAGAAAGGACTTAGAAAAAGTTAAAGAATGGGGTGGTGAAAGGAAAGATTTCGAAGGAATTGGATGAAAAGGGGTTTTAAGCCTTGAGATTGAGTGTAAGGGTTGTGGTTGCCCCACAACCTAAGGACATGCATTTCTGGGCTTGGAATTCTTTTAGGATCATCTCAAACCCACCAACTAACGACCTAGAGGAGACTTAGGTCACTTCACGCGACCAAAGATACATTATGGACTCGATCAAAACGATCGATTTGAGTAAACTTCGCCTATTGGCGAAAATGAAGTCCTACGAGTGTTTCTAGATTTTTCTCGCACCCACCTAAAGGGGCTATAGCGTACGTCGCGTGGCCATAACCCAGGTCTGGTGTAATCCAAATCATGCTCTGATACCATCAGTAACATCCCGAAAATCGGGGGTCAGGTGGAAACCCAACTCCTGAGTTTCAGAACGTCACTTATGCAATATAGATAATGATAAATACATGTTGTCTGTAGAATGACATTAAACAAGATTGAGACTAAGCTAAAACAACATATCATACTCTAGAGACAGTTAAATTAGCAAGCAGAAGACTATGATAAATACATAAAATATATAATTAATTGTAAGTCTCCAGAGTGTGAACATGTTACCGGGTTAATTAAATACATGTATACTCCAAAAATGGAAAGAAAAGAATATACATGAGTGCTCCAAAAATATAAAATGACAAGTGTCAAGGCGTTTAATCAACCTCCTTGTAATCCCGTCGATCAGAACACTCATAAAGGAGGGATCCTCCTCATCATCATCAAGTCCGGCTCCGCTTCACAAGTAGCGTCATCATCTAAAACTAAAATAGGGACTGACGGGTGTCCAGAACACCATCACGTAACGTGGAATGAGTAATCAACTCAGTGGAATCATAGAGCAAGGATTAGCATGTTATCAAATCAATCACTCGATAATAGTAAAGAAAACAATCAAACATTCCTAGATACTGTTGTTAATGCATGTATGAAATGACATGATGGATGCCCTCACCGACATACTCCCTCATACGGCACCATCTTACGCCTGCGGCATGCTTACGTTCCTCAGTGCTCCACATCTTCTAGGCACATGCAATGCAATATGGATAATGATTACTGAGTGGTTATTAGTCCTTTTCATACAGCTAGATTGGAAAACTAGGGTACCTTCCTTATATCAATCCCAACACAGATCCTGTCTAGGGTCGTCACTCCTATTAATCTCATACGAAGATATATTTGTAGGTCGCTGCAAGGGCTGTCAGGGCTGTTGCTCACACTCGTTGCACCGCTCCCCCATTACCTTATCAATACAGGCCTAATGTACTCTTGTCGCTACGGAAGGGTCGTCCCCTCCCGCAGACTCAGAATACGCTCGAGGTCACTACAAAGGGCTTGGTACCTAATCAGTGTAGACCGACAGCAAGAATATAGTGTCCCATACCACCATAATCTGCTCATGAGTCTGGGTTGCTCACTGGTCACTACGGGGAGATTTGTAGCCCCAGCGTAGGCCGACAGCTCGACCACGATGTCCCATACCACCATGCCTGGCTCATGAGTCTTTATGGATCAAGGTACCATGGTTTACAGGGTTTTCAATGGTAAGTTCAGTACCCTAGGTTCAAGCAATTATGACTCATACATGGTGAACATAAAATGGCCAGTCGGGTTACTTGACGAGCTCGATTAGTACGAGCGCATCTCAAGCTGAGCGACATGAAGTGCATAAAACACTTCGTGTGGCCTAACCACTGCCACCAACCCAAAACACGACTCGCGTTCATCGATGCGTCCTTCGCGGCAAATAGAAGCCAACCACGAATTCAATCCATTACCGACTGCCTGGACTAACGTATAGCCCCAAACACTTGAACATCAGCATCAGTAATCATATGAGAGTAACAGAAATGAAATACAATAATGTAAGCATATTGACACATGTAATAACATACAACTTAAGCAAATCATCCAACAAATGCATTTCATGTATATAATGAAATCAATACATATAGCCAACATGATGGAAATAAGGCGACCTAATGCACAAGATACGTAAGCTATTTCGATAATGAATCGAAGGAATCCCAAAACAGCAAGTAGTTAGGATTTTTCTTACCTAGGAGTGCGTTGGAATCACCAGGAAAGTGATTTAAACGCGTTGCTTTGGTATGTGCAAAAGCTGGAGAAATCGGTAGGAAGTTCTCTCATAAAGTCTCTCACAATCTCTCACTTTCTCTCTCTCTCTATCTAGGGTTTACTCCAAATTCGGATGGGAGAGATATGAAGGGGTTTAAGGCCCTTATATAGGCTAAAACCTAACCTAAATAGACTTGAGAACAAGGTATACTTGGGTTATAGCCAAATCGGGGCTGTTTTGATCCAAAAGAGGGTTTCGGGAGGTCCCCTGGCCGAACGCGGTCGGACTTAAGCTCATTGTCACTGGATCTTGCTCACACGAAGTTTTCAGACCGGTAAATTTCACAGATCGCACGTGGCGGTCCAGTTTCAGTTCAGCGGTCATCGTACCTAAATCAAGTCTACAAGTCTCATGACATGAAAGAGAAATTTTTCCTGATCCGAGGGTGAAATTTGGCTGAATTCTGATGGTCTGAACGCTTAGTAATAACGCGCAAAGACTCATGCCAGATTTGAATTAAAATTTTAAATCTTGACCCATTTCTCACTCTCTTCACTCCAGGCACAATGAAATAGCCTCAGAGTATCGGTTGGGCTTGATTTTTGAAATGATTGTCAAGTCTAACTAAGCGGTCATAACCGTCTAAGATTATAGGTATCAGACTTTCGACGCGCGGTCTAGATCTAATACAAAGTTTCAAAGGGTTCCTGAGAACAAACCGGTTTAGAGTTTGATCCTGGATTTTAGGGTAATGTAGTGTCAACGATTCTAGAGGTTTTGGGTCTTACAGATCGTATTTAAAGTGGTTGGTGCTAATTTCATAGGTAATCTAGTTTGGAGCTATCTAATTCATGTTAAATTCTAAAGAATTAGGTTCTACATGATTTCTTTGGCTTTGGAATTGGGTTCTGAGAGGTTACCAAGGTGTTATGGTCGACCCATTGCCTAAGGACGTCTAATCCCAGGTTGGTAAAAATCCAGGGTGTTACATACTGTATAAGTCCGTATATTTGCTAAAATGATTGCCATGTTTATTTGTCGTGTTATTATACAAGATATGCGTGTATGATCTGTTTGGCGAAGAGATTCGCCCTAATGAGCACTTTGGGTCGACATACGCTATGTAGACAAATGTGTGTAGACTAAGTGTTTGTATTAGTATGTATTGAGTAAATGTTGTTGTAGATTAGTTTTGAGATTGAATTCTCAATGAATATGATGATGTACATGATTTCCTCCATGTTGTTATTGAATTGATTTCCTCATATATATGGAATACATGTGTTTGGTTGGTTGATTTGCTTACGTTGTATGTTATAACATCTTGTTAACATGCTTGGATTGTTTGTATTTCATTTCTGTTACTCTCATATGATCACTGATGTAGATTACAAGTGCTTGGGGCTACGCTCTAGTCCAGGCAGTCGGTAATAGATTCGAATTCGTGGTTGGCTTCTATTTGCCACGAAGGACGCGTCGACGAACGCGAGACGTGCTTTGGGTTGACGGAAGTGGTTAGGCCACACGAGGTGTTTTATGCACTTCAAGTCGTTCAGCTTGAGGTGCGCTCGTACTAGTCGAGCCCGTCAAGTAACCCGACTGACCATTGTATGTTCACCTTGTATTGGTCATAACTGCTTGAACCTAGGGTACTGAACTTACCAGTGAAAATCCTGATAACCTTGGTACCTTGATCCATTAAGACTCATGAGCTGGGCATGGTGGTATGGGACATCGTGGTCGAGCTGTCGGCCTACGCTGGGGCCACAAACCTCCCCATAGTGACCGGTGAGCACCTTAGACTCGTGATCCGATTGTGGTGGTATGGGACACTACATTCGAGCTGTCAGCCTACTCTGATTGGTGTCGAGCCCTTTGTAGTGACCTCGAGTGTATTCTGAGTCTACGTGAGGCGACAACCCTTTCGTAGTAACAAGAGTACAACTAGGCCTGTATTGATAAGGTGATGGGGGAACGGTGTAATGAGTGCGAGCAACAGCCCTTGTAGCGACCTAGAAATATACCATCATATGAGATTACTAGGAGTGACTACCCTAGACAGGATCTGTGTTGGGATTGATATAAGAGAAGTACCTTAGTTTCCCAATATTGTTGTATGAAAGGACTAATAACAACCCGGTAATCATATCCACATCGCACTGCATGTGCCTGGAAGATGTGGAGCGCTGAGGGAAGAAAGCATGTCACGGACGTAAGATGGTGTCGCATGAGGGAGTATGTCGGTGAGGGCATCCATCATGTCATTTCATTCTTGCATTAAAAATAGTATCTAGGAATGTCTGATTGTTTGCTTTACTATTATCGCGTGATTGATTTGATAACATGTTAATCTTTGCTCTATGATTCCACTGAGTTGATCACTCACTCCCACATTATGGGACGGTGTTTGCAACACCTACCAGACTCTGTCTTAGATGCAGGTTGTGAGGCGATTCAGGATTTGGAGCCGGACTACTTCGAGGACCAGGACGAGTTCTCGTACATGCAGTTCTTTGACGGCTTCGCATAGGTGGCCTGGATCGGCGGGATTTTTGTTAGTTGGACTATCATATGACATTTTAATTTTGGTTTATTATATGTATTTGTGACTTAGAGATGTATTCATACTTTAGAGACAGTTCGAGATTGTTTTATTTTTCATACAGTGATATATATATTCTTCAGTCTTTTGCTTGCGTTTTATCACTGGATCTGGAGTATGAATTACAGTTTTGGTACAATCTTACTCATGTTAATGCACTAACTCAGACAACATTGAATCATAAGTATATTTGTTGCATAAGTGATGGTCTGGAACTCGGGAGTTGGGTTTCTACACGACCCCCGATTTTCAGGGTGTTACATTGCAGCTTCGATATTATCTAAGGGTCTTTGATATGTCCTTTGATATTATCGATAAGTCTTTGATAGTATCAACGATCGGTCCAGAATGTCCACCTAGTTTGGCCAAAAATCCTGAATTTCTAAATATTATCTACAGGTCTTCTATGTCCCTTTGATATTATCCACAGGTCTTTGATATTATCGAAGGCCATTCTGACAGTTTTTCAAAATTAGACTTTTCTGTCCCCAGAATCAATTTTTAGGACGATTTTCAGGCTTCCTTTTCTTCATTTCAATTCTTCGATTCTCTTCCTTCATCACTTGGTTTCCTTGGATCTTTGGCATGTGAATTCTTCAATCTTGGTCTCCTAAGATCCATCCCTTGACTTAGTGATTCTTAGGCATTAAATCCACGCTTTTGATATTATTTTAATCTAAGCTCTTAAATTCACCTTGCAACACACACCTGAGTAAAATAGGAGATTAAGAATTATAATGTTCATAAAACTAAGATATAAGTGGGGTCCAATATGCAATATTTGACCCTCAATAATAACCCAAGATGTTAGGCTCCCCATTAGTTGCTAGTAGGATTATTTTAATCTTGGAGTCTATTTAAGACTTATTTGGGGCCCCTAGGGAATCTAACGGGCTATATGATAGTATAGAGAAGGAAGCCCATTTCGGATCCTTAGGAATATAGGTAGGCCACCTAGGCCCAACCTTAATATGAGGAGAGTTCGTCATCATCGTAAACGGAGGGATCTGTGTTATCACATTTAATATATCCATAGTTGAGGACCGATCTTTATGTTATGGTTTAAATCTAATATCCTTCTATGGACCTCGCCTTATATATAGGCTGATTATCGATGCCGACTATGAATATGTGATAACATAGCATCATGATACATGCCTATACGCATCATCTGTATGCTTGTTATGAGGAGTGACTGATCATAGCATTATGTCATTGGGAAGATTGTTTATAGGACTCCTTAATAAGAGACGTTGTCCCACATGAGCGCATGGTATGCGAAGGAATGATGCATGATTAGATTGTATGACTCATACATCTTTCATTGTGTGTTATGATTACTGTATGCCCTAGTAACATCAGGACTGTAACCTCCGCATGTATAGCATGGATGACAGGATTAGATACCGAAAATACTCGTTTAAGTAAGGGGATGCCATAAATGTCCCAGGGTGAAAGTCTCCAAACCCTTATGGTACCATGGAGGATGCTTCAATGTCTAAACTAAGTGGATGTATGATCACATGAAGGCCGAATACCAGGAGGTCGCATCTCTCACTGTTTCACGGTCGGTTGGAAGGGGGTGTGGCCTTACCCACCCGATGGTAGGGGTAATGCTAGGTTGAGTCTGACCAGCTTGTAAATGGGTATGCTACTGACGTGTCAGGTAGATATTGGTAGACTACAAGTCAGGTGGGTAGTGAGGTCTCTTCTGCTTGCATAGTTGTGCATCTAGTGTAGGGCGACAATCTGGTGTATAGTGTACTAGATCCCCGGTGATTATCCAGAGAGAACCGTACTGATATATGATGATCTAGAGATGAGCTAGATTGATATGTGGATTCATAAGAGGATTGGCATGCTTTAGCTACATCTTGTATATGACATTAGCCATGTAGGCCTTGCATCGCATGGCCTTGGTGCGGACGATGGCATTCATGCCTTATATCACATAGCCTTGGTACAACTAATAATATTTATGGACTTATCGGCATGTTTCCGCATTACTCTGATATTATATGCTTGACACTTACCTTGTGCACACACTTACACCACCCTCTATGCTTTCTATAAGCTTATGAACGATTGATATGTATAGGTGATGCTAGGTCATAGTTGAGTAGGAGTTAGAAGCATGCCACAGAGCTTCTGGAGTTTTTGTTATTATTATCATTATATTTCCTTTATGCGCATTACACTTAATTTTTTTATCATAGCAGATTTTATGATGGAGTTCTTGTTATTATTTGTGGGTTATACTTATGGTCATGCTTATTATATAAAAAAATTCACGTTGAAAATCCTCCTTGTAGGATCTTAGGATCAGAACCTGGTATATGGGTGCTGGGAGCCGAGAATGGGGTACTACGAAGGCAGTCAGTGCTAGATTCAGCAATAGGGATTTTGTGAGCCCGATTTCTGAGTTTTGGGAATGACAGGAGTTGGTATCACAACATAACTTGGGAATGACTTAGGACAACATCACATATCTACTACGAGCTTAGGACGATTAGGTCCCAAGTGCATAATCTTCTGATTTGGTTCCTTAACATCTGAGCCTTCTAGGGTTCTCAAGGTTGATAGGCGTCTTTGTTCTTTCCTATAGACCATGCCTCCTGGACGAGGCACGCGAAGCACTCGAGGCGTAAAAGCGACCTTAACAACCCAAGCGGCCCCCGCTCCACCGCATGAGGTTCTTATTCCACCTCATGCAATTCCCGTTCCCCCACCTGCACCTTCGTTTGAGACCAACGCAGCCCCTACTGTGCCAGTTGGTGCCGATTAGATACGGTAAATTCTCCAGGCTCTGACAGTCATTCTCTAGGGGCAAGGCAGGCACCTTATTATGAGAGCCTGGAGTGTGTGAGCAGGAGTGTGTGAGCCTGGAGCAGACTGAGCAGGAGTGTGTGAGCACCTTATTATGAGACTTCATTCGGCTTGATTCCCTCGTGATTCCAAGGGGAGCCCGATTCGACCGCAATAAAGAGGTGGCGCTCCCAAGTGGAGAAGATGTTTGAGATCATGAGATGTACAACCTAATAGTGGGTCCCTTTGGCCTTGTATTTACTCCAAGGCGAGGCCGAGCACTAGTGGACCTCCATCACCCATGTTGCAGGAGTTGAATTTGTATGGACATGGGAGGATTTCATTAACCGATTTGACCGATAGTACTTCCTCGACCACATTCGACAGCAGCTGGCAATGGAGTTTGAGACCCTAGTGTAGGAAGATATGTTTGTGGCTCAGTGCGCGGCTCGTTGCATGGTGGTATTGAGGTTCACGTTGTACTTGATTGATGATGAGGGGCAGAAGGCCTGCCATTTCGAGAACGGCTTGCGTTATGGTCTCTAAGAGCTTGTTATTGGGCATGAGCTCCTGACTTTTGAGAAGGTAGTATGAAGTACCCAGATTTATGAAGCTGAGTGTGTTGGCACGCAGAGTGATCGTGATTAAAGGAGAGATCGAAAGAGGAAGGCCCCCTCCAGTGGCTCCTAATAGCTTCGATAGCAATAGAGGCGCCCGACTAGCTGAGCCCCATCAACTCCTCCAGTGCCACCCCAGAGGCCATTCGCATGGACTTATTTTGGGTGTGGTGGAGTGGGACACCATAGGCAGGAGTGCCCTCGCTCTCAGTAGTAGTAGCAACTAAGAGTACCGTAGCAGCCTCCCCCTCAGCAGCAGTAACCGCAGCCACCTCTGCCAAAGAGGCGCTAGACGCAACCTAGACAGCAATATAGGCTGATGCAGCGACAACAGCAACAACAGGGACCTTTATAAGTGTTATCGTTTATAGCCCCTTGTGATTGTGAAATTGGTGGTGACAAAGACACTACTTTGAAGTTGTATATGTGATGAACAAAAGTCTTCAAGAAGCCTTGAAGTTCAAGAAGCTTTCAAGTTCAAGAAGCCTTTAAGTTCAAAAAGTTTTCAAGTTCAAGAAGCCTTCAAGTTTAAGAACTTTCAAGTTCAAGAGGCTTTTAAGTTCAAGAATCTTTCAAGTTCAAGATATCAGGCTTAATTATACTCAAAGGTCACTTATCTTCAAGTTTCAATATCCTTGCTTCACTATTGAGGTATGACTGACCTTAGGTTGACCTTTAGAGTAGGCCATTTTGGATACATAATCCATATATGTTGTATAAGTGAATTTGGTCTGTTCTAAGACTACTCCTGGACCTTGTTCGACTAGTCCTAGTACTGGTTCGACCAATCCCAGAAATTCCATGACCAGTCCTAAGTTGTTGAAGACTTTTAAAAAATTTTGGTTACTCTATAACCAGTCCTGGAGACTGTTCAACCAGTCGTAGGAACAGTGTCGACTAGTTGTTCGACTAGTCGTAGACCTTCGACTCAAAGTCTAGCATTGAAAAACTTCGGTCTACGACCAGTCGTATGCAACCTATGACCAGTTGAAGGTGACCTACGACCAGTCGTGAAACCGTCAGATCTTATTGTGCTTGAAAATTTAAATTTTTGTTGGTTCTTCGACCAATCGAAGATGTGTTTTGCTCAGCTATTGTAACACCCCAAATTTTGTCAACTTGGAATTAGACGTCCTTAGGCAATGGGTCAACCATAACACTTTCAGAGCTCAATCCCAAAGTCTAAAAATCACTTTTCAACCTATTTCTTTCAAAATTTTACCCTTCACCATCTCATTCTTCAAATTTCTCCAAGTACTTTCATATTAGACACAAATCCTAAAGTCTAAATGGTGAAGAACTATACTTAAACCAAAACTTACTATAAATGGTACATATATGAATAAAATAGGATTTTAATGATTAATTTTTTGGAATATCATGATATATATAGGTTATTTGGATATATTAGCTTCTCTTACCCCAAAATCATATATTCTACGTTGCGTAACTCATTCCACTTTGCAAATGAGATCCGATAAATGCCTTGATGGACTCATGGGCCCAAACGACTCAATTCGGGGGGACTCGAGGTGGGTCCCACATATTTTTGGCATCTCCGGAGGGGAGGACCTCGCCGCTGGGGTGAGCCCTTGCCCATATGTCCAGTGACCGGTGAGGCCTAGTCCGTACAGTGGTTTGGGCAGCCCATTTCTGTATTTTTTCTACGTGTTTTATCTAACTTTGAAAAATCATATCTCCCTCATTATAACTCTGATTTAGGTGATTTGAAAACTATATTGAAGATAAATGAGTATAATTTTATATAAAAATATGTAAAAAATATAATAAGATATTTAATATAGTTTAAAGTACGTTGTTGTGACAACTGTTCGAAATTCACTTGTTGGATAGCTGCTGCTTCTGGAATTTTTAGAATTTTTATACAATAAAAAATCTCATGAAATTTGGTGAAGATAGGGTAAAATTGATGATGAACTATTAAAAAAAAATAATTAAAATAATATAATAACTAAAAGTGCCAAAAAAGGAGCATAAAATGGCCCTAGGACCTTATTCTGCCATAATTAGGGTAGAATTTAGTTAAGTACTAAACTGAATACTCGGTAGGGTTAGCTTGAACCACTTTAAATATGAAATAAAAGACTCGAAATGAGTAGGACCACTAATTCTACGTTACCTAGAAACCTAAGATCAATCTCTAAACCAAGTTGCTCTTGGGAGCATCGTGAAACTTTGTATTAGACCTGGACCGTACGTCGAAAGTCTGATAGCGATGAACTTAGACAATTATGACCGCCTAGTTGGACTTGACTATCACCTCAAAAATTAAGTCCAGATGAGGTCCTGAGATGATTTGCTTAAGTCCGGGGCAAAGAGTGTGAGAAAGGTGAATCTATTTAGAAATTAAATATAAATTTAAGTAATCTGAGTTGTGTCTCTTACACGCTATTTATAAGCATTCTGACCATTGTATTCTAACCCAAATTCACCTTCATATCAGGGAAGATGGCCGACATATGCCAATATACTTGTGGCCCTGATCGAGTTTCGATGACCACTGAACTGAAACTGGTCCGCCACGGTCGATCTGTAAACTCGATCGAACTGAAAACTTGACCAAGATATGATATTAGGAAGCTTAAGTCAGACCACATTCAACAAAGGGGCCTCTAGAAATGCTCCGTTGAGTCGAAACAGATGATTTTTGGCTATAACATAAGTATACCTTGGCCTAGGGCCATTTCCGTCAGTCCTGGGCCTATATAAAGGCCTAAACCCGCCCCATTTCTATTCTATACAATTTTACTAAAACCCTAGGAGAGAGAAGAGAAGAAAGAGAGAGAAAATGAGAGAGAGAGAGAGAGAGTTGGGGTTTTCTCCTGGGATCCTTCCTTATCGCTCCACGGGCAAAATCATCATTTCTGTATCACTATTTCAGTGATTCCAACTTTGTTCTTAGGTAAGGAATCCTAACCCTAATTGGTTTTAGGGATTTGAATAGAGTGTAGGGTGAAATAGCTAACCTATTTCATGCTACAAGTTGTCATCGTGCCGTAGATAAAGACTTATGGTTCAAACTGAATTCGTTACGAGTCTACCGGTGTAAGGTGCAGACTATAGATGTTTTAGGTTATGATTTTCAAGGCTTTTAATGTCAGTTAATGATTTATGACTGACTTGATTTCTATCGAATGTGCTTAGATGCAAGGATTTCCGTTTATTACATATATATGTGACTATGTTGAATATAATACATTTCATGTGTTTGTTGAAATGTTTGAATGAATATAAAATTATGATTTGTGCTTGTTATGATTGATGTGTGGGAATACATGATTGTTGCATGCATGACAACTCCTATGTGGAAGGATTTGCCACACTATGTGGTTTAACTAATTTATTACAAGCATGTAATGTTGTGTAGCCTAAGTGTTTGAAAAAATGTCTGAATGAATGTGGAATTTGGATATGTGCATGCCGTGATTATTAACTATGAATATATGCTTGTTGTGTATGTGGCAATTTCTTTGAAAAAGGGGCTTGCCAGAATATATGTTATAACTAGTCCAATACATGTATGTTGAGATGTGTAGCCTATGTGTTTAATAAAATACCTGAATGAGGAAATGCTTATCTTTATGTATGTAATGAGGGTGTTGAGATAGGATTCTCAACTCCGTTACTTGTAGTTACAGTTTCCTTCATGTATCCTATATTACTACTATGTGCTTTATGTATGGGATACTTACATATGATAACATGTACTCTATGAGTTTGTTAGAATGCTCAATGCAATTTATTCCTGAAACTAGTTGTCACATGTTGCTTAACTATCGCATAGGAATGCCTACTATGTTTGGATATGATTGGGGCTACAATGTAGTCCAGGCAATCAGTAATGATTCTCAAATTAGTAGTCGAGGTCGTCTCGCCACAATTGATGCGTTGGGTGAATCCGAGTTGTACAAGGATCGTCGACAATGATACCTTGTAGATTAATTCAGCGTACGCTCGTACCAGTTGAACTCGTTTACTAAATCGATTGGCCCAATATATGTTCACCATGTATGGACGCCACTGCTTGAACCTAAGGTACCAAACTTACCAG
The DNA here is from genome assembly GCA_037074715.1 of Magnolia kwangsiensis. NCBI lineage: Eukaryota > Viridiplantae > Streptophyta > Magnoliopsida > Magnoliales > Magnoliaceae > Magnolia > Magnolia kwangsiensis. The sequence goes on along the minus strand of CM073575.1, from coordinate 54,733,244 downwards.
TGAAACGCCCCTCTAACCTTGGTACCTCGATCCGCTAAGACTCATGAGCCGGACATGGTGTTATGGGACACCTTGGTCGAGCTGTCAGCCTACATTGGGGCAACGAGGCTCCCCGTAATGACCAGTGAGAAACCCAGACTCGTGACCCGAATATGGTGGTATGGGACACTGTATTCGAGCTTTCGGCCTACGACTTGGTGACGAGCCATTAGTAGTGACCTCGAGCATATTCTAAGTCTGCATTGAGGTAACGAGTCTTTCCATAGCATTAGAGTATAACTAGGGCTACACTGATCAGATGTCGCGTCTTATGCGTGTGATGTGTTTCCCGCAGGAGCAACACTGATTTGGTAACGAGCCCTTTTGTAGTGACCTAGAACCGCAACATCGTATGAGAATTACTAGGACTGACGACCCTAGACTGGATTATTATTTGGAAATTGATATAAGGGAGGTACCTTAGCTTCCAAATCCTACTATATGAATAAAAATAAATAAGAACATGGCTAATCATGAGCATACACCGCATTATGTGTGCGTTTGGTGTAGCAGGTCAAGCACTGAGGGAGTGTTGCATACTGTGATCGTAAGATGAAGTCGCTGAGGGAGCGTAGGCGAGGGCATGCATCATTACATTCATGTCATTCGTGCATTAATAAGAGTACTTAGGATCTGAGTGTTGTATTGCTTTATCATTACTACTTGATTAAATTGATAACATGTTAACCTTTGCTCTATTGTTCCACTGAGTTGATCACTCACTCCCACGTTACGGGACGGTATTTGAAACACCAACCAGTCACTGTTTTAGTTTCAGATGATGGCGATGCTTGCGAAGCAGAGCCGAACTTGTATGATGATGAAGAGGGTTTCTCCTATATGCAGCTATCAGGCGGGTCTAGGTAGACCATGTTCTGATCGACGGGGTCACAGGGATGTTAATTGGACGCCATTACACTTGTTATTTTTCACTGTTGGGAACACCCATATATATTCATTTGTTCATTTTGGAGTATACATGTATATAGTTAACCTGGTAACATGTTCACACTCTGGAGACTTACAACAGTTTATACATTTTATATATTTATTACAGTCTTCCGCTTGCAAAATTTAACTGTCTCTGGAGTATGATATGTTGTTTTGGTCTAATCTCATTCATGTTTACTGCATTAATATGAACAACATTCAATCATCATTATCTATGTTGCATAAGTGATGTGTTGAAACTCGGGAGCTAAGCTTCTGCTCGACCCCCGATTTTTAAAGCGTTACAGCTATAAATAGATCACGAATCTCAGAATAATTTACACAATTCAAGCTAATTAATTCGGCCTTCTGAGAGATAAGTCTGTGCTTTATTTTAAGCTAAGTGTGCGTATTTAATATTCTCTTTCTTTAGTAATTGATTTTGTTCCTTGTATTCCAATGTATTCTGAAAAGAGGAATTGTCATTTCCCTTTCTTTGGAATCAAAATCAATTAAAGCTAGCCCATTTTGATTTAATTTAAAATCAATTAGAACTAGAACTATTGTAATGTGAGTTTGGACATTGAACTTAGACATTTGATCATCTTCACTGACTTAATTCTGCGGGGCTGCTACAACGAAGGAGAAAATCAGGTATTTTACATTTAATTGTAAATTCCTTTCTGTTTTGGTTTCTTTTAGGAATTGGCAGAAAAATCTCATTGTATTGGTTATCTGAGGAGAGCTAGGAAAACTCAGAAGTGGTTTTTTATATTGTGTAATCCCACAGAGAAAGACACAATTGTGAAGGTTTTGGGTAAACCTGTGAAAACCTAATTTGATAGTGAATGCTAATATCCCCTGTGTGAGGATATTAGGAGTGAAGTAGCATTCTGTGTGGCTGTTGTTTAACAGTTGGTGAACACACAGGCGAACCACTATAATTCCTTGTGTTTGGTGGTTAAATGGTTTATATTTCATATCTTTAATTATTCATTTGTGGGTTGTATATGTGGATGTGAATGTTGTAATCATTTATTTCAAGCATTGTGAGAATGTTGTAATAATTTAGCATTTATTTCTTGTTATTTCTTTATTAGCTTCCTTAATTGTTCTAGTAAGGTTTCCCTGCCATTTGTATGGTGTATGGTTGTCCCTAGAACAAAATATATTTGTAATTACAATTTATTCTTCAGTGCAATTTGTATTTTCTTTTTTATCATTCATCTTCGATTTGAGATTTGATACAAAGACCTTTCTAGAAATAAGGTTGTCCTACCATAAACTTTGTTTTTTTGTGTAAGCTTATCCTTAGAACAACATTTGTATCAACCTCTCAAGATCTGAATTTTGAGGTTTCTTTACGTTCTTGCATTGTAGTTTGTTTATTTTATTTGTTGGTTATCATATTTATTTAATTTTCGTTGTTATAAGTTTTATTTGGCATAATCCTATTCAACTCCCTCCCCCCCCCCCCCCCCCCCCCCCCTCTAGGACATATAGCTAGGCTTTTTCAAGTGGTATCAGAGCCTAATAGCTCTTTTTAATTCTTAATTCTTGGATTTATTTCCTGAGCTAACGATTTAAGCTATTTAAGATGTCAAATTTTGATAGCCTATCAGTCACTAGGCCACCACCCTTTGATGGCTCCAACTATGCTTATTGGAAAGCCAGGATGAGAATATTCTTAAAATTCATGGATAAAAGTGTGTGGCTGGCCACTGTGAATGGTTGGAATCCTCTTACCACTGAAGTAACTAGAGTTGATGGTTCAAAATCTATGAGAGTAACACCTTATTTCTCGTGGACCACACTTCAGAAAAGTAAGAGTAGTGCTAATGCTAAAGCACTAAATGCAATCACGTGTGCACTATCACCGGATGAATTTAAAAGAATTATATCCTATGATTCTACAAAGCAAGATTGGGATATATTAGAAATGATACACGAGAGTACATCAATTGTCAAGAAATCGAAAGTCCAACTCCTTACAACCAAATTTGAAGAAATTCATAAGGAGGAAAATGAAACATTTATGGACTTTTATACATGATTAAATGACGTTGTAAACTCTATATGGGGTCTTGGTGATAAAATCCCAGAAAGTAAAGTGTGTGCAAAAATACTACACTCACTTCCAGAATGATTCAACTCTAAATTAACCGCGATTCAGGAACTTCGTGATACGGATAATATGAGGGTTGAGGAATTAGTTGGTTCTTTACAAACCTACAAGTTAACTTTTAAAGCTCCAAAAGAAAAATTGATTGCTCTTAAAACTTCTAAAAATAATTTTCAAGAAAATTCTGATTTAGAAAACTCTGAAGATGATATGGCCCTTTTGGCGAAAAAGTTTTATAAAATCTTCAAAAGTAAAAAGAGAGTTGATTTTCAAAAAGGAAATGATAAGAAAAGATCTAAAGCTAAATCTAAAACTTAAAAATCCTTGAAAGATAGTTAATGTTACAACTGCCAAGAATATGGGCATTTGGCTAACAAGTGTCCTAAAAAGGACAAATTCAAGAAGAAGGGTATGTTGGCTACTTGGGATGAATCCTCTGATTCTGAAGCTTCTTCTGAATCTGAAGATTCTGAAACTAAGTCAGGCAATGAAGTGAAAGCCCTTATGACTCTAGCCAAATTCACATTTTCAGATAATGATTCAACAAGTGAAGAAAATCTGAACAGTGAATGTGAAAATGAAGATGATCTTATAATGCCCTATACAAGGAGAGTTGTAAGATCGCTGTGAAATTGAAACTTCAAAAAGAGAAATTTTCAAAACTCAAAGAAATTTATAAATCTCTTGTTTTAGAAAAGTCTCATATTTCAAACTGTTTTGAAAAGATAAAATGCGATTTGGATTTTAAAACTGCCCAAGTTGAAAATCTTAAATCTGAAAATGACCAATTAAAACATGAAGTCTCTTCTCTCTTGAGTTTAAAGGAAACTTAGAAATATGCCCAAGGTGATTCTAAATTAGAAAAACTCTTATCAGGATCAAGAAAATATGGCGATCGATCTGGTCTGGGTTATGATAAGAATGGTTCTCCTAAGCTGAAAATTACACCTGTTAAGTTTGTAAAAGGAGAGACCTTAAACTCAAAAGGGAAAGGACAAGTGTTTTCTAAAGACCCTAAATCTGTTCAAAAACCTAAAGGAAGTTATTTCAACTATAAGAAGCATAACCAAAATCTTTTGGCTTAAAAGATAGTTTATTTACTTAAGGAGCTTCTAAAGTCTAACTCAATAGGTCATACTTATAATTCTTACAATCGAAAGAAGACCAACTATCCACTTAAACCCAAAATGGTTATGAAATGGATTCCAAAGGTCACTTGCTTGGTTTCCCATACCGCTTTCAAAGCTACAAGCCATTCAAAGTGGTACCTAGATAGTGGATGCTTCAGGCATATGACAGGAAACAAGGATTTATTCACCGATCTAAAAGATATGACTGATAGTTCAGTCACATTTGGTGATGGCAGTAACTACAAAATTATGGGCCAAGGTGCGGTTCAACTTTATAACCTTCCATTGTTTAAGAATGTCTAATATGTTGAAGGACTAAAACATAATTTGTTAAGCATATCTCAAATATGCAATAATAACCATAGTGTTCGATTTTCTAATCAAAGCTGTGAGATTCTAAATAACAAGGGTTCTTTAATACTAACTAGATATAGAACGTCTGAAAACTGCTATATTGTTAGCGAATCGAGCTCATCTAATCAAACATGTTACATGGTCCATACAGACGAGACTGAATTGTGGCACAAACATCTTGGACATGTACACTACCAAAATTTATTTAGATTGAGCAAAAAGGAACTTATAAGAGGTCTACCCAAACTTCAAAAATTAGATATGTGGTGAATGCCAGTTTGGCAAAAAAACAAGGAACTCACACAAAAAGGTGAATTCGAATGCCACATCAAGACCACTTGAACTTCTCCACATGGATCTGATAGGACCTACCAGAACGGAGAGTCGAGGTCGCAAAAGGTATATCTTAGTAATAGTAGATAACTTTACCAGATATACATGGGTAGTTTTCTTAAGGGACAAATTAGAAACCCTTGAAGAAGTAAAAAAAGTTCTCAAAAGGATTCAAACTGAAAACGGTTCTCAAATCAGTAAGATTCGTAGTGATCATGGATCTGAATTTGAGAATAGCAGTTTTGAGAAGTTCTGTAGCGACCAAGGAATATTACATGAATTTTCAGCACTTAAAACTCCACAATAAAATGGGATAGTGGAAAGAAAAAATAGTGCTACAAGAAATGGCTAATGTCATGTTGAATAGCATGAAGCTCTCTAAGAATCTTTGGGCTGAAGTAGTCAATACAGCTTACTATATTATTAACTGAGTTTACACTAGTAAAGGTAATAATAAAACAGCTTACGAAATGTGGTTCGATGAAAAGCCTATTGTCAAATACTTTCGAGTTTTTAGCAGCAAGTGCTATATTTTACGAGATCATGAAAATCTAGAAAAATTCGATAAGAAAAGTGATGAAGGGATCTTTCTAGGGTATTCTTTAAATAGTCATGCTTATAGGGTTCTAAACAAAAGGACCGGTGTGATTCAAGAGTCTATCAATGTGGTCTTTGATGATCACTTAAACACACCAGTGTCAAGTTTAGATAATGATGAAGTTCTTGTAATTGATAAACCTGATACTTCATCTAATCAGACTGATTCTGAACTAAGGACTGTTAAAGATCATCCAACTACTCAAATTCTTGGAAACCCTCTCACTGGTGTTCATACTCGTAGATAACTTGAGGATATATGTAATTACATATGTTTTACATCCCAAATAGAACCATTTAGCATAAAAGAAGCTCTTGCTGATGAAAACTGGATTGTTGCGATGCAAGAAGAACTTAACTAATTTGTAAGAAATGATGTTTGGTATCTCGTACCTAGACCCAAAGATAAACACATCATTGGAAAAAAATGGATTTTAAAAAATAAGTCTGACGAGCTTAGAAATATAATTAGGAACAAGGCTAGGCTAGTAGTACAAGGTTACACTCAAATTGAAGGTATTGATTTTAATGAAATCTTTGCACCAGTAGCATGTCTTGAATCAATTAGACTGTTTATATCCATTGCATGTTTTAGAAAGATCAAGATTTATCAAATAGATGTGAAAAGTGCTTTCTTAAATGGTGATTTGCATGAGAAAGTGTATGTTGAACAACCAATTAGGTTTGAAAATCCCAAAAATGCTGATCATTTGTATCGCCTTAAAAAGGCACTTTACGAATTAAAACAAGCTCCTAGGGCATGGTATGAGAAACTAATAAAGTTTCTGTTAAGCCATAATTTTTAAATGGGATCTGTTGATAAAACTTTGTTTGTTAAAAAATATAATGATCATATTTTAATGGTACAGATTTATGTTGATGATATCATTTATGGATCTACTTGTACTGACATGACTACTGAGTTTGCAGATTTGATGAAATCACAGTTTGAAATGCGTATGGTTGGGGAATTGAATTATTTCCTAAGTTTACAAGTAAAGCAACAACTTGATGGAATATTCATTTCTCAATCTAAATATCTTTGAATTTAATTAAGAGATTTGGATTTGAGAATGGTAAGAACTTCGATACTCCTATGAGTACTACCTTGAAACTCTCAAAAGATTCTGCATGTAAAAATGTTGATCCGAAATTATATCGGAGCATGATTGGTAGCTTATTGTATTTAACTACTAGTAGACCTGATATTGTACTAAGTGTTGGTATTTGTTTTAAATACAGTCTAATCCTAAAGAATCACACTTGATTGCTATCAAGCGGATTGTGCGATATGTCGCAAGTACTGTTAACCTCGATCTCTGGTATCCACATGAGACTAGTGTTCAATTAACTGGGTACTCAGATGCTGATTGGGCTGGTAATCTTGGTGATAGAAAATCAATCAGTGGTGGTTTCTTTTATATAAGAAACTGTTTAGTTACTTGGTTTAACAAGAAACAAAGTTCTATATCACTTTCAACAGTTGAAGCTGAATACATCACAGCTGGTAATGCATGTACGCAGCTTATTTGGATGAATCGAATGCTAAGTGATTATGAAATTAAACAGAATTCTATGTTATTATATTGTGATAATTTCAATGCCATAAATATTTCAAAAAATCCTATTCAGCATTCTCGTACTAAGCACATTGACATTAGATTTCATTTATCCATGAATTAGTAGAAGAAAAGGTTATATCTTTGGAATATATACCTACCGAGAATCAACGTGCTGACATTTTCACTAAACCTCTCAACAAAAGCAGGTTTAACCAAATGAAATTTAATTTTGGCATGTGCATTTTAAGATGATAATTTATGCCTTTTTGTATCATATTGTATATTCTTGCTAGTTTAGATTTAAATTTATGCCTTTTTGGTTTCTATTTAATTTTTAATTGTGAACTTGGACATTCGATCATTTAATTTAATTCCTTTCTGTTTTGGTTTCTTTTGGTACTTGCCAGAAAAATCTCATTGTATTGGTTATCTGAGGAGAGCTAGGAAAACTCAGAAGTAATTTTTTTTATTGTGTAAGCCCTTAGAGAAAGACATAATTATGAAGGTTTTGGGTGAACCTGTGAAAACCTAATTTGATAGTGAATGCTAATATCCCCTCTGTGAGGATATTAGGAGTGGAGTAGTATTCTGTGTGGCTATTGTTTAACAGTTGGTGAACACACAGGCGAACCACTATAATTCCTTATGTTTGGTGGTTGAATGGTTTATATTTTTTATCTTTAATTATTCATTTGTTGCTTGTATATGTGGATGTGAATGCTGTAATCATTTATTTTAAGCATTGTGGGAATGTTGTAATAATTTAGCATTTATTTCTTGTCATTCCTTTATCAACTTCCTTAATTGTTTTAATAAGGTTGCCTTGTCATTTCTATGGTGTATGGTTGTCCCTAGAACAAAATATATTTATAATTGTAATTTATTCTTCAGTGCAGTTTGTATTTAATTTTTTATCATTCCTCTTCGATTTGAGATTTGATACAAAGACCTTTCTATAAATAAGGTTGTCCTACCATAAACTCTAGTTTTTGGTGTAAGCTTGTCCTTAGAACAACATTTGTATCAACCCCTTAAGATCTGAATTTTGAGGTTGCTTTATGTTCTTGCATTGTGGTTTGTTTATTTTATTTGTTGGCTATCATATTTATTTAATTTTTGCTGTTATAAGTTTTATTTGGTATAGTCCTATTCACCCCCCCCCCCCCCTCTAGGACATATAGCTAGGCCTTTTCAACCTCAGAGGGGACAGGAACCTCCCCAGCCGGCTCAAGTTATATTCTACGCAGCTCAACAGGACCCGAAGTCTTCAGAAGGAGTCGTTGAGGGTATACTTCTAGTCTTTGCCTGCATTGCCCGAGTCCTATTTAATTTTGGTGCTTCGCACTCATTCATGTCATGCCCCAAATTCGGAAACTGAGCTCATAAAATTCCTGATCGCCAAATTTGACGCTGACAGCCTTCGTAGTGCCCCATTCTCAACTCCCGGCACATATACGCTAGGTTCCGATCCTGGGACCCTATAAGGAGGATTTTTAGTACGTACATTTATATCGTAAGAAGCATAACCACAAGTTTACCCAAATCACAAAGGTAATATCCTCATCACATATCCACTAATATAAGCAGTTGATTACAGTGCTAAAAGGAAAATATACATATATCAAAACTCAAAGCTCCAAAAGACCGTTGTATGCCCCAAGCTCAACACTGCTGTGACCTAACGGAACTTGCACACATTTATCATGCATAAGCTTATAGAAAGCTTAGATAGTGGTGTAAGTACACGTGTAAGGTAAGTTCCTGTAAGTGCTATGATTTCATATCCTTTTGGTTGTCGAATTTTGTGGTGCCAAAACCTATGTCTTGTATATCTTGTGTTTCATGTTTGAGACTATTCTTTTCTTCAAGACATCGCATTTCAAGACAAGAACTTAAATGAAGAAAGTTTTCAAGTCATGGATGAAGAATTCAAGAATTGAAGTCTTCAAGTTTGCATGTTTAAGATTCAATCAAGTTCAAGTATAGTAGAAGACTGTGTCAAGTCAAGATCAAGCTCATAAAGGTCTACTACAAGTTTTGTATATTCTCAAGCTTCTCTTAAGGGTCATCTGAGTGTACAGACTTTCAATGTCCATCTCACTTTTAAGGTTTGTTTGACCTTAGATTGACTTTAGGATGGGCTTTACTGTAAGTCATTCTGGATACATAATTCATATATTTTAATATGCTTTTTTGGGCAGTTCTAAGACCAGTCCTAGAGACTTTGAGACTAGTCCTAGCTCTGCTACGATCAGTCTTAAGTTTTTCAGGACCAGTCATAGGTTGTTAAAGATTTTCAGATCTTTCTGGTTGTCCTACAACCAGTCCTGTGTTCTACGACTCATCCTTCGACCAGTCGTAGCCATACGACTCAAACTCCAGCAACTAAATTGGGGGCCACGACCAGTCATAGGTGGCCTACGACCGGTCGTGGAACAGAAAATCCTTATCCCGCGGAAATCTTTGAAAATCTTTGAAGCTACGACCAGTCCTAGGATCCTAAGACCAGTCATAGACGGGATTTTTTAAGCTATAAATAGAGCACGAAATTCAGAGTTTTAGTAATTCAATTCAAGCATTTTTTAGGCTATACTATGAGATAAGTTTGTGTTTATTTTAAGCTACTTTGTGCTTATTTAATATTCCTTTTGCTAGCTTATCTTTTATTTGATTTTGATCTACATTCCAATCTCATTAGAAAAGGGGAATTTCTAATATTCCTTCTTCTTGGATTCAAAATCAAATAGAACTAGCCCTTTTGATTTAAAATCAATTAGACTTAGAACCATTCTTAAAGTGAGTATTGGACTTTGAACGTTGAATCGAACTTATACTCCGATTGGTTCTACCGGGCTACTTCAAAAGGTGATTCAGGTATTTTACATTTGTGTAATTTACTTTCTTTAGTTTTGTTTGAGATTTGTCAGAAAAATCTTTTTGTATTAGTTATCTGAGGAGAGCCAGAAAACTCAGATTGTGAGGGTTTTTGAATTGTGTAAGCCCGAGATCAAAGACACAATTGTGAAGCTTTTAGGTGAACCTGTGAAACCTATTTTGATAGTACATGCTAATATCCCCTGTGTGAGGATATTAGGAGTGGAGTAGCATTCTGTGTGGCTGTTGGATAACAGTTGGTGTACACATAGGCGAACCACTATATATCGTTGTGTTGTGGATGTGCTTTATTCTTTCATTCCTTTATACATTCAGTTTTGTGGTTTGTGTTTGTGGATGAATGTTATAATCATTTTATTTCAAGCAAGTGTGGATGAATGTTGTAATAACTTAGGATTTATTTCTGCAAGTTATTTTGATTTCTTTGCTTTTTATTCCTCATTGGTTTGTGATACAAAGGACGTTCTGGAAATAAGGTTGTCCTACCTTAAACCTTTGGTTTTTGGTGTAAGGTTGTCCTTAGAACTGATAAAGTATCATTCTCTTTATTTTAGGCTATTGAAATTACTTTAAATTCAGCATTGTGCTTTATTTCTTTTATTATTCCGTTGTTATTAGTTTTATTTGGCATTGCCCTATTCACCCCCCCTCTAGGGCATATAGCTAGGCCCTTTCAGTTCCAAGTATATAAAATCAAAGTAATGTAGAAACATGCTAGCAAGTCCATAAATACGATTAGCCTTATCCAAGTTATGTGATCCAATATAATATATTAAGGAAGAAATGTAAATTAGCTATGCAATGCGGAAACATAGTAAACCAAGTATCATATACTGATGATACAATGTAATATGAAAATCCTAATGAGTCTACGAATGTCGTCAACCTCATCTAGGCCATATAAATGCAAAAACGTAGTAACCTAGAATACCATAAGTCACGGATGTAATGCAATATGCGGTGCGAATGAAATGACTAAGTTAGAGTGTGAAGTCGGGATGATAGTATATAGTATCACAGGCTACGTGGTCTATCATAAGGGACTTCTATCCAAACTAGTCCCATACGTAAATTTGGATAGATAGACTGTAACGCCTCAAAAATCGGGAGTCAAGCAAACCTCAACTCCCGGGTTCCAATGCATCATTTGTGCAACATAGATAATGATGTTTAAATGTTGTCCTACGTGGTCTATCATAAGGGACTTCTATCCAAACTAGTCTCATACGTAAATTTGGATAGATAGACTGTAACGCCTCGAAAATTGGGGGTCAAGCAAACCTCAACTCCCGGGTTCCAATGCATCATTTGTGCAACATAGATAATGATGTTTAAATGTTGTCCATATCAGTGCATTAAACATGAGTAGGATTACACCAAAACAGTATATCATACTCCAGAGTTAAAGTGGTTATGTAAACGGAAGACTGAGTTAAATGTATAGAGTATATATGTGTTTCATAACCTTTAGAGTTTGAATATATTACCGGGCTGAATACATACATGTTTTACCTCAAAAAATATACAAAATGTCAAAATGTAAATGTTCAACTAATCTAATATCCCAGTAATCCTAGCGACGGAGCTCTAAGTCTACACAGACCCACCTAAGAACTACACATAAGAGAACTCCTCCTTATTTAAGAAATCTGGCTCCATCGCGAAAGCCTCATTGTAACCTGCATCTAAATCAGAGTTTCATTGGTGTTTTAAAACACTGTCCTAGAGTGTAAGTGAGTGATCAACTCAGTGCTACTATAAGGTAAAGGTTAACACGTTAACGGTTCGGCCAAGCAATAATGATAAAGCAGTACAACAATCATATCTTAAGTACTCTTATTAATGCAGGGATGGTATGCTGTAATGATGCATGCCCTCACCCGCACTCCCTTAGTGGCTTCATCTTACTATCGCGCATGGTAAATTCCTGAAAAGTGCGCTTCCTCGCCACAACACATGCAATGTGGTGCATGGTCGTGTTAGTCAAGTAATTTATTGGGCTTATTCATGTAGTAGATTTGGGAAGCTAAGGTACCTCCCTTTTTATCATTTATCCAAGCAAGAATCCATCTAGGGTCGTCAATCCTAACTAATCACATACGATAGACAAGTTGTAGGGCATCACCCCTGATAAAAACAGTGGATAGGCAAGTTCAAGAGTTTACACTTTAGGTCATTACGGGGAGACTCGTCACCTTAGTGTAGGCCTAATTTATACTCGAGGTCACTATGAGAGGCTTGTCACCTAAACGTAGGCCGATAACTCGAATACAATGTCCCATATACCACCATATTCGGCTCACGAGTTTGGGTTACTCATTGGTCACTGCGGGGAGGCTCGTCACCCCAACGTAGGTTGACACCTCAACCACGGTGTCCCATTCCACCAGGCCTAGCTCATGAGTCTTAGCGGATCATGACACTATGGTTGAGACGGGTTTTACATTGGTAAGTGGTACCTTAGATTCAAGCAGTAATATCCACACATGGTAAAGACACAATACATCAATCGACTTATTTGACAAGTGCGATTGGTACGAGCGCACGTTGAATTAATCGACATGAAGTGCGAAGCACTCCATGTGGCTAACCACTGTCGACAATCAGCGTACATCTCGGATTCATCGAATGTATCTAATTGTGGCAAAACTAATTCGACCACTCAATTGGGAGCCATTACCGATTGCCTGGACTACATGGCAGTCCCAAACATACTCAAATACAATAGGTAGTCATATACGTTACTCATAACAGCATTTAATAAACATTTCAAATATAATTCTCATTTGAGCATTTTATCAATAACATTGAAGGATAAGGTAGTTGAGAATCCATCTCAACACCCTTGTTAAAAGAGATTCATCAAACAATTTCTCATTCAAACATTTTATCAAACATTCAAACTACATAATACTACATACAATAACTAAATTAGTTATAGCATATATTATGGCAGATCCTTTCATAAAGGAGTTATCATATATTCAATAAACATGTATTATAGGTTAATAGTCATGGCAAGCACAAATCATGAATTCAATTTCATTCAATCATTTCAACAAACATATGGAATGCATTATATATTCACATAGTTCACACAAATGTATAGTTTATTAAATACATTGTAACTAAGATTATATGACAGCAGTCAAGTCAGACATAAATCATTGCTGACATTGAAAGCCTTGAACACCATAACCTAAACATTTATAGTCAGCACCTTCCGTCGGATAACTCATTTCAAACTTGGTTCGAATCCTACATCCTCGTATAGAGAGCAATGGGTACCTAAATCACGAAATAGGTCAGCTATTTCATCGATTACTCAATTCATCTTTCTAAACCAAGATTAGGGTTAGGATTTCTTACCCAAATCATAGTTGAAAATGATGGTATAGCAAAACGAGAGAGGTAATTTAGTGCGTGGAGTAGCAGGACAGAATCACTGCAGCAAACTCCAAGGATCTCTCTTCTTTCCCTCACACTTTTCTCCTCTTTTCTCTCTTCTCTCTCCTAGGGTTAGAGAAATTCATATGGAATAGGAATGTGGTGGTTTAAGGGCATTATATAGGCCCAGAACTTATGTCAATGGCCCTAGGGTCATGATATACTTAGGTTATAGCCAAAGGGTGTCTGTTTTTGACAAACAGGGCCCTTAGGAAGGTCCATTTCTCATCTAAGTCATGGAGCAAGTTTCCTGACAATGGATCTACACCAAGACTATGTTTATGGTGCGATATGACAAACTAATTGGCCGTGAAGGACCTGCATCAAATCAATGGTCGTCGTTACTCAGTCAGGGCCACAAGTATACCAATAGGTGTAGGAAAATTTCCCTAATCCATAGGTGTAGTTGGGTCAGAAATTGATGGTCTGAAGTCCTCGATTTTTCCCACAAGTGAATGGTCCAATTCACTTAATTTTGAGTTCATTTTCTAAAGATATTCGCGTTTCTCAAACACTTCACTCCAGGCTTAAGTTGTGCATTTCTGGATACTATTTGGGCTCGATTCCTACGATGGTTGTCAAGCCCAATAAGGTGGTCATAACCTTATAGATTCAATGTGCTCCCAATACAGAGTTTCAACTCGCAATCCAGGTCCAATACGGAGTTTCAATTGCTCCCAAGAGCAACTGGGTTTTTGGATTTCTTCTAAGTTTTTATGTAATGTTGAGCTATCGATTTTAATGGTTTTGGATCTTGCAGTTCATATAGATAGTGGTTCAAGCAAATCCACTGATTAATTTAGTTTAGTACTTAATTAATTTTTATTTAATTACTAAAGAATTCAGTCCTTAAGTGTTTCTACCTGAGGTGGTACTTGGGTCTTTATTAGAATTTTTTCGAGACGTTATAATCTACCCCCCTTAAAGAAAAATTTTATCCCCGAAGTAAGTACCTTTTCATACTCCTCAAGGATCTGAGGGTAGTTCTTACGGACTTCGGCTTCCGTTTCCCAAGTCATCTCTTCCTCAGTGTGGTGAGTCCATAATACTTTCACAAGAGGGATAACTTTACTGCGCAACACCTGATCCTTCCTATCTAGGACCCGTGTTGGTCAAAGTACATAGGCAGTGTCTTCAGTTAGCTGCACCTTCTCCCACTTAAAATGTGAGTAGGATCAGGAACATATTTCTTCAGCATTGATACGTGAAATATGTTGTGCATGTCGGCAAGTGGTGTGGGCAAGGCGAGACAGTACGCTACCACACCCACTCGATCGAGAATCTAGAATAGGCCTATGAATGTCAGCGTAAGCTTCCCTTTCTTGCCAAATTGAAGGACTCCCTTCATGGGGAAAACCTTAAGAAACACATGGTCCCCAACTTCAAATTCTAACTGCCACTGTCGTGTATCGGCGTAACTCTTCTGTCTATTCTGTGCTGCAAGGAGCCAGCGTGTAATAATATCTATCTTCTCTATGGTCTCCTATACTAAATCTGGGCCAATTAGGCTTTTCTTGCCAACTTCTACCCAACAATGGGGTGCTCTACATGGATGCCCATATAATGCTTCGTAGGGAGCTATGCCAATGCTCGCTTGGAAGCTGTTGTTATAAGCGAACTCAGCATAGGGAAGACAGTCATCCCAACTGTCTTTGAAATTAAGGACACATGCTTGTAACATATTTTCAAGTATTTGATTTACCTGTTCTGTCTGCCCATCGGTCTATGGGTGGAACATGGTACTGAACTCCAGTTTCACCCTCATTGCTTCCTGGATTCGAGTCTAGAATATGGACGTGAATCGCGTATCTCGATCCGACATAATATCCATAGGCACTCAATGCAGTCATATAATCTCCTTGATGTACAGCCTGACTAAATCATCTCCTAAGCTTGAAACTTTAATCAGGAGGAAATGAGCCGATTTTGTCAATCAGTCCATAATCACCCAAATGGAATCATGTCCCTTCCTCGTCTACCTAGAAATGAAATCCATAGATATGAAGTCTCATTTTCATTCAGCTATGGGCATGGGCTGAAGCAATTCAAGAGGTCGGCGATGCTTAACCTTGACCTGCTGGCACGTGAAACAACGGGACACAATCTTCTATGTAGGTCTTCATGTTGTCCCACCAGTATGAACGTTTTATGTCTCGGTACATCTTCATACTGCCAGGATGCATTGCCATCCTCGAATTGTGAGCGACTTTTAGAACTTCCTTCCTCAAGTCATGGAGATTCGGGATGCACAGATGACCACGATACCTCAAACCTCCATCTAGACCAATGCACCATTTGGAGTCTTCACTGTCGCTCGCTTGCCTTCTCATCTTCACCAACAGTTCGTCTTCTTCCTGTGCCGCAATGATTCGGTCATCAATAAGTGGTTGTACATGGATGTGTGTGACGCTCTCGAATGGTTCCTCTATTGTAAGCCTTTGTTCAAAGTCTTGTACAAACTCTACCATATTCCGTTCTTCTATCATTAGCGGACCTGTAAATTCTATTATCTTCTTGCAGTTCAACGCATTAGCCACAAGGTTAGCCTTACCAGGATGGAAGGAAACTTCAAACTTGAAGTCTTTCAAGATTTCCATCCATCATTATTGCCTCATATTTAGGTCCCTCTGCGTGAATATATACTTGAGGTTCTTGTGGTCGTAAAAGAGCTTGACTCCCCTCCATAGAGGTAATGTCTGCAAAGCTTTAATGTAAAGATGACAGCTATCAATTTCAAGTCATGTGTAGGGTAGTTTCTTCATGCTTCCTCAACTGTTGTAAGGTATAGGCGATCACTTTATCCTTCTCCATAAGCACACATCCCAAACCAACACGAGAGGCCTCGGTGTAGATAGTGTACTTGACTCCCTACTCTGGTAATACTAGCACGGGTGAGGATGTCAGCTTGTCCTTTAATTTCTAAAAGACTGCTTCCGTGTGAGACCCGTATCCTAACCCATACCATTCTTTAGGCTTCTGCGGTCCTCCCGGTCAAATTTTGTCAACCTACAATCTGTTATCGACGTTTGTGCATGATCCTGAGATGCATCCCATATATTAGAGTCAGCTCGACTCGAAACTTGTACCCTAGCATAGCACCATCGCAGCAGTTTCAGTGCTGCGTCTCGCACACCAAGGCATACCTGGGCCAGGAGATGTGGGCCCGCATTCAATTCAAGAAAAAATGTTGCGCATTACAATCCCTAGAGAATCCATGACATCAATCACTTGTTAAAGTACACCCATTACTCTATCCCATCCTCAAGTACAAAAGCAACCCTTAAAAAATCAATTCTCTCCCTTACACAAGTATACCCATTCATCCCTCTCTCCCATCACTCCTCTCTCATCATCTCTCTCTCTCTCATTCACTCTCTCATTTTTCCTCCCAAGAAACCCACGTTTAAGCTCCCCATGAGAGAGCTAGTGTGGCCCACCTTCCTACCTCCCATCTCCACCATTCAAAGTCCATCTCAACCGTCGAAATCATTTCCTTAGAGCTCTAGAGACTATAGGTGGAAGAAGGAAGAAAAGATCAAAGGTGGGTGATTTTATTTATTTGATTTGTAATTTGGGGGCCCACACATGTGGGACCCATCTTGATGTATGTGTTGTATCATAGAGGGACTTATAGTGGCGGGGTCCCTCCACCAATCGATTCTCTCTCTCACTCTCTTTACCTCTCTCTCTCTCTCTCTCTCTTTCCTGTTGGAAATCCCACCATGATAGTGTGTATTCTAGATCCACGATGTCCATAGACCCACACCATGACGTGCATGGATCATCCGGACCGTCCAGATCATGGTCTCACATGATGAATGTGTTGAATCCTCACCATCAGCCCAGATTGGAAAGGGCCATAGTTCTGGATGTTGGTCTCTTTTTATTTTATATATATATATATATATATATATATCTGGTGGGCCACATGTGTGGACCCACCTTAATGTATGTGTTTTCTATCTGAGCCGTCCATTTACTGGATGGCCAGCAGTTAACGGCTGCTACTTCATGCCAGCAAGCCCCTGGGCCTCTATATATTATTCATGTGGGGCCACCTTAATGTCTAGACCATCCGCGCATGGCTCCATGTGATGTACTTGTTTTCTCCAGACCATCTAAAGGGTGGGGCCCACCTCAAATACGTCATGTATCTAGACTGTCTAGCATCCAGGGACACTGGATGTGGCCACAAAGTGAAGTGTGAATTGAAGTGGGGTGTACTAGTAACTGCAACAAGATAAAACAATAAAATAAAATATATAATATTATTATAATATTAATATGTTATTGGGGAGGGTGGCTCATCATGTGGAAGCCACTCCATATACTTCATCCTCATCGTCCACCCATTTTTTCTAATAGGAAGTGGGATCCACTCCACACATGTTGCACGTGTGAAGATGGCCCACACAGATGTATGCATTCTATCCTCCACACCGTCTGTCTAGATTCAATTTTAGAGCCCCTCTCCCTCTTCTTTATATATAAAATATATTATTTTATATACATGCATGTGGTGGGCCCCATGTGGGACCCACCTTCTGGATGGATTGACAGAGGTACCGTGCACCAGCTATGTAGATGGTGACATCACCAAGTTATGAGGGTCCCACCGTTGTATGTGTTTCATCCCACCGTCCATCTAGACGATGGGGTGTTTGTGATGGGTGGACCACCATGATATATATGTTTCATCCATGCGGTCCATCTTTCTGGGGGCTCACACGATGTATGTGTTACATCCCAACCATCCATCTCCATCTGGACGTGGGCTACCTAACCAACTATATAAGCTATGTATTAACGTCTGCAGTCCTATGGGACTGATATCCACACCATCCATGATGTATGTTTTTATCCACGCAATCCATTTGGACGGGTGGTGTAGGGCAAACCTTAGTGTATGTATTTTTACACCCTGTTATCCATCTATTTCTATGGGGATGGTGGGTCCCACTATTGCTAACATAAGCAAGTTTGTGGATCCGTCTGATGTACATGTTACATCTAAACCATCCATCCAATTAGGAGCACGTCTCAAGGCTTGAGACCAAAAAAATCAGACAGATCTGGTTATCAAGTGGACCACATTGTAAAAACAGTGGGATTGAACGTCTACCATTGAAACCCCTTTGAGTTAGAGTAATTTTGGACCAATATGAAATTTATTTTTTTAGATCAGGTCTTTGTGACTGTATGAATAGGCTGGATAGAAACTAAATGCTATGGTGGGCCCATTGAGGTTTTAACAGTGGAAAATCGTTATCTCCACCGTTATTTGTGGTATAGTCCAGATGATCTTTTGATATGATTCATTGTTTGGATAATTCTCTATAATGATCTCCATAGATGGATGAATGGTGTAGTTGTTGTGGCCCATTTGATATGGTTTATTGAATGTATTCGGAGCCCATTTGGAAGGGCCCGATGTGATGTATTTATGGCCCATTCGTTAAGGCCCAATATGATGTATTCAGGGCCCATGGGTCGAGACCCATTGTGATATATTTAGGGCCCATGGTTTGAGACCCATTGAGATATATTTGAGGCCCAGCTATGAGGCCCACTTGATTGTATTAGGCCCATGTGTAGGGCCCACCTGTTGTGTGTTTGAAGCTCACGGGTTATGGCCCATTGTGATGTATTCTAAGCCCATGGGTGAGGCCCATTATGATGTATTCAAGGCCCATGGGCAAGGCCCATTGTGATGTATTCGAGGCCCATGGGCAAGGCCTGATGTGATGAACTTATGGCCCATGTGCCAAGGCCCATTATGATGTATTTCTAGCCCATGGATGTGGCCTATTGTGATTTATTTCTGGCCCATATGATTCTATCCATTTGATGTATTTAGGGCCCTTGGGTGAGGCCCATAATGATGTATATTAGGCCTTTGTGTGAGGCTGTGGGCCCACTGTATGTTCGGCCTTATATGAGCCATTCCTTTGGAGAAATGTTGGTTGAATGTCCACATTGATGGGAAATGATAGTTTAATGTCCACATTGTAACCTTCCCTTAGGCCCTTTGTTAGGTTGATTTTGATTGTCAAGGCTGATTCTAATTGTCAAGGCTGATTGTCGAGGCCGATTCTGATTGTCGAAGCCAATTGTTAAGGTCAATTTCTATTGTCGAGGTCGATTGTCGAGACCCATATGATGTATATGTGGTCTGTAGTTGAGGCCCATTATGATGTGTTTGAGGCCCAATGTGATGTATATGTAGCCCGTGTTTGAGGCCCAATGTGATGTATATGCAGCCTGTATTTGAGGCCCATTATGATGTGTATTCAACCTGTGTTTAAGGCTTAGTGTGATGAATATGAGGTCTATGTGATGAGGTCCATTGTGATGCATTTGAGGGCCAGGCGATGGAGTCTGTTGTGATGTATATTAGGCCCATGAGAGAGGCCCATCGTGATGTGTATTAAGCCCTTGAGTAAATCCCATAGTGTTATATATTAGGCCCTTATGCAAGGCTATAGGTCCACTATATTTAGGCTCTATATGGGCCATTCATTAGGGCAATGTTGGTTAAATGTCCACATTGTCGAGGTCGATTGTTGATGACGATTATTGATACCGATTATGAGTATGTGACAGCATAGCATCATAAAACATGCCCATATGCATCATCTGCATGTTTGTTAAGAGATGTGGTTGACCATTGCATATGTCATTGGACAGGTTGTTATGAGACTCCCTGATAGGCGGAGGTTATCTCACATGAGCGCATGATATACGTAGGATTGATGCATGACTGGATTGTATGACTCATGCATCTTTCATTGTATGCCCTAGTGATATCAGGGCCATAGCCTCTACAGGCATATCGTGGATGGCCAAATGGGACACTAAAAATATTTGGTTCTAGCATACGGGCCTCATAGATGTCTCTGGGTGAAAATTCCTAAACCTCTGTGGCCAGGAGATGCCCCAACGTTGAGACCGAGTGGATATATATGAGCGCATGAGGGCCGAATACCACGAGGCTGCATCTCCCACTATGTCGTGGTCGGTTACGAGGGGGTATGGCCTTACTCGCTCAAGGGTAAGGTGTAATACCCCGGATTTTGGCCAATCTGGGATTTGACGTCCTTAGGCAGTGGGTCAATTAAAACACCTGAAAAATCGTTCAGAACCCAATTCCATAGCCAAAGAAATCACTTAGGATTAATTCCTTTAGAAACTAAACATAAGTTAGCTAGCGCAACGTTGAAGTAGCTGGGAAACAGTCCCTGATCACTTTAAATACGTTCTACAAGACCCAAATCGAGTAGAACGTATGACTCTATAATACTCTATAACCTCGGACCAAACTTTAAGCAGGTTTGTTCTCTGGACCACTTTGAATCTTTGTATTGGATCTAGACTGCGCGTCAAAAGTCTGATACCTCCTATCTTAAACCGTTAGAACCACCTAGCTGGACTTGACACTCATTTCGAAAATCAAGTCAAACCGACAATCACAGGCTATTTTGTTGAGCCCGGACTGAAGAGAGTGCGAATAGGGACAGAATTGGAATTTCAAATTCAAATCTGGCACACGACTTGATGCGTCAGTATTAAGCATTCTAACCATCAGAATTCAGCCAGATTACACCCTCGGATCAGAAAAAATTTCTATTTTATATCATGAGACTTTCAGCCCTGATCTACGTGCGGTGACCGCTGAACTGAAACTGGTCCACCACGCGCGGTCTGCGAACCCTGCCGGACTGAAAACTTAATACGTGCTAGATCTGGTACGCATGAGCTTAAGTCCGATCGCATTCGGTCAGGAGACCACCAGAAAGCATCTTTTGGACCGAAACAGCCCCGATTTGGATATGCACTAAGTGAACTTTATACCGGAGCCTATTTCAGGCAAGTTTGGGCTTATAAAAGGGGTTGAAACCCTCACTCCTCTCTCCCATCCGAATTTGTAAAAATCCCTAGATTGGGAGAGAAAAAAGGTGAGAGTTTGTGAGAGAAGGTGGGAGAGAATTCCCTGCTGCTTATGCCACGTGCTGTACATGCTTAGGCAACGCACTTCGATCACTTTCCTGGCGATTTCTCCACATTTTCAGGTAAGAAAATACCCTGGAGGTTGCTGATTTGAGGTTCCTTTCGTTTCATAGAGAAGTAGCTAATAGAACTTGTGTATTAGGTTCTCTAATCGCCGTAGACGAAGCGTATACGTTCCGTTCGAATTTACACATCCATAAGAGACAAGGTGCGGATTTTAGACGCTTTGATTGACTGTTTCCAAAGCTTTCAATGTCGTTTAATAGTAGATTATTGACGGCATCGCCGTTTGACATGTACAACATGCTGTCCGTTTCTGTTTCGTAAACCGGCGAAGAATGTGAGATTTAGGGCATTTTAATCATTTGTAGGAAGTCTGTTTTCATGCATATTTTGCTGATGTGATTGACATGATTTGTTGTCGCATTAGAATGTTAGGAATGCGTGCATAATTAGTTTGGCGAAGAGACTCGCCTAAATGCGCACTTCGGGTCGACATGCTATATGTAGACTTAAGTGTGTAGTGTAAGTGTTTGTATAAATGCTTGTATTAGTATATATTGAGTTAAATGGTGTTATGAATTAGTTTGAGATTGATTTCTCAATTAATATGCTGGTGTAAATGGTTTCCTACATGTTAGTCATATGCATGATTTCATTATATGCATGAAATGCATGTGCTTGATGATTCACGTAAGTTGTATGTTATAACATGTGCTTGGTGATTTCATTATGATTTAGTTTGAGATTGAATTCTCAATTAATTTGCTGATGGAAATGATTTCCTATATGTTGACGATATGCATAATTTCATTATATGTATGAAAGGCATATATCAGGTGATTTGCTTAAGTTGTATGTTACAACATGCGTTAACATGCTCATATGGTTGTATTTCATTTCCAATACTTTCACATGCTTTGCTGATGTGATTCCACATGTTTAGGACTATACTTAGTCCAGGCAGTCGGTAACCGAGCGAATTCGTGGTTAGCTTATCTTCGCCACGAACGACGCGTCGATGAACGCGAGCCGTGTTCTGGAGTTGGCGGTAATGGTTAGGCCACGCGATGTGTTTTACGTACTTCATGTCGTTCGACTTGAGATGCGATCACGCTAGTCGAGCTCGTCAAGTAACCCGACTGGCCGTCGTATGTTCACCCTGCATGAGTCATAACTGCTTGAACCTAGGGTACTGAACTTATCATTGTAAACCCTGTTAACCATGGTACCTTGATCCACGAAGACTCATGAGCCGGGCATGGTGGTATGGGATACCGTGGTCGAGCTGTCGGCCTATGCTGGGGCCACAAACCTCCCCGTAGTGACCAGTGAGCACCTATGACTCGTGAGCAGATTATGGTGGTATGGGACACTATATTCTTGCTGTCGGCCTACATTGATAAGGTGATGGGGGAGCGGAGCAACGAGTGCGTGCAATAGCCTTGGCAGCCCTTTGTAGTGACCGCGAGCGTATTCTGAGTCTACGGGAGGCGACGACCCTTCAGTAGCAGTAGAGTACAGTAGGCCTGTATTGATAAGGTGATGGGGGAGCGGTGCAACGAGTGCGAGCAACAGCCCTGGAAGCCCTTGCAGCGACCTACAAAATATACATCGTATGAGATTACTAGGAGTGACGACCCTAGACAGGATCTGTGTTGGGATTGATATAAGGGAGGTACCTTAGTTTCCCAATCCTGCTGTTTGAATGGACTAATAATAACTCAGAAATCATATCACCATACCATTGCATGTGCTTGGAAGATGTGGAGCACTTGAGGGTTGATTGCATGCCGCGGTCGTAAGATGGTGCCGTATGAGGGAGATCGTCGGTGAGGGCATACATCACGTCATGTCATATTGCATTAACAACAGTTTTAGGATTGTTTGATTTACTGCTTTACTATTATCGCATGATTGATTTGAGAACATGTTAATCCTTGCTCTATTATCCCACTGAGTTAGCTACTCACTCCCACGTTACGGGACGGTGTTCCTGGACACCCACCAGACCTTTTTGTGATTGCAGATGATGGTGCAGCCTGCGAGGCGGGGCTGGATTTGATGATGATGATGAGGAGGAGGATCCCTCCTTTATGCGTGTGCTGATCGACGGGATTACAGGAAGGTTGATTAGATACCTTGGTACTTGTCATTTTATATTTTTAGAACACTCATGTATATCCTTTTGGTTTACTTTTGGAGTATACATGTATGTATATAACCTGGTAACATATTCACACTCTGGAGACATACAACAGTTTATATACGTTATACATACTATCACAGTCTTCCGCTTGTTAATTTAACTGTCTCTGGAGTATGATATACTGTTCTAGCTTAATCTCACTCATGTTTAATACGTTATTACAGACAACATTCAATCATACATATCTATGTTGCATAAATAACATTTTAGAACTCGGGAGTTGGGTTTTTGCTCGACCCCCCGATTTTCGGGATGTTACAAAGGGCATTGCTAGGTTGATTTTAACCAACTCATGAATACGTCCGCTATCGACGTGCCGACTAGATATTGGCTGACTACTGGCCAGGTGGATGGTGAGGTGTCTTCCACTTGTACGGTCGCGCATCAGTGGACAGCGATTTGCATGTAGAGTGTACTAGACCTCGGTGGTGATCCCAGAAATTAACAATATTGATATGTGGACTTATTGGGCAGGAGTTGCATACTCATTCATTCATTCATTCACTATCCCCTCAAGCTAATGGTGCTCAACTATTTCTTACATGTTCCTTCACAATGGTCAGGATTTCGGTTGGGGCGCATAACTAACCTGAGATTAGGAATTTACCACATTGAGTCTAACTATTCAAATTTAGGTATGGGACTGGTTTCGATAAAAGTCTCTTGTGATGGACCCCATAGCCTGTAATACTACGTCCTATCATCTCGACTTCACACTCCAGCATGGTCATTCAATTCTCACTGCATATTATATTACACCTACAGCATATGGCATTTTGGGTTACTACGTTTATGCATTTATATGGCCTAGATATGTCTAACGGTATTCGTGAACTAGTCAGGAATTGTATATTGCATTACATCTTCGGCATCTGATATTTGTCTCTTTATGGCGTCTCATTTGCATAGTTGATTTGTATTGTGTATTCTAATATTGATTGACTCATGGACTTATTAGTATTTTTGCTTGCTTTGATATCGTATGATTCATGATCTTACCAGTATTTCCAATATTGTAGGATTATGGCATTGTATTGAATACTTGGCACTTACCTTGCCCACACACTTACACCACCCTCTAAGCTTTCTATAAGCTTATGCACGATAGATGCATGCAGGAGATGTTAGGTTGCAACAACATGGAGCTTGGAGCATGTAGTTGTATTCTAAAGCTTTGATCTTATTTTGACATATATATTTTTCCTTTTTAACATTGTATTTAAAGTTTATATTAGTGGATATGTGATAATGATGTTGCCTTTGCGATTTGGGTAAACTTATAGTTATGCTTCTTACGAGATAAATGTACATTGAAAAATCCTCCTTGTAGGATCCCAGGATTGGAACCTAGTATATGGGCACTGGGAGCCGAGAATGAGGCACTACGGAGACTGTCGATACCAGATGTGGCAATCAAAAATTTTATGAATCCAATTTCTAGGTTTAGGGTGTGATATTCTGGTTTCTCATTCCAGGTGAACTTAAGATCCTTTCGAGTGAGTTGTGATAACGGTATGACTATCTTTGAAAAGTCCTTAATGAAGCGACAATAATAGCCAGCAAGTCTGAGTAAACTCCTCACTTCTGTAATGGAACCAGGCTGCTCCCAGTCCTGAACCGCGGCCACCTTGGCGAGGTCCACGGAAATACCTTCCTTGGACACCACGTGCCATATAAACTTGACTTCTTCCTTCCATAAGTCGCATTTCCAGTATTGAGCAAATAATTAATTCTTCCTGAGAGTATCGAAGAGTGCTCATAGGTGCTCTTCGTGATCCTTTCGTCTCCTAGAGTATATCAAAATGTCATATATAAATACGATGACTAACTGGTACAGATACGGTCAAAACACTCAGTTTATGAAGTCCATGAACATAGTCGATGCATTCATAAATCTGAACGACATCACGAGAAACTCATAGTACCTAAAACTGGTTCTGAATGCTGTTATGTGCACTTCTTCATCCCTGACGCACAACTGATGATATTTAGACTGTAAATTAATCTTTGATAAATATTGTGCCCCTTTCAACTGGTCGAACAGATCATCTATCATGGGCAAGGGATACTTATTCTTCACTGTCAATTGGTTTAACCTGCGGTAATCAATACACAATCACAACAATCTGTCCTTCTTCTTTGTAAACAATATAGGGGCTCCCCAAGGAGATACGCTAGGCCTTATGAAATCTAAATCCAACAGATCATCAATTTGTCTCCTTAATTCCTTTATTTCACATAGAGGTATGCGATATGTCGATAAAGAAATGGGTGTCATACCAGGCACAAGGTCTATAGTAAAGTCGATGTCGTGCTAATGAGGTAGTCCAGGTATCGTCTCGAATACGTCTATGAAATCTTGGACTACAGGGGTGTCCCCAAGTGTTGGACCATCAACATTCTCCAATAAGGAAGCGTAATAACTAATGCGATAGGGCCAACTGACCTGCACTGGGAAAGTAAAGGCTGTGCCCTCAGGTTCATGGGCTGTCATTAATCTGGTATCATAGTCGATCTCTGCCTTCATCTCGGTGAGCCAATCCATACCGAGAATGACATCCTAATGACATAATGGGGCAACAATCAGGTCAACGAGCACTGTCTTGCTTCCTAAGTCTATCGAGTAACCCTTGCAAATCTTAGTAGAGTCTGAGAAGTTCCCTGTGGCAGTAAGGAGTCTCACCCCAATTTTTGGAGTAGTTTCCAACACTAGTCGCTTGACTGCTGCACATGATACTATTGAAATAGTGGACCTGGTGTCTACCAATAGAAATACAGGTGTACCTTGAATGTAGGTAGTGACTTCAAAGGCTAAAGGCATTGCAGTTGTTGTCTCAGATGCACCAGTTGATAGTGCATGTACACGTGCCTGTTGGGGATGATTCAGTTGCACTGCCATAGGTCGTTGAGGCGGCCTATTTCAAGGTACAGGTGGTCGGTAACATGGTTGTGTTGGCGGTACCGATCGTAAAGGTGGAGTTGATATAGCTTGCAATTGTTAATGACTGATCTTCTGAGGTGGCGTAAAACCATTGTCCCTCATCTTAGTAAAACAATATATATCTGAATGGCCCATCCTCTTACAGTAGGTGCACCACATATCTGATCGCATAGGTTGTGTTGGTGGAGCCATAAGCCTGGGAGGAGATTCTGCATGTGGCCTCTTACCGAGGAATGGTCGGTTTGACAAATCAGCTTCAGGCCTCGAGCCCACTGGTAAATGTGTACGAGATAGTCTATCTCCATCCTGCTCAGCTCGTAGGGATATGTTCACTAGCTCAGTATAGTTGGGAATGCTAGCGCAACACATCTTCGTGCGGATATAGGGCCGCAGACCATCTGAGAAGCGCCACATCTTCATCGGCTCATTTGCTAAGATTAAAGGAGCGTATCTGGATAGCTCCGTAAATTTGTTCTCATATTCTGACATGGTCATTCCTCCCTGTCGGAGGTGATGAAACTCATCTCTTTTTCATTACGGTATGTGAGGGGGGGAAGTACTTCCCATGAAAGTGAGTCTCAAATGCCTCTCATGTCCACACGTGTCCTATAGGAGTTGTTTATAGGACGTTGTCCCATCATAGACTAGCTTCCTTCTCGAACATATATATGACCAGCTCAACCTACTCTGCCTCAGTGCAGTGCAGAGGCTTCAGTATCTTAGAGATGCAATCTAGCCAGTATTTGACTTCCTTGGGCCTATGAGTGCCTGCAAAGGTGGGAGGTCAAAGGCGCTGGAAGCGTTTAAATATACTGCTAGTATTCATGTTTCTAAGTGGCTGCATAGGTGGTGTAAGCGGGACTATATTCATGTTCTGGGCAATGGCCCCCGTAATAGTGGCCAAAAACTGTTGTTATTGCTACATCAAAAATATCATCTGCTCCAACCTATTAGGAGGAGGAGACGACTATGGTACGTGTAGCATAGATGAAGACGCACGGTTCTGTTCTAGAACTGGTGATGTAAAAGGTGTTGGCCCATTTGTGGGGCCAGTGGCCAGCTGAGAATCCGGCATAGTCTCATAATTCGACCCAAGCCAGGGTCTGTATGGCTATCGCTTAGGGAAAGTGCCCCATCAATCGATTTTCCAAGTGCAAGACATGTCATATTCCGAGTATTTTTTGGAGGCATCCCCTATATACAACATAGGGTGCAACATGTGTAAGATTTTGAATAACAATATTCAATTTTCAAGCATTCTACACATTCCAAATTAAAAGAAGCTTCATACATTTCATTTAACCAAAATTGTCACAATACATGAGATGTAGTCTTACATGGATCATGACAGAAGATGCATGTGAGCTAATCTAACAAAAGCTTTAAACACTAATCACACTAACAACCAACCAAGCCTACCAAGGCTATTACAAAGGAAAACAAGAAACAAGGAAAACCTAAAGACAACTATGACATATGACTAGTATTCCGACTCTAGTGAAGGTGGAGGAGCACTCTTGTCCTGTATACAGCACAGGGGAGCCTTCAGAGTGCGAGACATCCTCTTGAATTACCGTTTCATATAGGCCTAATTCTCTTCAAGCTTTTGCTTTAATTTAGCTTGGGTCTCCTTGACCTCCTGTCTCACGGCGGCCTGGTTCTCTTCAACCTGAGCGATGCGTGCTTTTAAGGTGACCCAATCATGGTGGTGCTAATGTGTAGCAGTAGGAAGTCCCCCATCAGAGTCTTAGGCCTCCTCTTCTTCTTCACTTCCTTCTTCCTCACTTCCTTCCTCTATTTCATCTTCTTCCTCTTCTTCACTTCCTACTTCCTCACTTCCTTCCTCTATTTCATCTTCTTCCTCTTCTTCACTACCTTCTTCCTCTTCACTTTCTGTCTCACCCCCATACTCATCGAGTCGGGCTTGACATTGTCGAGGGCCACTTCCCATGTTATTGAGCGTAGTGTCATTAATGAAGTGAATCGGCACCAACTCATCCATGTTAAGTCTATAGCCGAAATTACGAGCAATCTTGCATATAAGTCGGCCGAATGGGAGTGAAGTATCTCCCTTAACAGAGCGTGTGGTCTGGATTATCTGTAACAGGACAAATGTATGCAAACACAGCTTGTCTCCCTACCCAGCTCTGTACAGGAAGTCTACCATCAAACGAGTGCATTTGATATGGTTGCTCCACCTAGGATACACATTGTACGTGAATTTGTGGTGGAGTAGGTAGAAGTATGCCATCATCTTGGTTGATGGGAGGTAATTGCCTCGCTTCCAGTGAACCAGTTAGCCACAAACAAACCACGTGCGGTGATCTCTTTCTCGCACACTAGTGAGATGAGATTCACTATCATGTACCTCATCACATTCAATTCTCATAATTTGGCCCATCACACCTACATCGACTATGGCTTCCTACCTTCCCATGAGAATAGTTAACTGTAGAGGCTCCAGTAGTGGATCCCGTATGTGGGCATAGAAGGCACGGACAGTGCTTTCACATGCATGAGACATGCCTTCAAATATAAGACCCCACCCAGATTTCAATGAGAGAACCATCACCAGATATAGCCCAAATAGCCATTCGCCAACATGTGCTTCAAACACAACTTTACGGCCATGAAACTTACAAAGTCCGATACCCGGCGGTAGAGATCTTTCGAATGGGATTTGGGGATCCAGATCCTGTTTCGTTCTTCGCTCTTACTCGGCGCTTGTAGTAGCCATGACGCTTGTCTGCTTCCTCGAGCAGGTTAGACGGCTCGGACTGGGCTCATCTGGGGCCTCCCTTCTCTTTCCCATAAGGGAAAGGAGAGTTGAAATGGAAAAGATGGCAGTGACAAGCTCAAAAAGAGCCATGAAGTTGGAAAAGCTTGAGAATAGGGTGGATTTGGGAAGTGTGAAAGTTATGAGACAAAAAGATATAGGCTTTGTGCTCAAATAGGCAGGAAATAAGAAGATGAAGAGCCGTATAAGATGAGTTTAAGAAAAATGGTGGAGGTGGGAGTGAAATGTAGAATAAGGAGAGGTTTGGTGTGTATTGGAGGGAGATTTGGAAGAGAAAATCAAATTTTAGAGGGGTTTGAAGGGTTTAGAAGCTTAGAATGGGGAGAAATGAAGCAAAAGGGAAGAAATAGAGTGGTCCCATATGTGGGGGGGCCCACATGCATGTGTGGAAGGTGGCGAGCCACCGGAACCCCGGGCATGCAGCGGCTCGCTGGAGACCCGGGTGGTGCACCGTGGTTGGGGTGGTGCCGCCGCAGTCCCCTGGACTGTGGGTAGTGCCGCGCCCTGGGGTGGTGGCCACCCCCCTCTTGGGGTGTCGAAAACACATGGGGGACCCCTGGGTCCCACCGTATTTTGCAGTTTGGGCTCCTATGCCCATAAGATGTATTTTCTCACCTCATTTCACACATATTCACACCTTTTGGCATGTTTCAAGTTTGGGATATGCTAACTAATAGATTAAACCTATCATTTGATGGCCTAGGAAGGAATTGAGATCATTTTACATGGTCTTGGTCGCGTACGGGCTATATTCAATGGTCACTTTTGCCCGTTGGTGAAACTTGCGATCCTACAACTGTTTCTACATTTTATCGCTGCCTCCTAAGTCAAAGTACATCAGTATGCATCGTGCTACCATAACCCAAGTCCAGTTTAATCTAAAACATGCTTTGATACCAACTTGTAATGCCCTAAAAATCAGGGGTCAAGAAAAGCTCAACTCCCGAGTTCCAACGCATTACTTATGCAACATAGATAATGATGTTTAAATATTGTCCATGTTAGTACATTAAACATGAGTGGGATTACACTAAAATAATATATCATACTCAAAAGTTAAAGTGGTTAAGTAAGCGGAAGCTTGAGTTAAATGTATAGAGTATATACGTGTTTCATAACCTCCAGAGTATGAATGTATTACCGGGCTGAATACATACATATTTTACCTCAAAAAATATATAAAATGTCAAAATATAAATATTCAACTAATCCAATATCCCTGTAATCCCGGAGACGCAGCTTTAGGTCTACATAGACTCGCTTGAGAATTACACGTAGGAGAACTCCTCCTCGTCTAGGAAATCTAGCTCCGTTACGAAAGCCTCGTCGTAACCTGCATCTAAATTAGAGTCTAGTTAGTGTTTTAAAACACAGTCCCAGAGTGGGAGTGAGTGATCAACTCAAAGGTACTATAAGGCAAAGGTTAACATGTTATCAGTTCAGTCAAGCAGTAATGATAAAGCAGTACAACAATCATATTATAAGTACTCTTATTAATGCAGGGATGGTATGCTGTAATGATGCATGCCCTTGCTTGTACTCCCTCAATGACTTCATCTTATGATCGCGCATGGCAAACTCCCAAAAAGTGCTCTTCCTCACCAAAGCACATGCAATGCGGTGCATGGTCATGTTAACCAAGTAATTTATTAGGCTTATTCATACAGCAGATTCATGAAGCTAAGGTACCTCCCTTTTTCTCATTTACCTAATCAAGATCCATCTAGGGTCATCAATCCTAACTAATCACATACGAAGATAAGTTATAGGGCATCACCCCTGATGAAAACAGTGGATAGAAAGTTCAAGAGTTTACACTTTAGGTCGCTAAGGGGAGGCTCGTCACCTCAGTGTAGGACTAATTTATACTCGTGGTCACTATGGGAGGCTCGTCACCTGAACATAGGCCGATAGCTCGAATACGGTGTCCCATACACCACCATATTTGGCTCACGAGTTTAGGTTGCTTACTGGTCACTACGGGGAGGCTCGTCACCCCAGTGTAGGCCAACAGCTCGACCACAATGTCCCATTCTATCATGTCCAGCTCATGAGTCTTAGCGGATCATGATACCATGGTTGAGATGGGTTTTACATTGGTAAGTGGTACCTTAGATTCAAGCAGTAGTGTCCATACATGGTAAATACACAAGAGGCCAATCGGGTTATTGACACGTGCGATTGGTACGAGCACACGTTGAATTAATTGACATGAAGTACGTTTGCACTTAGCGTGGCCTAACTACTGCTGACAATCAGCATACGGCTCGGATTCATTGAATGTATCTAATTGTGGCGAAACTAGTCCGGCCACTCAATCAGGAACCATTACCGATTTCCTGGACTACGTGGTAGTCCCAAACATACTCAAATGCAATAGGTAGTCACATACATTACTCATAATAGCATTTAACAAACATTTCAAACATAATTCACATTTGAGCATTTTATCAAACACATTGAACATGTTAATATACATATGTATTTCATCCATAAATCACACAGCAGCAATTCACATTATATGAAGGAAACTATAAATATGGATAAGGTAGCTGAGAGTCCATCTCAAACCCTGGTTAAAAGCGATTCATCAAACAATTTCTCATCCAGACATTTTATCAAACACTTAGACTACATAATACTACATACAATAACTAAATTAGTTATAGCATATATTATGGCAGATCTTTTCATAAAGGAGTTGTCATATATTCAACAAACATGTATTATGGGTTAATAGTCATGGCAAGCACAAATTATAAATTCAATATCATTTAATCATTTCAACAAACACATGGAATGCATTATATATTCACATAGTTAATAAACATGTATAGTTTATCAAATACATCGTAACTAAGATCATATGGCAGCAATCAAGTCAGACGTAAATTATTACTGACATTGAAAGCCTTGAAAACTGTTGAGGCATAAAAAAATATTCCATTGCATTGGTCAGAGAATTTCATGGTGCGGATCTTTTTCAAGGTTGTGCACTCCGTATTTTGGTAAAAATTGGTCTCTAGGGGTATTTTGGTAAAAATTAGTCTCTAAGGGTATTTAGGTATTTTGGTAAAAATCCATGTCCTCGGGTAGTTTAGGTATTTTGGTAAAAAATGGTCTCCCGGGGTAGTTTAGGTATTTTGGTAAAAATCCATATCTAGGGGTAGTTTAGGTATTTCAGTAAAAGGCATTGAAAAGGGTATTTTGGTAATAAAGGGTGCACGGGTGTTATTTTAATGAAGAGAGGTTGTACACCTTCATTTAAGGGAGAGCTTGGTGGACACCGTTGTTTAAGAGAAAAGGATGTACCTTATGTGAAGGGATAAGTAGTGGTGATCACCACTTTGTAAGAGAGCAAAGGCGTATAAATACCCCTCCCCTGCCTCATTTGATGGAGGGGATCAATTGATCAGTTGGTGGGCCAGGAAATAAGAGAGGGAGAAGCACAAGAGAGGAAGGGAGAAGAAAGTAGAGAGAGAATGCTTTGTGCGTTGAATGTGTTGTGCGGCGCATAACAGAGTTTCCGCACAACACTTTCCAAACAGAACCCACATAACATTCTCCAAACAGGACTTCTGCACAACGCCTTGTAAAGGACTTCCACACAACACTCTCTAATGAGAGGTTCTGCACAACATCATCTCCAAAGAGTCTACGAAAAGTGGGAGCTCTATGCAATTATTCTGGAGAAGCTCTTTTGGTCGTGCGTAAACAGAGGAAGGAGTTTGCTTTTCTTCTTGTAACACCTTGAAAATCGGGGGTCATGTAAAAACTCAACTCCCAAGTTCCAGACCGTCACTTTTGCAACAAAAATGATTATGATTCAATGTTGTCTGATTTAAAGCATTCACATGAGTAAAAGTATACCAAAACTGTAATTCATACCTCAGATCCAGTGATAAAAGCAAGCGGAAGACTGAACAATATATATATCACTGTATGGAAAAACAAAGTAAATCTCATCTGTCTCTAAGTATGAATACATCACTGAGTCTCATATACATATACATGAACAAAAGTAAATGTCCAAAACAGTCCCACTGAAGTCCCATCGATCCAGGTCGCCTATGCGAAGCCATCGTGATACTGCATGTATGAGAACTCGTCCTGGTCCTCGTCAAAGTCTGGCTCCACCTCCTGGATCTCAGCCTCACCTGCATCTACAACAGGGTCTGGTGGGTGTTGCAAACACCATCCCGTAACGTGGGAGTGAGTGATCAACTCAGTGGAATCATAGAGCAAGGATTAGCATGTTCACAATTCAATCATGCGATAATAGTAAAGCAGTAAATCAGACAATCCTAATACTGTTGTTAATGCAAGATGACATGACGTGATGTATGCCCTCACCGACGATCTCCCTCATAAGGCAACATCTTACGACCGCGGCATGCCACACTCCCTAGAGTGCTCCACATCTTCCAGGCACATGCAATGCTATGGTGATATGATTTTCAAGTTGTTATTAGTCCATTCAAACAGCAGGATTGGGAAACTAAGGTACTTCCCTTGTATCAATCCCAACACAGATCCTGTCTAGGGTCGTCACTCCTAGTAATCTCATACGATGTATATTTCGTAGGTCACTGCAAGGGCTGTCAGGGCTGTTGCTTGCACTCGTCGCACCGCTCCCCCATCACCTTATCAATACAGGCCTACCGTACTCTACTGCAACGGAAGGGTCATCGCCTCCCGTGGACTCAGAATACGCTCGCGGTCACTACAAAGGACTCGTCGCCTGATCAGTGTAGGCCGACAGCTAGAATATAGTGTCCCATACCACCATAATCTGCTCACGAGTCTAGGTGCCCACTGATCACTACGGGGAGGTTTGTGGCCCCAGCGTAGGCCGACAACTCGACCACGGTGTCCCATACCACCATGCCCGGCTCATGAGTCTTCGTGGATCAAGGTACCATGGTTAACAGGGTTTACAATGGTAAGTTCAGTACCCTAGGTTCAAGCAGTTATGACTCATACAAGGTGAACATACATCGGCCAGTCGGGTTACTTGACGGGCTCGACTAGCGCGATCGCATCTCAAGTCGAACGACATGAAGTGCGCAAAACACTTCGCGTGGCCTAACCACTGCCGCCAACTTCAAACACGACTCGCGTTCATCGACGCGTCGCTCGTGGCTAAGACCAGTCAGCCACGAATTCGCTCGGTTACCGACTGCCTAGACTAAGTCTAGTCCCAAACACTTATGGAATCACATCAGCAAATTACGTAAGAGTATTGGAATTGAAATACACTCATGTGAGCATGTTAATGCATGTTATAACATTCAACTTAAGCAAATCTTCAAGCACATATATTTCATGCATGTAATGAAATCATGCATATAATCAACATGTAGGAAATCATTTAGGTCAGCATATTAATTGAGAAATCAATCTCAAACTATCTCATAACATCATTTAATTCAATACATACTAATACAAGCATTTATACAAACACATACACTACACACTTAAGTCTACATATAGTATGTCGACCCGAAGTGCGCAATTAGGCGAATCTCTTCGCCAAACTAATTATGCACGTATTCCTAACTTCCTAATGCGACAACAAACCATGTCAATCACATCAACAAAATATGAATGTAAACAGTACTTCCTACAAATGACTAAAATGCCATAAATCTCATATTCTTCGTTAGTTTACGAAACGGGAAACGGAGAGCATTTTGTACATGTCAAACGGTGATACCGTCAAGAATCTACTATTAAACGACATTGAAAGCGTTGTAAACCGTCAATCAAAGCGTCTAAAATCCTCACCTTATGTCTTGTAGACTCGTGAATTGAAACGGAGCGTATACGCTTCGTCTACGGCGAATAGGGAACCTAATACACGAGATCCATAAGCTACATCGCTATGGAAACAAAGGAAACTCAAATCAACAACTATTTAGGGTATTTGCTTACCTAGAATCGTGGTGTAATCGCCGGGAAAGCGGTAGAGGTGTGTTGCTTAAGCACATGCAACACGTAGCACAAGTGGCAGGAAGAACTCTCCCACTCTCTCTCACAATCTCTCACCTTTTTCTCTCTCCCAAGTTAAGGTTTCTCTCAAATTCGGATGGGAGAGAGGAGTGAGGGTTTTAACCCCTCTTATAGCTTAAAACATGCCCAAAATAGGCTTGGGAACAATGTTTACTTGGTGCCTAACCAAATCGGGGTCGTTTCGGTCCAAATGAGCATTTCTGAAGGTCCCCTGGCCAAATGCGGTCGGACTTAAGCTCATGCATACCGGATCTAGCACACATCCAATTTTCAGACCGGTAGGGTTCCCAGATCGGACGTGGCGGTCCAGTTTCAGTTCAACGGTCACCGCACCAAGATCAGGCCTATAAGTCTCGTGATATGTAATAGAAATTTTTCCTGATCCAAGGGTATAATTTGGCTGAATTCTGACGGTCAGAACGCTTAATACTGATGCGTCAAATTGTGTGCCAGATTTGAATTTTAAATTCCAATTCTAACCCTATTCTCACTCTCTTCACTCCAGGCTCAATGAAATAGCCTCTGAATGTCAGTTGGACTTGATTTTCGAAACGATTGCCAAGCCCAGCTAAGTGGTCATAACGGTCTAAGATGGTAGGTATCGGACTTTCGACGCGCGGTCTAGATCCAATACAAAGTTTCAAGGAGGTCCCGAGAACAAACCGGTTTAGAGTTTGATCCGAGGCTTTAGAGCATTATAGCACCATTGGTTCCACTCGCTTTGAGCCTTGTAGAACGTATTTAAAGTGATCAGGGACCATTTCCCAGCTATTCTAACGTTGCACTAGCTAACTTAGTCATATTTTTCTAAAGGAATAAATTCTACACAATTTCGGGTCGAGTTGGTACTCGAGCCCAAGTACGGATTTTTCACTGGCGTTACAATCTACCCCCCTTAACAAATAATTTCATCCTCAAAATTTTATACCTTTTCGTACTCCTCGAGAAGCTGTGGGTAGTTCTTTCTGATCTCGGCTTCTGTCTCCCAGGTAGCCTCCTCCTCAGAGTGATGCGTCCACAATACCTTCACAAGGGGAATCACCTTACTACGCAGTACCTGCTCCTTCCTGTCTAGGATACGTGTCGGTCGCAGGATATATGTAACATCCTCTCCTAACTGCACCTGCTCCCATCTGATGATATGGGAAGGATCAGCAACGTACTTCTTCAGCATAGAAACATGAAATACGTTGTGAACGCTCGCGAGAGGCGTGGGTAAAGCCAATCGGTAAGCCACCGCTCCCACACGATCGAGGATTTGGAATGGACCAATGAATCGCGGTGCCAGCTTCCCTTTCTTTCCGAACCGAAGGACTCCCTTCATAGGGAAAACTCGCAAAAACACATGATCCCCAACTGTGAACTCTAGTGGCCTCCGTCTCATATCGGCGTAGCTCTTCTGTCTGCTCTGCGCTGTAAGGAGCCGACGTCGAATAATATCAATCTTCTCTGACGTCGCCTGCACTAACTCTGGGCCGATCAAGCTACGCTCACCGACCTCTAACCAGCAATGCAGTGCGCGACAAGGTCGCCCATACAGCGCCTCGTAAGGTGCCATACCGATACTCGCCTGAAAGCTGTTGTTGTACACAAACTCCGCATAAGCAAGACAATCATCCCAACTGTCCTTAAAGTCTAATGCGCAAGCTCGCAACATGTCCTCTAAGATCTGGTTCACCCGCTCTGTCTGTCCGTCTGTCTGTGGGTGGAAGGCAGTACTGAACTTCAACTTCACACCCATAGCCTCCTGAATGCGAGTCCAGAAAATAGAAATAAACCGCGTGTCTCTGTCCGACACGATCTCCAGCGAAACTCCATGCAGACGCACAATCTCTCTGATGTACAATCTAGCCAGCTCGTCTGCAGAGTTCGTAACTCTAATCGGTAGGAAGTGCACCGACTTCGTCAGACGGTCGACGATCACCCAAATGGAATCATGTCCCTTCCTCGTCTTCGGCAACCCAGAAATGAAGTCCATGGAAATGAAATCCCACTTCCACTCTGCAATCGACATAAGCTGCAAAAGTCCAGGTGGTCGGCGATGCTCTGCCTTCACCTACTGGCAAGTGAGACAACGGGACACGAACTCAGCTATGTGGGTCTTCATACCTTCCCTCCAATACGTCATCTTCACGTCACGATACATCTTTGTGCTGCCTGGATGCATCGCGAGTCTAGTAGAATGCGCAGCCTCGAGAATCTCTCGTCTCAAGTCAGGGACATCTGGGACGCATAGGCGGCCACGATAACGTAAGCCTCCATCCATACCAACTCGCCAGTCGGCGTCAGCACCATCACCGGCCTGCTCTCGAAGCTCAGTAAGATGCGCATCGTCCCTCTGCGCCTCGATGACTCGGTCATCGATCTGAGATCGCACCTGTACATGTGCGATGAACTCAAACGGCTCCTCTACGGTGAGTTTCTGCTCAAAGTCTCGCAAAAACTCAACCATATCCCACTCGGCAACCATCAGCTGAGCCGCAAACTCTATCGCCTTCTTGCGGCTCAACGCATCAGCCACAAGGTTCGCCTTCCCAGGATGGTAAGAGACTTCAAACTTGAAGTCCTTCAACGTCTCCATCCATCGCCGCTGCCTCATATTCAAGTCTCGCTGCGTGAATATGTACTTGAGGCTCTTGTGGTAGCAAAAGAGCTCGAACTCCTCTCCGTAGAGGTAATGTCTCCAGAGTCTCAGTGCGAATATAACGGCTGACAACTCTAGGTCGTGTGTAGGGTAATTCTCCTCGTGCTTCCTTAATTGTCTCGAGGCATACGAAATTACCCTGTCCCTCTGCATAAGGACACAACCCAAACCAATGCTAGACGCGTCAGTATATATAGTGTATCTAACCCCTTACTCTGGCAATACTAGCACAGGGGCGGACGTAAGTCTGTCCTTCAGCTCCTGAAAAGCTGACTCCGCCTTGTCATTCCAGGCGAACTTCACGTCCTTCCGTGTCAACTGAGATAAGGGTCTCGTGATCTTCGAGTAGTCCTGAATGAAGCGCCGATAGCAGCCAGTGAGACCCAAGAAACTCCTCACCTCAGTGACAGAACCAGGCTGCTCCCAGTCCTGCACTCCAACTACCTTAGACAGGTCAACTGCCATGCCATCCTTGGACACCATGTGTCCCAGAAACTTCACCTCCTGCTTCCAGAAGTCGCACTTCTTGTACTGTGCAAACAACTGATGTTGTTTGAGTGTATCCAGGACCAAGCGTAAGTGCTCTTCATGCTCCTCTCGACTCCTAGAGTACACCAAAATGTCGTCAATGAAGACAACGACGAATCGATAGAGGAAAGGCCGAAATACCCGGTTCATCAGATCCATGAACATGGCTGATGTGTTCGTAAGACCGAACGACATCACGAGGAACTCGTAGTGGCCAAAACTGGTCCTGAATGCTGTCTTCTACACGTCCTCATCCCTGACGCGCAACTGATAATATCCTGACTGAAGATCAATCTTCGAGAAGTACTGCGCTCCTCTCAACTGATCAAACAAGTCATCGATCCTGGGTAAAGGATACTTGTTCTTCACCGTAACCGGGTTCAGCCTGCGATAATCAATACACAATCGCATCGAACCGTCCTTCTTCCTCACGAATAGGACCGGTGCTCCCCAAGGAGACACACTAGGCCGTATAAGGCCAAGCTCTAGCAGACCATCAATCTGCGTCCTCAACTCATCCATCTCACATGGTGCCATGCGATACGTCGGCAGTGAGACGGGCGTAGAACCAGGAACCAGATCGATAGTGAAATCGATCTCACGTCGGGGCGGCAAACCAGGGATCTTCCTGAACAGATCCCCGAACTCGGAAACGACTGGCACATGCTCGAGTATCTGGGCACCAGCGTCGCGCAATAAAGTGGCGTAACTAAGTATGCGGAAAGGAAGATTTACCCGCACTGAAAACGTGAAAGGCGTGCCCTCAGGCTTGTACACAGTCACCATATGAGCCTCGCAGTCAATCTCGGCCCTCCCAGCAGTCAACCAGTCCATGCCAAGAATGACGTCGAGATAAACGAGCGAGGGATCGACGACAAGATCAAGAGCCATCGTCTTGCCTCCCAGATCAACTAAACAACCCTCACACATCTGGGTAACATTCGAAAAATCCCCATGAGCTGCAAAGACCCGCACGCTATCCATAGTGATAGTCTGTAACCCAAGACGCCTGACTACAGCATGCGATATCAAAGAAATTATGGAACCAGTGTCCACCATCACAAGAATAGGAGTACCTCCAATATGGGCTGTGACCTCGAAGGCTGAATGCTGAAGGGTCGGTGTCGCAGCTGCCTCAGCTGTCAATGCATGAACCCGCGCCTGCTGTGGCCGGTTCGGCCGCTGTGTCAAGGGCAGTGGAGGCTGTCTGATCTGTGATACCGTAGGTCTAAAAGAAGGGTGCGCAGGAGCTAACCGTAGAGGCGGTGCTGATATCGCCTGTGAACGAGCACGGTCAATCTTCTGCGGCGGCGAGAACCCGCTGTCCCGCATCCGAGAGAAACAGCTCTGCGCCAAGTGGCCTGTCCTCCCACAGTATGTACATGTCAAATCAGGGTGCCGAAACGGTGGTACAGGTGCTGTAGTCCTAGTAGGAGGATCAATGCGAGGCCTCTTTCCCGCAAGGGGCCTGTCCTGCATGTCCGGTCGCGGCCTAGAAGCAACAGGGCCACGAGATCGCGCAAGTCGATCCACATCCTGCTCTGCCGCATAGACATGTGAATCAACTCCGCATAAGAGGGAATGCTCAAACAGCACATCTTTGACCGAATATCCGGTCGCAAACCCTCCAAAAAGCGCCGTATGCGCATCTGCTCATCAGCCAAA
The DNA here is from genome assembly GCA_037074715.1 of Magnolia kwangsiensis. Lineage (NCBI taxonomy): Eukaryota > Viridiplantae > Streptophyta > Magnoliopsida > Magnoliales > Magnoliaceae > Magnolia > Magnolia kwangsiensis. The sequence continues at coordinate 54,693,032 of CM073575.1, read as the reverse complement.
ATCGTCTGGACGTATCTGCCCAACTCCGTGAACTGATGCTCATACTCTGTAACTGTCATGGCTGCCTATCTGAGGTGAAGAAACTCATTCTCCCTGTCGTGCCTGTAAGTCTGGGGATAATACTTCTCATGAAAGTGGAACTCAAACGCGGCCCATGTCCATACAAAATCGGTGGCAACGGTCCGCAGTACGCTATCCCACCACAGGCTGGCCTCTCTCTCAAACAGGAATGTAGCCAGCTCTACCTGCTCGGCCTCTGTGCAATGAAGCATCTGTAAAATCTTCGACACACGGTCGAGCCAGTACTCAGCCTCCTCGGGTCTGTGAGAACCCGTGAAAGCGGGAGGCCGTAAGCGCTGAAATCGCTCTAATAGGCCCCGTGTATCGATGAGATTCCCCGCAGGGTAAGCAGGCGGCGCAGGATGAGCCATGCCCTCATCCTGGGCGTAAGTATAAGCATCCTCAGTTAGATGCACAGGTGTTGCAGGTGGAGCCACACCCCACCCTGTGCTAATGTCCCTACGATGGTAGTCAGAAGCTGCTGCTGCTGCTGCATCATAGCCAACATCTGCTCAAATCTGTCAGGAGGTGGAGCAGGCTGTGGCAGATGCTGTGTCGAAGTAGATGCACGATATGGCTCTCTGACTGACGGTGTAAATGGCGGTGGTCCAACTGTAGGACCAGCAGCAGGCTGAGACGCACGAATTGTCTAAGGAATCGAGCCCACAGCAGGGTCCGCATGGGTGCCAGACTGCGAAGGAGTCTGATCCATATGCTCAGTCAGTGCAAGCCGAGCCGTGCTCCGCGTAGCCTTAGGCGGCATTCCCTATATTCAAAATAGGGCGCAACCTTGTCAGTCTCAATAGCATAAATTTACCGCAATCATTCACAAGGAGTCAAAGGCATTCCATGCATTTCATTTACTCAAAATTGTCACAATACAAGGGATATATCCTTACAAGCATCATGACGAGAAATACATGGGAACTAAGATAGTTAAAATTGCAACAGCAACATAAACAAAGCACTAGCCCTAACAGGCTTACACACATAAAGCAGGAAATGGCTAACTACTGACAACTACATCAAAGGTCGCATCGCTAGTCGGAGTCTGGGGACGGAGGAGGAGCACCCTTATCCTGCAAGCAACACAGGATCGCCTTCAAGGTGCGAGTCACCTTGCCTAATTTCTTCTTTGTAACGACCTTGGCATCCTCAACTTCTGCACGAAGTTCTTTAACTTCCCTTCGTAAAACGATCTGACTCTCCTCCATCCGAGCAATGCGATCGTCGATAGTAGCCTGCGCAGAAGGAGGAGGGCTCTCATCTGTATCCTGAGCCTCCTCTTCTGCCTCTTCCTGAGCTTCTTCCTGAACCTCTGCTACAGGTTCTTCTTCGTTTTGATCTTCCTTATCATCAAAGTCATCCTCGCTGTCCTCCTCGAGTAGATTTTCACGGTACTGCGACCCAATCTTCATCTTAACCATAGTCGACTCATCAATGGTATGAATCGAAACTGGCAATTCCGGCCCAAGTCTATAGGCAAACTCAAGCGCAATCTTACAAATCAGTCGGCCAAAAGGAAGCGACTCGGATGTTCTTCTTGACTTGGCTATGAGGATTATTTGTCGTAAAATGAAAGCGGCCATACATACGTTCTCTCCCTGGGCCACCAGATACAGGAAATCAATCATAAGGCGTGTACATTCAATGCGATTCGTCGACCTGGGATACACATTGTACGTGCAGATATGGTGTAGCAGGTGCAAATCATCAGACATATACATCGCCTTTAGGCTATTATTAGGCTGCCATGGAACCAACTTACCGTACAGAAACCTGGTGTGGCGATCTCGTTCACACCTACTCCTCAGGTTCTTCTCACTAGGATGAACATCACCAAGAGGCACGTTCAGAAGTCGCGCAATCAGTCGCACATCAATCGTAGCCATCCGATCTCTACCAAAAGGGATTTTAAACTGCAATGGCTCTAAGGTAGGATTCTGGATACTAGCGTAGAAGGCACGAACGGTGCTCACATTAGCACGAGCGTGAGCTTCAAAGATCGGACCCCAATGCACAGCTTCAATGCGCTTGAACAATAAAAATTCACCGAACAGTCGCCCTTCCACGTCTGCCTCAAATAACACTTTGCGATCAGTGTATTGGCTATGAGGCATCTCTGATAAAATTACTCGCCCAAGGTGAGCATGGGGATCCAAATCCCGCTTTGTACGGCACTCTAGGGCTGCAGCTGGACCTGCGGCGGTGCTTGAACTTGCGGCACCACCCCGCGGTCTTCTCGATTGAACAGGGTGACTTGGCCCAGCCTGGTCTATTGCAGTTTTTCTTTTACCCATCAAAGATATGATGGATGAGAGTGATAAAAGGCCTAAAATGGCTTCCACGAAAGCCATGGAAAATGGTAAAAATGCAGAGAAGTGGCTGTCCAATCTGGAAAAAAGAGATCTAGGCGTCGTAGAGGGATGCTTCAAGCTTCCCAAGGATGTATTTTCAAGGAGAAATGGAAATGGAAAAGTGGAATGGAGCACCTCACGATTTCAGCTCGATTTGGAGGTTTTTGGAGCTCCAAATGATGAAATCTTCAAGAGGAAGGGCTGTCAACTCCAAAGAAGTGATGGATGATGGTCGATTTTGGCCAAGGAGGGATCTAGAAGCGATTTGGAACCACAAAATTTGGGGGTGGTTGCTGAAAAATGAAAATAGGGCTATGGGGAGGGCTGTTTGTGAAGGAGGGGTGTGATTTGGGGGTTTTCATGGGACGGGACCTATATGGGGAGGGTATACATACGATTTAAGGGCGTGCGCCCAAAAATCATATCCATCTGGCCCACCTGTACGGCGATGCATTGCCGGATCAGCGATGGCATCGCCGACTGGTGGTGCATCCAGCCGGTGGGGCCAGATGGGTTTGGTCCCCCATGGTCCAAGGGCCCCAGATCTATATGGTTCGACCCCTGGTTCATGGTATTTTGGCCTATGAGAGCCCAAACATGTGTTCGGGGCTTTCCGGGACCATTCCGCAATCACGAATACCAAACCCTATGATGCGGAATATGAATTTGGGGTAGAAGGAGCTAGTAAATCCATCTAGCCTCTTATTAGCTAAAGAAAGTGAAGTTAGAATGGCCTTATGGCCATTTTTCATGAAATTTTACTATTCACTGTAAAATTTTGTGAAAGTATTATTTTGTGTTATTTTCACATTAGGTTTGATGCCTAACATGATTTGGATAATAAAGAAATGAAGATTTGAGTGGTGAGAGGAAGAATTTTGAAGATTTTTGGCGAAACGGGGTTTTTAAGCCCTGGCGATTGATTACAGGAGTCGTGGTCATCCCACGGCCCAAGAATTTACTTTTACGGGTTTAAAATCGTTCATAGGATGTCTCAACCTGACTCCCTACGGCTTAGAAGCTATTCGGGTTGCTTCACGCGACCCGAGATGCGTTACAGACTCGGTCGTGCGATCGATTCAAATAGACTTCGCCTATCTGCGAATCTGCGATCCTAGAAAAGTTTCGAGACCCTTCTCGCACCCACCTAAGTCAAACGGAAGTGACAGCGTACATCGCGAGACCATAACTCAGGCCCAGTATACTCTTATTCATGCTCTGATACCAACTTGTAACACCCTGAAAATTGGGGTCGTGTATAAACTCAACTCCCGAGTTTCAGACCGTCACTTATGCAAAAAAAATGATTATGATTCAATGTTGTCTGATTTAAAGCATTCACATGAGTAAAAGTATACCAAAACTGTAATTCATACCTCAGATCCAGTGATAAAAGCAAGCGAAAGACTGAACAATATATATATATATCACTGTATGGAAAAATAAAGTAAATCTCATCTGTCTCTAAGTATGAATACATCACTGAGTCTCATATACATATACATGAACAAAAGTAAATGTCCAAAACAGTCTCACTGAAGTCCCATCGATCCAGGTCGCCTATACGAAGCCATCGTGATACTGCATGTACGAGAACTCGTCCTGGTCCTCGTCAAAATCTGGCTCCACCTCCTGGATCTCAGCCTCACCTGCATCTACAACAGGGTCTGGTGGGTGTTGCAAACACCATCCTGTAACGTGGGAGTGAGTGATCAACTCAGTGGAATCATAGAGCAAGGATTGCATGTTCACAATTCAATCATGCGATAATAGTAAAGCAGTAAATCAGACAATCCTAATACTGTTGTTAATGCAAGATGACATGACGTGATGTATGCCCTCACCGACGATCTCCCTCATACGGCAACATCTTACGACCGCGGCATGCCACACTCCCTAGAGTGCTCCACATCTTCCAGGCACATGCAATGCTATGGTGATATGATTTCCAAGTTGTTATTAGTCCATTCAAACAGCAGGATTGGGAAACTAAGGTACTTCCCTTGTATCAATCCCAACACATATCCTGTCTAGGGTCGTCACTCCTAGTAATCTCATACGATGTATATTGAGTAGGTCACTGCAAGGGCTGCCAAGGCTGTTGCTCGCACTCAACGTACCGCTCCCCCATCACCTTATCAATACAGGCCTACCGTACTCTACTGCAACGGAAGGGTCGTCGCCTCCCGTGGACTCAGAATACGCTCGCGGTCACTACAAAGGACTCGTCGCCTGATCAGTGTAGGCCGACAGCTAGAATATAGTGTCCCATACCACCATAATCTGCTCATGAGTCATAAGTGCTCACTGGTCACTACGGGAAGGTTTGTGGGCCCAGTGTAGGCCGACAGCTCAACCACGGTGTCCCATACCACCATGCCCGGCTCATGAGTCTTTGTGAATCAAGGTACCATGGTTGACAGGGTTTACAATGGTAAGTTCAGTACCCTAGGTTCAAGCAGTTATGACTCATACAGGGTGAACATACAACGGCCAGTCGGGTTACTTGACGGGCTCGACTAGCACGATCGCATCTCAAGTCGAACGACATGAAGTGCGTAAAACACTTCACGTGGCCTAACCACTGCCGCCAACTCGCGTTCATCGACGCATCGTTCGTGGCAAAGATAGGCCAACCACGAACTTGCTCGGTTGCCGACTGCCTGGACTAAGTATAGTCCTAAACAATTATGAATCCACATCAGCAATCATGTGAGAGTATTGGAAATGAAATACAACCATGCGAGCATGTTAACACATGTTATAACACACAACTTAAGTAAATCTTCCAACGCAAGTATTTCATACATATAATGAAATCATGCATATAGCTAACATGTAGGAAACCATTTACATCATCATATTAATTGAGAAATCAATCTCAAACTAATTCATAACACTATATAATTCAATACATACTAATACAAGCATTTATACAAACACTTACACTACACACTTAAGTCTACATATAGTATTTCGACTCAAAGTATGCATTTAGGCGAATCTCTTCACCAAACTAATTATGCACGTATTCCTAACATTCTAATGTGACAAGAAGCCATGTCAATCATATCAGCAAAATATGAATGAAAACAGTACTTCCTACAAATGACTAAAATGCCCTGAATCTCATATTCTTCGCTGGTTTACGAAACAGGAAACGGACAGCATGTTATACATGTCAAACGGCGTCGCCGTCGATAATCTACTATTAAACGACATTGAAAGCGTTGGAAATAGTTAATCAAAGCGTCTAAAATCTGCACCTTTTCTCTTATAGGTGAAGCGATTCGAACGGAGCGTATACGCTTCGTCTACGGCGACTAGGCAACCTGATTTATAAGATCTATCAGCTAACATGCTATGGAATGAAAGGATCAGCAAATCAGCAATTAATTAGGGTATTTTCTTACCTAAAAAAGTGGAGAAATCACCGACAAAGTGATTGAGTTGCATGGCTTAATCGCGTGCAACAGGTGGCACGACAGCAGGAAAATTCTCTCATACTCTCTCTCACAATCTCTCACCTTTTCTCTCTCTCAAACTAGGGTTTTTCCCAAATTCGGATGAGAGAGAGGAATGAGAATTTCAACCCCTTTTATAAGCCCAAATGTGCCCGAAATAGGCTCGGGAACAAAGTTTACTTGATGTACATCCAAATCGGGGTTGTTTCGGTCCAAAAGACCATTTCTGGTGGTCCCCTGGCCGAACGCGATCAGACTTAAGTTCGTACATGTCGGATGTCGCTCACATCCCGTTTTCAGACCATCAGTGTTTGTAGATCGCACGTGGCGGTCCAGTTTCAGTTCAGTAGTCACCGCACGTAGATCAAGTCTACAAGTCTCATGATATGAAATAGAAATTTTTCCTGATCCGAGGGTGTAATTTGGCTGAATTCTGACGGTTAGAACGCTTAATACTGACGCGTCAAGTCGTGTGCCAGATTTAAATTTCAAATTCCAAATCTAACCCTATTCTCACTTTTTTCAGTTCGAGCTGAATGAAATAGCCTGTGAATATCGGTTGGACTTGATTTTCGAAATGATTGTCAAGTCCAGCTAGGTGGTTCTAACGGTCTAAGATTGTAAGTATCGGACTTTCGACACGCGGTCTAGATCCAATACAAAGTTTCAAAGAGGTCCCAAGAACAAACCGGTTTAGAGGTTGATCCGATGCTTTAGAGTATTATAGCATCGTTGGTTCTACTCGATTTGGGTCGTGTAGAACGTATTTAAAGCGGTCAGGGACTATTTCACAGCTACTCCAGCGTAGCGCTAGCTAACTTATGCTTAGTTTCTAAAGGAATTAATCCTAAGTGATTTCTTTGGCTATGGAATTGGGTTCAGAGCGATTTCTCAGGTGTTTTAGTCGACCCATTGCCTAAGGACGTCTAATCCTAGGTTGGCCAAAATCTGGGATGTTACAGATACTGTTGTTAATGTATGCATGAAATGACATGATGGATGCCCTCACCAACATACTCCCTCATACGACACCATCTTACGCCCGCAGCATGCTTACGTTCCTCAGTGCTCCACATCTTCCAGGCACATGCAATGCGATATGGATAATGATTACCGAGTTGTTATTAGTCCTTTTCATACAACAGGATTGAGAAACTAGGGTACCTTGCTTATATTAATCCCAACACAGATCCTGTCTAGGGTCGTCACTCCTAGTAATCTCATACGATGTTATATTTGTCAGTCGCTGCAAGGGCTGCTAGGGTTGTTGCTCACACTCGTTGCACCTCTCCCCCATCACCTTATCAATACAGGCTTAGTTGTATCCTTAAGACTGCATCAGGACTTGTCGCCCCCATGCGGTGTCAGGATAAACTCAAGGTCACTATAAAGGGCTCGTCACCTGATCAGTATAGGCCGACAGCAAGAATATATTGTCTCATACCACCATAATCTGCTCAAAGTAGGGTGCTCACTGGTCACTACGGGAAGGTTTGTGGCCCCAGCGTAGGGTGACAGCTCGACCACAGTGTCCCATACCACCATGCCCGGCTCATGAGTCTTTATGGATCAAGGTACCATGGTTAACAGGGTTTCCAATGGTAAGTTTAGTACCTTAGGTTCAAGCAGTTATGACTCATACATGGTGAATAGACAATGGCCAGTCGGGTTACTTGACGGGCTCGACTAGTAAGAGCGCATCTCAAGCTGAACGACATGAAGTGCATGAAACACTTCGTGTGGCCTAACCACTGCCGCCAACCCAAAACACGACTCGCGTTCATCGACGCGTCCTTTGTGGTACATAGAAACCAACCACGAATTCAATCCATTACCGACTGCCTGGACTAGGTCATAGCCCCAAGCATTTGTAAACCAACGTCAGTAAACACATGAGAGTAACAAGAATGCATATAAACAATACAAGCATGTTGTTACAGGTTATAACATACCACATAAGCAAATCCTCCAACACATGCATTTCATATATATAATGAAATCAATACATATAGCCAACATGATGGAATTTATATACATCAGCATATTATTGAGAATTCAATCTCAAAACTAATTCACAACACCATTTTACTCAATACATACTAATACAAACATTTATACAAACACTTAGTCTACACACTTTAGTCCACATAGCGTATGTCGACTCAAAGTACGCATTAGGGCGAATCTCTTCGCCAAACCGATCATACATGTATTTCTAATATCATAACACGATAAATTTACATGTCAAGCATTTCAGCAAAATACGGACGTATACAGTATTTTCTATAAATGCCTAAAATACCCTAAATCTCATATTTACCGTACATTTACGAAATGAAAAACGGACAGCATGTTGTACATGTCAAACGGCGTTGCCGTCAATAATTTACTATTAAACGACATTGAAAGCTTTGAAATCAGTCAATCTAAGTGTCTAAAATCCTCACCTTTTGCCTTAGACGTGTATCGTTTCGAATAGAACGTCTACGCTTTGTCAACGGCGTAAATGTGACCTAATGCACAAGATACATAAGTTATTTCGATATTTGAATCGAAAGAATCTCAAAACAGCAAGTAGTTAGGGTTTTTCTTACCTAGGAGTGCGTTGGAATCGCCGGGAAAGTGATTGGAGTGCGGTGCTTTGGCACGAGCAAAAGCTACAGCAAGTGGCGGGAATTCTCTCCCACTACTCTCTCAAAATCTCTCACTTTCTCTCTCTCTCTATCTAGGGTTTGTTGCAAATTCGGATGGGAGGGTTGTGAGAGGGTTTAAAGCCCTTATATAGGCTAAAACATAACCTAAATAGACTTGGGAACAAAGTGTACTTATTTTATGTCCAAATACGGACTGTTCCGTCTCAACGGAGCATTTCTGGAGGTCCCCTGGCCGAATGTGGTCGGACTTAAGCTCATGGATACTGGATCCTGCTCACATCAAGTTTTCAGTCCGGTAGTGTTCCCAGATTGCACGTGGCGGACCAGTTTCAGTTCAACGGCTACCGGTACTCGATCAGGGCCACAAGTGCGTTGACATGTAAGGGCCACCTATCCTGATCCGGGGGTAGAATTTGATCGAATTCTGACGGTCAGAACTCTTAGAAAATGTCGCACAAGCGACACGTGCCAGATTTCATAAATTTTAATAATTTCTAACATTTCTCACACTCTTCACTCTGGACTCAAGGAAATCGTCGTGGGATATCATTTGGACTTGATTTTCGAGGTGATTGTCAAGTCCAACTAGGCGGTCAGGATTATCTAAGTTCGGGGTAATCGGACTTTCGACGTGTGGTCCAGAGCCGATACAAAGTTTCAAGGTGCTCCCGAGAGCAATCGGGAATAAACTTTGATCCTAGGTTTTACGGTATTGTAGCGTCACTTATCCTATACGTTTTGACTCTAGCAGATCGTATTGAAAGTGATTGGTGAGAATTTCACAGGTCATCTAGTGCAGCGCTAGTTGATTCAATTTGGATTTCTAAAGGAAGTAGCCTTCATTGGTTTTTGTTTGAGATGAGATTTGAAGGGTGGAACGAGGGTGTTTGAAAAATGAAGAAGGAAGAGTTTGGAGGGGTGATGTTTGCCAAAAATTAGACATTTTGGTGAGAATGGAGAGCTTAGAGGGTCACTTTGTGAAGGAAGTACTATTTTGGAGGGATTTTAACGAATGCCCCACCTACCAGGGAGCTACCCTAGCCTCCAAACACCTCCAGCCTGAAGCCCAGACCCAATCGAGGAATTTGACCGGCGAAGCATCGCGAAATCGGCGATGCCATCGCCGACCAAACTCACATCTGGCGATGGCCACCCTATGGGGCTGGTTCCCCTTGCCCTAGGGACCCCAAATGTATGTTGCTCCCACCTTGGTTCATTATATTTGGGCTTGGATAGGCCCAAAACTCTATTTGGGGCGTTTCGGGGCCAATTTGTAAACCAGAATGAGTTTATGCATCATGTGGCATATGATTTTGGGGTAGGAGAGGATAATCCATCGAACTAACCCATCTATTTTGTTAGATTCCAAAAGGTTGAGGGTTGAAACCAATTTTACCCATTTATTTACTATTCACGGTAATTTTTAGCTTCCGTACTGTTCTTCATCATTAATACCCTATGATTGGTGTTCTTTACTATTTAAACTTGAGAAGTCATGTCTAATATGAAAGTACTTGGTGAAATTTGAAGAATGAGGTGGTGAATGGTGAGTTTTGAAGGAAATGGATTGAAAAGTGATTTCTTTGGGATTGGGATTGAGCTCTGAAAGTGTTATGGTTGACCCATTGCCTAAGGACGTCTAACTCCAGGTTGACAAAAATCTGGGGTGTTACAATCTACCCCCCTTAAAACAAAATTTCATCCCCGAAATTTGTCTAAGGGTAATAAAGAAAGACTAATCACTCTATACGTGGTAGGGTGTATACGATCTATATGAGTCTGATTCCTTTTGGTCTGTCCCCCTTAAAACTTACTTCTTTATGCATCAGTTACACATCCCAAAGGTTTACTAAAATTCATTCCTTTACCTATTTGACGTCTTGACGACAATTCCCATCTACTTAGAGTAAGATATATATTTTCATTGGTTGACCAGTACAGAGGGACGGTTGTAGTGGGCTTGATCCCGATACATCGAATGTCCGCCTGGCCAGGGTAGACAACGTTATATCCCTTCCTAATCCTGGTGGATCCTGGTCTTCTACTCGGTTAAGCAGTGAGTCCATTGGTAGTCGTCCAGGATTGAGGATTTGGGTCAAGCTGCGAATACTTCGCAGTTGTATATTTCAGTAACTCCGTATAGTCGATCACTCTAAAAGCTTAGGGAATGCCCATCATGAAAGGTTCAAATTTCCTATTTACGTCTTGGTCTAAAGAGTCCTCGTCTTGAGTTATATTCATGGAGGGAGTTAAGGGTTTCTATCTTTTTGTCTAACCTGGACCAGTTTCTTTCGATCCTGGGCCAGTGGGGAAGGGCCAACCACTCTTCCGCTACGCCACTCTGATCTAACGTCTATATTAGCTGACCTAACTAGATTGGATTCAATCCGTTCTACCCCCCTTAAAATAAAGTTCTACTTAGGGCTCATGAATCTATGTCTCGATCCGTATATCGGAATGAGGTGTAACTTTAGACCTATCCTTGACATGAAAGGGGAAACAACCTCTCGCGACATTGGTCTTCCTTTGTTAATGATGTGTTCTATGGCATTGGTACCTATGGTTGTAGAAAGAAGCCTAATCTCTATTGTGGTTGAGTTCAGGGGTAGGTATGAGTTGTGCCACGACATGTTTGGTAGGAGGGTGGGTTGGGATTAAAAATCGATTCATATACTTAAGAAAATGCGTCTTGTGTTGGAAAGTGTGAGATGGGATTTTCAAGTCCCATGATGATAAATTTTCAAGTGTAATTTGAAAGGAGATACCGGGATTTACTTCTAATTACCTACATCCTGAGCATAGTATTAGAGATCATGGGATATGCCCAATCTAGGGACAATACCGTTCACATGCATTTCTTGCTACTTTTACAATTCCATTGGCCCTAATCCTACCTATTACAGTTGGTCGAACGGGCCCTACATGTCCCAACATTTGGAGATTGAGAAGGTTATGAGACTCAAAGGTGTGGGTTCTGTGCCCAAATGAGGGGGTATAAAGAAGGTGAAGAGTTGTAAAGAATAGTGGGGATATGAGATCATTTCACATAGTCTCGGTTACACGTGGGCTATTCTACGGTAGTTAATCTTGCCCATCGGCGAAACTTGGGATTCTAATGTAGTTTCTAGATTCCATCGCCCCCTTATAAGTCAGAGTGCATCAGTGTGCGTTGTGTTACCATAACCCATGTCCAGTTTAATCCAAATCATGCTATGATACCATCTGTAACACCCAAAAAATTGGGGGTCGGGTAGAAACCCAACTCCCGAGTTCCAGAACGTCACTTATGCAACATAGATAATGATAAATGCATGTTGTCTGTAAAATGGCATTAAACAAGATTGAGACTAAGCCAAAACAGCATATCATACTCCAGAGACAGTTAAATTAGCAAGCGAAAGACTGTGATAAATACATAAAATATATAATTAATTGTAAGTCTCCAGAGTGTGAACATGTTACCAGGTTAATTAAATACATGTATACTCCAAAAATGGAAAGAAAAGAATATACATGTGTGCTCCAAAAATATAAAATGACAAGTGTCCAGACATCTACTCAACCTCCCTATAATCCCGTTGATCAGAACACAGAGGAGAAGTCCTCCTCATCATCATACAAGTCCAGCTCCACTTCTCAAGCAGCACCATCATCTGCAACTAAAATAGGGACTGGTGGGTGTCCGGAACACCATCCCGTAACGTGGGAGTGAGTGTTCAACTCAGTGGGAGAATAGAGCAAAGATTAGCATGTTATCAAATCAGTTACGCATTAATAGTAAAGCAAACAATCAAACATTCCTAAATACTATTGTTAATGTATGCATGAAATGACATGATGGATGCCCTCAACGACATACTCCCTCATACGGCACCATCTTACGCCCGCAGCATGCTTACGTTCCTCAGTGCTCCACATCTTCCAGACACATGCAATGCGATATGGATAATGATTATCGAGTTGTTATTAGTCCTTTTCATACAATAGGATTGAGAAACTAGGGTACCTTGCTTATATTAATCCCAACACAGATCCTGTCTAGGGTCGTCACTCCTAGTAATCTCATACGATGTTATATTTGTAGGTCGCTGCAAGGGCTGCCAGGGCTGTTGCTCGCACTCGTTGCACCTCTCCCCCATCACCTTATCAATACAGGCCTAGTTGTATCCTTAAGACTGCATCAGGACTCGTCGCTCTCATGCAGTGTCAGGATAAACTCAAGGTCACTACAAAGGGCTCGTCACCTGATCAGTGTAGGCCGACAGGAAGAATATATTGTCCCATTCCACCATAATCTGCTCAGAGTAGGGTGCTCACTGGTCACTACGAGGAGGTTTGTGGCCCCATCGTAGGCCGACAGCTCGACCACGGTATCCCATACCACCATGCTTGGCTCATGAGTCTTTATGGATCAAGGTACCATGGTTAACAGGGTTTCCAATAGTAAGTTCAGTACCTTAGGTTCAAGCAGTTATGACTCATACATGGTGAACATACAATGGCCAGTCGGGTTACTTGATGGGCTCGACTAGTAAGAGCGCATCTCAAGCTGAACGACATGAAGTGCATGAAACATTTCGTGTGGCCTAACCACTACCGCCAACCCAAAACACGACTCGCGTTCATCGACGCGTCCTTTGTGGTACATAGAAACCAACCACGAATTCAATCCATTACCAACTGCCTGGACTAGGTCATAGCCCCAAGCATTTGTAAACCAACGTCAGTAAATACATGAGAGTAACAAGAATGCATATAAACAATACAAGCATGTTGTTACAGGTTAAAACATACCACATAAGAAAATCCTCCAACACATGCATTTCATATATATAATGAAATCAATACATATAGCCAACATGATGGAATTCATATACATCAGCATATTATTGAGAATTCAATCTCAAAACTAATTCACAACACCATTTTACTCAATACATACTAATACAAACATTTATACAAACACTTAGTCTACACACTTTAGTCCACATAGCGTATGTCGACTCAAAGTGCGCATTAGGGCGAATCTCTTCGCCAAACCGATCATACACGTATTTCTAATATCATAACATGATAAATTTACATGTCAAGAATTTTAACAAAATATGGACGTATACAGTATTTTCTATAAATGCCTAAAATACCCTAAATCTCATATTTACCTTACATTTACGAAACGGAAAACGGACAGCATGTTGTACATGTCAAACGGTGTTTCCATCGATAATCTACTATTAAACGACATTGAAAGCTTTGAAATCAGTCAATCTAAGCGTCTAAAATCCTCACATTTTACCTTAGACGTGTATCGTTTCGAATAGAACGTCTACGCTTTGTCAACGGCGTAAATGCGACCTAATGCACAAGATACATAAGCTATTTCGATATTTGAATTGAAAGAATCCCAAAACAGCAAGTAGTTAGGGTTTTTCTTACCTAGGAGTGCGTTGGAATCGCCGAAAAAGTGATTGGAGTGCGGTGCTTTGGCACGTGCAAAAGCTGCAGCAAGTGGCGAGAATTCTCTCCCACTACTCTCTCAAAATCTCTCACTTTCTCTCTCTCTCTATCTAGGGTTTGTTGCAAATTCAGATGGGAGGGTTGTGAGAGGGTTTAAAGCCCTTATATAGGCTAAAACATAACCTAAATAGACTTGGGAACAAAGTATACTTATTTTATGTCCAAATACGGACTGTTCCGTCTCAACGGAGCATTTCTGGAGCTATTCTGGCCGAATGCGGTCGGACTTACACTCATGGATACTGGATCCTGCTCACATCAAGTTTTCAGTTCGGTAGTGTTCCCAGATCGCACGTGGCGGACCAGTTTCAGTTCAATGGCTAGCGGTACTCGATCAGGGCCACAAGTGCGTTGACATGTAAGGGCCACCTATCCTGATCCGAGGGTAAAATTTGATCAAATTCTGATGGTCAGAACTGTATTTTGGGGCATTTTGGGGCCAGTTTGTAAACCAGAATGAGTTTATGCATCATGTGGCATATTATTTTGGGGTAGGAGAGGCTAATACATCCAACTAACCCATCTATTTTGTTATATTCCAAAAGGTTAAGGGTCAAAACCCATTTTACCCATTTATTTATTATTCATGGTAATTTTTAGCTTCGGTATTATTCTTCATCATTAATACCCTAGGATTGGTGTTCTTTACTATTTAAACTTGAGGAGTCATGACTAATATGAAATTACTTGGTGAAATTTGAAGAATGAGGTGGTGAATGATGTGTTTTGAAGGAAATGGATTGAAAAATGATTTCTTTGGGATTGGGATTGAGCTCTAAAAGTGTTATGGTTGACCCATTGCCTAAGGACATCTAACTCCAGGTTGACAAAAATCCGGGGTGTTACACTCAACAATGGGCCTCATTCACATCAAGGTGAGCCTCAACAACGGGCCATAAATATGATACATGGGCACATCACATGGGCCATATGTATATCAAATGGGCCACACCAATTGGGCCTTGAATGCGTCACAATGGGCCTGACAGGATAGCCCATACGGTCCAGAATAAATGGACAGCATGAATATAGGACATATACAACATGGTGGGCATACAAGATAGACCCCACCCAATGGATAGTGTGTTTGCAATACACATCACGGTGGGCCCCATACATTCACAATAGGCGTCACTCAATCGACAATTAGGCCTGATAAAACACATGCTTCTGGTGGGCTTGAAATTTTATGGATGGTAAGGATAAAACATGTATCATGGTGGACCGTAGCCCATAAACAGCGTGCACACAAATCATAACTTAGGTGGGTCCCGTCCAAGTGAATGATGCTGATAAAATACATACACCATGGTAGGGCCCACCATCCATTGGATGGTATAGATATACTCATACATCATATTGTGTCTCAATAAATGGGTGGTATGGACATACAATGTATACATCAACATGGTATGTCCCACAAATGGACGGAGTAGATGGAATACATCATTGAGGTGGTGCATCTAGCACCGTCCCAAACAGCTGGACAGTGTGGATTTCATGAACATGTCATGTAGACCCCACTGCCTAGTGGGCCCACAAAAGAAAACTAAATAAAAGTAGGTGGATGGCTGGGTAAAACACTGCATCATAATGATGTCAAGGAGGCTTCAATGGTAGCTAGTCAATCTTCACTAACCACGAAAACGGTGAGGCCCACTGGAGTTATGAACCCAGATGATATTTGGGGTTTTTCATCAATCAGGTCACACGTGACCTACTCCACACATTGGATGGCAAATGAACATCATGGTAAGTTACACCGTCCAATGCTATGGATGGTGTGAATAAACATACATCGTGTGGGGTCCACGCCCTGTGGACGATGTGGACAGAAATATGCATCAAGGTGATCCCACATCCAGGGACTGGACAACATACATCAAGGTGGTCCCACGTCTAGGGACTGGACAACATACATTAAGGTGGCCCATCATCGTACATCTGGGCGGTGTGGATAAAATACATATCTCACGTGGGTCCCACGTGGGGCCCACCATAAGTTTATCTGTCATCCAATCCGTTGGTAAGGTCGCACTGACTCGGATTGTAGAGGAAAAAAATTTCATTAATGATCCAAAACTTCTATAATAACCCAAAAGGGTTTCAAGGCCAGTCGTTCAATCACACTATTCCTTGCGACGTGGGCTACTTGAGTTCCCAAAATGGCTGATTTTTGGGGGGCCCACTATGTAAGGCACGTATCCTAGTCCGTACTGTTCCGTCAACTCCCGCGATCCTCCTGGTCGAATTATGGCAACCTGCGACCGATGATCGACGTTTGCGCTTGACCCTAAGTCGTATCCTGTATATCTAAGTCGGTTCAATCCGAGACTTGTACCATCTCGATCGCACCGTCACCGCGGTTTCAATGCCGCAACTCGTGCACCGATCCTATACCCTGACTAAGAGATGTGAGTCGATGTTTATTTCAAAGAAAACCTTGTGCATTTGTAATCCCAAGAGAATCTCTACAACATGTCAAATCAATCCCATCAATCACCTCTCATGTCAAGAATAAAACCCCATCCCCAAGCAACCCTAAAGTCAAAGCAACCCATCCCTCACATGTCAAAGTACACATCACCCATTACTCACCTTTTCACCCATCACACCCATCCCTCTCTCTTACAACCTCTCTCTCTCTCTCTCATCTCTCTCTCCCATTCTCCCAAGCCAAAGAGAAGAATCGTCCATGGCTTCCATGGAGAAACCATGTGTGGCCCACCTTCCTATCAGCTAATCCCAACCTCTAAAATAGATCTCAACCGTTGAATCTTGTTCCCTTGAAGCTCTACAACGCGTTGGTGGAAGAATGAAAAAGATCCTAAAGTGGGTGATCTTGGATCTATATTTTATTTATTTATTTATTTTGTGATTAAGGGCCACATTGGTGGGACCCATTTTGATGTTTGTGTTGTAACAAGAGGGGCCCATAGTGGCGGGGTCCCTCTAAAATATACCGATTTCTCTCTTTCTCTCTCTTTCTCTTTTCTTTTGTGAGGTCTTATGGCCACCACAATTCAAAGATGATCCTGATCGTTTGATCATGAGGCCCACCTTACTGGACTGTCCAATGGACCGGATTGTTGCCCGTCCATCTAGACAGGCCAGAATGAAGGGAAATGTAGGTATCAGCTTGATGTAGGACCCACCTTTATATCTGAGTGGCTGTGGACCGTCCATTTATTGGACAGCGTGGACAGCCAGTAACGTTGGCTGCTGTAGTGACGTCATCAGTGTGGTGGGCCCCATCATGCGGTGTGTGGTATCCCGGCCGTCCATTGATGTGGACGCCTCCATTTGCATGTGTTGAATGCACACCGTCGTCCAGCAGTTGTTGCTGCTGGATGCTAGTAAAGTATAAATATCAGCTTTCTCCAAGCTTGTGGTCCACACGTGTGGATCCCACATGAGGTAGATGCCTTATCTAAGCCACCCATCTGCCCTAATGGTGGGACCCACCTTGATACACGTGTTATGTATCCCCACCGTCTAGGACGGTACAGTGGGCTCCAATATAATGTATGTGCCTCATTCCACACCGTCCAGACCTCTGGACAGTGGCTGATCACGAGGTATGCGTTATAGCTAAACCGTCCATCCATTTTTACTGGTGGCCCACCTTGGCGTGGACCCACATCAGTACACATGTGCTGGGTACACACCATCCATCTGCTGGACGTGTGAGGTCCACATTGAGGTATGTATGTCTACCGTCCATTTGAGGACGTGCTGGACTGAACTTAGCAGCAGTGGGGACCACCGTACCTAGCTGATGCATTGCGTCAGCAAATTCTGTGGGGCCCAGCGACGTCAACAAATTTTATGGGGCCTAACATTGATACATGGGTCTTATCCACACCATCCAAGTGGCTGGATGGTGGGACCCATGCCTTGATGTATCTGTTCTATCCACGCCCTCCATTATACGGACATGGGACCCACCTAGACGTACTTATTGTATATCCAAAACTTCTGTCCGTTTGGTGACAGTGGGGCCCACTTATGTTTGACATTAGCAAGCTATGTGGCCCACACATGATATATGTATTTTACTCATGTTGTTCATCAGCACCATCCTGGAAGTCATGTAGGGCCACTTGATTTATGGGTCTCACCCACGCCGTCTGTCCATCCGGATGTGGTCATGGACCCCACCGTGATGTAATATCCTGGCCGTCCAGGGCCTGGATGTTTGCAGCGATCAGAAGCTGCAGTGTTATAATATAATATTATATATATTTATATACATATACGTATCATACCATATGTGGTGCACCTATGTGGGACCCACCTTTATATACATTTCATGTCTGCACCGTCCAGGTTACAGGACGGTGGGACCCACATTGGATGGAATGTGCAAGCCGTCCATCCAGGAGCAGATAGCTGTTATATCGACGTCAACAATTCTGTGGGTTCGTCGTCAGCCATCTGACTTCAGCGGCTTTGTGGGTCCCACACACTCTATGTGTTTCATCTATACCGTTCATAGGATGATGGGACCCACCTTGATGGTGTGTTGTATATCCGCTCCATCCACGGGACCGTGGATACTACCATGATGTATTTATTTCATCCACACCATCCACATATATGAATAGTGCTATCCAATGTTTGGACAGTGCTGATTTACATAGACAATGTTTAGACAGTGTCAGGGGCTCCACCATGATGTATTTGTTATCCACGCCATCCTTCTTATATAATGCGGCCCACCTTGATATTTGTATTCTATATTTACACCGTCAACCGCTGGACGGTGTTATGTGGGGCCTACCATTGATGCATGTATTGTGTATCTTCGTCATCCGCCCCTTGGACGTGTGGCCTACCTTGAGGTACGTGTTGTATCCAAACCGTCTAACCATCTGAGTCACCCAGACTGTCCAGATCATGGGGCCTACCTTGATGTGTATGTGACCCAGTTGATGACGCCCGATGAAATGTAATTACGGTCCAGGCATAAGGCCAATTAAGATGTATTTACAGCCCATATATGAGGCCTAATGTGATGTATTTATGGCCCATTGGTGCGGCCTGTTGATGCGGCCAGCTTGATGTACATGAGGCCCATGGTTGTGGCCTAATGTGATGTATTCGAGGCCCATGGACGAGGCCCAATGTGATATATTCATGGCCTATAGACAAGGTCCATTGTGATGTATTAGGGCCCATGGGATGAGGTTCATTATGATGTATTAAGGCCCATGGGTTCAGGCCCATTATGATGTATTTGGGGCTCATGGTTTGAGGTCCATTGTGATGTATTAAGGCCTGTGGGCTGAGGCCCATTATGATGTATTTCTGACCCATTTGGCAAGGCCCATTGTGATGTGTTTCTGACTCATATGTTGTGGCTCATTGTGATACATTTTCAACCCATGTGATGAGGCCTATCTTGATGTTTTTGTGGCCCGCATGGCTAGGCCAATGTGGTGTATATGTGGCTCAATGTAAGGAATGTGCACCCGATATAATGTGTGATTTCACTATAATGCAGTTAATGATGTTATGGTAAGCCGTGCCTTGGGAGCAATGTTGGTTTGACGTCCACATTGTAAGAATAATGTTGGTTAAATGTCCGTATTATAACTCTCCCTAAGGCCCATTGATAGGCCCATACTTGTTGTGTATAGGCCGTTTAGGCCCATCTGCTTTGTAAGGATAGTTCATTACTTTATAATATGCTTAGTATAATCCCATGAGTCATGCCGATACGCATCATATGTATGCTTGATATGAGGAATGTTTAATCATAGTATAAGTCAATTGGGCTGAGACATTTACGGGACTCCTTATGAGATGGAGTGCCCCACATGGTCACGTGGTACACGCTGGATTGCTACATGATTTAACGGTGTGATTCATGCATCTCGCATGTGTGTGACATGATCATTATACGCCCTAGCGACATCAAGGCCGTGGCCTCCATAGGCACATCGTGGATGGCTAGATGGGACACCAAAAATAATTGGTTCTAGCACTGTGGGCACTTAGGATGTCCTTGGGTGAAAATCCCAGAACCTCCTTGGTACTAGGAGTTGCATCAACGTCTAGACCGAGTGGAATATGAGCATTGGTGCCTATACCATGAGGTCGTGTCTCCCACTGTGTCGTGGTCAGTTGGGAGGGGGTGTGGCCTTACCTGCCCGGGAGGAGGGGACAATGCTAGGTTGAGTATGACCAGCTCGTAAATGGGTCCACTATCGACGAGCCGAGTAGGTATTGGCAGACTGCTGACAGGCGGATAGTGAGGTCTCTTCCACTCACCTTGTTACCCGTGATGGGGCGATAATCTGGTTTGGAGTGTATTAGACCTCAGTGATTTTCCAGAGAGGAACCGTACTGATATGTGGACCTAGTGAGCAGGAGTTGCATACTCATTCATTCATCCATTCACTATCTACTTGGGCTGGTGGTGCGTAACTATTTATTACGTGTACTTTCACATGGCCAGGATTTTGGTTGGGCGCTCGACTAACCTGAGATCAGGAGTTTACCATATTGAGTCTGACTATCCAAATTTAAGTATGGGACTGGTTTGGATAGAAGCCCCTTGTGATGGACCCCGTAGCCTACGATACTACGTACTATCATCCCGACTTCACATTCCAGCATGGTCATTTCATTCGCAGCGCATATTACATTTCATCCGTAGTACTTAGCATTTTGGGTTGTTATGTTTTCTATACTTTTATGGCTTAGACAGACTTAGCAGGATTTACATATTACATTGTACCCTCAGCATATGATATTTGACTCACTATGATTCCGTATTGCATATTTTGATATTACTCATGGACTTACAAGTATATTTTTGCTTACTCTGATATCGTATGATTCATGATCTTGCATGTATTCTCGATATTGTATGATTATAACATTGCATTGGATATATGGCATGTGCATTGCACACACTTTCACTACTCTCTAAGCTTTCTATAAGCTTATGCACGATAGATGTGTGTAGGTGACGTTAGGTTGCAGTAGTGTTGAGCTTGGAGCGTGCAACTGTCTTCTGGAGCTTTGATTTCGTTATATGTATTTCCCTTTCGGTATTGTATTCAATTGATTATATTAGTGGATATGTGATGATGATGTTGCCTTTGTGAATTGGGTATACTTGTGGTTATGCTCCATTAAAAAAAATCATTCTGAAAATCCTCCTTGTAGGATCCCAGGATTGGAATCTGGCGTATGAACACTGGGAGCCGAGAATGGGGTACTGCGGAGGTTGTCGACACCGAACTCGGTGATCGGGATTCCTGTGAATCCAATTTTTGAGTTTGGGGCGTGACACACTATCCCAAAGAGGACCCAACAAATGTATGGTGTTGATGTGCAACACATCATGGTGGGTCCCACGGCTAGGACCCACGTCCCAGCCGCTTTTCACGCCCAGTGCCTCAGCAATAGCAGCAGGTGCTGCTCTCTCTCTCTCTCTAATTTTTTTTTAAACAAAACAGTAATTGCAGAGTTTTTCATACATGGGGCCCGCATCCGAAGAATCCAACCTAGCCATTGGATTCCATGGCTCAAGATCGAATAAACAAGCCCAATATTCAATACGTTTTGGGGGTGTAGAAAGATCATAGTGTATTTTAATGGTGAAAACCACTGTTTTCTAAGCTATGGCCCGCTAGATAGTCGGATTGACTTTATTTTTTCGACTCAACACCTAAAATGAGCTTGGGAATGGAATGCACGGCGTGGATTAAACTTATACATAAAAGTGGGGCCTACATGAGCGACCCACTCCGAGGCTTGAGCCAAGCCAATATTTTAGTTTTTCCTAGTTCACGTCCAGCATCCCTAGACGCTGGACGGTTTGGGTATAACACATACATTTGAGTGGGCCCCACCTAAAGACGTGGGCCACACCAAAAAGGGTTGGATGACGTGGGTAATACATGCATCAAGATGGGATTCATCCGGGTGGGGCACACGACCACATCATCACACACAAAAATAAATGAAAGAAAAGGAGAGGGAGAAAGAGAAAGAAAGAGGGACACGTGTGATGGAGGGCTCTACCACTATGAGCCCTCCCTTGCATTTAATCAAACATCAAGTGGGTCCCAATACAAGTGGGCCCACTAAATCAAGACGGTCTAGATGACCTCATTTTTTATAAGGAAAATAAATATCATGATGGGGTCCATGGAGAATGGCCCCATTATGGAATGATCATGAAAATTAAAGTGGGTCATCAGACACATCTAGGGTCCAAAGTGAGATCCATACCATCAATCGGTAGGCCTCACTTGGCCCATCATCAAAATATGAAAATCTAGCCTATAGAAGCACCCACAAACAATGAATATTCACCCACCTTTGATCTCTTCTTCCTTCTTCCGCCTATACGTTCTATAGCTCCAAGGAAATAATTTCAACGGTTGAGATGAGGCTTGGATAGTGAAGATGGGAGATAGGAAGGTGGGCCACACATGGCTTCTCACATGGAGAGCTTGGACGTTGGATGCTCTCATGGGGTTTGCTTGAAAAATGAAGAAATGAGAGGGAGAGGATGGGATGTAAAGAGAGAGAGAGAGGGAGGGGGATGGGTGAGTGAGTGATGTGTGATATGTACTTTGACATGTGAGGGATAAGTTGCTTTAACTTTGGGGTTACTTGGGGATGGGATTTGTACTTGACATGAGAGGTGATTGATGGGATTAATTTGATATGTTGTAAATATTCTCTTGGGATTACAAATGCATGATGTTTTTTGAAATAAAAATTTTCTCACATATCTTAGCCAGAGTATCGGATCGGTGCGTGAGTCATGGCGTTGGAACGACAGTGACAGTGCGGTCGCAATGGTACAAGTCTCAGATTAGGTCGACTCAGATCTACGGGATACGACTTAGGGTAATTCGCAAGCATCAATTATAGGTCACAAGTCACTAGAATTTGTCGGGAAGGATCGCGGGAGTCGACGGAACAGTACAGGCTAGAATACGGGTTTTACAGCTCTCTCCACCTAATAAAAATTTTGTCCTCAAAATTTAAAACACGACACAACCAATACAGAGCTCAACCAAGGGAGAAAAATCCTATTCAAACACAACATGCCAACATAATCAATCACTTAAGAGATGGGGACAACGCCTGTGAATCTCAGCTTCCTGCTCCCAAAACGCCTCATCAACACTACGATGATCCAACAAGACCTCGGATCCTGATCAGAAATGATCGAAACTGAAATACTATGTAGCCTTACAATCTCAATGGTAGGAAGCTATATCAAAAAATCTCTAAGTTATTTAAACTTTTGGATCTAACGATTCTAAGTTCTCAATAATCATAGAGTGAAAAGGTCGCTATCAGTAGATATGTGATGTTATCTTTAGGTATTCTCAAGTTATGCTCTGATACCAACTTTTGTTATGCCCTAAACCCAAAAATTAGATTCATAAGAATCCCGATCACTAAACCCGGTGCCGATAGCCTCCGTAGTACCCCATCTCGGCCCCCAACGTACATATGTCGGGTTCCGATCCTAGGATCCTACAAGGAGGATTTTCCAACATACGTTTGTCTCATGAGAAGCATAACCACAAGTATAACCAAATCATAAAGGCAACATCATCATCACATATCCACTAATATAATCATTTGAATACAATGTTGAAAGAAAAATACATATATCGAAATCAAAGCTCCAGAGGACAACTGCACGCTGCAAGCTCAACGCTGCTGCAACCTAACGCCACCTGCACGCATCTATCACGCATAAGCTTACAAAAGCTTAGAGGGTGGTGAAAGTGTGTGCACATGATAAGTATCAAGTATACCATAATGCCCATAAATCATATATCATCGGAATAAGTGAAAATACCGACAAGATCATGAATCACACGATATCGAAGTAAGCGAAAATATACTGGTAACTCCATGAGTGTTATTAGTCGTTCTAAGGCTATGCGATGCAAGACATAACAAGACAATAACAGATGTTGAGGATGCAATGCAATATGCAAATCCTGACGAGCCACGAATACCATTAACATCATCTAGACTATATAAGTGCAAAAACATAGTAACCTAAAATGCTAAGTACTGTGGATGCAATGTAATATGCGGTGCGAATGAAATGACCATGCTGGAATGTGAAGTCGGGATGATAGTACGTAGTATCACAGGCTATGTGGTCTACCACAAGGGACTCTATCCAAACCCGTCCCATAACTAAATTTGGATAATCTGACTCAATGTGGTAAACTCTTAATCTCATGTTAGTCACACGCCCAACCAAAATCTTGGCCATGCGAAGGTACACGTAACAAATAGTTACACACCACCAGCCCGAGTGGATAGTAAATGAATGAATGAATGGATATGCAATTCCTACTCAATAAGTCCACATATCAGTATGGTTGCTCTCTGAAAAAATTTCTGAGGTATATTACACTACACACTGACTGCCTCCTCCCTAGCTGCACAGCCCCACAAGTGAAAGAGACCTCACTATCTGCCTAGCCAGCAGTCTGTCAATACCTACTCAGCTCATCGATAGTGGATCCATTTACGAGTTGGTCATACTTAGCCTAGCTTATAGCCCCCTTACTCAGGTGGATAAGGCCACACCCCCTCCCAACCAACCACGACACAATGGGAGACACAGTTTATTGGTATTCGGTACTTAGGCGCTCATGTTCCACTCGGTCTAGACTTTGAGGCACCTCCTAGCCTCAAAATTTCTGAGATATTCACCCAAGGACATCCTAAGTGCCCACAGTGCTAGAACCAAGTATTTTCGATATCCCATTTAGCAATCCATAATGTGCCTGTGAAGGCCACTACCCTGATGTCGCTAGGGCTTACAATGATCAAGTCACATGTATGCGAGATGCATGAGTCACACTATCCAGTCATGCAGTAATCTTGCGCGTACTACGCGATAATGTGGACACTTTATCTCATAAGGAGTCCCGTAAATGTCTCAACCCAATGGCTTATGCTATGATCAAACATTCCTTATATCAAGCATACATATGATGCATATGGGAATGAATCATGGAGTTGTACTAAGCATTTTATATGGTGATAAACTATCCTCAAAATGAAGATGGGCCTTAATGGCCTACACACAACAAGTATGGGCCTATCAATGAGCTCTAGGGAGAGTTATAATGTGGACATTTAACTAACATTATTCTTACAATGTGGACGTCAAACCAACATTGCTCCCAAGGCATGGCCTGCCATAAATGTCATTACATAACCCATTGTAACGCCCTGAAAATCGGGGGTCGAGCATAAACTCCAATCCCGAGTTCCAGAACATCACTTATGCAACATTTTCAATGATGGATGAATGTCGGCGGTAATAGTACATAAAACATGAGGTGGATTAAGCCAAAACAGCATATCATACTCCAGAGACAGTTAAATTAGCAAGTAGAAGAATGTGATAGATATATAGAATATATGAACTGTTGTAGGTCTCCAGAGTGTGAACATGTTACCAGGTTAAACATATACATGTATACTCCAAAAATGATCAAAAAGAATATACATGAGTGTGTAAATAAAAGGCAAAATACCAAGTGTATTGACATCTAATCAATAACCCTGTAACCTCGTCAATCAGAACCTGCATATAGGAGGGATCCTCCTCATCATCATTAAATTCGGCTCTACTTTGCAAGAATCGCCACCATCTGAAACTAAAATAGGGACTGGTTGGTGTGCGCAACACCGTCCCATAACGTGGGAGTGAGTAGCTAACTCAGTGGAATCATAGAGCAAAGGTTAACATGTTATCAAATCAATCAAGCGATAATGGTAAAGTAAGCAATCAAACATTCCTAAACACTGTGATTAATGCAAGAATGAAATGACATGATGGATGCCCTCACCGACATACTCCCTCATGCGACACCATCTTACGTCTGCGGCATGCTTTCTTCCCTCATGCTCCACATCTTCCAGGCACATGCAGTGCGATATGAATATGATTACCGAGTTATTATTAGTCCTTTTCTTACAGCAGGATTCAGAAACTAGGGTACTTCCCTTATATCATTCCTAACAAGGATCCTATCTAGGGTCGTCACTCCTAGTAGTCTCATATGATGATATATTTCTAGGTCGCTGCAAGGGCTGTCGGGGCTATTGCATGCACTCATTGCTCTGCTCTCCCATCACCTTATCAATACAGGCCTAGTTGTACTCTTGTTGCTACGGAAGGGTCGTCGCCTCACCTAGACTCAGAGTACACTCGAGGTCACTACAAAGGGCTGTCAAGGTTGTTGCTTGCACTCGTTACACCGCTCCCCCATCACCTTATCAGTGTAGGCCAACAGCAAGAATATAGTGTCCCATACCACTATAATCTGTTCATGAGTCTGGGTTTCTCACTGGTCACTACGGGGAGGTTTGTGGCCCTAGCGTAGGCTGACAGCTCGACCACGGTGTCCCATACCGCTATGCCCGGCTCATGAGTCTTAGTGGATCAAGGTATCACGGTTATTAGGGTTATCACTGGTAAGTTCAGTACCCTAGGTTCAAGAAGTTATGACGAATACAAGGTGAACATACAACGGTCAATCGGGTTACTTGATGAGTCTGACTAGCACGTGCACACGTTGAATTGACCGACATGAAGTGCACAAGTACTTCGTGTGGCCTAACCACTGCCGATGACTCTAGTACGACTCGGGTTCGTCATACACATCCTTCGTGGTGAATAGAATCCAACCACAAATTCTAAACTGTTACCAACTGCCTGGACTAGAGTATAGCCCCAACCACATGTAATCTAAATCAATAATCATATGAGAGAGACAGAATTGAAATACAAGAAATTCAAGCATGTTATCAGCACATTATATCATACATCATAAGCAGTTAACCATACACGAGTACTTCACACATAAGGTAATCAATTGAAATATAACAAGCATAGAGGAAATCATGTACATCATCACATTAGTTGAGAATCCAGTCTCAACGCTAATCTACAACACCATCTACTCAATACTTACTAATACATACATTTATACAAACACTTAGACTACTCAACTCCAACGTACTTGACGTATGTTGATTTCAACATATAATATGACAGATCCTTATATCAATGAGTTGTCTAATACACAACAATCATGTTCTTACATTCAAAATATATGGCAGGCATAAATCATATTGATTTAGGCATTTCAACAAACACTTAGTCTACACACATTAGTCTACATGGCATATGTCGGCCAATATGTGCATTAGGGCGAATCTCTTCGCCAAACAGATCATACACATATAACTAGTATAGGTACACGGTAAATACTCATGGCAATCATATTAGAAAAATACGTACATATACAGTATTTCCTACAAATACCTAGAATACCCTAAATCTCATATTCTTCATACGTATTCGAAATGAAAAACAGACACCATGTTCTACATGTCAAACAGCATCCTTATCAGCAATCTACCATTAAACAGCAATGAAAGCTTTAAAAATAGGTAATCTAAGCGTCTAAAATTCGCACCTTACGTTGTAGAAGCGTAATGAATTGAATAGGTACTCTACGTCGTCGTCAACGACTGATTGGCAACCTACAACACAAGGTGAGTTAGCTACTTAGTTACTTGTACCCATAGGAGCCTTAAAACAGGTTAGGGTTAGGGTTTTCTTACCTAGAACGAAACCAGAATCGCCGGAATAACGATGTAGGTGGATGGCTTTGGCACGTGGAGCAGCAGGGAAGAATCCCTGGGAGAAACTCCAACTCTCTCTCACTTTCTCTCTCTTTTCTCTCCTCTCTCTCCTAGGGTTTTTCCCAAATTCGTATGGTTTAGAAAGCTAAGGGTTTAAGGCCCTTTTATAAGCCCAAACAATACCAAAACAGACTTTAAGTCAAGGTATACTTAGGTTATGTCCAAATACGGACTGTTCCGTCTCAACGGAGCACTTCTGAAGGTCCTGTTACTAAATGCGGTCGGACTTAAGCTCATGGATACTGGATCCTGATCAAGTTAAGTTTTCAGTTCGATCGAGTTTCCAGATCGCACGTGGCGGACCAGTTTCAGTTCAGCGGTCACCGAAACTCGATCAGAGATTCCAAGTACACTGACTTGAGTGGGAAATGTTTCCTGATCTGAGGGTGTATCTGGGTCAGATTTCAACGGTCAGAACGCTTAAAAATAACACGCAAGTGAACCATGCCAGATTTCATAAAAATGTATTTAATTTTCTAAGTATTTACCTTTTTCTCACTCTCATCACTCCGGACTCAGTAAAATGGTGCCAGGATATCGGTTGGGCTTGATTTTTGAAATGATTGTCAAGTCCAACTAGGCGGTCGTAATTGTCTAAGTTCATCACTATCGGACTTTCGACGCGCAGTCTAGATCCAATACAAAGTTTCAAAGGGTTCTTGAGAACAAACAGGGTTAGAGTTTGATCTTAGGTTTTAAGGTAACGTAGCGTCAACGATTCTATAGGTTTTGGGTCCTACAGATCGTATTTAAAGTGGTTGGTGCTAATTTTGCAGGTAATCTAATGTAGCGCTAGTTAATTCACGTTAAATTTCTAAAGAATTTCATTCTAAATGATTTCTTTGGCTTTGGAATTGGGTTCTAAGAGGTTACCAAGGTGTTATGGTTGACCCATTGCCTAAGGACGCCTAACTCTAGGTTGGCAAAAATCTGGGGTGTTACACCCATGGTGGAATCACACAATGCAATGGACCTTATAGACATCCCATTGGGCCTCGACCTATGGGCCTTGAATACATCATAATGGGCCGTATAACATGAGTCCCATATATATATCAAGATGGGCCTCATACACAAAAAGGTGGGCCTTAACAATGCGCCATAAGTACATCAAGATGGCCTCCTCAAATGTGCCTTGAATATGTATTAAGGTGGGCCTCAACAATGGGCCTCATTCACATCAAGGTGAGCCTCAACAATGGGCCATAAATTTGACAAGTTGTCCACATCACATGGACCATATGTATATCAAATGGGCCACACCAATTGGGCCTCGAATGCATCACAATGGGCCTGACGAAATGGCCCATATGGTCTAGAATAAATGGATAACATGAATATAGGACATATACAACATGGTGGGCCTATAAGATGGACCCCACCAAATGGATAGTGTGTATGCAATACACACATCACGGTGGGCATCATACATTCACAATAGGCATCACTTAATCGGCAATTAGGCTTGATAAAACACATACTTCTGGTGAGCCTGAAAATTTATGGATGGTAAGGATAAAACATGTATTATGGTGGATTGCAGCCCATAAATGGCGTGCACACAAATCATAACTTAGGTGGGTCCCATCCCAAGTGGACAATGCTGATAAAATACATACATCATGGTAGGGCCCATGATGAGGGTCAAATATTGCATATCAGACCCCGATTATTGCTTGATTTTAAGAACATGATAATGTTTAATGTCATATTTTAATTATGTTTTTGTTACATGATGTAATCAGGAGCGTGGATTGAAAAAAAGTACTACATGTGTGGATTTGACACTCCAGAGTCACCAAAGCAAGGGACGGAGTCCAGAGGACCAAGATCAAAGGATATACATGCCAGGGATCCGAGGAAATCAAGCCGTTCACGTTAAAGAGTCCTAAAATTGGTCTAAAATGTAAGATTACATGGTTCCCGCC
Organism: Magnolia kwangsiensis; assembly: GCA_037074715.1. Taxonomy (NCBI): domain Eukaryota; kingdom Viridiplantae; phylum Streptophyta; class Magnoliopsida; order Magnoliales; family Magnoliaceae; genus Magnolia; species Magnolia kwangsiensis. Next base: position 54,663,318 of record CM073575.1, on the reverse strand, counting down.
ATCTGATTAACATGAGACTTCATACATGGGATGAGGCTCATAAATTAACTGTACACGTAAAATTTCATCTATTGAAGATCTTGAGAAGTAGGCCAACAGACAAATCAGCCCATAAATCTCTAATTTGGGGCCCACTTGCTACCTGGATATACTTCAAAATTAGTTTTGATGGTTTAAATAATACGTGGAAAAGGATGGTCGGTGCAGATTTCTGAGAAACATCACGATGGACCCTGTATACATGGCGTGCACATAGAGCACGTGAGTGCATGCCGTGCACTATACCCATGAATGCGGTCAGCGAAAATTGACCCGTGCCCGCCAGCGAACAACTTCCAAAAGCAAAAGTTTTTGTTTTGTGTAACCGACGTTGGCTAATTTTGTGAATGCTTGTGGGCCCCAGCCTTAGCCCGTACGGTCGATCCAATCCATCCATCTTGTAAATGGCTTTGAGCACTACATAACCATGCTGACCTTTCACACCCATGCATACTCACTTGTGTGATACAGGGGCCACAAACGGACCGCCCTGCGACATTTAAAAGTGATTTTTGCGTGATTTATTCTCTGAGATGCTATAATGGACATTTAAAGCCATCCATTCTTAACTGAAATTTCATCTTGAATCTAATGGATGGGGTGGTTTTCCCTGAAAATGCTTCTGTGGGGCCCACCGATCACGATAGCGAAAGAGTGTGAAAGCTTTCGCAGTCCGTGAAAAGCGAATTTCCAGGCGGTTGTGGGCCATCATCTTTGATCATATTGCTGATTCAAGCCATCCATCATGTAGAGCAGTCAAAAAAGCCCCAAGAGACGTTGATTTTACAGACATAATACTAGGAACACGAGAGTTATGAAGCCCTGAACTTGGCTGCGAAAAGGCTTTCGCTACGCGTGCGACAGCTTTCCAAATCCAATTTCCACCACTCCAACCACTCCAACAGCTATAAAAAGAGCTGCAAAACATGGATGAGAGGGAGCCAGAGCTTGGGGAGAGCTAGGGAGAGGAGAAAGAGGAGAGAGAGAGAGAGAGAGAGAGAGAGAGAAGAAGGAAGAAGAGAGAGAAGGGAGATATTTTTATTATTTAAATCTTATATTTCCTTCTTTTTTATTTAATTTTATGGATTTCTAATCTTGTAGCTAGGGCTGAGATGAAGCCCCTAATTTGAATAACTCTTGTATGTGTTGAATTCATCTAATTTGATTTATTTATTTCTTTTTCTAGTGTGGTTAACTAAAATTTTTGTACTTCACCATTCTATGAGCTTAACCAAAGTCTAGATATGGATGTTGTTTGGAATCTTATCTAGGTGCTCGTGTCTGACCATGAATAGGTTTCCTATAGAGGAAGAAATAGGAATCTACATCTCTCCATGCCTGACCAAGGATGGAAAGATGTGATCCATATGCTCTAATGGATTATACATTCTGTGTGCCCGACCAAGGACATAGAGTGTGCTTTATTTATTTTGATATTAATCTAAATTAGGGTGAATCATCAGGTAAAACAAGGGTTATAATAATTAGGGGTGGATTCGAAAGTGCGAGTCTTCTCTTTAATTGAATTTTCCCTATTGCTCTCGGTTACTTTTCCATTAATTTTTGTTAAGTTTATTTAATCACTAGCTCAAATATTTGTTGGATTAGTTAAGAAGAGTCTCAAATTTTGAATTGCGACAACCAGTCCTCGTGGGAACAATCTCATAATACGTACCGTATTTACAATTGATTCGTATACTTGCAAGTTTAAAATCATTTAAATCAGGTTGGTTTAAATAAAACATCAAGTTTTTGACACCGTTGCCGAGGACTGTTTCGGTCCAAATTGGATTTAAGATTCTTTCTTATCATAATTCATAACTTTAGGAATTTTCTCACATTATTTTAGAAAATTTAATTTGTTTTTGTTTTTATTTTTATTTTTTACAGGAATTAAAGAAGGAAGCTGTTAAATAAGATTGTCTTCAGAAGGAGAAGCTCCCAAATCTTCAAACATCCATCATCTCCTTTTTCGAGTTCTTTCTTCCAATTCTTGTTTACATAGTTTTATTTTATTTTTAGGAATTCATAATTTTTAGTTCTAGTTATTTCTCTTAGGCTACATCTTAGTTTAGTTTTCTTTCTTACATTGCAATAACATAGTTTATGCTAGGACGTAGATCTCTGAACATAGAATTAGCATCGTTTAATCCTGAAATAGAAAGAACCTTTCATAGTAGATTTAGAAACATCCTATTTGAAATGGCGGAGGAAAATGGAACTAAAGCTCTTAGAGATTATTCAGCTCCTGTCCAATTCAATGCGCCTTCATGCGTAGTGTTGCCACCCACCACTGCAGCACACTTTGAACTTAAACCAGGGTTCATACAGTTGTTACCGTCTTTCTATGGTTTGGACAAAGAGGATCCATATCATCATGTAAAAGAATTTCTAGACATTTGCTCTACCTTTAGGTTTCAAAACTTCTCAGATGATTCGATCCGTTTGCGCCTTTTTCCTTTTTATTTGAATGATAAGGCAAAAGCATGGTTGAATTCTCTAAGAGTTGGGACGATCACTACATAGGACCAACTGTGTAAGAAGTTCTTAAATAAGTTCTTCCCTGTTCACAAAACGAATGCTCTCCGTAGAGAAATTACTAATTTCACACAAAAAGAGGGTGAGCACTTTCATGAATGTTGGGAAAGATGGAAGGACTTACTTCTTAAATGTCCGCACCATGGTTTTGAGAAGTGGTAACAGGTTCAATACTTCTATGATGGTTTGACACCCCAAAACCATCGCATGGTTTATGCCGCCAGTGGAGGGTCATTCTTGACCAAAAGTGATGTTGAAGTGCAGAATTTCTTTGAAACCTTTTGTGAAAACTCCCAGCAATGGGACTACTCAAATAGAGGTGAATGAAGTCCCCAACCATAGAAGAAAGGTGGTATATATGAGATAGGAGTTATACCAGATTTTTATGCCAAAATTGATAGCCTAACACAAAAAGTTGATGCTTTGATGTTAAATAATAGTCCTCCAAAAACAACTCAAATCGAGTCATGTGCCATATGTTCCAATCTCTCCCATCCTACGCAGTCGTGTCCATCTGGTGTAGCATTCTCGAAATTTCTCTCTGAACAAGCATATACTATGAAAACCTTTTGGAGACCTAGGAATGATCCTTACTCAAACACCTACAATCTAGGGTGGGCTAAGCATCTAAATTTTTCTTGGGCAAAAGGACCACAGTAAGGAGGACCATTTGAAAATCCTCATATGCAACCTTACCCCCAAGTTGATAGTCAACAGTTTCAATAGTTTTCGTAATATCAACAAGTGCCTTCACAATCTAGGAAACCATCTCTTGAGGATACACTCAATCTTTTTATGTAGAGTTCACTTCAATTTCAAAAAGACACTCAACAAAATTTACTAGCTAACCAATAAAACTTACATGCAAATGCGCAATCCATTGCCACGCTGGAAGTACAATTGGGTCAACTTGCTGCCACATTGAGTGAGAGAGAGAAGGGCAAGTTCCCTAGTCAACATATGGCAAATCCAAAAGGAGGGTATGAGATTGACTCTAATTCAAACCAAGAATAATATCATGAGCAAGCCAAATCAATCATTACCCTTAGGTCCGGCAAACAGATCGAGAACAAAGTAAAGATGCCTAAGGAAGAATCAAATTCCAAACCGGAGGACCAAAATGAAGCAAAAAGACATACTAGTGCATCCAAAGTCCAAAAGCACTCTGACCCTCTAGAAACCACTCATGTGCCACCTATGTGTATAAAGCACCTTTTTCCCAACGTCTGGCACCAGTTAAGAAAGGAAACAACTTTAATAAGATATTGGAGATGTTTAAGCAAGTGTAAATTAACATACCATTGCTTGATGCTATCAACCAAGTCCCTGCTTACGCTAAGTTTCTTAAAGATTTATGCACTCAAAAGAAAAAGATGCATGTTCACAAGAAGGTCTTCCTTGTAGAGCAACTCAACTTCATGATTCAAAACAACACCCCTCCTAAATTTAGGGATCCAGGAGGTCCTACCATTTCTTACATTATAGGAAATCATAAGGTTGAGAAGGCATTACTTGATTTAGGGGCCAGTGTTAATTTGTTACCATATTCTATATATGATCAGCTAGGACTTGGTGAGTTGAAACTAACTAAAATAACACTACAACTAGCTGATAGATCTATCAAGGTGTCCCGTGGTGTTATTGAGGATGTGTTAGTCCAGGTTGATAAGTTTTATTTTTCAGTAGATTTCATCGTTCTAGATACTCAGCCTGTCCAGAATCCTACTAATCAAATCCTAGTTATTCTGGGACTTCCATTCTTAGCCACATCCAATGCTATCATAAATTACAGGAATGGAGTCATGAAGTTGTCTTTTGGTATATGAAGATAAAGCTCAATGTTTTCGATGCTAAACAGCAACCAACAGACTCGGATGATATATTTGAAGTGGACGTGATTGAGAGTCTAGTGCATGAATCTTTCCTTCAATCTTCGGAGGATGCACTTGAGACTTTCTTAACATATTTTGGTATGGATTTTGACATAGAAAGTTTCATCCAGGAAGTCAATGCATTCCTTGACTCTAATCCTATAATGGACACTACAAAATGGAAAGCAAAAGTGGAACCTCTTCCACCATCTGAGTCTAAACTAGTCCCATCTATTGAAAAACCACCTGAACTTGACCTTAAACAATTGCCTGAAAACCTTAAGTATGCTTTTTTAGGTCCTTCTGAGAACCTGCTTATCATCATAACTTCTAACCTTGATAAGGAATAGGAGGGTAAGTTGCTTAATGTTCTTAGAGAACATAAGGCAGCTATTGGGTGGACAATAGTGGACATAAAGGGAATAAGCCCCACTGTGTGTATGCATCGTATTCATCTTAAAGAAAATGAAAAAATGCCACGTGAAATGCAAAGGAGGCTTAACCCTAACATGAAAGAGGTCGTTTGGGTGGAGGTGCTTAAGTTATTAGATGTTGGTATCATTTACCCCATTTCAGATAGCACATGGGTCAGCCCAGTTCAAGTTGTTCCCAAGAAGTCTGGAATTATAGTGACAAAAAATGATGATAATGAATTAGTGCTAACTCGCATGACTACGGGTTGGCGAGTTTGTATTGCTTACCGTAAACTGAACCTACTCACAAGGATCACTTTTCCCTTCCTTTCATAGACCAGATGCTTGAGAGATTGGCAGGGCACATTTATTATTATTTCCTGGATGGTTATTTCGGGTATAACCAGATCCCCATTGCTCCCGAGGATTAAGAGTAAACCACATTTACATGTCCTTTTAGTACATATGCCTATCGGCGTATGCCATTTGGATTGTGTAATGTGCCTGCTACTTTTCAATGATGCATGATGAGTATTTTTTTAGACATGGTTGAGCGTTTCCTCGAGATTTTCATGGATAATTTTTCCATTTTTGGCTCTTCCTTTGATGAATGTTTATACCATCTATCTCTTGTCTTGGAAAGATATAAAAAATGAACCTCGTATTGAATTGGGAAAAGCGTCATTTTATGATTCAAAAAGCGATTGTACTCAGGCATGTTTTCTCCAGTAAAGGCATTGAAGTTTATAAAGCCAAGATTGATTTAATTTCTAATCTTCCTCCACCTAGAACGGTGAAGGAGATTAGATCATTCTTAGGGCATGCAGGATTTTACAGGCGATTCATTAAGGATTTTAGCAAAATTTCTTGACATTTGTGCAATTTATTAGCTAAGGATGTTGCATTTGACCTTAACAATGATTGTCGGAAAGCTTTTGACAAGTTAAAGCATTTATTAACTTCTGCTCCAATCATCCAACCACCTAATTGGAGTTTACCTTTTGAGCTTCTATGTGATGCTTCTGATTATGCTGTTGGAGCCATCTTAGGACAACGATTGAACAAAATACCTCTTGTCATTTATTATGCTAGTAGGACTCTAAATGATGCTCAATTGAACTACTCTACCACTGAAAAAGAATTGTTGGTAGTGGTATTTTCTCTAAACAAATTCAGGTCGTATCTCATAGGATCAAAGGTTATAGTCTTCTCAAACCATGCAGCATTGAAATATCTTCTTTCAAAAAAAGTTGCTAAACCTCGATTGTTTCGTTGAATCCTCTTACTACAAGAATTCGACATTGAAATTCAGGATAAAAATGTTTTCAAAAATGTGGTAGTCGACCATTTGTCTAGACTTATCTTGGAGTCCATAGTGGATCCTTTGCCAATGAACGAGTCTTTCCCTAATGAACATCTTTTAGCTATTTCTCAATTACCTCGGTATGCAGATATTATAAATTATCTTGTTACAGGTTAAGTTCCTTCTCATTGGACTAAACAGGATAAATCTAAATTTCTTGCTGAGGTTAAATATTTCTTTTGGGATGACCCATACTTATTCAAAATTTATCCTGACCGAGTTATTAGGAGATATGTGCCTAAGATTGAGTTTCATAGGATAATCTCCTTTTGTCATAACCATGCATGTGGTGGTCATTTTGGTTCAAAGAAGACAGTTGTAAAAATCTTACAAAGTGAATTTTATTGCCCTACACTTTTTTGAGACACCCATACCTTTTGTTCTACATGCGATACATGCCAACGTACAAGTAATATTTCCCGCAGGAACATGATGTCACTTACCAATATTCTTATTGTTGAGATATTTGATGTATGGGGTATTGATTTCATGGGTCCATTTCCCCCATCATTCGGTTATATGTATATCCTTATGGCCATTGACTATGTCTCTAAGTGGATTGAAGCAGTGCCATGTAAAATAAATGATCACAAAGTTGTGGTCCACTTCTTGAAAGAAAATATCTTTTCTCATTTTGGTACTCCTCGGGCAATTATAAGTGATGGGGGTATTCATTTTTGTAATAAACCGTTTGAATCTTTAATGAAGAAATATTCCATCACCCATAAAGTTGCAACGCCATACCATCCACAAATAAGTGGTCAAGTAGAAGTTTTGAATCGGGAGATTAAACAAATTTTAGAGAAAATAGTTTGCCCAGATCGTAAGGATTGGTTGCAACGTTTAGATGATGCTCTTTAGGCGTATCGTACGGCTGCTAAAACCCCGATTGGAATGTCCCCCTATAGGCATGTCTTTAGGAAAGCCAATCACTTGCCTGTGGAATTAGAACATCATGCTTATTGGGCCATCAAAACCTTTAATTTTGACTTAAACAAGGCTGGATTGCACCGTAAACTTCAACTCAATGAGTTAAAAGAAATTCAAAATGAGGCATATGAGAATGCGAAATTTTATAAAGAATGGACAAAATTTTTTCCTGATAAATCAATTCTTTGCAAGACATTTGAACCGGATCAAAAAGTATTATTGTATAATTCCAGGTTACGCCTCTTTCCTGGAAAATTACATTCGCGATGGTATGGTCCTTATCAAGTAGTCAAAGTATTTCCTCATGGAGTGGTTAAGATTAAAAATCTAAAGGACGGGAATATTTTCAAAGTAAATGGTCAACGGCTGAAACCATATGTAGAGGATTTTGTTAATCAAGATGTTGAGAAAATTTATTTGGAGGACCCATGTTAGCAAGATTGATTAATTCTTGGTTCATGGTTGCTTGCATCGCTTGTCTGGCTGAAGACGTTAAACTTAACGCTCCTGGGAGGCAACCCAGCAAGGCAACCCAGCTTTTCATTCCATTTCATTTTCCCAGTTAGTTAGTTTAATGTTTGTGGGTAACATTGCTGCAAACTCTCACAAGACTACAACTCGTCCACTAGGGGCAACCTAGGGGTTTAAAGGCTAATTGCATACGCTAAATGCAATCGAGAGCACTTGTGAAAGTGGTATAGGTAAGATCTTCTTTTATGATTTTATTTTTATTATTTTGCTTTTGATGATTTCTCTCTTGTGCTGAATCATTTTTACACTGATATCTTTGGGAAGCCTCTTGATTCTCTCATTCAGGTACTATCTTTCCATCACTCTTCCTTTACTTTCATTGTTCCCTATGCATTACATGTTTATTTCTTTTACATTGAGGAAAATGTAGATTTTAGGTTGGGGTGGGAGATTAGGTTACCTAATCAGTATTTTCTTGGTCTTGAGAAAAAATTGTGAAATTTTTTAACTTTTTTTAAAATTTCTTGTGAATTTGAAGTGATTTTGAAGGATAGTTGTGATTTTAGAAATACAAGATATAGAATGGTGGTAATTCATGACTCTTGGATTCAGCCATCTGTTACATTTTCACAGTTAAGTCTGAGTTGTTAACCCATGATTAGGCTTTAAACATTGATTGAGTCATGATTTCACATATCACATCTCGCTTACATATTAAGGTTCTAGTTCGATATTGAATGATTAACTTAGTAATCACTAAGCATGAAAGGAACCAACCTGAAAAAAAATATATATATTTAGCATCAGTTTATAAAGAAGAATTGAAAGGATAAGTCGCATAATCTTCACCATAATTTTTCTCCCTATAGGTGAGGATTTGATTCCCTTCCTTGGTGTTACTGTTCATAAAAAAAAAATAAAAAAATCAAAGGCTGGTAGAATTAAAAGTTGGTTGTCAGGAATTCCGTTGTTAATTACTAATGATATCATGAAATTGACAATTGGATCTCTTAACAGTGGTAAGCCGAGATTACATTATACACCCATGGAACTAAATGTTCAGAATTATTCTAATTAATGGATTAATATTTTAAACTTGATTATGAAGTTTACCGTCATCTTGATTTTAGGAGAAAATTCTACTTTCCATTCATGAATCTTAGAATTCTCGCATCTCAACTATTTGTTTACAAGTAACTCAGGTTTACAGGAATTGTCTTTTATTTTTGAAATTATTTTTCGCATGTTTTGCTCGGGACTAGTAAAATGCTGGTTGGGATTGTGATGAGGATCAAATATTGCATATCAGACCCCAATTATTGCTTAATTTTTAGTACATGATAATGTTTAATGTCGTATTTTAATTGCGTTTTTGTTGCAGGATATAATAAGGAGTGTGGATTGAAAAAGAGTACTACAAGTGTGGATTTGACACTCCAGAGTCACTAAAGCAAGAGACGGAGTCCAGAGGACCAAGATCGAAGGATTTACACACCAGGAATCCGAGGAAATCAAGCCGTTCACGTTAAAGAGACCCGAAATTGGTCCAGAATGCAAGATCACATGATTCTCGCCATCCGATTAACACGAGACTTCTTACATGGGATGAGGCTCATAAATTAACAGTACGCATAAAATTTCAGCCATTGAAGATCTTGAGAAGTAGGCCAATAAACAGATCAGCCCATAAATCTCTAATTTGGGGCCCACCTGCTACCTGGATATACTTCCAAACTAGTTTTGACAGTTTAAATAATATGTGGAAAAGGATGGTTGGTGCAGATTTCTGAGAAGCATCACGATAGACCCTGTATCATGGCATGCGCATAGAGCACATGAGTGCATGCCACTCACTAGACCCGCGGACGCGGTCAGCGAAAACTGACCCATGCCCGCCCGCGAACGACTTCCAAAAGCGGAAGTTTTTGTTTTGCGTAACCGACACTGGCCGATTTTGCGAATGCTTGTGGGCCCCAGCTAAGGCCCGTACGACCGATCCAATCCATCCATCTTTTAGATGGCTTCGAGCACTACAAAACCATGCAGACCTTTCACACCCATGCATACTCATTTGTGTGATACAGGGGCCACAAACGGAATGCCCTGCGACATTTAAAAGAGATTTTTACGTGATTTATTCTCTGGGCCGCTTCAATGGACGTTCAAAGTCATCCATTCTTAACTAAAATTTTATCTTGAATCTAATGGATAAGGTGGATTTCTCCAAAAATTCTTCTGTGGGGCCCACCCATCACGACGGCGAAAGAGTGCGAAAGCTTTCGCACGTCCATGAAAAGAGGATTTTCAAGTGGTTTTGGGCCACCATCTTTGATCATATGGCTGATTCAAGCTGTCCATCATGTAGAGCAATCAAAAATGTCCCGAGAGATGTTAATTTTACAGACATAATATAAGGAACACGAGAGTTATGAAGCCCCAAACTTGGCTGCAAAAAGGCTTTCGCTACGCGTGCGATAGCTTTTCAAATCTGATTTCTACCACTCCAGCCACTCCAGTAGCTATAAAAAGAGCTGCAAAACATGGATGAGAGGGAGCCAGAGCTTAGGGAGAGCTAGGGAGAGGAGAAAGAGAAGAGAGAGAGATAGAGGAAGAAAGAATAGAGAGAAGGAAAATGTTTTTATTGTTTAAATCTTATAGTTCCTTCTTTTTTATTTGATTTTATGCATTGCTAATCTTGTAGTTAGGGCTGAGATGAAGCCCCCAATTTGAATAACTCTTGTATGTGTTGAATTCATCTAATTTGATTGATTTATTTCTTTTTCTAGTGTGTTTAACTAAAATTTCTATACTTTTCCATTCTATGAGCTTAACCAAAGTCTAGATATGGATGTTGTTTGGAATCTTATCAAGGTGCTCGTGTCTGACCATGAACAGGTTTCGTATAGAGGAAGAAACAGGAATCTACATCTCTCCATGCCTGACCATGGATGGAAAGATGTGATCCATATGCTCTAAGGGATTATACATTCTGTGTGCCCGACCAAGGACATAGAGTGTGCTTTATTTATTTTGATATTAATCTGAATTAGGGTGAATCAACAGGTAAAACAAGGGTTATAATAGTTAGGAGTGGATTCGAAAGTCCTAGTCTTCTCTTTGATTAAATTTTTCCTATTGCACTCAGTTACTTTTCCATTAATTTTTGTTAAGTTTATTTAATCACTAGCTCAAATATTTGTTGGATTAGTTAAGAAGACTCTCAAATTTTGAATTGTGACAACCAGTCCTCATGGGAATGATCTCGTAATACGTACCATATCTATATCTGATTCGTATACTTGCGAGTTTAAAATCATTTAAATCAGGTTGGTTTAAATAAAACATCAGCCCACCATCCTTTGGACGATATAGATAAAACGCATACATCATATTATGGCCCGGTAGATGGGTGGTATGGACATACAATTTATACATAAAAGTGGTATGTCCCACAAATGGATGGAGTACATGGAATACATCATTAAGGTGGTGAGTCTAACACCGTCCCAAACAGTTGGACAGTGTGCATTTCATGAACACGTCATGTAGACCCCACTGCCTAGTGGGCCACAAAAGAAAACTAAATAAAAGTAGGTGGACGGCTAGGTAAAACACTACATCACAGTGATGCCAAGGAGGCTCAAATGGTCGCCAGTCAATCTCCACTAACCACGAAAACGGTGGGGCCCACTGGAGCTATGAACCCGGATGATATTTGGGGTTTCTCATCAACTAGGTCACACGTGACCTACTCCACACATTGGACGACAAATGAACATCATGGTGGGTTACACTGTCCAATGCTATGGACGGTATGAATAAAAACATACATTGTGTGGGGTCGACGCCCTATGGACGGTGTGGACAGAAATATGCACCAAGGTGGTTGCACGTCCAGGGACTAGACAACATACATCAAGGTGGCCCATCACCATACATCTAGGTGGTGTGGCTGAAATACATATCTCATGTTGGTCCCACGTGGGGCTCACCATAAAGTTTACCTATCATCCAATCTGTTGGTAAGGTTGCACAGACCCAGATTGTAGAGGAAAAATAAATTTCATTAATGATCCAAAACTTCAATGACAACCTAAAAGGGTTTCAAGGGCAGTCGTTCAATCACACTATTCCCTACGATGTGGGCCACCTGAGTTCCTAAAACGACTAATTTTTGAGGGGCCCACTGTCCCGAAGGGGACCCAACAAATGCACTGTGTTGATGTGCAACGCACATCATGGTGGGGCCCACAGCTGGGAACCACGTCCCAACCCCTTTTCACGCCCAACGCCTCAGCAGCAATAGAAAGTGCTGCTCTCTCTCTCTAATTATTATTTTTTAAAAGAAAATAGTAATTCCATAAGTTTTCATACGTGGGGCCCGCATCCGAACAATCCGACCCAGTCATTAGATTCTATGGCTCAAGATCGACTAAACAAGCCCAATATTCAATATGTTTTAGGGGTGTAGAAACATCAGAGTGCATTTTAATGGTGAAAACCACTATTTAAAAGTGCACCTACTAATGCCCTGATTTGTCAATTACGGTGTGAGTTGAGTCAGTCGGACTAGAGAGCCTAACAGGAAGAAAAATTCAAGCGTCTGCCTCAACTGGATGTGTGGAAGCTCGCCATAGGTAAATCATAGCCTTACATCCCATGTCCCAAAACACCAGGTGATGAAAACCCTTAAAAATAACTTAGAACATATGAGGGTTTTTGAGTAAGTAAACTTTTTCAAACAGTAGAAAATCTCTAAGTTTGCTTGCCCTGTCGATTGTATCGATACACCTTTTGATATGATCGACCTACTCTGTCGATGTCCTCGACACTTAATCGATACTATCGATAAGGGGACTAAAAGTGTCCAGCAACCACATACTCATCTGGACAGAATTATCGATACTATCGATAAGAGGACTAAAAGTGTCCAGCAACTACATACTCATCTGGACAGAATTATCGATATATCGATACACCTATCGATATCATCGATATTAAAACATCAAGTCCATCGAAAGCGACTTGATAATATCGATAGGCAAATTTTCAGCGCCCCTATTTTTCTAAAGAAAACTACTATAAGCTTCGATATATCGATGACTGTTCTGATTCAATCTAAATTCAAATATCGATCAATTCGGAAGTCATTCGATCATATCGACAGTGGGCACGTATTTCTCCCAGCAAATATTTCAGGATGTTTTTAATTTTAATCGGGGGTCACTCGAGGAAATCGATATTCTTATGTCAATTCTATCGAGTCCTGGTCGATTGGATCAAGACTGGACATAAACTGTCGAGCATGCTTATAGGTAAATCTATACGATTTATCGATCCCACCGACACGGTCTCGATATCATCATCATTTAAATTTTAATGACATCGATTGACCCTCGATCATATCCTATAAAACCTGAGATATTTCAACTAGTCTCTCTATTTTTCAAATGTCAATAGATCAATCCCAGTATCGATAGAATCGGAGTTCGAAATCTGATAACATCGACACCAGTATCGATCCCATCGACCAGCTGGCAATAGGTTTCTAAAGCGTATGAAATTTGAGTTTGTGTTATTGAGCGGACAGTCGATCTCATCGAGAGTATACACTCGATGATATCGAACTTTGTCCTAAATATGATCATTTTATATCTGTTGAAACCTTTTTCCTATATAAAGAGAGACTTGTCCATATTGCTGGTAGAGAAAGAAGAGAGTGGTTTTGTGTGTTTTACCTCTAGATCATATATCCTAAGCCCTTTCTCTCATGGGAGTTCATCTTCCAATCCACTCTCATTCATTGACATTCAATAGAGTGGATTGGGAAATGAACTTCCGCATTCAAGGATCCTTCAGCAACTATTTTAATAGCATATCATTAAGCTAGGATGCCTTCGATGAATAGATGACGGGAATCACTCTATCTTCCTTATAGGAAAATCTAAGAGAGTGGATTTTTGTCCTAACCTTGACCTAACCCGAAGCCAAGTACCTGTATATCTTTTGTGATGTGGATCAAGGGAGCTGAAAACTCTTCAACAACAAAAAGGAGATCTTCATCACTATGCTAAATGGGACTCATCAACTTATTTGTAAGTACCTAGAGTCCAGAGGACACTTGTGATCATTCCTTTCTGGGATTGGGTCTTAAGTGTTGCTCACCCTTTGAAGTCCTCAGAGGAGGCCTCTAACGGGAGTGTACACTATGGGTTCTTTGTGTGGACCCTTACTCTGTGGAGAGCATAAACATCTGGGTGTGTCATGTGGACCCTTGCTCTGTGTGGGCATAAACATCTGGTTAGGAGTGCACCAGCAAAACTCCAGGGTTAGAGGTGAACCGAGTAGAAACCTCCGTGTAAAGGTTGAAGGTGAACCTGATTTAAAACCTTAGGTTTGAGGTGAACCCTGGGAAACCTCCTTAGTGAAACTTGATACACTCAAAGGATGAGTGCGACAGCCGGGAGTGAAGTAGACAAGTAGTCGAAACACTATAAAAATGACTGTGTTTGTGATTATTTTTATTTTTTATTGTGTGATACTCCTTACATGCTTTTATATCTTATTGTCTAAGATCACACCTCATATTTACACACAGTCATATCCACCACAACTTATGTGCAACTTGTTTATCTTTCAGGAAGTTTGTGATTGGATCCTCTACTAGGCTTGGAAGCCAGTAGAGTTACATCTGAGTAATCTTGTAAATTGTATATCTGATAGGATTAGTGCAATAGAAATTTTAATAAATCTTAAATCCTTAAAAAGTCCTATTCACCCCCCTCTAGGACATATTGGCATATTCCTACTTCGACTCAAGCGGTCTTCATTACTATTTCAATTGGTATTAGAGCAGGTCTCTCTTTAAGGGCTTCACCGCCAAGAGAGTGATCTTGACTGAAGTTGAGAAATATGGCCAAAGGAGAGGGCTCATTAGTCACTAGACCTCCAGTATTTGATGGTTTAAATTATGCATACTAGAAGGCTAGAATGCATCCTAAGATCTTTGTATCATGATGTTTGGGATGTAGTTGAGAAGGGATATGTGGTACCATCTGAACAAATCGTACTTGAAGATGAAACTACCATCACTAAGCCCAAACCCAAAGAAAAGTGGATGGCGTTCGACAAAGAACAGCGAACTGCTAAGCAAAAGTAATGAACGTCATCTACTGTGTCGTGTCTCAAGATATATTCAATTAGATAAGTATGTGTGAGACATCTAAGAAAGCATGGGATCTACTGGAAACAACCCATGAAGGCACAAGTACTATGAAGAGATCTAAACTGCAACTTCTGACTTCACAGTTCAAAAATCTTAGGATGGAAGAGCATGAGACATTTATGGAGTTCTTCACTAAATTGAATATTATTTATAACTCCATGGATGGATTGGGAGAAACAGTTCTGGTACCAAAAATATGTAGGAAAATCTTAAGATCTCTACAGGAATGATTTAATCCCAAGGTAACAACAATTGAGGAGTGTAGAAATATTGATGAAATGAAAGTAGAAAAACTGGTAGGTTCCCTACAAACTTTTGAACTACACTTCACTCAATCCCAGAAATCCAAAAACACTGTCCTAAAAACTTCTAAGAAATCAAAACATGAGGTCAGTGAGAGTGAAAAAGAAGATAAAGATGAGGAAGTGGCTTTGCTGGCACAGAGATTCAAAAGATTCTTTCAAAAGAATCGTGGCCGCCCTCTAGAGGAAGAAAGGTGGATGACAAACCTTCTGCAGGAAAATTTGGGAAAAGAACCAAAGAACCACAATGTTACGCCTGTCGGGAGTATGGACACTTCTCTACCGAATGCCCAAATAGAAAAATCAAGGGCAAGGCAATGGCCGCCACATGAGATGATACGGAGGAGTTAAATTTAGAATCAAGCGACTCAGGGAGCGACGGAGACTAAAAATCTTTGAAAATACTCATGATCTCCACAGCTTCAATCATTCTAACTGAATCTAAGGAAGAACAGCAAGCTACTGAATCATTTCCATCTGAAAATGAGGAAGAAAGAGAACAAGATGAACTACAAGACGCTTACAATCAACTTTACATTCATAGCGTCAATATTGTCAAAAGACTTGGAATTGTCAAGAACAAAAAGGAATTGCTGCAACTAGATCTAGACAAAACATTAGATATCAATACACATCTAATCAATGATCTACAGCAACATCACTCAGATAATGATAGACTTAAGAGAATTAATTCCTTCCTTAAATCTGAATCCAAAAAATTAAACAAACAGGTCAAGCAACTCAAGGATAAAAATATGCTCCTTCAAAATGAAAATTATACACTCCCTTTTTATCTAGAAGAATCCAAAAAAATGGCCAAGCTAAATTGTAAATTTTCCTAAAGTGGTGAGAAATTAGAAAAACTATTAGGCATGGGAAAATGGGGAGAGGACAAAAAGGGATTAGGTTATGGAAAAGCGAGAACAAAAATTGAATACGATACACACCCATTTAGAAAATCTGTCGCCGCTAGTAGTAACGTCAGACCTATCCCAGCTTGTTATAAAAATGGTGAGTCAGTTTATGAGCTAAACAAAAGAAATGTACAATCATCACCACTCGAGTTAGTTGACAGGATGAAGGAACCATTAAGACATGTGGACAAATCAGATAAGATGTACAAATCTACCACTAGTAAAACTCTTGTCACAAAATGGGTAATTAAGGAAAAGACAAATTGCCTTATTACACATTTAGATCATCTACCAGGCAATGAGGCTAAATGGTACCTTGATAGTGGTTGCTCAAGACATGTCACAGGCGACAAATCCCTTCTCTCCAACTATAAAAATCTTCATAAATGGATAGTCACCTACGGAGATGGAGCCACTGCCAATGTAATTGGACAAGGAATAATAAGAGGAATTAATTTGCTCAAAAATGAGAATGCTTTTTACATAAAAGGACTAGCACATAATCTGCTAAGCATTTCTCAAATTTGTGATAATGGGCATATGGTCAAGTTTAACAAAGAAGAATGCGATATCTTAGATCAATTAGGAAAATCAGTAATTAAGGGTCATCGCACAAATAACCACTGCTACATTATTAAAGAAGAAGAGCATTAAGAATGAAGGAACATGTCCAGATTATGCATCGAAATCTAGATATTTGTTGAAATGATGCAATTTTTCTGAGCTCCAAATTAAATACCTAAGGTTCCAGACCTCCTTTTGTATATAAACAATCAAATGTTTATACTTTTGTGTATATACGGAGATTATATATTATTTTGCTAAGTATATCATTGTCTCTTGGAAATCCTAGGAGTATGCTTGAAAAATCATATGAATTATGAAACCAGAGAATCATTCACCTTGGATATAACTTTTCCATTACATCGAATAAGGATCGATACAATCGACGACCCTTCAGAATGTGAAAAGCCGTATAATCGTTGATGACATCGGAGACAAAATTGATAGAATCAATCAACAACTTCTCAATAATCATCGAGACAATGGTCGATATGATCGACAAATGGCATCCAATAAAAGGTTATTGAGTGAAAAATTTTACTTATTTGAACCAGTCCAGTCTCGCTACCTTGATTAGTTTCTTTGTTTACTCGGAGCCCTGATGAGAAAATCTCAGCATCCAAATAAAGCAAGGAAGATGGACAAAGGAAAAGGTAAGGCTCTCTTAGCAAAATCTTTCAAGACTAAGAAAGGGAAAAATACTAGACCACCTCAAAATCAATCTGATTAGGAACAAGTTACGATCGTTGATCGTACCATTCTCCTTAGTGCTATCAAGCCCTATGGGGTGGATCTCATGATGGAATCTATTGGATGGAAGAATATGCTTAATATGGACGACCCATATCAATTTGAAATGATCCAGCAGTTCTTCAACTGTTGTCATGTTGTCCAAGTTTACCCACCATATATGCGTCTAGAATTCATGCAACACACCAAGCACATTACTCCAACAGTCCTTGATCATGTTCCAAACATTGAGGTGACACAAATCCCTGTCACTAGCAGAAATCTAAATGAATTGGGTAGATGGGGAGAAATTACTCAAGCACTGTGCCAAGTATGACAATTCCTATAAATGATAACAATATCCTTCCGGTTAAACATCTAGGAATCATGTTTCGACTCCTTCACAGTATTTTCAGTACGAATGTGTACCCATGTGATGCCAATGACACATACCTGAGTCCCCTTATGCTTAATATCTTGTATGATGTCTATCAAGAGGTTCCTGTATCCTTACCAACTCTCATACTAGACCAACTAATTAAAGTAGTCAAAAGTGAACATCTTGAAATTTTACCTTTTCCATCTCTTATCTACACGCTCGCACACTGGCCAGGTCTGTCAGAAACAACTGATAAGGTATATCTTGAAGTATGGTTTGACCATGATGCAGTGCAACAAGTGTATGTCTCTGTCTCATCGGATACTAAGATCCCACCACCTGTTGAAGATAGTGGTCTCATGCTTAATGAAGAAACTCTTTGGGGATCCAATCGAACTCCTGAATATAGTCCTGCTTCTGTCACAAATTGTCAGCGTCATGTTCTTGAGCGCCAATTTTTAAACAATCTCACTAGAATTGATGAGCGGCTCCAACACTGCGAACAACGACTATCAGGAATAGAAAACAGGATGGAAGTTCTCCAACATTCTGTGCAACAAATTCTTGAGCTACTAATGACTGTCGAGCCTTCTATGTGTTAGAAGAAGATAGTTTTGGTAGAGTTGTGTGTCTAGTTATAAACACTTGATTTTGCACCCATCTCTGTTTACTTATTTTGGGTATCCCTACATGGGGTTGATATCTCTGTCTGATGATTATACTACAGCTATCTGTATATATATATATACATATATATATATATATATATATATATATATATATATATATATATATATATATTTGGGGTTAGATGTTTTTGGATGATGAAACTTTTTGATGATATGGCTAAATTCAATTCTTATTTCATTGTCATTCTAATATGCAAGGTTCTATGCTTATCGTATCTTCCTGCTTATGAAATGACTATGTTGATTGCTTCATCTATTTATTTCCTGCCTTATTTAATGTATGCTTATCACTGTTGAAAATCTGTATACATCTATCCGTTTGTAGTTCTCCCATCTGCTTAAAATCTTCAGTCAATATCACTTGTTATGCCTTTGTCAATGACTGACAAAAGGGGGGAGAAAAGTAAAAACACCCCGTGTGGAAAATTGAATATTTGTGCTCTTATATGTTGCAGGTGTAAGGGGGAGCAGCTGCACCAAGAAAGGGATTTTTACAGTAAGGGGGAGCGAATTCTGATTGAGTACATGAATGTGTTCGAATTTGTAAAATTGTGTAATCACATGTACACACAATTTAGGATGTATCTGTCTAGATATTTTTCTAGGGTGTTTTAGGTATTTTATCACGTAATTGACAAAGGGGGAGATTGAAAGTGCACCTACTAATGCCCTGGTTTGTCAATTACTGTGTGAGTTGAGTCAGTCGGACTACAGAGCCTAACAGGAAGAACAATTCAAGTCTCTACCTCAACTGGATGTGTGGAAGCTCTCCATAGGTAAATCATAGCCTCACATACCATGTCCCAAAACACCAGGTGATTAAAACCCTTAAAAATAACTTAGAACATATGAGGGTTTTTGGGTAAGTGAACTTTTTTAAACAGTAGAAAATCTTTAAGTTTTCTTGCCCTGTCGATTATATCGATACACCTTTCGATATGATCAACCTACTTTGTCGATGTCCTCGACACTTAATTGATACTATCGATAAGAGGACTAAAAGTGTCCAGCAACCACATACTCATCTGGATGGAATTATTGATATATCGATACACCTATCGATATCATCAATATTCAAACATCGAGTTCATCGGAAGTGGCTTGATAATATCGACAAACAGATTTTTAGCACCCCTATTTTTCTAAAGAAAACTACTATGAGCTTCGATATATCGATGATTGTTCCGATTCAATCTGAATTCAAATATCGATCAATTCGGAAGTCATTCGATCATATCGACAGTGGGTGTGTATTTCTCCCAGCAAATATTTCAGGATGTTATTAATTTTGATCGGGGGCCACTCGAGGAAATCGATATTCTTATGTCGATGCTATCGAGTCCTGGTCAATTGGATCGAGACTGGACACAAACTGTCCAGCATGCTTATAGGTAAATCTATACGATTTATCGATCCCATTGACACGGTCTCGATATCATCATTATTCAAATTTCGATGACATCGGTTGACCCTCGATCATATCCTATAAAACCTGAGATATTTCGACTAGTCTCTCTCTTTTTCAAATGTCGATAGATCGATCCCAGTATCGCTAAAATTGGAGTTCGAAATCCAATAACATCGACACTAGTATTGATCCCATCGACCAGCTGGCAATAGGTTTCAAAAGCGTATGACATTTGAGTTTGTATTATCGAGCGGACAGTCGATCTCATGGATAGTATATGCTCGATGATATCGACCCTGCTTAATGATATCGAACTCTGTCATAAATATGACCATTTTATATCCGTTGAAACCTTTTACCTATATAAAGAGAGACTTGTTCATATTGCTGGTAGAGGAAGAAGAGAGTGGTTTTGTGTGTTTTACCTCTAGATCATATACCCGAAGCCCTTTCTCTCACGGGAGCTCATCTTTCAATCCACTCTCATTCATTGACATTCAACAGAGTGGACTGGGAAATGAACTTCCGCATTCAAGGATCCTTCAACAACTATTTTAATAGCGTATCATTAAGTTGGGATGCCTTAGATAAAGAGATGACGGGAATCACTCTATCTTGCTTATAGGAAAATCTAAGAGAGTATATTTTCGTCCTAACCTTGACCCAACCCAGCTAAGTACTGGTATATCTTTTGTGTTACGAATCATGTAACGTCTTAGAAAAATTCATACTTAGACCCAAGTACCGCCTCTAGCAGAAATCATTTAGAACCAAATCCCTTAGAAATTTCATGTGTATTAGCTAGCGCTAAACTAGATTACATGTAACAATAGCACCAAAAACTTTCAATACGATCTGTAAGACCCAAGACCTATAGAATCGTTGACGTTATATTACCCTGAAATCTAGGATCCAACTCTAAGGCCAGTTGCTCTTGGGAGCACTTTGTAACTTCATATTGGACCTAGACCGCACATCGAAAGTCTGATAGCGATGAACTTAGACCATTATGACCGCCTAGTTGGACTTAACTATCACCTCAAAAATTAAGGCCAAACGATGTCCTGAGACCATTTCCTTGAGTCCGGAGTGAAGAGAGTGAGAACGCGAAGATTTATAGAAAATTAAATATGATTTTAAGTAATCTAGATCATGTCACTTGCGCATTATTTCTAAGCATTCTGACCGTTAGATTTTGACTCAAATTCACCCTCGGATCAGGATAGGTGGCCCATACATGTCTAAGTACTTGTGGCCTGATCGAATTTCGGTGATGGTTGAATTGAAACTAGTCCGTCATGGACGATCTGGAAACCTGATCGGACTGAAAACTTAACTTGCTTAAGATCCAATACTATTGAGCTTAAGTCCGACCGCATTTGATAAGAGGACCTCCGGAAGTGCTCCGTTGGATCAGAAAGAGCCCGATTTGGTTATAATCTAAGTAAACCTTGGCTCTAAGACTGTTTTCATCATCTTTAGGCTTATAAAAAGGCCTTAAACCCTCATTCTCAAATCCCATACGAATTTCCTAAACCCTAGCCATTCAAGAGAGAGAAAGGAGAGAGAAAGTAAGAGGGAACCTATTGTTTCTCCATGGGATTTTTTCCAGTTCTTCTACATATCGATCCTGCGTATCTGAATCATTATTCCGATGATTCTGATTCCGTTCTTGGGTAAGTTAATCAAACCCTAATCTATTTTAGAGCTTAGAATAGTTGTAGTGAAGTTATAGCTAACCTGTTTCATGCCTCAGGTAGCGTATCCGCCGTTGACGAAGACTTATCGTCTAAATCACATCTATACTCATTTTCTGGTTTAAGGTGCGGACTATATACGTTTAGGTTATGATTTTCAAGGCTTTCAATGTTAGATAATGATTTATTCATGATGTGAATGCTATTACACATGCCAAATGCGCTATCTATTTTGATGTACGTATATGTATAATCTATGTTATAAATAGAGTATTTCCTGTATATGTTAAAATACCTATATATGTATGAAATTTATTGTTATGATTGCCATAATTCCTTGTCATTGATTCATGATTGTTATATATACAATGACTCCTTGATGAAAGGAATCGCCCTATTATGATGTGTAACACCCTGAAAATCGGGGGTCGTGTATAAACTCAACTCTCGAGTTCCAGACCGTCACTTATGCAACAAAAATGATTATGATTCAATGTTGTCTGATTTAAAGCATTCACATGAGTAAAAGTATACCAAAACTGCAATTCATACTTCAGATCCAGTGATAAAAGAAAGCAGAAGACTAAACAATATATATCACTGTATGGAAAAATAAAGTAGATCTCATCTGTTTCTAAAGTATGAATACATCTCTGAGTCTCATATACATATACATGAACAAAATCAAATGTTCAAAATAGTCCCACTGAAGTCCCATCAACCCAGGTCACCTAAGCAAAGCCATCATGATACTGCATGTACGAGAACTCGTCCTGGTCCTCGTCGAAGTCTGGCTCTTCCTCCTAGATGTCAGCATCACCTACATCTACAACAGGGTCTGGTGGGTGTTGCAAACACCATCCCGTAATGTGGGAGTGAGTGATCAACTCAGTGGAATCATAGAGCAAAGATTAGCATGTTCACAAATCAATCATGCGATAATAGTAAAGCAGTAAATCAGACAATCCTAATACTGTTGTTAATACAAGATGATATGACGTGATGTATGCCCTCACCAACGATCTCCCTCATACGGCACCATCTTACGACCGCGGCATGCAATCGACCCTCAAGTGCTCCACATCTTCCAGGCACATGCAATGGTATGGTGATATGATTTTCGAGTTGTTATTAGTCCATTCAAACAGCAGGATTGGGAAACTAAGGTACTTCCCTTGTATCAATCCCAACACAGATCCTGTCTAGGGTCGTCACTCCTACTAATCTCATACGAGGTATATTTTGTAGGTCGCTGCAAGGGCTGCCAGGGCTGTTGCTCGCACTCGTTGCACCGCTCCCATATCACCTTATCAATACAGGCCTACTGTACTCTACTGCTACTGAAGGGTCGTCACCTCCCGTAGACTCAGAATACGCTCGTGGTCACTACAAAGGACTCGTCGCCTGATCAGTGTAGGCCGACAGCTAGAATATAGTGTCCCATACCACCATAATCTGCTCACGAGACTAGGTGCTCACTGGTCACTACGGGGAAGTTTGTGGCCCCAGCGTAGGCCGACAGCTCGACCACGGTGTCCCATACCACCATGCCCGGCTCATGAGTCTTCGTGGATCAAGGTACCATGGTTAACAGGGTTTACAATGGTAAGATCAGTACCCTAGGTTCAACCAGATACGACTCATACAGGGTGAACATACATCGGCCAGTCGGGTTACTTGACGGGCTCGACTAGCGCCATCGCATCTCAAGTCGAACGACATGAAGTGTGTAAAACACTTCGCGTGGCCTAACCACTGCCGCCAACTCCAAACACGACTCGCGTTCATCGACGCGTCGTTCGTGGCCAAGACCAGCCAGCCACGAATTCACTCGGTTACCGACTTCCTGGACTAAGTCTAGTCCCAAACAATTATGGAATCACATCAGCAATTTATGTAGGAGTATTAGAATTGAAATACAATCATGTGAGCATGTTAACACATGTTATAACATTCAACTTAAGAAAATCTTCAAGCACATACATTTCATGCATAGTATGGAATCATGTACATCGTCAACATGTAGGAAATCATTTATGTCAGCATATAAATTGAGAAATCCATCTCAAAATAATTCATAACAACATTTAATTCAATACATACTAATACAAGCATTTATACAAACACATACACTACACACTTAAGTCTACATATAGTATGTCGACCCGAAGTGCGCAATTAGGCGAATCTCTTCGCCAAACTAATTATGCACACATTCCTAACATCCTAATACGACAACAAATCATGTCAATCACATCAGCAAAATATGAATGAAATCAGCACTTCCTACAAATGACTAAAATGCCCTAAATCTCATATTCTTCATTGATTTATGAAACAGGAAACGGATAGCATGTTGTACATGTCAAATGGCGATGCCGTCGATAATCCACTATTAAACGACATTGAAAGCGTTGTAAACCGTTAATCAAAGTGTCTAAAATCCTCACCTTATCTCTTATGGATGCGTGATTTCGAACAGAGCGTATACGCTTCGTATACGGCAATAAGAGAACCTGATTTACGAGTTACGTTAGCTAACATGCTACGAATCCTAGTAAACCTTAAATCAGCAACTTCTAGGGTTGTTTTATAACTGAAAACGTGGAAGAATCGCTGGCTTGGTGATCAGGAAGTGTTGCTACGGCACGTGCAACAAGCGGCACGAAGACGGGAAAAATCCCTTCTACAGTCTCTCTCAAACTCTCACCTTTTCTCCCTCCAAATCTAGGGTTTCTCCCAAATTCGGATGGGAGAGAGGAGTGAGGGTTTCAACCCCTTTTATAAGCCCAAAAATGCTGAAAATAGGCTCCGGTACAAAGTTCACTTAGTGCATATCCAATTCGGGGCTGTTTCGGTCCAAAAGATACTTTCTAGTGGTCCCCTGGCCGAATGCGATCGGCCTTAAGCTCATGCGTACCAGATCTAGCACGTATTAAGTTTTCAGTCCGGCAGAGTTCGCAGATCGCACGTGGCAGACCAGTATCAGTTCAGTAGTCACCGCACGTAGATCAGGGCTGAAAGTCTCATAATATGAAATAGAAATTTTTCCTGATCGAGGGTGTAATCTGGCTGAATTCTGACGATCAGAACGCTTAATACTGACGCGTCAAGTCATGTGCCAGATTTGAATTTGAAATTCCAATTCTGTCCCTATTCGCATTCTCTTCGGTCCGGGCTCAATGAAATAGCCCGTGATTATCGGTTTGACTTGATTTTCGAAATGATTGTCAAGTCCAGCTAGGCGGTTCTAACGGTCTAAGATAGGAGGTATCGGACTTTCGACGCGCGGTCTAGATCCAATACAAAGATTCAAAGTGGTCCAGAGAATAAACCTGCTTAGAGTTTGATCCGAGGTTATAGAGTATTGTAGAGTCATTGGTTCTACTCGATTTGGGTCTTGTAGAACGTATTTAAAGTGATCGGGGTCTATTTCCCAACTACTCTAGCGTTGCGCTAGCTAACTTACGCTTAATTTCCATATGAATTAATTCTACGCAATTTCGGGTCGAGTTGGTACTCGAGCCCAAGTATGGATTTTTCATGGGCGTTACAATCTACCCCCCTTAACAAATAATTTCATCCTCGAAATTTGTACCTTTTTGTACTCCTCGAGAAGCTGTGGGTAATTCTTTCTGATCTCGGCTTCTGTCTCCCAAGTAGCCTCCTCCTCAGAGTGATGCATCCACAATACCTTCACAAGGGGAATCACCTTGCTACGCAGTACCTGCTCCTTCCTGTCTAGGATACGTGTCGGTCGCAGGATATATGTAATATCCTCTCCTAACTGCACCTACTCTCATCTGATGATATGGGAAGGATCAGCAACGTACTTCTTCAGCATAGAAACATGAAATACGTTGTGAACGCTCGCGAGAGGCGTGGGTAAAGCCAATCGGTAAGCCACTGCTCCCACACGATCGAGGATCTGGAATGGACCAATGAATCGCGGTACCAGCTTCCCCTTCTTCCCGAACCGGACTCCCTTCATAGGGGAAACTCGTAAAAACACATGATCCCCAACTGTGAACTCTAGTGGCCGTCGTCTCGTATCGGCATAACTCTTCTGTCTGCTCTGCGCTATAAGAAGCCGACATCGAATAATATCAATTTTCTCTGACGTCGCCTGTACTAACTCTGGGCCAATTAAGCTACGCTCACCGACCTCTACCCAGCAATGCGGTGCGCGATAAGGTCGCCCGTACAGCGCCTCATAAGGTGCCATACCGATACTCGTCTGAAAGTTGTTGTTGTACGCAAACTCCGCATAAGCAAGACAATCATCCCAACTGTCCTTGAAGTCCAATGCACAAGCTCGCAACATGTCCTCTAAGATCTTGTTCACCCGCTCTGTCTGTCCGTCTGTCTGTGGGTGAAAAACGGTACTGAACTTCAACTTCACACCCATAGCCTCCTGAATGCGAGTCCAGAAAATAGAAGTGAACCGCGTGTCTCTGTCCGACACGATCTCCAGCGGAACTCCATGCAGATGCACAATCTCTCTGATGTACAGTCTAACCAGCTCGTCTGCAGAGTTCGTAACTCTAATCGGTAGGAAGTGCGCCGACTTTGTCAGACGGTCGACGATCACCCAAATGGTATCATGTCCCTTCCTCGTCTTCGGCAACCCAGAAATGAAGTCCATGGAAATGAAATCCCACTTCCACTCTACGATCGTCATAGGATGCAAAAGTCCAGGTGGTTGGCGATGCTCTTCCTTCACCTGCTGACAAGTAAGACAACGGAACACGAACTCTACTATGTGGGTCTTCATACCTTCCCACCAATAGTCCTCTTCACGTCACGATACATCTTCGTAATACCTGGATGCATCGCGAGTCTAGTACAATGCGCAGACTCGAGAATCTCTCGTTTCAAGTCAGGAACATCTGGGACGCATAGGCGGCCACGATAACGTAAGCCCCCATCCATACCAACTCGCCAGTCAGCGTCTGCATCATCACTGGCCTGCTCTCGAAGCTCAGTCAGATGCGCATCGTCCCTCTGCGCCTCGATGACTCGGTCATCGATCTGATATCGCACCTGTACATGTGCGATGAACTCAAACGGCTCCTCTACAGTGAGTTTCTGCTCAAAGTCTCGCAAAAACTCAACCATATCCCACTCAGCAACCATCAATGGAGCCACAAACTCTATCGCATTCTTACGGCTCAACGCATCAGCCACAAGGTTCGACTTCCCAGGATGGTAAGAGACCTCAAACTTGAAGTCCTTCAACATCTCCATCCATCGCCGCTGCCTCATATTCAAGTCTCGCATCGTGAATATGTACTTGAGGCTCTTGTGGTCGCAAAAGAGGTCGAACTCCTCTCCGTAGAGGTAATGTCTCTAGAGTCTCAGTGTGAATATAACGGCTGCCAACTCTAGGTCGTGTGTAGGGTAATTCTCCTCGTGCTTCCTTAATTGTCTCGAGGCATACGAAATTACCTTGTCCCTCTGCATAAGGACACAACCCAGACCAACGCTAGACGCGTCAGTGTATATAGTGTATATAACCCCTTGCTCTGACAATACTAGTACAGGGGCGGACGTAAGTCTGTCCTTCAGCTCCTGAAAAGCTGACTCCGCCTTGTCATTCCAGGCGAACTTCACGTCCTTCTGTGTCAACTGAGATAAGGGTCTCGAGATCTTCGAGAAGTCCTGTATGAAGCGCCGATAGTAGCCAGCGAGACCCAAGAAACTCCTCACCTCAGTGATAGAACCAGGCTGCTCCCAGTCTTGCACCCCAGCTACCTTAGACAGGTCAACTGCCATGTCATCCTTGGACACCACGTGTCCCAGGAACTTCACCTCCTGCTTCCAGAAGTCGCACTTCTTGTATTGTGCGAACAACTGATGCTGTCTGAGCGTATCCAGGACCAAACGCAAGTGCTCCTCATGCTCCTCTCGACTCCTGGAGTACACCAAAATGTCATCAATGAATACAACGACGAATCGATAGAGGAAAGGCCGAAATACCCGGTTTATCAGATCCATGAACACGGCTGGTGCGTTAGTGAGACCGAACGACATCAAGAGGAACTCGTAGTGGCCAAAACTTGCCCTGAATGTTGTCTTCTGCACGTCCTCATCCCTGACACGCAACTGATGATATCCTGACTGAAGATCAATCTTCGAGAAGTACTGCGCTCCTCTCAACTGATCAAACAAGTCATCGATCCTAGGTAAAGGGTACTTGTTCTTCACCGTGACCTGGTTCAGCCTGCGATAATCAATACATAATCGCATTAAACCATCCTTCTTCCTCACGAACAGGACCGGTGCTCCCCAAGGAGACACACTAGGCCGTATAAGGCCAAGCTCTAGCAGACCATCAATCTGCGTCCTCAACTCCTCCATCTCACACGGTGCCATGCGATACGTCGACAGTGAGACGGGCGTGGAACAAGGAACCAGATCGATAGTGAAATCGATCTCTCGTCGGGGCGACAAACCAGGGATCTTCCTGAACAGATCCCCAAACTCAGAAATGACTGGCGTATGCTCAAGTATCTGGGCACCAGCGTCGCGCAATAAGGTAGTGTAACTAAGTATGCGGAAAGGGAGATTTACCTGCACTGAAAATGTGAAAGGCGTGCCCTCTGGCTCGTACACCGTCACCATACGAGGCTCGCAATCAATTTCGGCCCTCCTAGCATTCAACCAATCCATGCCAAGAATGACGTCGAGATAAACGAGAGAGGGATCGACGACAAGATTAAGAGCCATCGTCCTGCCTCCCAGATCAACCAAACAACCCTCACACATCTGGGTAACATCTGAATAATCCCCATGAGCTGCAAGGACTCGCACCCTATCCATAGTAATAATCTGTAACCGAAGACGCCTGACTACAGCACGTGATATCAAAGAAATCGTGGAACCAGTGTCTACCATCACGAGAATAGGAGTACCTCCAATATGGGCTGTGACCTCGAAGGCCGAATGCTGAAAAGTCGGTGTCGCAGCTGCCTCAGCTGTCAATGCATGAACCCGTGCCTGCTATGGCCGGTTCAGCGGCTGTGTCATGGGTCGTGGAGGCTATCTGATCTGCGATACCGGAGGTCTGAAAGAAGGGTGCGCAGGAGCTAACCGTATAGGCGGTGCTGATATCGCCTATGAACGTGCACGGTCAATCTTCTGCGGCGGCGAGAACCCACTATCCCGCATCCGAGAAAAACAGCTCTACGCCAAGTGGCCCATCCTCCCACAGTATGTGCACGATAACTCGGGACGCCGAAACGATGGTGCTGGCGCTATGGCCCGAGTAGGAGGGTCGACACGAGGCCACTTGCCCGTGAAGGGCCTGTCCTGCATGTCTGGTCATGGCCTAAAAGTAACAGGGCCACGAGATCGCGCAAGTCGATCCACATCCTGCTCTGCCCGCATAGACATGTGAATCAACTCCGCATATGAGGGAATGCTCACACAGCACATCTTAGACTGAATATCCAGTCACAAACCCTCCAAAAAGCACCGTATGCGCATCTGCTCATCAGCCAAAATAGTCGGGACGTATCTGCCCAACTCCGTAAACTGATGCTCATACTCCGTGACTGTCACGGCTCCTTGTCGGAGGCGGAGAAACTCATTCTCCCGGTCATGCCTGTACGTCTGGGGGTAATACTTCTCATGAAAGCAGAACTCAAACGCTGCCCATGTCCATATAAAGTCGGTGGCAACGGTCCGCAATACGCTATCCCACCACAGGCTGGCCTCTCGCTCAAAAAGGAATGTAGCCAGCTCTACCTGCTCGGCCATTGTGCAATGAAGCATCCGCAATATCTTCGACACACGGTTGAGCCAATACTCGGCCTCCTCGGGTCTATGAGAACACGTAAAAGTGGGAGGCCGTAAGCGCTGGAATCGCTCTAATAGGCCCCATGTATCTGCGGCATTTCCCACAGGGTAAGCAGGTGGTACAGGATGAGTCATACCCTCATCCTGGGCGTATGTATAAGCATCCTCAGCTGGATGCGCAGGTGGTGTAGGTGGAGTCACACCCCCACCCTGGGCTAATGTCCTCACAATGGTAGTCAGAAGCTGCTGCTGCTGCTGCATCATAGCCATCATCTGCTCAAATCTGTCAGGAGGTGGAGCAGGCTGTGGTGTGTGCTGCGTCGAAGTAGATGCACGATAAGGCTCTCTGACTGGCGGTGTGAACGGCTGTGGTCCAACTGTAGGACCAGCAGTAGGCTGAGACGCACGAACTGTCTCAGGAATCGGGCCCACAGCAGGGTCTGAATGGGTGTCACACTGTGAAGGAGCCTGATCCATAGGCTCAGTCAATGCAAGCCGAGCTGTGCTCCGCGTAGCCTTAGGCGGCATTCCCTATATTTAAAATAGGGCGCAACCTTGTCAGTCTCAATAGCACAAATACACCGCAATCATTCACACAAGAGTCAAAGGCAATCCATGCATTTCATTTAATCAAAATTGTCACAATACAAGGGATATATCCTTGCAAGCATCATGACGAGAAATACATGGAAACTAAGATAGTTAAAATTACAACAGCAACATAAGCAAAGCACTAGCCCTAACGAGCTTACAAAACATAAAGCAGGAAATGACTAACTACTAACAACAACATCAAAGGTCACATCGCTAGTCTGAGTCGGGTGACGGAGGAGGAGCACCCTTATCCTGCAAGCAACACAGGATCGCCTTCAAGGTGCGAGTCACCTTGCCGAATTTTCTCTTCATAACGGCCTTAGCATCCTCGACTTCAGCGCGAAGTTCCTGAACTTTCCTTCACAAGGCGATCTGACTCTCCTCGATTCGAGCAATGTGATCATCGCTAGTAGCCTGCGCAGAAGGAGGAGGGCTCTCATCTGTATCCTGAGCCTCCTCTTCTGCCTCTTCCTGGACTTCTTCCTGAACTTCTGCTCCAGGTTCTCCCTCACTTTGATCTTCCTCATCATCAAAGTCATCCTCGCTATCCTCCTCAAGATGATTCTCACGGTACTGAGACCCAATCTTCATCTTGACCATAGTCGACTCATCAATGCTATGAATCAAAACTGGCAATTTCGGCCCAAGTCTGTAAGCAAACTCAAGCGCGATCTTGCATATCAGTCGGTCAAAAGGAAGCGATTCGGATGTTCTTCTTAACTTGGCTATGAGGATTATCTGTCGCAAGATGAAAGTGGCCATACATACATTCTCTCCCTGGGCCACCAGATATAAGAAATCAACCATAAGGCGTGTACATTCAATGCGATTCGTCGACCTGGGATAAACATTGAACGTGCAGATATGGTGCAGCAGGCGCAAATCATCAGACATATACGTCGCCTTGAGGCTATTATTAGGCTACCATGGAACCAACTTACCGCACAGGAACCTGGTATGGCGATCTCGCTCGCGCCTACACCTCAGATTCTTCTCACTAGGATGAACATCACCGAGAGGCACGTTCAGAAGTCGCGCAATCAGTCGCACATCGATCGTAGCCATCCGATCTCTACCAAAAGGGATTTTGAACTGCAATGGCTCCAAGGTAGGATTCCGGATACAAGCGTAGAAGGCACGAACGGTGCTCACATTAGCACGAGTGCCAGCTTCAAAGATCGGACCCCAATGCGCAGCTTCGATGCGCTCGAACAACAAAAATTTACCGAACAATTGCCCTTCCACGTCCGCCTCAAACAACACTTTTCGATCAGTGTATTGGCCGTGAGGCATCTCTGCTAGAATTACTCGCCCAAGGTATGGGGATCCAAATCCTGCTTCGTATGGAACTCTCGGGCTGTGGGTGGACCTGTGGCGGCGCTTGAACTTACGGCACCACCCCGCGGTCTTCTCGATTGAGCAGGGCGACTTGGCCCAGCCTCGTCTGTTGCGGTCTTCCTTTTACCCATCAAAGATGAGATGGAGGAGAGTGATAAAAGGCCTAAAATAACTTCCACGAAAGCCATGAAAGACGGAGAAAATGCGAAGAAGTGGCTATCCAAACTAGAAAAGGGAGATCTAAGCATTGTAGAGGGATGCTTCAAGCTTCCTAAGGATGTATTTTCATGGAGAAATGAGAATGAAAAAGTGGAATGGAGCACCTCACGATTTCAGCTTGATTTGGGAGTTTTTAGAGCTCCAAAAGATGAAATCTTCAAGAGGGAGGGCTGCCAACTTCAAAGGAACGATGGAGGGTGGTCATTTTTAGCCAAGGATGGATCTAGGGGTGGTTTGGAATCACGAATTTTGGAGATAGTTGCTAGAAAATGCAAATAGGTCTATAGGGAGGGTTGTTTGTCAAGGAGATGCACGGTTTAGGGGTTTTCTACCCACGAACTATACATGTGGGGTGTGAAAAACCTAAAATACCCTCACATCTCAAAGCAGACCTCCAACGGACAAGGGTGGTCGGCGATGCATCGCCGGACCAGCGATGGCATCGCCGGCCGACCACCTATTCGGTTGGTGGGACCACATGGGTTTGGTCCTCCATGGTCCAAGGACCCTAGATATGTACGGTCCCAACCTTGGTTCATAGTATTTTGACCAATATAGGCCTAAACATGTGTTCGGGGCTTTCCAAAACCAATCCACAATATTGAATATAAAACCCTATTATGCAGCATATGATTTTGGAGTAGAAGGATCTAGTACATCCATCTAGACTATTATTTGCTAAAGAAAGTGAAGTTAGAATGGCCTTATGTCCATTTTTCATAAAATTTTACTATTCACTGTAAAATTTTATGAAAGTATTATTTTATGTTATTTTCATATTAGTTTTGATGCCTAACATGAAAAGGATAAGAAAGAAATGAATATTTGAGTGGTGAGAGGAAGAATTTTGAAGATTTTTGGTGAAATGGGATTTTTAAGCCCTGGCGATTGAATACAGGAGTCGTGGTCATCCCACGGACCAAGGATTTACTTTTACGGGTTTAAAATCATTCAAAGAATGTCTCAACCAAACTTCCTATGACCTAGGAGCTATTCGGGTTGCTTCACGCGACCCGAGATGCGTTACGGACTCGATCGTGCGATCGATTCGAATAAACTTCGCCTATTGGCGAATCTGCGATCCTAAAAATGTTTCTAGACCCTTCTCGCACCCACCTAAGTTAAAAGAAGCGACAACTTACATCACGAGACCATAACCCAGGCCCAGTATACTTTTATTCACGCTCTGATACCAACTTGTAACACCCTGAAAATCGGGGGTCGTGTATAAACTCAACTCCCGAGTTCCAGACCGTCACTTATGCAAAAAAAATGATTATGATTCAATGTTGTCTGATTTAAAGAATTCACATGAGTAAAAGTATACCAAAACTGCAATTCATACTTCAGATCCAGTGATAAAAGCAAGCGGAAGACTAAACAATATATATATCACTGTATGGAAAAACAAAGTAGATCTCATCTGTCTCTAAAGTATGAATACATCTCTGAGTCTCATATACATATACATGAACAAAATCAAATGTTCAAAAGTCCCAC
This sequence comes from Magnolia kwangsiensis, assembly GCA_037074715.1. Classification (NCBI taxonomy): domain Eukaryota; kingdom Viridiplantae; phylum Streptophyta; class Magnoliopsida; order Magnoliales; family Magnoliaceae; genus Magnolia; species Magnolia kwangsiensis. The sequence continues at coordinate 54,630,335 of CM073575.1, read as the reverse complement.
TGAAGTCCCATCAACCCAGGTCACCTAAGCAAAGCCATCATGATACTGCATGTACGAGAACTCGTCCTGGTCCTCGTCGAAGTCTGGCTCTCCTCCTAGATCTCAGCATCACCTGCATCTACAACAGGGTCTGGTGGGTGTTGCAAACACCATCCCGTAATGTGGGAGTGAGTGATCAACTCAGTGGAATCATAGAGCAAAGATTAGCATGTTCACAAATCAATCATGCGATAATAGTAAAGCAGTAAATCAGACAATCCTAATACTGTTGTTAATGCAAGATGATATGACGTGATGTATGCCCTCACCGACGATCTCCCTCATACGGCACCATCTTACAACCGCGGCATGCAATCGACCCTCAAGTGGTCCACATCTTCCAGGCACATGCAATGGTATGGTGATATGATTTCTGAGTTGTTATTAGTCCATTCAAACAGCAGGATTGGGAAACTAAGGTACTTCCCTTGTATCAATCCCAACACAGATCCTGTCTAGGGTCGTCACTCCTACTAATCTCATACGAGGTATATTTTGTAGGTCGCTGCAAGGGCTGCCAGGGCTGTTGCTCGCACTCGTTGCACCTCTCCCCCATCACCTTATCAATACAGGCCTACTGTACTCTACTGCTACTGAAGGGTCGTCACCTCCCGTAGACTCAGAATACGCTCGCGGTCACTACAAAGGACTCGTCGCCTGATCAGTGTAGGCCGACAGCTAGAATATAGTGTCCCATACCACCATAATCTGTTCACGAGACTAGGTGATCACTGGTCACTACGGGGAGGTTTGTGGCCCCAGCATAGGCCGACAGCTCGACCACGGTGTCCCATACCACCATGCCCGGCTCATGAGTCTTCGTGGATCAAGGTACCATGGTTAACAGGGTTTACAATGGTAAGATCAGTACCCTAGGTTCAACCAGATATGACTCATACAGGGTGAACATACATCGGCCAGTCGGGTTACTTAACGGGCTCGACTAGCGCCATCGCATCTCAAGTCGAACGACATGAAGTGTGTAAAACACTTCGCGTGGCCTAACCACTGCCGCCAACTCCAAACACTACTCGCGTTCATCGACGCGTCGTTCGTGGCCAAGACCAGCCAGCTACAAATTCGCTCGGTTACCGACTGCCTGGACTAAGTCTAGTCCCAAACAATTATGGAATCACATTAGCAATTTATGTAGGAGTATTAGAATTGAAATACAATCATGTGAGCATGTTAACACATGTTATAACATTCAACTTAAGCAAATCTTCAAGCACATACATTTCATGCATAGTATGGAATCATGTACATCGTCAACATGTAGGAAATCATTTATGTCAGCATATAAATTGAGAAATCCATCTCAAACTAATTCATAATATCATTTAATTCAATACATACTAATACAAGCATTTATACAAACACATACACTACACACTTAAGTCTACATATAGTATGTCGACCCGAAGTGTGCAATTAGGCGAATCTCTTCACCAAACTAATTATGCATGCATTCCTAACTTTCTAATGCGATAACAAATCATGTCAATCACATCAGAAAAATATGAATGAAATCAGCACTTCCTACAAATGACTAAAATGCCCTAAATCTCATATTCTTCGTTGATTTAAGAAACAGGAAACGAATCGCATGTTGTACATGTCAAACGGTGATGCCGTCGATAATTCACTATTAAACGACATTGAAAGCATTGTAAACCGTCAATCAAAGCGTCTAAAATCCTCACCTTATCTCTTATGGATGCGTGATTTCGAACGGAGCGTATACGCTTCGTCTACGACAATAAGAGAACCTGATTTACGAGTTACGTTAGCTAACATGCTACGAATCCTAGTAAACCTTAAATCAGCAACTTCTAGGGTTGTTTTATACCTGAAAATGAGGAAGAATCACCGGCTTGGTGATCAGGAAGTGTTGCTACGGCACGTGCAACAAGCGGCACGAAGACGGAAAAAATCCCTTCTACACTCTCTCTCACACTCTCACCTTTTCTCCCTCCAAATCTAAGGTTTCTCTCAAATTCGGATGGGAGAGAGGAGTGAGGGTTTCAACCCTTTTATAAGCCCAAAAATGCCAAAAATAGGCTCCGGTACAAAGTTCACTTAGTGCATATCCAATTCGGGGCTGTTTCGGTCCAAAAGATATTTTCTGGTGGTCCCCTGGCCGAATGCGATTGGACTTAATCTCATGCGTACCAGATCTAGCACGTATTAAGTTTTCAGTCCGGCAGGGTTCGCAGATCGCACGTGGCGGACCAGTTTCAGTTCAGCGGTCACCGCACGTAGATCAGGGCTGAAAGTCTCATAATATGAAATAGAAATTTTTCCTGATCCAACGGTGTAATCTGGCTGAATTCTGACGGTCAGAATGCTTAATACTGACGCGTCAAGTCGTGTGCCAGATTTGAATTTGAAATTCCAATTCTGTCCCTATTCGCACTCTCTTCGGTCCGGGCTCAATGAAATAGTCCGTGATTATCGGTTTGACTTGATTTTCGAAATGATTGTCAAGTCCAGCTAGGCGGTTCGAACGGTCTAAGATAGGAGGTATCGGACTTTCGACGCGCGGTCTAGATCCAATACAAAGATTCAAAGTGGTCCAGAGAACAAACCTGCTTAGAGTTTGATCCGAGGTTATAGAGTATTGTAGAGTCATTGGTTCTACTCGATTTGGGTCTTGTAGAACGTATTTAAAGTGATCGGGGTCTATTTTCCAACTACTCTAGCGTTGCGCTAGCTAACTTACGCTTAATTTCCATAGGAATTAATTCTACACAATTTCGGGTCGAGTTGGTACTCGAGCCCAAGTATGGATTTTTCACGGGCGTTACATGATGTATGGTTGACATACATGATGTATGTTGAATAGTGTAGTCTAAGTGTTTGTATAAATGCCTGATTGAGTTAGTAGTTAGTAAAGTGTGATTTTTAGGGTTGTTGAGATAGGAATCTCAATCACATTACCTGAGTGTATAATTTCCTCCATGGATTTATTAGCCTAAATTATTCATGTTAACTGCGAGTATGATTTCCTCCATGTCCTATATTTATGTTCACATTATATTTCATAAATGTTCATATGATTGTAGGGTATTAATCATATGCCTGTTATTGAGCTTGTACGTGATTGGGGCTGTATTACAATCTAGGTAATCGGTAACCTTTCTTCAAATGGTGGTTGAGGTCATTTTCACCAAGTAGGATGAGTTTAATGAATTCGAGTCGTGCTTGGGATGTTCGACAGTGGTTAGGCCACGTGGAGTGCTTATGCATTCCATGTCGTTCAACTTAACGCACGCTTGGCCTAGTTGAGCTTATCAACCAACCCGATTGACCGATGTTTGTTCACCATGTTTGGTCACTACTGTTTGAATCTAAGGCACTAAACTTACTAGTGAAACTCCCTTTAACCTTAGTACCGTGATCTCCTAAAACTCATGAGTTGGACATGGTGGTATGGGACACCGTGGTCGAGCTGTCGGCCTACGCTAGGGCGACAAGCCTCCCTGTAGTGACCAGTGAGCATCTTACTCTAGTGAGCCGGTTATGGTGGTATGGGCCACTATATTCGTGTTGTCGGCCTACATTGATTGGTGATGAGCCCTCTGTAGTGACCTCTAGTATATCATGACACTGCATATGGGCGACGAGCCTTATTGTAGTATCTAGGATATAACTAGACCTGTATTGATTGGTGATGAGCCCTTTACAACAATCTAGAATCGTAACATCGTATGAGATTTTCTAGGACTAATGACCCTAAAATAGATCATTGTTTGAGAATTGGTATAAGGGAGGTGTCTTAGCTTCCCAATCCTGTTGTATGAAAAGGACTAATAAGAACTAGATAATCATGCTCATATCATCGCACTGCATGTGTTGTCATCGTTGGTGTAAGAGCACTGAGGAAGTGACTGACATGTGCGACCGTAAGATGAAGATCGCAGAGGGAGATTGTGGTGAGGGCATGCATCATTCCCTCATATCATTCTTGCATTAACAAGAGTATCTAGGACATGTTTGATTGTACTGCTTTATCATTACTGCTTGATTGAATTGATAACATGTTAACCTTTGTTGTATAGTTCCACTGAGTTGATCACTCACTCCCACGTTCTGGGACGGTGCTTAAACACCAACCAGACTCTGATTTAGCTATAGATGATCATGTGTCGTTCGTGATGGAGCTGGAGTTCGATGAGGACGGGGAGGCTTTCTCATTCATGCAGTTCTCAGGCGGGTTCATGTGAGCCTTGTCCTGACTGGTGGGGAGTCTGGGATATGATTATACTGTTTTGTCACGGCTTGATACATGTATTTTGATACACAGTTGTATTTATTACCCTGGGCTGAGCATATAACTTTTGGGGATTATTTTTGGATTATATCTGTACTTAAGTCTTCCGCTTGCATTTTCTCACTATCCTTGAATTATGTCTGCTGATTTGGCTTAATCTACTTCATGTTTATACACTAATACAGACAACATACATTCATCATTGTTAATGTTGCATAAGTGATGTTTTGGAACTCGGGAGCTGAGTTATGCTCGACCCTCGAATTTCAGGGCATTACAGATCAAGGGAGCTGAAGACTCTTCAACAACAAGAAGGAGATCTTCATCACTGTACTAAATAGGACTCATCAACTTATCTATAAGTACCTAGATTCCAGAGGACACTTATGATCATTCCTTTCTAGGATTGGGTCTTAAGTGTTGCTCACCCTTTGAAGTCCTCAGAGTAGGCCTCCGGCGGGAGTGTACGCTGTGGGTGTGTTTTGTGAACCCTTGCTTTGTAGAGAGCATAAACATCTAGGTGCGTCATGTGGAATTTTGCTCTATGTGGGCATAAACATCTGGTTAGGAGTGCCCCAACAAAACTCCAGGGTTAGAGGTGAACCGAGTAGAAACCTCCGTATAAAGGTTAAACGTGAACCTGATTTAAAACCTTAGGTTTGAGGTGAACCCTGAGAAACCTCCTTAGTGAAATTCGGTACATTCAAGGGATGAGTGCGACAGTCGGGAGTGGAGTAAACAAGTAGTCGAACCACTATAAAAATGACTGTGTTTGTGATTATTTTTATTTTTCATTGTGTGATATTCCTCACATGCTTTTATATCTGATTGTCTAAGATCACACCTCATATTCACACATAGTCATATCCACCACAACTTATATGCAACTTGTTCAACTTTTTTATCTTTCAAGAAGTTTGTGATTGGATCCTCTACTAGGCTTAGAAGCCAGTAGAGTTACATCTGAGTAATCCTATAAATTGTATATCTGATAAGATTATAACAATAGGAATTTTAATAAATCTTAAATCCTTAAAAAGTCCTATTCACTCCCCCTCTAGGACATATTGGCATATTCCTACTTCGACTCAAGCGGTCTTCACCGCTATTTCACTATTTTCTAAGCTATGGCCTGCCAGATAGTCGAATTGACTTCATTTTTTTGGTTCAACACCTAAAATGAGCTTGGGAATGGAATGGACGGCGCAGATTAAACTTATACATAAAGGTGGGGCCAACATGAGTGACCCACTCCAAGGCTTGAACCATGCCAACATTTTTATTTTTCCTAGTTCACGTCCAGCATCCCTGTACACTGGACGGTTTGGGCATAACACATACATTTGAGGTGGGCCCCACCTATAGACATGGGCCACACCAAAAAGGGTTGGATGGCGTGGGTAATACATGCATAAAGATGGGATTCATCTGGGTGGGCCACATAACCACAACATCACACACAAAAATAAATGAAAGAAAAGGAGAGGGAGAGAGAGAAAGAAAGAGGGACACGTGTGATGGAGGGCTCCTCCACTATGAGCCCTCCCTTGCATTCAATCATACATCAAGTGGGTCCCAATACATGTGGGCCCACTAAATCAAAGATCGATGGTGGAGATTCTTTCTCCACCCAAAATGGATGGTCTAGATGACATTTTTTTTTTGAAAGAAAAATAAATATCATGATGGGGTCCATGGAGAATGGCCCTATCATGGAATGATTATAAATATTAAAGTGGGTCATCGGCCACATCTAGGGTCCAAAGTGAGATCCATACCATCAATCGGTAGGCCTCACTTAGCCCATCATCAAAATATGAAAATCTAGCCTATAGAAGCACCCACAAACAATGAAGATTCACCCACCTTTGATCTCTTCTTCCTTCTTCCGCCTATGGGTTCTAGAGCTCCAAGGAAATAATTCCAATGGTTGAGATGAGGCTTGGATGGTGAAGATGGGAGATAGGAAGGTGGGCCACACATGGCGTCTCTCATGGAGAGCTTGGACGTTAGATGCTCTCATGGGGTTTGCTTGAAAAATGAAGAAATGAGAGAGAGAGAGAGAGGATGGGATGTAAAGAGAGAGAGGGATGGGTGAGTGAGTGATGTGTGATGTGTACTTTGACATGTGAGGGATGGGTTGCTTTGACTTTAGGGTTGCTTGGGGATGGGGTTTGTACTTGACATGAGAGGTGATTGATGGGATTAATTTGACATGTTGTAGAGATTCTCTTGGGATTATAAATGCGCGGCATTTTTTTAAAATAAATGTCAGCTCACACCTCTTAGCCAGGGTATCAGATCGGTGCGCAAGTCGTGGCATTGGAACCGCAGCGACGGTGCAGTCGTAATGGTACATGTTCGAGATTAGGCTAACTCAGATCTATGGGATATGACTTAGGGTCATTCGCAAACATCGATTATAGGTGACAAGTTGATGAAATTCATCGGGGAGGATCGCGGGAGTCGACGTAATAGTACAGGCTAGAATACAGGTCTTACATAAGGGGTTGAGACCGAATTTAAAGTGTATCCAAATATTAGGCAGGCCCTAAATCAGGATTCTATGGGCTGATCTATCTATTTGGCCATTTTCACAGGGATCTAGGAGTTGAATTTTGACGTGTAAGGCTAATTTATGGTCCCAAGGCTGTATACAAAGTTTCGAGCTAAACGGATGGTGGCAACCCCATGATTTTATGTTTTGGGTGATTTATTAGGCCCATTTAACTTGAGTGGCCTGATTTCCTTGGGTCCTAGCCACATTTCACGGGATTACTCCATATTTCAAAGAAAAATGATCGGAAAGACGCTCTTAGAACTAATCTCAGTGGTCAAATCAAGGGCTTCAAGCAACTGTCCTTGAAGACTGGTTGATCAATTCAACATTCCTCCTAGGTCCTAGGATATGACTGAAACAAATGTCGAAATGCTATTTGAAGCAAATGTCGAAATGTTATCAAAATTTCTATCGGACTACTTCTCTTTTATTCATTACATTGAATTAATTGTACTTTATTTTCAGAATCAAGGGAATCTAAGGATGTAAATGAACTCAGAATAAATGTGATCAATGTTCTCTCATCAAATTCTTTGTTATCATTAAATGAATCCCCTAAATTAAATGCATTTGTTTCTTGTTCAAAATAAAATGGTGACTCTGCTTGGGATTCTTTTCAATGATGACTTAGAAAATATTCAGAGAACATTTATCACTTTTTCTCATCTGTATAGATGTCAAAATGGCAACTCTCATTGGGAACATCCTCCCCTTCATCTCTGAAAATAAAATTATGATTTTATTTAATAAATTAATTAACACTCTGTTCTGAATGACAAATATACCGCAGCGATCTTTCTCCTAACTAATATAGTTTTTTACTTCACATTAAATAGACTTCCACCAAAAAGTGTCAGAAAAGATTAAATCAATTTCAATCAAAGACAAATAATGTTAAAACGATAACAGTTTACGGAGAGAGCTAGCTTCTTGTACGAGAGTGATTCAAACATTAGTTAGTCAGCACATGTCTAAGGAAGAATAAGCTGCTTTGATCTGCAAGTTTTTTTTATTATAGATAAGTTCTTATTCGAAGAACATGCCGCCTTGATCTAGAAGTTCTTTTGCAACATCCCTGTGAATACGATGGCAAAGTTCCTTCCATGGCTTTCTTCTTCTATTTCACTTGATGAGCATCAAGATATGCTGAAATGCTTGTGCAAGATAATCCCATATGAAAATCTTCCTCAAAAGGTCATATTCACCTGGATGAAAAAAAATACTGCCAAGGTCATTAAAAGTTCTGAAGGTGATCCTCAACTGCAGTGCTGTGTGGATCCCACACATGACCAGTTAATAGATCGAACAGAGTAAGTGTGGTGCATTTGTGAATCTTCTAAGACTAGAAAAAGGAGACATCTGGAGTCAGCTGTTGATTCAATTATAGCACATCCAATTGATGAAATATTGTATTGGTACAATGCTATAAAAAGAGAGTTGAATGATATAGCTGAAGAGGCAAGAAAGATACAACTTTCAGGAGATTTTATCTGATTTATCAGTTTTCAGTGAGAGGCTACAATTCATTGTCGAAGTATGCATCTTCCACGACATTGCTGAGGATAAGGTTATATTCCCAGTGGCAGATGGGAAATTATCGTTTGCTCAGGAGCATGCTAAAGAAGAAAGCCAATTATAAAAAATTTTAGATGTTTGATAGAAAGCATTCAGAGTTCTGGAGTCAATTCAAATTTAGCTGATTTTTATACAAAGATGTGCTTACATGCTGACCAAATAATGAGCATCATATAGAAGCACTTCCATGGTGAAGAAGTTGAGGTTCTTCCTCTTGCTCATGAACATTTCAGTCCTACAAAATAGTAAGAGCTTTAGTATGAAATCTTGTGTGCGATGTCAATGAAATGGTAAAACACGCCTTGCCATGGCTGGTAGGATCACTTAGTGAAGAAGAAGTGAGGTAATGTTAAAAGTATCAAAAAATAATGCCAGAAAGTATCAAGGAAGATCAAATTAGTTGCGATAAAAAAACAAACAATGCCAGGTAGTGTAGAAAGCAATTTTCACTTCATCAGTAGCGCGGCGAGACGATGAAGGACAGATGGTAGTGTGTTAATGCATAAAAGTGTACAAAGTTTCCATCATGCGTTGATTTTGAGAGATGAGAAGATATTAAAGATAAGGAAGAAAGAAGAATGAAGATTAGCAAGAAGGAATACATAAAGAAGAATGAAGCAAAGAGTAGGAATTCATGTGTTTGCATTGGCTCACGCAAGCTATGACCTATTGTGCGGGGCCGTACAAATGGTATAAGATGTCGTACGCACCTGCGCAACATCGGATTAACAAGTGTGTTGAAACCTTTGTGCCGACTCGCGCAAACCATGATTGGTTGAGAAAACCCGCGCATAGGGTATAGGGTATTGCACATACAGGGACAATGGTGATTCAATCAAGTTGATGGATATGACTGAGATTTGATGAAAGGTGGGCCCCTGGCATGCATATTAAGAGTTCATACGTATGGAAGTCTAAAAGGAAAATGAAACATAGTGATATCTGAAAAATGAAGGGTTTGATCTTCTTTTATAAGGAATATCATCCTGCCAAGTACGGATAATAGTACAATCGAAGTGTATAAGAAAATAGGAAATCAGTACATTCAAAGTCTTCACCAGAATAGCATATTACTAGAGAAATTCCCAACTTTCCAATAGTGACCACCGTGAGCAATAGTAAACATTGAGGAAAACCTTCAGATGAGAAGTTAGTTCGACTGAATCAGGCATTGCTCGCCAGCAAGTAGATGAATCAATTAATGAATTAACGAATTCATCGGTCCATAGAGAACTCAAGGGGCATCGTCACAACTTTCCAGAGTAGAAAAGCGAGTTAAAATTATCATTTAAAAAGCCCTAGAGTGAATTTTTTCAACTCTAATATGAATCAGCTATTTAAAAGTCTTAAAAGAAAAGTAGTAGATATTGTCGAAGAAAGAAAGCAAAATAAAGGATTATCAAAGGTAAATAGTTGAAATTCCACTAAAGAGAACATAGGCGATTTTACAAATAAGAAAGTAAAGAAAGGGTTCAGAAAATTCAAAGAAAACATGAAATATACATTTGAAGAAGATGGCATACTCCTTATGATTGCTAGTTACGAAGAAAATCGAATTGTCATGGTTAAAGTATTAAAGGAAATAAAACAAAGAAGAAAGAAGAATAGGCAACAAGAAAGCAAGACAACGTGTTGACTCAAAAGATTCACAGCGTGTTGACTCAGAAGATTCACGGCACAATTATTTAAGGGGTAGAGAAGGGCATATAAAATACATTATCCTTGAAGATAAGCTACAGTTTTGTTGCTTCCAAATCAAAAGGGGGCAAGATAAGCAAAGTCTCAGAATGACAAAATCTCATAATCCCAGATGAGGCAACTGTTGACTCCTTGAGATGATAATGGTTTATAATAATTTTCTACATCAATTTTTGTAGGTTAAAGTTAGGGCAAAACAAGCATTGATGATTGCTATCAAGCATTGGCGATTGTCACCGACAATTCGAGGAGCAAAAGGATTATGAAAGACAAAGTCATGTATTCTCCCTTATGCAAATGAATAAAAGCACAAATTTTTAATTAACTTTGAATTTCAGAAGGAACTCAAGAGATACAATTGAAGAAGAAAGAAAAGTGAATGGCTTGAAGAACAAGTTACAGAAGACGGTTGATAAAAGAAAATTTGTTAAGGTGTATGACATAGGAGAAAAAATAAGAGTACACAGGCTTGACTAATTCGAGACTGGGGGCAAAGCTAATCTTGAGCAAAAGTATGAGGTGATGCAACGTCAGCATTCTTGTTAAAGGCTACAATATCATAATTTTGATTACGCAGATTCCTAGAGTAATACTTCCTATTCAAAAGGGGGCAAGACAGGTGAGTAAAAACTGTGAAATATATTTCTCACAATGGAATGTATTTCTTTTTTATGTATGAATGGAATGCAGGATTTCAAGCACATCAAGTCATCACCAGATGAAAAACGTTGATAATTGCTATCAAGCACTGATGATACCAAGCGCTGATAATTGCTAACAAGCACTGATGATACCAAGCATGATGGTCGCTACCAAGCGTGGATGATCGTAGCCAAGCATTGATGATTGCTGTCATGCATTGACGATTGTCGCTGATGTCAAAGATTTCTATCAGAATCCCCAGGTACCGATGATTATTGTCCAAATTGACAACTATCATTGTCATCATCACTCGCTTATCAAAATTGCTATCATTGTTAAGATGATACACTATTTCAAACATAATATAAATGTTTTCAGAACATTATCAGTAGCGGCGAAATATCAATTATTGATCTAAAATGTCAATTATTGATCCAAAATATCAATTATTGATCATCTTTTGGCAGTGGAATAAACTGTATTTCCAACCACACATAAAGTTGATGACAGCGATTGTTGTTTATCATTCAAGGCAGCCTAGCTAAGCCTATATGGCCAACTACACATAAGGCTTATCAAGATCGCCATTCGGGCAGTGGTGAGAAGCCAGTGGCCCTAAAAAGCCCCGTGAATGCGATTGTGCGCATACCCATGTGGATTACAGATGAAGTCAGTGACAAAAGCCTAAAAGGCCAAAAAGTCCTCAACAACTAGTCATGCGTAACCCCCATGCAGCCTATATAGCTTCTGACAGCGTCACAGGGAACGGAGGAAAATGCCCTCCCGTGAATAGGCCCAACCTTGCAGGCAAAGAAAAAATGAGCCGCAGTGTAAGCTCTCTGGCCATGTCCATAGATAGGCCAACCATGTGTAAGACCCCCAGATCTTTGGTTCATGAGAAAGGGCTTAAACCTACTCATTGATGGAGTGGTAGCCCTGGATTTGGTACCCCAAAGCTTGACTTATGAGCTCTATGAACTCTAGATAGTTACTACGGCCAACCCTATGCGTAAATCCAACTGAGTTCATAGTCCCGATAGCATCACTAGGCCCCTCTAATGGATCGTAATTTGTGAACTCCCTAGGCAACAAGAAGTCCAGTGAACTCCTAAGAGTTATAGAGACCATCACGTGAGACCCGACTCCACTACTCATGAGTCTAAAAAACTGTGTATTGCTCCACTACTCAAGAGCTTAAACTATGTTGTTCCACTACTCAAGAACCTAAATTTTGTGTAGGTGTCTGTCCAGTAATGTCAGTTTAGTAGGTGTCAGTTCAATAGTGTCAGTCCAGTAGTGTTAATTCAGTCAAGTTTAGTGTGGTCAAGTCGTGTTCAGTCAAAGTATGGTTAGTCAAAAGTACACTAGCTCCATTGCTCGAAAGCATAAACTATATGTAGCATTAAAATGTGGCAAATATATATTTCACTTTAGATATGTTCACATATGCAATTGTCTGATGAAAATCTCAAATATTGATTTAACAAACATGCAAAAATGTGTTTCTCTTGAATCATGTTCAAATTACAACAACAATAAATGCCTTCAAGATCTTGGCAATTATCTACTTAAAAGTTCAAATCTTCAAAATCAACTATTAATCTTCAATTGCAATATATTTGTTCTACTGACCAAGAGCTATAAAGTCTTTTTGCCTTTTGCTTTCTTGATGATAAAGAAATATTATAGCACAAGATTCTCAAAGGTGGCAAAGAATAAAGATTATTTTTTGGATTATTCATATATTCTTTGGATTTGTTAAAGGAGCAATAAAGATTATCTATCTTTCAAGGGTATCAGTAAGCTTCACTTCGGAAGTATTATCTACTGAAGAAATCTTTATGAAAAGTTAACCTGAAAAGGGAGCAGGATTTATGTCTTCAAAGTAATCTATGCCTTGGTCTTTCTGATAATTTCTTATGCACAGTGAAGGAATTCATATACTGAGGATCATGAAGCATGATTCAATGTGAAAGTTCAAAAGTTGGTTTTATATTAAAGCCCAATAATATGACAATGTGATAACTTCTCGCTATCACAGTAATGATATCGCAAGATTCTAAGTACCAGATCTGATGGAGACAAAGAATAAATGGAATCATCATTAGTAAATTCTATGACCTTTGGAAAGTTATTAAATAAAAATTAAAAGAAGTCTTGTGTATTTTTCGGAATCAACAAAGATCTAAGGAAAAGTCTATGAAGAAATGTTAAGGAGCACAAGATAAAAAAGATTCATCAATTGAGCCTTTGGAGCTGAAGATGACATCCCTGAAAGTGCGATATAATGAGTAAAGAATACAATGTAAAGCACAATGACAGAGTGAATATCACAATCAGCCTAAAAGAGAGAAGAAGCTTCAATATGTTTCAAAATTATCAATGTTTCATGGTGCTAAATTAAAAAATTATAATGTATTGAGATACTAATTCCAATTAATTTGGCAGGAAAGACTATCATTCAAAAGCTTGGGTTATGCAGATCATGAATAAAGGAAATAATAAAAAAAGTTATTGCGGTAGGAGTAGCATCAAAGAATAACCCCCTAGATACAAGTTGAAGGAAAGAATCGCCGGAGTTGATTAAAAAGGCCATTGCGGGAGCAGCGGTGTTGAGAGAAAGTTCTCTAATCAAGTTGCTCAAAGATGGAGTTGCCACAACTATTACAATGACAAGTATTGATGATCAAGATAGTTCTCTCTAGTGAAGCATTCGCTCAACACTGTTAGCAGGTGGCATTCAAATCTTCCATTCAAATATAATCATTCAAGACTTCTATTCAAGCGTGATTGTTCAAATCTTTCGTCCAAGCGTGATCATTCAAGTTTTCCATTCGAGCGCAATTATTCAAATTTTCGTTCGAATGTGAGCAATCTAGTCTTTCGCTTGAACGTGAGCAGTCAAGTCTTCCATTTGAACGTGATTGTTCAAGTCTCCGGTTTGAACGTGAGCATTCCAGTCTTCCGATCGAACATGATTATTTGATCTTCTGTTCAAGTATGACCATCCAGTCTTCCATGCAAGCATGATCATTCAGTCATCCTTCAGTTGCAGTTCATTCAAGATTCTTTAGGCGAAGGAAGATTGATCCTCCATTTGATTTCAGGAATTAATCAAAGAGGGATTAAGGGGGCATCTATTGAAGCCTAAAAAATATTCCATTACATTGGTTAGAGAATTTCATGGTGCGGATCTTTTCTAGGGTTGTGCACTCCATATTTTGGTAAAAATTGGTCTCCAAAGGTATTTTAGATATTTTGGTAAAAATTCATCTCCAAGGATATTTTAGGTATTATGGTAAAATTAGTCTCTAGGGGTATTTTAGGAATTTTATTAAAAATCCATGTCCAGGGGTAGTTTATGTATTTTAGTAAAAATTGGTGTCCAGGGGTAGTTTAGGTATTTTGATAAAAATTCATGTCTAGGGATAGTTTAGGTATTTCAGTAAAAGGCATGGAAAAGGGAATTTTGGTAATAAATGGTGCACAGGTGTCATTTTAATGGAGAGAGGTTGTACATCACCATTTAAGAGAGAGCTTGGTGGACACCGTTATTTAAGAGAAGAAGATGTACTTTATGTGAAGGGATAAGTGGTGGTGATCACCACTTTGTAAGAGAGCAAGGGCCTATAAATACCCCTCCCCTACCTCATTTGATAGAGGGGATCAATTGATTAGTTGGTGGGCCAGGAAATATGAGAGGGAGAAACACAAGGGAGAGAAAGAGAGAGAAAGTAGAGAGAGAATGTTTTGTGCGTTGAATGTGTTGTGTAGCGCACAATAGAGTTTCCACACAACACTCTCCAAATAGAACCCACACAACATTCTCTAAACAGGACTTCTGCACAACGCCTTGTAAAGGACTTCCGTACAATGCTTTATAAAGGACTTTCGCACAACATCATCTCTAAAGAGTCTGCGCATAATGGGAGCTTTGCGTAACTGTTCTGGAGAAGCTCTTTTGGTCATGCGTAAATAGAGGAAGGAATCCACTTTTCTTCTGTTGTGCTTCTGGTGGAGTAGTCTTTTGAAAGATCTACACCGTCCACTGGATTCCTCTTGAAATTCTAGTCGAGAATGGTCTGTTTTGATCATCCAATGATGTGGCCCACCAAGATATCAAGCTGCAGTGGTAGCTGAACGGTCTCTTTACGATCGATGTAATGATCATGTGAAGGTACATGGTTGCCAAAAATCAACATCGTTTTAAGGAGTTTTTCTCCCTCTACCTGATGAATGGTTCAGATCCACCATTAACTCCATGATGGTGGCCCATAACGAATGAACGGACCCTCTATTACGAAACACAGTCAACGCACGTTAACTCAGTGAAGTCTGATGGCCCGTTTATTGAAGCTGCATGGAAAATCTACTCCGTGCATTGGATTCAGGGCAAAAAAATCCAAGAAGGACCCTTTTTGGAGTGAAATCAGTGTGGCCCGCGAGGTTATCTACTCCACCGTTCATCCTATGTTTAGTGGCTAAGATCTTGCAATCGCTTGCATGGTGTGAAAAGGTCACCTAGGTGAGGTTAATACCCCATCCAAAGATAAGTGAACGGTTTTGATCATCGAACCAGATGATGACTGGGCCTCACTATACAAAAATGGCTAGTGTGGTGCGAGCGCTGTTTGAGAAAGAAGAAGATTTGGAAGAAGTCGGTCAGCGTGCGTTGATCGACTTTGGCTGTAACGATGTGCGTTGAGTATACGTCTACTTAATACACATGCAATGTGCATGGAGGGTCCAGAGTGATGTTCGGGAGAAATCTGCTCCATCCATCTATTTTTCCAATGTATTTAAGGGGTTGAGACCAAATTTGAAGTGTATCCAGATATTAGGCGGGCCCCAAATCAGGATTCTAGCGGCTGATCTGTCAGTTTGGCCATTTTCACAAGGATCCAGGAGCTGAAATTTGACGTGTATGGCTAATTTATGGTCCCAAGGCTGTATACAAAGTTTCGAGCCAAATGGATGGTGACAACCTCATGATCTAACGTTCTAGGTGATTTGTTAAGCTCGTTTAACATGAGTGGCCTGATTTCCTTAGGTCTTGGCCACATTTCAAGGGATTGCTCTATATTTCAAGGAAAAATGACCAGAAGGATCCTCTCAGAATTGATCTCAGTGGTCAAATCAAGGGCTTCAAGGAACTGTCCTTGAAGACTGGTTGATCAATTCAACAATCCTCCTGAGTCCTAGGAGATTACTGAAGCAAATGTCGAAATGATGTCGAAATTTTTATCGAACTGTCTTCTCTTTTATTCATTACATTAAATTAATTGTACTTTATGTTCTGAATTAAGGGAATCCAAGGATGTAAATGAACTCGGAATAAATGTGATCAATGTTCTCTCATCAAATTCTTTGTTATCATTGAATGAATTCCCCAATTCAAATGCATTTGCTTCTTGTTTGAAACAAAAACCATAACCTAAACATTTATAGTTTGCACCTTCCGTCGGATAACTTATTTCGAACTTGGGTTGAATCTTACGTCCACGTACACGAACAACAGGTACCTAAATCATGAAATAGGTTAACTATTTCGTTGATTACTCAATCCAGCTTTCTAAACCAAGATTAGGGTTAGGATTTTTTACCTAAATCATAGTTGAAAAATATGGTGTAGCGAAACGGGAGAGGTGATTCAGTGCGTGGAAACGAGAGAGGTGATTCAGTGCGTGGAGTAGCAGGAAGGAATCACTGCAACAAACTCCAAGGATCTCTCTTCTTTCCCTCACACTTTCTCCTCTTTTCTCTCTTCTCCCTCCTAGGGTTACATAAATTCGTATGGAATGAGAATGGGGTAGTTTAAGGGCATTATATAGGCCCAAAACTGATGTCAATGGCCCCAGGGCCATGATATATTTATGTTATAGACAAAGGGTGTCTATTTTTGACAAATAGGGCCCTTAGGAAGGTCCATTTCTCACCTAAGTCATTGAATAAGTTCCCTGATAATGGATCTACACCAGGACTATGTTTATGGTGTGATCTGACAAACTGATTAGCTGTGTAGGACGTGCATCAAATCAACGATCGTTGTTACTAGATCAGGGCCACAAGTATACCAATAGGTGCAAGGAAATTTTCCTAATCCATGGGTGTAGTTGGGTTGAAAACTGATGGTCTGAAGTCCTCGATTTTGCCTACAAGTGAATGGTCCAATTCACTTAAGTTTGAGTTTATTTTCTAAAGATATTTGTGTTTCTCACACACTTCGCTCCAGGCTCAAGTTGTACATTTCTAGATATTATTTGGGCTCGATTCCCGCGAGGGTTGTCAAGCCCAATAAGGCGGTCATAAGCTTACAGTTTCGCAGTAATCGGACTTTTGACGTGCAATCCAGGTCCGATACGGAGTTTCAATGTGCTCTCAAGAACAACTGGGTTTTGAGATTTCTCCTAGGTTTTTAAGTAATGTCGAGCTAGTAATTTTAATGGTTTTGGGTCTTGCAATTCGTATAGATAGTGGTTTAAGAAAATCCACCGATTAATTTAGTTTAATACTTAATTAACTTTTATTTAATTCCTAAAGAATTCAATCCTTAAGGATTTCTGCCTGAGGTGGTACTCGGGTCTTTGTATGAATTTTTTTGAGATGTTACTTAGACTCAATGTGGTAAACTCTTGACCTCATGTTGGTCGCGTGCCCCAACTGAAATCATGGCCATTCCGAAGGTGTATATAATAATTAGTTGTGTATCACCAGCCCGAGTGGATTGTGAATGAATAAATGAATGAGTAAAACTGCTGAGTATGTAACTCCTCCTCGATAAGTCTACATATCAATACCGTACATCTCTGGGATCATCACTAGGGTTTAACAAACTCAGCGCCACCTGCCTCCCCATTAAGCGCACAACTAGGTAAGTGGAAGAGACCTCATTATCCGCCTGGCCAATAGTTAGCAAATATCTACCCGACACATCGATAACGTACCCATTTATAAGCTAGTCAAACTCAGGCTAGCTATGCCTATCCCTTGAGCGGGTAAGGCCACACCCCCTTTCAACCAACTACGACATAATGGGAGACACAGCTTACTGGTATTCGGCACTTGGGCACTCATGTATCCACTCGGTCTAGGAGTTGGAGTGTCCTCTCTTACCTACAGGGTTTAGGGACTTTCACCTAGAGATATCTATGGCACCCCATGTAGAAAAATATTTCTGGTGTCCAGTCTAGCCATCCATGATATGCATGTGAAGGCTACGACCTTGATGGCTCTAGGGCGTACGGTGGTTATATCACAAAATAAGAGATGCATGAGTCACACAGTCCAATCATACATCAATCCTGCGCATACCGTGCACTCATGCGGGACGACTCCACCCACAAGGAGTCCCATAAACAACCTACCCCATGACATATGTAATGATCAAGCACATTTCATAGCAAACATGCAGGTGACGCGTATGAGCATGTATCATAATGTTATGCTGTCACATACTTATAATAGGTATCAATAACCGGCACCGATAATCAACATCGATAATCGGCCTTGATAATCAGCATCGGCCTTGATAATCGGCATCAATGATCAGCATCGGCCTTGATAATCGTCACCGATAATCAGCATTGATAATCGGCACTGATAATCAGCATTGATAATCGGCCTAACAAAGGGCCTAAGGAAAGATCATAATGTGGACATTTAACCATCATTGCCCATCAATGTTGACATTTAACCAACATTACTCCCAAGGAGTGGCCCACATAGAGGCAAACGTATAGTGAGCCCATGGCCTCACGCAAGGGCCTAATATACATCACCATGGGCCTCACTCATGGGCCATATATACATCATAATGGGTCGAATCACATGAGCTACATACACATCACATCGGGCCTCATCAAATGAGAGATAAATACATCACATTGGGCCTCATAAATGGGCCATAAATACATCAAATTGGGCTTGATATATGGGTTGTAAATACATCACAATGGGCAACATCTCATGGGTTATAAATACATCACACTGGGCCTCATCGAAAGCCATAAATACATCACAATAGGCCTTATACAATCACAATGGGCCTCATTAACATCAAGTGGGCTACATCACATGGGCCTCGTATACATCAAGTGGGCCACATCACATAAGATAGACGATAGTATAGATAAAACTCATACATTAATTCTGGCCCCACGTGCTGGATACAGTATGTGTATAGGGTAGGCGGCGTAGATAAAACACTTACATTATGGTGGGGCCATATGCTACCAACACATACGTCAGATGGATCCCCACTGTCCAAAAATTTCTAGATGGTAAAAATAAAAATTATACATTAAAGGTGGGTCCCACCATCCAGATCGCTGGATGGAGTGAATGTAAAATATATACATCACATGTGGGCCCCATGTCCATGTGTGAATGGTGTGAGTGAAGCACATACATCACGTGTGGGCCCCACAGGTAGACGATGTTGATAAAGCAGGGTGTCGATAAAACACATGCATCATGGTGTATCTCACCGTCTAGAAATCTGGGTAGTGAAGATCAAACACATATATCATGGTGTGGTGTAGATGAACAGTGAGGGTATCACACATACTTCAAATCAAACCCACATAACTTGTTGTCGTGCATATAGCAGGTGGTCCCCACCGTTTGAAAATATTGGACGGTGTGTATGGAATCCATATGTTAGGTGGGTCCCATAGATATACGGTGTGGATAAGACCCATACATCACTGATGGATTCACGTTAGCACTGGACGGCGTGGATCAAAATACATCACAGCGGTCCCACGTCCAGATGTTGGACTAAACAAATGCCATAGATATAGAATATATAATCCAAGGTGGGCCCCACCCCACATGTGCAACACGTGTGGGTGGGTCCCACGCCTCAGGAAAAATGGATGGCATAGATAAAACACTTTCATCAAGGTGGATCCCACATGGTGGGCCATCCCACTGTTACACGTGTCATACGTGTGTACAACACATAACACAAGGTGGGGTCCCACGTCAGTTGGATGTTTGGTATAGATAAAACACATATATCATGTGAGACCCACGACCCTGCACAGGACGGCACATATGTCATAGGTGGGTCCCACAGAGATGGACGATTGGGATAAAACCCATACGTCAGGTGGATCTTCCAACATCCAAACAGTGGACGGTGTGAATTTTACATACAGCAGGGGTGGGTCCATGTGGTGTGGCCCATCAGAGTCCTAGATCAGCTAATATTTTACATTTTTCCCTCATCCAAGCCTATCCTAAAATGGACAGTAAGGTGGACTCCACCAACTAGACAGTGGATGTCTCATATATGCATCATTAGGTGGGCCATCTTACAAGAGAAAAGAGAGTGAGAGAGAGAGAGAGAAAGAGAGAGAGCATGATGATGGAGGGACCCTGCCATTATGGGTCCCTCAAGGATTACAATACATATATCAAGATAGGTCGCAAATGGGATCCATACCATCAATCGGTAGGCCTCACTTAGCCCATCATAAAAATGTAAATCTAATCCTATAAACACTCACCGTTCGATCATCTTGGTCCGATGGAATGCCATACTCCTTGGCTCTCACTTTGATGGAGTTTGATGAAGGTTGGAGGGTTGAGATGGGAGATGAAAGGGGTAGGAATGGGCCACACTTGGCTCCTCTAATGGACATCTCCTCCCTTGGTGCTTGGGATGAAGTGAGATAATGAGAGATAGATCATGTAAGAGTGAGAGGAATGGGTGTGATGGGTGAGTGATGGGTGTGAGTGATGGGTGTACTTGACTAGGTATGGGTTACTTTAACTTTGGGTGAGAGAGGGAATTGATTTGACATTTGGTAGAGATTCTCTCAAAATAAACACGGGTCCACATCTCCTGGCCTGAGTATCACATTAGCGTGCGAGACGCGACGATGGCGCGGTCACAATGGTACAAGTTTTGAGTCGACTTGACTCAGAATCACAGGATGCAACTTATGGTCACATGCAAATGTTGATTACAGGTCAAGCGTTGTCGAAATTCGAACGGGAAGATCGCGAGAGTCTATGGAATGGTACAGACTACTATACGAGTCTCACAATTCATGTATGAGGATTTTTTCCGATTATCTGGATATCGACAAAGTCTACTTGTGAGTGGTTGACAGTATCAATGCCCTTAGGGAAGACTTCGAATGTTAGGCTGATGTTATTTGTCTTGTCCCATCTTGGTCGAGGAGACTTTCTTGCCTGCCGATTTGTTCGTGTTGCGAATGTCGGAGTTCGACGTCATCCCGGGTATGGATTGGCTCACCGAGTACCACACCATCTTGAACTACTCCACGAGGACAATCACATTTTATATACTAGGCTTGCCACAATTCCAGCTTGTTGTCGAGCCCAGAGGAGAGTCATTATCGTGTTTAATATCGTATTCCATAGAGGAGCCTATAGTAGAGCGTTGATCAGTTGCCAGTGGTTTATGATTTTCCTAATGTGTTTCAGGAAATTGCAGGGTTATTGCCTCATCGGCATATTTAGTTCTAGATTGATCTTGTACTTGGTACCATGCCTATCTCGAAGACCTCATATCGTATGGCACCGATTAAGTTACGAGAGATGTAGTAGCTATTGGACAAGTTACACAAGTTAGGCTTCATTCATTCGAGCAATTCATCGTGTGGAGTGCCGATACTATTCACCAGGAAGAAGGATGGCTCATTGAGGCTCTTTGTAAATTACAGCGAGCCCAACCAGGTCATGATCAAGAACAAGTATCCGTTCTTGAGGATTGATGATTTGTTTGACCAGCCGCAAGGTGCATAGTTCTTTTCAAAGATTGACCTGCGGTCCAGTTATCACCAGATTCGACTCTGAGAGGAGGACATTTCGAAGACGGCTTTCATGACACGCTATGGTCACTTTGAGTTTCATGTCATGTCCTTTAGACTAACCAATGCACCCACAGTCTTCATGCAGTTAATGAATGAGGTCTTCCGTCCTTATCTCGATCAGTTTGTTATGTTCTTCATCGACAACATTCCAATTTATTTGAGGACTCGGGAGGACCATGATCAACATCTGGAGATTGCATTGCAGACTTTCCATGCCTACCAGCTGTATGCGAAGTTGGAGAAGTACGAGTTTGGACAGAAGGAGATAAAGTTCCTTGGTCACATAGGGAGGGTGTCGCAGTGGACCCCTTAAAGATTGATGCAGTGCCTTAATGGGGCTAGCCCACGAACGCATCTAAGATCCGTAGTTTCCTTAGTTTGGCAGGATATTATCAACGATTTATTAAAGGATTCTCTCGTATTGCAGCACTGCTGACCAGGTAGACCTAGAAGGGCGCAAAGTTTGTGTGGAGTGACACCTATGAGCGAACATTTATGGAACAGAAAGACCACCTCACGTCTACTTCTATCCTGACTCTTTCCTCTGGGAGTGATGGATTTGTGGTGTTTACCGATGCTTCACATTTTGGTTTGAGTCTTGTCCTAATGTAGCACGGAAGCTGGTAACTTATACGTCTCTCCATCTCAAGGTCCATGAGCTGAATTACCCTACACATGATTTGGATTTAGTAGCGGTTGTCTTCGCATTGAAGGTGTGAAGGTAATATTTTTATGGGGTCAGGTTCGAGCTCTTCTCCGACTATAAGAGCTTGAAGTATCTATTCTCTCAGTCTGAGCTAACATGCGGCAGAGACATTGGATGGAGCTCTTGAAGGACTATGATTTTGATCTTCAGTACTACCTGAGTAAGGCGAACATGGTGGCGGATGCCCTTAGTCGTTAGCTATGAAGCCTGATGGTGATATGATGATTCATAAGTGGAAGATGCTTGAGGATGTGTCAGTATTTGACTTCGAGATTTTCTTGTAGTCTTCTATTGTGTAGTTATCAAGCCTATCGATTCAACTCTCTTGTTGTAAGGGTAATTGAGGTTCAGTAGGTAGATAAGTCATTGCACAGTTATCGGGTAGAGGCAGCATCTGAGAGTCAGTCAGATTGGCAGATATATTTTGATGGTGGACTTCACTTCAAAGGTTCGTTATATGTCCCAGATGTTTCAAAGTTGCACAGAGATCTTATGACTGAAGAACATCGATCGTGGTTTTCTATCCACCCTAGTTCGACGAGGATGTATCGGGATATGAATAGGCATTATTTTTGGGCAGGGATGAAGTGTCAGTTCGCTAGTTTTGTGGTCGAGTGTGACACATGCCATCGTGTTAAAGTCAATCATCAGAGACTCCCAGGTCCATTGCAGCCATTGAGCATCCTAACGTGGAAGTGGGAGCACATATTCACAGATTTTATTATGGGCTTGTCGAGGACCTAGCGTAGTCATGACGCCATTTGGGCTGTCGTGGGTTGTCTGACGAAGTCAGCACATTTTCTCACGATTCATATGACTTAGCCTTTGGACTAGCTTACCAGATTATTTATTGATGAAATTATGAGACTACACAGTGTTCCAGTTTCGATTGTTTCTGACCAAGACTTGAGGTTCACATCTCAGTTTTAAAGAAGCTTCCAAAAGGCTATGGGGTCTGCCTTGCAATTCAACACCGCTTATCATCCACAGACTGAGAGGGTTGGCCAGATCCTTGAGGATATACTTCGTGCTTGCATGATCAACTTCTCGAGTAGTTGGGATAAGCATTTGTGCCTGACTAAGTTCACGTATAATAACAGCTATTAGGCGACTATTAGTATAGCTCCCTTCGAGGCCTTATATGACAAGCCATGTAAGCTCCTAGTTGTTGGACCGAGGTTAGAAAGTGTCATCTCCTAGGCCTCGAGCTTGTGCAGCAGACATTAGAGGTTATCGACATCATCAGGTAGAGGATGTGCATAGCTCAAAGTTGGTAGAAGAGTTTTGCTGATCGCAGGTGTCATCCCTTAGAGTTCACTATTGGGGATAAGGTGTATGTCAAGGTTTTACCCATGAAGGGCGTAGTTTGATTTAAAGTAAAGGGTAAGCTCGCCCCAATATTTATTGGACCTTTCGAGATCACTGGGCGCATTGGCGTCGTGGCCTATAGTCTTTCCTTACCTTCTAAGTTATTTAGCATCCATAGTGTTTTCCATGTTTTAGTACTACGAAAATGTGAGTCAGATACTATTCCCATGATTGATTGTTAGCCTCCTGAGATCCGTGAGGATGCTTCCTACATTGAGCAGCCGATTCGCATCCTTGGTCGAAAGGAGCTGGTCCTCTGGACCAAGGTCATTCTTTTGGTGAAGGCGCAGTAGGGTCACCATTCTATTGAGGAGGCATCTTGGGAGAGCGAGGCTGATAATAGAAAGCATTATCCCCATCTTTTTATAGATTGATTGTGCTTATATTATGCCTTGTATTGCATTGATTATTATATATATATTATTATGGGAAGATCCGAGCCTCTAATAGTTCCAAGAATAGTTTGATCCACCAGGCGTACGAATGTCCGAGGAAATGTTTGTCCAATGTGATGTGCGCATCATTGAAGAAGTCATGAATAAACTATGAGGGTGCTCCTACTCCGAGGCTACGGATTAGAGTGACTTAACGAGGCCAAGATATAAGTCACATTTCGACTGGACATGTTAGGCTATCCAGCTACCTTCTGACAGACAACGAGTGATTCAACCACTGACATCAAATCGTAAGAAACCCAGATCGACAAGACAATTCCAACACCCCGCCTCAAAGCACTTGATAAGCGAGGGGCCAGGTCTGATAGCTCAGGCCACAGCTCGGCTCGGACTAAGAATGCTATCCCTTTTCAATGAGCCAATAGCAAAAGACTGGGTAGCGTCCCACTAACTGGAGAAATTGCACAGAGCCGAGGTTATACATTAAGACGGGCGCTCCATCTGCTATATTCAGAAACTACCATAAATAAATGTGACCGACTACTTCGTTCACAGATACCCATGATCCACCTGATACGCTACATGATCCTTGGATTGCACGTAATATCCCCACGATCTTAGTATCCCGCTGATTAGGTAAATCGTGTCGAGATTAACGGACCTAGACCGTAAAATAATCAGGTATAAATACCATAAGACCCCATTGCTACAGGTACGTAATATCTTGCACTCTCCCTCTACTCTTGAACTTTAGACCCAGATTCCCTTGTCCTAACTTAGGCATCTGAGGGTTCCCCGGCTTAGCCAGGGTTTCCTTTACCTGTTCTCATTGTGCAGGACCAAGACGTTAAAGTGATCCAAGGTTTGGGAGACCGAGGGGAGAGCCATCCAGATTTTGAACTCAACATTTTTTGCCGGTGTCTGTGGGAATCTGATACTAAAGGTCAGGTTCCTATTTTCAAATACAATAGCAAGAGAAAAGAAGAAAACGGTAGCTGTGGAATCAAAACTAAATGAGCAAACTCGTTCTTCATCACTACTTCATGCCGAGTCAGTTTCGGGGCCTTCTCAGCGTTCTCGCAACTGGGAGAGTAAGTATCGAGCCATGCAAAATGATATTCAGGCCCTACGCGATGAAGTAAACAAAATGTAGCAGCGACAGGAGCCACAGCTATACCCAATTCAGGAGAATCCCGTTCCTAATCCGTTCATTCTGTTCGTGGAGGCTCACTCTATGCCGAGGAGTATGAGGCTCGAGGCACCCCAGCACTCTCGAGCGCCGATTTCGGGTCAAAATCCTCCTCCGGTCCAAATTAGAGTCTCAGCGAAGAATATCGCCACTCGAGCTCCTACTAACAACTCAGTCACTTCAGCCTTGACACCTACAGACCTCCGTCATCAGCTAGAGCGGAGGAGGGAAAGAAGGACCCCAAAAATGGAAAATTCCCCAAAGATAGTTGTTGAGAACAAAGATCCCTGGGAAGTACAGTTCGCGGAACTCAACAACAAGTTCCTAACCCTGGAAAAGAAGTAGCAGTCATTGATAGTTCCCACCATGGTCCAGGCAATGATGGAAGAGACCGAGCCTCCTTTCACCTCTGCAATCATGAACGAGGTAATGTCACAAAGGTTTCGGATACCTCCCGTCATCCAATACTCTAGGTCCGGTGACCCATTCAAGCATGTAGAAGCTTATCATTCATGGATGTAAATCCAGACAACAACGGATGTAATGATGTGTAGAGGATTCTCTTTCATCCTTATGGGATCCGCTCGGAGTTGGTACCGTTGGCTCAAATCCAATTCCATCGATTCCTTTGCAGAGTTGAGTCGACTATTCCTTACCTAATTCATAAGTGGTAAGAGAAGTCAAAAACCCAATACTCACCTACTCACCATCAAGTAAGGGTCGAAAGAGTCATTGAAGGACTACATTGCTCGTTTTAATAAGAAAGCGTTGCAGGTAGAAGACTATGATGACAAAATGGTGCTCGCTACAGAGGTCTGAAAGAAAGAAGGTTTACTTTCTCCATTGGAAAGAACCCACCGAAGATGTTAGTGGGCCTTGTTGCAAGAGCTTAGAAATATACTAATCCCGAGGAGTGTACTAATGGCCGCAAAAGTGTGCAAGTAACCAACTCAATCAGTGAAGGGAAGAGGCCTAGGAACGAAGAATCTCAACCGACCGGCAAAGGGTCAGATGACCCCGCCCCTTGCTATCTTCAACTGAGCCGAAAACTAGAAGGAAAATTCCGTTCCTACACCCCTCTCAATACGTCTGTCGAGCAGATTCTGTTAGATATCCGGGGAGAAAAACTTCTGAATTGGCCTGTATGTATGGAGGCCGACCCGAAGCATCGAGACAAATGTAAGTTCTACTACTTCCACCGAGACCTCAGCCACAACACGGACGACTGTGTGGATCTCAAGGATAAAATCGAGTCCCTTATCTGCAAGGGACATCTGCATCGATACACTAAAAGTAAGAGAACCGCTCGGAAAGAAGAGCAAGTGCAAGAGCGACCAAATAACCCCATATAAGAGCCAACTGAAATTCGCACTATTTTTGAAGGCTTGGCAGGTATGGGAGATTTAAACAGGGCTCAGAAGACCTACTCTCAGAATTCCAATCTGAAACATTACGTCCATTTGACCAAGTAACCTAACAGGGAACTCCGAATCAGTCCATGCAGTCTGACTTTCACAGAAGATGATGCACGCGGAATCCAGCATCCGCATGACGATGCCCTGGTGGTCACGATGACCATAGCAAACCATAAAGTGTACCGCATCCTGGTTAACACTGGAAGCTCAGCCAATGTGATCTATTCCGAAGCTTTCGAAAGAAAGGGGGTTCCACGGTCATGTCTTCAACCTATGAAGACCCCCCTGTATGGCTTTGCCAGAGAGAGAGTGATCTCTGAAGGAGCCATCTCCCACCCAGTAACTGTAGGAGAAGGGCAACACCAAGTCTCCCTTATGGTGGACTTCCTTATTGTCAATGTACTATCGGTGCACAACGTCATCCTGGGCAAACCCTCCCTCAATGCAATGAGGGTGGTCATCTCTACTTATCACCTAATGATGAAGTTCCCGACCGAAGGCGGAATAGGCTACTTCTGAGGCAATCAACGAGAGGCTTGGAGAAGTTGCGCAATAGCCGTAAAAAAGGGATCCGTGAAGCAAGCTCTTACTGTCAACACATTGGATCCCCGAGGACCCCTAGAGAACTCATTTGTAGAAGATCTAGAGAAAGTGCCCCTTGATGAAGCAGACCCGAGTAAAACCATTCATCTCGGTACATCATTAAGCTCCGAGCAGTGGTTCAAAATGTTAACTTTCTTACGGTGACAGAAGGACATCTTTGCATGGTCACATGCCGACATGTCAGAGATCTCTCTTGATGTCTTAGTCCACAGGCTGAACGTGGACTCAGACCACAAACTGGTAAAACAAAAGTGAAGACCATTCGATGTCGAGCGCTATGAGGCCATTGCAAGGAGGTCTCCATCTTACTCGATGCTGACTTCATAGAGGAAGTATATTACCCTGACTGGATTACAAATGTGGAGCTTGTCAAAAAATCTAATGGGAAGTGGCAGGTCTGTGCAGACTACTCGGATTTGAACAAGGCATGTCTCAAGGATAGCTTCCCTCTGCCTCGGTTCAATCAACTGGTAGATAGTACGGCCAGTCATGAGTTACTCTCCTTCCTAGACGCCTATTCTGGATACAACTAGATCGTGATGCATCCCTCAGACATGCAGAAGACTACCTTTGTCACGGATAAGGGACTCTACTGTTATTGGGTCATGCCATTTGGCCTGAAAAATACTGGGGCGACATATTACAGGTTGGTAAATCACACCAAACAGATCGGACGCACCATGGAAGTATATGTTGACGACATGCTGGTGAAGAGTATCAAGGCATCTAATCACTTGACAGATCTCGGGGAGACATTCAATGTCCTCCGAGAGTACCAGATGAAGTTAAACCCCGCAAAGTGCATCTTCAGGTTCAAATCAGGGAAGTTCCTCGGGTTTCAAGTCAGCCAGAGGGGCATTGAAGTAAACCTCAATAAGATTAAGACGCTCCTTAATAGGAGTTCACCTCGGACCATCAAGGAAATATAATGCCTCACAAGAAGAGTCGCTACACTCAGACGTTTCATATCCAGACCGAAAGATAAATGCCTCCCCTTATTTCAGCAATTGAAGGGTCATAAGAAAGCAGAGTGGACATCAGAGTGTGAACAAGCCTTCCAGTAGCTAAAGAAGTATCTGAGCTCACCCCCTACTGTCCAAGCCTGAAGAAGGCGAGCATTTATTCCTGTACCTAGCAGTCTCAACCTCGACCGTCAGCTCGGCCCTGATTAGAAAGGTCAGAGGTAAGAAACACACCATGTATTATGTGAGCAAGGCAATAGTACCCGCAGAAATGAGATACTCGTCCCTAGAGAAGCTAGCGCTCAGCCTCGTTGTTTCAGCTTAGAGATTTCATCTGTACTTCCAAGCTCATTCCGTCGTTGTGTTGACCGACTCTCCTCTGAGACAAGTTCTCCAAAGACCCGAGGTTTCAGGCCGGATGACTAAGTAGGCCATTGAACTTGGTGAGTTCAACATCCAATTTCATCTGAGGACAGCAATCAAAGGCCAAGCTATAGCCGACTTCATTGCCGAATTCACCACTCCAAGCGCAGAAGAGATAGTGTTAAAGTTGAAATGACTCCGCCTGTCCCCCTGAGTGACCAAAAGGCAGTGTTGGACCCGGGATGGATCCTCTATGTTGATGGGTTGTCCAATATTAAAGGAGATGGAGCCAGAGTCGTCCTTCGTACACCTGATTCTACAACCATCCAATATGCAATCAGATTTGGGTTCAAGGCCTCAAACAATGAAGTGGAATATGAGGCTCTACTAATAAAACTCAAATTGGCAGCAAGTCTTGACGTCCAGTCTCTTGAGGTCCAATGTGACTCACAGCTGGTGGTAAATCACATTTCCACAAAGTACAAAGCCAAAGAGACAAGGATGATCTCTTATCTCGATGAGGCGAGGAAATCAATCGAAAGATTTTAGAGTTGCACTATCTATCAGATCCCAAGAGCGGAAAACCCATGGGCCGATGCCCTAGCAAAGATCGCCTCAGCCAGAGAAGGGAAGATCTCACTAGTCATCCCCATTGAATTCATAAAACATCCGAGCGTCGGCGAAGCGGACAAAGTCAACCTAGTACATGCTACGCTGAGCTGGATGGACTCAATCTTTAACTACCTCATGACTGGAGAGATCCCCTCGGATAAATTTGAAGTAAGATGATTGAGAGTCATAGCGGCTCGATATGTCATCCTAGATGGAATCCTGTATAAAAAAGGGCATTCCCAGCCCTACCTCAGGTGCCTCCGACCCGATGAAGCCAATTACATGATTTGAGAGGTCCACGAAGGAATCTGCAAAAACCACTTGGGCAGTCTAGCTATGACGCCCTGGTCACTGCTTCATGTGGGCGGGCACATGTGGGCGGGCCCCAAGGAAGGCTGGCAGGCTACTGTGCTGGGCGAGCTACTGTTACAGTTGACTGTAGCGTAACTTGTCCCACATCGGAAGAGTTGTCTAGAGTTGTGGTGGTTATATGTGGGGTTCCTCCCTTAACAGACATGACGCGTTTTAAAGTCGTGAGCCCACCGGGCAAAGCGGACAATATCATGTGCCGTGGGGGTGGGCCTTACAAATGGTATCAGAGCCGAGGACGGCTCTGCCCTCGGTGGGGGATAATGTGACGCCCCGGTCACTGCTTCATGTGGGCGGGCACATGTGGGCCGGCCCCAAGGAAGGCTGGCAGGCTACTGTGCTGGGCGAGCTACTGTTACAGTTGACTGTAGCGTAACTTGTCCCACATCGAAAGAGTTGTCTAGAGTTGTGGTGGTTATATGTGGGGTTCCTCCCTTAACAGACATGACGCGTTTTAAAGCCGTGAGCCCACCGGACAAAGCGGACAATATCATGTGCTATGGGGGTGGGCCTTACACTAGCCCTAGCCTTTAAGATACTCTGGTAATGATATTTTTGGCCAACCATTAAGGAAGATTCCAAAAACTACATTCAGAAGTACGATAAATGTCAGCGCTACGCGGCCATACCGAGACAGCCCACTAAAGAGATGACCCCCATGAGCGGTCCGTGGCTGTTCACTCAGTGGGGAATCGACATCGTCAGCCCTCTACCCACAGGAAAGGGGCAAGTCTAATCCGCCATTGTTGCTATTGATTACTTCACCAAATGGGTCGAGGTTAAGCTAGTTGCGAAGATCACGGAGCAGAAGGTGATCAATTTCATCTGGAAAAAATGTTATCGGCCGGTTTGGGATTCTGTGAACCATCATGTCGGACAATAGCTGACAATTCGACAATGACAAGTTTCGAAGTATGTGTCAAGGGCTCGGCATCTCAAATGCGTATTCCCCCCCCCTCAGCACCCTCAGTCCAACAGACAGGTGGAGGTAGTCAATAAGGTTATCAAACATCACCTTAAAACGAAGTTAGAGAAAGGAAAAGGAAGTTGGGCAGAGGAACTCCCATTCATCCTTTGGGCCTACAAGACCATAGCTCGGTCCTCAATAGGGGAAACTCCATTCTCCCTTTCTTACAGCTCAGAGGCAATGGTACTAGTTGAGATTGGCTTCCCAACTGCTCGGGTGAAAAATTACTAAGAAAACCATAATTTTGAGCAGATTGCCACTAACCTAAATCTACTCGAAGAAATCAGAGATGTCTCAAGGCTCTGAGTCACCGCACGACATCAGCAAGTCACACGATTCTAAAATTCCAAAGTCAAGGCCAGACGGTTCTACCCTGGGGACTTAGTCCTTCGTCGGGTCTACAGAACACCACCGATCCTGGGGTAGGGACACTTGGACCTAACTCGGAGGAACCTTACTACATGGTCTGATAGACTAAACCAGGCTCTTACCACCTAAAAGACCTTGAAGGGCGGCAGCTCCCTTACTCTTGGAACGCCGAGCACCTGAAGATCTATTATCCCTGATGTACTGGCCTATAAGGCCTCCAATAAGTGTACGTGTCCAAGCGACCAACCTTTAAGGCTTTCAATAAAAGTCATGATTCATCTTCTACATGAACGGGTTATCTACTAAGAAAAAGTTACCTCTTAAGTGCAAAGGCAAAATGAATGAGCTGATCCCATAAAACAGGGGTCAGAGCATAATCCCACGAAAGCTCGACATGACATCTCCTCCAAGTCAGGGAAAAAGCCAAAAGATGACCCAACTCCCTAACGAAGGGATTGGCCCATCACCTAACTAAAGGATGAAATGGAGGTTTCTCACCAATCATGGGACGAGCTGAATATCCTCAGCAGGTGCATCTCCAGTGTCTTCAGACAACAAAGGTTCGAGGTTAAGGTCCGAATAGAAATCCAAGACCGCCTCAATATAGACATCGAAGCCACAGTTATAAAACTTAATGGCTTCAGTATCTCTTTCTTTTGAAGTCTTGAAGGTATCAACCGCAGTAGCCACTGCTCCCACCAGGGAGGCCTCATCTTCAGCCTGTAAAGCCTCCATTGCCTGAGAGACGGCTTGGCTCCCTTCTTTTACAGCCCCGGCCCTAGTCCACTTCAGGGCTTCCCTTTGTCGAGTAACCTCCTTGACCAATGAATTTGCATGAGCCCTAGCACATGTCAGCTCAGCCTTCGCTGCTCCACATCGAACCTCAAGGCCACCTGTTACCTTCTACAATTGAAGCACTCTGGCCATCCCATCTTTAAGCTACCGACACAGCTCGCCCAGCTCGAGATGGAGAAGAGTTGCCTCATCCCTACGAATCCTCACCTCGTTTCGGAGTGCCTCCACCTCAGCATTCCTCCTCTCAAGCTCCCGTATTCTCTCCCGAGTCAAAAGGAGCTTCAGGATGGTCTGAAAAAAAATAGGAAAATGAGCATGCGGATGTGAAAGAAATAAAAAGAAGTAGAAAAGTAATAAAAAATACCATATAAAAAATAGAAGCCATGTCATTTAAGGAGTTGTCTGACTTAGTGAGAAGTTTAGCTATCTCCTCCTCAGAGGCATGTTTGCTAGCCTAAGGTGCCAGGCAAGATAAGTGGTAGTCCGGCTTAAACCTCCCATTCTCGTCCCCACGTGGGCCAAACCCACTACTTCCCCAGCCCTGGCCCGGTTGCCTGCCAAGGTTTGAGCCTCGGCCCCAAAATCATTCACAGCGTCAGGAGGAGAAAGCATATTATCTACCATTCTAATGGCCTCCTCCCATTTGGAGGAAGAAGGTACGGCAATACAGGGCTCAAGGGCTGTGGGAGGAGCCTCCGTGATGGGGGGGAATGGCAGTTGGTGGAAGGGAAGGACTTATGGTTGCCGCTGAGGAAGTAGTTATAGTGGCTGGAGTCAGAACAATAATTACAGGGACCCGAGTCTCGACAGGCACCACAGCTAGAGCAGCAACAACCAGAATCAGACTAGAAGGGCCCTCCCTATGAGGGGCAGCCTACTTTCTCTGAACTATGGTCTTTGTCCAAGACTAGGCCCTCAGCATCTCCTCAGCCGTTGGAACGGCTTTCCTTCTCTGAGAACTAGACGCCTCGGCCATGCCTGTGCAGAAAATAACAAATTAGCAACCAAACGAATGAGTTGATCTCCCCAAAGGTAATGTGAGAAAAACTTACTGAAGGATGTGGGGAGAGGCTGGGACTTATAAAGCCCAGACCAGTGAAGGTTAGCCGTAGTGATCAAGAATTTCCAGGAGAGAAGCTCCCCCAACCGCGCTCTAGCCTTAGTGATGCAGTTCTTCTGGACCAAGTCGAGGAGTGGTGTACCCCTCGAAAAATCTACAAGGATAAAAAACCTCCACTTTAACTGAAGAAGATGGATAAAAAAAGAAGAAAGAAAGAAAGCTGCTCGAAAGTAAGAAGAGTCTGACCTAGTTTTGAAAATCAGGTAGGGACCCGAGTCGTCAGACTCCCAAGCTCTGCCACTCACCCGCAGTCCAGAACCACTTATTCTTCCAGTCCTTGTTGGAAGACGGAAGGTTCATCAACAACCCCGACCCTTTGCTGCCTCGGGTCTCAAAGTAGTACTATGGTTCTTGACTGTTATGCTTAACCAGGTACAGGCTCATCAACTCCTCTGATGTCAGCTTCGGATTCCCGACTTAGCACCAGATGATGAAGGAAGAGATTAACACCCTCCAAGCATTAGGGGTAAATGGTACCGGAGCAAGTCTGAGGTAAGCTGTTACATCTCAGATGAAAGGATGCAGAGGGAGCCGGAGCCCACATTGCAGCGCGTAAAGAAAGATCACAACTTCTCCCTCAGCACATGTGCCAATAGTTTCGAAGGGCTCTAGGGCCCTTATCTGAACGGAGTCCAGGAACTAAAACTCCAAATGGATCCATTCCATTTGAGGCTTCGACAGCACAGAGCCTTTAGGTACTACCCCCGAGGCTCGCCCACTCATGGGCATTTTTACAGCCTTGGTTGTGGTGGTCTGGGGGGGTCGAGCGACTTTCTTCTTGCCAGCCAGTTGAGTTCGAGCCCCTACCTCTTTCTGTCTTCGAGGCCGAGGGAATAAGGGTACAGCTTCAAAGGGGCCTTCAGAGGCCCCTTTTCCTCCTTCGGAGCTCTCCGGATTGGAGTTATCATCATAATCCTGAACGGTCTCAAGATCAGATGACATTAGGAAGAGAAGTAAAAGGAACAACGAGAGAGACTGACTGAACAATCACTGAAAATTATTTTTATCAAAAATGCTTGGTCGGTCGGAATCGCCTGCCGGAAACTTCAAGTTGACCGGAATCGCCTTCACCAAAAATCACCTCCTCCGACATGAGTTTGAATTCTGAATCTAAATGAAGAGAGCGAGTCTGAAAGGAATTTATATAAGCCACACAGAATCTCTGCATTAATGGCAGGGAGTGATGGCCACAGCCGAATCATCGCAGGCCGATTTCCAAACACACGTGGCTGTTTACCGTTCGATCAGTTCCTGTTAAATAGTATGGTCCTGACATTGAATAGTGCACTCCGAGCAGGTGGAGCCGTTACATGGACACTTTCCTGGTCATACGTGGTGACTTATCATAGGCTCAGCAATTATTTGGAATCATAACCGTCGCCACATGTCCACTAAAGAACAACCCACAAGCGCAAAGTCCTAAGGATATGACACTTCAAATTCAAAAATCATAATGATATTAACATGAGAGGGAGGTTCAACAAATGAGGCGATCGATCTTCTATATGGTTACTCTCTGAGTCCGTAGCCGACCTCGAAGAGTAGGGGGCTTCTGTTATGGGAAGATCCAAGCCTCCAATAGTTCAAAGAATAGTTTAAGTCCACCAAGTGTACGAATGTCTGAGGAAATGTTTGTCTGACATGATGGATGCGTCATTGAAGAAGTCCTGAATAATATATGAGGATGCTCCTACTCGGAGGCTAACAGATCGGAGTGACTTAACGAGGCCAAGATATAAGTCATGTTTCAACTAGATATGTTAGTCTATCTAGCTACCTTCTGATAGACAATGAGTGATTCAACCACTGACATCAAATCATAAGAAACCTGGCTTGACAAGACAATTTCGACGCCCCACCTCAGAATGCTTGATAAGCGAGGGGTCAGGTTTGATAGCTTAGGCCGGAGCTCAGCTCGGACTAAGAATGCCGTCCCTGTTCAAGGAGCCAACCACAAGAGACTGGGCAACGTCCCGCCAACTAGAGAAACTACACTGTGTTGAGGCTATACATTAAGACAGGTACTCCATCTGCTAGATTCAGAAACTACCATAAACAAATGTGACCGATTACTTCATTCATAGATACGCATGATCCGCCAGGTACGCTACATGATCCTTGGATTGCACGCAATATCCACACGATCTTGGTATCCTGCTGATTAGGTAAATCATGCCGAGATTAACGGACCCATACCGTCAAACAATCAAGTATAAATACCATAGGATCCCATTGCTACAAGTATGTAATATCTTGCACTCTCCCTCTACTCTTCAACTTTAGACCTAGATTCCCTTGTCCTGACTTAGTCATCGGAGGCTCCCACGGCTTAGCCAAGGTTTCCTTTGCCTGTTCTCATTGTGTAGGACCAAGACGTTAAAGTGATCCAAGGTTCAGGATATTGTGGGGATAGCCATCTAGATTTTGACCTCAACATATATATATGATCATGATGCCATGTTTTCTCTTCTTCTTCGTGTTTTATTCTGCAAGATAGTTAATTTTGAGGATGAAATTTTTTAGTAGGAAGGGAGAGTTGTTAGGCCTATGTCCTAATGACCATTTCATTTCTTAGGATCCCTCGATCCACCCCTTCAAATTCTGGCAACCCGCGACCCATGTATAGCATTTGCGCACAACCCTAAGTCATATCCTGTAAACCCAAGTCGACTCAACTCGAGACTTGTGCCATTGGATAGCGTTGTTAGTGCAGTTCCAACACCGCGTCTTGTACGTCAATCTGATGTTTAGATAGTGAGATCTGACCCTCGCATTATCCCGACCATTGATCATGCATTGTAGGACCCATGGTGCTCCTGCCCATTTCCCTAGGAAATCATGTGAGTGATGTCACCCTAGCTAGCTAGGATGAAATCATCCTATCGTCATAACCTCATGCTTCTTGCAAAGAAATAATAACCCTAGCCATGCTTCTCTTACACCCAAATCATTGCCTAGCTAGGGGGGAGAGAGAGAGAGAGAGAGAGAGAGAGAGAGAGAGAGAGAGAGTAGCTATCATCAGTACCTCTCTCTCTCTTTCTCCTTCATCTCTCTCTTTTCGACTTTTATTCTCTCATTCTCCCATTGTTGTAAGTCCTTGGATGTCCCAAGCTCTCAAAAAAATCCAGCCCTTGCATATTTCTATACCTCTTCATCCAACCCTCTAAATCCCATCTCACCCATTGAAACCTCTTCCTTGGCCCACTAGGATCCCATTGGTGGAAGAGGGAGATTGAGATTTGAAGGTGGGTGCTCTCTAGAGTTAGATCTCACTCTCTCCCTACATCACCTATTTTTTTGATGATCATGGCCCATCTGATGTGCTCAACACATCCAGACCGTCCAACAGGGTGGGATGCCCCTGATGTCCAATTTTTTAGACGTAGGTTGGCCCAACTTGCTGCCCTATCTTGCATGTAATGGTCTGATGCATGTGGACCTTGGTCTGAGTGTGTGGGGCCCATCTAGGTGGTCCAATCTTGATGTGCATGGTGTTATTTACCTTTTTCCAGCAATCTTTTGGCCTAGAATTGGATAGCAACATGTTGTTGTCTTGATTTTTCTCCAAGCCCATTTGATGTTTGTAGAGGGGTTTTTCTTTGATTTTAACTGGAATTTATGTGTTGGGATGATGCAAGTGGACCCCACCTTGATGTATGTGGTGTACCCATACCTCTAATAAGGGACGGTGGGTCTCATGCATCATAGAGCTGCTGTATTAACGTCAGCAAGCTTTGTGGATCTGATCATGAGGTATGTGTTATACCCATATCATCCGCCCATGTGGGACCCACCTCACACGTGCTGCACGTGTGGAGGTGGGGCCCACTAAATGTATGCATTGTATATTCACATCGTCCGTTGCTGAACAGTGATAGGTGGGAGCCCACCATGATGTATGTATTCAAGTCATCCATCCCTTTGGCTGGATGTGGGACCCACCCCACATGTGCTGCACGTGTGGGGGTGAGGCCCACCTCGATGTATGTATTCTATATTCGCACTGTCCATCTCTAATCACTGCTGCGTGGGGCCAGCCATCATGTATAGGTCTTATCTGCACCGTCCACTACATGGACATGGGACCGACTATGTTATATGCGTTGTATATCCTAGCTGTCCATCTGGTGGGGCCCACATGGATTGAGCAAGCCTACTTGTTGCTTGTGCAGGGCCCACCTTAAGATGTATGTTGTACGTGGCTACCCATCTATCTTACTTGAACCATGGGCTACCCCATTAGGCCCATTTTATAGTGCAGCAGGCCCACCTTGTCACGCCCCAGACTCGGTAACCGGAATCACAAGGGACCCGATGGTCGGTTCTGGTCGTAACAGCCTCCATAGTACCCCATTCTTGGCTCCTGAGGCAGGTTCCGATCCTGGGATCCTATAAGGAGGATTTTCATTACAGTATAATCATTACCAATATGAGCATACCCAAGATCACAGTAAATACATCTGAGAATAACAAAGGAACACATCACAAAATCCACTAATATTTGAACTTTTACAATCATCCATAAGGTCCAAAAGGACATACATGAGATAAAAGGAGAAGAGGGAAAGGTCGGCAACACTGGAGTCCTCAAAAGCTCCGCTCTACTCGCGCTGCTGCTACGATGCCTACCTAGAATCTCCTGCACGCATCAATCGTGCATAAGCTTATAGAAGCTTAGAGGGTGGTGAAAGTGTGTGACAATGGTGCACAGAAGAATAGTAGGAGATGCAAGAAGGGAAATGTGCTCAATGGAAAAATCACTAACCTTACCAAGGCTTATCATGAATATGATACAATGAGTAGTGGATGTTAAACTAAGGCAATGCATGAAGGGGGCTTGTACAACCAATGCTAATGCGATGCAAGTAATGCCAGTGTTCATATCCAAATCATAAGTCAAGTACATTTCCAATCATAAGGAAATCACCGGGGTCCATTACACTGCTGAATGACTGTCGCTCTACAGACCCCGCACAGTCAAACGAGCATAAGAGACCTCACTACCCGCCTGTGGACAACCAATCACCAACAAGGCCTGACGGTAGAGGACCCATTTACGAGCTGGTCAGACTCAGCCTAGCAATGCCCACTATACACCAGGCAGGTAAGGCCACACCCCTATCCAACTGACTACATGACAGTGGGAGTCGCAGCCTAACGGTATAAGGCCCTCGTACGCTCATGTATTTCACCTGGTCACGGCGTTGGAGCAGATCCTTGGTACCATAGAAGTTTTGGAAATTTCACCCATGGGCATCGTATGCACCCGGTATGCTCAACTAATATTTTCGGTGTCCACACATACGACCATCCACCAATATCTCTGTGGAAGTAAGGCCCTGATGAAGTAAGGGCAGATATCCACATGCTATGCAATGCCAGATGCATGAATCACATAATCACCCATGCATCAATCCCAAGCAATCATCTCTCAGGGAGATACCAACATGTCCTACACAATGCCACAACCATGGCCAATCATTCCTCAACTAAGCATGCATATGATGTGTATGGGAGTGGGCCATGAAGATGAATAGGAGTGCCAATACGGTGGAGATGAACTCTCTACCTAACCATGAAGGGTCTAGGTACTTAACTAATTCCTCATAAGGAATACAACCTCTAGTGGGGCCCCATATACCTGGGGTAGCCCACAAGACTAAGGAGAACAATGGTATGGGCCTAAATAGTGAGATGGCTTAGCAAGGTTCTATGGTGGGCCTTTAACCACCCATAGAAGCCCATGGGCCTACCTTAAGGCCACCAACGTGGACATCCAACCACAATTAGTCCCTAAGAGGTAGCCCATCTCTAATTGATCATGAATCAAGGACCAAGGCCCATGCAACATCAAAAATAAGAAATGAGTAGCCATAATTATACCACAACACTCATGTTGGGCTTCATAAAGGGCGGCCCAAGGCCTACCCAAAAAATGGGTTCAAGGGGAACACACATAACCCAACTCATGTATACCACTATGGGCCCATAAGAGAAAGGTTAGGGCCCAACATAAAGGCCACTAATTCCATATATTATGGTGGCCTAGTGGGCGGCCCATTAATCAAACCACATGGGCAATGTCATGCTCTTAGTCAAGTAAGTTGGGCCTACAACTCGGCCCAAGTATAAAGTTGACTTGATGGGAAATCAAGGGCCCATCTACTTGTGTAATCTGGCCCACTAACCCAACATAATAGTATAGTAAAATGGTCCAATAGTTCAATGGGTCTATCTGGAAAGTTTCAACCCAATTGGGCCTAAAGAGTTCAACAACTAGCTACATTCATGGACCCAATTAAATTTAACTATGGTGGGCCTCAAAAGTGCATTTATTAAGCCCAAAATTTAAGAAAACTAAAGGTATAAGTTATCTCCTCTAATACCTTCATAAATGTGGTGGGCCTCACTCCTCAAAATTTCAGCCCAAGTCCAAGCATAATTATAACATGTTGTTGTCCTAAATTTGGGCACTCCATTGGAGTGGGCCCAAGGCCTCTAAAACTCTGAAAATTGAGGGTCATGGCCCCCCATCATGCATATAATGAGAGGAAACATAAAAATATGGCCCACCATCAAGAGAAATATTTTTAAATTTTGGTTTTTATCAAGCATATTGCTGGACTGCACAACAGAAAAATTGAGAGTCCAGCCATCTTGGACCATTTTTTTGGATGCCCTAAAGGGGTCATTTGAGGCTGAAATTTTACAGGGTGATACTTCCATATGTGGGCCACACCCCCACAAAATTTTAGAATTTTTTAGATATTTATAAGTATTTTAATTAGTTTAAACAAAATAGACTGTCCATGAAATCGGACAGCCCTGAACGTCCCAACGTGGTGGGCCAGTCCGGCCCTTGCCAAAGTGTGTACAGGGGTCCATTGGCCCTAAAATTTGGTAGGTGGGTCCTACCATGAGTAGATCATATCCCTACAAAATTTCAAAATTTTTAAACACCTATAAATATTTTAATTCATTTAGATAAATCAATCTGTCCTAAAAATTGGACTGATCTGGACACTATATTATAGTGGGCCAGTCCAGCCACCACTATGGTACGTACAGGTGTCCATTGGCCCTAAAATTTTGTAGGTGGGTCCTACCTTGAGTAGGCCACCCCTGAATAAATTTTTATAATTTTTAAACACCTATAGATATTTTAATAAATTTCAGAAATCCAACTGTCCATGGTGGAATGTTGCTGGAATAGTGTAGAAAATCTAGACTGTCCACCTCACTTGGACCATACCTTTGGGACCTCAATCAAGGTCAGATGGAGCTGAAATTTGGGAAACATCAAGATGAGATCCCCACCTTTCAGAAAAGTATATTTGATGGGTACGAATAGTCCCCCAAACAGTCCAAAAATCTGGTCCAAAAACAACCAGAAATTGTCCAGAAAATTCTGGACAGCAACATGTACTTAGATAAAATTTATTATATAGGTTAAATAAAAAGGAAAACACATTAATGGAGGATGGTGTGGCCTTCCTTAGTGGCCCCCACAAATGTCCATGTCATAATCTAAAGCCAACACACCTTACATGCATCATTAAGGCAACAAGTAGGACACCCAAAATCAAACAATGGGTAGTTTGGGCATCCCACCTTGCTGAAATTTATAGATGTCCTAGGCCCACCAAATGAGCCACACACATCAGGAAATAAAATAAGAAAAAAAGAGAGATAGAAGGACAATCCAGCCATAGGGAAAGGGCTCCGCCACTATTGAGCCCTCCCTAGATCAATCACACCCATACATCATACATAGATTTACATTTATAACTTGAATCTTGCACATGCATGGCCTATAATTAAAATGCATGGTGAGGATGTCATCCCCACCATGGTTATAAGGTCTAAATGACCCAAACATAATATGATATGAAAGAAAATGGTCATGATGGGGCCCATAGAGAAAGGCCCCATGCATGGATCATGCATGCATAAGATAGGCCATTAGGCCACAACCATGGGATTGTGTGGGATCTCCACCATTGATTGGTGGGTCCTACACTTCCACCATGAAAAAAAGAAAACATCAAGGCTATAGAAAATAGATTTTTACATCTAAAGGAGCACCCACCTCAAAGATGACCACCAAACTTTCACACTAAGGTCTTTTAGCACCAAGGGAGATGGATCAATGGTGGAGATGAGGTTTCAAGGGTTAGATGGTGGGGGATTAAATAGGAAGGTGACTGGAAAAATGGAGGAAAATGGGCTAGAGAAATGGAGAAAAATTGCTAGAGAAGAAGAGAAGAGAGAGAGAAATGAGAGGGAAAGAGAGGAAAAATCTTTTTAAAGAAAGTAATCATTAATCTATGGTGATACAAATAATGTTGCTAGGGTAGGTTAGGTGTGGGTGGTGTGTGAGGTCTTGGTAGTGTGAGTTATGGAGATTTAGGTGGTGTGTATAGTGTGTGTTGAAACTTGTGTAAAAAAGGGAGTGTGGGCCACATGCACCACTCCAAGGTGGGCCACATGATCGAAATCAAGGGTAATAGAAAGAAACGTACACAACTTATGATCCACATATCGGATGGACGCACAAGACGCGGCGTTGGAACCGCGGAAACAATGCGGTCGCAATGGCAAAGGTCTCAGCTCGATCCGAGTCGGGTCTACTTGATCAGACTCTAGGATGATCACAGCACTATCTGAGGGTCGCAGGTCACTAAAATTCGACCGGTAGGACCGCGAGACCATAAGAAATGAAATGCACACTCTCACACACACATGCACATATGTGAACTTAGGTCGGGTCTCACACACCTTGATGTATTGTCTACACCATCCAGCCCCC
Source organism: Magnolia kwangsiensis (assembly GCA_037074715.1). Classification (NCBI taxonomy): domain Eukaryota; kingdom Viridiplantae; phylum Streptophyta; class Magnoliopsida; order Magnoliales; family Magnoliaceae; genus Magnolia; species Magnolia kwangsiensis. The sequence continues at coordinate 54,588,659 of CM073575.1, read as the reverse complement.
TAGACGTGGGACCCATTTGATGCATGTTTTAGCCTCAGTCGTCCATCAATTGAATGTCCAGATTGACTGGACTACTACTGGCCCAAAAGTCCAACAATAAGCTCATCTCCTTATATGATATACACTACCATGTTGAGCAGAATTTAAGCCCCTTTGATGACTTGTCAGGCCCACCTTTCATCTAATTGTATAAGGGTCAGATTGCCCAGATTTTTTAGATGTATAAAAGGCCAGATGGGCTGAATATCTAGCCTTAAAATTTCCTATGGTGAGGTGTTATCCATCCATTATAATGGACTATATGGGCTGATTTGTAAACCACTATGTGAGTATATTGTGCACTTGGCCTAGCTATATTTTTTGAGCCTATGGGCTGCACAAAGAGGCCCACTATGTTGGATGTTCTAGACATAGCCTACCTCAGCATTTTCTGGGCTTTGGGCTGCCCCCTGTGGCCCAACTTGATGTATATGGGCTATGGGCTGACCCAAGAGGCCCAATATTGATGTATGAGATAACATAAGTGAAGCCCATTTATTTCCCAGCTATTATGAGGGTTATGAGTTGTTTCATTAGGCCCTTGTGTGAGGCCCATTGTGAAGTATATTAGGCCCTTGTGTGAGGCCCATTGTAAAGTATATTAGGCCCTTGTATGAGGTCAAATGTGAAGTATATTATGCCCTTGTGTGAGGCCCATTGTGAAGTATATTAGGCCCTTGTGTGAGGCCCATTGTGATGTATTTGAGGCCCTTGTGTGAAGCCATGGGCCCCTCTTTATGTTCGCCTTTACGTGGGCCACTCTGTGGGAGTAATGTTTGTTGAACGTCCACATTGTATGGGCAATGATGGTTAAATGTCCACATTGTGACCTTCCATTAAGCCCATTCTCATCCTTCTCTAAGTGGGTTAACCCAAATCATTGGGCCCCATGGATATTTACATGATCCATCTATTCATATTGGGATAACTGTTCACAACCCCAAGTGTAGGGTCACGATGTAATAATAATCTTGGTAAGACCGAGGTCGAATCCACATGGACTAATCTTGTGAGTATTTTAAAAGCAATTGCAAGAAGAACTAGAAAAAGATGAAAACCTAAATTTGGAAGTATAGAGAGTAATTGTGAGAGATTTAATAAAAAACTTAAGAAATTCAAAGGTGAAAAACTAGGGTTTCCAAGGATCCACTTGTAGAGATTAGGGATATCTATGCTTGATTAATGAACACAACTGGAATCAGAGTCTCATCTTATCCATTGGAAGATATCTCAGTAAAATCAAATTTGAACTTCCTTTGACCTAATTCTCAATGGAAGAGTGGTGTGAGAGCTAGAAGTGATTCCATCACAAAACCATGCCCATGAGACAATGGCTCAGAACAGGATTTACCAATCCCACAATCAATCTGAGAGAATTGTGAAAGTTAGGGGAGATTCCAACATCCAACCATGCCCAAGGGATGATGGTGAATAATAGGATTTTCTAGATTCACATTTCCAAAACATGAAAAGAACATACTCAAAGCTATCATAAATCCATCGTAATTTGAGTCACAACAAACCATTAAAAACTGAAATTTTTCCTTATAATCAAACTAGAATAAAAAAGAGTTCAATATAAACATGAATCAAAGCAATATAAACATCCCATCACGCTACAAGCTTCACATTTTAGCCCTAGCTAAGAGGTTTATCCAACCATAAATATGATTGAACTAAAAATCTCTTAAGAAAAGCATAAAAACTACTAAGGAAGAAAAACTCTTGGTGATGGATTTTTCATGCTTTTGATTCACTCCTCAAACCCTAGATGATCCCTAGGAGTTCCTTAGAGACTCCTATTTATAGTTTTGCAACACTTCCATTTGCATTGACTTGGAAAAATTTAGAAACCGCCTCAAATTTACGCAGCTTCAATATTATCTTAGTGTCTTCGATATGTCTTTTGATATTATCAATAAGTCTTTAATAGTAGTGAAGATCAGTCCAGAATGACCAGCAAGTTTGGAAAAAAATCCTGAATTTCTCGATATTATCTAAGGGTCTTCGATATGTGCCTTCAATATTATCTACGGTCTTTGATAATATCGAAGGCCATTCTGACAGTTTTCCAAAATTTGACTTTTCTAGCCCCGGAATTTATTTTTGGGATGATTTTCAAGCTTCCTTTTCTTCACTTCAGTTCTTTAATTTTCTTCCTTCATCACTTAGTTTCCTTGGATCTTTGATTTATAAAGTCTTCAATCTTGGTCACTCAAGATCCATCCCTTGACTTGGTGATTCTTGGGCATTAAATCCACGCTTTTAGCAATATTTTCAATCTAAGTTCTTAAATTTAGCATGCAACACAAACATGAGTAAAATAGAACATTAAGCATTATCATGTTCATAAAACCAATATATAAGTGGGGTCCAATATGCAATATTTGATCCTCAACATCATCCCCAACCAGCATTTTGCTAGTCTCAAGCAAAGTATGCGAAAAATGAACCTTAATGTGCAATGTTCAAACCTTTTTTAAAAAATGATCTTTTGTATAATCAAGTATGAATGAGTAAACACAAGATGAGAAATTAAGATTTTGAAAACCTAGAGTTAAATCACATAAGTAATCAATCAGATAAGCCCTTTATCCATTAAATCAGAGCATAGTTCGCATATCAAGTTTTTCAACATGCTCAGTGAAAATACTATCTTTTCATAATGTTAGCCATGCTCATCACTTCAAGATTGGTTGAAAACACAAGTACTGATTCCGAACTTATCCCATTTTCCTTCTTTTTCTTGTTTTGGATTTTATATCAATGGTCATTTGTATTCATTCACTCTTCTTTAGACATTACATCCTTTTCAAAGACATTTTTCATTCCGCTTAATGGTGTTGTCCTTCTTCATTCTTTTTTAAACTTTGCATTATTTTTGCATTCTTTTCCTCTTCTCCAGTCTTTTTCACCACACATGACCTTTTTATCGATCTCATATTTTTTAACTGGTTCTTTCTTATTTTAAGGTGGATAAAATTCTCTAGACTCAGTTCTCAATATCTTTCAATGATCATCATACTAACAATAAAAAAAATCTAATACCATTCACAGAAAGAAAATTGAACATATCATAATATTTGAACTTTCTCTTAATCAATTGAGTACAAGGACTGAATATGATAAATTACTTAGATGACTAGACTCAACAATTTAGAATTCAATCTCATTCTTATCATCATTCTTAAATACATAACTTATTTCTTTCCAAATAGATAAAAATTTAAAAAAATTTACAAAATTTGCTCAAATTTGAGAAAATACTGATTAGTTTACCTAATCTCTCATCCCCAACCTAAAATCTAAATTATTCTCAATGTAAAAGAAATAAGCATGATTTGCAAAAGTGATAACGTAATTGAAGGAGAAGTGATGGAAAGATAGTACCTGATGAAGGAATTTTGAAGCTCTTTCCAAAGGATCTCAGCGTGAAGGTGGGTTAGCACAAGAGTTAATCAATTAAAAAAAGAACTATCCTAAAACAAACTTTAAGCAAACTATCCTAAATAGCATAAAGCCAACTATCCTAAACATAACTTGAAAGCAACAAACCTAACTATACCTTCGTCAAACTAGAAGATCAATCTTGGTAAATAGGATCATTCAAAGGTATCGACATATCTTCTGAATCAAATTTCTCAACAAATGGCTTTAATCAATGTCCATTCACTTTGAATTTATTACCATTGTTTGGATTCTTTATCTCGATAGCCCCATGAGGATAAACATTGGTAACAATGAAAGGGTCGGTCCAACGAGACCTGAGTTTTTTCAGAAAGATATGTAACTAAGAATTGTACAAAAGGACCTTCTGACCTTGTGTGAATGATTTTTGAAGAATGTGTTGGTCATGAAACACCTTCATCTTGTCCTTATAAATTCACGAGTTCTCGTACGCATCATTCCTAATTTCTTCGAGTTCATTCAACTAAAGTTTGCATAGCGAACCAGCGTTGTCCAAATTAAATTTTAACTTTTTAATCACCCAGTAGGCTTTATGTTCCAACTCCACAAGTAAGTGGAAAGCCTTCCCATAAACAAGCCTAAAGGGGGACATTCCAATAGAGGTCTTAAATGCAATACGGTAAGCCCATAAAGCATTTGTCAATCGGATTGACCAATCCTTACAGTCATGGTTAACCGTCTTTTCTAATATGCGTTTAAATTCCCTGTTGAAAATCTCAGCTTGGCCACTTGTTTGTGGGTGGTATGGAGTGCTCACTTTGTAAGAGATGTCATAGTTCTTCATTAAGTTCATGAATAGCCTATTACAATAAGGTGAGCCCCCATCACTAATAATGGCTCGAGGCATTCCTAACCAGGAAAGGATGTTCTCTTTTAAGAATTAAATGACCATTTGATGGTCATTGTTCCGGCATGGAATCGATTTAACCCATTTAGTGACATAGTCTACAACGAGAAAATATATAAATTTTCAAAGGATTGGGGGAATAGTCCCATGAAATCAATGCCCAAACAATCAAATTCTTTAATGATCAGAATGAGGTTCAGAGGGTCCAGTAAAAGCCACACTGCAGAATCTTGGTCGTGGCCTTCTTAGAAGAAAAGTGACCACACAGGCCTGAGAGTGACAGGAAGAGATGACACTTTAATTTTCATTGTCTAACACACATCTCTTTAAGATTTGGTCTGAGCAATATTTAAACAAACATTGATCATCCCATAAGAACTTACGAACCTTGGTGAAGAATTTTTTCTTATCTCATGCAATCCAATATGTTAGCGTGAAACCTGTGGCAAGATAATTAGCAATATCAGTAAACCAAGGTGAATGGGAGACTTTGAATAATTGTTTGTCATGGAACTGGTCATTTATATGTGTCATCTCAAGGGAATCAGATAGATCAAGGCGGGAAAGATGGTCAACCACTACATTCTCTACTCCTCTTTTATCTTTTAATTCCAAATCAAATTCTTGGAGTAGGAGGATCTGTAAGTGTTATGCTTCCTAGCTTCTATAATTGTCAAATTTTGTAGTACCAAAACCTTTTTGAATCTATGTCTTGTGTAGCGCATCTACATATTCAAGACAATGCATCTCTCAAGAACAAAGATCTTTACTTTAAGCAATCCAAGATTACATGTTCATGTTCGAGTACAACATCAAGTGTGAAGTCAATATTTCAAGATTTGAAGTTCAAGTTTCAAGTCAAGACAAAGTTCACGTACTTTAGACCTCAAGCTCAAGCTTCAATGTTAGTCACATTCAAGCTTCATGTCTCAAGTTCAAGCTTCTATACATGTCAAGATCTTAAGTTTTGTGAACTTCAAAGATTATCTATCAACCGAAGAAAAAGAATTTTCAATGTTCATACATCATGTATAAGGTATGAATGACCCTAGATTGACCATAGGGTAGGTCATTTTGAATACATAATTCAATTAAATCATTTTATAAGTGAATAGACTGTTTCTGGACTAGCCTTAGACTATGTTTGACTATTCCTAGCACTAGCTCTACTAGTCCAAGAAATTTTTCTACTAGTCTTACGTTTGTTACAAATTTTTAGAATTTTTTGTTAAGCATCGACCAATCCTGGAGACTACTTGACAGGTCATATGAACAATGCTCAACTCTTTCTTGACCAGTCCTGCAGTATCGACTCAAAGTCCAGTAACTAAATCTAGTTCCACATGACCAGTCGTGGACAGGTCACGACCAGTCGTGGAGGTCACTTGACTGATCGTGAAGGGCTTACGACTAGTCATGGAACGACTTTATCTTATCGTGCTCAAATTTTCAAAAATATATTAGTCCTATGACCAATTGTGGTGTCCTCAAGACCAGTCGTGAATTTCTTCACTTATAAATAGAGCACAAATTTCAGAGTTTGGTATTCAATTCAATCTAAATCAATACGCCACTCTCAGGGATAAGTTAGTGGTCTTTTTAAGCTATATTGTGTTCATTTAATATTCTCTTAATTTAGCTTTGTTATATTTGATATTGTATTTTATATTCCATTCATATTTGAAGAAGGGTTTGAGAATTTTCCTTTTCTTGGAATCAAAATCAAATAGAGCTAGCCCAACTTGGTTTAATTTAAAATCATTTTAGAACCTATAACCATTTCATAAGTGAGTGTGGACATTAAACTTCTACGTTGAAATTCTACTCCAATTTGGTTCTTTCGGACTGCATCTAAAGGAGAATATCCAGGTATTTTACAGCTTTGTAAATTTTTTTTTTGATTTTTGAGATTGTGCTAGAAAAATCTTTGTTTTGGTTTGTCTGAGGTGATCAAGAAAACTCAGAGTGTAGGATTTTTGAATTGTATAAGCCCACTTGAAAGACACAATTGCAAGGGTTTTAGGTGAACCTTGAAAAACCTATTTTCATAGTGAATGCTAATATCCACTGTGTGAGGATATTGGGAGTGGAGTAGTTATGTGACTATTTTTCTAAACAATTGGTGTATACATAAGCGAACCACTATAATTTCTAGTCTTGTGGATTGAATATTTATTTCTTTTTATGGATGGTTGCAATTTTTCTTTTTGCATTTGTGGAAAATGTTGTAATTTCTTTTATACAAGTGTGGGAATGTTGTAATAATGTAGATTTATTTCCTTGCTATTTATTTCTTTATTCCTCTGTATTATTTTGAGTTTTCAATACACAAATCATTCTAGTAAGGTTGTCCTGCCACAAACCCTTAGTTTTTATGGTGTAATGTTGTCCTTAGAACAATATCTATATTAATCTCTCAATACTCGTACATTTGAGGTTGTATTTAATTTCACCATTGTGAGATTATCTATTGCTATATATATTTAATTTATTTAATTTCCACTGTTATTTTTTAAAATTTTGACATATTCCTATTCACCCCCCCCCCCCCCCCCCCCCCCCCCCCCCCCTCTAGGACATATAGCTCGGCCTTTTCAAGTGGTATCAGAGCCTAATAGCTCATTTTTATTGTTATTACTTTTTGGATTAATTTCTTGAGCTAATCGATCTGAGCTTTCCAAGATGTCAAATTTTGATAGCCTATTAGTCACTAGGCCTCCACCATTTGATGGCTCCAATTATCCCTATTGGAAAGCCATGATTAGAATTTTCTTAAAATCCATGGATTAAAGCGTGTGGCAAGCCACGGTGACTAATTGGACCCCTCCTACCACTGAAGTAACTGGCATCGATGGATCCAAAACTATGAGAGTTACACCTTACTTATCTTGGACCACACTTTAGAAAAGTGAGAGTAGTGTCATTGCAAAAGTAGTAAATGCAATCACTTATGCATTATCACTAGATGAATTCAAAAGAATCATATCCTATGATACTGCAAAGAAAGCCTGAGATATTTTAGCAATGACACATGAGGGAATATCAATTGTCAAGAAATCTAAAGTCCAAGTCCTCACAACCAAATTTGAGGAAATATGTATGGAGGAAAGTGAAACATTTATGGACTTTTATACTAGATTAAATGACATTGTTAACTCTATGTGGGGTCTTGGTGATAAAATCTTAGAAAGTAAAGTCTGTCCAAAGATACTACGCTCACTACCTGAACTGGTCAATTCAAAAGTAACTGCGATCCAGGAACTTCGTGATACGGACAATATGAGGGTAAAAGAATTAGTTGGGTCATTACAGACCTATGAGTTAAACTTTAAAGCTCCTAATTTTAAATCCATCACCCTTAAATCTTCTAAATGTATTTCTCAAGAAAATAGTAATTATGACTTAGAAAATTCTGAAGATGATATGGCCCTTTTAGCTAAAAAGTTTTATAAGATTTTCAAAAGTAAAAAAGAGGGTTGATTTTCAAAAATCTAATGATAAGAGAAGATCTAAATCTAAAACTTAGAAATCATTAAAAGATAGTTGTAACACCCCAGATTTTTGCCAACCTGAGATTAGACGTCCTTAGGCAATGGGTCAACCAAAACACCTTGGTAATCGCTCAGAACCCAATTCCATCGCCAAAGAAATCACTTAGGATTAATTCCTTTAGAAACTAAGCATAAGTTAGCTAGCGCTACGCTGGAGTAGCTGTGAAATAGTCCCTGATCGCTTTAAATACGTTCTACAAGACCCAAAACTTGTAGAACCAATGATGCTATAATATCCTAAAACCTTGGATCAAACTCTAAACCCGTTTGCTCTCATGAACTCTTTGAAACTTTGTATTGGATCTAGACCACGCGTCGAAAGTCCGATACCTACAATCTTAGACAATTATGACCTCCTTGTTGGACTTGACAATCGTTTCGAAAATCAAGCCCAACTGACGTTCAGAGGCTATTTCATTGAGCCTGGAGTGAAGAGAGTGAGAATAAGATAGATTTGGAATTTTGAAATTTAAATTTGGCACACGACTTGGCGCGTTATTATTAAGCATTCTGACCATCAGAATTCAGCCAAATTACACCCTCGGATCAGGAAAAATTTCTATTTCATATCACGAGACTTGTAGACCTAATCTACGTGCGGTGACCGCTGAACTGAAACTGGACCGCCACGTGCGATCTACGAATACTACTGGTCTAAAAATAGGATGTGAGCGACATCCGACGCGCATGAGCTTAAGTTCGATCGCGTTCGGCCAGGGGACCTCCAGAAATGTCTTTTTGGACCGAAACAGCCCCGATTTGGTTAGGCATCAAGTAAACATTGTTCCCAAGCCTATTTTGGGCATGTTTTAGGTTATAAAAGGGCCTTAAACCCTCACTTCTCTCACCCATCCGAATTTAATAGAAACCCTAGCTAGTGTGAGAGAAAAGGTGAGAGATTGTGAGAGAGAGTGGGAGAGATCTTCCTGCTGCCTGCACTACCTGCTGCACGTGCTTAAGCAACGCACTCCAATCACTTTCCTGGCGATTTCAACGCATTTCTAGGTAAGAAAAGACCCCAAACACTTGTTGATTTAAGGTTCCGTCGGTTCCTTAGCATGGCAGCTTATACATCTTGTGAAATAGGTCGCTGTTTTCAACACTTTCAATGTTGTCTAATAGTAGATTATTGACGGCAACGCCGTTTGACATGTACAACATGCTGTCCATTTCCTGTTTTGTAAGAAGACGAAAAATATGAGATTTAGGGAATTTTAGTCATTTATAGGAAATACTGTAAACATCCATATTTTTCTAAAATGATTGACATGGCTTTTTGTCACCTTATGATACTAGGAATGTATGCATAATCTTTTTGGCGAAGAGATTCACCCAAATGCGCACTTTGAGTCGACATACACTATGTAGACTTAAGTGTGTAGACTAAGTGTTTGTAAAAATGTTTGTATTAGTATGTATTGAATTAAATGGAGTTATGAATTAGTTTGAGATTGAATTCTCAAATAATACGCTGATGTAAATGATTTCCTTCATGTTGGCTATATGTATGATTTCATTATATGTATGAAATGCATGTGTTAGATGATTTACTTAAGTTGTATGTTATAACATGTGTTAACATGCTCATATTGTTGCATTTCATTTCCATTACTCTTATATGATTGATGAAGTGGATTCACAAATGATTGGGGCTATACTTAGTCCAGGTAGTCAGTAACCGAGTAAATTCATGGTTGGCTTATCTTTGCCACGAACGACACGTCGATGAACGCGAGTCGTGTTTTGGAGTTGGTGGTAGTGGTTAGGCCACACGAAGTATTTTATGCACTTCATGTCGCTCAGCTTAAGATGCGCTCGTGCTAGTCGAGCCCGTCAAGTAACCCGACTGGCCATTGTATGTTCACCATATATGTGTCATAACTGCTTGAACCTAGGGTACTGAACTTACCATTGAAAACCCTGTCAACCATGGTACATTGATCCACAAAGACTCATGAGCTGGGCATGGTGGTATGGGACACCGTGGTCGAGCTGTCGGCCTACGCTGGGGCCACAAACCACCTCGTAGTGACCAGTGAGGACCTATGACTCGTGAGCAGATTATGGTGGTATGGGACACTATATTCTTGCTATCGGCCTACACTGATCAGGCGACGAGCCCTTTGTAGTGACCGCGAGCGTATTCTGAGTCTACGGGAGGCGACGATCCTTCCGTAGCAATGAGAGTACAGTAGGCCTGTATTGATAAGGTGATGGGGGAGCGGTGCAACGAGTGAGAGCAACAGCCCTGACAGCCCTTGCAATGACCTACAAAATATACATCGTATGAGATTACTAGGAGTGACAACCCTAGATAGGATTTGTGTTGGGATTGATATAAGGGAAGTACCTTAGTTTTCCAATCCTGCTATATGAATGGACTAATAATAACTTGGTAATCATATCACCATCACATTGCATGTGCCTGGAAGATGTGGAGCACTGTGGGAAGAAAGCATGCCGCGGGCGTAAGATGGTGCCATATGAGGGAGATCTTCGGTGAGGGCATCCATCATGTCACGTCATATTGCATTAACAACAGTATTAAGAATGTTTGATTTATTGCTTTACTATTATCGCGTGATTGATTTGAAAACATGCTAATCTTTACTCTATTATTCCACTGAGTTAGGTACTCACTCCCACGTTACGGGATGATATTTTTGGACACCCACCAGTCCCTATTTTGGTTGCAGATGATGGCGCTGCTTGAGAAGCGGAGTTGGACTTAATGATGATGAGGAGGATCCCTCCTTTATGCGTGTTCTGATTGATGGGATTACAGGGAGGTTGATTTGATGCCTTGACACTTGTCATTTTATATTTTTAGAGCACTCATGTATATTCTTTTGTTTACTTTTGGAGTATACATGTATGTATATAACCTGGTAACATGTTCACACTCTGGAGACATACAACAGTTTATATATGTTATACATACTATCACAGTCTTTCGCTTGTAAATTTAACTGTCTCTGGAGTATGATATGTTGTTTTGGCTTAATCCCAATCTTGTTTAATGCCTGTTTACTAACAACATGCATCTAATATTATCTATGTTTCATAAATAACATTTTGGAACTCGGGAGTTGGGTTTTTTACTCGACCCCCAATTTTCGGGATGTTACAATAGTCAATGTTACAACTACCATGAATATGGGCATTTAGCAAACAAGTGTCCCAAAAAGGACAAACCTCAAAAGAAAGGTATGTTGGCTACTTGGGATGAATCTTCTGGCACTGAAGCCTCTTCTGAATCAGAAGATTCTGAAACTGAGTCATGTAATGAAGTTAAAGCCCTTATGAATCTAGCAAAGTTTACGTTTTCAGATAATGATGATTCAACTAGTGAAGAAAATCTGAATAGTGATCATGAAAATGAAGAAGATCTTTAAGATGCTTACAATGCCCTATACAAGAAAAGTTGTAAAATTATAGTAAAATAAAAACTTCAGAAAGAAAAGTTTTCAAAACTTAAAGAAAATTTTGATACTCTTGTTTTAAAATAATCCCACATTTCAAATTCTTTTGAAAAAAACTAAATGTGATTTAGATTTCAAAACCTTCCTTATTGAAAATCTAAAAATTAAAAATGAAAAACTAAAACTTGAAATCTCTTCACTTTTGAGTTTAAAGGATACAGGGAGGTATGCCCAAGGTGATCCTAAGTTAGAAAAACTATTATCCAAATCTAGAAAATGTAGTGACCGATCCAGTTTGGGCTACGAAAAAAATATTCCTCCAAAACATAAGAATACTCCTTCTAAGTTTGTGAAAGGAGAGTCTTCAAACTCAAAAGGGAAAAGTTCAAATCAAAATTATTCTAAAAATGCTAAAACTTTTCAATCCTTAAAACCTAAAAGCAACCATATCAACTATAAAAATTAAAATCGTAATCCTTTAGCTGAGAAAATTGTTGATTTACTTAAGGAGATCTTAAAATCTAACTCAATGGGTCGGTCTTATATCAACCATAAACAAAAGAAGACCAAATATGCTCCTAAACTCAAAACTATAATGAAATGGGTTCCTAAGGTTACTTACTTGGTTTCCCACACGGCTTTCATAGCATTAAGCCATTCAAAGTGGCACCTAGACAGTGGATGTTCCAGGCACATGACTGGTGATGAAAGTCAGTTCACCAATCTTAAAGACATGACTGACGGTTCAGTCACATTTGGTGATGGTAGAAACTGTAGGATTATTGGCTAAGGTACAGTTTAACTTTTTAACCTCCCTTTATTTGACAATGATTTATATGTACAAGGTTTAAAACACAACTTATTAAGCATTTCTCAAATATGCAATAAAAATCATGGTGTAAAATTTTCTAACCTAGGGTGTGAAATTTTAAATAAAACTGTAATATTAACTGGTCGCAAAACTTCTAAAAACTGCTATATTGTAGGTGACTCTAGCTCATCTAATTTATCGTGTTAAATGGTCCATACCAATGAGAATAAGTTGTGGCATAAACACCTTGGACATATACACTACTGTAACCTTTATATATTAAGCCAAAGAGAGTTAGTAAGAGGCCTACCCAAAATACAAAAAATAGATAAAATATGTGGCGAATGCTAGATTGGCAAGCAAACTAGGAGTTTTCACAAAAAAAATGGACTCCAATGCCACATATAAACTGCTTAAACTTCTCCATATGGATCTTATTGGACCAAATAGAATGGAGAATCGAGGTGGAAAAAAGTATATTCCAGTAATCGTAGATTATTTTACCAGATATACTTGGGTAATCATTGATTATTTTCTACAGTCTAGGCTTCTATTCTAGATGAATTGAAGAGAAGGATGAAAGATATTCAAATCTGCACAACACTTCTATTACTGAGATGAATACATCGCAAACCGAAATGCTATAGAATTGATATCCAAACTTATTTGATGATTTGTAGTTATGTATACTTTATCTTAGAATCAAGGGATGAGAGGATGTAAATGAATTCAAAATTAATAAGAATACATTGTGATGATTGTTCTCTTTATTTTTTCTTTGTTCTCTCTATTTTTTCTTTGTTATTATTGAATAAGATAATTTCCTATCAAGACACTTTTGTTTCTTATCAAAACAATGAGTATATGGAATTTGTCTTTTGAAAGAATTTTGTTTTCGATTTGAAATTTTATTATATGTTTTATTAGGGACTAGCAAAATGATAGTTGGGGGTGTGTTGAGACTTAAATATTACATATTTATCCTCCCTTATGCATTATTTTCCCTTGCATTCAAGTATTTAATTGATCAAATTAGACATGTTTTCTACATGCAAGGTGATTTTGAAATCAAAGTTGAATACGTGTTTAAAATGGGGATTCAAGGCCCGAAAGAAAACACTTAGAAAAGTTAAAGATTTGGAGATAAAGATGAAGGCCTAGAGTGCAAAGATCTAAAGAAAATCAAGTATCGAGACTGAGAAAAGCAACCAAAGACGTGTGTTGAATGAATAATTTCAACAGATTATCGAGCGATCAAACTCAAGACTTGATCAATCGAGGAATTGTCGATCCATCTCAATTGATCGGAGGAAGATATAGAAAGAATTTAGAATTCCTTTCAGAGCTCATTAGACATATTTTGACAAGTTCGATCGATCGAGTCCAAGGGTCGATCAATCGATCGTGTAACAGATTTTTGAATTTGGTTGTTAGACATTTTTGGGAATTATCAATCAATAGTTCAATCGATCGATCGACGGTTCGCACCACTGCATAAATTTTAAGTCAATTCAAAATTTTCCTATATAAAGAGATGTTTTTAGTCTTTTTAAGATATGAATTAGCCTGCGGGGAGATATTAAGTGAAGGCGAAGCTATTTTGAAACCATTTTTCTTCTTCAATCCTTCCTTTTTAGTTTAGTTTTCTTTATTTTTCTTTAAGATGTTAGCCATGCTAAGCTAATCTCTTAAATAATGCTAAAGGACGAACCTCTTGATGAATTTTGCTATTTAATTCATTTTTAATTTAAGTTTATGGGTTTTGAATGTTGAATTGTAATTGGTTTGAATGAATTCCTATATTAGAGAGTGAATCGATTTGTAAATTTGATTAATCTATTGTGAACTCCAGGTATAATAGATGTTTTTCATTCCCTGCGATCAATTGCTTAGATCTTCATAAGAGATTAATCTATTTTGATTCATATATCTTGTTGGATGTTTGTGATTAAATTTAAAGAGTTATTTTCTGATTAAAACAGATTAGAATTTGGTTCTGGTTGAGTTATCTACTTGAAGAAGATGAATTAAGTTCCAGATTTGTTAAGTAGGGATTCATTGATCCTTAGTTATTTTTAATTATAGTTTAAACCATATTTTTTTTCTTTCATAATATTAAAAACTAGACAATCCAATTAGTTCTAACTATGTTCTTAGCCACAAATTCCTATGAAACGATTTCAGTCTCATCGAGTTAATACTACAGCACAATCCTACACTTAGGATTGTTGCAACATTAAAATAGATGGATGACAGGAATAAAATATGTATATCCAGGTGGGATCCATTGCATTGTGGACCCAACTCTCATTTGTGTTCGTCTTGCATACATGTCTGTATGATCTTTAGAACAAGTTGGATTGAATTCCTAAATTAGATAAGGAATCGATCTATAAAATTAATTGATCTATTGTAAACTCTAGGTATAATAGATGCTTTTGATTCCCTGCAGTCAATTGCCTAGATTTTATGAGAGATCAATCTATCTCGATTTAAATATCTTGTTGGATGCTTTTTATTGAATTTATAGAGTTATTTTCATATTAGAATGGATTAGAACATGGTTCTAGTTGAGTTATCTACTTGAAGAAGACAAATTAAGTTTCAGAATTTGTTAAGTGGGGATTCATTGATCCTAGTTATTTTTAATTATAGTTTAATCACTGTTTTTTATTCCATTAGATTAAAAACCACACAATCCAATTAGTTCTTACTATAAAATTCTTAACCACAAATCCCTGTGAAACGATTTCAATCTTATCGAGTTAATACTACAGCACAGTCCTACACTTGAGATTGTTGCAATATTAAAATAGATGGATGGCAGGAATAAAATACATATCTCCAGGTGGGCTCCAGCACATTTTAGACCCAACTCTCGCTTATGTCAATCCTACATACATGTCTATGCAATCTTTAGAGGAGGTTGGATGTTAAATGCATACTAGAGTGGGCTCTGACTTATTTTAAGGATGGACAATCAATCCTTAAAAAACGTGTTTTGTAGTGGAGCCCACTTAAACTCCAAATCCGCCTCTAAGTGAGGGCTTAGCCCATATCCAGGCCCACATGTCCTTATGGATAGATTAGATGATAAATAAACATTACAATGCGCCTTTAGGGGTCTTCAGAAGTTTTTTAAAGTAGGGAGAGCATTTAATCTCCTCTTGTTGCTGCTAACATTTTTGTTTTAAGTCTATCATCAACGGCAAATAGAACTCACGGTGGGCCACAGGATGTTCCAATGGTAAGCATTCAATCCCTATTATGGGCGTGGTCCACCGGTGATTTGGATATTCCCCGTCTGCATAAAATGGGCGGGAAACATGGATGGGCGGTGTGGATTTCACATCACATAATGTGGGTCCCATATCATGGTGGTGCCATAGTGGCCCCACAATACTCTTGAAGAAAGAAACAAAGGAGACATCCAAAGAGAATGTTACTTCCATATATATATATATATATATAGAAAAGGTTCGTTGTGTGGGCCCCACCATGATGTATGTCAAACATCAACATTGTGCATTTGATGGGTCCCCTTTAAATTATGGGATATCCCAAAATCAGCCATATACGGAACTCAGGTGGGTCATACCATCTAAAACCATGTGAAGACTACCTAAAACATATAAAAACACTTGGTGGGGCCCACCTGAAATTTAGATGTGTCTAAAAGTTGGCCTGACCCTTATCCAAGTGGGACACACATAATGGATGGGCTGGATTTGTGAACCACATCTCGGTGAGCCCAAAAAATGATTGTGAATGTTTTTATGGAGGGTAACCCCTCTCAACTTTTGTATGTGGTGTGGCCAACACAAGTCAAGGATTGACTTGATTTTTAAGCCCTAGGTCCACTATGGAATGGTGCATCTAATTGATGGGGTAGATGTTCGACATACATCATGGTGGGGCCCACACAACTTGACCTTGTGGGGAGTTCCCATGAGCTCGATGGTATAGAACCATTCCCCCCCCCCCCCCCCCCCCCCCCCCCCCCCACACACACACACACATGTGCGTAAATATATATATATATATATATATATATATATATATATATATAGAGAGAGAGAGAGAGAGAGAGAGAGGAATGCTCAGTTGCTCACCAATGCTCATGAGAATTTATGAGAACCTTTTCCGTGTGGGCTCAAAATCTGAACTGTCCATGTGATGCAACGGCCCATGAAATCCCCAATGCCTGACTTTCACACCGATCTAAAACTTATTATATTAATAAGCATTCAATCTCATTATTTTCTAGCCCGCCCCCCCCCCCCCCCCACACACACACACACACACACGTGTACATATATAGACATATATATATATATATATATATATATATATATATATATATATATATATATAGAGAGAGAGAGAGAGAGAGAGAGAGAGAGAGAGAGAGGAATGCTCAACTGCGCACCAATGCTCATGAGAATTTATGAGAACCTTTTCCGTGTGGGCTCAAAATCCGAACTGTCCATGTGATGCAATGGCCCATGAAATCGCCAATGCCCGACTTTCACACCGATCCAAAACTTATTATATTAATAAGCATTCAATCTCATTGTTTTCTAGCAATGGGGTCCATATAAGATAATATTTTTATTTTCTCTTCATCCATGTTCATGTGACGATGGAGCACACATCAAGGTGACCCCTAGAAAGGTTCAATGGCGGGTGTCATTAGCTCCACTATTTTCTATGGTGTGACCTACCTAAAGTTCGAATCTGCCTCATTCTTGAGCCCTAAGCCTAAGATTACCAGGCAAGATGGATGGACGAGGCGGATAAAACAGATACATTAGGGTAGGCATCACAAGGTGGGCTACAGTATGGACAGGTATACAGGAGCATGTCGCCCATAATTTTTTATCAGACTAATATTCATGTTTTCTCTCTCCAGACATGTGTCATAGGTCTAGATACGGGCTTATCCTCAAGAGGGTTTCAATGATGGACATCTATGTCCTAAGTTTTCTTTACGGTGTGCCAACTGAGATCTAGATCTTCTTCATTTTTTTCCCCTGACCATAAAATGACACAGAAAAATGGACGAACGATGTGGATTAAACACCTACACCTCATGCGTGGGCCCTTTCTTAACACTTAAGGGGGTATTGTATGCATTTTGAACAATCTCAAGTGTTGGACTGCAATATATTAATAAACTCGGTCAGACCAAGGTCGATCCATAAGGAATTGATAAGAACACAACAAAAGCTAAACAATTTTATGTGTTTTTAATCTAGCATAAAGTTGAATAAAGGGTTTTAAACATATAATAAAAGCAACTCAAGATACAAGAATTCCCAATCAATAGAACTTGAATTTAATTCATCTTGTTAAGTTGATAACTTAACTAGAACTGGATTCTATCCATTCTAGTCAGAATATAATGCAATAGAATAAATCACAAATATCCAACATAAATTAGAATTATGATAAGTTTGATCTCTCATGAAGATCGAGGCAATCAATCATAGAAAATCAAAAGCATCTAATGTATCTGGAGGCGACAATAGATTAATCAATTGTATAGATTAATTCCTTCTCCAATTTAGGAATTAACTCACATCCAATCACAATTCAACATAAAAATCTAAAACTTTCATTGAAAACGAATTAAATACCAATAATCTATCGAAAGGTTCATCCTTAGCCTTAGCTAAGAGATTAGTCAAGCATAACTAACATCTTAAACAAAAATAAAAGAAAGTATGAAAAATAAACTAGAACCAAAGGATTGAAGAAGAAGGACAACTCCATATAAGCTCCACCTCCTCTTGGTCCCTCTCCTAAGCCCTAATTCGTACATTGAATAGTCTAAAATACTCCTTTAAATAAGAAAAATTAGCATGCGCGCCAACTTTGGACCAACTTCAATTTATGCACTTTTGTTATACTTCGGTGGCATCGATGATCATTTTCGGCCACACCAATGATCATCTTCAGTCGCACTGAAGTCACACCAAATCCAACTGAAACTTCTTCCGAATGCAGCTGAATTTCTTTGAAATATGTTTGAATTATTTGTCTACTTTAGGTTGCACTGAACCTACCTATAGTCGCACCAAACATCACTTGGTTGCACATAAAGTTGAATTGAATTTACTTTAAAAACTATTGTTTGTTAATATCGTTGGCACTTTTGGTCGGACCGAACATATCTTTGGAGGGACAGAATAGTCTGTTATTTCTGTTATTTGACTGTGTGATTTTTCATACTTTTCTTCAACTTCAGTACTTGGTTTTCAAAGATCTTTGACACTTGAAATATTTAACTTTTGGTCTCTAAATCTCCAATTCTTCATTGTCTTTGAGCTTAGTTTCATTATGAGCTTAAAATCATCTATTTAAGCAAATATTTAACTTTAGATCCAAAATCACCTCACATGTAGAAAACATATCTAATTAGATCAATTTAACACTTGGATGCATAGGAAACCAGTGCAATTGATGGGATAAATATGTAATATTTGAGTCTCAACACATCCCTTGACCAGCATTTTGCTAGTCTCGAGCAAAACATATGAAAGAATTTCAAATCCAAGAAAAATTCTCAAAAGAGATAGTCTTATAAATTAAAGAAAACCTTAAAACCAATTCAAATCATATAGTTCAAAGGCACACAATGTTAAGAATAACTTCCACCTAAACTCTAACACTTAGTAAATATCCTAATCAAAAGCATTAATCATATAATTGAAATTTTCTAAACATTGAACTCCATGGGTGTACAGTGAAATCTATACTTAACACTACAAAAGGTTTAGCTTTCTATTTTCATCTTATCATCAATAATCAAATGAATGGTCAAATCAATGAAATCTTAAGAAGGAACTTTACCTTACAGTTTATCACTTTATTCCTCCAACTTTTAATTATTTATCGACAACTCTTGTTGAGACTCAAATATTGCATATTTTCCCTCATTTATTACTTGGTTTTATGAACATGATAATGCTTAATGTTCTATTTTAATCAGGTTTATGTTGCAAGGTGAATTTAAAGGCTTGGATTGAAAAAGTGCTAAAAGCATAGATTTAACGCTCAAGAATCACCAAATCCAAGGATGGAACTTATGAGACTAAGAATGAAAAATTCACATGCGAAAGATCCAAGAAAACTAAGTGAAGAATGAAGAGCATGGAAAACTTGAAGTGAAATAAAGGAACCCTAAAAATCTGTCTTCTTCGACTAATCCCTTAACTAGTCAAAGATTCCTCAACTTGAACTCTAGCGACAAAATCCTCTAAAATCTCGTCATCCTCAACTAGTCGGGGGAGATCCTCGACAGTCGAGGGTTACGCAGGCGTGGACTGCATAAATTTAAGATGGTTTCTAAAATTTTTCAACTCGGTGCGAAAGGAGGTGATGCACAACTATAAATAGGAGTCGTTAGGGCATTCTTAGGCATCTTCTAAGGTTTGAGGAGTAGAGCAAAAGGGTGGAGCCACCGTCTGAGAGTTTTTCTTCTTCCTTAGTGGCTCTTTTTCTTTTGTTAAGAGTTCTTAGTTCAATCATGTCTATGGTTGGTTAAACCTCTTAGTTAGGGCTAAGAGTTGAAGCTTATAATGTGATTAGGATGCTAGCTTTGTTTTGATTCATGTTTTGTTAAATTTTCTTGGATTCTAGCTTGATTATGAAGGAATATTTTTATTTTTTAATGGTTTACTGTGACAAATTACAATAAATCTGTGGTAGCTTGAAATATCTTTTTTTCCTGAATTGAGATTGTGAAATTAGGAAATCCCGTTCTTCACCATCATCCCTTGGGCATGGTAGGATGACAGAATCCTTCCTAACCTTCATAATTCTCTTATGATTGGATATGGGATTGGTAAATCCTATTATTTGCCTTATCTCCCAGGCATGGTTAGGTGATGGAATCACTTTTAAATCCTTACAACTTTCATCCATTGATGATTAGATCCATGAGAAGTTCAGAGATCTGACAAATCACTTTTTACCAATTGGATAAGATAAGACTCTAATTCCAGTTATGTCCTCGAATCAAGCGAGGTAGCATTCTGAGAACCTACAAGTAGATCCTTAGAAATCATAGTTTCTCACTGTCACACCCCAAACCCGAAAATCGGATTCACAGGAATCCCGAGTACCGAATCTGGTGCCGACAGCCTCCGTAGCACCGCATTCTCGAGTCCTAGCGTCCATACGCCACAGTCCGATCCTGAGATCCTATAAGGAGGATTTTTTTTCAACGTATATTTAACTCGCAATAAGCATAACCACAAGTATAGCCAAATCACAAAGGCAACATCATCATCATCACATATCCACTAATATAAACTTTGAATACAATGCTAAAAGAAAAATACATATGTCAAAATAAAATCAAAGCTCCAGAAGACAGTTACACGCTCCATGCTCAACTCCGATGCAACCTAACATCACTTGCACACATCTATCGTGAATAAGCTTATAGAAAGCTTAGAGGGTAGTGTAAGTGTGTGCACAAGGTAAGTACCAAGTATTCAATACAATGCCATAATTATACAATACCGAAAATACTGGTAATCCATAAATCGAATGATATCAGAATAAGCATAAATACTGATAAGATCATGAATTATTAAAGTAAGAAGAAATACTGATAAGATCATAAATCATATGATAACAGATTAAGTGAAAATATTAACAAGTTCATGAGTCATACAATATCAAAGTACGCAATACAGATCAGCTATGCAAACGAGAAGTCATAAAGAGCCAATTATCAGATGTTGAGGATGTCATGCAATATGCGGTGTAAATGGAATGACCAGCTGGAGTGTGAAGTCAGGATGATAGTACGCAGTATCGCAGGCATGGGGTCCATCACAAGGGACTTCTATCCAAAATAGTCCGATACCTAAATTTGGATAGTCAAACTCAATGTGGTAAACTCCTGATCTCAGGTTAGTCACGCGTCCCAACCAAAATCCTGGCCACTGTGAAGGTACAAGTAATAAATAGTTGTGCACCACTAGCCCGAGTGGATAGTGAGTGAATGAATGAATGAATATGTAACTCTTTCTTAATAAGTCCACATATCAGCATGTTCCTCTCTCGGATCATCACCGGGGTTTAGTACACTCCAAATGGCATTGTCCCTCTACCAGCGGCACAGTCCAAGTGAGCGTAAGAAACCTCACTATCCACCTGGCCAATAGTCTGCCAATACTTATGCGGCATGTTAATAGCGGACCCATTCATGAGCTAGTCAAACTCAGCCTAGTTATGCCCCCTACCCTCTTACGAGTAAGGCCACACCCCCTCCCAACTGACCATGACACAGTGGGAGACGCGGCCTCCTGGTATTCGGCACTTGTGCGCTCATATATCCACTCAATCTCGACGTTGGGGCATCCTTTGGTACCAAGAGGGTTTAGGGATTTTCATCCATGGCCATCTATAGCAGCCCGATGCTAGTAACAGATTCCGAATGTCCCATCTGGCCATCCACGATATGTCTGTGGAGGCTACGGCCTTGATGTTGCTAGGGCGTACAGTAATCACAATGTAAGATGTATGAGTCATACAATCCAGTCATACATCAATCCTGCACATACCGTGCACTCATGTGAGATAACCTCCACCTATCAGGTAATCTCATATCATCCTTCCTAATGACATATGCAATGGTCAATCACATCTCATAACAAACATGCAGATGGTGCGTATAGCCATGTACTATGATGCTATGCTATCACATACTCATAATCAGTATCAACGATCGGCATCGATAATGCGGACATTTAACCAATATTGCCCCCTAAGGAGTGGCCCACATAGAATCAAACATATAATAGGCCCATGGCCTCACACAAGGGCCTAACATACAACACAATTGACCTCACTCAAGATTTTAATATACATCACGATGGGCCTCTCACATGGGCCTAACACACATTACAATGGACTCAATCGCCTGACCCTTAATGCATCACAATGGGCTTTATCACATAGGCCTCATATACATCACATTGGGCCTTAAACATGGGATAAATGTACATCACAATGGGCCTCAAATATGGGCTGTATATATATCATATTGGGCCTCGACAATTGGCCTCGATATCTAACCTTGACAATTGGTCACGATAATCAACCTCGATCGCTAATCAGTGATTGGCCACGACAAGCGAAATCAATCGATAATTGGCCTCAATGATGAAATCGACAATCGACATCGATGAAAATGGCCTAACAAGGCCTAAGGGAAGGTCATAATAAGGACATCTAACCATCATTACCCATCGATGTGGACATCTAACCAACATTACTTCCAATGAGTGGCCCACATAGGGCCAAATATATAGTGGGCCCATGGCCTCACACAATGGTTTCATAAATCAAGTGGGTCGCATCACATGGGCCTAATGTACATCACTATGGGCCACATCATATGGGCCAGAAATACATCTCAATACCCTCATCATATGAAAAGCAATATATCACAATGGGCCTCACAAAATGGGTTGGAAATACATCACAATGGGCCATGACGTATGGTGTAAGACCCATATCCTAGATTGTACCGTTCTGATGGCTTCCGTGGTCCTTCCGGTCGAATTTTGATAATCCTCGACTCGCATCCGACATTTGTATACGATCCTAAGTCAGATCCTGCATACTGAAGTCAGCTCAAACCGAAACCTGTATCATAGCGACCGTGTCGTTGCTACGGTTCTAACACCATGACTCGCGCACCGATCCGATACCCAGGGTAGAAGATGTCGGCCTGCGTTCATTGGAAAGAAACGTCGTGCATTGTGAATATCAAGAGAATCTCTATGACATGTCCCATCAATCAATCAATCAATCAATGTCAAGTACAAGTCAAGTACAACCATACCTCAAGTACATCACCCATTGCTCCCTTTTCACAAGTTAACTCTCTCTCTCCCCTACCCATCCCTCTTTTTATAAAATTTCAACTCAACACATACCTCTCCTTACAAACACTACTTCATCCATCTCTTTAATCCATCATTTCTCCTTTTCTCTCATTTCTCACAACTCAATCCCAAGCAACCAAAATTCAATATGTCCAAGCTCTTCCCCAAAGCCAAGTGTGGCCCACTTTCCCTACTCTCTCATCTCCCATCTCAACCGTTGAACCATCATCTACCACCATTAAGAGCAAAGGCAAGGAGTATGGAAGGCTAAGGGAGCAAGAAAGAGGCTTAGAGGTGGGTGATATTTGAGTTTTTACCGTTGATTTCTTGATTTGAGGGCCGACTTGTTGGTGGGACCCATTTTGATGTATGAGTTGTATCAATGGAGGGCCCATAGTGGCAGAGTCCCTCATCTCCATCACCGTCTCTTCTCTCTCTCTCTCTCTCTCTCTCTCTCTCTCTCTCTCTCTCTCTCTCTCTCTCCCTCTCCCTCTCCCTCTCTTTGGTTATGGGTGTGGTCCACTAGATCCACACCAATCGTGGACCCACCATGATGGATGTATTTTATCAACGTCGTCCATCTGCCTTATCCACGCTATCCCATGGGCTTGGATGATGAGAAAACACAAATATCATGATGTTCTAGAACAAGTGGGCCATGCATATGTGGGACCCACCATGGCGTCCGTATACCCATGTCGTCCAGTGTCTCTGGACACTAGACGCATGGGTAGGCTAACATGGAGTGCGTGTACTGGCATGGGCGTGTACTCACATGCTAAAAATAATAATAATAAATTTAAAATTTGAGGTGGGCTGCTCATGCAGGCCCCACCTTGATACATGTATATAATCCACGCCGTCCATTTCACTTCTCAGCCCATTTTAGGCGTTGAACCAAAAGATGAGGCTAATCTGATATTCAAGCAGGCCATACCATAGGAAATAGCGGTATTACCATTGAAACCCACCTTGATCCTTCTATTTGCTAAAAACACATCATATATTAGACTCATTGGGTTGCTCTTGAGCTGTAGGGTGCAATGGGTGGGGCGGATTTCCCTGATGACGGCCCCACCTAAAGAATCCCTTAGAAAAACCCTGTTTTCAAAAAAAAAAAAAAGAAACAGCAGCTGCTGCTACTGTTGAGGACGCAGCAGCATGCTATGCTAGCAGGTGGATGGACGGACGGGCTAGACCTATGGACCAGTCATGGGCCCCACCATGATGTGTATTTTTTATATCCACGCCGTCCATTTTGTAGGGCCTCAGGGTAGAGGGCTGCCCTCCAAAAATTAACCATAGATGGTGCTCAGGTGGCCCACATCATAAGAAACAGTGAGGATTAAATGTCTGCCCTTGAAACCCTTTTTGGGTTTGCAGAAGTTTCAGGTCAAATATGAAATTTGATTTTCCTAGTCGTCCAGGTCCACTTGACCTTATAAACAGTTTAGATGGCAGATAAATATCACGGTGGGCCCCATGTATACGTGGCCTTATGAACAAATCGGATGGCAAACAAACATCACCATGGGCCCCTGGTCCACATGAACTTATGAACAAGTTGGATGCAAACCAACATTACAGTGGGCCCAAGTTGGGTGGAAAATAAACATTACTGTGGGCTCCCAGGTCTATATGACCTTATCAGCAGGTTTGAATGGTAAATAAACATTTTGGTGGGCCCCAGGTCTGCATGACCTTGTCAACAGTTTGGATGAAAAATAAACATTATGGTGGACCTCATGGGGGACCCCTCCTTGATGTATCTATTGTATCCATACCTTCCATAGTGTGGGCCCCACCATGAGGTATGTACCTCACCTATGCCGTCCATCCTTCCCATATGGAATCCACCATGATACATGTGTTGCATCCCAACCGTCCAACCATTTTGAAAGCCCGTCCACGGCTTGAGACTAAAAATAAGGCAGATCTTGGTATCAGGTGGACCACAATGTACGGTGAAGATTAAACGGCTATCATTGAAATCCTTTGGGTCCCTATGATCAGATTGGATGGGAAATAAATGTTCTGGCAGGCCTTAAGAATTTTAATGGTGGAAATCCTTATCACCACTTATGATTAAGTGTGGCCCATTTGTTATACACGTGGCCACGTGATGTGGCCCACTTACCATACTTATGGCCCATTATTGAGGTCCACCTTGATTTGTATGAGGCCCGTTGTTGAGGCCGCCTTAATAGATATGAGGCCCATTGTGACTTGTGCAAGGCCCTTGTGATTAGGCCCAACTTGATGTATTTGTGGCCACCCACTGAGGCCCACTTTGATATATATGAGACCCATGGTATGAGGCCCATTGATGTATTGGAGGCCCATGGGCTGAGGCCTAATGAGATGTACATAAGGCCCATTATAGTGAGATTCCACCATGATATATGTGTTGACCTTTATAGTGGGCTATGCCTTGGGAGAATTGATGGTTTGATGTCCACATTGTAAGGATAATGTTGGTTAAATGTTCGCATTATGACTCTCCCTAGGGCCCATTGATAAGTCCATACCCGTAGTGCGTAGGCCGTCTAGGCCCATCTTCATTTTGATCGGAGCCCATCACCATAACTTGTATAGTATAGATCCATGATTCATGATCATACGCATCATATTTATGCCTGATATGAGAAGTGACTGATTATAGCATATGCTTTCAGGTAGATTGTTTATGGGCTCCCTGATAGGCGGAGTTGTCCTACATGAGCGCGCGGTACGCACAAGATTGTTGCATGTGTGGTAGCATGATTCAATCACTTGCATTTGTGTGATTGTGATTATTATATGCCCTAGCGACATCAGGGTCATAGCCTCCATAGACACATCATAAGTGGCTGGATTGGATACCAGAAATATTGTTATTAAGCATCGAGGCGTCATAGATTTCCTTGGATGAAAATTCCAAAACCCGATGGTACCAGAGGATGACTCCAACGTCGAGACCGAGTGGATATATGAGCGCACAAGGGCCGAATACCAGGAGGCTGCGTCTCCCACTGTCTCGTGGTTGGTTGGAAAGGGTTGTGGCCTTACTCGCTCGAGGGTAGGGGGAAATACTAGGCTGAGTCTGACTAGCTCGGGAATGGGTCCACTATCGACGTGCTGGATAGGTATTGGCAGACTATTAGCCAGGAGGATAGTGATGTTTCTTATGCTCACTTGGACTGTGCGGCTAGGAGAGTAGCAGTGCCATTTGGAGTGTACTAAACCCCGGTGATTGTCCAGACTGAGAACTGTACTAATTTGATGCTCTAGTGAGGAGCTGCATTGATATGTGGATGTGGATTGACATGCTTGACTTACATTATGCATCGATTGTCCTTGATATGGCCGATAGCATTTATATTCTGCACCAAATAACCTTAGTATGGCTGATTACATTCATATACCCATCAGCATGTTTTCGCATTACTCTGACCTTACATTCTGAGAATGATCGTATTGCGCACACACTTACACCACCCTCTAAGCTTTCTATAAGCTTATGCACGATTGATGTGTGTAGGTGATGTCAGGACACAACCATAGTCTTACCGCAGTTGAGTGTGCATCTGAGCTTCTGGAGTTTTTATTACTTTCAGTATATTATATTTCCCTTTTATACGCTTTGTACCCAAAGTTTTTTATCATAGTGGATTTTGTGATGGTGTTCTTGTGGTTATTACTCGTGGGTTATGCTTATGTTTTTGCTCATTACGATTCAAATTAATGATTAAAAATCCTCCTTGTAGCATCCCAGGATCGGAACCTGGTGTATGGGTGCTGGGAGCCGAGAATGGGGTACTACGAAGGCTGTCGTTGCCGGATTTGGCGATTGAAAATTTTATGAGCCTGGTTTCTGAGTCTAGGGCGTGACAGAAGTTAGTATCAGTGCATAACTTGGGAATAACTGAGAACGACATCACATGTTTGCTATGAGTTTAGGATGATTAGGTTCCGAGTGCGAAACCTTCCGATTGAGTTCATTAACGTGCGATTCTCAAGGTTAATTGGCGTCATTATTCTTTCCTATAGGACATGCCGCCCAGGAGAGCGACCCGAGCTCACCCCGCTCCACCACCTGAGTCTCTCGTTTTACCACCTGCGCCTCCCGTTCCACCGCTAGAGATCCATGCTCCCCTACCTGAGGATGACGTTCCTCCACCTGATGCTGGTGCCGATCCGACCGTACCTATGAGTGCCACTTAGTTGCAGCAGATGTTACAAGCTATGACAGCCGCACTTTCGGGACAGGGAAGGCGCCCAGTTGTTTCACTAGCTCAGGCAGAGCAGGATTGCACGAGCACCCTTCTTCATGAGTTCAGACAACTTGATCCCCCGTGGTTCCAGGGCAAGCCAGATCCGACTGCAGCCGAGAGGTGGCGCTCCGATGTAGAGACGATCTTTGTACTATGTCATGTACGACCGAGCAGCCAGTCCGATTGGTTGTAATCCTTCTCCAAGGTGATGCCGAGCATTAGTGGACCTCCATCACCCGCGTTACAGGACCTGAGTATGCCTGGACATGGGAGGACTTTATCGATCGATTTAAGGAGAAGTACTTCCCTAACCACATTTAACATCAGAGAGCACTGTAGTTTAAGACTCTGGTGCAGGGGGATATGTCTATGGTGCAGTATGCGGCCCATTTTATGGCGCTATCGAGGTTTATACCATATTTAGTTGATGATGAGGGGCGGAAGGCCTGTCATTTCGTGAACAGCTTACGTTACAGTCTTAGAGGCCGTGTTATTGGGCATGAGCTCCCGACCTTTCAGGCGGTAGTGTGGAGGGCTCAATTTACGAGACTGAGTGGATCAGCTCGTAAAGCGATCGATATTAGAGGAGAGGACATAATCAGAAGAGGCAGGCCCCCTCCAGTAGCTCCCAGCAGCATCAATGACCACAGAGGTACAGGAGCCACCCACCTACTAGAGCACCAGCAGCCCTAGTAGCACCTCCAGCGCCACCCCAGCAGCGTTTATAGGGGCTTATTTTGGATGTGGTGGGACAGGTCATCGCGTGTCTGAGTACCCCCACCCTCATCTGCAGCAGCCGAGAGCACCACAGCAGCCTCCATAGTAGTAGCCGAGAGCACTGCAGCAGCACCCACAGCAGCAACAACCCCATTAGTAGCGACCACAACCACTTCATCCACCGATGCCCCAGTAGTAGCAAAGAAAGCATTACAAGCCGCCGTAGAGGCAGCAGTAGCACCAGGTACCTCAGAGGGGACAGGCACCTCTCTAGCTAGCTCAGGCTAGATTTTATGTGGCTCAGCAGGACCCACAGACCTACGAAGGAGTCGTAGAGGGTATGCTTCCAGTCTCTTCTTACATCGCACGTGTACTGTTTGATTCCGGTGCTTCACACTCATTCATGTCTGAGGATTTTTGCCAATCAACTGGATTACCAACAGAGTCTGCTAGTGAGGGATTGACTGTATGAACGCCCTTGGGGAAGACCACAGTACTGGGTCATTTCTATTCATCTTACCCCGTGTTAGTGGGAGAGATTTTCTTGCCCTCCGATTTGTACATGTTTTTGATGTCAGACTTCGACGTTATCTAGCCATGAATTGGCTTGCCGAGTACTATGCCATCTTGGACTGTTTCAAGAGGACAGTCACATTCTACATACTAGACTTGCCACAGTTTCAGTTCGTTGCAGAGCCCTGAGGAGAGCTGTTATCTTGTTTGATGTCTTGCGCTGTTGAGGAGCCTGTCGCCGCTTGTAT
Organism: Magnolia kwangsiensis; assembly: GCA_037074715.1. Classification (NCBI taxonomy): domain Eukaryota; kingdom Viridiplantae; phylum Streptophyta; class Magnoliopsida; order Magnoliales; family Magnoliaceae; genus Magnolia; species Magnolia kwangsiensis. The sequence continues at coordinate 54,559,880 of CM073575.1, read as the reverse complement.
TGTTCAGTTGTCGGTTGTCTATGATTTTCCTGACGTGTTCTAGGAGATTCTGGGGTTGCCGCCTCGTCGAAATATTGAGTTCTAGATTGACCTCGTGCCCAGTACCGCTCCTATATTAAAGGCCCCGTACCGTATAGCACCGATGGAGTTACGGGAGCTGCAGCAACAGTTGGACAAGCTGTGTGAGTTGGGATTCATTCGTCTAAGCAGTTCACCTTGGGAAACGCCAGTACTCTTCGTCAGGAAGAAGAAAGGCTCATTGAGGCTCTGCGTGGATTACCGCGAGCTCAACCGGGTCACGATCAAGAACAAGTACCCACTCCTGAGGATAGATGATTTGTTTGACTAGCTGCAGGGTGCACAGTTCTTTTCAAAGATTGACCTGTGTTCCAGTTATCATCAGATTCGAGTCCGAGATGAGGACATCCTGAAGATGGCTTTCAGGACTCGTTATGGTTATTTTAAGTTTCAGGTCATGTCCTTTAGACTGACTAATGCATCCGCGATCTTTTACAGTTGATGAACGAGGTCTTCCCTCCATATCTCGATCAGTTTGTTATGGTCTTCATTGACGACATTCTAATATATTCGAGGACCCGTGAGGATCATATGCAGCATCTAAAGATCGCTTTGCAGACCCTCCATGCCCACCAGTTATATGCGAAGCTGGAGAAGTGCAAGTTCTGGCAGGAGGAGGTGAGATTCCTCGATCACGTGGTGACGAGGGAGGGTGTTGCAGTGGACCCCTCGAAGGTTGAGGTAGTGCATCAGTGGGGCCAGCCCACTACTGTGTCTGAGATCGATAGTTTCCTTAGTTTAGCAGGACATTATCAGTGTTTCATTGAGGGTTTCTCCCGTATTATAGCCCCATTGACCAGGTTGACTCAGAAGGGTGCAGATTTTGTTTGGACTGATGCATATGAGCAGGCATTCGTGGAGCTAAAGGACTGCTTGACGTTCGCTCCTGTCCTCACTCTTCCTTCAGGGGGTGATGGATTTGTTGTATTTACTGATGCCTCACGTATTGGATTGGGTGTTGTCCTGATGTAGCACGGTAGACCTGTAGCCTTTGCGTCTCGTCAGCTCAAGGTCCATAAGCTGAACTACCCCACACATGATTTGGAGCTAGCAGCAGTCGTCTTCGCATTGAAGGTGTGGAGACACTATCTCTGTGGGGTTAAGTTTGAGCTCTTCTCTGACCACAAGAGCTTGAAGTATCTATTCTCTCAATCTGATCTGAACATGAGGCAGATACGCTGGATGGAGCTTCTGAAGGACTATGATTTTGACCTCCGGTGCCACCTAAGCAAGGCGAACGTGGTGACGGATGCCCTCAGCCGTCCACCACGAGGCCTGGTAGCACATATGATGATTCGAGAGTGGAGGATGCTCGAGGATATAGCAGAGTACGAATTTGATTTTAGTTTAGTCTTCTATCGTTCAGCTATCGAGCTTGTCAATTCAAACCTCTCTTGTCGCAAGAGTAATCGAGGTTCAGCAGACAAATGAGTCGTTACGGGATTACCGAGCAGAGGCAGCATCTGAGAGTCAGACAGATTGACAGATTCGTTCTGATGGTAGACTTCGTTTCAGAGGCCGATTATGTGTCCCAGATATTCCTGAGCTGCGTAAAGATATAATGACTGAGGCATATCGATCGCGATTTTCTATCCACCCTGGCTCGACGAAGATGTGTTGCGATATGAGGAGACAATATTTTTGGGTGGGGATGATGCGCCAGATTGCCAGTTTTGTGGCCAAGTGGTCAACATGCCAGCGTGTCAAGGCCTATCATCAAAGGCCCCCTGGTCTATTACAGCCGCTGAACATCCCGATGTGGAAGTGAGAGCATGTATCGACAGACTTTATCATGGGTTTGTCGAGGACTCAGCGCGATCATGACGCTATCTGGGTTGTCGTGGACCATCTGACGAAGTCGGCACATTTTCTTGCGATTCTTGAGATTTGGCATACGGACCGGCTCAACAGGTTATTTATTGAGGAGATAGTGAGACTGCACGGCGTTCCAATCTCGATTGTTTCTGACCGAGACCCGAGGTTCACGTCTCAGTTTTGGAGGAGCTTTCAGAGAGCGATGGGCACTGATTTGCAACACAGTACCGGGCATCATTCGCAGACCGATGGCCAGACCAAGAGGGTCAACCAGATACTTGAGGATATGCTTTGGGCCTACGCAATTGATTTCAGGGGTAGCTTGGATGAGCATCTGCGATTGGTTGAGTTCGCATACAACAACATCTATCAGGCGACTATTGGCATGGCTCCTTTTGATGCATTATATGGCAGACCATGCAGATCTCTGAGTTGTTGGACCGAGGTCGAAGAGCGGCGTCTCTTAGGTCCCGAGCTTGTGCGGCAGACATCAGAGGCTATCGATATCATCAGGCAGAGGATGTACACAGCTCAGAGTCGGCGTAAGAGTTTTGTTGATCGTCGACGTCGTCCTTTGGAGTTCATTGTTGGGGACAGTGTATCTCAAGGTCTCGCCCATGAAGGGCGTAGTTCGGTTTGGAGCAAAGGGAAAGCTTGCCCCGAGATTTATATGACCTTTTAAGAACACTGGGCGCATTGATGCCATGGCCTATCGGCTTGCCTTGTCATCTCAGTTATCTGGCGTCCACAACATTTTCCATATCTCTATACTAAGGAAGTGTGAGTCAGACATTGTTCCTGCTATTGATTGACAGCCGCTGGAAGTTCGTGAGGACGCTTCTTACATTGAGCAGCCAGTTCGTATCCTTGATCAGAAGGAGCAGGTCCTCCGAACCAAGGTCATTCCCATGGTGAAAGTTCAGTGTGGCCACCATTCTATTAATAAGGCATCTTGGGAGTGCGAGGATGAGATTCGAGAGTGTTATCCCCATCTCTTTGATGATTGAGTGTATGTCGTATTTTGTAAACTGTCTCCGATTTCGTATAATGATGCGATGTTCCTTCTTCCTTATGAGTTATGTCTGGTTGCGATGATTGTGTAAATTTTGAGGATGAAATTTTTATTTGGATGGGAGAGTTGTAAGACCCATATCCTAGACCATACCGTTCTGATGGCTTTTGCGATCCTTCTGGTAGAATTTCGATAATCCTCGACTCATATCCAGCGTTTGCACGCTATCCTAAGCCGAATGCCGCATACCGAAGTCGGCTCAAATCGAAACCTTATCATAGCGACCGTGCCGTCGCTGCAGTTCTAACGCCGCGACTAGCGCATCGATCCGATACCCAGGGTAGAAGATGTCAACCTACGTTCATTCCAAAGAAACGTCGCGGTTTACGAATATCGAGAGAATCTACATGACATGTCTCATCAATCAATCAATCAATCAATGTCAAGTGCAACCATAACTCAAGTACATCACCCATCCCTCCCTTTTCACAAGTCAACTCTCTCTCTCCCCTACCTATCCCTCTTTTTATAAAATTTCAACTCAAACCATACCTCTCCTTACAAACACCACTCCATCCATCCCTTTAATCCATCATTTCGCCTTTTCTCTCATTTCTCATAACTCAATCCCAAGCAACCAAAATTCCATACGTCTAAGCTCTTCCCCAAAGCTAAGTGTGGCCCACTTTCCCTACTCTCTCATCTCCCATCTCAACCGTTGATCCATCATCTACCACCGTTAAGAGCAAAGGCAAGGAGCATAGAAGGCTAAGGGAGAAAGAAGGAGGCTTAGAGGTGGGTGATATTTGAGTTTCTACCGTTGATTTCTTTATTTGAGGGCCCACTTGTTGGTGGGATCCATTTTGATGTATGAGTTATATCAATGGAGGGCCCATTGTGGTGGGGTCCCTCCTCTCCATCACCATCTCTCTCTCTCTCTCTCTCTCTCTCTCTCTCTCTCTCTCTCTCTCTCTCTCTCTCTCTCTCTCTCTCTCTCTCTCTCTCTCTCTCTCCCTCTCTTTTGTTATGGGTGTGGTCCACTAGATCCACACCGATCATGGACCCACCATGATGGATGTATTTTATTGACATCGTCCATCTGCCTTATCCACGTCATCCCATGGGCTTGGATGATGAGAAAACACATATATCATGATGTTCTAGGATAGGTGGGCCACGCATATGTGGGACCCACCATGGTGTCTGTATACCCATGTCGTCAAAGACACTGGACATGAGGGTAGGCTAACATGGAGTGCGTGTACTGGCATGGGCATGTACCCACAAGCTAAAAATAATAATAATAAATTTAAAGTTTGAGGTGGGCTGCTCATGCAGGCCCCACCTTGATACATGTATATAATCCATGCTGTCCATTTAACTTCTCAGCCCATTTTAGGCATTGAACCAAAAGATGAGGCTGATTTGATAATCAAGCGGGCCATACCATAGGAAATAGCGGTATTACCATATGAAACCCACCTTGATCCTTCTACTTACCAAAAACACATCGTATAATAGACTCATTGGGTCGCTCTTGAGCGTAGGGTGCAATTGGCAGGGCAGATTTCTCTGATGAGGTCCCCACCCTAAAGAATCCCTCAGAAAAACCCTTTTTAAAAAAAAAAAAAAAAAACAGAAATAGTAGCTGATGCTGTTGTTGAGGATGCAGCAGCGTCCTGCGCTGGCGGACGGATGGGCTAGACCATGGGCCCCACCATGATGTGTGTTTTTTCTATCCACGCCGTCCCATTTTGTAGGGCCTCAGGGCAGAGGGCTGCCCTCCAAAAATCAACCATAGATGGTGCTCAGGTGGCCCACATCACAAGAAACAATGAGGATTAAACGCCTACCCTTGAAACCCTTTTAGGGTTTGTAGAAGTTTCAGATCAAATATGAAATTTGTTTTTCCTAGTCGTCCAGGTCCACTTGACCTTATAAACAGTTTAGATGGCAGATAAATATCACGGTGGGGTCCCATGTATACGTGGCCTTATGAACAGTTTGGATGGCAAATAAACATCACCATGGGCCCTTGGTCCACGTGACCTTATGAAATAAGTTGAATGCAAACCAACATTACAGTGGGCCCAGGTTGGGTGGAAAATAAACATTACTGTGGGCTCCCAGGTCCTATAGACCTTATCAGCAGGTTTGACTGGCAAATAAACATTTTGGTGGGCCCCAGTCTGCATGACCTTGGTCAACAGGTTAGATGAAAAATAAACATTATGGTGGACCTCACGGGGGACCCCTCCTTGATGTATGTATTGTATCCATACCTTCCATAGTGTGGGCCCCCACCATGAGGTATGTACCTCACCTATGCAGTCCATCCTTCCCATATGGAATCCACCATGATGCACGTGTTGCATCCCAACCATCCATCCATTTTGAAAGCCCGTCCACGGCTTGAGACTAAAATAAGGCAGATCTTGGTATCAGGTGGACCACAATGCACGGTGAAGATTGAACGGCTATCATTGAAATCCTTTGGGTCCCTATGATCAGATTGGATGGGAAATAAATGTTATGGCGGGCCTTAAGAATTTTAATGGGTGAAAATCCTTATCACCACTTATGATTAAGTGTGGCCCATTTGTTATACACGTGGCCACGTGGTGTGGCCCACTTACCATACTTATGGCCCATTATTGAGGTCCACCTTGATTTGTATGAGGCCCGTTGTTGAGGCCGCCTTAATAGATATGAGGCCCATTGTGACTTGTGCAAGGCCCTTGTGCAAGGCTCTCTCTCTCTCTCTCTCTCTCTCTCTCTCTCTCTCTCTCTCTCTCTCTCTCTCTCTCTCTCTCCTCTCCTCTCCTCTCTTTGGTTATGGGTGTGGTCCACTAGATCCACACCAATCGTGGACCCACCATGATGGATGTATTTTATCAACGTCGTCCATCTGCCTTATCCACGCCATCCCATGGGCTTGGATGATGCGAAAACACAAATATCATGATGTTCTAGGACAAGTGGGCCATGCATATGTGGGACCCACCGGCGTCCATATACCCATGTCGTCCAGTGTCTCTGGACGCTAGACGTGTGGGTAGGCTAACATGGAGTGCGTGTACTGGCATGTGCGTGTACTCACATGCTAAAATAATAATAATAAATTTAAAATTTGAGGTGGCTGCTCATGCAGGCCTCACCTTGATACATGTATATAATCCACGCCGTCCATTTCACTTCTCAGCCATTTTAGGCGTTGAGCCAAAAGCTGAGGCTGATCTGATAATCAAGCGGGCCCATACCATAGGAAATAGCGGTATTACCATTGAAACCCACCTTGATCCTTCTATTTGCTAAAAACACATCGTATATTAGACTCATTGGGTCGCTCTTGAGCTGTAGGGTGCAATGGGGGGGGGGGGGGGGGGGGCGGGGGGCGGATTTCCCTGGTGAGGGCCCCACCTAAGAATCCCTTTGAAAAACCTGTTTAAAAAGAAAAAAAAAACAGAAACAGTAGCTGCTGCTACTGTTGAGGACACAAGCAGCATGCTATGCTAGCAGGCGGATGGACGGACGGGCTGGACCCATGGACCAGTCATGGGCCCCACCATGATGTGTATTTTTTTATATCCACGCCGTCCATTTGTAGGGCCTCAAGGCAGAGGGCTGCCCTCCAAAAATTAACCATAGATGGTGCTCAGGTGGCCCACATCACAAGAAACTGAGGATTAAATGTCTGCCCTTGAAACCCTTTTTGGGTTTGCAGAAGTTTCAGGTCAAATATGAAATTTGATTTTCCTAGTCGTCCAGGTCCACTTGACCTTATAAACAGTTTAGATGGCAGATAAATATCATGGTGGGCCCCATGTATACGTGGCCTTATGAACAAATCGGATGGCAAACAAACATCACCGTGGGCCCCTGGTCCACATGACCTTATGAACAAGTTGGATGCAAACCAACATTACAGTGGGCCCAGGTTGGGTGGAAAATAAACATTACTGTGGGCTCCCAGGTCTATACGACCTTATCAGCAGGTTTGAATGGTAAATAAACAATTTGGTGGGCCCAGGTCTGCATGACCTTGTTAACAGGTTGGATGAAAAATAAACATTATGGTGGACCTCACGGGGGACCCCTCCTTGATGTATGTATTGTATCCATACCTTCCATAGTGTGGGCCCCACCATGAGGTATGTACCTGTAACACCCTGAAAATCGGGGGTCGTGTATAAACTCAACTCCTGAGTTCCAGACCGTCACTTATGCAACAAAAATGATTATGATTCAATGTTGTCTGATTTAAAGCATTCACATGAGTAAAAGTATACCAAAACTGCAATTCATACTTCAGATCCAGTGATAAAAGCAAGCGGAAGACTAAACAATATATATATCACTGTATGGAAAAATAAAGTAAATCTCATTTGTCTCCAAAGTATGACTACATCTCTGAGTCTCATATACATATACATGAACAAAAATGTAATGTTCAAAATAGTCCCACTGAAGTCCCATCGATCCAGGTCGCCTACGGGAAGCCATCGTGATACTGCATGTACGAGAACTCGTCCTGGTCCTCGTCGATGTCTGGCTCCACCTCCTGGATCTCAGCCTCACCTGCATCTACAACAGGGTCTGGTGGGTGTTGCAAACACCATCCCGTAACATGGGAGTGAGTGATCAACTCAGTGGAATCATAGAGCAAAGATTAGCATGTTCACAATTCAATCATGCAAAAATAGTAAAGTAGTAAATCAGACAATCCTAATACTGTTGTTAATGCAAGATGACATGACGTGATGTATGCCCTCACCGACGATCTCCCTCATACGGCAACATCTTACGACCGCGGCATGCCACACTCCCTAGAGTGCTCCACATCTTCCAGGCACATGCAATGCTATGGTGATATGATTTCCAAGTTGTTATTAGTCCATTCAAACAACAGGATTGGGAAACTAAGGTACTTCCCTTGTATCAATCCCAACACAGATCCTGTCTAGGGTCGTCACTCCTAGTAATCTCATACGATGTATATTTCGTAGGTCACTGCAAGGGCTGCCAGGGCTGTTGCTCGCACTCGTTGCACCGCTCCCCCATCACCTTATCAATACAGGCCTACTGTACTCTACTGCAACGGAAGGGTCGTCGCCTCCCGTGGACTCAGAATACGCTCGCGGTCACTACAAAGGACTCGTCGCCTGATCAGTGTAGGCCGACAGCTAGAATATAGTGTCTCATACCACCATAATCTGCTCACGAGTCTAGGTGCTCACTGGTCACTATGGGGAGATTTGTGGCCCCAGCGTAGGCCGACAGCTGGACCACGGTGTCCCATACCACCATGCTCGGCTCATGAGTCTTTGTGGATCAAGGTACCATGGTTAACAGGGTTTACAATGGTAAGTTCAGTACCCTAGGTTCAAGCAGTTATGACTCATACAAGGTGAACATACATCGGCCAGTCGGGTTGCTTGACGGGCTCGACTAGCGCGATCGCGTCTCAAGTCGAACGACATGAAGTGCGTAAAACACTTCGCGTGGCCCAACCACTGCCGCCAACCCCAAACACGAATCGCGTTCATCGACGCGTCGTTCGTGGCTATGACCAGTCAGCCACGAATTCGCTCGGTTACCGACTGCCTGGACTAAGTCTAGTCCCAAACATTTATGGAATCACATTAGCAATTTATGTAAGAGTGTTGGACTTGAAATACAATCATGTGAGCATGTTAACACATGTTATAACATTCAACTTAAGCAAATCTTCAACACATACATTCCATGCATTGTAATGAAATCGTGCATAAAGTCAACATGTAGGAAACCATTTAAGTCAGCATATTAATTGAGAAATCAATCTCAAACTATCTCATGACATCATTTAATTCAATACATACTAATACAAACATTTATACAAACACATACACTACACACTTAAGTCTACATATAGTATGTCGACCCAAAGTGCGCAATTAGGCGGATCTCTTCGCCAAACTAATTATGCACGCATTCCTAACTTCCTAATGCGACAACAAACCATGTCAATCACGTCAGAAAAATATGAATGTAGACCATACTTCCTACAAATGACTAAAATGCCCTAAATCTCATATTCTTCGTTAATTTACGAAACAGGAAACGGAGAGCATGTTGTACATGTCAAACGGCGATGCCGTCGATAATCTACTATTAAACGACATTGAAAGCATTGTAAACCGTCAATCAAAGCGTCTAAAATCCTCACCTTATGTCTTACGATGCGTGATTTTGAACGGAGCGTATACGCTTCGTCTACGGCAGTAGGAGAACCTATTTTACAAGTTACGTTAGCTAACACGCTATGAATCTAAGTAAACCCTAAATCAGCAAGTTCTAGGGTTGTTTTATACCTGAAAGAACGGAGAAATCACCAGCCAGATGATTGGGAAGAGTTGCTGAAGCACTAGCAGTCGGTGGCTCGGAGACGGAAAAAATCCCTTCCACTCTCTCTCTCAAACTCTCTCTCCTTTTCTCTCTCTCAAAGCTAGGGTTTGCAATTTTCGGATGGGAGAGAGGAATGAGGGTTTCAACCCCTTTTATAAGCTTAAAAGTGCCGGAAACAGGATCCGGAACGAAGTTTACTTAGTGCCTATCCATTTCGGGGCTGTTTCGGTCCAAAAGTTGCTTTCTGGTGGTCCCCTGGTCGATTGCGATCGGACTTAAGCTCATGCGTACCAGATATAGTACGTATTAAGTTTTTAGTCTGGCAGGCTTCGCAGATCGCACGTGGCGGACCAGTTTCAGTTCAGCGGTCACCGCACGTACATCAGGGGTGAAAGTCTCATGAAATGAAATAGAAATTTTTCCTGATCTGAGGGTGTAATCTGGATGAATTCTGACGGTCAGAATGCTTAATACTGACACGTCAAGTCGTGTGCCAGATTTGAATTTAAAATTCCAATTCTGTCCCTATTCGCACTCTCTTCAGTCCGGGCTCAATGAAATAGTCTGTGATTATCGGTTTGACTTGATTTTCGAAATGATTGTCAAGTCCAGCTGGGCGGTTCTAACGGTCTAAGATAGGAAGTATCGGACTTTTGACGTGCGGTCTAAACCCAATACAAGAATTCAAAGTGGTCCAGAGAACAAACCCGCTTAGAGTTTGATCCGAGGTTATAGAGTATTATAGAGTCATTTGTTCTACTCGATTTGGGTCTTGTAGAACGTATTTAAAGTGATCAGGGACTATTTCCCAGCTACTCTAGCGTTGCGCTAGCTAACTTACGCTTAATTTCCATGGAAATTAATTCTACGCGATTTCGGGTCGAGTTGGTGCTCGGGCCCAAGTATGGATTTTTCACGGGCGTTACAGTACCTCACCTATGCCGTCCATCCTTCCCATATGGAATCCACCATGATGCATGTGTTGCATCCCAACCGTCCAACCATTTTGAAAGCCCGTCCACGACTTGAGACTAAAAATAAGGCAGATCTTGGTATCAGGTGGACTACAATGCACGGTGAAGATTGAACGGCTATCATTGAAATCCTTTGGGTCCCTATGATCAGATTGGATGGGAAATAAATGTTATGGCGGGCCTTAAGAATTTTAATGGTGGAAATCCTTATCACCACTTATGATTAAGTGTGGCCCATTTGTTATACACGTGGCCACGTGGTGTGGCCCACTTACCATACTTATGGCCCATTATTGAGGTCCACCTTGATTTGTATGAGGCCCGTTGTTGAGGCCGCCTTAATAGATATGAGGCCCATGATATGAGGGCCATTGTGACTTGTGCAAAGCCCTTGTGATTAGGCCCAACTTGATGTATTTATGGCCACCCACTGAGGCCCACTTTGATATATATGAGACCCATGGTATGAGGCCCATTGATGTATTGGAGGCCCATGGGCTGAGGCCTAATAAGATGTACATAAGGCCCATTATAGTGAGATTCCACCATGATATATGTGTTGACCTTTATAGTGGGCTATGCCTTGGGAGCAATGATGGTTTGATGTCCACATTGTAAGGATAATGTTAGTTAAATGTCCACATTATGACTCTCCCTAGGGCCCATTGATAGGCCCATACCTATAGTGCGTTGGCCGTCTAGGCCCATCTTCATTTTGATCAGAGCCCATCACCATAACATGAATAGTCTAGATCCATGATTCATGAACATACGCATCATATTTATGTCTGATATGAGAAGTGACTGATTATAGCATATGCCTTCGGGCAGATCATTTATGGGCTCCCTGATAGGCGGAGTTTCCCTACGTGAGTGCACGGTACGCGCAGGATTGTTGCATGTGTAGTAGCATGATTCATCTACTTGCATTTGTGTGATTGTGATTATTGTATGTCATAGCGACATCAAGGCCATAGCCTCCACAGACACATCGTGAGTGGCTGGATTGGATACCAGAAATATTGTTACTAAGCATCGGGGCGTCATAGATGTCCCTGGGTGAAAATTTCTAAATCCGATGGTACCAGAGGATGACTCCAACGTCGAGACCGAGTGGATATATGAGTGTAAGAGTGCCAAATACCAGGAGGCCGCGTCTCCCACTGTGTCGTGGTCAGTTGGAAAGGGGTGTGGCCTTACTCGCTCAAGGATAGGGGGCAATACTAGGCTGAGTCTGACCAGCTCGTTAATGGGTCCGCTATCAACGTACCGGATAGGTATTGGCAGACTATTGGCCAGGTGGATAGTGAGGTTTCTTACACTCACTTGGACTGTGCGGCTAGGAGAGCGGCAGTGCCATTTGGAGTGTACTAAACCCCGATGATTGTCCAAATTAAGAACCGTACAGATTTGATACTCTAATGAGGAGCTGCATTGATATGTGGATGTGGATTGATATGCTTAACTTGCATTATACATCGCTTGGCCTTGATATGGCCGATAGCATTTATATTCTGCACCGCATAGCCTTGGTACGACTGATTACATTCATATACCCATCAGCATATTTCCGCATTACTCTGACCTTACATTCTGAGCATGATAGTATTGTGCACACACTTACACCACCCTCTAAGCTTTCTATAAGCTTATGCACGATTGGTGCGTGCAGGTGACGCCAGGACGTAGCATAGTCTTGCCGCAGTTGGAGTATACAACTGAGCTTCTGGAGTTTTTATTACTTTCAGTATATTGTATTTCCCTTTCTTACGCTTTGTACCCAAAGTTTTTTATCATAGTGGATTTTGTGATGGTAATCTTGTGGTTATTACTCGTGGGTTATGCTTATGTTTATGCTCATTACAATTCAAATTGTTGATTAAAAATCCTCCTTGTAGCATCCCAGGATTGGAACCTGGTGTATGGGTGCCGGGAGCCAAGAATGGGATACTACGGAGGCTATTGGCACCAGATTCGGCGATCAGAAATTTTATGAGCTCGGTTTTCGAGTTCGGGGTGTGACATATGGGCCAAGTTTTATTGTTTGGATTCACTTCCTAAGCTAATCGATCTGAGCTTATAAGATGTCAAATTTTGATAGCCTCTTAATTACTAGGCCTCTATCTTTTGATGGCTCCAATTACGCCTATTGGAAAGCCAGAATGAAGATCTTTTTAAGGTCCATAGATGAGAGCGTGTGGCAAGCCACAGTGACTAGATGGACCCCTCCTACCACTGAAGTAACTAGCATTGATAGATCCAAAATTATAAAAGTTACACCTTATTTTTCATGAACCACACTTCAGAAAAATGAGAGTAGCGCCAATGCAAAGGCTTTAAATACAATCACTTACGCACTATCACCAGATGAATTCAAAACAATTATATCTTTTGATACTGTAAAGCAAGCCTAGGACATTCTAGAAATGACACACGAGGGTACGACTATTGTTGAGAAATCTAAACTTTAAATCCTCACCACTTAGTTAGAGGAGATACGTATGGAAGAAAATGAAACTTTCATGGACATCTATATTAAATTAAATTACATAGTTAACTCTATTTGGGGTCTTAGTGATAGCATCCCAGAAAGTAAATTCTGTGCAAAGATACTACGTTCATTTCCTGAAAGGTTCAATTCAAAAGTTACTTCCATTCAGGAACTTTATGATACAAATAATATGAGGGTTGATGAGCTTGTTGGCTCTTTACAAACCTACAAGTTAAATTTTAAGACTCCTACTAAAAATGTTTCTCAAAATAATGCTGAAAATTCTTATTGTGAAAATTCTGAAGATGATATGGCACTATTAGCCAAGAAGTTTTATAAAATTTCTAAAAGAAAAAAGAGCATAGATTTTCAAAAACCTTTTGAAAAGAAAAGGGCTAGATCTAAAATTTGAAAATCTATTAAAGACAGCCAATGATTCAACTACCATGAATACAGGCATCTGGCCAACAAATGTCCAAAAAGGGACAAACCTAAGAAGAAAGGTATGTTGGCCACATGGGATGAGTCATCTAGCTCTGAAGCTTCTTCTGAGTCAGATGATTCTGAACCCAAGTCTATTAATGAGGTTAAGGCCTTAATGACTCTAGCCAAAGTCACTTCTTCAGACAATTGTAATTCAACTTATGATGAAAATCTCAGAAGCGACCCTAAAAATGATGATGATTTACAAGATGCCTATAATGCCCTATACAAGAAAAGTTACAAGATAGCTGTAAAACTAAAACTTCAAAAAGAAAAGTTTTTAAAGTTAAAAGAATATTTTTATAACTTAATTTTAGAAAAAATTACATTTTTTTTATTATTTTGAAAAAGCTAAATGTGATTTAGATTTCAAAAAATCGCATGTTGAAAACCTTAAATTAAAAAATAAAAAACTAAAACTAGAAGTCTCTTCTCTCTTGAGTTTGAAGGATACTTGGAGGTATGACCAGGGTGATCCTAAACTAGAAAGACTGCAAACCGGATCAAGGAAACGTGGTGATAGATCTGGTCTGGGGTACAACAAGAATACAACTCCTAAAAGTAAGTCCACTCCACCTAAGTTTGTTAAAGGGAAGTCCTCTAACCTAAAAGGGAAAAGTCTGAATCAAAATAGCTTTAATCCTAAAACTTTTCAGCCTATAAAACCTAAAAGCAACCATATCAATTATAGAAATCAGAATCATAATCCCTTAGCTAAGAAAATTGTAGATTTACTCAAGGAGCTTCTAAAATCTAACTCGAATGGTAGTATATATAACAACTACAAGTGTAGAAAAACCAACTATACTCCAAAATCCAAAACAGTAATGAAATGGGTCCCTAAGGTTACTTGTCTGGTTGTCCACACTTCTTTCAAGGCTACGAGTCAATCAAAGTGGTACCTAGATAGTGGTTGTTCTAAACACATGACAAGTGACAAAAATTTGTTCACTAATCTTAAAGATATGACCGATAGGTCAGTCGCATTCGGTGATAGTAGTAACTGCCGCATTGTTGGTCAAGGTACAGTTTAACTCTTTAATCTTCCTCCATTTGAGAATGTTTTGTTTGTAGAAGGCCTTAAGCATAACCTCTTAAGCATCTCTCAAATTTGTGATAATAAACATAGCATAAAATTCACCAAGGGTATGAGATTTCTAATGAGAACGGTTCTGTAATATTAACTAGTCACAGAACATTTGAGAACTGTTATATAGTCAGTGATTCAAACTCGTATAAGTTATCGTGTTACATGGTCCAAACCAATGAGACCAAACTATGGCATAAATGCCTAGGACATGTACACTACTGTAATCTTTATAGACTGAGCAAAGTTGAAGTAATAAGAGGTCTACCCAAGTTAAAGAAAATGGATAAAATTTGTGGTGAATGTCAGATTGGAAAAAAAAACTAAGAGTACTTACAAGAAAGTGAACTCTAGTACCACATCCAAACCCCATGAACTCCTCCACATGGTTCTCATTGGACCGACTAGAACAAAGAGTTGAGGTGGTAAGAAATATATTCTGGTAATAGTATATGATTTTACCAGGTATACATAAGTAGTTTTCATGAAAGAGAAATCTGAGACTCTCAATGAAGTGAAAAGGATACTTAAGCATATCCAAACTAAGAAGGAATCACATGTCTCTAAAATCCATAGTGATCATGGTTCTGAATTTAACAATAGCAGTTTTGAGAAGGTCTATAGTGATCATTGTATATCGCATGAATTTTTTACTCCTAAAAAACCTCAAAAGAATAGGGTTGTTAAAAGAAAAAATTGTGTGCTTCAAGAAATGCCTAATGTGATGTTAAACAGCATGAAACTTTCTAAAAATCTTTGGGCTGAAGCTGTGAACATGGCTTGTTATATTATTAACCGTGTTTATACTAGAAAGTCAAATAACAAGACTACATATGAACTATGGTTCGATAAGAAGCCAACAGTCAAATACATTTAAGTTTTTGGCAGCAAATGTTATATTCTACATGACAGGAAAAATATGGAAAAATTTGACACTAAAAGTAACGAGGGTATTTTCCTAGGATATGTGTTAAATAGTCGAGTGTATCGTGTTCTCAACAAGAGGACTGGTGTAATTCAGGAGTCCATTAATGTGGTTATAGATGATCACCTAAATACACCTATCTCAAGTTCAGAAGATGATGAAGTATCTTTATTTGATAAACCAGACTCTTCATCTAGTCAAAATGACACTGAACTGTGACTAGTTAAAGACCATCCAACTGATCAAATTCTTAGGAATCATCTCACTGGTGTGTGCACTCGTGGACAATTAGAAAACATTTGTAATTATGTGTGCTTTACATCTCAGATTGAGCCAGCCAACGTAAAAGAAGCGCGTATTGATGAAAACTGGCTAGTGGCTATGCAAGATGAACTTAATCAATTCGTAAGGAATGACGTATGGTACTTAGTTCCTAGACCTAATGAAAAACATATTATTGGAACTAAATGGATCTTTAAAAATAAATCTGATGAATTAGGTAACAATTTAAGAAATAAGGTTAGACTGGTTGTACAAGGGTATACTCAAATAGAAGGCATCGATTATAATGAAACCTTTGCCCCAATAACTCATCTTGAATCTATCAGACTATTCATATCCATTGCTTATTACAAAAATTTCAAAATCTATCAAATAGATGTCAAGAGTGCTTTCTTGAACGGTGATCTACAAAAATTTCAAAATCTATCAAATAGCCTACTGGTTTTGAAGACCCTAAACATACTAATCATGTTTATCACCTAAAAATGGCACTCTATGGATTAAAACAAGCTCCTAGGGCATAGTATGAGAAATTGAATAAGTTTCTACAAATTCATAAATTTGTAACGGGAAGTATTGATAAGACACTATTTATAAATAAAAAAAAATAAAAAAAAAAAAAAAAAAAAAAAACACAATGATTACATTCTTATAGTACAGATATATGTTGATGACATTATCTATGGATCTACTTGTTCTAACATGTTTATTGAGTTTGCAGATTTGATGACGTCCAAGTTTGAAATGAGCATAGTTGGAGAATCGAATTATTTTGGAATCTTTATTTCTCAAACCAAGTATGCTCCAAACTTGGTGAAAAATTTTAGATTCGAGAGCAGTAAAAATTTCAATACTCCTATGAGTACGACACTAAAGCTCTCTAAGGATTCAACAAGTAAAAGTATAGTTCCTAAACTATATTACAGTATGATAGGTAGTTTATTATATTTAACTATGAGCCGACCTGATATTGCATTAATGTAAGAATCTGTCCTAGATATAAATCTGACCCTAAGGAATTCCACCTGATTGTTGTTAAGCGTATTTTGAGTTATGTCGTAAGTATAGCCAATCTTGGTCTTTGGTATCCTCATGATACTAATATTCAATTAGCCAGTTATACGGATGTTGATTGGGCTGGTAAT
Organism: Magnolia kwangsiensis; assembly: GCA_037074715.1. NCBI lineage: Eukaryota > Viridiplantae > Streptophyta > Magnoliopsida > Magnoliales > Magnoliaceae > Magnolia > Magnolia kwangsiensis. Next base: position 54,543,201 of record CM073575.1, on the reverse strand, counting down.
ACTGATGACCGCAAGTCTACTGGTGGTGGATGTTTTTATGTCGGGAAGTGTCTTGTTTTGTGGCATAGTAAGAAACAGAGTTCCGTATCGCTTTCCACAACTGAGGCTGAGTATATTGCAGCCAGTAATGCATGCACTCAGCTTGTGTGGATGAAGAGGATGTTAAATGATTATGAATTTGCACAAGATTCTATGGTCTGTATTACAATAATTCTAGCGCACTCAACATTTCTATAAATCCAATCCAGCATTCATGAACTAAGCATATTGACATTAGATATCATTATATTCATGAATTAGTGAAAGATAAGATTATTTCATTAGATTATGTTCAAACAGAAAATTAACTTGTAGACATTTTCACAAAACCACTTGACAGAAACAAGTTTGCTAAATTAAAATTAGATAATGGTATGTGTAATGTGATCTGAGTTGATTGTGTTTGCTTGTAACATATTGTATATTTTTATTTTTGCTAATTTTTTAATTTCAAAACTTACTGAAAATTTGTAAAATTTTTGAGTTGCACAGCCAGTCGAGTGCATACTCGACCAGTCGTAGCTCGACCGGTCGAGTAGCTCGAGTTGGGGGTTTTTTTAAGTGCAAAAAGTAACTTTTTCTTCATTTCTCTCATCTTCTCCAACAAACCCTTCCATGACCGGTCGAACCCATGTTCGATTACTACTTGGTTAGTGCATATTTTCCATTTTTCTCTTAGATTTAGGATATTTGCACTTCTATTTCCTTGATTTTATAATTTATTTCAAGTTTTCTTGTGGTTTCTTGGGTTTTCTAGCTAAAAAGTCTGATTTGGGAGAAACCCTCCTTTCCTCTCTTGCATTTCTTTTATGTATTGTGTAATGGAGAGTAGATATAAGAAGAAATCCTCTCATGGTCCTTCTTCTTCCCGTTCCGCACCGATTATAGTATGTACTCTTCGACCACCTGAGGAGGACCCCGAATATGTGTAAGATATTCATCTCCACAATGTAATTGTTGAGTAGACAGTTAACTTCAATCATTTGAGTCCATTTAATATTGTTCCCCTCCTTGAAGCTGTTGGTTGGGCTAACATTTTAAATTGGGGCGGTCCTGCATACCGTTTCATTACACAGGCCATGTTTGCTTATATAAGTGACTTTTCTATTGAGAATTTAACTTCTACTATTTCAACTAAAGAAGGTTTAGTTGATGTAGACTGTCACTTGATATCTGGATTGATGGATATTCTTGTAAATGATGAAGGAATACCTATCTCTACTTTAGTGGCAAGACCTTCTGAATCTGAAAAACGTATGCTAACTAGAGTGTTATACAAAATGAATGCTGAATGGAACTCTAGTATTGCGCTCAGTTCCAAAAATATGTTACATAGATACAGGATTCTTCATCGTATTTTCATCTCTAACGTGTATCCTAGGTCTGGTAATAAAACTGAGCAAACTTCTTTCATAGCTCGCATACTTCACTCGATTGTTTCTGGTGTTCCAATATGTCTTCCTTCTCTTATTTGCTATATTATTATTTAGTTTCGTCTCCATACTAGGTATAGCGATATTCCCTTTACATATCTGATGACCGCACTTGCTATTCATAGTCTTATAGTTATGCCTGTTGGAGAAGCTCCTATTAGCCATTTACCCTTCAACAATTCTAACATTAACAAGATGAATTTGAGGTTGGTTCGGCCAAGTTGATAGGGATGATGTAAGAACTACTGAAGAAGCTAGAGAGGAAGATGCTTTACCACATGATGATGTTAATATGAATGATCTATTTAATGAATTGGAATCCGACTCTGAGGCTGATCCTGACTTTTAGCCTTCTGATTTTGATGAGCGATTGTGAACCTTAGAGGAAAAGGTAAAAGGTTTACATGTATCCCAAGAAACTCAATTCAAATATATGTACAAATATCTTAGGCACATCAATAGGGGATTACATCAAATTAATCCTTCTATTCTTGCTCCTTCTGGTTTTGATTAGACTCTATTCATTTTGGGCATGTATTACCCATTAACTTTTAACTTAGATAATAATTAGGCTTATGAGCATGACTTTATGTTTCTAAATATATTTTATTGATCATGTTTATGATCTACTCTCTTATTTCTTATCCTTCTCCTATCTCTTCGATTATATGACTTGATTGTTTTTCTTTCCTTTGTCATATTGTGACAAAAAGAGAGAGAAAATGTGGAATGTTTTTAATGTTTTTATGATGATTGATGATTGAGGATGTGTGATTGTAGATATGGTAGTTTTTTTTTTGGATTGGATATGTATTTAATTTATACAGGTTCTACATATCACCTCGCCTGGATTGAGGGGGAGAGTATTTGTTGCATATATGGTGCATGATTCTTAATTGTGCATGTGCATGTTTTTTTAATAACTAATGTATGTTTTTTATTTGGTTTTGTCACAAATTTGACAAAGGGGGAGATTGTAAATGGTATATTTTAAATCTGGCACCCAGGTTTATCAAATTTTGTTATGCTAAATCATTTAGAATTTGTATCATGTTTTGATGAGATAATTAGATCAACTTCGTGCATTTTAAAGTTGTCCAAGTCTTCATCGAACTTCTCTATGTATTCAAGTTGAAGAGGCATTGTCCAAGTTCAAGATTTCAAGCTCAAGTACAATTACAAGTTTAAGACTCAAGTTCGAGTATAATCTCCAAGTTCAGTACTTTAAAGACTTAAAAACTCAAGTCTTTACTCAAGCTCAAGTTCAAGATTTGAAAACAAGCTGCAAGTAATTCAAGTATGTGCATTTGCAGAGAAAACGATGTTTCAATTGCTCAAACTCACAAATAAGATATGACTGACCCTAGATTGACTATAGGTTAGGTCACATTCATTGTATATGCTATGTGGGTCATTTCATAAGTTTATAAGTTATTTCCTCGACCAATACTAGTCTTTGTTCAACTAGTCCAATCTCTGGCTCGACCAGTCCAAGAGTTTTTCGACCTGTCCAAGGTTTGTTATGAATTTTTAGAAATTTCGATTGGACCCTTGACCAGTCGTGGAGACTGCTCGACCAGTCAAATGAACAGTGCTCAAACAGTCGAGCAGGCTCGACTCAAAGTCCAGCAACATATTCTTGTCCCACTCGACCATTCGAGTGCATTGCTCGACCAGTCGAGCAGGCCACTCGACTAGTCAAGTAACAACCTTATCTTATCGCGCTAAAAATTTTAAAATTTAGTTGGTCCTTTGATCAGTCGAACCGACCCTTAGACCAGTCGAGAGAACAATATTTTCAACTATAAATAGTGGACGAATCTTAGAGTTTTTCATTTATTCCAAGTGATGTCAAACCATCACTCTGAGAAATAAGTTCCTACATTTCTAAAGTTATATTGTGCTCATTTTAAATTCACTTTAATAGCTTTATGCATTTGATTTTGTGATCTCCATTCAACTCTAATTTTTTAAGAAGGGAATTGTGATTTTACCCTCTTTAAGATCAAAATCAAATCAAGCTAGCCCAGGCTTAATTAATCTAAAAATCATTAAGAATTAGAACCTTTCATTTGTGAGACTGGACATTGAACATCTTCATCTACATATGATTGGTTCTACCGAGCTTCTCCAAAAGGAGAATTTTCAGATAAATATCATTTACATTTTGTATATCTTTTATGGTTTGTGAGGTTTTGCTAGGAAAATCTCATTTTTAGTTTTGCTTGAGGTAATCTAGAAAATCTCAGAGTGTGAGGTTTTTGTAATTATGTAAGCCCATCTAAAGACACAATTGTGAATGTTTTAAGGTGAACCTTGGAAAACCTTTTTCATAGTGAACGTTAATATCCCAAGGGAGTGGATATTAGGAGTGGAGTAGTTGTGTGGCTATTTTCTAACAGTTAGTGTACACACAAACGAACCACAATAATTCCTAGAGTTGTGGTGGATGATTGAATGTGCTTTTGTGTGTGAATGTTGTAATTTACTTTGAGCATTTGTGGTGAATAGTGTAATTTATTTTATGCACTTGTGGTGAATGGTGTAATAACTTAGTTTATTTCCTTTGCCCCTTTATTGATTTGGGTTTTTGATACTTACCAACATTCTAGTAGGGTTGTCCTCCCATAAGCCTTTGGTTTTTGGTGTTAGGTTGTCCTAAGGAACTAAGTTTGTATCAACCTCTCAAGACAAGTACATTTGAGGTTGCTATTTACTTATGCTTCTTTATTATTTGATTGTGCTATTTGTCTTTCAATTTCACATTTATTTTTAATTTGACATAGTCCTATTCACCCCCTCCCCACCCTCTAGGACATTAAGCTCGGCCTTTTCAGAGGCTAGGTTATCCCAGCTTCAATCCAATCTAGAAACACAATGCGAAGAAAGTGATCCTAACTCACTTATGAAAAGTACTAAAATTGTGAATAGGGAGTTGGATTTTGTTAATGAGCATACGGTTAAATTTTTTGAAGAATCGATCTCGATGATTGTCTAAAAAAGAGATTAAGAGACACTGTTAGTTTTCGAATATAATTATATTGACACATTTCATTCACATGATACACTTAGCTTCAATGAAGAGGAAGATGCTAGTTTCTTTGAGCCTCAACCCAACCTAGAAACACAGTATGAGGAAAGTGATCCCATCCCACTAGTAAACTGCACTAAATTAAAATATGATGACAATCATGAATGTGCAACCCAAATTTCCCTAGAATCGATCTCAAGTTTGGTCTAGGTCAGTGATCAAGAAGTACAATAAGTGATCAATCATAATGATCTACTCTACTCATCTAACATGTCTAATTTAAATGTAGAGGATGAGCCCCTTTCAGCCGACCCTTCCAACTCTTGTGAGACACGTTTAAACCACTCTCCTAATGTAAATTATAAGATGGTTAGTGAGATGGACAAGTTGCTCGATAAGGCTCTGAAATTTGAGGCTACTCAGTTGAGACCACGATCTGAACTGTCAATTTTTTATGATTCAATGCCTCTTCTGAGTAGTGTAAGGCCCATCCTAGACCGTACCATTCCTTAGACTTCTACAATCCTCTCGATCAAATTCCTGACCCTAAGTCGCATCATATATATCTATGTCGACTCGACTTGAAACTTATACCCTAGCGATCGCGACGTTGCCACAGTTCCAACGCCGTATCTCGTGCGTCGATGTGATACTAGGCCAGGAGTTGTGGGCCCGTGTTTATTTCAAAGAAAATGTCACGCATTGTGAATTTTGAGAGAATCTCTACCACCTTTCACATCAATCAGTCAATCACAATTCAAGTACACAACCCATCCCTCTATTACATAAGCCTTACCCAAAGTCAACTCTCTCTATCCACCCATACCTCTCTCATCCAAAATTCAACCAAGCCCATACCCTCCATCTCATTTTCTTATAATATCCATTCCTCCAATCCCATCTCTCTTAGAACACCCTCTCCTTTCTCATTCTCTCCACCATTTCCTAAGCTTCCATGAAAGAAAAGCTCTAAGGAGAGAAAAGATCAAGGCCCACTTCCTACCCCCTCATCTCATCATCCAACCCTTCAAACTTCATCATCTACCCTTAAAGAAGAAGGTTAGGATCCAAGGATTCCAATGAGCTAAAGAAGAAGCCATAAGTGGGTGTTCTGTAGGATTATATTATGATTTTTATGATAGATTAAGTAGGGCCTACCAATTGATGGTATGGATCCTATTTGGGACCCATCTTGATGTATGTTTTGTAATCCTAGGAGAGCTCATAATGTCGGAGCCCTCCATCACTTGACTCTCTCTCTCTCTTCTTCTTCTTCTTCTTCTTCTTCTTCTTCTTCCACCCTGATGCACCTCACAATGAAGTATATACAGCTTATTCTAAGTTAAGGTGGGGCACACGTGTGGACCCACCTTGATGATTAGCTAGGAAGCAGGTTGGCTAGAGTACCTCTTAGCAGCTATGAGGCTACTGTTTAACGGTAGCAAGCCATGAGGGCCCAATCATGAGTTATACGTTATATCCTACCGTTCATCCATAAGGCCCGTGGGATGAGTACCCTACCGCATAATGTATGTGATCAGATCCAGGCCGTCCGTCCAGGGCCTGGACGTGAGGCCTACCATGATGTATATGATGCTTATCCACACCGTCCAGTGGTCTGGACGGTGGGGGATCACTATGATATATGTGTTTTACATCCAGGTTGTCCATCTAGGGCCTAGATGCTAAAGTAAAAAAGTAGTAGTAGTAGTAGTAGTAGTAGTAGTAGTAGTAGTAGTAATATATTATAATGTATTATGATGGGCCCCACATGGGACCCACCTTTGTGGGAAGCTGATTGGCCGGTGTACCTACAGCAGCTATATAGTTGCTATATTGACACCTGTAAGTCTTGTAGACCTCATCATGTGGTATGAGTTATATCCCAATTGTCCACCTATTTGGTAGTAGTGTGGGGTCCACACCACACGTGTTGCACGTGTGGGATGGGACCCACCTTGATGTGTGAATTCTGTATCCACACCATCCATCACTGGACGATGCTACATGGGGCGCACCTTGATGGATATGTTACATCCAAACCGTTCATCCAAATGGTGAGCTCATTGAAATAGTGGTGAAGACCGCTTGAGTTGAAGTAGGAATACGCCAATATGTCCTAGAGGTGGGTGAATAAGACTTTTTAAAGTTTTATAATGTATTTAAAAATCCTATTGCAATAATCCTATCAGATAGAAAATTATCAAGATTACTCAAATGTAACTCTCTGGCTTCCAAGCCTAGTAGAGGGTTCAATCACAAACTATTCAAAAGATAGAAATATAGAAATTAGTTCATGCTGGATATGACCGTGTATGTGTGTGAGGTGTGATCTCAGAAATTCAGATATTGAAATAATAAAGCAAATCACACAAACACAGTCATTTTTATAGTGGTTCGACTACTTGTCTACTTCACTCCTGGCTGCTGCACTCAACCCTTGAGTGTACCAAATTTCACTAAGGAGGTTTCTCAGGGTTCACCTTAAACCTAAGGTTTTCAATCAGGTTCACCTTCAACCTTTACACAGAGGTTTCTACTCAGTTCACCTCTAACCCTGGAGTTTTACTGGTTCACTCCTAACTAGATGTTTATGCTCTCAATAGAGCAAGGGTCCACACAACGCACCTGGATGTTTATGCTCTCCATGGAGTAAGGGTCCACACAACGCACCCGGATGTTTATGCTCTCCATAGAGCAAGGGTCCACACAATGCACTCACTACGTACACTCCTACCAGAGGCATCCTATGAGGACTTCAAAGGGTGAGCAACACTTAAGACCCAATCCTAGAAAGGAATGATCACAAGTGTCCTCTGGACTCTAAATACTTATAGATAAGTTGATGAGTCCCATTCAGCGCAATGATGAAGATCTCCTCCTTGTTGTTGAAGAGTCTTCAGCTCCCTTGATCCACAACACAAAAAAATGTACCAGTACTTAGCTTCGGGTTGGGTCAAGGTTAGGGAGGAAATTCACTCTCTTAGAATTTTCCTATAAGGAAGATAGAGTGATTCCCGTCATCTATTCATTCAAGGCATCCCAGTTTAATGATATGCTATTAAGATAGTTGTTAAAGGATCCTTAAATGCGGAAGTTCATTTCCCAATCCACTCTATTGAATGTCAATGAATGAGAGTGGATTGGAAGATGAACTCTCGTGAGAGAAAGGGCTTTAGGTATATGATCTAAAGGTAAAACACACAAAAGCACTCTCTTCTTTCTCTATCAGCAATATGGACAAGTCTCTCTTTATATAGGCAAAAAGTTCCAATGGATATAAAATGCTCATATTTATGACAGAGTTTGATATCAACGAGCAGGGTCAATATCATCGAGCGTATACTCTCGATGGGATCTACTGTCCACTCGATAACACAAACTCAAATGGCATACACTTTTAAAACCCTTTGTCAGCTGGTCGATGGGATCGATACTGGTGTCGATGTCATCAAATTTTGAACTCCGATTTCATCGATACTTGGATCGATCAATCGACATTTGAAGCATGAGAGAGACAAGTCTTGAAATATTTTAGGTTTTAAGGATATGATCGAGGAACAACCGATGTGATCAGAATTTGAATATCAATGGTATCGAGGCCGTGTTGATGGGATCAATAAATCATATAGATTTACCTATAAGCACACTGGACAGTTTGTGTCCAGTCTCGATCCAATCGACTAGACCTCGATAGCATCGACATAAGAATATCGATTTCCTCGAGTAGCCCCCAATCAAAGTAAAAAATAACCTGAAATATTTGTTGGAAGAAATGCACGCCCACTATCGATATGATCGATGGCCTTCCAATATGATCGAGATTTAAATTCAGATTGAATCGGGAAAGACAAATATATCGAAGAACATTCTGATTTTCTTTAAAAATACAAGGGTGCCGAAAATATGCCTATCGATATTATTGAGCCACTTCCGATGGGCTCGATATTTGAATATCGATGATATTGATAGATGTATCGATAAATCCGTCCAGATGAGTATGCGTTTGCTAGATACTTTTAGCCCTCTTATCGATAGTATCAATCAAGAGTCATGGACATCGACAGCGCAGGTCAATCATATCAAAATGTGTATCGATACAATAGATAGGGCAAGCAAACTTAGAGATTTTTTGATGTTTGAAAAAGTTCACTTACCCAAAAACCCTCATATGTTTTAACTTATTTTTAAGAGTTTTAATCACTTGGTGTTTTGGGACATGGGATGTGAGGCTATGATTTACCTATGGCGAGCTTCCACACATCCGGTTGAGGCAGGCACTTGAATTGTTCTTCCAGTAAGGTTCTGTAGTCTGACTAACTTAACACACATGGTAATTGACAAACTAGGGTACTAACAGGTGTACTTTTAATCTCCCCCTTTGTCAATTATGAGACAAAATACCAAAACACCTTAGGATAATATCTAGACAGACACATCCTAAATTGTGTGTACATGCTTTTATCCAATTTTACAAATTCTAATACAACCATGTACACAACCAGTATTTGCTCCCCCTTTCTGTAAAACTCTCCCTTTCTTGGTGTAGCTGCTCCCCCTTACACCTGCAACATATAAGAGCAAATATCCAATTTTCCACACGGGGTGTTTTAACTTTTCTCTCCCTTTTTGTCAGTCATTGACAAAGATAAAGCAGTAGATATTGACTGAAGTTAAAGAAGAATATAGGAGAATATAGATGTATAGAGATGAAATCAGTTTAAATCATACATCAACTTCGGAAGATATGAATGCATATTAAATAAGACAGATATGAAAAACATACGCATTCCAAATCAGAGCCAAGGGACTTTAAGACAATATTGGTAGTAAAATATGATAATGACATTCAGCTATATCCAATCAAAATTCAAAATTAAGAAATTCCAAAAACATACTGCTCTAGACAGCAGAAAGCTATCAACCATCACACATAAATACCAGGCCCATGTAAGGGCACCTAAAAGTATCCATCATTAGCCCAACTGTGGGCATAGACAAAAAAAACTATGCATGCTTAGAAAGCTATCATACACACTAATGATAGCATAGAACATCCAAAAAGGTATTGATGTTCAAACGTGAGATATGAGTAAGGTGTGTATGATAGCATGCATGAACCAGCCTCACGGAGCAAAATGAGATGGTATTGTGTCGTCCCGTCGACAAGTCATCAGATCCACCAATTGTTGAACCGTGCTCTGCACTCCTTGAACCATCCTTTCTAAGATAGTAAGCCTTTCTTGAACTGAGTGGATGTCCTTCTGAATTGGCCCAATTCTGTCCAGATTGAACCTTTTGCCATACCCAACTGTTGACATGGACAGAGATGGATCGGGTCCAGGAGGTGCATCTTCAGCCATTGCAGTCCCTTCCATGGGATCACCACCTTCTCCTTCTACTTCTTCGGCCTGGATTTCTTCCTCGGGGTTCTCCATGTACTCGTGAAAGTCCAAATCCATTTTTTGGATATTTATTTTATTGAAAACTTAGAGCGGGAATACCGGATCAGTAGTCGATGGGAACCCGATTCTGTTGCATATCATGCTGATAATCCAGGGGTACAGCAGATGGAGGTCCCTGGATGTGTGGATGGCATTTACCAGCTGAGAAACAAGCAAAGTCGGAAGGCATATCTTTGACCTCTGGCCAGTGAGTATACGATCATGATCATAAGGCCGGTGAGATCAGACCGGTTGGTACTTCTAGGATAGACATTAGTAGTAAAGATACCATGCAGAATCCGAAATCTGGGATCCATATACCTAGATTTTAATGCATTTCCTTAATGTCAGGGGATGTCCCTATCATTGCAGAGGTACTGAGTGACCCTAGATCGAATGTCCATGTTATCAAGATCCAACTGTGGGATACCTTCTGGGACTATGTTGAGTCCGATAATAGCAGCCACTGTAGCTGGAGTGATCAACACATCATCACCATCCAAAGATACCATGAACGACAGAGGGTCAGCCACCAGGGAATGACACGCAGCAAGGAAGTTGCGTGTCCTCTTAAGTTGGCATGGCCCATCAAAGTCCAGAATGGGCAGCCAATCTATTACGATAAACATGGGTTCCAGGTTATATGGTTTAAGACACTCCTTGTCTACCTTTCTCTCTTAGATAAGCTTTCTGCCCATATATTTTGGTGGATGTGAAGGTGTTCCAGATGGAGGAGGTGCTAGCAGTGGCATCTATGCCTCAGATTGGGACCCATGTTGTCTTGTGCGTTGCCGAGTGGGGGTCTCACGTTTCGGGACAACTGTGCTTCTTCTTAAAGAAACGACATTTTATCGAGTAGTTCTTGAAGACTCTCCAGGACCGGATGCTACTCCTTTATCTTTTCCCATGTGGACCAATAAACTTTTGAATGATTTAGAAAAAATGATAAGACACTTGACAAACTAAAAATACCCAAAAAGAAATGGACCCATGACATTTTAAAAGAATATTACTCGATTCGCAAAAGGTTTTGAGTAGTCCGATGTGGTTTCCAGTAATTTGGCCGAGAGGATCGAGCAGAGAAGATAACCGAAAAACCCTTAAAAAATAAACCCTCCTTTTCGCTCCACTGACTTTTATTGGGCGCCATCTATCGATCATATCGATCATAGTTTCGATGATATAGAGAAGTTGCCGATTGATTTTATCGAGTCTATCTTCGATGTTATCCACGATCATACAAATTTTCACATTCTGAAGATCGGTTGATTGTATCAACCCTTAGTCAATAAAATCGAAAGAAAAAATTGACAGTTATATCGAAAGTGAATATTTTTTAGGTTTTTCACCATTTCGACACACTTTTATGCATATCTTGATCAGTATACATCACAAAATTTTGTACAAGATCTATATACCTCAAAAATTATAAACATAATAATGTTTATATACAAAAATTTAGAGGTGTGCAACCTCAGATGTAACATTAAAAGCTCAGCAAAATTGCATCATTTCAGCAAGTATCCAGATCTAGATTCATGATCTGGACTTGTTCCTTTTTCTGCTTGATATTTCAAGGTATATGAAAGTTAATCATCAGACAATTCCATTTATCTTTTACTACCCATTATGAGACAGATTCATTCATTCTGTCCTTTTCTTTAGGTGGTGATGGATGGATGTTTCTTCGTGGAGGACTTGTATCATTCAGTGTTTCTCTGATTGGTTTGAATTTTTCAATGTGATTTCGATCAGAGTTGTGTGAGGTCCGTCTTGGTGCCAAGCATTTAAACTTATAATGACCCACATCACCACATAAATGAAAAACTGGAGAAATTCCCATATTACTACCTGAAGCAGCTAGTTTTGTTGGAGCTTTATTTTCAGTTTTCTTTTTAATTTTCTCATACCCTAGGCCAGTCTTGTCTCTTCCTTGTCTTTCCATCCCTAATAACTTTTCTAGCTTCTCACTACTCTGGAAAAATTTGTAGTTAATTTCAGCAACTCCCTTGAATTTTTCTAAGCCAATGTTGAGTGAGTGATTCTCATTCTTGAGTTGCGCATTATCATCTCTTAACAATTCAACCTGGTTCACAAGTTTTGATAATTCTATTTTTAGGGATAGGTTTTCTCTTTCTAACTTGTCATTGTCTGAATGATATTGTTGCAAATCATTGATTAATTGTGTATTAATTTCCAAGGTTCTGTCCAAGTCTTTCTGCAACAATTCCTTTTTATTTTCAGACATACCGAGTCTTTTAAGGATATGGATGCTATGAATATACAGTTGATTATAAGCATCTTGCAGTTTATCCTTCTCAACTTCTTCTTCCTCTTCAGTTTCCTCATTGTCAGATGGAAATGATTCAGTAGCTTGCTGTTCTTCTTTAGATTTAGTTGAAATGATCGAAGCAGTGGACACCATAAGCATTTTTAAAGATTTTCGGTTTCCATCGCTTATTGAATCACTTGATTCTAAATTTAACTCTTCCGTATCATCCCACGTGGTGGCCATTGCCTTGCCCTTGGTTTTTCTATTTGGACATTTAGTAGATAGGTGTTCATACTCCCGACAGGCGTAGTATTATAGTTCTTTGGTTCTTTTCCCAAATTTGCCTGCAGAAGGTTTGTCATCCACCTTTCTACCTCTAGAGGGGCGGTAGGGATTCTTTTGAAAGAATCTTCTGAATCTTTGTGCCAGCAAAGCCACTTCCTCATCTTCATCTTCTTTTTCACTCTCGTTGTCCTCATGTTTTATTTTCTTAGAAGTTTTTAGGACAGTGTTTTTAGATTTTTGAGATTGTGTGAAGTGTAGTTCAAAAGTTTGTAGGGAACCTATTAGTTCTTCTACTTTCATCTCATCAATATTTCTACACTTCTCAATTGTTGTTACTTTGGGATTAAACCGTTCTGGTAGGGATCTTAAGATTTTCCTACATATTTTTGGTACCGGAATTTTTCTCCCAATCCACCATAGAGTTACAAATAATATTTAACTTGGTGAAAAAATCCATAAATGTCTCGTGCTCTTCTATCCTGAGATTTTCAAACTGTGAAGTCAGAAGTTGTAGTTTAGACCTCTTCACAGTGCTTGTGCCTTCATAGGTTATTTCCAGTAGATCCCATGATTTCTTAGATGTCTCACACATACTTATCTGATTGCATATATTGTGAGACACGGCACAGTAGATGGTGTTCATTGCTTTTGCTTCAGCAGTTCGTTGTTCTTTATCGAACATCGTCCACTTTTCTTTAGGTTTGGGTTTAGTGATGGTAGTTTCATTTACAAGTATGATCCTTTCAGATGGTAACACATATCCCTTTTCAACTACATCCCAAACATCATGATCCAAAGATCTCAAGAAGTAATGCATTCTAGCCTTCCAGTATGCATAATTTGAACCATCAATTATTAGAGGTCTAGTGACTGATGAGCCCTCTCCTTTGGCCATATTCCTAAACTTTAGTCAAAATCACTCTCTAGGCAGTGAAGCCCTTAAAGAGAGACCCGCTATGATACCAATTGAAATAGAGGTGAAGACCGCTTGAGTTAAAGTAGGAATATGCCAATATGTCCTAGAGGGGGGTGAATACGACTTTTTAAAGTTTTATAATATATTTAAAAATTCTATTACAATAATCCTATCAGATAGACAATTATTAGGATTACTCAAATGTAACTCTACTGGCTTCCAAGCCTAGTAGGGGGTCCAATCACAAACTATTCAAAAGATAGCAATATAGAAATTAGTTCATGCTAGATATGACTGTGTATGTGTGTGAGGTGTGATCTCAAAAATTTAGATATTGAAATAATAAAGCAAATCACATAAACAAAGTAATCACAAACACAGTCATTTTTATAGTGGTTCGACTACTTGTTTACTCCACTCCCGGCTACTGTACTCCACCCTTGAGTGTACCGGATTTCACTAAGGAGGTTTCTCAGGGTTCACCTCAAACCTAAGGTTTTAAATCAGGTTCACCTTCAACCTTTACACAAAGGTTTCTACTCGGTTCACGTCTAACTCTGGAGTTTTACTGGTTCACTCCTAGCCAGATGTTTATGCTCTTCATAGAGCAAGGGTCCACACAATGCACCCGGATGTTTATGCTCCCCACAGAGCAAGGGTCCACACAACGTACCCGGATGTTTATGTTCTCCACAGAGCAAGGGTCCACACAATGCACCCAATATGTACACTCCCACCAGAGGCCTCCTATGAGGACTTCAAAGGGTAAGCAACACTTAAGACCCAATCCTAGAAAGGAATGATCACAAGTGTCCTCTGAACTCTAAATACTTACAGATAAATTGATGAGTCCCATTCAGCGTAATGACGAAGATCTCCTCCTTGTTATTGAAGAGTCTTCGGCTCCCTTGATTCGCAACACAAAAAGATATACCAATATTTGACTTTGGGTTGGGTCAAGGTTAGGATGAAAATTCACTCTCTTAGAATTTTCCTATAAGGAAGATAGAGTGATTCCCATCATCTATTCATTCAAGGCATCCCAACTTAATGATATGCTATTAAGATAGTTGCTGAAGGATCCTTGAATGCAGAAGTTCATTTCCCAATCCACTCTATTGAATGTCAATGAATGAGAGTGGATTGGAAGATGAACTCCTGTGAGAGAAAGGGCTTTGGGTATATGATCTAAAGGTAGAAAACACAAAAACACTCTCTTCTTTCTCTACCAGCAATATGGATAAGTCTCTCTTTATATAGGCAAAAGGTTCCAACGAATATAAAATGGTCATATTTATGACATAGTTCGATATCATCGAGTAGAATCGATATCATCGAGCGTATACTCTCGATGGGATCCACTATCAGCTCGATAACACAAACTCAAATATCATACGCTTTTGAAACCCTTTGTCAGCTGTTCGATCGGATCGATACTGATGTCGATGTCATCAGATTTCAAACACCGATTCCATCGATACTAGGATCGATCTATCGACATTTGAAGCATGAGAGAGATAAGTCTTGAAATATTTTAAGTTTTTAAGATATGATCGGGGAACAACCGATGTCATCAAAATTTGAATATCATTGGTATCGAGGCAGCGTTGATGGGATCGATAAATCGTATAGATTTACCTATAAGCACACTGGACAATTTGTGTCCAGTCTCGATCCAATCGACTAGACCTCGATAGCATCGACATAAGAATATCGATTTCCTAGAGTGGCCCCCAATCAAAGCTAAAAATAACCTAAAATATACTATAACGTCTCGTGTTTTCAGGACCCGAGTATATGACTCGTTTCCCAAAAATCCGAGTGTTAACCTTAAAGGATGGTCAGATATAATAATTTTCTTTTATTAGAGTAAGCAGATGAGCGTAGAGTGGACAAATCAGTATAGAGAAAAATTATAATTACATTTAGAGTATACAAGAGAGTGCCCATAATGACTTATACAAACCAATGTCTCCATTCTTACGAATACAAAATGACATAACATTACATGTGAAACAAAGTAAATTTGCAACAATCTTGAGTTGAGAAATCCTGTAGTAGTCCTTAGCAAATATAAGTCATTATGGGTTGAGAAATCCTGTAGTAATCCTTAGCAAATATACACCCTTGTCAACCATAGCTTGCTCCTCCCCAATATGAATGTAAACATCATCAGGGCCACTTGGGCTACCTGTACAGTTATATATTTGATGAATGAATGGCCAACTCAGTGTGAATTTTTCTCAAGATTACACACCGCCGCATTAGGTAAGCATAGTTATAAAATAACCAAACAACCAAAACAGAGTAAATGCAGTCTTATTAGATGCATGGATGCATGAATGCAATCATAGACCCGGGAAAAACATCTAGACGGTCTGTGCCCTGGGAAAAATAACCAGACGGGTTGTGCCTCGGGAAAAACATCCAGACAAGCAATGGGGTCGTCACCCAAGGATGTGACTGGTCATAAGCGCAACACGCGGCGTAATCATATGGGCATAATGATCCAAGTCATCGTAGTATGTTATGCATGCATGAATTATCAGCCCATTATTAGTCCATTTACAACCAGCCAATTTAGATGAGCTCACAAGTCACTACGAGGAGTGCATGGCCCAGCATAGGCCAACGGCTCAGGCATAGTGTCCCATTACCACCATCCCCGGCCCATGAGGCTACCAGCTTAGGATTTTTAATAGAAACCCGTTGACTAGTGGCCAATCATATTTCAGTATATGGGGCTTACCATCGCATGGTTGTACAGTATAAAACACCAAACCCATATAGGGAAAATACTAGAACAAAGCCATATAGGGTGATATCAAATAAGCCACATAAGACAATTATCAAAATAGGCCTCATAGGGTGAGTATTAAAACCATGCGATAAAAGACCATCCTTGAAAACCATTAGACACAACAACCCTAATGGTTGGCCCACATCAATGATCCATTTAGACCACCACTCAATAACCACTACGTCGAAGGTCCATTTTAATCACAACCAGTCAGGTTACATCCCAAGTATGGGTGTACATTTATAGGTGGGGGTTTCTCACTAATGTACCAGTTTAAAGTCCATAAGCAATACACAAATAATCCACAAGCATGAACAAATATACAGGATAAACATTAAGCAGGAAATATAGCAATTCGACTTCCACCAGCTAACACATGTGATTATAAAAGGGAGATCAATTATAATTTTTAATAAAAATTATAACTTAAGCTAATGAGAAAATGAAAAGCTCAAGGGGAAGAATCATCACCTTATACTTTGAATCGCTAACTGATGTTGCTAAGAAGCGCGTGTGCCTTAGAATCCATCCTACCATGAATTGTAAAATTGTATGGTCAGATACAGGTTCTATACGTTCCCTATAGTTAAGACCATGACCTAGGGTTCGGATCACTTTTAGGGTTTTAGTATAGAATTATGTTTTTAGTATGGCATTAGAGCCTCATGCTAGAGTTTAGCCATAGGCCTTAGACTCTAGGACTCGAGTCCTAAATTATTATTATTGTTATTTTTGTATGATGGGCCAATTATTATTCAGGATAAGAGTATTAACCCATCCATATTAATGATGACGGTCCATAAGTTTATATTTAAAAACACTGACATCATCTAATACTTTTATAATTACTAATAGTCCCTTGAATAATACAAGTAATAATAATAGAATATTTACTATATAATAAGGATTAGTACTAATAATTATAAAAACAAGTATTTCACTAATCCCATAAGGACAATGATAAATGTTTTCAAATGCTAATATTCATAACTATAATGAGTCTAGCCATGATAATAACTACCATAACCTACCATGAATTTTGAGTTTCTACACTTTTGTCAAACCTAACCCACCATCTATGTTTAGGGTATTGACCTAGAGCTTAGGTTTCCTAGATCTAGGACTTTATCCTAGAATTTAGGTTTACGATAAATTTTTGGATTTGAGCTTTAGTCGGTGTACCATATAGACTAAATAGTTTACAAGGTAATCGTTATCAATAGTGCTATAATTTATATTAGCTAACATAGTAATGACAATTGTTATGTTGATAGCTAACATTGTGATCTATTCTTATAACATTTAAGAGTCGTAAAACAAAACACTAGAAGTTAATAATGATATTATAATTATTATTATCATCCCTTTGCCTATGATAACTAATATTAGTATAATTAATCTACTAATGTCACCCATATCTACCACTAATAATCCTAACAATGATCTTAACATGCTAATGGTAATCAAAAGAACCTCAAAATGGGGGAAGACGTGGACTCACCTGGCCGACTCAGTTTGAGTCGAGTTGACTCAACTCCACTTACCCACCACCTCTTCATTCTCTCTCTGTAACATCCCGAAAATCGGGGGGTCGAGCAAAAACCCAACTCCCGAGTTCCAAAATGTTATTTATGCAATATAGATATGTATGATTGAATGTTATCTGTGATAATGTATTAAACATGAGTGAGATTAAGCCAGAACAGCATATCATACTCCAGAGACAGTTAAATTCACAAGCGGAAGACTATGATAGTAGGTATAACATATATAAACTGTTGTATGTCTCCAGAGTGTGAACATGTTACCAAGTTATATACATACATGTATACTTCAAAAGTAAACAAAAGAATATACATGAGTGCTCTAAAAATATAAAATGACAAGTGTCAAGGTATCTAATCAACCTCCCTGTAATCCCGTCAATCAGAACACGCAGAAAGGAGGAATCCTCCTCCTCATCATCAAGTCCAGCTCCACTTCTCAAGCAGCGCCATCATCTGCAATCACAAAAGGGACTGGTGGGTGTCCAAAAACACCATCCCGTAATGTGGGAATGAGTAGCTAACTCAGTGAAATAATAGAGTAAGGATTAACGTGTTGTCAAATCAATCATGCGATAATAGTAAAGCAGTAAACCAAACAATCCTAATACTGTTGTTAATGCAATATGACATGACGTGATGTATGCCCTCACCGACGATCTCCCTCATACGGCACCATCTTACGACTGCGGCATGCCACACTCCCTAAAGTGCTCCACATCTTCCAGGCACATGCAATGTAATGGTGATATGATTTTCAAGTTGTTATTAATCCATTCAAACAGCAGGATTGGGAAACTAAGGTACTTCCCTTGTATCAATCCCAACACAGATCCTGTCTAGGGTCGTCACTCCTAGTTATCTCATACGAGGTATATTTTGTAGGTCGCTGCAAGGGCTGTCAGGGCTATTGCACGCACTCGTTGCTCCGCTCCCCCATCACCTTATCAATACAGGCCTACTGTACTCTACTGCTACTGAAGGGTCGTCGCCTCCCGTAGACTCAGAATACGCTCGCGGTCACTACAAAGGACTGTCGCCTGATCAGTGTAGGCCGACAGCAAGAATATAGTGTCCCATACCACCATAATCTACTCACGAGTCTAGGTGCTCACTGGTCACTACGGGGAGGTTTGTGGCCCCAGCATAGGCCGACAGCTCGACCACGGTGTCCCATATCACCATGCCCGGCTCATGAGTCTTCATGGATCAAGGTACCATGGTTAACAGGGTTTACAATGGTAAGTTCAGTACCCTAGGTTCAAGCAGTTATGACTCATACAGGGTGAACATACAATGGCCAGTCGGGTTACTTGACGGGTTCGACTAGCATGATCGCATCTCAAGTTGAACGACATGAAGTGCGTAAAACACTTTGTGTGGCCCAACCACTACCGCCAACTCCAGAACATGGCTCGCGTTCATCGACGCATCGTTCGTGGCCAAAATCAGCCAACCATGAATTTGCTCGGTTACCAACTTCCTGGACTAAGCATAGTCCCAAACAATTAAGGAATCACATCAGCAAATCATATGAGAGTATTGAAATTAAAATACAACCATGTGAGCATGTTAACACATGTTATAACATAGAACTTAAGTAAATCATCAAGTACATGCATTTCATACATACAATGAAATCATGCATATATCTAACATGTAGGAAATCATTCACATCAGCATATTAATTGAGAAACCAATCTCAAACTAATCCATAACATCATTTAATTCAATACATACTAATACAAGCATTAATACAAACACTTACACTACACACTTAAGTCTACTATAGTATGTCGACCCGAAGTGCGCATTTAGGCGAATCTCTTCGCCAAAATAATTATGCATGTATTCCTAACATTCTAATGCGACAACAAATCATGTCAATCACATCAGCAAAATATGAATGAAATCAGTACTTCCTACAAATGACTAAAATGCCCTAAATCTCATATTCTTCGCTGGTTTACAAAACAGGAAACGGACAGCATGTTGTACATGTCAAACGGCGTTGCCGTCGATAATCTACTATTAAACGACATTGAAAGCTTTGGAAACAGTCAATCAAAGCGTCTAAAATCTGCACCTTGTCTCTTATGGATGTGTAAATTCGAACGGAGCGTATACGCTTCGTCTACAGCGATAAGAGAACCTAATTTACGAGTTCTATCAGTTTGCATGCTATGGAACAGAAAGAATCCCAAATCAGCAACTTATTAGGGCTATTTCTTACCTAAAAAGTGGAGAAATCACCGGCAAAGTGATTAGAGCGCGTGGCTTAACCACTTGCAGCACGTGGCACAAGCAGCGGGGAATTCTCTCCCACCTTCTCTCACAAACTCTCACCTTTTCTCTCTCCCAATCTAGGGCTTTTTTAAAAATTCAGATGGGAGAGAGGAGTGAGGGTTTCATCCCTTTTTATAAGCCCAAACTTGCCCGAAATAGGCTCGGGAATAAGTTTCACTTGAGGGGTAACCAAATTGGGGTTGTTTCAGTCCAAAAGGACATTTCTGGTGGTCCCCTGGCTGAATGCGGTCGGACTTAAGCTCATGCATACTGGATCTAGTATACATCAAGTTTTCAGTCTGGCAGGGTTCGCGGATCGCACGTGGCGGTCCAGTTTCAGTTCAGCGGTCACCGCACGTAGATCAGGCCTGCAAATCTCATGATATGAAATAGAAATTTTTCCTGATCCAAGGGTGTAATTTGACTGAATTCTGACGGTCAAAATTCTTAATACTGACACGTCAAGTCGTGTACCAGATTTGAATTTCAAATTTCAATTCTGTCCCTATTCGCACTCTCTTCAGTCCGGGCTCAATGATATAGCCTGTGATTATCGGTTGGACTTGATTTTTGAAATGATTGTCAAGTCTAGCTAGGCGGTCTTAACAGTCTAAGACAGTAGGCATCGGACTTTCGACGTGCGGTTTAGATCCAATACAAAATTTTAAGGTGGTCCAGAGAACAAACCTGCTTAGAGTTTGATCCGAGGTTATAGAGTATTATAGAATCATACGTTCTACTCGATTTGGGTCTTGTAGAACGTATTTAAAGTGATCAGGGACTGTTTCCCAGCTACTCCAACGTTGCGCTAGCTAACTTATGTTTAGTTTCTAAAGGAATTAATCCTAAGTGGTTTCTTTGGCTATGGAATTGGGTTCTGAGCGATTTTCCCGGTGTTTTAGTTGACCCATTGCCTAAGGACGTCTAATCTCAGGTTGGCCAAAATTCGGGGTGTTACAATCTACCCCCCTTAAAACATAATTTCATCCCCGAAATTGGCGAAGGGTAAAGAGTATCTAGCAAGACTTTAGTCTTGACATTCTAAGAAAGGGTCAATCCTATTTAATGACCTAACCGTACGTACATCCTAAATCAACTGTTTCGATCCTGGGCCAGTGGAAAGAGGTCAACCACTCTTCTGCTGCGCCACTCTGATCGAACGGTAGCATCAACTAACCTAACTGGATTGGACTCAATACATTCTACCCCCCTTAAAACTTGGTTTTACTTAAGGTTGAAGAATCTTTGCATCGATCCGTATATCGGAACGAGGCGCAACTTAGGGGCTATCCTTAACCTAAAATGGAAACAACCTTTCTCTACATGGTTTTCCTTGCTAATGATGCATTCTATGGCATTGGTACCTATGATCATAGAGATGAGCCTAATCTCTATTGTGGTTAAGTTCAGGGGCAGGTATGAATTGGTGGTAAGATGTCGAATCCTCTACTGGCTTTAAGTCCTTAACATTTACCAAAGGCAAAGCAATAACTTGTAGTTGTAGGTGGTCGGGCCAACACGGAATAATAGTTACGTAATGGGTCTGAGCCGGATACACAAACCTTCTGCCCCGCGATGACAGAAAAGTTGTCGTATCAGTCCTCAATCCTAGTCGATGCCGATCTTCTGCTTGATCAGAGCATTGGATTCATTGGTAACTACTAGGATTAAGAAGTCGATTCAAACCGCGAATACTTCGCTGATAATTGTATTTCCTTTATTCCGCGTTCCCGAATTCAATAAGCCCTTGGGGAAGGCAATTCTAAGGGGCGTGCCAGTACATTCTAAGTTCAATCTGAGGGATTTATAAATGTTCCCTAAGAGTGAATGGTTCCTTCCTATGGGCAACAATAGAAGTCTATAAGTCATAAGGGGATCTATCGAAGGAATAAGGTTCTACTTCAACCAAATCTAACCTACAATTCCTTAGCATATACAGGCTTTACACTACTTAAGGTAACTAGTAGTGTAACACCCTGAAAATCGAGAGTCGTGTATAAACTCAACTCCCGAGTTCCAGACCGTCACTTATGTAACAAAAATGATTATGATTCAATGTTGTCTGATTTAAAGCATTCACATGAGTAAAAGTATACCAAAACTGCAATTCATACTCCAGATCCAGTGATAAAAGCAAGCGGAAGACTAAACAATATATATATCACTGTAAGGAAAAATAAAGTAGATCTCATCTGTCTCTAAAGTATGAATACATCTCTGAGTCTCATATACATATACATGAACAAAATCAAATGTTCAAAATAGTCCCACTGAAGTCCCATCAACCCAGGTCGCCTACGTAAAGTCATCATGATACTGCATGTACGAGAACTCGTCCTGGTCCTCGTCGAAGTCTGGCTCTGCCTCCTGGATCTCAGCCTCACCTGCATCTACAACAGGGTCTGGTGGGTGTTGCAAACACCATCCCGTAACGTGGGAGTGAGTGATCAACTCAGTGGAATCATAGAGCAAAGATTAGCATGTTCACAAATCAATCATGCGATAATAGTAAAGCAGTAAATCAGACAATCCTAATACTGTTGTTAATGCAAGATGACATGACGTGATGTATGCCCTCACCGACGATCTCCCTCATACGGCACCATCTTACGACCGCGGCATGCAATCGACCCTCAAGTGATCCACATCTTCCAGGCACATGCAATGGTATGGTGATATGATTTGCGAGTTGTTATTAGTCCATTCAAACAGCAGGATTGGGAAACTAAGGTACTTCCCTTGTATCAATCCCAACACAGATCCTGTCTAGGGTCGTCACTCCTAGTAATCTCATACGATGTATATTTTGTAGGTCACTGTAAGGGCTGTCAGGGCTGTTGCTCGCACTTGTTGCACCGATCCCCCATCACCTTATCAATATAGGCCTACTGTACTCTACTGCTACTGAAGGGTCGTCGCCTCCCGTAGACTCAGAATACGCTTGCGGTCACTACAAAGGACTCGTCGCCTGATCAGTGTAGGCTGACAGCTAGAATATAGTGTCCCATACCACCATAATCTGCTCACGAGATTAGGTGCTCACTGGTCACTATGGGGAGGTTTGTGGCCCCAGCGTAGGCCGACAGCTCGACCACGGTGTCCCATACCACCATGCCCAGCTCATGAGTCTTCGTGGATCAAGGTACCATGGTTAACAGGGTTTACAATGGTAAGTTCGGTACCCTAGGTTCAAGCAGTTATGACTCATACAAGGTGAACATACATCGGCCAGTCGGGTTACTTGACGGGCTCGACTAGCGCGATCGCATCTCAAGTCGAACGACATGAAGTGCATAAAACACTTCGCGTGGCCTAACCACTGCCGCCAACTCCAAACACGACTCGCGTTCATCGACGTGTCGTTCGTGGCCAAGACCAGTCAGCCACGAATTTGCTCGGTTACCGACTGCCTGGACTAAGTCTAGTCCCAAACAATTATGAAATCACATCAGCAATTTATGTAGGAGTATTGGAATTGAAATACAATCATGTGAGCATGTTAACACATGTTATAACATACAACATAAATAAATCTTCAAGCACATATATTTCATGCATGTAATGAAATCATGCATATAGTCAACATTTAGGAAATCATTTAGGTCAGCATATTAATTGAGAAATCAATCTCAAACTATTTCATAACATCATTTAATTCAATACATACTAATACAAGCATTTATACAAACACATACACTACACACTTAAGTCTACATATAGCATGTCGACCCGAAGTGCGCAATTAGGCGAATCTCTTCGCCAAACTAATTATGCACGTATTCCTAACTTCCTAATGTGACAACAAACCATGTCAATCACATCAGAAAAATATGAATGTAAACTGTACTTCGTACAAATGACTAAAATGCCCTAAATCTCATATTCTTCGTTGATTTACGAAACAGGAAACGAATAGCATGTTGTACATGTCAAACGGCGATGCCGTCGATAATCTACTATTAAAAGACATTGAAAGCGTTGGAAACCGTCAATCAAAGCGTCTAAAATCCTCACCTAGTCTCTTGTAGACGTGTCGTTTTGAACGGAGCGTATACGCTTCGTCAACGGCGATAAGAGAACCTGTTTTACAAGATCTATTGGTTAAAAAGCTATGGATCTTAGTGATCCTTAAATCAGCAACTTCTAGGGTTGTTTCATACCTGAAAACGAGGAAGAATCACCGGCTTGGTGATCAGGAGGTGTTGTTTAGGCACTAGCAACAGGTGGCACGAAGATGGAAAAAATCTCCCCTAATCTCTCTCACAAACTCTCACCTTCTCTCTCTCCCAATCTAGGGTTTCTTGCAATTTCGGATGGGAGAGAGGAGTGAGGGTTTCAACCCCTTTTATAAGCCCAAAAATGCCAAAAATAGGCTCCGGTACAAAGTTTACTTAGTGCATATCCAATTCGGGGCTGTTTCGATCCAAAAGATGCTTTCTGGTGGTCCCCTGGTCGAATGCGATCGGACTTAAGCTCATGCATACCAGATCTAGCACGTATTAAGTTTTTAGTCTGGCAGGGTTCGCAGATCGCGTGTGGCGGACCAGTTTCAGTTCAGCGGTCACCGCACGTAGATCAGGGCTGAAAGTCTCATGATATAAAATAGAAATTTCTCCTGATCCGAGGGTATAATCTGGCTGAATTTTGACGGTCAGAACGCTAAATACTGACGCGTCAAGTCGTGTGTCAAATTTGAATTTGAAATTCCAATTCTGTCCCTATTCGCACTCTCTTATGTCCGGGCTCAATGAAATAGCCTGTGATTATCGGTTTGACTTAATTTTTGAAATGAGTGTCAAGTCTAGCTAGGCGGTTCTAACGGTCTAAGATATGAGGTATCGGACTTTCGATGCGCGGTCTAGATCCAATACAAAGATTCAAAGCGGTCCAGAGAACAAACCTGCTTAGAGTTTGGTCCGAGGTTATAGAGTATTATAAAGTCGTTGGTTCTACTCGATTTGGGTCTCGTAGAACATATTTAAAGTGATCAGGGACTATTTTCCAGCTACTCCAGCGTTGTGCTAGCTAACTTAGTCATATTTTCTAAAAGAATTAATTCTACGCAATTTCGGGTCGAGTTGGTACTCGAGCCCAAGTATGGATTTTTCACGGGCGTTACAAGTAGGCTAGTCTGTAACTCAGTAGCTATAATCCAAATCCTAAGATTATACAGTAAATGGCTTTCCTATACCATTTCTACTACAGGGAATTGTTCTATCGATTAGGGTCAAGATTGTCTAACTGGAATTGGATTTCTTATGTCATCAGACCCTTCAAATCTAGAAGTGCTAACTCTAGGACCAAAATGCCAAGGGCCTATGTGGCCAGCAGCGTTTTGTTGTATCAAATGGAATTACATTCCTAGTCCCATGGCGGGATTGGAAGTGGCATGCTTGGTAGGAGAGTGGGTTGGGATAAAAATTAATTTGTAGGCTGAATCTCGAGAGTTACAATACTCCCAATCTAGGGACAATACCTAACAAAAAAATGAACGGCATGCACTCCATTCAACAAATTTCAGCTATAGTAAGCTCAAACCACAACACAAACACATTTTCTACCTAACAACAACAAAACACAGAAATTTCAAAACAATAATCGAACAACCGAAGAACGTGGAGAAATGGGATGGGTAAGCAGGTTTTCACGAGTCTGAGGATCAAATAAAAGGGACTTGAGAGAGAGGACGATGGAAAGGGAGGAAAAGCTAAAATAGCCTTAACAATAGGCATGAAAAGCGGAGGAAATGCGGAAAAATGGTTGCCCAAATGGACAGAATAAAATCTAGGCGTTGTAGAGGGATGCTTCAAGCTCCCAAAGGCTGGATTTTTAAAAAGAAAAGAGAAGGAAAAAGGAAAATGGAGCTCCACACGATTTTTAGCCTTTCATGGAGGATGTGGGAGCTCCAAACAATGAAAATGGAGAAGAAGGGAGTGTCAATGGCTGTGAGTGATGGAGTAGGGTCGGTTGTGACCGAAAATGAGATTGGGAGAGGTTTGACATTGAGATTTGAGGGGAAGGCAGCAAAAATATGAAGAAAGGAGAGCTTGGAGGGGCATTTTATGAAGGAGGTACGTATTTTGGAGGGTTTCAAGGTACGGCCCGCATACCAGGGGGCTACCCTAGCCCCCAACTCCTCCAGCCCAAAGGCCAGACCCAACTGATGAGTTTGACCGGCGATGCATCACCGAATCGGCAATGACATCGCCGGTGAACTTGCAAATTGGCCATTGAGGCCATATGGTAAGGGTTCCCCCTGCCCTAGGGACTCTAAAAAAGTATGGTTCCTACTTTGGTTCATTGTAGATTGCCCTAGGGAGGCCCAAACATCCATTCAGGGCTTTTCAGGGCCAATCTGCAAACCTGAATACAAAACCCTATCATGCAGCATATGATTTTGGGGTATAAGGAGCTATTACATCCATATAGCTCATTAGTTGCTAAAGAAAGTGAATTTAGAATGGCCTTATGGCCATTTTTCATGAAATTTTACTATTCACTGTAAAATTTTATGAAAGTATGATTTTATACTATTTTCATATTAGTATTGATGCCTAACATGAAAAATATAAGAGAAAATTGAAGATTGGAGTGGTGAGAGGAAGAATTTCAAAGATTTTCGGTGAAACGGGGTTTTTAAGCCCTGGCGATTGAATACAGGGGTTGTGGTTGTCCCACGGCCCAAGGATTCACATTAACGGGTTTAGAGTCATTCAAAGAACGTCTGAACCCACCTACCTACAATTTAGGAGCTACTCAGGTCGCTTCACCCGACCCTAGATGCGTTGCAGACTCGATCGCGCGATCGATACAAATAGTCTTCGCCTATTGGCGAATCCGCGATCCTATAAGTGTTTCTAGACCCTTATCGCACCCACCTAAGTCAAAGGAAGCGACAGCATACGTCGCGTGACCATAACCCAGGCCCGGTTTAATCCAAATCATGCTCTGATACCATCTGTAACATCCCGAAAATCGGGAGGTCGAGCAAAAACCCAACTCCCGAGTTCCAAAATGTTATTTATGCAATATAGATATATATGATTGAATGTTATCTGTGATAATATATTAAACATGAGTAAGATTAAGCCAGAACAGCATATCATACTCCAGAGATAGTTAAATTCACAAGCGGAAGACTGTCATAGTAGGTATAACATATATAAACTGTTGTATGTCTCCAGAGTGTGAACATGTTACCAAGTTATATACATACATGTATACTTCAAAAGCAAAAAAAAAGAATATACATGAGTGCTCTAAAAATATAAAATGACAAGTGTCAAGGTATCTAATCAACCTCCCTGTAATCCCGTCAATCAGAACACGCAGAAAGGAGGAATCCTCCTCATCATCATCAAGTCCAGCTCCACTTCTCAAGCAGCGCCATCATCTGCAATCACAAAAGGGACTGGTGGGTGTCCGGAAACACCATCCTGTAACGTGGGAATGAGTAGCTAACTCAGTGGAATAATAGAGCAAGGATTAACGTGTTCTCAAATCAATCATGCGATAATAGTAAAGCAGTAAATCAAACAATCCTAATACTATTGTTAATGCAATATGACATGACGTGATGTATGCCCTCACCGACAATCTCCCTCATACGGCACCATCTTACGACTGTGGCATGCCACACTCCCTAAAGTGCTCCACATCTTCCAGGCACATGCAATGTAATGGTGATATGATTTCCGAGTTGTTATTAATCCATTCAAACAGCAGGATTGGGAAACTAAGGTACTTCCCTTGTATCAATCCCAACACAGATCCTGTCTAGGGTCGTCACTCCTAGTTATCTCATACGAGGTATATTTTGTAGGTCGCTGCAAGGGCTGCTAGGGCTATTGCACGCACTCGTTGCTCCGCTCCCCCATCACCTTATCAATACAGGCCTACTGTACTCTACTACTACTGAAGGGTCGTCGCCTCCTGTAGACTCAGAATACGCTCGCGGTCACTACAAAGGACTCATCGCCTGATCAGTGTAGGCCGACAGCAAGAATATAGTGTCCCATACCACCATAATCTGCTCACGAGACTAGGTGCTCACTGGTCACTACGGGGAGGTTTGTGGCCCCAGCGTAGGCCGACAGCTTGACCACGGTGTCCCATACTACCATATCCGGCTCATGAGTCTTCGTAGATCAAGGTACCATGGTTAACAGGGTTTACAATGGTAAGTTCAGTACCCTAGGTTCAAGCAGTTATGACTCATGCAGGGTGAACATACAATGGCCAGTTGGGTTACTTGACGGGTTCGACTAGCACAATCGCATCTCAAGTTGAACGACATGAAGTGCGTAAAACACTTCGTGTGGCCTAACCACTACCGCCAACTCCAAAACACGGCTCGAGTTTATCGACGCGTCGTTCGTGGCCAAAATCAGCCAACCATGAAGTTGCTCGGTTACCGACTGCCCGGACTAGGCATAGTCCCAAACAATTAAGGAATCACATCAGCAAATCATATGAGAGTATTGGAATTGAAATACAACCATATGAGCATGTTAACACATGTTATAACATAGAACTTAAGTAAATCATCAAGTACATGCATTTCATACATACAATGAAATCATGCATATATCTAACATGTAGGAAATCATTCACATCAGCATATTAATTGAGAAACCAATCTCAAACTAATCCATAACATCATTTAATTCAATACATACTATTACAAGCATTAATACAAACACTTACACTACACACTTAAGTCTACATATAGTATGTCGACCCGAAGTGCGCATTTAGGCGAATCTCTTCGCCAAACTAATTAGGCACGTATTCCTAACATTCTAATGCGACAAAAAATCATGTCAATCACATCAGCAAAATATGAATGAAATCAGTACTTCCTACAAATGACTAAAATGCCCTAAATCTTATATTCTTCGCCGGTTTACGAAACAGGAAACGGACAGCATGTTGTACATGTCAAACGGTGTTGCCATCGATAATTTACTATTAAACGACATTGAAAGCTTTGGAGGCAGTCAATCAAAGCGTCTAAAATCCACACCTTGTCTCTTATGGATGTGTAAATTCGAACGGAGCGTAAACGCGTCGTCTACAACGATAAGAGAACCTAATTTACGAGTTCTATCAGTTTGCATGCTATGGAACGGAAAGAATCCCAAATCAGCAACTTATTAAGGTTATTTCTTACCTAAAAAGTGGAGAAATCACCGGCAAAGTGATTAGAGCGCGTGGCTTAACCACTTGCAGCACGTGGCACAAGCAGCAGGGAATTCTCTCCCACCTTCTCTCACAAACTCTCACCTTTTCTCTCTCCCAATCTAGGGCTTTTTTGCAAATTCGGATGGGAGAGAGGAGTGAGGGTTTCATCCCTTTTTATAAGCCCAAACTTGCCCGAAATAGGCTCGGGAACAAGTTTCACTTGAGGGGTAACCAAATCGGGGCTGTTTCAGTCCAAAAGGACATTTCTGGTGGTCCCCTGGCTGAATGCGGTCGGACTTAAGCTCATGCATACTGGATCTAGCATACATCAAGTTTTCAGTCCGGCAGGGTTAGCAGATCGCACGTGGCGGTCCAGTTTCAGTTCAGCGGTCACCGCACGTAGATCAGGCCTGCAAATCTCATGATATGAAATAGAAATTTTTCCTGATCCGAGGGTGTAATTTGGCTGAATTCTGACGGTCAGAACGCTTAATACTGACACGTCAAGTCGTGTGCCAGATTTGAATTTCAAATTCCAATTTTGTCCCTATTCGCACTCTCTTTAGTCCGGGCTCAATGAAATAGCCTGTGATTATCGGTTGGACTTGATTTTCGAAATGATTGTCAAGTCCAGCTAGGCAGTCCTAACGGTCTAAGATAGTAGGCATCGGACTTTCGACGCGCGGTCTAGATCCAATACAAAATTTCAAGGTGGTCCAGAGAACAAACCTGCTTAGAGTTTGATCCGAGGTTATAGAGTATTATAGAGTCATACGTTCTACTCGATTTGGGTCTTGTAGAACGTATTTAAAGTGATCAGGGACTGTTTCCCAGCTACTCCAACGTTGCGCTAGCTAACTTATGTTTAGTTTCTAAAGGAATTAATCCTAAGTGATTTCTTTGGCTATGGAATTAGGTTCTGCGCGATTTTCCCGGTGTTTTAGTTGACCCATTGCCTAAGAACGTCTAATCCCAGGTTGGCTAAAATTCGGGGTGTTACACTCTCCTTCTCTCTCTTTCTTCTTCTCCTTTCCTTCATCCTTTCTGCATCTGGGAAGTCCAGAGGTGACTGGACTCGACTCAAGGATGACCCAACTCAACTCAGGTGAGTCGAGTCGACTTGCCAACTACACAACTCACTCACCCTACTCATTCTCTCCCTTTTTCTCTATCTTTCTTTTCTCTCTTCTCTTTCTTTCTCCTGCCAGCTGCAACGTCCAGCAACAGATGTCAGGTGCAACCCAACTCGGTCCAGCGACTCAACTCGGCTCAATTCGAGCTTTCCTAGTGCAGCAACGCTCTCTCTCTCTCTTGCTTTCCTTCTTCCCTCTTTTCTCACCTATTTTATGTCCTTTCTTGCTTGACTCCCAAACCAACCCCGAACACATTGGGGCCTAATGGAGCTCGACGCATGGCTCGGACTGAGCAACTCGATGTGACCACGGCGGTGGCATCCACACTTCTCTCTCTCTCTCTCTCTCTTCCACATTCCTTTTCTTTCTTTCTTCTTTTGTTTTCTTTCTCTCTTTCTCTTCTAGTCAGAAACGTCCCGTTGAGGATGTCAGTCTGGACGGACTCGACTCGGTTTGAGTTGCTGGGTGCGGTGGATCAGCGAGGAAGAAGGTGTCGTCATTAATGGCGGATCTCAAATGGAGTCTCCCTCCTCAAATTCGACAGCGTGGGAGGATTCTTAGGGGTCCCATAGAGCTTGTGGAGGAGAGATTTTGAAGCTCCATGGGCATTTGGGTGGTGGGTTCAAAGCTAGGAGGAAACAGCCATTTTTTCTTTCTTTCTTGGGCTTGGCTGCAAGGAATGGAGTAGAGAATTGTTCATTGAATATATATATATATATATATATATATATATATATATATATATATATATATATATATATATATATATATATATATATATCCTCTTTTATTAAAGCCCTAAGCTTCACACCACCATTGAATGGATGGTGGATGGTCAGGATTACATCCTGCAGTCTAGTTTTGTTAAAACCGTGGGAAGGAAACCAAAACCGTCCCTGGTTTCAGGTGGAACGCCCTAAAAAATTGGACAGTCAAGATCTCTCTAGGATGGAGGGTTGAGATGGCGTAGGAGCAACCCACGCAGATCGCTGAGCTGGCTAGGAGAGCATTTTCCATTTTTAGAAAGTGTGTGTTTGCATGACTGTTTTGCCCCGGTTCTTGTGTGCCCACACGTGCCGAAAAATCGAATGCAATAGTGGGGTTTTGGTCAAAATTCATGTCCGCACCAAATGGACTAATTGGATCGAACTAACGGGGCCATATGGTGGGCCATCTACCGAAATCACGGACCTCAGTCCGTCCGTTTTGAAAAGGGTAGGCAGTGGGAAAAATTCCCATTTTTGGACGAGCACAGGTCTGCGCTCGTTTGACCGCATTGGAGGTTGGGTGATCAGCTGGTGCATGCCTCTCACGTGCACACACACACTAAGGCGGGGCCCACCAGGATGTGTTTTCCAAATCTACTTCATTCAAATGATTCTACGGGTCATGTTAGGACACTTGGCTAAAGATGAGGTGGATCCAAAGCTTAGATGGGCCATACCAATGCACTATCATCTATAAATGTTGGTTTCTATTACTCTAATGGTCAGATCACCATACCATCAAAACCAATGGTACAAAGGGTCTATAGGACTACTTAAGTGTAATTTGGTGGCTAGATTATGGATGAAATGGCCTAATACATTAACAACCATGTTACCATACTTCTAATGATAATATTTATTATCGTAATTATTTATTTCATTACTATTATTTTTACTCCATATGTGCACGTTTTCCTTGATCGTGTTATGGGTCCCGCTATGAAGGATCTCCTGATTTTATGTCATTAAATATTTAATTATTATTATTATTATTGCTATTATTTTCATTATTATCATTATCTTTATTATTTATTTATTATAGGGTTCGATAAGAAAGATTAGATCATTTAGATTTGTAATTGAGTCACACTTTCTGGATGCATAGGTTATCTTATGATATATGAAGATCCGACAGTCAAATCGTTACAAAATATGATCAGTGGTGATCCCTAGGGTTCTCGGCCTAGTTTAGGTGAAAATCATCGGAGAGTTTAGTACTAAGCGGCCTAATTGAAATGATGAAGTGGTGCACATCTGTGGGAGTTCTTAAAGTTAAATGAATGATAGATCTTTCGATCCAGACCTTATGGCATAGGATAGATGGCTTGATGCATGGATTAGGACTGTTTCCAATGGTTGGATTTAGACTAGAATGAATGTGAACGCTTGTCTAACCTAGGTTTGTATTTATACCAAGTTACACGGTAACACTCGAGTACTGGCAAGTACGGGGTGTTACATATATGCTGAAAGAAATGCGCGCCCACTATCGATATGATTGATGGCCTTCCGATACAATCGAGATTTGAATTCATATTGAATCAGGAAATACATCAACATATCGAAGCACATGGTGATTTTCTTTAAAAAATAGAGGCGTTGGAAATCTGCCTGTCGATATTATCGAGCCACTTCCAATGGGCTCAATATTTGAATATCGATGATATCGATAGGTGTATCGATATATCAATAAATCCGTCTAGATGAGTATGCAGTTGCTGCACACTTTTAGTCCTCTTATCGATAGTATCGATCAAGAGTCGAGGACATCGACAGCGCAGGTCGATCATATCGAAATGTGTATCGATACAATAGACAGGGCAAGCAAACTTAGAGATTTTCTAATGTTTGAAAAAGTTCACTTACCCAAAAATCCTCATATGTTCTAACTTATTTTTAAGGGTTTTAATCACCTAGTGTTTTGGAACATGGGATGTGAGGCTATGATACCTATGGCGAGCTTCCACACATCCAGTTGAGGCAGGCGCTTGAATTGTTCTTCCGGTAAGGTTCTGTAGTCCGACTAACTCAACACACATGGCAATTGACAAACTAGGGCACTAGCAGGTGCACTTTCACTCGTCTTAAAGCTTGAGATAAAAAATGAAGTAGATCCATATATCAGGTGGACCACACCGTAGAAAAAAGTGAAGGATTGGACGGCTACCATTAAAATCCTTTTGGTATCCCAGAAGTTTTGGATCAGTGTGAAATTTATTTTTCCACTTAATTCATGTCCTTGTGACCGTATAAACAGATTTGAGGGAAATAAACGTGATGGCAGGCCCCTGCCCGGTGAATTGTTTAACGGTAAAAATCATTATCTCCATGCTATTTGTGGTATGGTTCAGATGATCCCCTGACGTGATCCATTTTTTTGGGTAATACTCTAAAATGATCTTTAAAATAGATGTATGGTGTAGATGGTGTGGCCCATGTAATGTGGCCCACATGATGTATATGAAGCCCATTGTCATAGCCCATGAGTGAGGCCCAGTGTGATGTATGTGAGTCCCATGAGTGAGGCCCGATGTGATGTATGAGAGGCCTATAAGACGTGGCCCATTGTATTATTTGAGGCCCATGGGACGTGGTCCATTGTGATATATTAAGGCCCATGGGATGTGGCCCAATGCAATGTATATGAGGCCCCTGTATGAGGCCTAATGTGATGCATGTGAGGCCCATGAGTGAGGCCCAATGCGATGTATGTGAGGCCCTTCTGTGAGGCTGTAACACCTTGAAAATCGGGGGTCATGAATAAACTCAACTCCCGAGTTCCAGACCGTCACTTATGCAACAAAAATGATTATGATTCAATGTTGTCTGATTTAAAGCATTCACATGAGTAAAAGTATACCAAAACTGCAATTCATACTTCAGATCCAGTGATAAAAGCAAGCGGAAGACTAAACAATATATATATCACTGTATGAAAAAACAAAGTAGATCTCATCTGTCTCTAAGGTATGAATACATCTCTGAGTCTCATATACATATACATGAACAAAATCAAATGTTCAAAATAGTCCCACTGAAGTCCCATCAATCCAGGTCGCCTACGCAAAGCCATCATGATACTGCATGTACGAGAACTCGTCCTGGTCCTCGTCGAAGTCTGGATCTGCCTCCTGGATCTCAGCCTCACATGCATCTACAACAGGGTCTGGTGGGTGTTGCAAACATCATCCCGTAACGTGGGAGTGAGTGATCAACTCAGTGGAATCATAGAGCAAAGATTAGCATGTTCACAATTCAATCATGCGATAATAGTAAAGCAGTAAATCAGACAATCCTAATACTGTTATTAATGCAAGATGACATGACGTGATGTATGCCCTCACTGACGATCTCCCTCATACGGCAACATCTTATGACCACGGCATGCAATCGACTCTCAAGTGCTCCATATCTTCTAGGCACATGCAATGGTATGGTGATATGATTTTTGAGTTGTTATTAGTCCATTCAAACAGCAAGGTTGAGAAACTAAGGTACTTCCCTTGTATCAATCCCAACACAAATCCTGTCTAGGGTTATCACTCCTAGTAATCTCATACAATGTATATTTTTTAGGTCACTGCAAGGGCTGTCAGGGCTGTTGCTCGCACTCGTTGCATCGCTCCCTCATCACCTTATCAATGCAGGCCTACCGTACTCTATTGTAACGGAAGGGTCGTCGCCTCCCGTGGACTCAGAATACGCTCGCGGTCACTACAAAGGACTCGTCGCCTGATCAGTGTAGGCCGACAGCTAGAATATAGTGTCCCATACCACCATAATCTGCTCACGAATCTAGGTGCTCACTGGTCACTACGGGGAGGTTTGTGGCCCCAGCGTAGGCCGACAGCTCGACCACGGTGTCCCATACCACCATGCCCGGCTCATGAGTCTTCGTGGATCAAGGTACCATGGTTAACAGGGTTTACAATGGTAAGTTCAGTACCCTAGGTTCAAGCAGTTATGACTCATACAGGGTGAACATACATCGGCCAGTTGGGTTACTTGACGGGCACGACTAGTGTGATCGCATCTCAAGTCGGACGACATGAAGTGCGTAAAATACTTCGCGTGGCCTAACCACTGCCGCCAACTCCAAACACGACTCGCGTTCATCGACGTGTCGTTCGTGGCCAAGACCAGTCAGCCACGAATTCGCTCGGTTACCGACTGCCTGGACTAAGTCTAGTCTCAAACAATTATGAAATCACATCAGCAATTTATGTAGGAGTATTGGAATTGAAATACAATCATGTGAGCATGTTAACACATGTTATAACATTCAACTTAAGTAAATCTTCAAACACATATATTTCATGCATGTAATGAAATCATGCATATAGTCAACATGTAGGAAATCATTTAGGTCAGCATATTAATTGAGAAATCCATCTCAAACTAATTCATAACATCATTTAATTCAACACATACTAATACAAGCATTTATATAAACACATACACTACACACTTAAGTCTACATATAGTATGTCGACCCGAAGTGCGCAATTAGGTGAATCTCTTCGCCAAACTAATTATGCATGTATTCCTAACTTCCTAATGCGACAACAAACCATGTCAATCACATCAGCAAAATATGAACGTAATCTGTACTTCCTACAAATGACTAAAATGCCCTAAATCTCATATTCTTCGTTAATTTACAAAACAGGAAACGGAGAGCATGTTGTACATGTCAAACGGCGATGCCGTCGATAATCTACTATTAAACAACATTGAAAGCGTTGTAAACCGTCAATCAAAGCGTCTAAAATCCTCACCTAGTCTCTTGTAGACTCGTGATTTCGAACGGAGCGTATACGCTTCGTCTACGGCAGTAGGAGAACCTGTTTTACAGGATCTATTCGTTAAAAAGCTATGGATCTTAGTGATCCCCAAATCAGCAACTTCTAGGGTTAGTTATTACCTGAAAAATGCGGAAGAATCACCGGCTTGGTGATCAGGAAGGGTTTCTTAGGCACTAGCAATAGGCGGCTCGAAGGCTGGAGAAATCTATCCCACTCTCTCTCACAAACTCTCACCTTTTCTCTCTCCCAATCTAGGGTTTCTTGCAATTTTGGATGGGAGAGAGGAGTGAGGGTTTCAACCCCTTTTATAAGCTTAAAAACGTCGAAAACAGGCTCCGGTACAAAGTTTACTTAGTGCATATCCATTTCGGGGCTATTTCGGTCCAAAAGATGCTTTCTGGTGGTCCCCTGGTCGAATGCGATCGGACTTAAGCTCTTGCGTACCAGATCTAGCACGTATTAAGTTTTTAGTCCGGCAGGGTTCGCAGATCACACGTGGCGGACCAGTTTCAGTTCAGCGGTCACCGCACGTAGATCAGGGCTGAAAGTCTCATGATAAAAAATAGAAATTTCTCCTGATCCGAGGGTGTAATCTGGATGAATTCTGATGGTAAGAACGCTCAATACTGACGCGTCAAGTCGTGTGCCAGATTTGAATTTGAAATTCCAATTGTCCCTATTCGCACTCTCTTCGGTCCGGGCTCAATGAAATAGCCTGTGATTATCGGTTTGACTTGATTTTCGGAATGAGTGTCAAGTCCAGCTAGGCGGTTCTAACGGTCTAAGATAGGAGGTATCGGACTTTCAACGTGCGGTCTAGATCCAATACAAAAATTCAAAGCAATCCAGAGAACAAACTGCTTAGAGTTTGGTCCGAGGTTATAGAGTGTTATAGAGTCGTTGGTTCTACTCGATTTGGGTCTTGTAGAACGTATTTAAAGTGATCAGGGACTATTTCCCAGCTACTCCAGCGTTGCGCTAGCTAACTTAGTCATATTTTCTAAAAGAATTAATTCTACGCAATTTCGAGTCGAGTTGGTACTCGAGCCCAAGTATGGATTTTTCACGGGCGTTACAGAGGCCCAAAGCGATGTCTATGAGGACTAATGTGATGTGTGATTCTATCATGATGTATGTAATAATGTTTAAGATAGGTC
Source organism: Magnolia kwangsiensis (assembly GCA_037074715.1). Classification (NCBI taxonomy): domain Eukaryota; kingdom Viridiplantae; phylum Streptophyta; class Magnoliopsida; order Magnoliales; family Magnoliaceae; genus Magnolia; species Magnolia kwangsiensis. The sequence continues at coordinate 54,506,106 of CM073575.1, read as the reverse complement.
ATGCCTTGAGAGCAATGATGGTTAAATGTCCACATTTTAACTCTCCCTAGGGCCCATTCTCGCCTCCCTTTAGTGGGTAACTTAAACCATTGGGCCCCCATGATCATTAGGCCCATTCTTGATATGAGTAGGTCGTCTAGGCCCATCCTTGATATGAGGAGATTATATCATCATCATATAACATGCTTAGTATAACTTCACAACCCATGCCCATGGGCATCATATGTATGCTTGATATGAGGAGTGATTGATCATAGCACATGTCATTTGGCAGATTATTATGGGACTCCTTGATAAGCGAAGTTGCCCAAATGAGAGCGCGGTATGCGCAAGATTGTTACATGACTAGATAGTATGATTCATGCATTTCGCATTTATGTGATATGATCCCTGTACACCCTAGCGACATTAGGACTGTGGCCTCCACAGGCACATCATGGAGAACCAAATTGGATACCGAAAATACTGTTACTAGCATCGGGGTACCATAGATGTCCTTGGGTGAAAATCCCTAAACACGATGGTACCAGAGGATGACTCCAACAACGAGACTGAGTAGATACATGAACACACGAGAGCCATATACCAGTAGGCCACATCTCCCACTGTGTCATGGTCGGTTAGAAAGGGGTGTCACCTTACCCGCCTGAGTAAGAGGGTAATATCTGGTTGAGTTTGACCAGCTTAAGGAATGGGTCCGCTATCGACGAGCCAAGACTAATATTGGCAGGTGGATAGTGAGGTCTCTTTCACTTACCTAGTTATACTCTCGAATAGGGGCGACAAGCTAGCGTAGAGTGTACTAGAACTCGATGATTGTCCAATGTGAGAACTGTACTGATATTTGATGCTCCAGTGATGAGCTATATTGATATGTGGATTTGGATGAGGATTGGTATGCTTGAGTTGCATCTCACATCACATGGCCTAGGTCTTGGTACAGCTTATAGTATTCATGGATTCATTAGTATATTTCGTATTACTCTGATATTGCATTCTTAGCACGCTTATATTGCGCAAACACTCTCACCACCCTCTAAGATTTTCGTAAGATTATGCACGACCATTGCATGCAGGTGACACCAGGATGCTGCAGCATCATTGAGATTGGAGCATGTAGTAGACTTTTAGAGCTTCCGATTTTGGTATTGTATTTCCCTTTATGCGGATTATACCTTAAAGTTTTTTATCATAGCGAATTTTGTGATAGTTTTTTGTTATTGTTCATGGGTTATGTTTATAGTTATGCTTGTTACAGAATAAATTCATGCTAAAAAAACCTCCTTGTAGGATCCCAGGATCGAAACCTGGTATATGGGTGCTAGGAGCCCAGAATGGGGTACTAAGGAGGCTATCGACACTAGATTCAGCGATCAGAAATTTTATGAGCCCAGTTTCTGAGTTTGGGGCATGACAAGTAGTATCAATAAATAGAGTCTTCACATCTATGCTTTGTCTACTGACCCTCAATCTGTTTGTGCAAAGTAGGAGTAAGAGAGCATGCTTCCATCTACTTTCAAAGGCGATTGAGTCCTTGAGCATATCATTACAAATTTCAATGTGGAGAATGAGTCTTTCTTAACTGAATCTCTCAGCTTTCTGGAAGATTACTTGGCACATTTTGAATATCCAAATGATAACATGATAATAAAAATAGTGGATGCCTTGCAAGACATTACCTCGGTACTTATTACTGACTGAGAGAACCCTTATTCTGAAGCCCCTCCTTCCCTAGATCCTGAATGTTTACCATTAAAAGAGGATAAGCTAAAAATTAAATTGGAGTCTGAAACTTTAGAATGTGTTGAGACTACATCACCTATTAAGAATTCTCTAAATTTTATTGGCTTGTAGTCTCCGATTCACCATGTTGTACTAACTCTAAAACTTTCTCTGTCACAGGCAAATCATATATACTTTGGACACCTCAGGAGATTTAAAGGAAACCTTATGCTGAGGTCTATAAATTTCTCTGGAAATTCATGCTCTAAAGCATCCAAGCATATTGCAAAAAGGGCTTTAGGATTAGAATTTATTGCTTTCATAGGATTAGGATAGTTTGCTTCTGCTGTTTAGGATAGTTTGCTTTCCTTTTGTTTAGGATAGTTTGCCTTTCGGTTGTTTAATTCTTTTACTAACCCACCTTCATGCTGAGATCCTTTGGAAAAAGTCTCTTGATTCCTTCTTCAGATACTACCTTTCCATCACTTCTCATTTACTTTCGTTGTCTTATGTGCAGTGCATGCTTATATCTTTTACATTGAAGACAATGTAGATTTTAGGTTGGGGGTGTGGATTAGATTAAGCAAGCTAATCAGTATTTTCTTAGTCTTTGAGCAAAAATTGTGAAAACTTTTCTGAAAGTTATGTAAATTCGAGTGATTTTAAAGTTCATCCATGATTTAGAAGTATAAGATACTTAAATGTTGGTGATTTATGACTCTTGGATTCAGTTACTTGTTAGATTTCACAGTTAAGTTCAAATTTTAATCCATGAGTAGAAGTTTTAAACATTGATCGAGTCATGATTTTGCATGTCACATCTAGCCGTCACATTAAAGCTTCAGTTAATATTAAATTGTTAACTTGGTGATTATTAAGCATGAAAGAAACCAACCTGGGGAATTTGTCCATCATGTTCGATGAGAAGAGTAGAAAAAAAAATACCCAACTGAAAAAACAGTTGTCATCGAAAACGGCTACCTATAAAAGATCTTTAAAAAGATTGACATAGTGTGAAATCATCAATGGAAAAATCAAAAGCTAGAAGAATAAAAAGGTTGAACTGTAAGGCAAGTTTTGGTTTTGGTTTTTCTAATCCTGAATGCTCTTTTGATTATCAAAGTTATCATGAAAATTGAGAATTGAACCTTTAATTATGATAAATCTAGACTTCACTATACACCCATGAAACTCAATGTTTAGGATTGTTCTAATTGGATTAATGCTTTGAACTTGACTATAAGATTTACCGTATGCTAGAGTTTAGGAGAAAATACTGCTCAATATTAATGTATCCTAGATTTCTTTGAAATGGATTGTCTTTAGAACCACTTGAGCTTATGGAAATTATACAGTGATTTTTTGAAATATATTTCACATATTTTTCTCGAGACTAGCAAAATGCTGGTTGGGGGGTGTGTTGAGACTCAAATATTGTATATTTTTCCTCATTTATTACTTAGTTTTATGAACATGATAATGCTTAATGTTCTATTTTAATCATGTTTATGTTGCATGGTGAATATAAGGGCTTATATTGAAAAGGATGTTAAAAGGATGGATTTAATGCTCAAGAATAACCAAAGCTAAGGATGGATCTTATGAGACCAAGAATGAAGAATTCAAATGCCAAAGATTTAAGAAAACCAAGTGAGGAATGAAGAGCATTGAAGACTTGAAGTGAAGAAAAGGAACCCTAAAAATCTGCCTCCTTCAACTAATCCCTCAACTAGTTGAAGATTCCTCGACTCGAACTCCAAAGACAACATCTTCTAAAATCTCGTCATCCTCGATCATTTGAAGGTTGTCCTCGACCATTCGAGGGTTACATGGATGACTACGCGGACTGCATAAATTTGAGACAGTTTCTAAAATTTTTCAACTCGGTGTAAAAGGGTGTGATGCACAACTATAAATAGGAGTCCCTAGGGCATCCCTAGGCATCTTCTAAGGTTTGAGGAGTGGAGCAAAAGGGTGGAGCCATTGCTTGAGAGTGTTTCTTCTTCTTCCTTAGTTGATCTTTTTCTTTTGTTAAGAGTTCTTAGTTCAATCATGTCTATGGTTGGCTAAACCTCTTAGCTAGGGCTAAGAGGTGAAGCTTGTAGCGTGATTGAGATGCTAGCTTCGTTTTGATTCATGTTTTGTTGAATTCTCTTGGATTCTAGTTTGATTATGAAGGAATATTTTTAGTTTTTAATTGTTTGTTGCGACAAATTACAATAGATCGGTAATAGCTTGAAATATCTTCTTTTCATGAATTGAGATTGTGAAATTAGGAAATCTTGTTGTTCACCATTGTCCCTTGGGCATGGTTGGATGACGGAATCATTTCCTAACCTTCACTATTCTCTTATGATTGGTTGTGGGATTGGTAAATCCTGTTGTTTACCTTATCTCTTGGGCATGGTTAGGTGATGGAATCACTTCCAAATCCTCACAACTTTCATCCATTGATGATTAGATCCATGAGAAGTTTAGAGATCTGACAAATCTCTTTTTACTAATTGGATAAGATAGGACTCTGATTCCAGTTATGTCCTTGAATCAAGCAAGGTAGCATTCTGAGAACCTACAAGTGGATCCTCAGAAACTTGATGGAATCACTTCCAAATCCTCACAACTTTCATCCATTGATGATTACATCCATGAGAAATTCAAAGATCTGACAAATCTCTTTTTACGAATTGGATAAGATAGGACTCTGATTCCAGTTATGTCTTTAAATCAAGCGAGGTAGTATTTTGAGAACCTACAAGTGGATCCTCAGAAGCCCTAGTTTCCCACCTTTGAATTTCTTAAGTTTTTCATTAAATCTCTCACAATTACTCCCTAATTTCCTGATTTAGGTTTACATCTTCTTCTAATTCTACTTCTAGTTTCTCTTAGAAAATACACGAGATTTGTCCCTGTGGATTCGACCTCAGTCTCACCGAGATTATCACTACATCGCAACCCTATACTTGGGGTTGTGAACAACTCACACTATTTCTCATTCATTTTTTTCATTCATTCATTCAAGAGATATCCTTTTTCAATAACCCTATTTTTAGCTGGGTATTACTCTTCTCTCTTTTGTTTCCTTTTTTCCAACATGAACATGACAAACAAATCCCCCAGGCTTGGTTCCTAGCATTCTCAATAATCATCAAGTTAACACTACAATATCCCACTGAACTTTAGAAATGTAAGCTAGAAGTGAAATGAGAATTCATGTCTCAATCAATGTTTAAACTTTCCAATTAATAATTGATAACTTGAACTCAACCTTGAATTTTACTAAGCAACTAGACTCTAGGCTTAAAAATTCACAAATTGGTGTCTTGACATTCTAATCTTTAAATTATCTTCAAAATCACTTAAATTCATAGAAAAAAAAATTTAAAACTTTGAAAGAATTTTTCAAAGGATACCCTACTAAAACTTACCCCCACTTAAACTTCACATTGTCCTCAATGTTAAAATATATGTAATAAAATCAACATGAAAGCAACAAAAATAAGAGGAGTGAGCAGAAAAGTACCTGAAAGGCGACAAAAATGGAATGCAAACTTCATCAATTGATACTTCAGCCAACTAAAAACTAAAAATAAAACATCTTACTGCATCAGAGAAACTAATTACTAAGGAAGCAAGGGAAATGATCTTCGCCAAACTAGGAGATCAATCATTATATATAGGAACTTCCAAAGGCATGGACTCATCCTCTGGAGAAATTTTTTGCACAAAAGGGTTACAATATTTGTCCATTTACCTTAAAAAAATTATCATTTGTGGGATTCTCAACTTTCGTAGGCCCATTAGGATCAATATTCTTCACAATGAAAGGGTCGATCCATCTAGATCTCAATTTTCTAGGAAAGATTTAATTAAGAGTTATACAAAAGCACTTTCTGATGAGGTTCAAATGATTTCCTGATATTGTTCTTGTCATGGAACACTTTCATGTGGTTCTTGTATATTCTCGCATTGTCATATCAATCATTCCTTATCTCTTCCAATTCCACAAGCTGGAGCATGCTGGTTCTTGTATATTCTTGTATATTCTCACATTGTCATATCAATCATTCCTTATCTCTTGATGAGGTTCAAATGATTTCCTGTGAAGCATGCTGGCTTTATTTAGATCAAAACTGAAATTTTTAATCACCCAGCATGCCTTATGTTCCAACTCTACTAGCAAGTGACAAGCTTTTCCATAGATAAGTTTATAGAGAAACATACCAATAGGGCTCTTGAATGTAATCATATAATTCCACAACACATCAATTAGTCATAAAGACCAATTCTTATGTTCTAGATTTACCATTTTCTCCCAAATTTGTTTGATTTCCATATTTGCCTTCTCAGCTTGCCCATTAGCCTATGAGTGATATGTGTTGAGGGTCAAATATTGCATATTATCCCCCATTTATCTCTTGGTTTTACAAACATAATATGGCTTAATGGTATATTTTACATGTGTTTATGTTCTAAGGTGAATTTAAGAGCTTGGATTGAAAGAATGTTAAAAGCATAGATTTAATGCTTAAGAATCATCAAGCAAAGAATGGATCTTTGGAGACCAAGATGAAAGATTTCATAACCCCAAGATTCAAGAAAATCAAGTGGAAAAGGAAAGAAGTGCAGAAATTCACAGGATTTGAGCTTAGATGCCATTGAGGGCCTTAGATGACATCGAAGGCTGGTCGACGACATCGACGAATTATAGAAAAATTGAGTTGGTTGCTGGACGTATTGGGTGCTCTTTTTTATCCATCAAATATATGTTCAATGACATCGAAGGAAGTGGTTTGATCACATCAAAATCTTCTCGATGGCATCAAATTTATTAAAGAATTTGAAGCAACTCGATGGACTATTTTAAGTACATTTTTGATGACATTGAAGCCAGTCCTCGATGACCTCGAAGGCAGTTCGATGACATCGAACTGGTTACGTGGAATGGGTAAATTTGACCCAGTTTTATGATTTTGCAGAACTTTGCCGATAAATAGGGGTTCATATGCACTTTTTGGGATATCTAGGGTTTGGAGGAGTAGAGAAAAAGGGCAGAGCCGCTTTCCAAGAGTTTTTCTTCTCTTCTCCTTAGTTTTTAATGCTTTCTTCTAGGGTTTTTAATTCAATCATGTCTATGGTTGGCTAGATCCCTTAGCTAGGGCTATGGGGTGAAACTTGTAGCATGTTTGGGATGTTTTTCTTGTTTGATTCTTATTATTGTTGAACTCCTTTGAATTTAGTTTGATATTTAAGGAATACTTTTAGTGCTTAATGGTTTGTTGTGACAGAAATTACGATAGATCTGCAATAGCTTGAAGTATTTTCTTTTTCTGTTTGGAGTTTGTGGAAATAGGAAATCCTGGTGTTCTCCATCATCCCTTGGGCATGGCCGAGTGATGGAATCTCTTCTATTTTTCACAAATCTCCCATGATAGTTGTTGGATCGGTATATCCTATTGTCTACCATTGTCTCCTACGCATGGTTAGGTAATTGAATCAGTTCAAATCTTCACAATGTTCATCTGTTGAGAATTAGGTCGATGGAGATTCAGACCTGATCTTATTGAATATCTTCCAATTGGATAGGATAGGACTCTGATTCCAATTGAGTGTCTTGAATCGAATGAGGAAGCATCCTAATAGCTGCAAGTGGATCCCTGTAATCCCTAGTTCCCACTTTTAGATTACTTGAGTTTCTTAAGAAACACTTCACAATTACTCTCTCTACTTTCTTGACTTAGGTTTGAACTTCTCCTAGTTTTGATTCTAATTACTTTTAAAATAAACACACAAGATTAGTCCCTGTGGATTCGACCTCGATCTCACTAAGATTATTACTACATCGCAACCCTACACTTGGGATTGTGAACAAGTTTTTAGCGTCGTTACCGGGGATTAACGGTTGTGTTTTTCTGAGATTAACTAGTTTTGGAATTAGGTTAAGATTAGGGTTTTTCTACTTTCTATTTTTAGGTTTAGAAACTTTCTATTTTCTATTTTTAAAAACTAGTTTGCTTTCCTTTTTTTTTTTTAGAAACTTTTCTTTTTAGTTTTAGAAACTAACTCATCTTTCTAATTTTATTTTAGAAACTTTCTAATTTTGGAATTTTTATTTTTAGAAACTGATTTGTTTTATTTTATTTTCAAGGATCTTAAATTAGGAACTTCCAATTTGGTAACTTCTTTCTAAATTCCCTCTCTCTTTCTATTTCTAGATTTACCTTCTCTCTTTTAGGTTTAGGTTAGAATTTGAAATTGAGGACAGAGAGTGTTTCATGCCCAAGTTAGTCCATGACAACACTCAACATCTTTTGAGTGAAGGAGGATTGGTTGAGGGGTTATCTATCCATCACAGGTTTAGACACCACTCGGGATCCTCATAATTAATTGAGGTTATGGCTGCCATTCAACTGGTCAATCAACCGGGAAGACAACCTCAACCTAGGGTTGAGGAAGTCCAGGATGAGAATGAGGTGCATCAAGCACCCCCGTCTTGTACTTTGCGAGACTATTTACAACCGAGGGAGGTGAGTATAGCCTCATGCATGATTTTTTCAAAAAATACAGGAAATATGGATATCAAGCCAGGGATGATCTAACTCCTTTCAAAAATTTTTAGACTTGAATCTAAAAGTCCATATCTGCACTTGTCACGCCCCAAACTCGGAAACCGGGCTCACAAAATTCCCGATCGCCGAATCCGGCGCCGACAGCCTCCGTAGAACCCCATTCTCGGCTCCTAGTGCCCATTCGCCAAGTTCTGATCCTGGGATGCTATAAGGAGGATTTTCAATGTCAGTTTGATTCGTAATAAGCATAACCAATGGCATAACCCACAAACAACAACCAAGAACTCCATTACATTTTCACTATGATCAAAAACTTTACAAGTACAATGAGCATAAAGGGAAATATAATGGTAAAGAACAAAAACTCCAAAATGCTCTGCAACGTGCTCCTGCCTCAACGCTGTTGCGATCCGACGTCACCTGCACGCAACAGTCGTGCATAAGCTTATAGAAAGCTTAGAGGGTGCTGAAAGTGTGTGCGCAAGGTAGTAATATGAATATGCAATATAAGAGTAAAGTGGAATATGCAGATGGATCTATAATATCATGAGCCGTACCAAGGCTTAGGCAATGCAAGACATGAATGGTATCGGCCATCCCAAGGCCATGCGATGTACAATGCAACTCAAGCATACAGATCCTCATCAATGTTCACACATCAATACAGCTCAAAATATGGAATATCACCGGGGTCTAGTACACTCTAAGCTAGATTGCCGCCACATCGTGCGCAATAAGGTAAGTGGAAGAGACCTCACTATCCGTCTGCCAATATCGGGCATGACTCGTCGATAGCGGACCTATTCCTCGAGCTGGTCAAACTCAGCCTAGCGTTGCCCCCTACTCTCGGGCGGGTAAGGCTGCACCCCCTTCCAACCGACCACGACACAGTGGAGAGCGTAACCGTCTGGTAATCGACACTCAACGCTCATCTACCCACTCGGTCTAGACGTTGGAGCAACCTCTTCGTACCATAAGGGTTTAGGACTTTCACCCAGGGATATCTATAGTACCCCATGTAGAACAAGATTTCCAGTATCCAATCCTGCCAACCACGATACATCTGTGGGAGTTACGACCCCGATGTTTCTAGGGCGTACAATATCAATGTCATACAAATGCGATATGCATGATTCACGCTATCCAGTCATGCATTAAATCCTGCGCATATCGTGCGCTCATGTAGGGCAACACTGCCTAACCAGGAGCCCATAAACAACCTGTCCAAAGGCATATGCTATGATCAGTCAATCCTCATATCAAGCATACATATGATGCGTATGATCATGGGTCATGAAACTATACTAAACATGTAAATGAGTGATGAACCATTCTTACAACGCAGATGGACCTGGACGGCCTATACACAATAAGTATAGCCCAGTAATGGGCCCTAAGGAGAGTCGTAATGTGGACATCCAACCAACATTATACTCGCAATGTGGACGTCAAACCAACATTGCTCCCAAGGCACGATCTTCTTAAACATCGCTACGTAATCGGTATGGGATTACGCATTGCAATGGACCTTAGGTTCACCCCATTGGGCTTTTCATATATATATCAAATGGCCATATCCTATGGGCCTTTTATTCATCAGATGGGCCACATAAATGGGCCACACCAATGGGTCTTATGTGCATTGCAATGGGTCAAAACCCGTGGGCCTAGGATTGCATCAAATGAGCTTAGTCTCATGAGTCTAATACATGACCAATGGGCCACCAATTGGGCCCCACATGTAGATCAAGTGGGCCTCAACCCATAGACCTAACATGAGTTCAAATGGGCCTAAACCCCTAGGCCTTACATATATCAAATGACCTACTTCCATGGGCTTTAAATTTCAACAAAAGGGTCCAATTACATGGACCTTGAAGTACATCAAATGGGCCTAGTCCCATGGACTTGCAACACATCAAATGGGCCTAAGTCCATAGGCCTTATATGAATCAAATGGGCCTAACTCATAGGCATTTTATAAATCAATAGGCCTAACCCATAGCCCTTTTGAAATTAAATGGGTCCCGACTCATGGGCCTTACAAAATATTTATTCTCATCCAAACTATTCATAGGGACACATGGTCTAGGGCCCGCCCACTACAATTTTCATATTATAAAATATACATTATAAACTATATGACATACATAAATATATATAATGGTGGGTCCCACAGAAATCAATATGGGCAGCTTGCAGTGGGCCCCATCATCAAAGACAGATGGACGGCGTGTGTAAAACACATGCAACAGGGCCCCACCGTCCGCTGGACGGTGGGTGAAATAATAAGTCATGGTGAGTCTCACCATTCACGGGCGGTGGACGGTGAAAATGAAATACATACATTAACGTGGGTCCCACAAATGTGGCCCACCGTAATATTTATTTGAAATCCAACCCGTTCATAAGGTTACCCAGACCTGTATGAAGTGAGGATATAAATTTCAGGTTGATCTGAAACTTCTATGAGCCCAAAAATAGATTTCAATGGTAGCTGTCCATTCACACTGTTTCCTATAGTGTGGGCCACCCGAGTTTTAGATCTGTTTCATTTTTGGAGGGGGCCCCACCACTGGGGTGGCCCACCTCATGAGCAGGTCAGATGACAAATAAACATTACTGTGGGGCCCACGTGCAGAACCGTGGGTGGCCAGCGACCGCCCGCCCGCTTCACGGCTGCACGCAGCAGCGTGCAGCGCTGTTGTAGTCAGAGGCAGAGGCAAAGCCTCTGCCATTTCATTTTACAAAAAAAGAGGAAAAACCCTCTTTCTGGGGTTTTTCGCACGTGGAGCCCGCTAAAGTGAAATCCACCCCGGCCATTGTGATCAGCGGCTCAAGGCCGTCCAAATGAGTCCAGAGTTTGAATTTTCTTGATGCTTGTAAGTGAAATAAAATAAGAAAATAGAGTTTGAATGGTGAGGGCGCAATATTTGGCGCTATGGCCCACCAGGTACTCCGTTCAATCTCATTTTCTGGCTCAACGCATAAAATGAGATGGTGAAAGGGATGGACGGCTTGGATTAGAGCAATACATCATGGTGGGGCCTATGCAAGTGGGCCACCAAAAGCCCTCTTTTTCTTTCTTCCTTTTTCTTATTTCCTCTGAAACGTCCAGCGTCCCAAACGCTGGACGGTTTTACTAAAAAAAATTTTGATAATGGTGGGCCCTGATGAAGTGGGCCACCACGGATATTTGACGTGGGTACACATATAAGGTGGGCCCCACTTGAATAAAAATTTGAATAAAATAATTCTCAAGGTGGGATCCATTCAAGTGGGCCACACCATCCTATTGCAATAAAAATAAAATAAAATAAAATAAAATAAAAGAGAGAGAGAGATAGATGGAGAGTGGGACACGGCTTGTGATGGAGGGCTCCGCCACTATGAGCCCTCCCTTGCAAGAAACTATACAACAAACGGACCCCTTTGTACATGGGATCATCGAAAATGTAAATCAACGGTAGAGATCCATTCCCCACCGATATGGACGGTCTAGATGACCTTTCTAAATGAAATAAACATCATGATGGGGTCCATAGAGAATGGCCCCATCATGGAACGATCATAATGATCTAAGTGGTCCATCGGCCACATATTAGGGTCCCAAGTGAGATCCACACCATGGATCGGTGGGCCTCACTTTGTCCACCATAAAAATAAGAAAAACTACCCTATAGAGGCACCCACCGTCCGATCTTCTCGCTCCTAGGGGTTCCTTGGCACCTTAGCTTCAACTTCAATGGATGAGATAAAGAATGGAGGGTTGAGATGAGAGATTTTGGGATGAAGAGGTGGGCCACTTGGAGCTTAAGAGGCTTGGAGGAATTCCATACGTGGGATGTTTTTGCTTGGAGATTTTTTTTTGAAATGAGAAAGAGAGAAAGAGAGAGAGTGATGTAGAGAGAGATGGATGGATGGATGAATGATAGGGATGTAAGAAATCTTTAACTTTTGAGGCTTTTGTGTAAGAGAGGTATGGGTGGTGAAGACTTTGGTGAATTTTTGTGTAAGAGAGGTATGGGTTTGGGAGACTTTTGTGGTTGCTTGGGAAAAGGGATGGAAGTGATGTGTACTTGACATGTGATGGATTGATGGGTGATTGATTGATGGGATTGATGTGATGATGTGACACATCGTAGAGATTCCCTTAGATTTCACAACGCGCGGCGTTTTCTCGCACCGAACGTTGGCCCACATCTCTTGACCAGGGCATCACCTTGGCGCGCGAGTCGCGGTATCGGAACCGCAACGACGGCGCGGTCGCTATGGTATTGGTCTCAGGTTGAGTCGACTCAGGTTGTCGACACATGAATCAGGGTCACGCGTCGATATCGTTTAAGGGTCGAAGGTTGCCGAAATTCTACCGGTAAGACCGCGGAAGTCTATGGAAAGATACGGACCAAGATACGGGTCTTACAGCACTTGAAAGAGTTTGATGAGATTATAGCCACTTTATATTTTCTTAACATGTCTGAGGACACGGTCAGACTGAAACTATTTCCCTTTTCTTTAAAAGAGAAAGCTAAGACATAGTTGCATTCACCACGTCCCAAATCTATTGGCACATGGAATGACATGATAAGGGAGTTCATAACGAAATTTTTTCTACTTTATAAAACGAACACCCTTAAGAAGTCAATCATGAACTTTTCCCAAAAGGAGGATGAAACATTCTTCTAAAGTTAGGAGAGGTTCAAGGATCTTGTCAGTTTATGCCCATAACACAGTTTTGAAACGTGGCACATTACACACTTTTTCTATGATGGTCTGACATCTTCCATGCGCCAATTGGTCGAGACAATGTGCAATCGGGAATTCATGAATAAAAATGTCGATGATGTGTGGGACTACTTGGATAGACTTGTTGAAAATGCAAAATCATGGTACACCTACCCAGAATCAAGCACCACTTCTAGGCCCACTCAATCAAAGGAGAGAGGTGGGTTATACCTTCGAAAAGAGGATGATGATATTAATACTAAAGTGTCTATTCTCATAAGGAAATTTGAGGCCATAAAACTAAAGAAGGATAAGATTAAGGAAACTATTTGCGGTATTTGTGCTTACAACATTCACACAATTGAAAATTATCCAACAATACTTGCCTTTTAAGAGGTGTTGAATGAGCAATCTAATGTCGTGAACAATTACCAAAGACCTTTCAATGGACCTACCTCCAATACATATAATCCTAATTGGAGAAATCATTCAAACTTTAGTTGGATGAATGGACAAACTACTACCCCTCAAGGTTTCTTTAATCAATTTCCAAATCAAGTGAAACCTCAAGAAGAACCGGTTCAAAATTCCACACAAACTCCAGAGCTTACTCAAGCAATACGAGAACTTACAAAATATATGCAAAAGATGGATTCACGTGTTACAGTTATAGAGAGGGGGATGCTTGCTGCTCAGCCTCTCCCCAATCCCAAACCGCAATACAAAATAAGTGATCCAAGCTCTTCAAATCAAATTGAGCAAGTTAAGTCTATCACCACTCTTAGGAGAGTGAAGATAATTGAAAAATCTATTCTGATAAGGGCTGAGAAGTTTAATGACTTAGAAGAGGACAATAATGATAAACCTAGCACTGCTCCATAAGAATTAAAATCGAAACTTCAAGGCAAGATGATTGCACCATTCCCCCAATGGTTAGTTGCACCAAAACCTCTTTCTAACTCTCAGGACATTCTAGAGGAAACAAGTGAAGGTCAATATTTCTCTACTTGATATTGTAAAACAAATACCTTTATATGTTAAGTTTCTAAAAGACTTGTGTATGACCAAAAGACAACAAAGTATTAAAAAGAAAATTTTTCTGACAGAAAAAGTGAGTGTCATCCTAAAGTAAGACGTGACATAAAAGTACAAAGATCCTAGTAGCCTGACCATTTCTTGCGTAATTTGGAACTATCGGATTGAGCACACACTTCTTTACTTAGGAGCGAGCGTAAATCTGATCTCATACTCGGTCTACGAGCAACTAGGCCTAGGTGAATTAAAAACTCACCCGGACCACATTACAACTTGTCGATCACTCAATTCATGTACCGAGAGGGATAATTAAGGATGTGTTAGTCTGATAGATTCTACTACCTGATAGATTTTATCGTCTTAGATACTCAACCCATCGTGGATATGAGCACTCAAATTCCTATCAATCTTAGTCGTCCATTCCTTGCAACATTAAACACAATCATTAATTGCAGGAATGGAGTCATGAGTTTATCTTTTGGAAATATGACATTAGAGTTAAATATTTTTTTCAATACGGGCAAACAAGTAGAGGATGATGATGATGCCCACGATGTTAACTTGATTGATTCTTTCGTGGAGGATAGAACTTTGATGGCCTTATCCTCTGACCCTCTAGAGATGTGCTTGGCCCACTTCCATGATTTAGATGATGATATGATTAGGGAGACAGGTGTCATGCTTGATACTGTGCTGGTACTTGAAGTTAACCAATGGAGGCCACAATTCAAGGAATTTCCCCAAACTGATGTACTGTCTCTACCATCTAGCCTCAAGTCACTAAAGCTTAACCTAAACCTTTGCCCTCTTATTTGAAATATGTTTATTTAGGTCAAGATGAGACATACCTGGTAGTAATTTCGTCCCACCTTGAGCAAGAATAGGAGAGTATGCTCATCTCTACCCTTATTGAGCATAAGAGAACCCTTAGATGGTCAATTGTCGATCTCAAGGGTATTAACCCTTCGATTTGTACTCACCACATTTATTTATAAGATAATGTGAAGACCTCTCGGCAATCATAACGTAGACTAAATCCAAACATGAAGGAAGTGGTTAAGGCCGAGGTTCTTAAACTATTAGATGTGGGTATCATATACCCTATATCTGATAGTCAATGGGTGAGTCCAACTCAGGTAGTTCCTAAGAAGTCCAAAACCACCATCATAACCAATGCTAACAATGTACTCGTGCTAACTAAAGTTACCATGGGTTGGAGAATGTGCATTAACTACAGGAAATTGAATATCGTCACAAGGAAGGACTACTTCCCTTTACCATTCATTGATCAAATCTTAGAAAGCTAGCTAATCATTCTTATTATTGTTTCCTTAACGGGTATTCAGGCTACAACCAGATAGAGATTGCCCCTGAAGATCAAGAAAATATGACGTTCACATGTCCCTTTGGCACCTTTTGTTACCAAAAGATGTCATTCGGACTGTATAATGCCCCCGCCACTTTTCAACGATGTATGATGAGTATTTTTTTTGACATGGACGACTTCTTTGTCTTTGGTCCATCATTCAGCAATTGCTTAGAAAATCTTAAATGCGTGCTGAAAATATGTGAAGAAAAGAATTTAGTACTAAATTGGGAGAAGCATCCTTTCATGGATCGTAAGGGAATTGTCCTTTAGACATATCATTTCGTCCAAAGGAATCGAGGTTAATAAGGGTAAATTTGATCTTATCTCTAACCTACCTCCACCCAAGAACATACGAGACGTGCGATCCTTCGTAGGACATGTTAGCTTTTACAGAAGATTCATAAAGGACTTTAGTCACCTCTCTCGTCCTTTATGCAATCTACTTCAAAAGGATGCACCATACGAGCGGACTAAGCACTGTCAAGAAGCTTTCACTAAGCTCAAGGGCATGTTAACCACTACACCTATCATACAGCCAGCGGACTGGAACCTTCCTTTTGAACTTATGTGCGACACATCTAACTATGCTCTTGGGGAAATTTTAAGCTGGAATCTTAAGGAGACATGTGCCAGATAATGAACACTAGAGTGTCATCTCCTTCTGTTATTCTTAGGCATGTGGTGGTCAGTTTTTTGTTAAAAAGACCACGGTCAAGATTTTACAACGTGGCTTTTACTGGCCCACTATGTTCAGGAACACTCATGAGTTTCTCAAAGCTTGTGAGTGTTGTAAAAAATTGGGAGCATTGTCCCATCGAAATATAATGCCCTTGAACTCCATTCTTATCATAAAAGCATTTAATTGTTGGGGCATCGATTTCATGGGACCATTCCCCCAATCCTTTGGGAATTTATACATTTTTCTAGTCATCAATTATGTCACAAAATGGGTCGAATTGATTTCATGTCAGAATAATGACCATCAAACGGTCATTAAGTTTTTAAAAGAGAACATTCTTTCCCAGTTCGGAACACCTCGAGCCATCATTAGTGATGGGGGCTTACATTTTTGTAATAGGCCATTCACAAACTTAAAGAAGAAATATGGTATCTCCCACAAAGTGAGTACTCCATACCGCCCACAAACAAGTGGGAAAGCTGAGATTTTTAATGGGGAAATTAAACATATCTTGGAGAAAATGGTTAACACTAATCGAAAGGAATGGTCAATCCAATTGACCGATGCTTTATGGGCTTACCGTACTGCATTTAAAACCCTTTTAGAATATCTCCTTTTAGACTTTTCCACGGGAAGGCTTGCCACTTTCCTGTGGAGTTGGAACATAGGACATACTGGGTGATCAAAATTTTAAATTTCAATACAAACAATGCTGGCTCGCTACACAAACTTTAGTTGAATGAACTCGAAGAACTCTGGAAAGATGCGTACGAGAACTTGAGAATTTACAAGAACATGATGAAAGTGTTTCATGATCAACATATTCTCTGAAAATCATTCACACCAAGTCAAAAAGTCCTCTTGTAAAATTCTTGGTTACACCTTTTTTCAAAAAAACTTCGATCTCGTTGGATCGACCCTTTCACTATTATTACTGTATATCCTCATGAGACTGTTGAGATAAATAATCCTAACAATGGCAATGAATTCAAAGTAAATGGACATCGACTAAAGTCGTTTGTTGAAAATTTTGATTCAGAGGACATGTCCATACCTCTAAATGATCTTGTTTATCAGGATTGATCTCCTAGTCTGATGGAGGTATAGGTAGGTTTATCGCTTTCTTAGGACTATTTTAGTTTGCTTATACGTTGTTGAGTTTTGTTAGTGCTAACCCATTTTATGCTGAGATCCATAGAAAAGCTTTCATTTTTCTTCATCCAAATACTATCTTTCCAACACCATCTCCTTTATTTTCGTTGCCTCTTTTGCATTCACATGATTATTTCTTGTACATTGAGGAAAATTTAGAATTTTTGTGGAGGTGTGGGGGATTAGGCGACCTAATCAGTGTTTTCTTAGTTTTGTGTAAAAATTTACAAATTTTTTAAGGTTTTGAGTTGAAATTTATTTGGAAAACAAGAAATTGTGTATTTAAGAATGCTTTAAGTATAATGAGACAAGAGATTGGATTTTAAATTATAGGAGCTTAATCATCTAAGAAAAAGTTTAAATATCATGTTAATTTAAACCACAAGACACGTTCAATTTGCTTTCTTAGAATGTGATTGAGTTTCTAATTGTTAGTATGTGGATCATTGTTAGATATTGAGAATTCAATCTGGCAAATCTTATCCACCTTAAAAGATGGAGACCAATTAAAAAATAGGAGATTGACAAAGAGGTCATAAAGAATGAAGAATGACAACATCTTTAAAGGGAATGAAAAATGTCTTTGAAAAGGATGTAATATCTTGGAAAAAAAAAAGAGAGAGAAATAAATAATGGTGACCATTGATATAAAATCAAAAACTGGAAAAAGAATGGAAAGGGGGATAGGTCTAGAATCGATACTTGAGTTTTCAACTAATCTTATTATGATGAACATGGCTAACATTATGAAACAAAAGTAGTCTTCTAGATTGATTTTCACCAAGCACATAGGAAAACTTGATATTTGAACTTTCATTCTAATTTAAGTGATAAAGATCCTACTTGATTGATTGCATAGTTGTTATGGCTCTAAGTTTTCAAGATCCCACTATCTCACTTAATTCTAATCATTCATACTTGATTGTACAAAAGATTGTTTTTTAAAAAAGGATTTTAAACTTGAGATTGAAGATTATTTATCACATATTTTGCTCAAGACTAGAAAAATGTTGGTTGGGAGTTGTGTTGAGGGTAAAATATTGCATATTATCCCCCATTTATCTCTTGGTTTTACAAACATAATATTTTATATGTGTTTGTGTTGCAAGGTGAATTTAAGAGCTTGGATTGAAAAGAATGCTAAAAGCATGGATTTAATGCTCAAGAATCATCATGCAAAGAATGGATCTTTGGAGACTAAGATGAAATATTTTTAAGACCCCAAGATTCAAGAAAATCAAGTGGAAATGGAAGGAAGTGCGGAAATTAGTGTAGAGATTGGTGCAGAAATTCACAAGATTTGAGCTTAGATGTCATCAAGGACATTAGATGACATCGAAGACTGGTCAATGACATTGAAGAATTATAGAAAAATTGAGTTATTTTCTGGACATATTGGGTACTCTTTTTGATCCATCGATGACATCGAAGGAAGGGGTTCAATGACATCAAAGTCTTCCCAATGGCATCGAATTTAATGAAGAACTTGAAGCAACTCACTAGACTATTTTGGGTACATTTTTGATGACATCAAAGGTTGTTCGATGACATCAAAGCCAGTCTTCAATGACATTAAACCGATTAGGTAGAATGCGTAAATTTGATCCAGTTTTGTAATTGTGCAGAACTTTGCCTATAAATAGGGGTTCCTAGGCACTTTTTAGGATATCTAGGGTTTGTAAGAGTAGAACAAAAGGGCAGAGCTACTTTCCAAGAGTTTTTCTCTTCTCCTTAGTTTTTAATGCTTTCTTCTAGGGTTTTTAATTCAATCATGTCTATGGTTAGCTAGATCCCTTAGCTAGGGCTAAGGGGTGAAGCTTGTAGCATGTTTGGGATGTTTTTCTCATTTAATTCTTATTATTGTTGAACTTATTTGATTCTAGTTTAATATTTAAGGAATAATTTTAGTGTTTAATGGTTTGTTATGACTGAAATTACAATAGATCTGCTGAAGTATTTTCTATTTCTATTTGGAGTTTGTGGAAATCGAAAATCCTGTTGTTCTCCATCGTCCCTTGGGCATGGCTGAGTGAAGAAATCTCTTCTATTTTTCACAAATCTCCCATGATAGTTGTTGGATCAGTATATCCTATTGTCTACCATTGTCTCCTGGGCATGGTCAGGTGATTGAATCACTTCCAATCTTCACAACGTTCATCCATTGAGAGTTAGGTCAATGGAGATTCAAACCTAATCTTAATGAATATCTTTCAATTGGATAGGATAGGACTCCGATTCCAATTGAGTGTCTTGAATCGAATGAGGAAGGATCCTAATAGCTGCAAGTGGATCCTTGGAATCCCTAGTTCCCACTTTTAGATTACTTGAGTTTCTTAAGAAACACTTCACAATTTCTCTACTTTCCTAACTTAGGTTAGATCTTCTCCTAGTTTTGATTCTAATTACTTTCAGAATAGACACACAAGATTAGTCCCTAGGGATTCGACCTTAGTCTCACCGAGATTATTACTACATCATGACCCTACACTTGGGGTTGTGAACAGTATAGCGTAGACACTCAGCGAGTTATGCCATATTTCTTCATAAGGTTCGCAAATGGCATGTTTCAGAAGTTGGAGCCAACATCACTTATGATGGCTCTAAGAAATTTGAATCTTGACAAACTATTTTCCTTTGAAAATTTTAGAATTGTTTTGTGGTCATTAGTCATACATGCAATCGCCTCTACCCATTTAAAAACTAATCCCCAACTAGGAGGATATAGAGGTGTTTAAAAGATGAAGGGGTCCCATAAAATTAATACCCTAACAATAAAAATTTTCTATAATTAGAATCAGGTTTAAGGGCCTTGTGTCTCGACGAAACATCCTTCCTAATTTCTAACATCACGCACACACTTCACAAAACTCGTGGGTATCCTTGAACATTGTTAGCCAATAAAAATTACATTGTATTTTTTTTACAATGGTTTGCTTTTCTAAAAAATTACCACCTCAAGCTTATGAGTGACAAAATGAGATGACACTTGTTTGTCCATTGTTTGGGACACAACTCCTAATGATTTGATCTATGCAATATTGTAACGCCCGTGAAAAACCCGTACTTGGGCTCGAGTACCAACTCGACCCGAAATTGCGTAAAATTCATTCCTTTAGAAAATATGACTAGGTTAGCTAGTGCAACGTTAGAATAGCTGGAAAATGGTCCCTGATCACTTTAAATATATTCTACAAGGCCCAAAGCGAGTGGAACCAATGGTGCTATAATGCTCTAAAACCTCGGACCAAACTCTAAGCAGGTTTGTTCTCTGGACCACTTTGAATCTTTGTATTGGATCTAGACCGCATGTCGAAAGTCCGATACCTCCTATCTTAGACCGTTAGAACCGCCTAGCTGGACTTGACACTCATTCCGAAAATCAAGTCAAACCGATAATCACAGGCTAGCCCGGACCGAAGAGAGTGAGAATAGGGTTGGAATTGGAATTTGAAATTCAAATCTGGCACACGATTTGACGCATCAGTATTAAGCGTTCTGACCGTCAGAATACAGCCAAATTACACCCTTGGATCAGGAAAAATATCTATTACATATCACGAGACTTATAGGCCTGATCGTGGTGCGATGACCGTTAAACTGAAACTGGACCGCCACGTGCGATCTGGAAATCCTACCGGTCTGAAAACTGGATGTGTGCTAGATCCAATATGCATGGCCAGGGGACCTTCAGAAATGCCCTTTTGGACCGAAACGGCCCCGATTTGGTTAGGCACCAAGTAAACATTGTTCCCAAGCCTATTTTGGGCATGTTTTAGGCTATAAAAGGGGTTGAAACCCTCACTCCTCTCTTCCATCCGAATTTGAGAGAACCCTAGCTTGGGAGAGAGAAAAAGGTGAGAGATTGTGAGAGAGTGGGAGAGTTCTTCTTGTCACTTGTGCTACGTGTTGCACGTGCTTAAGCAACACACCTCTACCGCTTTCCCGGCGATTTCACCGCGATTCTAGGTAAGTAAATACCCTAAATAGTTGCTGATTTGAGTTTCCTTTGTTTTCATAGCGATATAGCTTATGGATCTCGTGCATTAGGTTCCCTATTCGCCGTAGACGAAGCGTATACGCTCCGTTTCAATTCCCGAGTTTACAAGACATAAGGTGAGGATTTTAGACGCTTTGATTGACGGTTCCCAACGCTTTCAATGTCGTTTAATAGTAGATTCTTGACGGTATCGCCATTTGACATGTACAAAATGCTCTCCGTTTCCCGTTTCGTAAACTAACGAAGAATATGAGATTTAGGGCATTTTAGTCATTTAGAGGAAGTACTGTTTACATTCATATTTTGCTGATGTGATTGACATGGTTTGTTGTCGCATTAAGAAGTTAGGAATACGTGCATAATTAGTTTGGCGGAGAGATTCGCCTAATTGCGCACTTCGGGTCGACATACTATATGTAGACTTAAGTGTGTAGTGTATGTGTTTGTATAAATGCTTGTATTAGTATGTGTTGAATTAAATGATGTTATGTGATAGTTTATGATTGATTTCTCAATTAATATGCGGACCTAAATGATTTCCTACATGTTGATTATATGCATGATTTCATTACATGCATGAAATATATGTGCTTGAAGATTCACTTAAGTTGAATGTTATAACATGTGTTAACATGCTCACATGATTGTATTTCAAATACAATACTCTTACATAATGTGTTGATGTGATTCCATAAGTGTTTGGGACTAGATTTAGTTCAGGCAGTCGGTAACCGAGCGAATTCGTGGCTGACTGGTCTTAGCCACGAGCGACGCGTCGATGAATGCGAGTCGTATTTGAAGTTGGTGGCAGTGGTTAGGCCACGCGAAGTGTTTTACGCACTTCATGTCGTTCGACTTGAGATGCGATCGCGCTAGTCGAGCCCGTCAAGTAACCCGACTGGCCGATGTATGTTCACCTTGTATGAGTCATAACTGCTTGAACCTAGGGTACTGAACTTACCATTGTAAACCCTGTTAACCATGGTACCTTGATCCACGAAGACTCATGAGCCGGGCATGGTGGTATGGGACACCGTGG
Organism: Magnolia kwangsiensis; assembly: GCA_037074715.1. Taxonomy (NCBI): domain Eukaryota; kingdom Viridiplantae; phylum Streptophyta; class Magnoliopsida; order Magnoliales; family Magnoliaceae; genus Magnolia; species Magnolia kwangsiensis. Next base: position 54,483,822 of record CM073575.1, on the reverse strand, counting down.
TCGAGCTGTCGGCCTACGCTGGGGCCACAAACCTCCCCGTAGTGACCAGTGAGCACCAAGTCTCGTGAGCAGATTATGGTGGTATGGGACAGTATATTCTAGCTGTCGGCCTACACTGACAGGCGACGAGTCCTTTGTAGTGACCGCGAGCGTATTCTGAGTCCACGGGAGGCGACGACCCTTCCGTTGCAGTAGAGTACAATAGGCCTGTATTGATAAGGTGATGGGGGAGCGGTGCAACGAGTGCGAGCAACAGCCCTGGTAGCCCTTGCAGTGACCTACGAAATATACATCGTATGAAATTACTAGGAGTGACGACCCTAGACAGGATCTGTGTTGGGATTGATACAAGGGAAGTACCTTAGTTTCCCAATCCTGCTGTTTGAATGGCCTAATAACAACTTGAAAATCATATCACCATGCCATTGCATGTGCCTGGAAGATGTGGAGCACTTGAGGGTCGATTGCATGCCGCGGTTGTAAGATGTTGCCGTATGAGGGAGATCGTCGGTGAGGGCATACATCATGTCATATCAACTTGCATTAACAATAGTATTAGGATTGTCTGATTTACTGCTTTACTATTATCGCATGATTGAATTGTGAACATGCTAATCCTTGCTCTATGATTCCACTGAGTTGATCACTCACTCCCACGTTACGGGATGGTGTTTGCAACACCCACCAGACCCTGTTGTAGATGCAGGTGAAGCTGAGATCCAGGAGGTGGAGCCAGACTTTGACGAGGACCAGGACGAGTTCTCGTACATGCAGTATCACGATGGCTTCGCGTAGGCGACCTGGATCGATGGGACTTCAGTCGGACTATTTTGGACATTTACTTTTGTTCGTGTATATGTATATGAGACTCAGAGATGTATTCATACTTTAGAGACAGATGAGATTTACTTTATTTTTCCATACAGTGATATATATATTGTTTAGTCTTCCGCTTGCTTTTATCACTGGATCTGAAGTATGAATTGCAGTTTTGGTATACTTTTACTCATGTGAATGCTTTAAATTGGACAACATTGAATCATAATCATTTTTGTTGCATAAGTGACGGTCTGGAACTCGGGAGTTGAGATTATACACGACCCCCGATTTTCAGGGTGTTACAAGTTGGTATCAGAGCATGAATGAGAGTATACTGGGCTTGGGTTATGGTCTCGCGACGTACGCTGTCGCTTCCTTTGACTTAGGTGGGTGCGAGAAGGGTCTAGAAATATTTTTAGGACCGCAGATTCGCCATTAGGCAAAGTCTATTCGGATCGATCGCATGATCGAGTCTGTAACGCATCTCGGGTCGCGTAAAGCAACCCGAATAGCTTCTAAGCCATAGGAAGTCGGGTTGAGACGTCCTATGAATGATTTTAAACCCGCAAAGGTAAATTCTTGGGCCGTGGGATGACCACGACTCCTGTAATCAATCGCCAGGGCTTAAAAACCCCGTTTCGCCAAAATTCTTCAAAATTCTTCCTCTAAACACTCCGATCTTCATTTCTTTCTTATCCATTTCATGTTAGGCATCAAACCTAATGTGAAAATAACACAAATTGCTACTTTCATAAAATTGTATAGTGAATAGTAAACTTTCATGAAAAATGGCCATAAGTCCATTCTAACTTCACTTACTTTAAAAAATAAGGATCTAGATGGATGTACTAGCTCCTTATATCCCAAATTCATATGCTGCATCATAGGGTTTTGTATTCGGGATTGCGAAATGGTCCTGAAAAGCCCCGAACATATGTTTGGGCCTATGTAGGTCAAAGTACAATAAACCAAGGGGTGGACCGTATATATTTGGGGTCCTTGGACCATGGGGGACCGAACCCATCTGGCCCCACCAACCGGATGCACCACCGGTCGGCGATGCATCGCAGTACAGGTGGGCCGGATGGATCTGATTTTTGGGCGCACACCCTTAAATGACGTGCATACCCTCCCCATATAGGTCCCGTCCCACAAAAACTTCTAAAATGTGCATCTCCTTCACAAACAGCCCTCCCCATAGCTCCATTTTCATTTTTCAGCAACTATTTCCAAATTCTGTGGTCCCAAATCGCTTCTAGATCCCTCCTTGGCCAAAATCGACCATCATCCATCGATCCTTGGGAGTTGACAGCCCTTCCTCTTGAAGATTTCATCATTTGGAGCTCCAAAAACCCCCAAATCGAGCTGAAATCGTGAGGTGCTCCATTCCACTTTTCCATTTCCATTTCTCCTTGAAAATGCATCCTTGGGAAGCTTGAAGCATCCCTCTACGACGCCTAAATTTCCTTTTTCTAGATTGGACAGCCACTTCTCCGTATTTTTGCCGTTTTCCATGGCTTTCGTGGAAGCCATTTTAGGCCTTTTACCACTCTCATCCATCATATCTTTGATGGGTAAAAGGAAAAATGCAACAGACGAGGCTGGGCCAAGCCGTCCTGCTCAATCGAGAAGACTGCGGGGTGGTGCCGCAAGTTCAAGCGCCACCGCAGGTCCAGCTGCAGTACTGGAGTGCCGTACAAAGCGGGATTTGGATCCCCATGCACACCTTGGGCGAGTAATTTTATCAGAGATACCTCATGGCCAATACACTGATCGCAAAGTGTTATTTGAAGCGGTCGTGGAAGGGCGACTGTTCGATGAATTTTTATTGTTCGAGCGCATTGAAGCTGCGCATTGGGGTCTGATCTTTGAAGCTCGCGATCGTGCTAATGTGAGCACCGTTCGTGCCTTCTACGCTAGTATCCAGATTCCTACCTTGGAGCCATTGCAGTTTAAAATTCCTTTTGGTAGAGATTGGATGGCTATGATTGATGTGCGACTGATTGCGTGACTTCTGAACGTACCTCTAGGTGATGTTCATCCTAGTGAGAAGAACCTGAGGACTAGGCGTGAACGAGATCACCGCACCAGGTTTCTATGCGGTAAGTTGGTTCCATGGCAGCCTAATAATAGTCTTAAGGCGACGTACATGTCTGATGATTTGCGCCTGCTGCACCATATCTGCACATTCAATGTTTATCTCAGGTCGACGAATCGCATTGAATGTACACGCCTTATGGTTGATTTCCTGTATCTGGTGGCCTAGGGAGAGAATGTATGCATGGCTACTTTCATCTTACGACAAATAATCCTCATAACCAGGTCAAGAAGAACATCTGAATCGCTTCCCTTTGGCCGACTGATTTACAAGATTGCGCTTGAGTTTGCCTATAGACTTGGGCCGGAATTACCAGTATCGATTCATACCATTGATGAGTCGACTATGGTCAAGATGAAGATTGGGTCGCAGTACCATGAAAACCAGCTTGAGGAAGACAGCGAGGATGACTTTGATGATGAGGAAGATCAAAGCGAAGAAGAACCTGGAGCAGAGGTTCAGGAAGAAGCTCAGGAAGAGGCAGAAGAGGAGGCTCAGGATACAGATGAGAGCCCTCCTCCTTCTGCGTAGGCTACTATCGATGATCGCATTGCTCGGATGGAGGAGAGTCAGACCGCCTTACGAAGGGAAGTTCAAGAACTTCGCGCAGAAGTTGAGGATGCCAAGGCCGTTACAAAGAAGAAATTAGGCAAGGTGACTCGCACCTTGAAGGTGATCTTGTGTTGCTTACAGAATAAGGGTGCTCCTCCTCCGTCCCCAGACTCAGACTAGCGATGCGACCTTGATGTAGTTGTCAATAGTTAGTCATTTCCTGCTTTATCAGTGTGAGCCTGTTAGGGCTAGTGCTTTGCTTATGTTGCTGTTACAATTTTAACTATCTTAGTTCCCATGTATTTCTCGTCGTGATGCTTGTAAGGATATATCCCTTGTATTGTGACAATTTTGATTAAATGAAATGCATGGAATGCCTTTGACTCCTTGTGTGAATGATTGCGGTGTAATTGTACTATTAAGACTGACAAGGTTGCGCCCTATTTTGAATATAGGGAATGCCGCCTAAGGCTAAACGGAGCACGGTTCAGCTTGCACTGACTGAGCATATGGATCAGACTCCTTCGCAATCTGACACTCATGCGGACCCTGCTTTGGGCCCGATTCCTGAGGCAGTTCGATCGTCTCAGCCTGTCGCTGGTCCTACAGATGGACCACCGCCATTTACACCGTCAATTAGAGAGCCATATCATGCATCTACTTCGACACAGCATCTGCCACAGCCTGCTCCACCCCCTGACAGATTCGAGCAGATGATGGCTATGATGCTGCAGCAGCAGAAGCTTCTGACTACCATCATGGGGACATTAGCCCAGGGTGGGGGTGCGACTCCATCTACTCCACCTGCACCACCTGCGCATTCAGCTGAGGATGCTTATAAATACGCCCAGGATGAGGGCATGGCTCATCCTGCACCGCCTGCTTACCCTGCAGGGAATTCCGCCGATACACGGGGCCTATTGGAGCGATTTCAGCGCTTGCGGCCTCCTACTTTCACGGGTTCTCACAGACCCGAGGAGGCTGAGTACTGGCTCGACCGTGTGTCGAAGATTTTACGGATGTTACATTGCACTGAGGCCGAGCAGGTAGAGCTGGCTACATTCCTGTTTGAGAGAGAGGCCAGCCTGTGGTGGGATAGCGTACTGCCGGCCGTTGCCGCCGATTTTGTATGGACGTGGGCCGCGTTTGAGTTCCGCTTTCATGAGAAGTATTATCCCCAGACTTACAGGCACGACAAGGAGAATGAGTTTCTCTGCCTCAGACAGGCAGCCATGACAGTTACAGAGTATGAGCATCGGTTCACGGAGTTGGGCAGATACGTCCCGATGATTTTGGCTGATGAGCAGATGCGCATACTGCGCTTTCTGGAGGGTTTGCGACCGGATATTCGGTCGAAGATGTGCTGTTTGACCATTCCCTCTTATGCGGAGTTGATTCACATGTCCATGCGGGCAGAGCAGGATGTGGAGCGGCTTGCGCGATCTCGTGGCCCGGTTGCTTCTAGGCCGCGACCAGACTTGCCAGATAGGCTCCTCGTGGGCAAGAGGCCTCGCATTGACCCTCCTACTCGGGCCATAGCGCCAGCACCATCGTTTCGGCGCCCCGAGTTATCGTGCACATACTGTGGGAGGTCAGGCCACTTGGCGCAGAGCTGCTTCTCTCGGATGCGGGACAGCGGGTTCTCACCGCCGCAGAAGATTGACCGTGCTCGTTCACAGGCGATATCAGCACCGCCTTTACGGTTAGCTCCTGCGCACCCTACATTCAGACCTCCGGTATCGCAGATCAGACAGCCTCCACGGCCCTTGACACAGTGGCCGAACCGGCCACAGCAGGCTCGGGTTCATGCATTGACAGCTGAGGCAGCTGCGGCACTGACTCTTCAGCATTCAGCCTTCGAGGTCACGGCCCATATTGGAGGTACTCCTATTCTTATGATGGTGGACACTGGTTCCACGATTTCTTTGATATCGCGTGCTGTAGTCAGGCGTCTTGGGTTACAGACTATCACTATGAATAGCGTGCGGGTCTTTATAGCTCATGGAGATTATTCGAATGTTATCCAGATGTGTGAGGGTTGTTTAGTTGATCTGGGAGGTAGGACGATGGCTCTTGATCTTGTCGTCGATCCCTCGCTCGTTTATCTCGACGTCATTCTTGGCATAGACTGGTTGACTGCTGGGAGGGCCGAGATTGACTGCGAGGCTCGTATGGTGACGGTGTACGAGCCTGAGGGCACGCCTTTCACGTTTTCAGTGCGGGTAAATCTTCCTTTCCGCATACTTAGTTACGCCACTTTATTACGCGACGCTGGTGCCCAGGTACTCAAGCATGTGCCAGTCGTTTCCGAGTTCGGGGATCTGTTCAGGAAGATCCCTGGTTTGCAGCCCCGACGTGAGATCGATTTCACTATCGATCTGGTTCCTGGTTCTACACCCGTCTCACTGCCGACGTATCGCATGGCACCATGTGAGATAGAGGAGTTGAGGACGCAGATTGATAGTCTGCTAGAGCTTGGCCTTATAAGGCCTAGTGTGTCTCCTTAGGGAGCACCGGTCCTATTCGTGAGGAAGAAGGACGGTTCGATGCGATTGTGTATTGATTATCGCAGGCTGAACCAGCTCACGGTGAAGAACAAGTACCCTTTACCCAGGATCGATGACTTGTTTGATCAGTTGAGAGGAGCGCAGTACTTCTCAAAGATTGATCTTCAGTCGAGATATCATCAGTTGCGCGTCAGGGATGAGGACGTGCAGAAGACAGCATTCAGGACCAGTTTTGGCCACTGCGAGTTCCTCGTGATGTCGTTCGGTCTTACGAACGCACCGGCCGTGTTCATGGATCTAATGAACCGGGTATTTCGGCCTTTCCTCTATCGATTCGTCTTTGTATTCATTAATGACATTTTGGTGTACTCTAGGAGTCGAGAGGAGCATGAGGAGCACTTACGTTTGGTCCTGGATACGCTCAGACAGCATCAGTTGTTCGCACAGTACAAGAAGTGCGACTTCTGGAAGCAGGAGGTGAAGTTTCTGGGACACGTGGTATCCAAGGATGGCATGGCAGTTGACCTGTCTAAGGTAGCTATGGTGCAGGACTGGGAGCAGTCTGGTTCTGTCACTGAGGTGAGGAGTTTCTTGGGTCTCGCTGGCTAGTATCGGCGCTTCATACAGGACTTCTCGAAGATCGCGAGACCCTTATCTCAGTTGACACTGAAGGACGTGAAGTTCGCCTGAAATGACAAGGCGGAGTCAGCTTTTCAGAAGCTGAAGGACAGACTTACGTCCGCCCCTATGCTACTATTGCCAGAGCAAGGGGTTAGATACACTATATATACTGACGCGTCTAGCGTTAGTTTGGGTTGTGTCCTTATGCAGAGGGACAGGGTAATTTGGTATGTCTCGAGACAATTAAGGAAGCACGAGGAGAATTACCCTACACACGACCTAGAGTTGGCAGCCGTTATATTCGCACTGAGACTCTGGAGACATTACCTCTATGGAGAGGAGTTCGAGCTCTTTTGCGACCACAAGAGCCTCAAGTACATATTCACGCAGCGAGACTTGAATATGAGGCAGCGGCGATGGATGGAGACGTTGAAGGACTTCAAGTTTGAAGTCTCTTACCATCCTGGGAAGGCGAACCTTGTGGCTGATGCGTTGAGCCTCAAGAAGGTGATAGAGTTTGCGGCTCCGCTAATGGTTGCCGAGTGGGATATGGTCGAGTTTTTGCGAGACTTTGAGCAGAAACTCACTGTAGAGGAGCCGTTTGAGTTCATCGCACATGTACAGGTGCGATCTCAGATCGATGACCGAGTCATCGAGGCGCAGAGGGACGATGCGCATCTTACTGAGGTTCGAGAGCAGGCCAGTGATGATGCTGACGCCGACTGGCGAGTTGGTATGGATGGGGGCTTACGTTACCGTGGCCGCCTATGCGTCCCAGATGTCCCTGACTTGAGACGAGAGATTCTCGAGGCTGCGCAATGTACTAGACTCGCGATGCATCCAGACAGGATAAAAATGTATCGTAACATGAAGAGGACGTATTGGTGGAAAGGTATGAAGACCCACATAACTGAGTTCGTGTCCCGTTGTCTCACTTGTCAGCAGGTGAAGGCAGAGCATCGTCGACCACCTGGACTTTTGCAGCCTATGCCGATCGCAGAGTGGAAGTGGGATTTCATTTCCATGGACTTCATTTCTAGGTTGCCAAAGACGAGGAAGGGACATGATTCCATTTGGGTGATCGTCGACCGTCTGACGAAGTCGACGCACTTCCTACTTATCAGAGTTACGAACTCTGCAGACGAGCTGGCTAGATTGTACATCAGAGAGATTGTGCGTCTGCATGGAGTTCCACTGGAGATCGTGTAGGACAGAGACGCGGTTCACTTCCATTTTCTGGACTCACATTCAGGAGGCTATGGGTGTGAAGTTGAAGTTCAGTACTGCCTTCCACCCACAGACAGACGGACAGACAGAGCGGGTGAACCAGATCTTGGAGGACATGTTGCGAGCTTGCGCATTGGACTTCAAGGACAGTTGGGATGATTGTCTTGCATATGCGGACTTTGCGTACAACAACAGCTTCCAGGCGAGTATCGGGATGGCACCTTATGAGGCGCTGTATGGGCGACCTTGTCACGCACCGCATTGCTGGCTAGAGGTCGGTGAGCGTAGCTTGGTTGGCCCAGAGTTTGTGCAGGCGACGTCAGAGAAGATTGATACTATTCGACGTCGGCTTCTTACAGCGCAGAGCAGACAGAAGAGCTACGCCGATACGAGACGGAGGCCACTAGAGTTCACAGTTGGGGATCATGTGTTTTTGTGAGTTTCCCCTATGAAGGGAGTCCTTCGGTTCGGGAAGAAGGGGAAGCTGGCACCGCGATTCATTGGCCCATTCCAGATCCTCGATCGTGTGGGAGCGGTGGCTTACCGATTTTCTTTACCCACGCCTCTCGCGAGCGTTCACAACGTATTTCATGTTTCTATGCTGAAGAAGTACGTTGCTGATCCTTCCCATATCATCAGATGGGAGCAGGTGCAGTTAGAAGAGGATGTTACATATATCCTGCGACCGACACGTATCCTAGACAGGAAGGAGCAGGTACTGCGTAGCAAGGTGATTCCCCTTGTGAAGGAATTATGGACGCATCACTCTCAGGAGGAGGCTACCTGGGAGACAGAAGCCGAGATCAGAAAGAACTACCCACAGCTTCTCGAGGAGTACGAAAAGGTACAAAATTTCGAGGATGAAATTATTTGTTAAGGGGGGTAGATTGTAACGCCCGTGAAAAACCCGTACTTGGGCTCGAGTACCAACTCGACCCGAAATTGCGTAAAATTCATTCCTTTAGAAAATATGACTAGGTTAGCTAGTGCAACGTTAGAATAGCTGGGAAATGGTCCCTGATCACTTTAAATACGTTCTACAAGGCCCAAAGCGAGTGGAACCAATGGTGCTATAATGCTCTAAAACCTCGGACCAAACTCTAAGCAGGTTTGTTCTCTGGACCACTTTGAATCTTTGTATTGGATCTAGACCGCATGTCGAAAGTCCGATACCTCCTATCTTAGACCGTTAAAACCGCCTAGCTGGACTTGACAATCATTTCGAAAATCAAGTCAAACCGATAATCACAGGCTATTTCATTGAGCCCGGACCGAAGAGAGTGAGAATAGGGTTAGAATTGGAATTTAAAATTCAAATCTGGCACACGATTTGACGCATCAGTATTAAGCGTTCTGACCGTCAGAATACAGCCAAATTACACCCTTGGATCAGGAAAAATATCTATTACATATCACGAGACTTATAGGCCTGATCGTGGTGCGATGACCGTTAAACTGAAACTGGACCGCCACGTGCGATCTGGGAACCCTACCGGTCTGAAAACTGGATGTGTGTTAGATCCAGTATGCATGAGCTTAAGCCCGATCGCATTTGGCCAGGGGACCTTCAGAAATGCCCTTTTGGACCGAAACGGCCCCGATTTGGTTAGGCACCAAGTAAACATTGTTCCCAAGCCTATTTTGGGCATGTTTTAGGCTATAAAAGGGGTTGAAACCCTCACTCCTCTCTTCCATCCGAATTTGAGAGAACCCTAGCTTGGGAGAGAGAAAAAGGTGAGAGATTGTGAGAGAGTGGGAGAGTTCTTCCTGCCACTTGTGCTACGTGTTGCACGTGCTTAAGCAACACACCTCTACCGCTTTCCCGGCGATTTCACCGCGATTCTAAGTAAGTAAATACCCTAAATAGTTGCTGATTTGGGTTTCCTTTGTTTCCATAGCGATGTAGCTTATGGATCTCGTGTATTAGGTTCCCTATTCGCCGTAGACGAAGCGTATACGCTCCGTTTCAATTCCCGAGTTTACAAGACATAAGGTGAGGATTTTAGACGCTTTGATTGACGGTTCCCAATGCTTTCAATGTCGTTTAATAGTAGATTCTTGACGGTATCGCTGTTTGACATGTACAAAATGCTCTCCGTTTCCCGTTTCGTAAACTAACGAAGAATATGAGATTTAGGGCATTTTAGTCATTTGTAGGAAGTACTGTTTACATTCATATTTTGCTGATGTTATTGACATGGTTTGTTGTCGCATTAAGAAGTTAGGAATACGTGCATAATTAGTTTGGCGGAGAGATTCGCCTAATTGCGCACTTCGGGTCGACATACTATATGTAGACTTAAGTGTGTAGTGTATGTGTTTGTATAAATGCTTGTATTAGTATGTATTGAATTAAATGATGTTATATGATAGTTTATGATTTCTCAATTAATATGTGGACCTAAATGATTTCCTACATGTTGATTATATGCATGATTTCATTACATGCATGAAATATATTTGCTTGAAGATTCACTTAAGTTGAATGTTATAACATGTGTTAACATGCTCACATGATTGTATTTCAATTCCAATACTCTTACATAATGTGTTGATGTGATTCCATAAGTGTTTGGGACTAGATTTAGTCCAGGCAGTCGGTAACCGAGCGAATTCGTGGCTGACTGGTCTTAGCCACGAGCGACGCGTCGATGAACGCGAGTCGTGTTTGAAGTTGGCGGCAGTGGTTAGGCCACGCGAAGTGTTTTACGCACTTCATGTCGTTCGACTTGAGATGCGATCGCGCTAGTCGAGCCCGTCAAGTAACCCGACTGGCCGATGTATATTCACCTTGTATGAGTCATAACTGCTTGAACCTAGGGTACTGAACTTACCATTGTAAACCCTGTTAACCATGGTACCTTGATCCACGAAGACTCATGAGCCGGGCATGGTGGTATGGGACACCGTGGTCGAGCTGTCGGCCTACGCTGGGGCCACAAACCTCCCCGTAGTGACCAATGAGCACCAAGTCTCGTGAACAGATTATGGTGGTATGGGATACTATATTCTAGCTGTCGGCCTACACTGATCAGGCGACGAGTCTTTTGTAGTGACCGCGAGCGTATTCTGAGTCCACGGGAGGCGAAGACCCTTCCGTTGTAGTAGAGTACAGTAGGCCTGTATTGATAAGGTGATGGGAGAGCGGTGCAACGAGTGCGAGCAACAACCCTGACAGCCCTTGCAGTGACCTACGAAATATACATCGTATGAAATTACTAGGAGTGACGACCCTAGACAGGATCTGTGTTGGGATTGATACAAGGGAAGTACCTTAGTTTCCCAATCCTGCTGTTTGAATGGCCTAATAACAACTTGAAAATCATATCACCATGCCATTGCATGTGCCTGGAAGATGTGGAGCACTTGAGGGTCGATTGCATGCCGCGGTCGTAAGATGTTGCCGTATGAGGGAGATCGTCGGTGAGGGCATACATCACGTCATATCAACTTGCATTAACAATAGTATTAGGATTGTCTGATTTACTGCTTTACTATTATCGCATGATTGAATTGTGAACATGCTAATCCTTGCTCTATGATTCCACTGAGTTGATCACTCACTCCCACGTTACGGGATGGTGTTTGCAACACCCACCAGACCCTGTTGTAGATGCAGGTGAGGCTGAGATCCAGGAGGTGGAGCCAGACTTTGACGAGGACCAGGATGAGTTCTCGTACATGCAGTATCACGATGGCTTCGCGTAGGCGACCTGGATCGATGGGACTTCAGTGGGACTATTTTGGACATTTACTTTTGTTCGTGTATATGTATATGAGACTCAGAGATGTATTCATACTTTAGAGACAGATGAGATTTACTTTATTTTTCCATACAGTGATATATATATTGTTTAGTCTTCCGCTTGCTTTTATCACTGGATCTGAAGTATGAATTGTAGTTTTGGTATACTTTTACTCATGTGAATGCTTTAAATCAGACAACATTGAATCATAATCATTTTTATTGCATAAGTGACGGTCTGGAACTCGGGAGTTGAGATTATACACGACCCCCGATTTTCAGGGTGTTACAAATATTTAAACAAATATGGGTCATTCTAAAAAATGTTACGTAACTCAGCTAAAAATCTCTTCTTATCTTGTGACATCCAATGGATTGACAATTTACCTATCATAAGATACTTAGCTATGTCGGCGTACCAAGGTAATTGGGAAAAAAATAATTGTTCATATGGGAAAGTGTCTTTGATCGGTAAAATCTCAATGAAGTCCGAAAGAACAAGTTGAAACAAAATGGTCCACTACTACATTCTCTACTCCTTTTGTAACATTTGAAATTTTCATGGTCAGAGTTTATACTCGTGCCTGAGAAAATCAGGTGTTAATAATTGAATGAATTGGATGCTTCAAAATCTCACCCTTTTTTTTCGTTTAGATCACATCTAGTCACATTCACGAAGGTAATTATTCATGAGAGTAAAATCAACTATATTTTTCATTCCGAATTTAACCAATTATCAAACGCCCTCTCATTAGGAGATTATTACATATTCGAGTTTGTTGCAGAAAAACTAAATCATAAAACTATCTTCTTATTCATTTAATATAATCTTTCATAGGGAAATAGTCTTCTAGGTCTTCAATCTATACTTCACCTGCATCATTTGTATAGTTGGAGAGGGTCAATGCCCTACTCATGGTGATGGTTATCCTTTAAGATTAACAATACTTCAAGAGATTCCTAAAGTAATGTAAGAGTTTTGATACGTCTCGTACTCTACCACTATGAAAGGTATCAGCATGCGCAACCAATCTACATGAATGCATGTCCAGCAAATTGTGTGTGGCTCATCATACGTAGTAATCATCATAATGTGAAATATAATTCATAGAAAACCCGGCTAGTACTGTATTCTCACACTATGGAGATTTGTCGACATGTCCAACACTACCATGGATATACATGAACACCTTAAGGCGGCACAACACATAGTCGGATGAATTACATGGCATAATTTATTCATGGAATGACTATTTATGACATATAATCCTGGAAGTGATGTAACACGCATTATGAATTACTTACATCGATTTATGCACCATTACCTAAACCCATGAAATTATGCATCAACCAAGAGGGTCTCTACCCAGAGCGCATTACATTCATGATAAAATATTTGAATCACTAGTTGTAAGTCTTCTAACACATCACTTACACCAAAGGGAAAGTAAACTAAATCATGAGAGTTTTGAAATTCTAAGACACAAGCCCAAGCCCTAAAGGGAGGTAAGTAGTACAAGACTAACATAATAAAGGTGAAAAGTAGCAATAAGCTAACTCAACAAAAGAGAAGAGTAGCAATGGCTAACTCAATAAAAGAAGAGAGTAGTTATGGATAACTCAACAAAAGAGGAGAGTAACAATGGCTAACTCAACAAAAGAGAAGAGTAGAAATGGCTAAATCAACAAAAGAGAAGAGTAGAAATGGCTAACTCAACAAAAGAGAGAGTAACAAGAGCTAACTCAACAAAATTGGTAAAGGCAAAGGCAAGGCTTGTATTCATCGCCTCACATAAATTAATAAAGATCACACATAATTAACCTCATAGCATAATTCTCAAAGGATAAATAATTGTTGATGGTAAATTAAACAATTGTAGGGAGAAAATCACAGTAATATGAAAGCATGTAAAAGGCAAGATAAATCATATCAACTTAAATCAAGGTAAACTTTAAAGGAATCCCACACCTTAGCCTTAGATTTAAACCCTAAGTAGATGTCCATGTAGGAAAGCTTCTACATAAAAAAGTTTTCACATGAATCACGACATCGCTTGAGTAAGAGGGAGAGACCATTCATATAAAGAAGGAAGAGGGCATCTAGCATCTCCTCCTCTTTCTCTTTCTTTCTGTTTCTTTCTTTTTCTGTTTCTTTCTCTTTCTCTCTCTTTCCCTCTCTCGCTTTCTCATTCTCTTCCTCTTTCTCTCTCTCTTTCTCCTTCTCCTTGGACATTTAGGAGGTAGGCGTGTAAGTAGAGAGGGGATGCACACTCCTTTTATAAAGGAGTAGGCGAGTGAGAGGGGTGTGTTTCTCATTCCAGTTGAATTAGGTTTTTTCAATTTGCCTTTTTCTGACGATCTTTCTTTAAATATAATTTGTCAATTGTGTCAAGGCCGTTGAATAAAATCAGGGTAGATAATTTTCTTAGGGATTCAAAATTTAGATTGGCCTATCTTAAAATTTCTCCCTACGAGTGTCAAAAGGAACTTGATTTCAATTAACGGTCTACACTTGATGATCAGGGCTCAAATTTCAAAAAAATGTGTAGTCAGGATAGGCAAATAATTAAAAAAATTTTGGTGGTTGATCGATGGTGGAAAAAGCCTAAATCTAAAATTTTACCTTTTGTACCAAAAGGAAGGAACTGGCTTCAACCTTCAATGGTGTAAGATCATATATCAAGGCCTAAATTTTGTATAACCTCGTAGTCATATGAGACCAAAGTGTGGTCCAAATTTGAGTTGCGATGGATGGGAGGAAGTGGTTAAATCAGAAGATCCATGTATATAAGGAGTTAGTAGGCCTTAACAGGATAACTTCACACCTAAGAAAAAGCTTACCAAAGTGGGGTCTTCATATTTCATACTTGGTCCATATGATAGACAATATAAGTCATTCATGTGAAGAAAAATATCTTACTATGACTACTCACGAGATTTCTTCACTCGATGGATACCAAAATCAATTGTTAAGGGGCTGATTTGTCAATTAGGTCACTTTTACAATAATCTAAGGGCTGAAATTTGACATGAATGGTTAGTTTATATACATAGGCTTGGTATAAAATTTTACATCAAACGGATCTTAGGAACCATGTGATATAGAATTCAGGGGTCTAGGTTAATGGAATTTTCATAATTATTGCTGATATGAGAGTTTTGGAAAATATAATAGTTTTACATGGTTATAGGCATGTTTCTAAGTAATTCTTACAAAAAAAAAATTATATCTAAATTATTACGAATAATGAATTCTTCACCAAACTAATTAAGGAAATGTACATATTTCAACTAGCATAACAAATGGTCAGATGACATGTTAAAAATAGAAAAACTTGATAGTTAGTGCAACGCCCCGAACTGTTCGATACTCGAGCATCGAAAGTCCTCGAGCGTTACCATAAGAATTAACGTGTGTGTAGTACTAATCTGAGTGTTTCGGCCCTTACGTACTTGTACTGACCTAAAACTAACCATTAGGAATGATCCTCATTCATAAATCAATCCATTTAATAATTGATTTCCAGGTAGGACCATCCCTCACATGATTTGACATAAGTACCTTCCCACAAAGGGCACAACGAATAACTCCCTATCCGTAATTGTAACACCCTGAAAATCGGGGGTCGTGAATAAACTCAACTCCCGAGTTCCAGACCGTCACTTATGCAACAAAAATGGTTATGATTCAATGTTGTCTGATTTAAAGCATTCACATGAGTAAAAGTATACCAAAACTGCAATTCATACTTCAGATCCAGTGATAAAAGCAAGCGGAAGACTAAACAATATATATATCACTGTATGGAAAAACAAAGTAATCTCAACTGTCTCCAAAGTATGACTACATCTCTGAGTCTCATATACATGTAAATAGACAAAAGAATAAGTTCAAAATAGTCCCACTGAAGTCCCCCTCGATCCAGGTCACCTACGGGAAGCCGTCGTGATACTGCATATACGAGAACTCATCCTGGTCCTCGTCAATCTCCGGCTCCACCTCCTGGATCTCGTCGTCACCTGCAACTACAACAGGGTCTGGTGGGTGTTGCAAACACCATCCCGTAACGTGGGAATGAGTGATCAACTCAGTGGAATCATAGAGCAAAGATTAGCATGTTCACAATTCAATCACGCAATAATAGTAAAGCAGTAAATCAGACAAATCCTAATACTGTTGTTAATGCAAGATGATATGACGTGATGTATGCCCTCACTGACGATCACCCTCATACGGCAACATCTTACGACCGCGGCATGCCACACTCCCTAGAGTGTTCCACATCTTCCAGGCACATGCAATGCTATGGTGATATGATTACCAAGTTGTTATTAGTCCATTCAAACAGCAGGATTGGGAAACTAAGGTACTTCCCTTGTATCAATCCCAACACGGATCCTGTCTAGGGTCGTCACTCCTAGTAATCTCATACGATGTACATTTCGTAGGTCACTGCAAGGGCTGCCAGGGCTGTTGCTCGCACTCGTTGCACCGCTCCCCCATCACCTTATCAATACAGGCCTACTGTACTCTACTGCACGGAAGGGTCGTCGCCTCCCGTGAACTCAGAATACGCTCGCGGTCACTACAAAGGGCTCGTCGCCTGATCAGTGTAGGCCGACAGCTAGAATATAGTGTCCCATACCACCATAATCTGCTCACGAGTCAAGGTGCTCACTGGTCACTACGGGGAGGTTTGTGGCCCCAGCGTAGGCCGACAGCTCGACCACGGTGTCCCATACCACCATGCCCGGCTCATGAGTCTTCGTGGATCAAGGTACCACGGTTAATAGGGTTTACAATGGTAAGTTCAGTACCCTAGGTTCAAGCAGTTATGATACATACAAGGTGAACAAACATCAGCCAGTCGGGTTACTTGACGGGCTCGACTAGCGCGATCGCATCTCGAATTGAACGACATGAAGTGCGTAAAACACTTCGCGTGGCCTAACCACTGCCGCCAACTCTCAACACGAATCACATTCATCGACGCGTCGTTCGTGGCTATGACCAGTCAGCCACGAATTCGCTCGGTTACCGACTGCCTGGACTAAGTCAAGTCCCACACATCTATGGAATTACATTAACACTATAAAAAGGTATTGGAATTGAAATACATCATGTGAGCATGTTAGCACATGTTATAACATTCAACTTAAGCAAATCTTCAAGGCATACTTCCCATGCATATTCAACTTAAGCAAATCCTCAAGCACATACATTCCATGCATGTAATGAAATCATGCATTTTGTCAACATGTAGAAAATCATTTAGGTCAGCATATTAATTGAAAAATCAATCACAAACTATCAAATAACATCATTTAATTCAATACATACTAATACAAGCATTTATACAAACACATACACTACACACTTAAGTCTACATATAGCATGTCGACCCAAAGTGTGCAACTAGGCGAATCTCTTCGCCAAACTAATTATGCACGCATTCCTAACTTCCTAATGCGACAACAAACCATGTCAATCACATCAGCAAAATATGAATGTAAACAGTACTTCCTACAAATGACTAAAATGCCCTAAATCTCATATTCTTCGTTAGCTTACGAAACGGGAAACGGAGAGCATTTTGTACATGTCAAACGGCGATGCCGTCAAGAATCTACTATTAAACGACATTGAAAGCATTGGGAACCGTCAATCAAAGCGTCTAAAATCCTCACCTAGTGTCTTGTAGACTCGGGAATTGAAGCGGAGTGTATATGCTTCGTCTACGGCGAGTAAGGAGCCTAATACATAAGATCCATAAGCTACATCGCTATGGAAACAAGGAAAACTCAAATCAACAACTATTTAGGGTTTTTACTTACCTAGGATCGCGGTGGAATCGCCGGGAAAGCGGTAGAGGAGTGTTGCTTAAGCACGTGCAACACGTAGCACAAGTGGCAGGAAGAACTCTCCCACTCTCTCACAATCTCTCACTCTTTTTCTCTCTCCCAAGCTAGGGCTTCTCTCAAATTCGGATGGGAGAGAGGAGTGAGGGTTTCAACCCCTTTTATAGCCTAAAACATTCCCAAAATAGGCTTGGGAACAATGTTTACTTGGTGCCTAACCAAATCGGGGCCGTTTCGGACCAAAAGGGCATTTCTGGAGGTCCCCAGGCCAAATGCGGTCGGACTTAAGCTCATGCATACTGGATCTAGCACACATCCAGTTTTCAGACCGGTCGGGTTCCCAGATCGCACGTGGCGGCCCAGTTTCAGTTTAACGGTCACCGCACCAAGATCAGGCCTATAAGTCTCGTGATATATAATAGATATTTTTCCTGATCCAAGGGTGTAATTTGGCTGTATTCTGACGGTCAGAATGCTTAATACTGATGCGTCAAATTTGTGTGCCAGATTTGAATTTGAAATTCCAACTGTCCCTATTCACACTCTCTTCGGTCCGGGCTCAATGAAATAGCCTGTGATCATCGGTTTGACTTGATTTTTGGAATGAGTGTCAAGTCCAGCTAGACGGTTCTAACGGTCTAAGATAGGAGGTATCGGACTTTCGACGTGCGGTCTAGATCCAATACAAAGATTCAAAGTGGTCCAGAGAACAAACCGGTTTAGAGTTTGATCCGAGGCTTTAGAGCATTATAGCACCCTTGGTTCCACTCGCTTCGGGCCTTGTAGAACGTATTTAAAGTGATCAGGGACCATTTCCCAGCTATTCTAACGTTGCACTAGCTAACCTAGTCATATTTTCTAAAGGAATGAATTCTACGCAATTTCGGGTCGAGTTGGTACTCGAGCCCAAGTATGGATTTTTCACGGGCGTTACAGTAATGATTTAGATATATATTCTTTTATAATAATTACTTTAAAATGTGCCTATAACCATGTGGAGCCCTTGGATTTCCCAAAACTCATAGATTAGTGATAATTACGAAAATGCCATTGACCTAGACCCCTATATTCTAGATCACATGGTTCCCACAATCCATTCCATGTGAAATTTTATACTAACCTTAATTAGTATAAATTCACCATACACCTCAAATTTCAGCCCTTAGATCGTAGTAAATCAGCTACTTGACCTCTACATCCGTCTGTACACTCATCAAATCAAGATTCTGATCCGTTCATCTCGTTCACCCTATATGAATAGGCTTAACCAACCATTAGAATTACAATCTGAGGAACTCACACATGTGAATAACTCACTCGACTCAAATGGTATAAATGTCCTACCAATAATCACTCCAGAAACCCTCTTTATGTCCATCCTTTTATGAAACTAACCGTACATCCCCCTTCTTATGTTGTCAGAGAGCTAACCATCAAGTCTCCTTATTTTTAGCAAGTCATCTGACCATCCGTCATGTTTAGATCTACCGAATGGGCCACACAAACATCATGGTAAACCGATCATCATGAAGATCTTAGGGTTTAGGTCCAAACTACCCGGTAACTGATCAATTAGGTAAGCACAAATATTATTTTGAAATTCTAAAGTGTATTAATCATTAAAAGAGTATCTTAGTCATCCTCACGAGATCAGGTCTCAAATTTGGGCAACGAGAAGAGCACAAAGAATAAAGATCACCCGTCAAATTTCATCATATTTGGACGATGGAGCTGTGAGTTACGGATGGCGAAAGTTTATACAAAATAAAGGGTAAATCTGTAAATAAAAGGATGCCATGTGCATGGCAACGGACGAGGATTCTAAATAAGTTTTCAACGGTGGCCATTTTCAAGACTCAATCTGACCTTGTGGCCCACCTGATTTATGACATTACTTTATTTTTTACGTTGTGTCCTCAAATTTTATAACAAATTGGATAGACGGATCAGATCTTGGAAAGAAATGTCTACGTGGGCCCAACCTAATGCCACAACCAGTCACGTAACAAAAGTTACGTGGCTCCAGGGATGTTGAACCGATGGGAAGCACCAACTTGTCACATGGGTTGTGGCCCACCAAAGATGTGGATTTGTCTAATATTTTGGCCCATGGCCTAAAATGACCCAATGAAGACGGTGAAGGGAATAGATCCTCTGGTGGATTTTCATAAGTGGGCCCACCGACCATCACAGAACCAAGAATTCCCACTACGCGTGCGAACGTGAATTGCAGATGTAGTTCTGGCCACTACGGGTTGTTGGACGATCAAGGTCTGGATCGTGGCCATGATCCGGACCATCCAGGCACTAGAAGCACGAATTTCGACCGGCCCTATGATGGCAGAAGTGATCGGAAGAGGACACAATGAGCCGTACGCAGCTTCTGATCATCCCTGCGCAGAAACAAGATGCCCAAACAGGGCATCCGACTCCCGATTGGAGACCTCCTTGCATAAGAAACATATAGAAAACCTACCTCTACAAATAGAACTCCTTCGTTTGATTGTAAGGGAGAAGAAGAAAACGTAAAAGAAAGTTTGAGGGAAAGAAACGAAGCAACGGGAGGAAGAGAGAGAGAAATCAGTTGCTGACCGAGATTGTTGTCCATCCAGCAAGAGAGCTTGACGTCCAGCACCTTGCTGGACATAGCAGCAGAAAGAGGAAAGAGAAGAAAGAAAGAGAGAGAGAGAGAGAGAGAGAGAGAGAGAAAGAGGAAAGGAAAGAAAAGAAAAGAAAGAAAAGAAAGAAAAGAAAATAAAGAAAAACAGAGAGAGAAGAAAGAGCTATGAAGAGAAGAGAGGCCGCTGGCGACACCCGTGCAGCAAGGAGACTAGGATTTTTGTTCATCCAGCAGAGGAAGGAAGATAAGAGAAAAGAAAGGGAAAGAGAAGAAGAAGTGAAGAAGGTAGCCGAGTCGGCTCACCGAGTTCGAGTCGAGCCCAGTAAAGTGGGTTCAGGTCAACGAATTTTCCCTTATCCCTTAATCCCACAATACTTTCTTTCAGCCTTTCCTGCCAAAAGCCGGTTGACTTAGTAGAAGGGCTTGCCAAGAGTTGAAAAAAAAATATAGAGTTTTACATGGTATAAAACTCCTAACAACCACTTTAGTTGAATTTAAAACAGGCGAATCTAAACTGACCAAGACATTTAAAATTAAAAGTTATTCAGACAACACGTGAGGGTTTTATCCTTTAAGCTTACAATAATTTTAAGTTGATTTATTTATTCTGTCATTTATATGCTTTCATGATCTTGATACTAGTTTATCTTGTCTTCTATGCATACTTTCATGAATTTGATATTGCCTTTACATGTTTTCCTTTTATACATCAATTTAAATCTTCTATGTTATTATATGTTTCACCATCCATTATGGCCTTTTCGTGCCTCTTACGATATGAATTATCATGTATTCTATGTTTACATGTTCCTTGGAAATTATCCTATCAATTGATTTATTGGCCCTTTTGGGATTATGACATGATGTCAAATATATATGAATTTCTCTGAATTTATGTGAGGCCATGGATGCAAGCCTTGTCCCACCTCATCTATTTATTTGAGTTGGCTCTGCCACTCGTCTCTATATTTGAGTTGGATCTCCCACTCGTCTTTATATTTGAGTTGGCTCTGCCACTCTCCTTTTGTTGAGTTGACCATTGTCACTCTTCTCTTATTATGTTGGCCATTCTCACTTTTACTGAGTTGACCATTGTCACTCTTCTCTTATTATATTGGCCCTGTGTTGTCTATCTTTAAAGGCATGGGCATGTGTCTTGCTATTCCAGAACCTCCATGATTCAGTTTATATTCTTCATGATTCAGTTATATTCTTTATAAGTGCAAGTGATGTATTATGAGGTATCACAACTAATGAATCGATTATCTTATCATGGATGTAACGCATTACGGGTAGCGGCCCTCTTGGTCGGCACGTAATTCCGTGGGTTGGTTGGCATTGTGCACAATCGATGTATGTAAATCATCATACGTGTTACATCAACTTTTCGGGATTAGATATCGCAATTAGTCACTCCATGAACACATCGTGTTACGTAAATCCTCCAATCGTGTGTTGTGTTGCCTTGAGATGTTCGCATAAATTCACGTTAGCGTTGGACATGCCGGCGAATATCCGTAGTTATGGGATGCGGGTCAAGCCGGGTTTCTATGAACTATATTCCACATTGTGACGATCACTACGTATGATGAGCCGCATATACTATGCTAGGCATACATCTTATGTAGGTTGTTTGCGCATACTGATATCTCATGTATTAGTGGAGTATGAGACTTATCAGTACCCTTTACTTTATTTGTATGAATCTCTTGAATTATTGTTAATCTTGAAGGATAACCCTCACTATGAGTAGGGCATTGACCCTCTCCCAACCGTACAGATAATGCAAGTGACGTACAGATTGAAGACTTAGAGGACTACTTCCCTATAGAAGATTATCTTGAAAGACTAAGAAAGTCTCATTATTTAGTTTATACTTTCGCTGAAAACTCTGATATTGTAATAAACCTTCCATTATGAGGCCTTGATTATTCATTTTACTCTGATGATATATATAATCAATACAGTTGATTTTATTCTTGTGAATGTTACCTTCATGAATGTATCCGGATGTGATCAAACGAAAAAAAAATGGTACAATTTTCTAAAGTATCTAATTTATACATCATTAACACCCGGTTTCCTTGGGCACGAGTACAAACTCTGGTCGTGAAGGCTGTTACAGTTAGTACTCTGATTATGTATGTACGGTCAGTTTTATAAAACGGATGATCACAAGTAAGTTTTTGGAGTGATCAAGAGGTAGAACATGTATATCATTAGATTCGAGTGACTTGTTCACATGTGTAAGTTTATCATATTATAGTTTTGATGGTGGTTTAAGCATATTCATAGGTGGTGAGAAAGATGAACGGATCAGAGTCTCAATTTGATATGTGTACGATCAAATGCAGAGATCAAGTAGCTAGTTTACTATAGTCAGGTGGTCCATACTTAAAGTGGACGGTTAGATATCTTTATCTAGCAGTGAATAATTGATTGAACGGTCAGTTATGATGGACAAGTGAGAATACTTGGATATATGATGATCCTATCTCAAAATCAATGGTCAGATAGCTTGATCTATAAATGGAGATTATTCTTAATAGTCAGATTCGTGTTAGAGAATAGATGTATGGTTAAGATAGTTAGATTGGTATCGCACACATGTACATAATAAGTTAAATTTTATGGTAACACTTGAGAACTTTTAATACTTAAGTATTGAAAAGTTTTGGATGTTACAATCTCCTTTCTTGTCATGTATCTTTAAGTCAAACTCTTAAAGTGGGAGAATCCATCTCCAAAGATGGGGCTTGGCATCCTTCTTTAAGAGAAGATACTTGAGTGTTGCATTTTCGATAAAAATTATAATTTTAGATCTAATCAAGTATAACCTAAATTTATCTAGAGCAAAGACTATGGTAAGGAGTTCCTTTTCCATTGTCGAGTAATTTATCTGGGCGCCATTCAGGGTTCTACTTGTGTAGTAAATAACACATGGAATTTTATCCTTCCTTTGGCCTAATACAACCCCAACCCCATAGTCACTAGCATCACATATGACTTCAAAAGGAAGGCTCCAATTAGGTAGTTGCATGATTAGTACACTTGTCAACATACCATTTAGCTTTATAAAAGCCTCTTAACATGAGTCAGTCCACTCAAATAAGACATATTTTTAAAGAAGGTTACTCAATGGTCTAGAGATTTGACTGAAATCCTTAATGAACCTTCTATAAAATCCTGTGTGGCTTAGAAAAGAGTGAACGTCTGTATGCTTTTGAGAGTCAGAAAGTTAGCAATCAAGTCTATTTTAGCCTTGTCCACTTCAATTCCATTGGATAAAATCATATGTCCAAGGAAAATTCTCTTTTGAACTAAGAAATGACAATTTTTTCCAATTCAAAAGAAGGTTTTTCTCTTCACACCTTGTCAAAACCAAAATTAAGTGCTCAAGGCACTCATCAAATGTACTACCAAAAATAGAGAAGTCATCTATGAACACTTCCAGAAAATGCCTATCCATATCTAAAAAATACTAAGCATGTATCTCTGGAATGTCATAAGGGAATTCATAGCCCAAATGACATCCTTCGATAAGCAAAGGTGTCAATGAGGGATGTAAATGTGGTCTTCTCATGATCTTTTGGGGCTATCTCAATTTGGTTATAGCCCAAGTATTAGTCTAAGAAGCAATAGTAGGAATGACTAACTAACCTTTTTAAAAAATGGTAACGGAAAGTGGTCTTTCCTTATGATGTCATTCAACTTCATATAGTCATGCACATTCTCCAACCAGTGATAACTCTAGTTGGTACAAGTTCATGTTGGCATTGGTTATGATGGTGATTCTAAACTTCCTGGACACCACCTAAGTTGGACTCACCCATTGACTATCGAATATAGGGTAAATGATACCCACATTCAACAACTTCAACACCTCTACCTTCACCACATCCCTCATGTTTAGATTTAATTGGCGTTGTGGTTACTTCAATGTTTTGGCATTCTCCACTAGGGGTATTTGATGAGTGTAAATCAAGGATTCAATTCCCTTTAGATCTACAACAGTTCATCCTGTGACACTCTCATGAATCTTAAAAGTAACAATTAACTTGCTTTCTTGCTCATCATCCAAGTGGGAAGAAATTGCCACTGGATATGTATCTCCTTTACCTAAATAAGCGTATTTCAGCTCGGATGGCAATGGTTTTAGGTTAAGCTTTGGTGCCTTGATGCTAGACGATAAAGGCTTTGAGTCCGTGAGGGGCATTTTTTTCAAAGCATGGCCTCCACCAATTAGTTTCGAGTACATGCACAAAATCCAACAATGCGCTCATTATATCCAATATCATGCGATCATCAGAATCCATAAAGTGAGCAAGACAGGCTTCTAAGGGGTCAGAGTTGTATTCAATATATATGAGCTCATCCTCCACGAGTTTGTCGATCATGTTCACCTCATGGATCTCATCTACATCCCCTGATTGTTTGCAAAGGTTGAACACATTCACATTCAATGTCATGTTTCCAAAGGACCACTTCATCACTCAATTTTACAATTAATTATTATATTTGAAGTGGCCATAAATGGACGTTTTAAGATGACCAAAGTTTGAGTACTAGCATTAATAATTGGCTTTATGTCTAAGACAATAAATTCTACCGAGTAGTATCAACTTAGACTAACACGTCCTCCATTACCCCTCTCGGTATACGAATTGAACAATCAGCAAGTTGTAGGGTTATTTTGGTAGATTTTTATTCACCAAGCCCCAATTGTTCATACAATAAGTAAGAAATGAGGTTAACACTTGCCTCCAAGTCTAACAAGGCTTGTTCCACCACAAAGGCATTCTTTTGAACATTTAATTTACATTTAATCGTGCAAAGGGACTTAAGAAATTTGGCATAGGATGAAATTTGCTTAATCACATCCAATAAGGAAATGTTGATTTTGACTTGTTGGAAATTTTCTAAGATGTCTTGGTTCTCAGATGGGCTCTTTTATAAGATAAGGTGTTGGAGAAATTGTACATGCTATGTTGTAATTCGAGCACCCGGTATTGTCAAATTTTTTTGTGCCAAACCACTAGGAGTCAGTATCTTATCATGATAAGATGGAAATTTCACCTTTAAGTCATCATCAACTCTTCTATATTTTTAAGTTGAAGAACATTGTCAAAGATAAAACACAAGCTTAAGTACAAGAACAGAAATTCAAAGCTCAAGTTAAAGTTCAAGACCACCACCTTAAGTCTCAAGAACACAAGCACTAGCTCTTGCTCAAGTTCAAGACTACAAGGTCAAGCTTCACGTGCTTTAAGATAAACGAGTTACCGAAGCGATCGATGTTTTGATGTTTTAAACTCACATTCAAGGTATGGATGATCCTAGATTGACCATAGGTCAGGTCATATTGATTGCATATTGAATTTGGATCTTTGTATAAGTTTATAGGCTTTTCTTCGACTAGTCATGGTCTTTGTTCGGCTAGTCCAAGCATTGGCTCGACCAGTCCAGGGATTTTCTCAACCAGTTCAGTTCTTGTTAAAGATTTTTCAAATTATCTGTTGGACTCTCAACCAGTCGTGGACACTGCTCGACCAGTCGAGTGAATAGTAATTGACCAGTTGTCCAGTGCTCGACTCAAATTCCAGCAAGCTCATCCGGTCCCTCTTGACCAGTCGAGCAGGCCACTCGACTAGTCGAGCAAGCCACTCGACCAGTCGAGTAACGGATTTATCCTATCATGCCAGAATTTTTAAAATTTAATTGGTGCTTCGACGAGTCGAACCAAACCTTAGACCAGTCGAGGAAATAAAATTTCTGCCAATAAATAGAGGACATTTCTAAGAATTAATAATCAATTCCAAGTCTAATCAAGCCATCACTCTAAGAGAAGTCTCTGTAATTGTGAAGCTATTACTTATTCATTTTAGATTCTTTTAGATCTCTTTATTCAACTCTATTCTATTAAAAAGGAAATTTTGATTTACCCTTTTGAGATCAAAATCAAATCAAGCTAGCCCCAAGTTGATTTAATTTAAAAATCATTTAGACTTAGAAGCCTTTCATTTGTGAGATTGGACATTGAACATCTAAATCTACAGCGAATTGGTTCTACTGGGCTACATCATAAGAAGAATATTCAGAGAAGTATAATTTCATTTTCTGTATTTTTGGTTTGTGAGATTCAACCAGGAAAATCTCATTGTGGGGTTTTTGTTATTGTGTAAGCCCATTTGAAAAACATAATTGTGAAGGTTTTAAGGTGAACCTTGGAAAACCTTATTTCTTAGTGAAAGCCAATATCCCATGGGTGTGGATATTGAGAGTGGAGTAGTTGTGTGGCTGTTTGCGAATAGTTGGTGTATGTGTGGTGCTGAATGTTGTAATAATTTAGTTTATTTCCTTTACCTCATTCTCAATTTGAGCTTTTGATACTTACCAACATTCTAGACATCAGGTTATCCAACCATAAACCTTAGTTTTTGGTGAAAGGTTGTCCTTAGAACTCAGTTTGTATCAACCTCTCAAGACTAGTGCATTTAAGGTTGCTATTTAATTGTGTTATCTTTGTATTCTGCATTTCTTTTTTCATTTGAAATAGTCCTATTCACCCCCCCCCCCCCCCCCCCTCCTCCTCTAGGACTTAAAGCTCGGCCTTTTCAAGTGGTATCAGAGACTAATAGCTCATTCATTTAGATTCATTTCTTGAGCTAACCGATCTCGAGCTTTTAATATGTCAAATTTTGATAGCCCTCTATCTTTAGCAATTTTGATAAGTAGCCCTTGCTACTCTTCACTCTATTGAGATGGCCGTCTTCATTCTCCTTTTTATTGACTTAACCATTATCACTCCCCTCTTTGTGGAGATAGTCGTCGCTACTCTCCACTCTATCTTATCAGCCTTGTGCTACTTATTTTTATGGCTTGGGCATGTGTGGTCGCGCCCCAAACTCAAGGACCAGGCTCACAAAATTTTCGATCGCTAAATCCGGGGCCAACAGCCTCCGTAGTGCCTCATTCTCAGTTCTTGGCATCCATATACCAGGTTCCGATCCTAAGATCCTATAAGGAGGATTTTCAGCATGAATTTGTTCTCATAAGAAGCATAGCCATAAGCATAACCCAAACCCAAACAACAACATCACTACATATCCACTATAATCAAAACTTTGAGTGCAATACATAAAGGAAAATATAAGATAGATTTTAAAAACTTCAGAACTTCAGCCGCATGCTCCTGCCTTAGTGCTACTGCGTCCTAGCGTCACTTGCACTCAACGGTCATGCATAAACTTATCGAAAGCTTAGAGGGTGGTGTAAGTGTATGTGCAATATATGTACCAAGTATGCAATATCAAAGTAATGTGAAAAAATGCCGTCAAGTCCATAATCTATCAGCCATACCAAGGCTATGCAATGCAAGGCCTACATGGCCAAATGTCATATGCAAGATGCAATGCAAGCATATCTGTCCTCGGTTGGATCTACATATCAGTACAGTCCATCTCTGGAATATCACTGGGGTCTAGTATGTTCCACAATAACTGCCCCTCTCCCAGGCGCGCAGCCAAGTGAGAGTATGTAACATCCCGAAAATCGGGGGTCAAGTAAAAACTCCACTCCCGAGTTCCAGAACATCACTTATGCAACATAAATGTGTATGATTGAATGTTGTCTGTGTTAATGTATTAAACATGAGTGGGATTACGCCAAAACAGCATATCATACTCCAGAGACAGTTAAATTAACAAGCGGAAGACTGTGATACATACATATAATATATAATTGATTATAAGTCTCCAGAGTGTGAACATGTTACCAGGTTAAACATATACATGTATACCTCAAAATAGAAAGAAAGAATATACATGAGTGCTCTAAAAATATAAAATGACAAGTGTAAAGGCATCTAATCAACCTCCCTGTAATCCCGTCAATCAGAACACGCATAAAGGAGGGATCCTCCTCAGCATCATCAAGTCCAGCTCCGCCTCACAGGCCTCGCCATCATCTGCAATCACAATAGGGACTGGTAGGTGTCCGAAAACACCATCCCGTAACGTGGGAGTGAGTGATCAACTCAGTGGGATAAGAGAGCAGAGATTAGCATATTATCAAATCAATCATGCGATAATAGTAAAACAATAATTCAAACATTTCTAAATACTGTTGTTAATACAATATGACATGACATGATGGATGCCCTCACCGACACTCCCTCATACGGCACTATCTGCGTCCACGGTATGCTTGCGTACCGCTCAGTGCTCCACATCTTCCAGGCACATGCAATGTGATGTTGATATGATTACCGAGTTATTATTAGTCCTTTTCATACAACAATATTGGGAAACTAAGGTACTTTTCTTATATCAATCCCAACACAAATCCTGTCTAGGGTCGTCACTCCTAGTAATCTCATACGATGTTATATTTGTAGGTTGCTGCAAGGGCTGTCAGGGCTGTTGCTCGCACTCGTTGCACCGCTCCCCCATCACCTTATCAATACAGGCCTAATTATCCTTAAGACTGCATCAGGACTTGTCGCCCCCATGCGGTGTCAAGATAATCTCAAGGTCACTACAAAGGGCTGTCAGGGCTGTTTTTCGCACTCGTTGCTCCACTCCCCCATCACCTTATCAATGTAGGCCGACAGCAAGAATATAGTGTCCCATACCACCATAATCTGCTCAGAGTAGGGTGCTCACTGGTCACTACGGGGAGGTTTGTGGCCCCAGCGTAGGCCGACAGCTCGACCACGGTGTCCCATACCACCATGCCCGGCTCATGAGTCTTTATGGATCAAGGTACCATGGTTGACAGGGTTTTTAATGGTAAGTTCAGTACCCTAGGTTCAAGCAGTTATGACACATACATGGTGAACATACAATGGTCAGTCGGGTTACTTGACGGGCTCGACTAGTACAAGCACATCGCAAGTCGAACGACATGAAGTGCATGAAACACTTCATCTGGCCTAACCACTGCCGCCAACTCCAAACACGACTCCCGTTCATCGACGCGTCCTTCGTGGCAAAGATAAGCCAACCACGAATTTTCTCTGTTACCGACTGCCTGGACTAAGTACAGTCCTAAACATTTATGAATCTACATCAGCAATCATAGAAAGATGATAAAAATGCATTACAACCATGTGAGCATGTTAACACATGTTATAACATACAACTTAAATAAATCATCTAGCACATGCATTTCTTACTTATAATGAAATCATGCATATAGCCAACATGTAGGAAATCATTTACACCAGCATATTATTTGAGAATTCAATCTTAAACTAATTCATAACACCATTTAAGTCAATACATTCTAATACAAACATTTATACAAACACTTCGTCTACACACTTAAGTCTACATAGTGTATGTCGACTCAAAGTGCGCATTTGGGCGAATCTCTTTGCCAAACTGATTATGCACGTATTCCTAATATCCTATTGCGATAAAAACCCATGTCAATCATTTCAGCAAAATATGGATGTTTACAGTATTTCCTACAAATGACTAAAATGCCCTAAATCTCATATTTTTCGTCTGCTTACGAAACAGGAAACGGACAGCATGTTGTACATGTCAAACGGTGTTGCCGTCGATAATCTACTATTAAACGACATTGAAAGCGTTGATAACAATCAATCAAAGTGTCTAAAATTCGCACCTTTCACTTTAGATGTGTATCGTTCCGAACGGAGCGTATACGCTTCGTCTACGACGAACTGGGAACCTAATACACACGTACATCAGCTACCTTGCTATTTGAATCAACGAAATTTCCAAATCAGCAAGTGGTTAGGGTTTTCCTTACCTAGAAGTGTGTTGAAATCACCGGGAAAGTGATTGGAATACGTCGCTTAAGCACGTGCAGCAGCAACAGCAGCAGGTGGTAGGAAAATCTCTCCCACCTTCTCTCATAAACTCTCACTTTCTCTCTCACTCTTGCTAGGGTTTCTAGAAAATTCGGATGGGTGAGAGGAGTGAGGGTTTAAAGCCCTTATATAACCTAATTTCTTCTCAAATTAGGCTTGGGAACAATATTTACTTGAGGTCTAACCAATTCGGGGCTGTTCTGGTCCAAAGGAGCATTTCTGGAGGTCCCCCGGCCAAACGCGGTCGGACTTAAGCTCATGTATACTGGATCTAGCACACATCAAGTTTTCAGTCCAGCAGAGTTCACAGATCGCACGTGGCGGTCTAATTTCAGTTCAGCGGTCATCGCACCTAGATCAGGTCTACAAGTCTCATGATATGAAAGAGAAATTTTTCCTGATCCGAGGGTGTAATTTGGCTGAATTCTGACGGTCAAACGCTTAATAATAACGCGTCAAGTCACATGCCAGATTTGAATTAAAATTTCCAAATCTAACCCTCTTCTCACTCTCTTCACTCTAGGCTCAATGAAATAGCCTCTGAACGTCGGTTGGGCTTGATTTTTGAAATGATTGTCAAGTCCAACAAGGCGGTCATAATGGTCTAAGATGGTAGATATCGGACTTTCGACACGCGGTCTAGATCCAATACAAAGTTTCAAAGAGTTCCTGAAAGCAAACGGGTTTAGAGTTTGATCCAAGGTTTCAGGGTATTATAGCACCATTGATTCTACAAGTTTTGGGTCATGTAGATCGTATTTAAAGTGTTCAGGGATAATTTCACAGCTACTCCAGCGTAGCGCTAACTAACTTACGCTTAATTTCTAAAGGAATTAATCCTAAGTGATTTCTTTGGCTATGGAATTGGGTTCTGAGCGGTTACCAATGTGTTTTGGTTGAACCATTGCCTAAGGACGTCTAACCCCAGGTTGGAAAAAATCCGGGGTGTTATAGAGTAAGAGACCTCACTACCTGCCTGGCCAGTAGTCAGGAAATATCTACCTGGCTCGTCAGTAACAGACCCATTTCTGAGATGGTCAAACTCAATCTAGCAGAGCTCCCTTCACCCGGGGGAGTAAGGTCACACCCCCTTCCAACCAACCATGGCACAGTGGGAGACACGGTCTTCTCTTATTCATCACTTGGGCGCTCATGTATCCACTCGGTCTCAACGTTAGAGCATTCTTCTGGTACCATAAGGGTTCTAGGACTTTCACCCAAGGACATCCTAAGTGTCATAGTGCTAAAACTAAATATTTCTGGTGTACAATCCCACCATCCACGATATGCCTGTGGAGGCCATAGCCCTGATGTCTCTAGGGCGAATAATAATCGTATCACACAAATGCAAGATGCATGAGTCATACTATTAGTCATGCATTAGTCCTGTGCACACCACGCACTTATGTGAGGCAACTTCGTCTCACAGGGAGTCCCAAAAATAACCAGCCCAATGGCATATGTTATGATCAATCACTCCTCATAACAAACATGCAAATTATGTGCATGGGCATGTATCATGATGTTATGCTAGCATATCCAACGATGATGATGTACTCTCCTATAATCAATAAATGGTCTAGATGGCATACTCATATTAAGAATGGGCCTCATGGGTAAGTCTGACGTATATGTAACACCTTGGTTCTCAAAACCCGAGGATAATTGCTCGAGTATAAGAACCCAAGTATTACACTATGAAGTGACCAGCTTTACATCTAATCACTAGAAAATTTCATGATGTAAAACAAGATAACTACCATGTAAACTAGAATATTAAGCGTAACAATGAGAAAGTTTAATACTAGTAAATGAAAGCAACATGAAATCCCTTAGCAGGGGAATTGTTATTACAACTCAAACGAAACTTAAAATCTAAGATATGAAAGCAAGAAATCTTAATTTATCAGTCGAGCTCCAACGGCTCAACTACAACGGCATAGAGGCCCTCCTTACCTAACGCCACCTCAGTCGTCCCTGGGATCCCGTCATAGGTGTCTCCACCTGTCATCAAACCTGTATCTATTTGGTGCAACCGCACGATTGGGTGAGTGAAAACTCAGTGAGAATTTCTCTTAAGGATTCATGCATACCATGTTATTCCAAAACAAGTTAAACCAAACATAATCAACATGATGAGGATAATATGAACTTGAATGTAAATGTAAGGATGTATGAATGTAAGCTCAAGTCACAGATCTGGAGATGTACATCTAGCTATCAAAATAAAGGGTCGCCCGTGGTAATAAACTACTTGGAAAAGACCATACAGACCACTTGCGGTAGGTTAACTACCTGAAAAAGGCCATTCAGACGAGTGCGCCCAAGGATATCTCCTGGAAAAATACACGGGGTACGCCCGAGGAGAGTCTAATCCTGGAAAAGCCTCATGTAAAGAAAGAGTGCCCAAAGTGGCACAAATGCACATGCTCTGGGAGTTTAACCGAAGTAACAAGACTTACAGCAAATTAGACAGAGTGTGACTTACATTGAGCACTCAGAAAAGCTCATGTGTCATGCGTGGATGTCATGCACCATGACGCTCATACATACTCCATATGATTAACAAGATTGTTTTCATAGATGTTGTCAAAGATCACCATATATTACACATCAAAGCATGATTTCAATCATAGATTCATTTACATTTTTCTACGTCTTAATGAGAACCCATAAATGTAACATGTCAAGTACGATCAATCATTGGTAAGTTCTGGGTATGTTCCTTATAGAAAATAACACGTTACTCACAATATTCATTATACAATATGTAACATAGAATGAAATGAAATTTCATTACTCTTATCATTACTAATTGAGATATGAATGTAAAGGTTCAATTACCATCCACATTATTTTATACATATGAGATTTAAACTAAATGAAGTCTAGCACATGTAAGAAGCAACAATACAATTTATAAGATGGGTGGAAAAAAACTTCTTTACTTCATATTATACTAATAGGAAGGTACATATAGCCAAACCATTTCAAATGTAGCAAGAGAAGTATATTACTAAAATCCTATAAACATGAATTAGAGTAATATGCTTTGGAACATCCATTAGTAATTATCAATATTGACTAGATAAAAGGAAGTGAAATTAGAAATTATTCTACTCATTAGGCTTAAAACCAATTTGGATTAAAATGAATGAAAGAAGCCATGTGGGATATCCCTAACCTTGATTGAGAGTTCTTCTTGTTTTGAGATGTCTTTTAAGGTAGAATAGTTGTCAGTTGTGCTGGGATAACTGTTACAAGGCATCAGTGAGTTACGACCGAGTTGACTCGGTCAAGGTTTCTAATTAACAACTAGTTGAGTTAATTGTTAAGAGATCTACTATTTACAAGGTTAAATTAATGATCCTTTAGATCTATCACTTTCTAAATCCACCTCATATGGTTCTAATATTAAAGTCAACTTG
This sequence comes from Magnolia kwangsiensis, assembly GCA_037074715.1. Taxonomy (NCBI): domain Eukaryota; kingdom Viridiplantae; phylum Streptophyta; class Magnoliopsida; order Magnoliales; family Magnoliaceae; genus Magnolia; species Magnolia kwangsiensis. The sequence goes on along the minus strand of CM073575.1, from coordinate 54,450,505 downwards.
ACTCAGTTGGGGAAATTGGCCAAGTCAACCCATCATTGAGTGTAGAGTTGACTCAGAAGGGAAACATGGCCGAGTTAGCCCCCAACTGGGTGGTTTTAGGTTGCCCATGACAGGGCTCTTGACTGACTAGGGTGAGATGCTTCCCTGACCAACTGAGTTAGATCCCTTGAGTCAAAATTGGTTCTGAGTCACTGACTCAGTGGCCTCTCTAGTGCAAATAGTGCTTATACTCACAGCACCCGACGAACCAGAGTTCAATTTGAAGCGTCGGACTCGGCTTCAGGGAAACCGACCACTGCCATGAAGGCAGATCGGGTTTTTCACGCCAAGAGGCTGTTGAGTCACTCAACTCATAGTTAAGTTGAGTCGACAGTGAAATCAATCGATCAATGGGTGAGATCTGTCAATGGCAAGGGAAAACGAATAGGTTTACCTAATCAGAGGTTGCACTTGGACGTTGGAAGGGTCTGAATGCGATGAGCTAGCTCCAGGTTCGTCGAGATTAGGAATGAACCTCCATGACTCGGTTATGGTTGCCATTTCGAGGTGAAACGTCCTGTTACAGTAGCGGATAGGGTCCGTTACGGACTGATTTGGTATGGTTTTAGGACAAGCATGGGATTTAGTTTCGTTACCTGAATTGTGGAGGTGGATGAGAGCTGGGATTTCTGCTCCAGGTGGCCAGATATAGCAGAAGCAGCTGTTGGAAATCGGTTCCAACTGTAACCACTTACCCTCGCCTTCTTCTATCTCTCTCACAACTCTTTCCTCTCTCTCAATCTCACTTCTCTCTCTGCTCTCTCTCCAATATTCGAACGATTTAGGCCGAGTCGAGTTGTTATCGAACCAGCAACTTGCTCCTCGGTGCCCTCTCACTCTCTCCATCTTTCTCTTTCTATTTCTTTCCCTTTCTTATCTTGGGATTCGCCCTAATTCTTGGCCTTTTATAGCCACTCCGTTTCTGGAAACATCTCCTGCTAATCGCAAGGATTAGCGCGCGGTTAACACAAGTCGGCCGAGAGAACACCACATTGGGATTCTCTCAAGTCGTTGAACATGTGTATGGGCCCAAATATCATTCTCTGATGCATTTCGGGTGTGATGGGCCACACAATGGACGTCTCAAATGGGCAAATGGGTCACCCTTGCAGTAGGTGGGTTTCACAGCCAATGTGATGAAGAAGAAGGACTGATAATGGTGGTTTTGCAATGGTCTACTGATCGGCTGATCTGGTGTGTCCAAACGGCTTGGATGCTATCCAGGAGGCTTGTGTGGCCCATGCAACGGTGAATAAGGACTGTTGGTTATGGCCCTAATCTAAGAAGCCGGAGACGCGAGCGGGTGCGGCGTCTCTCCAAAATCTCGACTCTTCTTATGAGATTTTGAATAGCCCTAACACGGACGGCCAGGATTTGCCCTAGGGAAGCTCCCAGAAATTGGAGAAGGGCGAAGATCGACCTTACCCGAAATGGAAACTTTCTTCCACCTTTTAGTCGCGTAGGGATCCATATTTGGAAATCATAGGGCTGATGTGGACGTTTTCTGCATGCGTGGATGGAGTCTGCCGACACCGAACAGTCGAATTTGCAAGTGTGATAGCGTATGTAGCTCTACTTGCCTCGTCAGCAAGCCACCTCACGCAATACATGCCCGGTCGCTGCTCGAGTTTATGGTTGTGGTTTCTAACAAAGGATCCGACTGTGGTTATGGTCGGTGGGTACTACATGTCATGATGGATGGTTTAGATCAGGCTATCCGATCACGGATGTGGGCCACAGATCATGGCATCAATGGAAGTTTATGCACGTCCATTTTATGCCAATGATTGCAAGCACGTGCGTACCTTCCAATGCGCGGGGAAGATAGGATTTTAGATGGATTTGAGGGCCATGTATAATGGACACTCGGATCGCCATGATGATCACTCATGATGGGCCATATTTTCAAATATGGGTCCCTCTTTTTTGACAAGAAGAAACGAAAGAGAGTATTTCTCTCTGTTCATGAAAGTTACGAGTCAACCCCAGTTTGATCGGGGTTGCCTTCTGGTGTACGTCGGGTGGGTGCGGGGTGTGCACATGCACGCCCGAAGTGGGGTCCCCAGAGATTTTCTTAGTAAATCCACTCCATTCATTTGCCTAGTCAGCTTGATTTAGGACCCATCCCAAAGGATGAAGCAAATCCAAGGCTCAAGCGACCATAAAACATCCTTTATGTACTATAAAAAGTGCTTTCCAGCTATACAACTATCGGATCAACTCACTGTTAATCATCAACAATCTATAAGGGTCCTAAACTAGTCTAAGTGCATCGAACGATGAATATTACCCTTTAATAAATGGATTCACATGACTTGGTACTAGATCATTGAAGGGAATGCCAGACCTGATATACGATGGATTTGATGATCAATGATTGATAACGAATGGCTTGATTTGCGTCTAACATGGTTCAATGGTTGACCAAGTATTAATGGAAAATTGGAAGGCTCGAGGGATGGGTGGAGATTACTCATAGCGGTCTGATTCAGGCTAGAATGAAGGCGAACTTATAAACAAATGATAACACGAATGCTGAAAAGTATGGGGTGTTACAGTATATAACAAGGGGAAGGGCCTAAGTACAAAGAGTGGGCTTCCTCACCCTCTTCATCATGTAGTAAACTGGGTTTCCTATAGGGCCCAATAAGCACAAGATGGGCTATATGGCTTGAACCAATCTACAAGGCATGGTGGAAGCACCATCAATAACAAGGGCCCAACAGTTTGGGTTAGCCCAAAGAGAAGATGAGAATGGGCCTAACAATAGGCCCTAGGGAGGTTTACAACATGGACATTTAATCAGTATTGCCTCCTAGAATGCAGCCCATTATAGAAACTATCTCACAATGGGGCTCATGGCCCTTACAATAGCTAGAAAATAAATGGGCAACATACACATTATTCATACATCATGGTGGGTTACATGGGGTAGCCCATAGCCCAGAAAATAAATGGCCAGGGAAGACATACAGCACATGCATCCTAGTGGGCCTCATGGGGCAGCCCATATATTCTATAAAATGGCTGGGCAAGGTGTATAACACATATATCATAGTGGGCTTACAAATAGACCACAAAGTCCAGCACAATAGATGGGTAGCTCATGCATTAAAATGGGCTCTGAGACTGGACGTCCAGCTCATCTGGGCCTGCTACATGTCCAGAAACCTGGACAGTCTGATCCTTAATCCATTTAGATGGAAGGTGGGCCTTATAAGGCGCTAGTGGGGCCCATGGTCTCAAAAAATAGATGCTTACTGTGTATGCATTACACCTTCAACCTGGTGGGCCTCACAGCCTCATAATGTACAACTACATACAATAATATAGGGCCTTTGTTGGACGTCCAACCCTACCAACTTCCTGACCCACTGGGGTCTAGTAGGTGATCAATTTGGATGGAATACATAGCTCACGGTGGCCCATATATATCACAGTGGGCCCCACCAGATGAATGGCATGAATACAACACATCAAAGTGGGCCTGCTACTGGACAGCTAGTCCAGCAGCATCCCAACACTACTAGACAATCCAAAATGCCTGGACAGCCTAGGTATCATATAAACAAGGTGAGACCCACTTGAAGGCATCCCACCAGAGGGTGGGCCCCATCCAGGTGGGCCATCAAAATGGAGAATGGTGTGGATAACATACAACATCAAGGTGGCCCCTGCAGCTCTGATGGCGAACCCTGCTGGATGATCTGAAATGGGGCCCAACCCTAAATGATCTGAAAATGTATGGATGGTGTGGTTGCAGACCACATACAACAAGGTGGGGTCCATATGAGTGTGGCTCACTAGTGTTCGAATCAAAATGCTAATATTGTTTTTCACATGTTGTGGTTACTGTTAGACAGTAATCTGTCCAGCAGAATGTCGTCCATCTGGCCCATTGTTTGGACGTTCAGGGACGAGACGGTGGAGATAAAACCTATACATCATGAGAAGGTCCATAAGGGTGAGCCACACGGCTGGGGATCAAGCCGACATTGGTGTTTTCCCCCCATCCAAGCCAGCCCAAAAAGGGCAGTGTCAAGCCTGTGCCCTAATGTCATTCCATTCCTTAGGATCTCACAATCCTCTCTGTCGAATTTTGTTAACCTGTGACTTGTAGATAGCATTTGCAAGTGACCCTAAGTTGCGTCCTGTAGATCCAAGTCGACTCAACCCAAGACCTGTATCATTATGACTGCGTCGTCATCGTGATTCCAATGCCGCATCTCGTGCGCCAATACGACGCTTAGAGTGAGAGTTATGGCTCACACATCATTATAGCTATGGACCACATATTGCGGGGCCATTTCAGTTAGTGCATATCCCTAGACAATCATTAGGATGATATCATCCTAGGATACTAGCCTAGGTATGACATCACACTATTCTAGTAGCCTCCAAGCATGCTAGCAAGCATGCCTTGTAATGATGCAAGCATGTCAACCCTTTCCCAAGAGCAATCATTGCCTAGCCTAGCTACCTCTCCTCTTTCTCTTATCTCTCTCACTCCCTCTTTTCCTTTTCATTCTTCCCTTGCTAGAGAGCTTAGACATCCTAAGTAACCTCCATTTTTCTAGCCCCATTACAGCCCAAGATCTCTCAATCCAACCATCCCAAGCCCATCACAACCATTAAAACCTTTCTTTCAGAGCAATAGAACTTAAGGGTGGAAGAAGGAGGAGATTTGAGGTGGGTGCCATGTCTAGGAGTAGATCTTCTATTTTCTTCCTTAGATCTTTGATTTTCTTACATGGGAGCATGTAGGACCAACCAATCAATGGTGGAGATCCTACTTGACCCCTTGGGTGTGGCCAATGGCCCACCCTTGTTGTATGCATGAGCCATGATGGGGCCATTCTCCATGGACCCCATCATGATGTTTCATTTAATCCATGGCTTTCATGGGTCATCTAGACCCTGATTTCATGGTGAGGATGGTATCCCCACATCAGATTTTTAGATGTAAGGCCCATGCATGCATGGAGCCCATGATGTATGGTTTAGATTTGTTTGGAGGGGCTCATAATGGCGGAGTCGCCTCCCATGACCGATCTGCCTCTCTCTCTCTCTCTCTCTCTCTCTCTCTCTCTCTCTCTCTCTCTCTCTCTACTCTTCATTTTCCTCTAATGGGCATGGTCCACCCGGCAGGACGCCTAAACCGTCCAACAAGGTGGGATGTTCTTGTTGTCCATTTCTAGACATTGGACGGCCCACCTCGATGTTCATTTTAACATGAAAGGAGTTACGCGATTAGTGGTCTGGTCTAGGGTCTATGGGGCCCACTAAGGTAGGCCATACCATGATTTATCTAATGTATTTTCCCCTGTCCAGCCATCTTATGGACTATGATGTGCAGCAACACCTTGCTCTCCATTTTACCAGGCCCACTTGTTGGTCATCTAGAAGGGATAAATCTATGTCTTTCAAATTAATCTTCTCTCTGTTATTGGGTGGTCCATTGATGTGTGGACCCCACCTTGATGTATGATGAACCCTCTATGCCCAACCCTTGATGGAGTGCCCATGGAGTAGGCCCAAGGGGCCTGGACAATCCAGATTTCTAGACCGTCCAGCAGTCCAACATGCAGTAAAATTACAAATTTCAACTTGGTTTTAGGGATGGTGGGCCACTCATGTGGACCCCACCTTGTTGTGCATTTATGGGTGTATATTATCCACCCATTTCCCCCTGATTAGGCAGGCCTAGGCCCACTCCAAGGGAAGAATAATTCAGAGACAATAGCCTATTTTCAGCAACATTTTTATTTTCAACATCTTATTGTCCAGTATTTTTGTTATCCTTGTGCATGTGTTTATGGCTCCCCATTTACCTCCATTGTGGCTCACCTTATTGAGACCCGCCTTAAACATTTGTGGGGTATCCAGGTTGTCCATCTTTGGGACACCTTAGCTTGGCCAGCAACCCACCTGTTGGACACCCTAACTAGGCCAACATCCAACAGGAAGGGCCAACCATCCCCCTCCTTTGTGGCCCACCTTGATGATGTGTTACATCCCAACCGTCCTCCATTTTGTGTGGCCCACCTGGATGTGGCTCACCCCTGGTGGGACGTCCAAAGTTGGGGCCCACCTTGTATGCATTTATCCAAGCTGTCTAGGCCCTTATGGACCTCCCAGGCTAGTTGGGGCACTACTGGACTTACAATCCAGCAGTAGGCTCACCCTGTTTTATGTGTTGTATCCATGTGTTCATCTAGTGGGGCCCACTATAATATTTAAGGGACACCATGAAGTAATTGTTTTACCTAGATAACCTATTTATTGGGCCCCAGTAAGCCCAGAGAGCTAGGTGGGCCGGATGTCCAGTAAAGGCTCGAATTTTCTGCATGTAGTTGATTGTTTGAAGTTATGAGGCCCACCAGATTGGAGGTGTTTTATATACTCTCTATGCCTATGTTTTTATGAGATTGTGGGCCCTGTTTATGCCTTATACGACCCACTAACCATCTGGTTGTATGAGGATCTTGTTGTCTAGATTTTGGATGTCTAGGTAGGCCCAAATGGGTTGAACGTCCAGCCTTAGTGCCTTTCCATATACTAGTGTTGCCCATCCATTGTGTTGGGCCTTATGGGCTGATTGTAAGCTCAATATGATGTATGTGATTAAATCCTTGCTGCTCATCCAATTTGCCCAGTTTTGGGCTAACTTATAAGGCACACATTGGTGGATGTTGGATGCACTTTAGCTATTTATTTTGGAGCGTATGGGCTGTTCATGAGGCCCACCATAATGTATGCATTGTATGTTTTCTTTGACATGATATTGTTTGGGTCATGGGCTGCCCCATTTATAGTCCAAGTTGATGTATGTGGGTAATGGGCCATTTCTTGAGGCCCACCATGTGGTATGAGATGTTATGAATGCTGATCATTTATTTTCCAAGTAGTATTCAGGTCATGGGCCCCATTATAAGTTAGATTTCATGAGGGCCACATTCTAGGGGATACTGGTGGTTAAATGTCCACATTGTGAACCTCCCTAGGGCCCATTATTAGGCCCATTCTCATCCATTTGGACCCTCATAGTGATACCCATCTAGCTTTAGTGGACTAACCCAAACCGTTGGGCCCCCATTATGGATTATGCATCCACCATGCCTTGTAGATAAGTCCAAGGTCATTTAGCCCATCTTGTGCTCATTGGGCCCATAGAAAGCCTAGTTTATTATGAGATGGAGCGGGTGAGGAAGCCCATCTCTTGTTCTTAGGCCCATACTTGATTTGAGTAGGCCATCTAGGCCCATCTTTTTTATGAGGAGAGTACATCATCATCGTATAACATGCTTAGTATAACTTCATGATTTATGCCCAAGTGCATCATACGTAGGCTGATATGAGGAGTGGTTGATCATAGCATATGTCATTGGGAAAACTATTTATGGGACTCCCTGAGAGACAAAGTTTCCCCACATAATCACATGGTACATACAGGATTGATGCATGACTGGATAGTATGACCCATGCATCTTGCATTTATGTGATGAGATCACTATATGCCCTAATGATATCAAGGTTGTGGCCTCCGCAGGCATAGCATGGATGGCAGGATTGGATACCAGAAATACTTGTTACTAGCATTGGCACGCTATGGATGTCCCTATATGAAAGTCCTAGAACCCTTATGGTACCAAGAGGATGTTCCAACATCAAGACTAAGTGGATACATGAGTGCACGAGGATCGTATACCGGTATACCGCGTCTCCCACTTTATCGTAATCGATTAGAAGGGGGTATAACCTTACCCACCCGAGAAAGGGGGTAATGTTAGGCTGAGTTTAACCAGCTTGCGGAATGGGTCCGCATCGATAAGCCAGGTTGATATTGGCATGTGGATAGTGAGGTCTCTTTCACTTACCCAGTTATGCACTTAGATGGGGTGGCAAGCTGGCGTAGAGTGTACTATACCCCAGTGATATTCCAGAGAGGAACTGTACTGATATGTGGATCCAGCTGAGGACTAGTATGCTTACATACTTACATTGCATCTTACATATGACATTTGGCCATATAGGCCTTGCATCGCATAGCCTTGGTATGGCTGATAGCATTCATGGACTTGCTAGCATTTACACATAGCACTCATGAACTTGCTAGTATTTCCACATTACTCTGATATTACATACCTTGGTACATATATTATGCACACACTTACACCACCATCTGAGCTTCCTGTAAGCTTATGCACGATAGATGCATGTAAGTGATGCTAGAATGCAGTCAAGTTAAGGTAAGAGCATGCATCTGAGCTTTTGGAGTTTCTGATATCTATCTTATATTTCCCCTTCATGCCTTGTACTCAAAGTTTTTTATTATAGTGGATGTGTGGTGATGTTGTTGGTTATTGTTTGTGGGTTATGCTTATGGCTATACTTCTTATGAAACAAATTTATGTTGAAAATCCTCCTAGGATCCCAGGATCAGAACCTAGTATATGGGTGTCAGGAGCCAAGAATGGGATACCACGGAGGCTGTCGGCACCAGATTTGGAGATTGGGAATTTGTGAGCCTAGTTTTCGAATCTGGAGCATGACAAGAGTTGGTATCAGAGCATAACTTGGGAAAACTAAGGACCACATCACATATTTACTATGAGCTTAGGACGAGTAAGTCCCAAGTGCGTAACCTCCCGATTCAGTTCCCTATACTAACAACCCTTAATAGGTCATTTGTTCCTTTCTGTAGGACATGACGCCTAAGAGGGTGACCCAAGCTACTCCCGCTCCACCACCCACAGTTCTCGTTCCCCACTTGAGCCTCGTGTTCCCATGCCCGAGACTCCTGCAAACCCTACGCCCCCATCCGAGACTAGTGCCGCCCCTACTATGTCAGTTAGTGCCGATCAATTACAGCAGATGCTACAGGCTATGACAGCCTCCCTCCATGGGTAGGGCGAGTGCCCTGCTGAGACCCCAGATCAGGCAGAGTAGGAGCACGCAAGCGCCCTATTGTGAGATTTTCTTCGGTTCGATCCCCTGTGATTCTAAGTAGAGCCCAATTCGACTGTGGCCTAAAGATGGTGTTCCCAGGTGGAGAAGATGTTTAAGACCATGAGATGTACAACCCAGCAGTAGGTCCCATTAGTAGTATATTTGCTCGAGAGTGAGGCTGAACAATAGCGGGCCTTCGTCACCCATGCTATAGATCATTTGGACATGGGAGGACCTCATATACCAGTTTGACCGGAAGTTCCTCCCAAACCATATTCGTCAACAGCGTGCACTGGAGTTCAAGACTCTAGTGCAAGGGGATATGTTTGTAGCTCAGTACAAGGCCCATTTTATCGCACTGTCGAGGTTTACACCATATTTAGAGGTAGGCATCGAGTCGAGGTGGGCCAAGCTCAGCTCGACTTGTCCATGCTATACTTGAGTTCGAGCTCTAACTCAGCCTCAAGCTCAACATTGAAGCTTAGCTTGTTTGCCAAAGCTGTGGAGTCGAGTTCAAGTTGAGCTAATGGTTCAAGTCGAGCTTGAGTTTGTTCCCTCGAGTCGGGTTTCGTACAAATGATTTGAAAATGCAGATTGTGGATTTTGTATGTTCTATATAAAGATGTAGAAAAACATGGCATTCCACAAATGTATGTGAAAAATGCTTAAGGTGCGATAGGTCTTCATGAATGGTTGAAAAAGGCAAAGATGGTTATTGAATAAATGGATGAAAAATAAGAGCCTGATATGGGTTTTGTATGAATGGTTGAAAAATGCCGAACAATATGTTGATTTTCTTATGCATTGTTAGAAAATACAAAAGCATATTTGAGTTTCAGGACTCAAAAATAGGGGAATGCAGATCGCGGGATCTACATTCCAGTGGCCCGGAAGTAGGCAGGGTAGATTCGCATTCTCTTTTTTTTTAAAAGAAAATGCAACCAAATTAAAGAGCCTTTTAACTTTCAGCTCAAAAAGTACACGTTTCAGACCACTCAACTACAAAAAGCAAAGACCGAGAATCTGACCCACATCTCGAAAATTCCAAAACTTGATAAAAAAGGGAGGCTAGGGTTGGGTCGGGTTGCTTTTTTTTAAAACTTTTATATATATATATATATATATATATATATATATATATATATATATATATATATATATATATATATATATATATATATATATATATATATATATATATATATAATATACTTATTAATCGAGTCGAGTCAAGCTCGAGTTTAAGTTTCGAGCCAAGTCGAGTCGAGTTGATATGCCTCATGTTTGAACTCGGCTCAAACTCAACTCAAGCTTCTAAAAATTAGCCTGACTCATCCCAAATCGGCCATTCAAGCAGAGTCAATCCAAGTTAACTCGAGCTGAGTCGATCAAGTTTTTCGAGCTGACTCGTGAATAGCCATAACCGTATTTGGTTGATGATGAGGGGCAGAAAGACCGTCGTTTTGAGAACGTCTTACGTTATGACCTCAGGGGTTGTGTTGTTGGCCATGTGCTTTAGACCTTTGACAGGAGTGTGCGACTGAGCTTTTGGAGTTTTTGATATTTATCTTGTATTTTTCCTCCATGCCTTGTACTCAAAGTTTTTTATTATAGTGGATATGTGATGATGTTGTTGGTTGTTGTTTATGGGTTATGCTTATGGGTATGCTTCTTATGAAACAAATTTATATTGAAAATCCTCCTTTTAGGATTCCAGGATTGAAACCTGGTCTATGGGTGCCATGAGCCATGAATGGGGTACTACGGAGGCTAGCGACGCCGGATTCGGTGATTGGTAATTTGTGAGCCTAGTTTCCGAGTCTGGGGTGTGACGGGCAGCAAGGTGGCCTTGGGCGATCCAACAAGGTTGTCCCACTTGTGGATAGCATGGATATCACATATATATTCATCAATGGCGGGCCATTAAACGAGGGAAAGAGAGAGAGAGAGAGAGAGAGAGAGAGAGAGAGAGAGAGAGAGAGAGAGACGGCTAGTGGAGGGGCTCCACCACTACTAGCCCCCTTAAGATGATCAAACATACATCAAGAAAGGTCCCATTCATGTGTGGGCCCTTAAATTAGCAATTAAAGGTGGGAATGCCATCCCCACCACAAAATTAATGGGTCTAGATGACACTATCAAGCTAAATATCAAAGAAACATCGTGATGGGGTCCATGGAGAATGGCCCCATCATGGCACTTACACGCAAACTAAGGTGGGCCATTGGCCACACTTAGAGGTCAAGATAGGATCCCCACCATTGATTGGTGGGTCCCACTTGCCTTATTCTAGAAAATAAGAAGATCTAGTCCTAGAATACACCCACCTTTCCTACTTCTTCTTCCCTTACATGCTCAAGCTTTTATGGAGCTCCTTCAATGGTGGAGATGGGATTTAGAGGGTTGGATTGGGAGGGATCTAGCTAGAAAGGGGCTGGAGTGGATGGGTCTCTCATGGATGTCCAAGGCTTCGCTTGTTGTAAAATGAGGAAGATGAGAGGGAGAGAGAGAGGTGTATGCAAGTAATCATGAGTTTGTAAGGTCATCATTGCATTGTAAGGCAATTATGGAGGGTATAAGAGAGCATGGCATGCTAGTCATTATTGCTAGCAAGCATTGGGGGGGAGAGGGGGGCCTAGGGTGATGTCATCCTAAGCTAGGTAGCCTAGGATTATGTCATCCTCATGATGGCTCAGGTAGAGAATCTACTTTATCTGGAATGTTGTGGCCCTGCAATGCGCAGTCTGTGGCTAAGATTATGCGTGGGTCATATCACCTAGTCTGGGTATCGCATTGGCGCACCAGACACGGCATTGGAACCACAATGACAGCGCGGTCACAATGGCATAAGTCTCGAGTTGAATCGACTTGGATTCACAGGATGTACTTAAGGTCACTCGCAAACACTCTCTATAGGTTACAGGTCCCGGAATTCAACTAGGAGGATCGCGGGATCCTAAGGAACGGTGAGATACTAAGACATGGGCCTTACATGTATCTTGATATTCCTGAACTCCCATAATTTAATGGATTTCTCTCCTGGGTGCAAATACTACGTTGGAAATCCCTCTTCTACCGATCGAATATATATTGTGGACATAATGCGTTTTCGGTAGTGGCCCCTGAGGTGACACATAATTTCATGTTTCATGGGTAGTCATGATGCACAAATCGATGTAAGTAATTCACAATGTATGTTACATCACTTCGGGAATTGGATGTAGTAAATAGTCGCTCCATGAATAAATTATGTCACGTAATTCATTTAGTCATGTGTTGTGTCTGTCTTAAGGTAACCGCATAAATCCATGTTAAATGTAGGACACTCCAGTAAATATCTGTAGTATGGGATGCCGAGGAAGTCGAATAACTCACTCTAATCATATTCCACATTGTAGTGATCGCTATGTGTGATAAACTACATATACTTTGCTAGGCATGCATCTCATGTAGATTACTTGTGTATATTGATACCTCTAGTAGTTGTGGAGTATGGGACAAATCAGAACCTCTATATTGCTTTTATAAATCTCTTAAATTACTATTAATCTTAAAGGATAACCATCACTATAAGTAGGGCATTGACCCTCTCCCAACCATACAAATGATGCAAGTGATGTACATCTTGAAGATATAGAGGACCATCTCCCTATAGAAGAATATAATGAAAGAATATAAAGATAGTTTTATTATTTAGTTTTATACTTCTGCTACGAACTCAATTAATATGATAAGCTTCCATTGAGAAGGCATTTGATTATTTATTGAATTTCTTCACTCTGATGAAATAATCAAACTAGTCAATTTTATTCTTATGAATGTTACCTCCATGATTATATTCGGATGCGATTAAAAAATAAATAAATAGGGTGCGATTTCTAAAGCATCCAAGTTTTACATTATTAACACAGTTTTCTCAGGCACGAGTATAAACTCTGACTGTGAAAATTCGAGATGTTACAATTGGTATCAGAGCATGAGAATGAGATTAACTGTGCCTGAGGGAGTGGACCACCATAAACTTTACACTATTATGACATATATGAATTAGATACATATATTCAATTGAATTCTCAAAGAAATATGAAGTTGAAAAATTAGAAACCCACATTCAGGTTCCCCATTGGACACATAAGGTTAGACATGAAATTTAAAAACTATTAATTTAGTTACTCCCATAATAAATCCCTGAAATTCCCAATAAACTTGATCTGAACTAAAGGTCATCCTTAAATAAGATCACATGTAAGAAGGACAAGTTTCTCTTATCAGAATAGAGACTTTGTAATTTATTCTAGGGCTTTTTACTATTTCAATGAAATTTTGACATGCTGTGAAATCTCCACCAATTGTGGTAATAAGATACATCAGAAAATTTTAAAAAATTTTCAATAGATCTCTTAGCTCTTGTAACATCCCAAAAATTCACGGCCAGAGTTTATACTCGTGCCCGAGAAAATCGGGTATTAATAATGTATAAATTGGATGCTTTAAAAATCACACCTTTTTTTTTCATTTGTATCACATCTAGATACATTCATGAAGGTAACATTCACAAGAATAAAATCAACTGTATTGATTATATTTCATCAGAATAAAAATAATAATCAAATGTCCTCGTAATGGAATCTTATTACATTTATCGAGTTTGCAGCGGAAGTATAAAAATAAATCATAAAACTATCTTCTTATTCTTTCAGTATAATCTTCCAAAGGATAATTGTTCACTAGGTCTTCAATTTGTACGTCACCTGCATAATTTGTATGGTTGGGAGAGGGTCAATGCCCTACTCATAGTGATGGTTATCCTTTAAGATTAACAATAATTCAAGAGATTCATAAAAGTAACATAAGAGTTCTGATATGTCTCATACTCCACTAATACATGAGATATCAGTATGCGTAAACAACCTACATGAGATGCATGCCTTGCATAGTATGTGCGAATCATCATATGTAGTGATTATCACAATGTGGAACATAATTTATAGAAAATTCGACTTGGCCTGTATCCTATAACTACGGATATTCGCCGGCATGGCCAACACTAACGTGGATTAACGTGAACATCTCAAGGTAACAAAACACGCGGTTGAGGGATTTACATAACACGATGTGTTCATGGAGCGACTATTTACGACATCCAATCTTTAAAAAGTGACGATTTACTTATATCGATTGTGCACCACGCCAACTAACCCATAGAATTACGTGCCGACCAAGAGGATCGCTACCCGTAACGCATTACGTCCATGATAAATATTGAATCACTAGTTGTGATACCTCTTAACACATCACTTACACTTATAGAGAATATAAATTGAATCACGGAGGTTCTAGAATATCAAGACACATGCCCAAGCCTTAAAGATGAAAACACGAGGCCAATATAGTAAAGAGAAGAGTGACAATGGTCAACTCAAACAGTGGAAATGACCAACATAACAAATAAGAGAGTGACAATAGTAAACTCAATAAAAGAAGAGTAACAATGGCTAACTCAATAAATAGAAGAGCGATAATGGCCGATTTAATAATAAGAAGAATGACAATGACCAACTTATTAAAGGAAGAGTAACAATGACTAACTCAATAAAAGAAGACTAGCAATGGCTAACTCAACAAATAGAAGAGCAGCAACGGCCGATTCAATAATAAAGAGAGTGGCAATGGCCAACTCAATAAAGAGACGAGTAGCAGAGCTAACTCAAATAAAGAGACGAGTGGCAGGGTCAACTCAATAAATTTAATAAGGTAAGTGCAAGACTTGTATCCATGGCCCCACATAAATTTAGAAAGATCACTTGTAATCACCATTATATTGTAAGCCAAAGGCAAATAATTAATGGTAAAACATATAATTGTAGGGAAAATTTAAAGGCATGTAAAATGTAAGATAAAATAACATGAAGGCATGTAAAAGGCAGGATAAATATAACAACTCAAATTGATGTAAGCTTAAAGGATAAAACCCTCACCCTAAGGATTTGAACAGATCTTGGAAAGGGGAGGGAAATTGGTTAGCATGACTTCCTCTTTCTTTTCTTTGCCTTTCCTTTCTTTCTTTCTTTTCCTCTCTTTCTCTTTTCCTTTCCTTTCTTTTCTTTCCTTTCTTTTCTTTCCTTTCCTTCCCTTCATTTTCTCCTTGCTATTACGACCAGCACCCTGCTGAACACTGCTCTCTCTCTCTCTCTCTCTCTCTCTCTCTCTCTCTCTCTCTCTCTCTCTCTCTCTCTCTCTCTCTCTCTCTCTCTTTCATGTCTCTTTTCTTCTCTCTTATGATGCTCTTAAAATGGTGGGGTGGAAGGTCCCTTTTATAGCTTTCTCGAAGCCAAATATCTCATGCGTAACACCTCTGACGCAGCAAGGATGCTTGTAAACTTCCCTGCACAATAGCGCGTGCGTAACCAACAAGTTAGGATTGCTACCCAATTGTAATCGCACTCATGTTCATCCACATACAGGGTCAGCGTACCTTTGGTCAGTTTTGGTTGGCCAATAAGGTGGACGGTTCAGATCTCCACGTAGACCAGTTGTGGTGGCCCACAACATCTCCAAACAGATGTCGTTTGTTTAGTTGCAAAAGGATCCAGTTTCGACTCTTTGTTGGGGTCGATGGGGCCCACTTGTGATGATCTTTAAATAGATCTGGATCGTTCATTGGCTTCGTGTCGATCTAGGCCACAAGTCGAGATTTGGATTAGATCCAAGTTTTGGGTGGGCCACACTACTAGTTAAGGCAATATTGCCCATACATGCCGTAGCTAGCTTGTGTGTGTGCACGGGTGTACCTGTCGGTAAGGTTTTAGCCAAAATCACCTCCTAGACACGATGGACGGTCCTGATCTTCCATGTGGACGATGATGGTAGCCCACAGTAATCTCAAATGGGTTGTCCATTCGTTGCACGCGGAAGAAATCCTCCATCTTCGAGATTCCTCGGGTCAAACCCAATTTAACTGCATTGTTAAGGTTGGTGTGCTGCGGGTGCACCACTCCTGGTGCATGCACAACACCCATGTGGGGCCCACAATGGCATCTTCTAAGGAATCCATTCCGTCCATCCACTTTTCCATCTAATTTAAGGGGTTGTGCCCAAAATTGAGGGATATCCAAAGATCAAATGGGCTATACTACATGAACTAGTGTGTATTATGGTTTCCACCATTTTTACCTTTCCAGGCCCTTTAGTGATGTTTATTTGTCATCCAACCTGTCCATAAGATCATATAGACTTAGATGAAGGGAAATATCTTACTATGACTCCCCATGACCTTTTATGGCTGTCAAAATCAACAGTTAAGGGTTGATCTGTCAATTAGGTCACTTTTATAATGACTTAAGGGTTGAAATCCGGCGTGTATGACTAATTCATGATATAAAGGCATGGTACGAAATTTCGCATCAAACGGATTGTGGGAACCATGTAATTTGGAACTAGGGGTCTAGGTGAAGGCATATTCGTAATTATTGTTAATCTAAGAGTTTTGCAAAATCTAATGGTTATACATGGTTGTGGCCATGTTTCTAAGTAATTCTTATTAAAGAACTTATTGTCCAAATCCTTATAAATGAAGGATCATACATTGATTTAGTTCAAGGGAATGTACATGTACTAATCCACGTGATTAACGGTCAGATGACTTAATTTATAGATGACAATTATTCTCAAGGGTTAGGTTCGCTAATTTACTTAAGGGAAGTACATAAGTCAAGTCTCATGATGGATAGTCTAGTCTTTAAAATCAATGGTCAGATGACTTGATTTATGAATGGAGATCATTCCCAATGGTTAGATTTGGGTCAGGGAATAGATGTAAGGTTAGGGTAGTTAGATTTGTATCCTACACGTACATATAAGTTAATTTCTTGGTAGCGCTCGAGAACTTTCAATACTCGGGTATTGAAATGTTCGGGGCATTATAGTTCTCCATCAGCCTTCCTCTAAAATTTCTGCTCGAATGGGTACGTATAAAATTCCATAAAAATCCGACAGTAGCACAAATTAATAAAAATCGCTGCTGGACAACAAGCTTTTATACACCTTACAAGGGTGAAATACCCCCAAACCATCGAATTTTACCTCGTGAATTTTTCTGGAGCTTGAAGAATAAGTCAGGAGCTTAAGCTCTAAATTTCGAGAGAATTGAACATATGGATCGGGAGTTAAAATTCTTGGAGTGACAAATTGTTAATGTAAAATGATTTTAGACATTTACAAATATGATACTAAAGCTTAGGTTTATCAATGAATGGATGATTGGCCTATCCATTGTCGTCTAGTCCGGTAAAGTTATCTGGCTCTCGGGAAAAAATAAAAATTTGTTTCCATGGATATAAAGTGAGCGAGACCACAGAATTACAAACTATATTCAGACGAGGCACGAGCGTTTAATCCAAATACCAAATCTTGAGGTCAAGATTTTCTTTTAAGGAGGGTAGGCTATAGTATCTCAATTCACGTAGCTAATATACGCACACCTAAACATCTATTTATATCTAACTTATGAGTAGTACATAGAAAAACATAAGCCTAATGAGTCAGTGAGGATGATAGAAGCATATCAAAATTCATCTTGTCATGCCCTAAACTTGGAAACCGGGCTCACAGAATTTCTGATCACCGAATTCGGTGCTAGCAGCCTCTGTAGTATCCCATTCTCGGCTTCTAACACTCATACGCCAGATTCCAATCCTGAGCCCGTACAAGGAGGATTTTCAGTGTGAATTTATTTTTCTGTAAAGTAGCATAACCACAAGCATAACTGAGTCACAAATGAAAAATCAACACCATATATCCACTAATATAAACATTCAAGTACAATGTTGAAAAAAAAATACATAAATAACAAAATCTCCAAAGTGATCTGCCATAAGCTCCTACCTCAATGCTGCTGCGACCTAACGTCACCTGCATAGAACAATCGTGCATAAGCTTATAAAAAGCTTAGAGGGTGGTGTAAGTGTGTGCGTAAGATAAGTGTCAAGCACACAAATATCAGAGTAAGTGGAAATAACGACAAATTCATAAGTCATACAATATCAGAGCATGCAATACAAATCGACTATGCAAATGCAGAGTTATAGAGAGACAAATATCAAATGTCGAGGATGCAATGCAATATACAATTCCTGACGAACCATGATTACCACCAGCCTCATTTAGGCCATATAAATGCAAAAATATAGCAACTCAAATGCCGCGGATGTAATGCAATATGCAGATCCTAGCAAGTCTATATGTAACAGCCCGGTTCTTGAAACCCGAGTACACTACTCGTGTTCCAAAAACCCGAGCGTTAACCTTTGAAAACACTCAAATTTCAGTTCATTTTTTTTCTTTTTATCAGAGTTAATAGTCTAGCAGATTATGAGCAATTTGAATATAAGAGGGAGTTCAAATATACTTAACCAAGATTTCAAGTGGTTACCCAAAAACTTATACAAACCAATGTCTTAACCTTTACAAACATAACAATATAAATTGAATATAAATAAAATCAGGAATGGAGAGTCGCAAGATCATTTGGCTCCTCTCATTCCACATGGACACCGACATACGCATCCTTTGCGTCTCCTGCACACTAAATACGGTTCAATAGTGTCAATGATAATCCAGTGAGGTATAACTCTCAAGATTTATCGCAGCATCAAGATAATTAAGCATAGTTATTAGAGACAGTACATAACAAATAATACACAATAATTATCATGAAAATTAGATAGGGTTCATCAGATACACATTCTTTAAATAAATCACTCAAGACAATCTTGTTTAAATGTATGAATGTATGCATATGCTCATAGACCTGGGGATGCACATCCAGCTATTGAAATAAAGGGTCGTCCAAGGAGAACTAACCACCCAAAAAAGTACGTAAAGGTACGCCCAAGCAGAACTAGCCACCCGAAAAAGACCATAATAATATATAGATCACCTAAGGAGAGTTAGTCACCTAGAAAAGTACACAAAAGTATGCCTAAGGAGAACTAACCACTCGGAAAAGATCATGATAATATATATATCGCCCAAGGAGAGTTAGTCACTCAGAAAAGTACACAAAGGTACTCCCAAGGAGAACCAACCACCTACAAAAGACCATGATAATATATAGATCGCCTAAGGAGAGTTAGTTACCCGAAAAAGTATACAAAGGTATGCCCAAGGAGAACTAACCACCTAGAAAATATCGTAATATATGCCATGAAAATGCATGATTAGCCCAACCATTATTATTATAATTTTAAACAATCATTTTAAGAAAGCTCAAAGGTCACTATGGGGGGTATGTCACCCAGCATAGGCTGATAGCTCAGGCATAGTGTCCCATTCCACCATCCTTGGCTCACGAGGCTAAATAGTAGGATGTTTAAAGGTAACTTACTCAACTAGTGGCCAATTATAGTTCTACAAGTGGGACTTATCACCGCAATGTTATATGAAGATAGTTCCTTAAAGCCACTTAGGGCAAAATATTACATCAAACCGCATAGGGCAAACAAATCCATCTCAAGGATGTGATAAAAAGGAAATATCCCAAAAGCCACTTAGGCAACAAATGATCCAAAAGATGGCAAGTCCACCAGATAATTTCATTTAATCTGTTAAGTAAATGGCCACTAATTCGAAGACCTTTAAATACACCGTAGAGAAATTAAAAGTGGGAAGACAAGTCACGTGCGACGTCCAAAGTTCTTGCATATATAAAGTGTTCAATTCAAACCAGAATAGGAATATTTGATATCATACTTGAATTCTAAACCTAGCCATCAATCACTCATGAAGAATTATACGAATAGAACTAACATCTATCATCATCTTCTATTAATATTAAATTAAGCAATTAGTGAAATAAATAAACTAAGATAACTATCATGATGTAGGAAAAGCTTGAAGGGTGATCCTCACCTCAAGATGTGGATTCATTCCTTGCTCGATTAGAAATCCCTAAGGGGCACTAACTGTCCACTTTAGCCTAAAATACCAAAATTGACTGGTTAGGGTCTAATGAATGTAAATGTACTCCAAAGGTTATGTATCTAAATATGGAAATTAGGAAACCCACTTTTCACATTTAATTCAGCAACTTAACATATATTTGTTGGTGGAAAGCTTAATTGGATGGTTCAAGAGATCATTTACCTTACCACTTTGAGATGACCTAAGAGTGCACTTAAACTAGTTTCCAAGAGGATCCAATTAATCAGACTTGTATAAGGAATTCAGACATCCTACATTCAATCCAAAGATGGCTCAATAATGTCAATTAAACTACGATTGATACTCTAATTTGGGGATATACGAATGACTCACCTTAAACAAGACGATCACTCCGTTGATTGAAAGAGGTAAATTCTAATGAGGAGGATGATTTTACCTACAATAAAAACATTAATGATTAAAATATTCCTAATTCAACTCTTAATTTAGCTTAGAGGGAGCATGGAGTTAACTCACCGAGTTGACAACTCAGCCCACTTGGCATGTCGCTTCGAGATGATCTCCCTCTTTTCTCTCAATCTCTCTTTCTTATCTTCCTGGTTCTTTTATTCTTTGTCTTCTTCCTTCTTTGTTGGGATGACTAGGTGAAGCCCAGAACTCGACCAAAACAGGGCCGATACCAGGGTGACTTGGCCTAGACTCAACTCTGTAACTCGCTTGGATTGAGCTAGCGTGACGGACAACACTTCCCGACTTCCTTCTCTATATTCTTCTTTTTCCTCTTTTCTCTTCATTTTTCATTCTTCTTCTCTGTTTCTTGTTGAAATGAACTGTCTAACTAGTTGGCTGGACTCAGCCAGACCCAACTCGACGAAAACTTTCCAAGTCAACTCTCCCTTTCTCTTGTTTCTCTTCCCTTCTCTCTTCCCCTTCCTCTATCTTCTGCTTCTTCCACCTAGCTGATGACTAGAGTCAGACCGAACTTGGTCCCAGCCTAGTTGGTGTGGCACGCTAGGCAGCGGCTCTGCCTAGACTCAATTACTGAGTCGGCCTAGCCAAATACGGCAGCAAAACGCCCACCATTCCTCTCTTCCTTCCACTTTCTTTTCTCCTTTCTTTTTTCCTTTCCTTCTCTCTAAGTCTAAGGAAAATTTACCTAAATTTAAATATCTAGTTCCAACATCACAAATTGAGACATTAAAGGTCTGTATAAGTTTATTTCCCAAAGGCAAGGTTTGTCTAGACTCTCTCTGATACCATCTGTTTTTCTTGGCTAGATATTTTAAGGTCTTAGACTGAAGGTGGGCTAGATTAAGAACTCAGGTGGACCATACTTTCCATTTTTGTGACTGATGATTTCCATCGATCTGATGATCAAATCATTCTAAGTTTGAACGTCAACGGTCAAAATGGTCCTAAGGGTCCCTTAGTTGGAAATCAATGGTTGGATTACTGATAAGATAGTCTAATATGTATAATAATGTTATTGTTATTATTATTATATTTCTAATCATTGAATATTCACATTCTAATATGATGATTCTATCATTAAGAGTTGCATTATAGGCTTTCTCAAACTAATTTATTTATTTATTTATTTATTACACTTATTTTATTTTATTTTGGATTAACGATTGGATGTGACGATACAAATAATCTATGTTATTAACCTTAAAATTTGCTATTTGAGTGGCTCACAAGACTTATAATTGCTGAGATGAAGATCTATGGTGAATCTCCTAAATTAACAATCAGATGTCGTAATTTTTAGATGAAGGTTACTCTTAATAGTTAATTTAGGCTATAATGAAGGTAGATGTTCAAATAGGCTAGGTTTGTATTTATACTAAGTTAGGTTACGAGGTACCACCCAAGTACTAGAAAGTACAGGGTGTTACACTATAATACCATCAACCTTATTCAGGATATGTAATACAAAAGCATAATAAACCAAATACCATGTGTTGAGGATGCAATGCAATATGTGGTGCGAATGAAACGACCAAGGTGGAGTGTGAAGTCGTGATGATAATACGTAGTATCACAAGCCTTGGCTATCGAGCATCACAAGGGAATTATATCCAAACTGGCCTGTACCTAATTTGGATAGCTGGACACAATGTGGTAAACTTTTGATCTCAGGTTAGTCGTGTACCCAATCGAAATCAAGGCCATTGTGAGGGTACATAATGATCTGGTTGCGCACTACCAGCCCGAGTGGATAGTAAATAAATAAATGAATAAGATACTGAGTATGCAACTCCTACTCAGTAAGTCCATATGTTAGTACTGTACATCTCTGGGATCATCACCGTAGAAGAATCTTCTACAGAAAAATACTTATCTTCACCGTAGAAGAATCTGTAGCCGTAGAACGCTTTTCTTGAATGACAAGTGTTCAATGTTCAGTCCAATAGAAAAGGTCTAGGATTTTATTTGATTTTAATTAAGTTTAAATCAAAGGCTACTTGCATTAATTCCCTTAAATCTCGATAAGAGTAAACACTCTTTTAGAATCAAAATGGCAGAGTTTTGAGATGAAGGAATTAATGAAAAAACTATAAAAAAATTTATAAATACTGCTTGATAGCTTGACAATAAATGTGGCTTCTCTCTCTAAAATAAGGACTTTGATAGGCTTGAATTATATTTTCAAATTGAGAAAGAAACTCTATTTATAGGCAGAAAGTTTGTTCCTTTGACTAGTCTAAGGTAGCCTTTGATTAGCCTAAGCACCGGATTCAGTTTCAACAAATTTTCAAATTCAAGCAGGATAAGATCTAATAGATCTTCGGTTAGTCAAGGGACTTGTTCAACTGGTCGAAGATGATATTCGACTGGTCAAATAGCCTCTTCAACTAGTCGAACAAGCTAAATCCGACTTGATTTTAGTTGCTCGACTTCAAGTTGAGGAACCTTCGACTAGTCGAAGGTGGTCAAGAATACCCTTCGACTGGTTGAAGGTGCAACAAAATTTTTGTTCTATTTCAGTTGTTGCTTGGACTAATCAAAATATTTCTTAGATTAGTCAAGGCGGAACTAAGGCTAGTCGAAACTCAACCTATAATAAGTATAAAAATCCAAATTTGAATCGGTTTTGAAAACACCTAAACCTAAGGACTTTTTAGGGTTTATAATACCTGTGAGGACTGAATTTCATTGGACTAAAACTTCACAAAGGAGCTTGATCTTCTACTAGCACCTTTAGTAAATCTAGCTTGGTTTTTAACTTAAATTTGAGCTTGAACTTGAGCTTAACTAAAACATGACTTGTTAAGATTTTTTGACAATACAAAATTTGATAAACCAGGTGTAATATGTGCTCTAAACATAATAACACTTACACTTTATTAATTAATTCAATTGTTAGCCTTATATGTTTTGTTAGAGCTTGATTGGAGGGTCTTAATGACCTTCTAAATGAAATTAATGAATTTTAAGATTTGGTGAGGTGACATGACTTCCTTAAATCATGGAAAACTTTTGACTTCTAAGGACTTCACTTTATTAGTGGTTAATTAAGTTAGTTTTACTTTCCCTAAGTAGGTTCTATGTAACATTATAACGAGTATTTATTTAATTAAAATATGTTACGTGTCATGGGTCTCTTTAAATTAAGGAAAAAACTTGACTTTTAGTTAATGAAGTTACCTACCTCATTAAATTGACTTTTATGAGTCATGCAGTATGCTATTTTAACGTTAAGTTTAGATTTAGTTTAAACTAACCTTAATGGAATGGTTTCGAGTATGAACTCATCCATATGTAATGATGATGTTATTCACATACATTTTTATAGATATTTGTGTCGGTTCTTCACACTATAACTTGCGTTCGGGGTCACATGCCCGTGTGCGAAAGTTATTGTTGGATTCATCTCGTCGAGGCAGTCATCGTGGTATGAGTTTGGGGATTTACGATATCATCGTGAGGGATGTACCCTCTGGGCACTATTAAGGGTCCAATGAGTATTTGGATTGTACATACAGTCATTACATGATTTTATTCTGGAAGGTGAACTTCATTTATCAACTAGTTGATTGTACTTATACATTGAGTCGGGTGTTACAATAATAGCACAATCCACACTTTTGGCCGTTACCAAAGAAGGCATCATTCACTCAAAACTTAAAGTTATACTCCAATAATGAATGGTTAGAAAAGAAAATCAGGCAGTCACAAAAAGTCTTGGTAAAGTAACAGGGCACTAAACTGTAAGATGCAACTTGGTAGAGCTACAACAAATTAAGATAGTAATTTCTAACCATGAGGACAATGTTAACTAATGGGAGGATAAATGTCAAGTGTCCTGGGGTTGATCTATTTGAATGGTCACGGAGCAATGATAAATTAAATATGAGTCAATTGGCTTGTTGACTAGTTTTAAAAGTTTTAGTCAACTAATAATTAGTCCTTAGGAGATAGTTATTTAAGTCTATTCTATTAGAATTAGTCCTTAGGAGATGGTTATTTGAGTATGTTTTATTAATTTGTGTTATATTTAAGAGCTTGCGTAATAAGATTCAAGAAGATATTTTTTCAAATTATTTTGTCTTGACCCTTTTAAGAAGCCTGTTAGCCCTTCTATGTTATGAAATTGTTATTACTTCATGCGAAGTTTTGGAATATTGTGACTGTTGGGCAGTTCTTTATCTTACAAAAAACGTTACGCGAATGAAATGGATGGCATATAAACAACATGGTGGGCCGTATACAAAACTAGTGGCGAGCGTTCCATCCAACTGTTTCTTATGCTGCAGCCTACCAGAGTCTTGGATCGTCGTGATATTTGGGTTCGATGGTTAAAACGAATCAGCGTACTTGATAAACGGGGTGGATCTCCTCACGAAGGACTCTCGGTTGCGAAGTGGAACCCAAGGTATCTATTAGTGCGATACACTAATGCAGATCCTCTATATCTGTGCGAAAAAGACGAGAAGTGGATAGAAAAACATGTCCGATCCGTACGAGCGAGCGAAAGGAGGGAAGCTAACATTCAAAGGCGGAGGTGGCCTCGCTCCTCTCAAATCCATCAACAAAAACAACAAGAAGAAGAAGAATAAGAAGCCTGAAGAACTCCCCGAAGAGTCAATCGACGGTGGAGATGTGCCCTCAAAAGACGGACCCGGAGAATCGGACGGTGCCGGAGATATCTATACGATCGACGCCGCGAAGCGCATGAAGTACGACGAGCTGTTCCCGGTCGAGGCCAAGAAGTTCGGGTACGAGCCGCGGTCGACTTCGAGGTCTGTCGAGGAAGCCCTCGACGATCGCGTGAAGAAGAAGGCTGATCGATACTGCAAATGAGGTCAGATACAGATCCCATCCATTCATCTGAGTATATCATCTTATTAGGGTTTTGATTTGTTAGGTTTAGGGTTTCGTTTCACTCTGTGTACATTTTAGGGTTTTTAGGGAATTGACAATGAGACCCTTCCCTGATTGATAAGTACACCCACTGTTTTCACTTTTCGTAACACAGATTTTCTTCTCTCGGAATTGCTTTCGTACTGTTGTAGTTCACCAAAAGTAGAGAGGGTGGGCTTAAACGGTAACTCCCTTTTCTTTACTGTTATTTCTATTGGTGGAAAGGGAGAGAGAATGGTGATCATTTATCCTATGTCAATCTGGACCATCCAAGTCACGGGACTCAGCGTGTGTGGAGCATTGTGAGAAAGTCACACTGATGATGTTAGCCGTCTGGATGCTCCCTGTTGAGTTTGAAATGCCAAGTCATCATCATTTGAAAATCATTTATTTGAAAATGGCGGCAAATTATCACCAGACAATAATATACTGGAAGCTTTGTTGTGTTTTTATATTAAAAAAATAAATTTTAAAAATAAAAGTTTATTTTTAGTAAGTAAATAAATATATTGATTATGAAAACTTTCCATAAAAAGAGTGTATAGCCAGTTGGTAAGAGAATGGGTTTTTGCTTCTACAAACAGGGTTCAATTCTCTTCAAGGATAGTGGGAAGCACCGCTTGTGCTCACGCGCACAGCGTGGGCTGTAGGGCTACTTGGGCACTTTATTAAGTGCACTTATCACTTCGCACGTGCGCATCATCGCAAGGAGCTAAAAGGGTTTAGTCTTTTTGGCACATGGTTCAAACCTTTTTGAGCCATGGTGCAACTTGAATTAAACTCGAGTCTATCCTGAAGTATTTTAGTCTTTTTGTTGATTGAGAGTGACTGTGATATGGTTGTTCATGTGACACCTATGCCATGTGTCACTCATGTGGCAATAGTTAGGATGATTAGGACCTGTGGTACATGTGGCTACAGTTTTATACTATTGGATAACTGTTTTTGTTTAAAAGGGTAGAAAAATAACTGCCATAGGACAAATGGTCATGTCTTTTTTATGGAAGATTTTTTTTTTTTTTTTTATAAATTTTTTAGAAGCAACTTCATTAAAACGAGAAAGGAGACTACAGCAGGAAAAAACAACAAAGACAGGAAAAGAGGGTAAGGCTGCCGAGATGGCAGACCGCCCCTAACAACCAAGAAAAGAAAGATCAAAAGATTTTAAAATGGAAAGTCTCTTGAAAAAAAACAACTTTAGGATCATGACGAGAAATGGAAGCTTTGATGAGGCTCCTTTTATGCTTGGAGCCAACCCCTCTGACATTCCAAGAGAAAATCTTCATTGGGAAACCATCCTTCCCCAAAGACCCGACCTCTTGGATGAGGCATTAGAAGCTGATAGGAACCCTGGGCTGGCTTGAAGGCATTGTAACTCGCGGTTGGTTGATATTCTGGCTAATTGTTTGGAAGGCGAGTTGCCTTTTGGGAGAGGCCTTCCTCTATTTTCTATACAGTGGAACAAAGTAACGTAGTTTTCTAACCGATCCCCAAAGGACAGACCCAGGGCCCACCCTACCTTCCCCATAGCTTCTTTGATCCAATGCTTGTTCTGTAGCTTGGATATCAAGTTCACCCTATCCCTTGCCAAGGTTGTGTCTTCTATCCGCGGCTCAGCGATCATCTGAAGGGGTTCTGCCATGAGGACCTCAGAGGATAGATGTTCGTCAAAAAGCGTGAGCGGGCCCGATTCTAATGCGTCAACAGAGAGGGAAGAGGAGAGAGGGAGAGAGAGAGAAGAGGAAGGCCGGGACTGGTAGTCGGAATGGTTATAGAAGGACACGTCTCTCCCTCCCGAGTCGTCTTCAGGGTCAGAGAAGGGATAGGGGTAAGAGGAGAGAAGGGGTGACAAGGAAAGGTTGGGAGTCTTTCAAATCGGAAGAGGAGAGTTAGTATGGGGGTGAGGGGTGGAGTTGTTGGGTGTTGGTAAGGACGGGGTAAGGGCAGGGAGCGAGGGGGGTAAGAGAAATCGGGTGTTGAGATGGGAGGTAACTGACGAGAGAGGAATCGGGTCCAGACCCGAAGGTAGACCATCCCGCGAATGACCAAAGACATCGTTGATCCTGCCACGTGTCCCGCATCCCTCCCTTGGTTCACTCCATAAGAAGGCACGTGTTCGACGATGCAGGGTGAGGGCTGTGCGGGCGGCGGAATAATAAATATCTCTGACGATCTGTTACAGGTTGCGTCGTTAATCGAGGGGGTCTTCTGCTTATACCCCGGATAAACTGTCTCCTTACTACCTTGCGTGCCCGAGGATCTGCACGAGACACCACGTGTCACTGGAAGAGCAGGAAATTCCTTCAAAACCCCTGCGTGCCCTTTTATGGAAGAATATTGTTTGTTGTGAATGCGAATGGATGTCCTGAAGAGGCACATGAGTATCTCTTCTGGAAGAACTCTATAACCCTTCAATTGCTATAAATCCTGGATACTATAATCTAGAAAACTCTCTCCATTTTCCAGATAAAAACCATCTATTGTGCAATACTCTCGAATCTGAATCTGGCCTCTTGTTGTGTTTTTTCTGAACATTTTAAAGGTGTATCGGTGTCAAAACTAGAGATCTGTTCAACACTTAAATGTGCAAATTTTTGTGTTGAAATTTGGATTGAGAGTTCATTGTATCCAGAAGGCAATTTGTACATTTCATTCGTTTGTACTTGTTGGAACAACCATAAAAAGGGCAACAACTCAATATTGAGAAATTGATTATTCAAGTCGAGCCTTGAACCCGATAGATTTGATCGTCTCATTATCTTTTTTGTTTATCCTTTATTGTGTACTATTTTAAATATTTTCTAATATGCTTTGGATTGCTAAGCGCCTTGGATGGGCATGGTAGAATGTGGAAATTAAAATCAAGTGATCCGTCTTTTAAAATAAAATAAGATAAATAGGATTCATTAAAAGCAAAGGGGAAGGGAATTCCCAATATTGAGATGGACGCAAAGCCCCAGAAGAAGCTATATTGCAAATACATGGATGTGATTTGTCTTCTCTTGCAGTGTTTATGTGGATCCAGTTTGGTAGTGATCATGATCACTTTAGTTGCCCATTTTGCTTTGTCTTTTTGTAAATAGTATGTGTGCTTCTTTGATTATCCATTGCTGTGAGCGTGATTGTGTAGTTGAGGTGTGTAGAAGTAGACACAAGGCATTCCATAACGGTAATGGTGACCATGATTAATGTACGACGACTTAATCCAACCCTAAATGACTTTGATATTTGAAAGTGGTAGATTTATGCAAAAAAAATAAAAATGAAGGTGGTATTTCAAAGGGGCAGATTTATGCAAGCATTGACAATAAAATTCACCATTATACATCATAAAACAAGAAGGAAATAAGGAACATTCAGTAATGGTCATAACCATCCATCACAAACATGTTGTATTTGTTTGTACTCATTCCGGCCGAGCTCTGTTTCGACTAATCGAGGTCATTTACGTGTGATTTGTATGGTTATGTGTGGTACAATTAGAAGATTTCCT
Source organism: Magnolia kwangsiensis (assembly GCA_037074715.1). NCBI lineage: Eukaryota > Viridiplantae > Streptophyta > Magnoliopsida > Magnoliales > Magnoliaceae > Magnolia > Magnolia kwangsiensis. The sequence goes on along the minus strand of CM073575.1, from coordinate 54,421,716 downwards.
GTAGATATGTACGGTTGTATCTCGAAGGAGGGATTACAACGTATCAATTATATTGAGGTAGCCGATGTGCATTCGACCGAGTCCGAGTGACTAAGCAACAGGTAGTTAGTGGTCAAAATATGTCAGTTAATTGGCTGAAGAAAGATTTAAAGGAATACAGAATGTGGGAAACATTCGGAAGTAGAGTAATGGGAAGGCGGTTATGATAACCGTCATAACGTGAGAAGAATCTAGAGCTGTTGATCAAAGCTTATAAATAGGAAAGCAAAGCAAGCAGAAAACTTGTCTCATACCAAACCAAACAAACCAAATCTATCTTCAATTATCTTTCAATTATCCTGTCAAATTTACATTCCTTAGTGTAATTTATTCTTTTCTCGTTCAAGTAAATTGTATTTCCTAGCATAATCATTACTTTATATACTTGTCAATTACATTCCATAGTGTAATCCATAGCATAATCAGTAGCGTTAACCTTGTAGTCAACAGTTTTAGCTATAATTGGAGTTGTTGCTAGCACATTGAATCGCATTCAACAGCTGACAGCGGCCGATTGTAAGGATTTATTTCTTTTCTCACTTTATGTGTTAAAAAGTCCTTTCGTACCGAAGGCAAAGGAGTAACCCATCATCAGATGATGAACCCCACCCTCTGACCATTGCCTGATTAATTTACACGTTGAGCGAGTGGCTAAATAGGTGACCGATCTCCTTAGATCTTGGTCATACTTTGTGTCTGCTTCGTCGCTCGGGGTCATTGTTGTTTGGTTTGAATGGTTTGAATTGGAACTGCAATCCCAATTCTGCCACGCCCACACGCCACCCGTGCCGAAGAAGGATTGCAATAAGCGACGAACAATTTTCTGGCATGCCCGGTGGGACGCGTTTGTTTAACTTATTGTCTAGTTGTTGCCAAAAATGGAGAGACGAAGTGGTCAAATTGCTGGAACCGAACTTGTAACGCCAACTGCACTACCCCCAGGTGATGATGTGTAGGTTCAGACACCTCTAGGTGAAATTAATTTGAATGTTAACCCGACTGGAAGCTAGGCTGGACCATCCACGGCCCGCCCCATCCATTGTACTCCAAGATCAGTGTTTTAAATAGCGGTAGCGTAATGCGTAGCGCTCAACCCTCTATAGCGTGTAGCGTAAGCTACACGATACTTCTATTTTTAAATTTAAAAATAGGACAAATATAATAAATAGTGAAAAAAAAGGAAAAAATATAAAAATGCCTAAAAGATGATTCATTTTATCAATTATAAGCATGTTCAAAAAATTTAGTAGTTATCATTTATCAAAAGCCAATCCACGTATATAAGCCAAATCAAATAATTATCACATCAACAACTTTCTAAGCAAACCACTTTAATTAATAATGTCTAATTGAAACCACAAGTTACAATTATGAAAAGAAATAAAAATCTCATAGGTTAAAAGTATCAAGTATCACATTCCTCAATATTATAAACAAAGAAAACGTGAAAAAAAAAATAAAATAATAAAAAAATACATTGTAGCTTACGCTACGGACGCTACGCGCTACGTAGCTGTAGCGTATGGACGCTACGTAGCGCTACGGCCACGCTATGCTACGTAGTGTACGCTACGGGCGCTATTTGAAGCACTGTCCGAGATGTTCATATGGGCATCCAAATGATACAGAAGTCTGGGAGAGCCCAAGCGTAGCAATTTCGTCAATAGGCCAAAAACACTAATCGTTACATGGCCAACTAGACCGAGGCTATGCAACGATTGTTGGCCGTAATGACATAACGAACACAATCAACACAACAACACAATAGGAGCTTGGTCGGTAATGCTATCCCATTCTCGGCAACACCACCGTTACATTGTAACTCACCTCAAATTCCTCCCCTAGAGGTCAGGAATATGCCACCTCCCACTGAGGTCAGGTGACCTGAAAGGGAGTTTAGAGATTTTGAAAATAGAAATCCTGGACCACTAGTTGGTTTTTAACCATCGCAGGGTCCCCGATATTAGTAAAATTTTAATCGATTTGGTCCAAATCAACTGCCAGCTGTAGAACCTCAGCGGGTTGATTGTGACCAAATATTGCAACTTATGTAGGAAGTTGCTGGCCAAGTGCTAGGCCGCGATGCTATTCCCATATATCATAAACCATACCCTGAGTGAGTAGATTGGCAATCGTCATTGCTGAGGAACTATCAATCGGATTTTGCATTGTTTTCTAGCGAACATAGTCAGTTGACTATCGAGCATGTCGGTCGGTTCACTATGCAGTTTGGCGAACTAGCCAACAATGATTATTATAAATTATAGTTATTCGGTCATTCATTGACTGCTGCGGCCTTTATGTGGTATTCGAATTTGCTGCTAGATTCAATACATAACTGGCAAGAATTGGAGGAAAAGTTCAATGCTTAGATTTTCACCAGGAATAGGGATATAACCATGGCCGATCTTGCGTGGTTCCGGTAATTGCCTGACGAACCATGCGAAAGATATATCAAGCGATTCAAGCGGGCAAAAAGCCGCTGTAAGGCAGGGTGTGCCGAATCGGTTACGTATCGGCCGTATTGGCCGATACTTAACGGAAACGGTAATGGTCGATACTCGCACCGGGGTCGTATCGGCCGTTATTATTTTTTGTATACGTATCGGCCGATACGGGGCGTATCGGACCATTACGGGTCCGTAACGATCACCCCTAACGGTCAGAAAACGGCTCCTTTTTTTTTTTTTTTTTTTTTCGTTTTAAGCACTTTTTTGCTGTTTTTTTCCAAACTTTTTGCTTCCAAATTATTTTTCACTCCTTCTAATAGTAATTTCGACCAACCTTGGCTGGATATTTGGGACAAAAACACATTATATTACGGATTTGGTTGAATCAAAGCTCGGTGGGCCATTTTTCAGAAATTCGTCAAAAATAGGTATTTACTTTTTTTAATATGTTTTGTTGTTTTAATCATGCCATATGATGTGTTAATCATAGTAGAACATGATAATGTGCATTTTACAGATTTGGGGTGCCATTTAATATTTTTTTCTATTTACGCATGAATTTTGGCCCCCTTCTTTAAAATTCGAAAAATCAATTTTTAATGGTTGTTTTGTTGTTTTAATCATGCCATATGATGTGTTAATCATAGTAGAACATGTTATTGTGCATTTTACAGATTTGGGGTGCCATTTTATATTTTTTTTATTTACGCATTTATTTTGGCCTTTTTTAAAAAAAATTCGAAAAATCATTTTTTAATGGTTGTTTTGCTGTTTTAATGATGCCATATGATGTGTTAATCATAGTAGAACATGTTAATGTACATTTTACATATTTGGGGTGCCATTTTATATTTTTTTTAATATTTTTTTTCTATTTACGCATGAATTTTGGCCCCTTTTTTTAAAATTCGAAAAATCAAATTTTAATGGTTGTTTTGCTGTTTTAACGATGCCATATGATGTGTTAATCATAGTAGAACATGTTAATGTGCATTTTACATATTTGGGGTACCATTTTATATTTTTTTCTATTAACGCATGAATTTTGGCCCCTTTTTTAAAAATTCGAAAAATCAATTTTTAATAGTTGTTTTACTATTTCAATGATGTCATATGATGTGTTAATCATAGTAGAACATGTTAATGTGCATTTTACAGATTTGTGGTGTCATTTTATAAAAAAATTTTTGTATTTTCGAATTAGTGACTTTATATTTTTATTTGCTTATATTGGACAAGTTTTGGAGCTTCTTATGGTTTAGTTAAAACATAAAATTATCTTTATTAACATAGATCATACACTCATACTCATATCCTAAACCTAAAGAAATGTCTGGGTCTGGCCAACAACAAGTGAGGATATTGGATGACAACATTGTGAGAGGGTTGGTGGTACTAGGCACCAAATGAAGTGCAAGTATTGTGATAGACTAGTGTCTGGTGGAATTACCCGTCTCAAACAACATTTGGCACATCGAAAGGGTCAAGTTGCGCCATGTGTTAGAGTACCGAAAGAGATAATGCTTTTAATGCAAGCTAGTCTGGATGAGTCGAAAGGTAAACGTGCTGCTGTACAAAAGAAGAAATATGATATTTTAGAAGCAGCTCGATAGGAGGTGTTTGATCCTGAATATATGGGCGTTCGTGATGAAGATATTATTGATTCTGACGAAGATTCAGATCGAGAGTTAACTATAGCCAGGAGAGAGAGCGTGCGTCTAGCTCGTGAAGAGGAAGAACGTCGCCGCATGTTTGGCACACATGGGTCAGTGCGTGATACAGGGGGGCAATGGGAGTGGGAGTGGGATAGGGAGTGCAACTGGATGTGCAACTGCTTTTGCAGGTGGGATTGAGGGTGAGGGGTTAGGTTTGGTGGGTTACGACGTGTATTTGGGAGCCGACGACAGACATCTTCACGTGATGCCCCTATACATTTGGATGAAGAAGTAAATGAGCCTAGGAGACCCTCTATTGATCCAATCCTATTTAGGAAAGAATCAACTAAACAAAAGAAGATAAAACAAATGTGGAGTAGAAGTAAAGTTGAAAAATTAGGTAGAGCAGCAGCAAAGTTGTTTATACATGCCAACATACCTCCTAACGCGGCCAATTCTCCATATCGACAGGTGGTAATTGATGCAGCAGCAGAAGCAGGTAAAGGAATAAAAGCTCCCACAGCTAAGGAGATTAGGAAAAAATGGACAGATGCAGAGTATGCGGATGTGAAAACATACGTGGCTACCTTTAAACCTGTATGGCAAGCCAGAGGATGCACGATTATGTGTGATGGTTGGACTGGCCCAACCAGACGTAGCATGATTAACTTCATGGTGTACTGCCACTTAGGAACTATATATCACAAGTCAATTGATGCCTCAGAAGTAACAAAAGATTCTTTTTATATTATGGGCCTAATGGATAAAGTTGTGGATGTGATTGGAGAGGAGAATGTAGTGCAAATTGTGACAGATAATGAAGCATCATATAAGCATGCAGGACATGTTGATGGATAAGAGAAAACATCTTTTTTGGTCACCATGTGCTGTCCATTGTATTGATCTTATATTGGAAGATATTGGAAAGAAGAATGTTAAGGAAATAGTCGAAAGGGCAAAGGAAGTAACGACGTTTATTTACAACCATAATCAAGTAGTCGCAATAATGAGAAAGTTCACGAAAGGACGAGAGTTGTTGAGGCCTGCGGCGACTAGATTCGCAACAAACATTATAGCATTAGAGTTTATTTCAGCATAGGGGAGAGTTGAGTGAGATGTTCGCTTCCCGACAATGGCTCAACACAAAACATGGGAAGAAGACATCAGGGATATCGGTCGACGTTGTGAACACCATACGGGACAACAAATATTGGAAGAAGGTTAAGGCGATCCTAAAGGTGATGAAGCCACTAATGAGGGTATTCCGTCTTGTTGAAACCGATGAAACACCTACCATGGGCTTCCTATATTGTGCCATAGATAAGACAGCTTGCAATTCAACGTGATTGTAGAAGCTGAGAGACTTATTGGAAGATGATCGACAGGAGATGGACAAAACAACTCCATCACGATCTTCATGCAGCAGGTTATTACCTAAATCCTAGGTATAGATATGCCCAATCATTTGTTGGGATGATGAAGTTCGTGTTGGGCTGAAAAATGTGATAAAGAGATTAGAACCTGACTTGGATCTGCAAATAAAGGCGTTGAATGAATTAGATACATTTGAAAATTGCCTTGGTAGTTTTGGAGATGCTCTTGCACAGCATGCAGTATCTAGGTTGCAACCGGCCGAATGGTGGATTAATTTCGGAGAGAGTACGAAAGCTCTCCAAAAAATTGCAGTAAAAGTTTTGAGCCAGACAACATCTTCCTTTAGCTGCGAAAGGAATTGAAGTTGTTTTGCGCTCATTCCTTCAAAAAATAGGAATAGATTGCAGACTAGAACATTAGATAGACTTGTCTTCATGCACTACAATATAAAACTAAGAATGCGACTACATCATAGGAGCATTACAACTGCCGATGACGGACATTGCTGTCCAATAAACTTGGACAATATTTATGATGAGGATGACCCACTTCTACCTGGGTTGGAAATAAGAGAAAAACAAATTGAAGAGGATAGTGAAGAATTGGAAATTGATGACCCAGAAATACGTAGAGCACAACAAGAGAGTCGTGCAGATGTGTTGGACCCACTAAGAGGGGCAGCGTTTATGCCACGTACGGAAACGGCTCAAGATCAACAAAAGAGTGCGAGCAGCGGTAGCGTGTCCGTGTCGGATGATGGTGACGATGACCCCCCTGCCTTTGGTGCTGGCACTCCTGGTGTTGCTTAACGCCCTATTCAGCCGTCTACAGATCGCGATGCTGATGAACATTGACGAGATGGTACACGAGGTCGGACCTACGAGTGTACCAAGTCATGATACAACCAACAAGAGGAGGGTACATCTAGTGGTGCACCGCATCCGGGAGGTCCGGAACATCAACAGGCTCATGGTCTTGGTTATTATGATGGATATTCTTATGGTCAATTGGATTATGATTATGATGGTTATACTGAACCTGTTCCATCACATTCATGTTGGAGTGGCCCTCCCGATCAATATCCATATGATTATAGATATCCAGATCCAAATCTAAGTTACTCATCACAGCAGACGCACTCTCAATCTCAAGATTCTCAACAGCCTGAGTATGGTTACTAGTATGGCTATTCGACGGGCACTGGTGGATATCCTTACTCAGGGTCAGAGTCGTTACCTAGTCAGGATCAGTCATCCTCTGGTTCGTTGTTCTAGTATTTCCTTCTGGCACTGGTTATTATGGATATGCAACACCTACACCTATTGGACAGCCTCAGCCTGATGGTGACAATGACGATGATGTGGAGGTCGAGCAACCACAAAAAAGCAGATTTTCATTTTGGTGGTGACTTGTGATTGTGAGTATATAATTGTATTAAGGTAAGTATTTGCATTTTGCAGCAGACAGCTCACAACAGTATTATTGCAAGAAGCCATGCAATTATGCACACACTTGACACTGCCAAACTTGTATTTAAAATAGCTCCCCTGACAACCAATCAAGTAATCCTTAATCAAGTTGTAGGGGAGTATATCAGACACTACTAATTTTTTTATTTTTTTAAATATTCTTGACTTGAGGATGACAGGTCATAGACAGGAATCACAATCACGTGCACAGGTATGTTCGAGAAATTTCTCAAAAATAATTGCAAACACACCTAATGTAAGATATTTTCATATTACATTCATTCTAATATATCTATCATTGGTAGTAGATAGTTAGAAAATTAAATATATGAATTTGGTAGTCAAATTCAGGTTATCTGGTTCATAAATTCATCAGACAGTCCGATACAACTTCTCACCAAAGAGTGGACCGTTACGCCACCATAAACACGTTCCATTTTATAAATGAATGCATATTTGGAATGCTTAGAATATTCCGGATTTAATCCATATTTTTTCATTTTTTTTTGGCAAAAAAAAATTTTTGCGCCGTTACGGGCCGTTACGCCCCCGTATCGCCGTTACGCCCCCGTATCCATATCGATTTTGGAGGTCATCGTTATGCTAACCGATACCGATACGGGACACCTTGTTGTAAGGTAGTCATGACCGAGGCCGAGTTCATGTAACTCGTACAAGACGGTCTGGAATATACTACGCATAAAAATTGTAGGCACTGAGTTTGTCGACTTATATGACCTTACTAAGAAAGTTTCTTGTTATGAGGAACTACTCCAGGAAGAAGCCAGGCGAGCTACTTTGTTGGTGAGAATGTATTACAACAACGATCCTAACTACGAAACTGTGATTGCTAAAGTGTTGGCTAAAAAGCCACTAGTTTGCTCGACATTTGTCAATGCGAAATCAACCGCCCCGACCACACAAAAGGCCCTCTGATATCACTCGGGTTGAAGAAATATTTGATTTTATGTTGTAAGCAAAGTTCATCAAAGTGCCTATTAATCATAGATACGTTGGGCCGATGAATTGCAAAAGTTTGAATACTGCAAATGGCATTGGTCTCGGTCTCACTCCACCAACAAATGTGTTATTTTCAGGACGTCGATTGCGAACTGCTCAAGTTCCTAGAAAAGGAGGAGGCAATGTTGATCGATACCAACCCATTCCCGATCGGCATGGAGGTGAATACAGTCACTGCCAACTTGAGGGATCGACCGAGGTCAAGGATGGATCTCAGCTCGGGAAGTCTACAGAGATTGTCCGGTCAACCCACATGGCGATGGACACCCCATCGTTAAGGCATGCGTTCATCAAGCGATCTAAGGAATCACTAAGAATCTTAGTTTTGCGATCGCTGTGCTCGGAAAATTTCTCCACGTTTAAGAGATCCTTCTCGGATGGAAGGGGACAACCTCACCCTTGGTTGAAACCGTTATTGGCTAAGGTAGTCAGCATCCAGCCGCCGATCGCGATGGGGGCCACCCTTAACCAGGATGGTGAAGTCTCCTGCCACATGAGTGTGGAGGCAACTCACACATCCAAAGTTTTCGGCCGTACCAGAGATTCTCACCAGGACTCAGAAACGTCGATGATAGAGACAAAGCCGTGGCGAGAAGGGAGAGGTAAGGGGATGAAGTACCTCCTCAACTAGAACCCAAGCTACCCTAACCATTTTGGAGAATTCTTTCACTCGTCAAGCAAGTGGCCGTGAATGCAGTCTAAGTTGTGATACCATCTACTAGTCAAGAAAATGAAAAACCCCTCGGGGACATGAAAAACTCAGGTCTTAAGGAAGAAGACAACACCGACAACTTGTCAGATTATTTCACTGAGGATTGCTTCCCGACTGAGGAATGGTTAGCTAACGAACACACATCGACTGCAAGTACGCTAGAGAATACAACGGTTGATGTCTCATTTGATGCTATGACTGACAAGTGCCCTGGTCAGACCGAGAAAGTCGAGTCCGATACATTAGAGGGGTAAGGTTTGGCCGGTGAAATTGTGTTTGGTTCGTTGCCGCCGGTGATGTTCCACTGTAATATGGTATTTGCATTGCCATCTAGTTTTCAAGCCAGGGCAACTCAAACAAACACAATGCCTAGGGATGTAGAAGAGCACGCTCCCCCGGTAATTATACAACATGCTTCTTTTCCTTATGAGGAAGGTGAACATGACAAGGCAACACATGTTAACACGGTCACCGTAGCGACCGATGGTACCGCAAACAGAGTAATTATAGATAAGCCCACCAATGACATGACACATCTCAAGCTGTTGTACATATTAACTCATTTAGATGGATGTCTCGTCATTAGGATCCCGGTAGACAATGGGGCCTTAGTAAATCCATTGCCAAAAAGGATGATGGCTAAACAGGGGAAAAGTACAAACGACTTGATTTCATCTAAGGTGACCTTTAGCAATTTCGCTGGTCATGTTGCCAACACACATGGTGTCTTACCGATCGACCTCACCGTAGGCAATAAGTCTGTCCTGGCGCCATTTTTTGTAGTTGATACGTTATCAAGCTACAATGCTTTGTTTGGGAGAGATTGGATTCACTCTTTCGCATGCATCCCATCTTCACTAATTTGTTATTTTCTGGAATTAAAATAAGGTTGAGCTAGTCTTAGCTGATAATAAACCCTTTTTGGCAACATCGAATGCCAATGAGGCCTATTATTACCTCGAAGAAATAGGGCCCATTAGGTTCACTAGGAGGAATAAGTACGGTCGCCCAATTGGGATTATAGTGAAGAAAAATCCAGGAAGTATTGTGCAGGCGCTGCCAGAAGTGACTTGGGCAAACGAGACTTGGCTGAAGGACATTGTCCCTTATTGGCTGACTACCCACTGCATAATCCAAGAAATATCATGATTATGACGACTAAGGGCAAGGCGCATGGGAGTTGACTTCACGACAAGAATAAAGAGGCTTAAGGAGAGCCTGAAGGAAACTGACAAAGGGGTCCTCATTAACCTGGCTGAGTTAGATGAACCATCTGAGTTTGATGACTTGGAGATGGAAGACCTATCGGCGGAAGTAGAAGAGGGTCGAGCGCAAGTTCAGGATCCGCTGGGGGAAATCAGTTTGGGAATGGATCAGGATCCGAGATGATGCAAGACATGAAATTTAAATATGAGATGCAAGAATTCAGGCTTAGATCATACCAATTCAGAAACAATTACACAAATTCCACATCTGACATGATAGTCCAAACATTCAATTAAAGGGGAATCTATGCAGGTCTAGGCCGACACAGGGTAGGACTGGACCAATTAAAATTATAAACCAAACGTTGTCATAGGGAAATAGAAATCAACCACACATGCATAAGAATCAGTCCCTAATCCAAGGGATTCCTTAATTTCAATTCAATGAACCCTAGGGTGAGGAAAACGGCAAATAAATCAGGGAAAATGCAATCTAGGTTTAGGGTTTATGTAGAAAACATGTATGAGGATGTAAAAGAGGACAAAAACCTGAACCAAAGACGGTTCTCGCGTGTAGATAGTGGGCTTGGGGCGCTCGCACGTGCGTAGGTACTTGGCCGCACGTGCGAGGGGGTGTTGGTTGTGGAAAAGCTCTCCTTGGCCCTGGTCGGTTGGGGGTGGGCTCTAAAACTCCGAATTTCGGGTCGATCCGAGCTGCAGCTTGTGCGTAGTACTCCATCGAAGTTTCTGACCTCCTACAGGGCCAAAATCTGAAAATCTGTAGTAATGAAGAAAACTGATGCAACGAGGACGAATTCGAAGCACGAGTGGTGGTAGAAGAAAAAAGAGAGATGGAGGATGGGGTGAATCGGGATCGATGTGGCTTTGCACCACAGTAGTTGGTCCTTAAAAAAGGGAGGGCTTCGCACTCACTTTTAAATTCTTCCACAACTCACGAAGAGATCATAAAAATAAAGAAGAAATTTTTATTAAGCTTGAATGAATCAAAAGAACTATAGGGGATACCTATTTATAGGAAAAACCCTATACCTCAAAACTCGCACCATGTGCGTAACCTATTACTTGGCGATGAAGTAAACTAAAATAAAAACTAAACAAAGAAATTAAAAGTGTTCACAATATTCTAAATAATAACAATAAGCAAAACCTAAAATATGACATCAATCCGACAAGTAGGCCATGATCATGAGATCCCATGAATGGGCTTTTCTTGACTATCGAGCTCACCCTTTTGAAGCAAAACTTTGTCCTTTAGCTAAAAGGCCCTCCTTGGATGTCGTCATCGAACCAAATCGATGGTGGGGCCCTCCTGCGTACGTACGTGCGTGCGTAGGGAGGTGGCGTGTGGCTGTGCGTGCGCACGATGTCATCATCACGAGACCTACATTTATAAGCAATCTGTTACGATCGCCCGTGCAAGAAGAGTTGACAAGTTTGCTCCAGGAGTTCGCAGATTGCTTCGCATGAGACTACCATGATATGCTAGGGCTCGATAGATCTTTGGTCAAGCACGGGTTGCCCACCAGAGAAGGATATCGGCCATACAAACAACCTCCGAGGCGAATGATGGCCAAAGTCACTCTTAAGATGAAAGAGGAAATTGAGCGGCTCCTGAAGGTCGGTTTCATCCGACCGATTAAATATGCGGAATGGATGTTGAATATAGTCCCAGTGATAAAGAAGAACGGTAAGTTGAGAGTATGTGTTGATTTTAGAAATTTAAACTTGGCTACACCCAAAGACGAATATCCCATGCCTGTGGCAGATCAGCTGATCGATCGAGTTGCTGGGCATGGGATTGTGTCTTTCCTAGATGGACATTCTGGGTACAATCATATCTACATAGCCCTAGCTGATGTGCCTAAGATTGTGTTCAGATGCCCAGGCCCTCTAGGGACTTATCGTTGGGTGGTAATGCCTTTCGGGTTGAAGAACGCAGGGGTCACATACCAAAGAGCAATGAATGTCATCTTTCATGATATGATTGACCATTTTATGGAAGTCTATGTAGACGATGTGGTAGTCAAGTCGACCGATGCGAAAGAGCATCTGGTCCACTTGCGCAAGTCCTTCGAACGAATGAGGCTACACAAATTGAAAATGAACCCTTTGAAATGCACTTTCGGGGTCTCGACCGGTAACTTCTTGGGATTCCTTGTACACTAAAGAGGGATCGAAATCGATCAGAATAAAGGCCAGGTTGTGATTGATGCACGACCGCCTGGAAATAAAGCAGAGTTGTAGAAACTCTTGGGACACCTTAATTTTCTACGGCGATTCATATCCAACTGTGCATGTAAGATTAATGTTTTCTCCCCATTGCTGAAACTTAAACATGGAGCTGAGTTCGTGTGGGAAGTAGAGCACCAGTAGGCTTTCGATCGCATCAAGGGGTATTTGATGAAGCTGCTCGTGTTGATGCCTCCTATTAAAGATTGACCGCTCAAACTATACATCGCAGCTTTGACAGAATTGGTCGGGGCTCTCTTAGCACAAGACGACGATCTGCGGAAGGAAATAGCAATCTACTATTTGAGCCGAACCTTGCTTGACACAAAATGATGATATTTGGCTATGGAAAAATTATGTTTATACTTGTATTTCGCAGCCACAAAGCTAAGGCATTACTTGTTGGCCGAAAAAGTAAACGTGATAGTCATAACAAATTTGATTAAATACATGTTGAATCAACTGATTTTAAGCGGCCGTACTGGCAAATGGGTGTTAGCATGATCAGAATTTGACCTGCATTATTTGCCGCAAAAAGCAGTAAAGGGTAGGGCTATAACAAACTTTTTGGCCGATCACCTTTCAGAATTAGTAAAGCAAATCCCTCTGGACATTGCGGAGTCGTATTATGTTCAACTCACACCATGGAGATTAATTTTTGACGGATCAGGGACACGAAATGTCTGGGGTTGGAATAGTGCTTATCGCTCCAAACGGTAATTGACAGGAGTTTGTGTTCCAATTAGAATTTGACTGCACTAACAATCAAGCTGAATGTGAAGCCATTATCATTGGCCTGGAAATACTGTTAGAATTACATGTAAAGGATGTGATCATTATTAGGGATTCACAGTTCGTAATACATTAGATGGCCAGATTGATTAAATGTACCAGTCCATCCTTGCTACCATATTACGTTGTGGCTATCCAGTTGCTTGATCAATTTGATGACGTTCAATTAATGCATGTCGCTTGAGGCTTATGCTTAGTGGATGCCAATGAAATGGCATAGTTAGCGGCAAGTCTGGAAGCTTGGAAAGGACCGACTGGCCGTTCAATCATAGTCCAAAAATGGTCACTGCCTTCTATTTTCCAGAGAGAGAAAACAACATAAATTTGTCAGATAGAAGTAGAAGAAGATGATTGGAGAGCTCCTCACATGGGCTATTTACAAAGTTCTCGAACCAAGACTGATCAGAATGTATGGAGATCGGCTGTCAACTATGTTGTAGTTGATAACGAGCTGTATCGGAAAGGGGCCAATGGAGTGTTACTCCGATGTTTGTCAAAAAATGAAGCCATGTCAGTCATGGAAGGGGTTCATGAAGGCATTTGTGGGGCTCACCAAGCAGGGAGAAAGATGAGGCTTATGCTTAGGTGTTATTGATACTTTTGGCTAGAAATGATGGCCGATTGCACCAGATACGCTAAGGGCTACAAGGCTTGCAAAAGAAATGGGCTGTCCAACATGTGCTCGTGGTCGAATTGCATCTTATCATAAAGCCATGGCCAGTTCGGGGTAGGCAATCGATCTAATCGGGCAGATCCATCCACCAACCTGACTAGATTCATTCATTATAGTGGTGATCGATTACTTCACCAAATGGGTTAAAGCAAAACCTGTGAGGAAGGTCGGTCATGAAGATATCATGGGCCTCATAGAAGCCAACATCATTCATCAATTTGGGGTGCCAGAGTCTATCATGATGGACCGAAGTACTGCCTTCTCGGCCAAAGAAACGTGTGCTATGGCTGATCGATATAGCATAAAGATCCTGCATTCAACCTTGTATTACACCTATGCTAATGGTCAAGCCGAGGCTAGTAACGAGGTGATCAAAAACATTTCGAGGAAGATGATACGAGGAAATTCACGGGAATGACACCTAAAGTTATTTGAGGCATTGTGGGCTTATATGGTATCACCTCGTACTAGTACAGGGGTCCGTCCGTTTGCACGCTGACCTACGAGCATGAGGCAGTGCTGCCTTTAGAAATTATGGTCTGATCATTACGAGTCACACATCAATTGCAGTTGAGTCATCCAGAATTTATAGAAGCCATGTTGGCCGAGCCTGAGGGACTGGATGAGGCTCTTATTAAGGCCTTGAATTCTATTATGGCCAATAAGGCGACCGTTGCTCAGGCATATAACAAAAGAGTTAAAGGAAAATCTTCTGAAGAAGGGGATATGGTATAGAAAATGGTCCTGCCCATTGGCAAGAAGGACCGAGCGTTAGGTAAATGGTCACCTACATGGGATGGATCATATGTTATAGAACAGGTGCTCAAAGGGAGAGTCTATGTTCTAAGAGATCTGAATGGTAATGTTGTAGCAGCCCCTACAAACGGTCATTTTCTTAAGTAACTTTTTCCCTCACTGTGGGAAGTCATCAGAAATCGGGTTGAGCCTACAAGGTAAAATAATTTTAAATTCTTATTCAAATAAAACCCTTACCAAAGGGCTAATAATATTATGCTGTGTCCATGAGATAAAAGATAAAGAGGAGAGGAAGAGCCTGGTGATGGACCTATCGACCGGTCCACTTGATGTTTTCAAAGATTTTAGCAGCTTCAGCCCTCGCGTCCTTCGCCAAATTTCGCCTCGCAGTCCAGGAGGCTTGGTGGGTCACGAGTTTGACTGAGGAGCACTTGATGTAGGCTAGACGGCTGTCGAGAGCCGCTTTTTCTTATTTGGGTGATCTCTTCTCGGCCTCGCTGACTGCAGCATGTCCTTGATAGAGAACCATTTGGGCCTTCACGAACGTGATTAACTCAACACTTTCTGGTCAGTAGGGGTACAACCAATTGGTCTTGGCTAGGTCAGCAAGGATACTGCCGCATGAGTGGGACAACGCCAACAACATCTTCTGGTTGAACTCATGTTCATGAGTCCAACACAACCCATTTTTTCAAGCTGCCTCAAAGCGGGCTAGCAGGGCTTGACACTTGGTGTTGAGAGGTGACAGATGGTTTAGGGGTAACATTCGAATTCTGCGTCCGCTTCAGCGAATACATTTCCGAGTCGCCTAAGTTCTGAAATAAGGTTCAAAATCTCCTACTATTTGTGTTTTCCCTTCAACCAGGTCTGCGTGACCTTATTAATAGGTTGGACGGCAAATAAACATTACAGTGGACCATAGGAAGTTTTTGAGGGTGGGCATTCAATTGCTACTGTTTTCTTGAAGTATGGTCCACTTGAGATTTGGATCTGCCTCATTTTTTTGACCATACCCTAAAATGAGCTGGCAAAGCAGATGGACAGTGTGGATATACATCACATGCATCAAGGTGGGCCCCATGGTAAGGGAAACACCAAAGTGGACTGTAACGTATGGTCCAACTCATTGGACCTGTCCTAAAAATAGGACTTCGTAGAAAACAAGCCATGTTGGCTTGTTTTGAATTGAAAAGAGAGGGTTTCCCTTGTAAATGACGAAAAGAGAGAAAAGGGGACTCGAATTGTATACTAATGTGGCAAAGTTATGTGGACCCCACTGTGATGTGTATTATATCCACACCATCCATCCATTTATTCCCGATCATTTCAAGTCATGATGCAAAGAATGACGCAGATCCAAAGCTCAAGTGGACCACACTGTAGAAAGTTGTGGGAACAATGATGTTGCCCACCATGATGTTTATTTGCCATCCAACTTGTTCATAGGGTCATAAAGACCTAGATGATGGGAAAACACAAATATCAGCTTGATCCAAAACTTCTGTGACCCCAAGAAGTTTTCAATGGTAAGAGTTCAATCCCCACTTTTTTTGGGTGGTCCACTGGAGCATTAGATTTACCACTTTTTTGGGCCCGTGCCCTAAAATGATTCGGAAAAAAAAAATGGATGGATGGTGTGGATATAACACGTACAGCACGGTGAGGCCCACATAACTTTGCCATTTTAAAAAAACACCGTTGTGTGCTAAACCACGTAACCGAGTCCTCGGGCTTTGCAAATGAAAAGAGGGGGGCTTCGTAAATGTGCAAAGAGACCAAGAGAGGGAGAGATGCACATGGCGGTCTCTTCCTTCAAGTTCGAAACCGAGAGAGAGAGAGAGAGAGAGAGAGAGAGAGAGAGAGAGAGAGAGACGCATGAAGATCTCTCTTTCCCTTCGATTTCAAAACCCTAACCTAAGCGAGAGCTCTTTTTCCTTTTCTTTCAAGAAGATAGAAATTTTTTTTTTTTTTTTTAAGGATGTGAAACATTACAGGGTATTAGCCGTTGTATGCTTTAACGGCCTTTATGCTTCTTTTTTTTTAGCCCTCACCGATTTAGCGTCGAATTGTGTAACGGTCATGGCAGTTACCTTTACGTATTGGCTGCTACGGTCGATACGTAACTAATTTTGGACACCTTGTGCAGAGCCTTCCCAGTGAGAATGGGAGTTTTCACACTATTCATCTCCATGACCGCGTTATCTTCTATTTTCTGCTTTTAAATAAATGTTTTTTGTGCTTTTCCAAACTCGAGTTCCTCTTTGAAAAGCACCTTGAATTTAAGGGGGGATGTTAGAGAATTTCTTAGATTTATTAATTTATTATTATGTTAGCCCTTGTTCCAAGCTGGGCATAAAGAGGATGCTCCAGCTTGAGGGGGAGTATTAAAAGGTTTGCGTTTTATAATTAGGCCCATTGGACCCAAGTCCATGTAGTAATATATATATATATATATATATATATATATATATATATATATATATATATAATAGAAACCTTGAATGGGACTAGGGTTTCACAACCGAAGCAACCTCCTTCACATTCTCTTCCATCTCTCTCAACTCTACCCTATATATATATATATATATATATATATATATATATATATATATATATATATATAATAGAAACCTTGAATGGGACTAGGGTTTCACAACCGAAGCAACCTCATTCACATTCTCTTCCATCTCTCTCATTTCTCTTCTTCTCCCTTCTCTCTCTACCCTTGCTTCTCCTTTGTTGCATCTCATCACTGGCCCACAAGAATGGGAAGATTTAGCCGTTCAACAAACATGACAGAGGAACTGTTGACAGATTTCCCACTATCTACTAATCTATAACTAGTATTCAACAATAACCTTTCCCTCTGCTTCCACCCACACGCACATTCACACGAAACTGTTACCAACTGACCAATGCACATCCTATTCACTCTAAACTTTCCCCGAAAAAATTGTAATTACCCAGATATTACAAATAGGAGACAATTATACCCAAAATACTATTAGCACTATCATACATAGACTGTTATGCAACTGCCTTGTGTGTTTGGACCATTTATTGCTGTATACACAGTTATACCTACAATATCCCTAGAACATAATTGATCTTCTGGAATCCTGTCACATAATTGATTAAGTGGGGGACACTTTAGGTCTTTTGATTCACATTTGTGGCCCTTGTTGCACTATGCATTGCTCAGGTGCATCACACACCCCTTCCGAGTTGCTAGTACTTGCTAACATTTAAAAACAAACATTTGTTGGCACCCTAATCCTCTACCACTTCTGCCTCATGCTTTGTGCTATAAGAGCATCATTGGAGATGTATGGAATGATGTTCTTGGAGATGAAGACGATGAAATCGAATCGCTGCTTTTTTGTTCTTATTATTATGGCTGACCTAGGAACTTTAATGAAGGAAACACATCTGCAAGTCACTCCCATTGCATCTATAGCTAAGGCGTCAACAATCCACATACGTAGGCAAACCAAGTGCTATTGCATTAAGCTTGGAAGCACTCTCTTGAAAATCCCACTGACAATAAACGAAAGCTTCCAAGGATCGAAATAAATACTACAGAACGAGCCAATCAATCAAATAGACGAGATGCCTATGAATTAAGATACAGATCCCCATATTTATCAATACAGGGAGAGTTGCCAATCCTAGATTGATCTCCTCGATTGCCCAGTCTTTGGTTTGGTTGACATAAAATGGATTGGCCAATCAAGAATTTGCCAATTCAAGGATCCAAACAGGAACCGAAGGGTACATTGACCAATACAACGCGCTCCTCATCTACAAGAGCCTCAATCCTATTAATTTCTAGGTGAGGTTGTCTAACCGCACATGTGAGATGGATGGTGGTATTCATGCATGTCCCAAACTAGGATTGTAGGACATCGGTGAAGATCTGAGACATTCCATATCCATGTCTTGGCCCAAAAGTCATGTTCAGCCACCACTCACTATGCAGACCACAAATATATACTGAGTATTGACCACTTCCAATTTCTTTTCTACAACCCTGGCGACCTGATTAAAATATCAGCCTGGTTTTCCAGGCATAATCCATCATCCACTGTAGGAACCATTTGACCAATGCTCTGGACCACTGAAACACGGGGCTCACTTGTCATAACTAAAAATCTAAGCATCATCATCTAAGCCTTATCCCAACTTACTGGGGTTAGCTACATGAGTCCTTTGCTGCCATTCCACTCTACCAAGGGCCATAACCAGTGTTCAAAATATCGATATCGCACCCTTGGGATATGGATACGTATCAGTTATCACATGGGATATATCAGTTGCATTGCATAATGTATCGCTGTTATTGGAAACATGGGGAAACATTGGGAAATTGTTTGAATTTTTCAATGAAACTTTAGCGATTGTTAAAAAAGACATCAATACACACTTATAAATCAAAACATTACAAAAAACAAGTGCACATAATAGGTTTTCTTTGTATGGGGTCCTAATCTATGCGTTGTCTAACTGAATTAATGCAAGTATATTCAAAGTCTTTTATTATTTTTTTTTTAATCCATTTTTTTACACCCCACACAAACCCACACACACACCCCTGCACTCGCGCTGTTGTAGGAATTTGAAACCAAGACTTGGTGCTAAAACTCCTAAGAGTCTACCACTGAGGCAAGGACTCGAACCCAAGTATATTCAAAGTTTATTCATATAATTTATAAATGTAAGAAGATGTGTAGAAAACAAGCAATACATTCAAAAGCAAAAGAAGAATCACTAGATTAGGTTACATACATGTTTGATTTTATGTTTGGACACAGATTGCAACCAATTTGCAATAAACTGGGAAATTTGATTTTTTTTTTCTTTTTTCAATTTTCCGCAACTCAACCCATCTCTTCCAAATCTCAAAATCAAAGCTCCCAATCCATGATTGTTCAAGAAAAACATGAAAAATCATGGATTTGTAACAGTTTGACATTGATTTAACATGATTTACAGAAAAAAGGATCGTAAATCGTAAATGCTCACCGGATCGAATATGTGGGATATATCCCACTACTTGTGTGTTTTGTATCGCACTGGTGAGATACAAGATATATTGTGGGATATATCGACCGATATTGTCAGCACTTAAAACACTAGCCATAACTTCAGTTAAAAATAAAAAATCTAAGCATGCAGTGCAAATATACATGGTGGACTGGGAAATGCCTTGGTCCTACTCAGCCCATTTGCCACCCAATTGATAGCCCCAGCTGTGCCCCATTTTTTCATATATATGGGTTGCAGATTGTACAACAAGTGGAGCTGCTCGTTTTGGGCCATTCATTGTGTGGGTCACATCATAGATGGGCTATTGTTTGCAGATCTTTGAAGTTGGAAGATCTCAGTCACCTATATTAGGCTTTCTTTCCAGTTGAATGTGGGCTGTTTTGACTGGGTACTTGCAAATTTAATTTACAGATCAAGGAAACTACACAATGGGACATACCTGATGAGCGGCTTGGATGTCATTCATGTGTGCTAAGTATGAGACGTCTGTGCAGAAGAGTGTATGCACTCAGGTTCACTTGCCATTCAACTGACCCCCAAAGTTTGAAAGAAAGCTGTCCATCTGAACAGGTCCATGATGTCAACTGCAATCCTATATGGAACAGGAAGTAGAGCTAGATTCCTGTTGTAGTTCAACATTATTTTGAAATGGTAGTGACTCATCCTCACCGGATGTAGCACACATGTACTGCTCTATCCAAACCATCCAAAGTTTGGAATTTTTGACATGGAAAATTGGATCAGAATGATGATATGCTGAAGTTCATCAGTCAAGTCTAACTATGTTCGCCATGTAACTTACACAGAGCTGCAAAGACAGCTTTTCCATATTCAAAGATTAGCTATATGCTCCACAGTTACCATGTGTCTTCGCTCTTGCCTTGTTGACTCCACTTTTTGCCTCCTTGGCCGTCACATCAGCTTAGCCTCTCATCCGGCATCTTGAGCCTTTACATCTTCCATGTGCACGCGCTTTCCTGCCATCGCCTTGTGTCCCTGTCCATCAACTGACTCTTGGGCACTCTATAGAAGACGTGTGGAAGGGATTTAACCAAGGTGTTCCAAAATGGTAATGGTGGGGCCCACAATCAGGGTCCCACTCACATTGCTCGTCTGTTGTGCAACGCGAACTAAGAGTGGATTAGTTGTTACCCCTGGAACAACTTAGTGAGTGTTAACCTAACCATGTGGGGCCCATCTTGATGTTATTTATTTATTTATATATCCATGCCAGCCATCTGTTTTTCCATCTCATTTTAGGATGCGATCCTAAATCATCAGAAAATCAAAATCTCAGGTGGACCATACCAATAAAAACAGTGATGAATGACCATTAAAAACTTTTTATGGGCCATAAAAGTTTTGAATGAATCTGATATTTCAATTTTCCATTCATCCAGATCTTTTTGACATTGTCAACATGTTGGATTTGCAAATAAACATTACAAAAACCTAATGATGGGCCCTTTGGATTTTTTAATGGTGAGGCACTCAATCACTACAGTTTCTTGTGGTGTGGTCCAGCTGAGATTTCGACCTGCATAATTTTTGGTGTCCCATCCTAAAATGGGCTGGAAAAACAAATGGTCAGTGTTGATATACAACACATCATCAAGGTGGGCCCTACGGTAGGGGTAACACCCACTAAGCTATTACCCGGGTAACACCTAATTCGTGCACCTGTTTTGGGCAAACTGATTGCATAGTGCTATGTGTTTTATCGAAGCTGTCCATCTATTTTTCCAAATTAATATAGAGCATGGGCTAAAAAATGAGGGAGATCCAAATCTTGAGTGGACCACATTACAAGAAAACGGTGATTGAATGCCCACCATTAAAAACTTCCTAAAGCTCACTGTGATATTTATTTGTCATCCAACCTGTTGATTAGATCACGCACACTTGGATGAATAGAAAACACAAATATCAACTTAATCCAAAAATTTTGTGGCCCTAAGAAGTTTTTAACGGTGAGTGTTCAATCACCACTCTTTCCCATGGTGTGGTCCATATGAGATTTGGATCTGCCTCATTTTTAGGCTCATGCCATAAAATAGTCTGGAAAAATGGATGGATGGCGTGGATAGGACATGCACGTCATGGTCTGGCGCATAAAGCATTGTCAATGGTCACCTCGCTAGGCAATCCAGGGAATTGTCGTCCTTGTTTTGGTGGATTCCTAACTGTGGGGCCCACTGCAATGCATGCGCCTTACATCCACACCGTCCATCCATTTTTAAAGCTCATTTAAGGGCATGATCCCAAAAATGAAGCAGGTCCAGGTCTTAGGTGGACTACAACACTGTTAACAGTAGTGATTGAATCCCCACCATTAGAACTTCATAGGGTCCACCGGAATTTTATTCGCCATCCAACCTGTTGGTCAAGTCACAAAGACTTGGATGAAGAGACCACACAAATATCAGCTTGATCCAACACGTTTGTGGCTCATGAAAAGTTTGTAATGGTTGATTACCACAGTTTCTTGTATTATGGTCCACCTGAAAAAAAAATAAAATATTAATTTCTTTTTATGTCTTTTGCTTTGGAATGCATTGGTTGTGTTTTCATACATGTCTCAATACATTTATAAATGTCATACATCATATTTGAATATGGCTGCCTTAGTTTAACCAGACAACGCATAGATTAGGATCCTATACAAAGGAAACCTATTATATGCACTTCTTTTTTGAGATTTTATGATTTAAAAGTGTGTATTAAGGTCTTTTTTAATAATAATTTAAGTTTCATTTAAAAATTGAACCATTTTCCCAATGTTTCCCTATGTTTCCCAAAAAGTGCGATAAATTATGCAATACAAACGATATATGCCGTGCGATAACTGATACATATCTGTATCCCAAGGTTGCGATACATTGCGCAATACCAATATTTCAAACATTGGTTTTACTGGGATACTTCCAAACATAATTTACAGAATCGAGGAAACTACACAGTGGGACATACTTGATGAGCGGCTTGGATGTCGCTCATGTATGCTAAGTATGAGATGTCTGTGCAGAAGAGTGTACGCGCTCAGGTTCACTTGCCACTCAGCGCACCCCCAAAGTTTGAATGAAAGTTGTGCATCTGAACAGGCCCATGATGTCACCTGCCATCCTATATAGAGCAGGAAGTAGAGCTAGAGATTCCTGTTGTAGTTCAACATTATTTTGAAATGGTGGTGACTCATCCTCACCAGATGTAGCACACATGTACTGCTCTATCCAAACCATTTAAAGTTTGGAATTTTTGACATGGAAAATTGGATCAGAATGATGATACGCTGTAGAAGTTCATCAGCCAAGTCTAGCTATGTTCGCCATGTAACTCACACAGAGCTGCGAAGACAGCTTTTCCATATTCAAAGATTGGCTATGCTCTCCACAGTTACGACATGTCTTCGCTCTTGCCTTGTTGACTTCGCAGGGTGCTTCAAGCCTCTACAGCCACCACATCATCTTTGCCGTCATGAACAGCTCTTATCGCCTTCTTGTCTGTCACATCAGCTTAGCCTCTCATCTAACATCCTGAGCCTCTACATCTGCCATGTACACTCGCTTTCCTGCCATTGCCTTGTGTCCCCGTCCATCAACTGACTCTTGGGTACTCTATGGAAGACGCGTGGAAGGGATTTAACCTTCCAGCTACCATCTTCATATAGTGCTCGTGCACTCTGCAACTGCAAGTATTACTACCTACCATTGACCCTACAAGACATCTATTCGACGTCTAGCTTACTCTATGTTTGCCACCTGTCTTCCCTTCTGTTTGCCGTGTCCCCCTACTTCGCAAGATTGTAACTACCAAGGCTTCTACATCACCATCCGATATACATGGGCCCCATTCCGAACTGTGTAGTGATCAAACCAACTATGGTTAATCACAATTTCCATGCGATATTCAGTTAAGCCATTCAGTCGTATATGGAGGGTGCAACATCTAAACTCTGGCCACATGCCCACCTCCTAAACAACAAATTAGAAGATGTGGGACTCCCAGCCACAGGGTACATGTGTACTGAAAACTGTTCTTTGAAACTCACACATGCTTTTATCTGCAAGAAGTTATTGACACTGCACCATGCACAGAACCTTCGAATTTGTTCACACGAATTTGTTCACATTGCGGACAAATAGACCAATGATAATCTGCCACCTCAGAAGACGGTTGCTGAATATAACCTCCAAAGGTCTATGAATAGCTCTTTGTTAGCCCACTTGCAGGTACCATTACATGTAGAGACAACTTGGAGGCATAAACAACTGGCATACAGTGAGATGAAGGCAACACCTCCGATAGTCATCTATTGATTCAAGGTAGGAAAAACTTCATCTCTTGTGGAGTCACAGAGGCACGGCTCTGCTCCATTCAGATTCCATCCATAAGCAAGCGAGAAGCGTCTATATCACTACATACAGAGATTGACTGTCAGTTCACTTTGGAAAACGTCGTTCCATTCATCAGCAAGCATAAGATGTTGTCCCGCTTATCGGACTTCATCTACTCTCTATTACCCAACACAACTCCGCCTCATTGTCATTGGTAGGGCTTCATGCTACTGTATTAGTCAATAGAGAATCGTGCCTTGAAAAGAATGTCCTAAAGCCCTTCTCAACACCAGATGTTGTGCACTCCACCATCTTGGAGCCTTGCAGTGGCTATCTCCCACTCAATGGAGAATCCGCACCTGGGGTTACACTCTTCTACTCAACATCTATTGAAGAAAACGATAACCAGGCTCATCTGGAGGACCATTTGGATGGAGTTTGTTTGCTTAAGGTTCCACCAGATGCGTCTGGCTCTTTTGTGCCCTTCGCCATTCATTCTTTTAATCAAGTTTTCTCCATGATATGTAATTAACAGCTTGTGGTATAATCATAGCCGGGAATGTAATTAACAGTGATTGATTTCCTTACACCCATTTTCCATTTCAGGAAACGCACAGTGCTGATGAATTTTTTCACAGGGTGTGCGAAACATTCATCAGCAGAGCAGCAGGCCTGATTTATTTAGCAGATCGGGCTGGGTCTGGTCGTGTGAGTGTTATGTCCACCTTTGCATTACACGTTGACCATTATTCAATTAATTCCTATTTTCCCATTGTTTATCTACAAGTCATAAGTGAATACACACACACACAACCTATGCTCAGCTGCGCACCAGTTCTCATGAGTTATCGTGAGAACTTTTTGAGAACTCATCACACGTGATGTGAGTCCAAAATTTGAATGGTCCACATGATGCAGCACCCCATAAAACCCCCAGGGCTCAACTTTTACACTTATCCAAAACTTTGGTGGGCCATGGCAAAAGAAAACAGTTTCCTCCCTTGATTTGCAACTTTCCTTTCTATGGCCCACCAAAGTTTTGCATCAAGGTGAAAATTGGTCCATTGGGATTTCGTGGGGTGCCGCATCACATGGACCATTCGGATTTTAGGCTCATGATCAATGTTGTTAAATAGCATATGCGATCGTGTGCAATTGCATATGCCTGTGCACATGTGATCGCAGTCGCACATTTTTTATTTTATTTTTTACATTTTTCAAAAAAAAAAAATCAGAATAAATTAGAATAAATTATTATATGTCATTGACCTTTGAAATACATTTAATTTAAGTAAAATAAAACCAATTATATTTACATAATGAATTAAATATTAACTATTAAGTTATCATTCATCAACAATTCTACATTTTACAATATAGTTAACTTTATAACTTAACATTTAATAAATATGAAATATCAATATTCAACAATCAACACTACATATAATGATATACATCAACAATCAACATCAACACACTTAGTAAATAAAATAAAGAAGTTATTTATTTATTATTTATCTAATCATATACATTGATCTAGTTGTCATTGTGGCATATCACCACCAGGTCCACCACCACCATTACTATTATTATCATCATCATTCGAGTCATCTCCTTCTTCCACATACACTTCTTCTTCCGTTTCTTTATCATTTGTACGCACTAATACTTCATCAACATCCAATGGTGGATAATCTTCAACTTGATCATCATTATTACCAACTCATTCTTCCATCTTCTCAATCTCTTCAACAGGTTGACGGCTACTACTCGCCCCCCAGCTTCCTCCCGTCCTTCACCTTCGAGTGGTACTACTTTTACCAAGTGTCGATCCGTATGCGACATCTTCAACTTGTGCCCATGTCAAGTTTTCTCTAGTAAATACCATGCCATCCGTCTCTACGAACCACTCGTTATCTGCATCCAACTCATCTAAGTAGATAGGGTCAAAGAAATCGGGCTTTTCTTTCCTACTTTGGAATCATTCTCGTAATTTTTGATTGTATTTAATGAAAACAAAGTCGTTGAGTTTTTTTTTTTTTTTTTTTTGCTCAAGGCGATTCCTTTTCTTGGTATGAATCTGCAAGAAAGAAAGCGCATTTGATATTAGTTATTTAGATAATTAATTTAGCTTAGGCCTTGCACTAAAAAATTGAAGTTTAATAGTTTACAATTACTAAACAGTAAACAATCTAAACTTACCGCCTCGAACGTGCTCTAATTGCGCTCGCAACCAGTGTTCGAAATATCGATACTATCGGCCGATATATCGGTTGATATTATCGTTATCACACCCCTGCGAGATGAAACCCTTGCAATAACCCCCGGTATCTATCGGCTGATATTATCGTTATCACACCCCTGCGAGATGAAACCCTCGCAATAACCCCCGGAAGATACCAAAAAACCTAAAATCCATATATCGGCCGATATCATGATGTCCCAAATCGGTTACGTATTAGCCGTAACGACCGATACGTAACGGTAACGGCCGACATCGTTACGCGATACGGGGTCGAAACGGGCACCCTCCCGATTTTGTGACCGTAATGGCCATTACAGGGCCGTTACAGGTCATAACGGCCGATACATCCCGTAACGGCTGTTACAGGCTAAAAAAAAAAGGGGGAAAAATGTACTTTTTTTTTTTTTTTTTTTTTTTTTTTTTCTTTTTCTTTTTCTTCTTCTTCTCCTTCTTCTTCCTCTTCTTCTTCTTCTGGACTGCTGCAGCTGCGAGTGCGGATGCGGGCATGCGGCCTTCTTCTTCTTCCCTCTCTCTCTCTCTCTCTCTCTCTCTCTCTCTCTCTCTCTTTCGGTTTCCCTCTTTTTTCATTTTCGCGTCGGAAATGAAATCGGAAGCAGATTTGCTTGTGTACTGCATACCAGCTATGTAGTTACTGCAGGTACGTGTCATGCTAAGACGAGTGCTGACACTCCTCGAGCTCCGAGTTGTATGAACGGTTCAAATGAGATCAAAGTTACATGGGCTCCACAACGATGTATTTATTATATCGACACCGTTCATCTATTTTTAGAGATCATTTTAAAGCATTGCTCAAAAAATGAATCACATCCAAAGATCGTCTGGACCACACCAAAAATAACAGCGGATATAATGATTTTCACTTTAAACAATTCGTAGGGCCCACCGTAATGTTTATTTTCCATCCAATCTGTTCGTAAGGTCAAAAAGACATGAATGAAGAGGAAAAACAAATTTCATATTGATCAAAAACCTCTGTGATCCCAAAAAGGATTTCAACGGTGGACGTTCAATCCCCCACTGCTTTTTGCAGTGTGGTCCACTTGATAATTAGATCTATATTATTTTTTGTGTCAATCCTTAAGTTGAGTTGGTCAAATGAATGGACGGTTTAGATATAACACATACCTTATGATCAGACCCACAACAATTGCTGATGTCAAATGAATGGATTAGGTACGCGACACGTTTTTAACGGACAAGTTAATAAATGGTACACATGCCACATGGGCCCCACCATGATGTATGTATTTTATCCATGTCGTCCATCCATTTTGCCACATCATTTTAGGTCATGATCTAAAAAACTAGTAAGATCCAAATCTCAGGTGGACCACAACACAGGAAACAGATACAATGCTCACCATTAAAAATTTCTTAGGGTCCACCTAAATGTTTATTTTCCATCCAACCTATTAATAGGGTCACACTGACGTTGATGAAGGGAAAACACACATGTCAGCATGATCTAAAACTTTTGTAGCCCCCAAAATTTTTTTAATGGTGGATGTTTAATTATTGTTGTTTCTTATGGTGCGGTCCACCTAAGCTTTGGATCTACCTCATTTTTGGGCTCATGCCCTAAAATTATTTGGCAAAATGGATGGACGGTGTTGATATAACACATTCATAACGGGTCGGGCCCAAAAAACTTTGACACTCGTGTGCTACACTTCACAATCTGAGTCCCACCTAATTCGGCCCCTTAAAAATTATACACAAGACATGCATTAACTTAAAATTTACCAATTAAATTATGGACTATAATTGCTAACTTACAATGCCAAAATCAATTTGTTTGAATAGTTTTAATTGTTAATTTGTGGACACTTATTTTTTAAAATAGGGCCTTTTGATTTTTTTCATGATTTACTATCCAATAAATGTCCACCAATTCAGAAGTGGGATAATGCCAATAAATTGCATGAATTTGAGGTTGATTTGGGGCATGGATTGGTCCTCCAAGTCAGCCCCAAATTGGCAATGTCATCTACTTGAATTTAATTTCATTTTTTTTAAGAATTATTGGGAGAAATGATATCAAATTGTTAAATATATAAATTAAATAGTTAAAAAATTAAATATATGAATTTTGTAGTCAAATTCAGGTTATCTGGTTCACAAATTCATCAGACAGTCCGATACAACTTCTCACCAAAGAGTGGACCGTTACACCACCATAAACATGTTCCAATTTATAAATGAATGCATATTTGGAATGCTTAGAATATTTTGGATTTAATCCATATTTTTTCATATTTTTTTGAAAAAAAAATTTTTTGCGTCGTTACGGGCCGTTACGCTCCCGTAATCGTATCGGTTTTGGAGGTTACCGTTACGCCAACCGATACCGATACGAGATACCTTGGTTGATATATCGTCGATATCGTCACAACCGACCATAAAAAGCTGCATATATGTGAAGAATAATTTTTTTTTTTTTAAAAAAGGAAGAAAAATCGGAGAGTACCTATAGGCTGCAACGAAGATCGATGATCGGAGGTGGGCCATTTGACAGCAATTTCCCTTTCTTCGCTGATTGGAGAGCGTCTGTGGGAATTTTTCTAAGATTTCGGCGAGAAATTAGGTCAGATTGAAGAAACCTCGCCGCGAACATCGCTCCGGAACGCATGCATTCGTGAAGGAGAGGGGCGCGGATGAGTGAAAATGGATCGCCCGGATGGGTTAAAAGGAAATCGGGATGCGTACTGAGTCAATCAGTACACTCATCGTACCGAGTAAACTCTGTTGGGCCCACTGTGAATTCATGTGGTTTATCCACACCGTCTATACATTTTTCCAGATCATTTTAGGGGTTGGGCCCAAAACTGAAGTATATGAAAAGCTCAAGTAGACCATACCAAAGGAAACAGTGGAAGTATTGATTTCCATCGTTGAAACATTTCTAAGGCCCCCAGTGATGTTTATTTGTCATCCAAACTGTTCATAAGATCACACAAACATGGATGAATGGAAAACACAAATATCATCTTGATCTAAAACTTCTATGGGCCCCGAGAACTTTTCAACGATAGACTTCACTTCACACTATTTCAGGTGGTGTGGTCCACTTAAAATTTAGATATGATTAAATTTTGGTTTAAAGCCATAAAATTATATGATAAAGCTGATGTAGAGTTGATACAGTGCATGAATGACGGTGGGCCCCACAGAGTTTACTTAGTACGCAATCCAGTTCATGATAATCCGATCGGTGCATGGTGCGTTACTCAGTACGCTCTTATGTAACTCAGTAAACTCACTTGGGCCCACCTTTAATGTATGTGGTTTATCCACGCCGTCCATCCATATTTACTGATCATTTTAGGTGTTGAGCCCAAAATTAAACCATATCCACAACTCAAGTGGACCACATTACAGGAAACAGTGATGAATGAGCATTGACCATTAAAAATGTTTTGGGAGCCATAAAAGCTTTGGATCAACCTGATATTTATTTCTTCCCTTCATCTGGGTCTTTAGGACCCAATCAACAAATGATGTTAAATAAACAGTACAGTGGGCCTTAAGAGGATTTTAATGGTGGATATCCAATCATTATTTTTTTCATGTGGTGTGGTCCACCTACGATTTACTTCCCTATAATTTTTTGTATCAATCCTTAAAATGATCCATAAAAATGGATGGACGGAATGGATGAAACAAATACATTATGGTGGGGCCCACAGAGCACTGACCACCAGCATTAAAGCAACTGACATTTAATGCTTTGTGCATTTTAATGCAACCAAGCTTATTATTTGGTGTGGTCCACTTGAGCGTTGGATCTGCCTCATTTTTGTGCTCATGCCTTAAAATAATCTGAGAAAAGGGATTGACGGCTTGGATGTACAGATACATCATGGTGGGCTCGCCCATAGAACTGCTCGTTCGGAGCTAGGAACGGGCGGGGGTAGTATGCAATCAGCGTCTGGACGTAGAAGATACTGACAGGTTGCGTAGTCAGACTGGCTACTGAAGTGACACACCAAGTTCTATGGGGCCCACCATGATGTATGTGTTGTATCCACACCGTCCATACATTTGGCTATATCATTCTAAGGCATGACACAAAGAATTAGTCAAATCCAAATATGGAGTGGACCCAACCAAAGAAAGCAGTGGGGAGAGGGACGCCCACTGTTGAAACCTTCTTAAGATCCAACCTGTTTATAAGTTAAGACAGACATGAAACAAGGGAAAAAACAAATTTCAGCTTGATTGAAAACTTTTGTGGCCCTTAGAATTTTTTAATGGTGGGGCGTCCCTCTCTCTGTACTATTTTCTGTGGTGGGGTCCACTCGAGCTTTGGATCTGACTCATTCCTTTTCTCATGGCCTAAAATGATATCTCCAAATGGATGGATGGTGTGGATACAACACACATCATGGTGGGCCCTATAGAACTTGGTGACGTCACTTTAGGGTCCTCCATGTCATTTATTTTCCATCTGACATGCTGTAAATGTAAAATCCACCGTTCATTCGGTGATCTATATATACAAAAGCTGCCTGATTAAAAAACCATGGTAGGCCACACTAATGGGAAGAATGTAAAACTGCTTCCAAATTGAGATGCAGATGATGGTTACGAGCCACCACGTAACTCTGTGGGTCTTAGACCACAATAAGTTCCCATCATTGATATGTATATTTCTCAAATTTTACTTCTTCGGTTCTTCTTTTACTTTTCAATGAATTGGTTGTGTTTTCATACATGACTATGATACATTTATAAATATCATGCATCCAATTTAAATAGAATTGCATTAGTTCAGTTAAACATCGCATAACTTAGGACCCCATACAAAGGAAACTTATTATGTGCGCACACACACACACACACACACACACACACACACACACACACACATATATATATATATATATATATATATATATATATATATATATATATATTAAGATGTTATGATTTAAAAGTGTGTACTAAGGGCTTTTTTAACAATCCCCGGAGTTTCATTAAAAATTTCAACCATTTCCTCAATCTTTCCCCATGTTTCTCCAAAAAGTGTAATAAATTATGCGATACAAACGATATATCCCGTGCGATAACCCATACTTGTCTGTATCCCAAGGGTGCGATACATAGTGCAATACCGATATTTCGAATACTGTTCGTAACTACTGATAAAACACGTGAGTCCGAGAATCCTCATAGTCAGCTTCTTTAGAGCTGGATCCTTCATGTTTGGGTCCACCAGTCAGCTGAGAAAAACAGTTTTAAGTAGGTTAGAGAGTAGAGACACTTTGTAGAAAAACTATTTGTAAGACATTAAGAGTCTAAGACTGACATTCATAGAGTAGTATTAGTACTTACTGGATAATTTCATTGTCCAATGTCTTATTACGATGTCCCTTAAGAATATCCTCTCATTTTTCGTGTAGAAGTCCAACAAAATTGAGATCATGTCCTGTTCTCCTCTATTTGGAATTATTCTTTCCAAGACATCAATAAATTCAAACATATATATAGTTAGTGCTTCTGCTGGATTAGCAGAAGCGAATAAACAGGATGGGTTAAGGATGTAAGTAGCCGAATACAATTGAGATGACATTTGGCTGCTTCATCTTTTATTTATAATATCTAAAATTGACTTGTATTCACGGTCTTTATAGTTAAAATGGTTCATAATCTTATTTTTCGCTCTCCGTCTCATCATATATGTAGTCCATTGTAGGCTTCTCATCCTCATTGACCAATCGCAATACAGTGACTAAGGGATCGAATGCTTTTAACGCTTTTACCACTTGAGTCCAAAAACTCTGAGAAAGAATTGTTTGTTGAATTCGTTTCCTTTCAGCCTTCTTTGACCAAGGCCTATTTGTAAAATCGGACGACACTACAAAGCTTCTAAGTTCTGATTTCTTTGCATGTAGTCTTTTTAGTGTAAGGTTGTAGCAAAACGGGTGACTGTTGGACGTAGCAATTTATCCCCAATGTGTGTTCTCATTCGGCTGAGAAGAATGACGTGTTTGTACATAAAGACCGTAATTCATCTAGCCCTTACAATCACATTTATAAATAATCTACATATATCTTCTAACATAAGATCAATACAATGGGCTGCACAGGGGTTTCAAAATAAACGTCGCCTCTTCTCTATAAGAAAACGACTGGCCATTACATACGAGGCTGCGTTGTCTGTAATTACTTGTATAACATATTTCTCATCTATTTCTTCAATTACACTATCTAGTAAGCTAAACAAATACTCTTGTGTGTGAATGACCCAATGCGTCTACGGACTTCAAGAACATTGTCCCAGCTGAACAATTTACCAAAAATTTAATTAGAGATCGGCCAGATCTATCGGTCCATCTATCAACCATTAGTGAACACCCATATGCTTTCCACAATTTTTTATATTCATTTATGAAGGTTTGTGTATATTCAACTTCAGTTTTTTGGCATGTCTCCTTTATTTCATGATATGAATGAGGTTTCAGCTCAGGTCCAAATTGACCTATAGCCTTAACCATTACTTTGAAGCTTTTCGATTTAACGGCGTTGAAAGCAATGTCGGTTTGGTAAAACCACTTAGCAATATATTGAATAGTGGTTTTCCTATCTTTTTGTTTATCTCTTATCTAAAGTTGTTTGAGCCGGCCCTTTCCCTCTACCCCTTTGGTCAATCACATACTCGGGGTGTCGTCTACACCATCTATCCATGGGCTCATGCCCTCGGGCTCTTTTCGAGTCTGTTGGTTGTACTTGTAGTGTAGATCGGCCTGTCGAACTAGGGGGAGTGAGACTAGTGTCATGTACATTAATTACATTTATATCTTCATATGCATCTTATTCCAAATATTCATCCTGACGTAGGGCACTATCAAATCTCTTTCTTGACTATTTTTCTATATATTTCATGATCTCCCTTTGGATTTCTGGAGTAATTTTGTCGCATACTTTTACATTTGACCCCGGTAAGTGTACAAGGTATTGCTTGTGCCTTACAATGCCACTGGAACTCACAAACCCACATAACTCACATACTATGTGAGTTTTTTCCATAGCACTACGGTAGTGCCCATACTTCTAACCCGGGTCATTCGACTTGCGTTTCAAAGAGGAAGATTGGGAAGAAAACATTATGTTGGTACCTTGGTGGTGTATGTGTATGTGTATTGATTGCTAGTATAAAAAGTAAACTAAAAACTAAAGTAAAATTACTAAAGTGAGAGGCTAAGTAAGACTAAGGAGTAAAGAGATGAGAGAGACTAAAGAGATGAGAATTGGGAGAGAGAGAGAGAGAGAGAGAGAGAGAGAGAGAGAGAGAGAGAGAGAGAGTTACTACACTTGAGAGAGAGAGAGAGAGAGAGTTACTACACTTACAACTACAAGTTACACTTGTAGAGTTGTAGTAAAAGAGAGGGAGGAGAGAGATTTACACACAAACACAAGTTACACAACAATTACAAATTTCCAAAAAAAAATAAATTCTTCACTTCTTGGTCTTGTCTTCACTTTTGCCTTGGCCCTTGACCCTTGAAGCTTGAATAGTGGAATATTGTAGACTTGTAAGTTGTAAGTTGTAACAACTAACAAGTTGTGTTGTAAGTAACTTGTGAGTTGTAACTTGTAAGACAAAGTAACAATACTAACAAACTAAAAAAAAATGTTGGAAGTTAGAACTTACAACTTAGAACTTGGATACATATGAATATGATTATGATATGAATCATATTATCATGAAACTTTAAGAGATGATGAGAATATGAGATAAGAAAGAGAGATCGAAACTAGAATATGAGATAAGAAAGAGAGACAAAGAGTCTAAGAGAGATAGAAACTATAAAGAAAGATACAAGAAAGAGAGATAGAGAAACTAGAAAGAGCTAGAAAGAGAGTTGTGTGAATATGATTATGAATTTATGATCTTTAATTTTTTATAACTTGAAAAAATTAAAAACTAGAAAGAGAGTTCAATGGATGGAGGAGCTTCATTGTCTTGCTTGCTCTTGAATCTTGAATCCTTGTGGTGTACTTGTCTCTTCCCTTAATTGAAACTTCAATTTTGTAAGAAATATAGATGGAGGAGTAGAGCTTGGGGCTTGAAATTATGTAACTAAGAGAGTGTAAAGACTAAAGAGAGCAAAATAGAGATAGAGATAGTTTGAACTTTAAGTGCATGTAGGAATACTCAGAACCCCGTTTTATAGAAGAAAAATCAAGATTTTTTTATAATTTTTTTTTTTCAAACGGTCAGATTTTTGACCGTTGGCCAATTTGTGATTGCATACATCGCATATGCGATCGCATATACTTGCACATGTGGCATATGTGATCGCGTATGTGCAGTGATCGCATATGCCACTGGCGCATATGCAATCTGGGCTTAAGTATGCACATATGCGAATGTGCGATCGCACATGACAACACTGGCCATGATACGTGTGCCAAGGTGTGCACATGCACTGGTGAGCATGCTTATATATATATATATATATATATATATATATATAGAGAGAGAGAGAGAGAGAGAGAGAGAGAGAGAGAGAGAGAGAGAGAGAGAGAGAGAGAGAGAGAGGAATGCTCACCTGCGCACCTTCATACATGTCATGGGCACAAAATCTGAACGGTCCACGTGATGCGGCACCCTTGAAATGATGCGAACATCAGAGTGTACCAACGTCGTCATAAGAGAGCCCCAGGCCCTAGCCCAACCCAGCCCACACTTTATTTGGGTGATCATTACTTGGGCCTGGCCCATGGGCCACTTTAAAGACCCCATGTGCATAAGATGTGCATCATGAAGGCCTCAGACTGGGAGGATGCACATGGGCTGCATTATTTGGAGTGTCAGGATAGTTTTTAAGAGTTTTTGTTGAGATCCGACCGTTGGATCGTGTCCGATCACATGGTGGCCCGCCATGTGATCGAGTTTTTTTTCAATTTTTAGTGTCTATTTTGTTTTTTTTTTTTCTGTAAATTTTGGTTGGTTTGGATTTCTTAGTGGGCCCTTTGCTAGATTTTAAAAAGGGGCAGGTTGGTCATTTTACTTTTAAATGTAAAAACTCTATTTAAGGGGGGGAAATGTCCAACCCTAGGGGGATGAAGAGTACAGGTATGTTTTGTAAAGAGAAGCCTTTCTTTCTTCCATGCGATTTGGAAGAACCCTTCATGAGACTTGGAGCAAGGTTGTGAGATTCCATCTTTTTGTGGACGTGCGACTCGCTCACATATTTATCTTCTGTAAGGTATGGTCTTTCCATCTCTTTCTACTCTAAAAAAACCTCTTTAATCTTATCTAAGTTAAATCCTTCAATCCATTGCGCCTAAAACCTCGACACTATATGTCCTTGGCTCCCACATAAAACCTATCCTAGACCCTCTCCCAATTTCCTCCCAGAACCTTCAATTCTCAAATTATAGATTTATCCCACCCCATATCCCACGTGATCTTCATCTCCTCTAAACATAGTTTATGTGGTGAATGAGTATGGTAAATTTTATGTGTGTATGAATCTGTCCATGAGTATTTTGTTGATATTCTGTGCTAAGGGGTTGTTCTAACAACCTTGACATCCTGCGATTTAATCTTTATATGATTGTGTGTATGTGAGGATGATTTCTAATGAAATGACATGAATTTTTGCTTGCTGAAATTATTGTTTTGTGAGCTGTTCTGCTGAAATTATTGTTTAGTGGGCTGGCCCATAACTCACAGGTCCTAGGATTTGTATGCTTTAAATTATCCTTTGACTAATCTTCTGTGAAACATGACATCCATACATGTATCCTACATCTTACATGAGCACCTGTACACAACTTTGCACACATGTCATGGGCACAAAATCTGAACGGTCTACGTGATGCGGCACCCTTGAAACTTCACAAGCCCAACTTTTCGGCCCGATACAAAACTTTGGTGGGCCATGGAAAAAGGAAATAGTTTCCTCCCCTGATTTGCATTTCTCTTTGCTATGGCCCACTAAGTTTTGAATCAGGCTGAAAATTGGGCCTATAAAGTTTCAAGGGGTGCCGCATCACGTGGATCGTTCAGATTTTGTGCCCATGACATGTGTGCAAAGGTGCACAGGTGAGCATTCCTCTCTCTCTCTCTCTCTCTCTCTCTCTCTCTCTCTCTCTCTCTCTCTCTCTCTCTCTCTCTCTCTATATATATATATATATATATATATATATATATATATATATAATATAACCGAATGCTCTGTTGTGCACCAGTTCGCGTGGAACTCTCATCATACGCGATGTGAGTCCAAAATCTGAACGGTCCATATGATGTAGCACCCCAGGAAACCCAAGGGCCCAACTTTTACTTTGATCCCAAACTTTGGTGGGCCATGAAAAAAGAAAACAGTTTCATCCCTTGATTTGCATCTCTCTTTGCTATGGCCCATCAAAGTTTTAGATTAGGGTGAAAATTGGTCCCTTGAGGTTTCATGGGATGCCGCATCACATGGACTGTTCAGATTAGACCCACATGACACTTGAAAAGTGCGTAGGTGAGCATGCTATGGGTGTGAAATTTTGGTCAATTTCTCACCTATTGCGGGTCCACTGTTTCAACACAATGCACATGGTGGACATTCAGAAGAATAATAAAATAGTTGATAAGCTAATTACGGTGGGGTCCACTTCTTTCCTGGTTCTAAACACTGCCCACAAGCAACATGGGCCTCTTTGGATGCCAACTAAGAATGAGTTTTGTGTCATTTTGGTAAATCAAATTGTGCACTAGAGATCCTGTTTCTTTTTGTCAAGGACTAAAAATAGGGAGAATGATCAAAGCCCCCCAACCATTTAACTCCTCAAACCAACCACTCTGCAGTTTCATTTTCATTCCTGAAACCAACCCTCTGGTAAAACCCGTTTAAAATGCCCCCCACCGTTAAAAGAAAAACTCTGACTCTGAGGTTTAAGCTCAATTTTTTAACTTACCCATCATTTGGAATGAAAATGCTTGCCTGACATGTGTTCTCATATCAGGGTATGATTACTTGATGATGTGGATAGACTTCTGTGGATAACATCCATCCCAGAAATCAGGCTGATTCAAAACTTAGCTGGGCTACACCACTAGGAACAGTTTAGATGGGAAAACCAACCATTAAAATCATCCAAATTGTGTGGGGTCCACCATGGTGTGTATATACCATCCAATCCACTCGCCTGATGCACCACATGGGGAGGGGATTTCCAGAAAAACAGGACATTCTGAGATTTGTGTGGGCCACAACACGCGAATTTAAGAGGTTTTAGGCATGATTTTACACCGTTATTTATGGTGTGGCCCACCTAAATCTTAGATTGGCTGATTTTTAAGATCCATGATGAAAATGTGGGGGCACACCTGATGGCCAGGTGGATCATAATGCATATCTCAGTTAGAGCAAGTCACGCTTTGTGACACTGCTTGTCATGGCTACAATGGTCAAATTGGTTTGCTTTGATGTTTTTGTTCCAATGCATCCCAACCTATTGCAATGCGGTACGCCTGCGCTTCAGGCCTCGAATCTAGGTCATCTTCGATGATTTGAACCGTTTATATGGGCTTATATGATGAAGGGGTTATTTCAATCCTTATTAATATGTTTATTTTTTTTGGGTTAGCTTGTTAGTACACCAGTTCACACTTCACTATTAGCTAGAGCTGTACACGAGCAGACTAAGGCTCGAGTACTCGCTCGACTCGACTTGGAATACTCGACTCGTCTGAGTTAGATCCGAGTACGAGCGGATTTTCACTACTCGTTTAGATTACGAGTAGAGTAAGAGTCTAGAGGTACTCAACTCGTTCCAGTGTCTATAAGTCCGTCCAAACAAAAAAAATTCTACCCCACCCCGCCCGTCATTTTCCAACAGCGCCCAAACCCTACTCCGCCTGTCCTTTTCAAGAGCGCCCAACCCTTCCCTCCCAGCGCCCGTCCGTTTGAAAAAAAATGGTCCATCTCTCTCTCTCTCTCTCTCTCTCTCTCTCCCAACGCCCGTCCGGCCGTCCCTTTTCTTCCCTCTCTCTCTCTCTCACTTGCCCCTGTTCCCTGTCCGGCGGTGTTAGAAGCCTAGACCCTATCGCTCGTCCCTGCGGCCTGTCCGGTGACGGAGCTCGTCCCTGCCACTCGTCCGGTGCCGCAGCTTGTCCCTGCCAGGCTGCCACTCTTCCCGTCGTCCGTCGTCGCCCTGCCCTGCATGCAGTTGCCGGTTGTCCCTCTTCTGCTCACCCGATAAGGCGTGGGGTTGATTTTTTTATTTTTTATTGCTAATATATGTTAGAAATTGTTAATATAGTTTGAGATTAACCTGATATTTGTGTTTTCATACAATACCCAAGTCTGATATGCCATTGGTATTTGGTGACGAACATATACATATTGATAAATTGGTATTTGTGTTTTCATACAATACCCAAGTCTGATATTTGTGTTTTCATGCAATACCCAAGTCAGCATGCCTAGTGTACAAAGTAAATGTACATGAGCCAAACATCATAAGTGATAGGTGAGAATCTCAGATGAACTTTGATGTTCTGGCAGAGTTTGATGGATGATGTACAATCAGTGTATGGTTTTATGTATGTATTCCATATCTAGGTAGTTGATAATTTAGATGGTTTGAATTTGGGTAAATGGATGTTGCATCCACAGTTAACAAAGCCAATAGTTTTGGGAAAAATTTGGACTCAGTACTCAACTCGTGTGCTTGTACTCGTACTCAACTCGAAAATTCGGACTCGACTTTACTCGTTTACTACTCGTACTCGGCTCGTACTCGGGCGAGTAAAGTACGAGCAAGGGGTCCATGCTCGTTGGCCGAGTAGAGTCGAGTACGAGCAGCACTCGGGCGTAAAGAGCCGAGTAGAGTCGAGTACGAGCAGCACTCGGGCGTAAAGAGCCGAGTACGAGTAGGGCGATACTCGACTCGACTCGACTTGTGTACAGCTCTACTGTTAGCCACCCCCACCTGGGAATCGATGCCAAGACCTCAATGTTGAGACGGGCTCTTTTGCTTGGAACGTGAACGTGAACGTGAACGTGAACGTGAACGTTTTAAATATCCAATAGGAGTTTTTTTTATTTTTTATTATTTTATTTTTTTTAATCCTGACGTACCCCTTCCGAGATGACCCCTATCAAATAAACGGCTTGGGCCATTCGAAAAATCTCAATTCTTACCGATAAAGAGGCCCGTTGCATCTTATTGCTTTAATGTTAGGATCGGAATTGTCAACAGGCTACAGCACTTGTTCTACGCAGCACATCCAAGTTTTAGGGTGCCTATCAATCTTTTATATGTAAAATCTACTTCGTCCACTCGGTTGAGAAGCATTATTTTCACCGTACATACGAAATATCAACCCTGATAGAAAACTACAGTCGGCCTCATCAGTGACCTTATTAACGGGTTGGATGGCAAATAAATATCATGGTGGGCCCTAGTAAGGTTTCAACAGTTGGCGTCCGTGTCTCCACTGCTCTCTATAGTGCGGTCCACTTGAGCTTTGGATCTGCCTCAGGCCTATGCCCTAAAATGATCTCTCAGAATGGATGGACGGTGCATACATCATGGTGGGGCCCACAGAACTTGGTGACCTCGGTGGTGTATGGCACAACACGCAATCCGCTTCGGTAAAACAGGTGTCGGTTATAATTCCGGTCCATGATATTAGACACAAAGATTTGCTGATTCACCAGGGGTGTGGAACCAGCCATGCACATCCACACAGATACGTTCAATTATAAAACACATGTGCGGAATCTAAGCTTTTCGTAAGGTTGGAAATAATGACTAGATCTTCCGCATAGAAAATCAGACAATTTCAGCCATCAGGTGGGCCACAACGTTAAAATATTTAGACCATTCATTTTTCTTGATGTTCTGTGGCATGTCCATCATGAAATAGCCTGATTTTTATGCCATATGATATAGGCATTGCATCTTACCTGATGGATGGTTCAGATCTCACTAGTGTATTTCATATTTGCATGTGCAGGGCTCTCACATGCGTGTGGAATAAGCAAACCTGTATCGTGAGGGATTAGAAGAATAAAATTAAAACCGTAAGGGGGCATCCGATGAAAATGTTTACAAATGGGAGCACAGGAAGGAAACTAAGATAGCCCTGTAGGTCCTTGTCCCTTGAAACTAATTTTCATGACTAACAACAATCATGTTCTCTAAAGGGTGCGTTTGGACACCAAATATATCGATATTTTGTACCAGATTAGACTGATTAATTAAGAAAGAAAATGAAATTTCACAATGTTTTTTGCAACCAAACGCACAATCTAATACATAATAACGGTTAACTAAAATGAAATGAACTCACTTTTAAGTTGCACTTAAACAGACACGAAGGACTAAGGTTGAGATTTAGAAGACTAATCTGTAAGACTTGTAACCATGCGAGACCTTCCGTATGCTTCTACTCTGGCACTGACATGTTCTTGGCGGACTAGATCGACGAATTTTGATCGTGACCTTTTTTTTTTTTTTTTTTTTTTTTTTACCACAACACCCTGAGATTTATACTCTATCGACCGCACATGTGCTACAATTCCATATCGTGCGGCACGCCCCATTGTAACTCCTAGATTATAAGTTGCAGTTTTGGCACAATACGAGGTGGGCCACGGAACGTATTGGGGCTCCACTTACACAAATCCTAAGGTTGTCCAATCAATCAATTGGTCCATCCATCAATCAAGTCATCAGTTCTCTCTCCCCATTAGTCAATGCAACTCATGCATCCTATCATACAACTCATGCCTAGCCATCCTTCTCTCCTTCTTTTTCTCCCTATTTTGCCCCTTCATTTTCTTTTAATTACATCCTTATCCTAAAAGTTCTACTACAAAATTCCCTAACTCCCTCTCATTTTTACCATTTGCTAGCAAGAGAGTAGAAGATAATAATATAAAGAAAAAAATTATAGAGAATTATGAAGAGAGAGAGAGAGAGAGAGAGAGAGAGAGAGAGAGAGAGAGAGAGAGAGAGAGAGAGAGAGAGAGAGAGATTATGGAGAGAGCTTAAGAGAAAATAGAGAGCTTGAGAGGGAATTAGGAGAGATCATGAGGGTAAGAGAAAGGGAGAAGGGAAAAAAGTGATTAGAGGAGATTAGGAGTGGAGATGAGCTTGTTGGACCATTTGATCGCTGATTCTGATTCAAGCCGATCTAACTATTCATCCATTATTGTGAGTGCATGAGAAAATTTTGATCCTCCATTTCTTTGTGATTTGTCCATTTTTGGTGAGCCCACAAGGGTAGGATCTACCTTGATTATGTATGGAGTGTATGGTGGACCTTATAGTGGCGACTGGATTTCCTATTGTTTTTCTTTCATTTCCT
This sequence comes from Magnolia kwangsiensis, assembly GCA_037074715.1. NCBI lineage: Eukaryota > Viridiplantae > Streptophyta > Magnoliopsida > Magnoliales > Magnoliaceae > Magnolia > Magnolia kwangsiensis. Next base: position 54,380,350 of record CM073575.1, on the reverse strand, counting down.
TTCTTTTAGTTATGGTATTGTGGGGCCCACAAGTGGGCCACGCTGTTGGAGAGTGTGCCTACCATGCTATCACAGTGTGGACCACCTAGTGTGGCTCATTGTGATGTTTATTTTCCATCTAATATATGGTTTGCATTACAAAGATTTGGATGGTGGAAATGCCTCAAAATCATGTTGATCTAAAGCTCCTTGGCCCACTATGAGTAGGCCAATCCGATGGACGGAGTAGTTCATTTGGGAGAACGTTACCACCCTTTAAAGTAAGGTGAGAGGAGAGTGTGTGGTAGCTGTTGTTGCCACTGGGTGCAGAGCGTTGAGGGACGTTACTAGGGCTGAAAGTCGGGCGGGTTGGTGCTCAACCCTAACCCAACCCAAGGTTCCTATATCTCAACCCTAACCCAACCCAACCCAATCTTGGGTTGGAAATTCTCAACCCAAGCCCAATCCAAGTGGGCTCGGTCGGGTTGATCGGGTTGGTCGGGTATATACATACTAATATTTTCATTATTACATTAGTTTATTATATTTCAATATAAGATTTATTTTTTGTATCTATAATTTTATTAATTATATATGTGATTATTCATTATAAAGAACTTTATTTTTTCTTTAAAAAACAAGCTAAAATATAAGACAACTACTCCTTTAAAAGTCATGTAGCATAGTATGAAGTCTATTTGGGAGAGAGAAATCTGACATATCTTGTTAGCTTGAGTCCTTGGAAATGACGTTGACAAATGAGACTCGACATCACTAGTGTGCCTTCAACACAAATAATTCACACTCAATTATAATTTATAAGTAACTTATATATTGATCAGGTTTGGGTTGGGTTGGGCAACCCGAGACTTCAACCCGAGCCCAACCCAAGTTTTATCGGGTTGGTGTTTGTATGGCCCAAGCTTAAGATCGGACCTGAAATATTCTGCTCGAGCCCAACCCAATGTCGGGTTGGTCACGGGTCGGTCGGGTTGAACCGGCCCAACTTTCAGCCCTAGACGCTACTGCCCAGCAACGTGCTCACCTTGGAAAGGCATCGTGTGGGTCCACTCGTGGGTCCACTCGTGGGTCCCACCATGATGCACATGTTTCATCTACGCCGGGTCCTTACTCTTGCCCGGGTGGTAGACTCTCAGGAGTTTCAACTCCCCGTCAAGGGTTCGAGTACCCATAGGTGGTGAAATTCCACCAGCGTGAGTGTGTGGGGTGTGTGTGCGCGTGTGTTAAAAAAAGAAAAGAAAAAAAAATGTTTCATCCACGCCGTCCATCCACTTCCCTGGATCATTTTGGCTATTGGACCAAAAAACGAAGCCGATCCATATTCTCAGTGGGCCACACCATGAGGGGCAAGGGTGCTGGTAAGCCCTTGTGTCAATGACACTTTACATGGGAGAGTTGGGGATGGGTTTACACTCGTGGGACCCACCTTGATTTGTTCCTTAAATCCACACCATCCACCTCTTTACCCAGGTAATTTTGACCTTTGATCCCAAAAAGGGGCTGATCCAACCATTAAGTGGACCACCTTATTGGGAACATGGGGCCGGGAGCCACCTCACGTCAACGTCTACACATGTAGGCATGGGGAGTAGTGTCCCACTCGTGGACCCCACTATGATGTATATGTTAAATCCAAGCCATCCACTTGTTTCTCCATATCATTTTAGGCCATGGGCAAAAAAATGGGATAGATCCGAATCTCGAGTGGACCACATTAATGGAAACAATGCTCGGCTGTTGAAACCTTCCAAGGTGCACCGTGGGATCCATGTTCATCCAAACTAGTCCCAGTCAGATCCTATTGGACCCAACTCGAGCTGAAAAATGCGATAAATGGGTCAAATCGTCCAAGTGGGGCCCACCTTGTAAGTGTAACAAAAAAAAAAAAAGATGAAGCAGCCAGCAGCGCTGACAGCGCCCAGGCAGGCGGGTGCCCACTGTGGGGCGTGGAAGTGGGTCCCACGTGCATGATGTTCGTGCCTTATCCACTCTTTTCATTTATTTGGCCAGATCATTTTAGGCCATGAGACCAAAAATCAAGCGGATCCGAATCTCAAGCGGACCACACCGAGGGGAACAGTGGTAGGGTGGTGCTGCCCATTTTGGGCAGCACATGGGGTCCACTCGTGGGACCCACTTGATGTTTCCGTGCCATCCACATCGTTCATCCTTTTCTTTAGGCCATGTTGGGCCATGGGTCCAAGGTTAAGGCCAATCCAAAACTTAGGTGGCCCGCACCCCAGGGAACTATGGGGGTGGAAACCCTTTGGGCTTAAAATTCCTGAACTTTTATCTCATAAACTTGGGATTTCCTGGATTTGGGATCCCTTGGACTTAGGAGTCCCTGATGTAGGATCACTTAGATTTGGGGCTTTCTTAGACTTGGGATTGTTGGATTTTTGGAATCCCTTGGCTATGTTTGGCATCCTGGATTCAGAATCCCTGTGATCCTAAGTTAAATGTGATGAGTATTTGAAGGATTTGAAATTAATTATTAAATCAATTTAAAATCATTTATTAGCCTGTATATGTAATGTTGACTCGATGGTTGTATTAAATCTGTTGAGGCATATACCTTATGTAAAATGATGCAATCCTAAGACTCATATGAGCCACAAACACAAGATCACATCCTAGTGACTAATCAACGATTTATAACCGTGATTACATCAACAATATTCAAACGGTGCAAATCATCCTATTGATGTCGATAATATTCTGTTTGTTTCGGATATCATCAAGGGGGTCATGTGCCCAAATAAATTGGTAGCCTAGTGACATACATGTTGTACATGTGATTGTCCATCCTGAGCAGTCCCAGTGGACCTTGTCATGGCATATGTATCTTATCCATGCCTTACATTCAGTTACTAGATTTAGATGTGCAGGCTACATGAGGAGCCGATGTTAATCTAACGTGGGTCACACCACATAGACCTCTATATTTCTAGTGAGGCTTGTTGTTCAAGTCCCACTATTTGTATATGATGTGCCAATTAAGGCTGTTTATCTCATGATATGTCTGATAATATGCTGATGTATTTAGCTTGATAGGACACATTGATAACATGATATCATACCTAGTTATATGCTCATACACATCATTTTTATGTATGTTGTGGATGACGATTGTTTATACCATATGCCCGTCGGCTTAAGACAGTTAGGGGACTATATGAGATAGGGTCGCCCCACATGATCGAGTGATATGCTCATGTTTGGTACATGACTTGGATATTATGACTCATGTATTTTGCATCTTGTGTCAAGAACACTTTTACACCCTAGCGACATTGGGGTTGTGGCCTCTACAGGCATATCGTGGATGGTCGGATTAGATACAAAAAATATATGTTCTAGCATTAGGGTGCTATGAATGCCCTTAAGTGAAAGTCTCTAAACCCTTGTGGTACTATTGTGATGCTTCAACGTCGAGACCAAGTGAAAAACACGAGCTCTCGAGTGTCAAATATGAGTAGGTCACGTCTCCCATTATGTCGAGGTTGGTTGAAACTGGGTGTGATCTTATTTGTCTGAGGGTAAGGGGTTGTAAACTATGTTGAGTTTGATCAGCTCGTAAATGAGTCCACTATCGATGAGCTAATTGAGCATTGACATACCATTGATGAGGTGAATACTGAGGTCTTTTCCGCTCACTTGGTTGTGTGTCATGGGCGGCGCCCAATGTTGGAGTGTACTAGACCTCGATGATGTTTCCAGTGACAAATTGTTCTGATACGTGGACTAGTTGATGATCAGCGTGTTTGCATTGCATCTCTAGCATATGACACTTGGCCATGTAGGCCTTTCATTATATAGTATTGGTATGGCTAACAACATTCATGGACTTGGCAGCATAGCCCTCCATCATCTTCTACATACTCTAGATATTTGTATTATTGTCATTACATTGTGCACAGGCGCACGCACATGCACACACACACAAACTCTCTCTCTCTCTCTCTCTCTCTCTCTCTCTCTCTCTCTCTCTCTCTCTACTGAGCTTTGTAGGAAGCTTATACGCGTTTGTTTACGTTGCAAGTAATGCTATGGTGTATCAATAGTATTGATCCCGAAGCATGAGCTTGATCTTTTGAGTTTTTATTATATCTTGTATTTCTTTTTCAGCACTATACTCAAAGATTTTATTAGTGGATATGTGGTGATGATGTTTTGTGACTTAAGTACACTTGTGGTTATGCTCTTAAAAAAAATAAAATCACTCCGAAAATCTCCATTGTAGGATCCTAGGATCGAAACATTAGCGTATGAGAGCCGGGATCCGAGAATGGTGAACTACGAAGGTTTTCGGCACTGTATTTGGTGGCCAAAAATTTTTTGAGCCTGATTCTCTAGTTTGGGGCGTGAGATAAGCTACTCAAAAATGTGAGTATGACACAAGTAAATGAGACCTTAGAAAGAGGCTTGCTATCTCGGTCGGGGAGCATAAATGGAATTAAGCGTCGAGCTCTGCACCACTCCCCATGGTTCGAATGGTTAGTTGGATCGTTAATCATGTGGACCGCCAATCAGGCAGGTGACATGCTAAAAATCCAATGAATGTATTGTTGGAACTCGGTTTGTTTTCTGTCACGTGCGGTGTGTGCGGGCATGCCAGAATCAATATAGCAGCTTAATTCAAACCGATCAATTTTGTCCCCAAGCACCAAAATATCCAAATATGTTAAACTTGATAGTATATAATCGAATTTAAAGAGATTGGTCACCTACACAGCCACTCAAAAAATATCTAAAGATTTACCTAAGGAACTTTTCATGTACGTAAGAAATGTTTTTTTTTTTAACCTTGGGGCTTGAGCTCCTTTTAAAGGGCATGTGAATTGGGTCATGTTGGGAGTTATCCCATTAGCTATAATCTATGTAGTAGACCATACGTGCTGAGCCTAGCCATGGTCATGGTCATGCGTACTCGCAAGATTTTATTTTGTGCAAGAGTGTATTCATGTTTGTGCCCTTTTGTTTTTTAAATAGAGAGATGCTCGGTCTGTTAGTCGCATCTATTAGGTTTAGACCTAGCAGACCAAACCATTTCAAATGGTGCTTAAGGCACCATTTTGGAGTCATAAAAAGACATCCCTCCATTTTATATACAACAAAGTTCATTTTCACTCTTCTTTAAAAACTATCTGTTGCTGCTTTCTTTAAGGAAGTTTTGGTTACTGAGTTCGTCACTAAGTCAACTTAACATTTTTGGGTTAAACTATAAGTGGTTCGAGCCCATGTATAATAAGTGCACCACTGGGACTGGGTTATAGTCGTATCCCTGAGGTTGATTGCTCTGGAAACCCACTGCACTTGGGTCATTGTCCAAGGGGAGTAAATTCGATTTCAATCCGAATGACTCACGTCACACCTTGATTCAACTCTATAAGCTTTCTATCTCAATTTTTTTTTTTTTTTTTTATATGGTCTATTTAATTTTAACCAAATAATCTAACAATCTTGAAATCGAATTGTTGAATTAAATAGATTATGGCTATCGTAATAGTAAATGCTTTCACCAAGTTATTCAAAATTACACCGTTCATTGGACAACACTTAAAACGGTAGAAAATGAAGCTAACTTTTGTACTGACCACCTTTAAAGTTTCATATATTTTATCTGAATCTTTTACAATAGATTCAACAAATCAAAATGAAGTCACAGATACAAATAATTGTAAAAATTATATTATGAATTATTTATCCAATGATTTATATGATATGTATGTTTCTTATGAGTTTGCCAAAGACATCTAAACTGCTTTAGAAAAGTACATCCCGGAAGACGCATGGATTAAGAAACATACAATTGCTAATTTTCTTCACTATGTAATGACAGGTGATAAACCTATCACAAACTAGATTCATGACTTTCAAAATTTAGTACATGAATTATCATCAAAAGGAATAAAGTTGGATGAAGTGTTTCTGTCAAGAGTGTTAATAGAAAAGTTATCGCCATCTTAGAAAGAATATAAAAACAAAATGAAACATAAATGGAATGATATCTTATTAGAAAGTATAATTGCACACATATGAATAAAGGAGGCTAATAGAAACAGAGACAAAAAGAAAAAAGAAAAAAAAAAGTAAATACTAATGAGCTAGACTCAAAGATGAACTTTGTAGAATCATATTAGAAAAATAATAAGAAGATAAAAATGGGAAAATGTAACAATTGTGGAAAGCCTGAACATTATACCTATGAATGTAGGCTAAAAAATAAGAATATAAATAAGCAATTAAAAAAAAAAAAACCGCTATAAATGTGAAAAGCTTAAACATTATGCCAATGAATGTAGGCTAAAAAAGAATACAAACAAACGATTCAAGAAAAAGAAAACTAATATAGTTGTGGAAAGCCTGGGCATCACATTAAAAATTGTAAGCTTAAAAAAACAAAGATAAGCCTCAAGTTAATCTTTCAGAAGGAAGCAACGAGTCTGATATGGTAGAAGTTATGGTTTCAAAAGTCTTTCTTATAAATAACTTAGAATGAGTACTAGACACTAGTATAAATCAACATGTGTGCAAGGATCGTAATATGTTTACATCTTATATATTATTGGGAGATGATAAACATGTATTTATGGGTAATGCTCGAACTTCTCTAGTAATAGGAAAAGTACTTTTAAAGCTCACTTTTGAAAAGACTCTAATGGTGAATAATATTCTCCATGTGCCTGGCATTAGAAGAAACTTCATCTCTAGTTATCCTCTTAATAAGGTTGGAATTAAGTTTCTATTTAATTTAGATAAGATTGTAATGACTAAAAATGAAACTTTTGTGGGAAATGGATGCTATAATGACAGTTTATTCATTGTAAATATATCCAATGATAATAATAAGAAAATATTCAATTATGTTTATATCATTAAACTTCTTTATATATAACATAGTAGATTAGGCCATGTAAATGTAATATCTTTGAAGAAAATGAAAAGGTTGTGTCACGCCCAAAACTCGAAAAATAGGCTCACAAAATTTCTGATCGCCGAATCCGATGCCGACAGCCTCCATAATACCCTGTTCTCGGCTCCCGACACTCATATACCAGATTTTGATCCTGGGATCTTATAAAGAGGAATTTCAATGTATATTTGTCTCATAATAAGCATAACCAAAGGCATAACCCATAAACAATAACCAGAACTACATTATAAAATCCACTATGATAAAAAACTTTAAAATACGATGCACATAAAGGAAAATACAATGATAATAATAACAAATCTCCAGAAGCTCGACTGCACGCTCCTACTCCTGCTAAGCTACGACTGCGTCCTGACATCACCTGCACACATCAATCGTATATAAGTTTATATAAATCTTAGAGGGTGGTGAGGGTGTGTGCGCAATATAAGCGTGCTCAGAATGCAATATCAGAGTAATGCGGAATATATTGGTAAGTCTATGAATGCTATCAGTCGTACTAAGGCTATGGGATGCAAGGCATGAATGCTATCAGCCACGTCAAGGCCATGCGATGCAATGCATGAATGTTATCGACTACATTAAGGTCATGCGATGTAAAGCCTACATATTCAATGTCACGTGCAAGAAGCAACTCAAGCATACCAATCTACATATCAATCTAACTCATCTCTGAAGCATCATATATCAGTACAGTTCTCTCTGATTAATCACCGGGGTTTAATACACTATACGCTACATCGCCACCCTACACTGGACGCACAACCGTGTAAGCAGAAGAGACCTCACTATCCGCCTAGCCAATAGTCAGTCAATATCTATCTGGCACATCGATAGCGGACCCATTTACAAGATGGTTATACTTAGCCTAGTAATTGTCATCTCCCCTTGGGCGGATAAGGCCACACTCCCTTCCAACCAACCACGACACAGTGAGAAACGCGGCCTCTTGGGATTCGACCCTCGTGCGCTCATGCATCCACTTAGTCTAGGCATTGAAGCATCTTCTAGTATCGTCAGATTTAAGAACTTTCACCCAGGGACATCCTTCGCACCCTATATAAATAGAAGATTTCCGGTGTCCAAACTTGCCATCCACAATATGCCTGTGGATGTTATGGCCCTGATGTCGTTAGGGTGTACAACAATCAAAACACACAATGCAAGATCACATAGTCTAATCATGCATCAATCCTGTGCATATCGTGCGCTCCTGTGGGACGACTCTGCCTATCAGGGAGTCCCATAGACAATCTGCCCAATGACATATGCAATGGTCAACCACATCTCATAAAAAGCATACAGATGATGCGTATGGACATTTCTCATGATGTTATGATGTCACATAAGCATAATCGGTATCGATAATAGGCATAGATAATCGGCCTATATGTAAGGAGAGGTCCATAGATGAACGACCGATCTAAGCCATAATATAAGGATCGGCCTTCGACCGTGGATATGCCAAATCCGGTAGCATAGAGCCATCTGTCTACAGCGATGATGGACCATGCAACATCAATGGGGCCAAATGATTTGAGTTAACCCACTAATAGAATGATGATAATGGGCCTAAAAAGGCCTAAGGGAAGGTCACAATGTGGACATTTAACCATCATTGTTCATCATTGTGAACATTTAACCAACATTGCTCCCTAAGAATAGCCCACATAGAGCCAAATATATAGTGGGCCCATGGCCTCACACAAGGGCCGAATACACATTCCATTGGGCCGCACAGAAGAGCCCAATATACATTACGATGGGCCTCACACAAAGGGCCAATATACATCACATCGGGCCTCACTATATGGGCTACATATGCATCACATTGGGCCTTACTCATGGGTCTCACATACATCACATTGGCCTCATCATACAGGCCTGATATACATCACAATCGACCTCACATATGGGCTATATACACATCACATTGGGCCCCACCAAATGGGCCACAAATACATCGCATGTGTGGTCCATGGGCTAGATGGTGCTGATAAAACACGTACATCATGCGGGGGCCACAAGGATGGACAATGTGAATATACATCACATCACAAGGTGGGCCCCACCCATCCCGAAATTAAATGGACGACGTGGCTGAAAACAGATACATTAAGGTGAACTCCCACCGTCTAACAATATGGATGGTGAGGATAAGGCCCACACATCATGATGCCTCCCATAGGTGGGCCACACGTATCATCAAGGTGGACCCCACGCATACCTCATAATCAAACCCATTGTACACCAACCAATCTGCTTCCTCGGCAGGTGGGTCCCACATGGGGCCCACCATAATGTAATAATAATAATATTATTATTATTATTATTATTTTTTGTCCAGCAAAACAGATGAACGGCTGGATATAAAGCATACATCAGAGGTGGGGTCCATCGTCCTGCCCAATGGATGGGTGGACATTGAATACTTACATCAATGTGGATCCTGCCCATCCAGAACGGACGGATGGCTGGATATAGAATACATTTGCCAAGGTGGGTTCCATTCCACATGTGCAACACATATGGGATGGGCCCCACACAAGCTGAAATGCATGGACGATGTGTGTAAAACACATACATTATAGTGGGGTCCACACCACCGTCCTCACAGGTGGACGGAGTGGATATATAATACATATACCAAGGTGGGTCTCACCCCACACGTGTCACACGTGTGGGATTGGCCCACGTCCAAATAGATGGATGGCTGGAGTTACACATACATCATGGTGGCGTCCCACCGTCCCAATCATGTGGATGATGAGGATATGGAATACATACATCAAGGTGGGCCCAACCCACATGTGTGGCATGTGTGGGTGGGTCCCACGTCCTAAAAAGGACGGTTTAGATATAACCATACCTCATGTGGGACCACAGGACTTGCTGCATCAGTACAATAGCTGTATGCTGCTGAGCATGCTGCCCAGTAGCCTATCAAATGGACGGCTAGGAACACATACATCTAATGGCCCACCGAACTTGCTGACGTCAGTCAGTATGGGACCCATCGTCCTGGAAAAAACGGACGTTGTGGGTGCACTACACACACATCATGGTAGGTCCACGCACATGTGGCCCACTAAAGTTTGGATCAAACTGATATTGATGTTTTCCTTCATACAGTCCAGCAGTGTTACTGCTGGACATGGCATGGTTGGACGGTCTGGATGTATTTCATCCACCAAGTGGGGCCCATGTACACTTGGCCCACCAGCCATATACATCATCATCATCACCGTCAAAATTAGAAGAAGAAGAAGAGAAGAGAGAGAGAGAGAGAGAGAGAGAGAGAGAGAGAGAGAGAGAGAGAGAACGACCATTGAAGGAGGGACTCCGCCACTACGAGTCCCTCACAAGATCTACACCGTATAATCATATTCATGGCCCATCATAATATAAAAAAGCTGAGGTAGGGATACCATCCCCACCATACAAATGAGAGGTCTAGATGACTCTTAGAAGGCATGGATTCAAAAAGAAAACATCATGATGGGGTCCATGGAAACTGGACCCACCATGGATCATACGTGCATCAAGGATGGGCCATCGACCATATCCAAAGGGTCAAATAGGATCTCCACCATTAATTGGTGGGTCCTACATGATCCTATATAAGAAAATCAATGAAGGAATGAAGATTTATTCTAAATATGACACGCACCTAGGATTCTTGAATTCCTTCCACCAATGTCTTCCAATGCTTCAAGAGGTGAGATTGAATTGTTAGGATTGATTTTTGAGGGTTGGATTGATGAGGAGGATGGGTGAAAGGGGTTGGAATTTTGGAGCTCTCATGAAGGGTTGGAGGTTGCTAGCAATGGAGAAATGAGAAGGAAAGGAGAGGGAGAGAGATAGGTTAGACTTTCTCTCATATGTAGGTATGATGACTTTGGTCCGGAGGACCTACTCCTTCCGATTAAGGATGCGAATCGGCTGCTTAATATAAGAAACATCCTCACGGACCTCATGTGGCTCCCAGTCAATCACGGGAATGGTGCCTGACCCACATTTTCGTAGCATCGAAACATGAAAAACGTTGTGGATGCTAAACAACTTAGAAGGTAAGGCAAGCCTATTGGCTATAGCGCCAACACGCCCAGTGATCTTGAAAGGTTCAATAAATCTCGAGTTGATCTTACCCTTCGCTCCAAATCGAAATACGCCCTTCATGAGCGAGACCTTCAGATACACTTTGTCCTAAACATCGAATTCTAAGGGATGATGCCGACAATCAGCAAAACTCTTCTGCCGACTCTGAGCTATGTGCATCGTCTGCCTGATGATATCGATGACCTATGGCATCTTCTGCATAAGCTGGAGGTCTAGGAGACGGTGCTTTCCAACCTCGGCCTAACAACTGGGGGATCTACACAGCCTTACATACAAGGCTTCAAAAGGAGTCATACCAATAGTCGTCTGATAGCTGTTATTATACGCAAACTCAGTCGGATGCAAATGCTCATCCCAGCTAGCCAAGAAGTCGATCGTGCAAGCTCTAAGAATATCCTCAAGAATCTGGTTGACCCTCTCGGTCTGCCCATCGGTCTGCGGATGATACACAGTGTTGAACTGCAAGGCAGACCGTATAGCCTTCTGGAAGCTCCTCCAAAACTGAGATGTGAACCTTGAGTCTTGATCGAAAACGATCAGACTAGAATACCATGCAGCCTCACGATCTCATCAACAAACAGCTTGATAAGCCGATCCAAATGCCAAGTTGCACGAATAGCAAGAAAATATGTCGACTTCTTCAGACGATCCACGACAACAGAGATGGTGTCATGACCGTGTTGAGTCCTCGGCAAGCCTATGATAAAATCAGTGGATATGTGCTCCCACTTTCACATCAGGATGCTCAACGACTGCAATGGACCTGGGGTCTCTGATGATCGACCTTGATACGTTGGCATGTATCACACTCGGCTACAAAACTAGCTATCTAATGCTTCGTCTCTGCCTAAAAATACTAAGGCCTCATATCACGATACATCTTTGTTGAGCTACAGTGGATAGAAAACCGCGATCGATGTGCCTCGATTATAAGATTTCTACGCAACTCTGAAATATTCGGGACACATAATCGGCCTCTGAAATGAAGTCTACCATCACAACCAATCTGTCAATCTGTCTGACTCTTAAATGTTGCCTCTGTCCAATAACTCTGCAACGACTCGTCTGTCTGCTGAGCCTCGATCACCCTTGCGACAAGAGGATTGAATTGACAGACTCGATAATTGCGCAATAGAAGACTGAAAGCTAAACTCAAAGTCGAACGGTGACACATCCTCAAGCATCTTTTACTCCTTAATCATCATGTACGCCACCAGGCCTCGTGGCTGACAGTTAAAGGCATCTGCCACCATGTTCACTTTGCCCGGGTGGTACTGAAGATCAAAATCATATTCCTTCAGGAGCTCCATCCAACGTCTCTACCTCATGTTCAGATCAGACTAAGAGAATAGATACTCGAATCTCTTGTGGTCAGAGAAGAGCTCGAACCTGACCTCATAAAGATAGTGCCTCTACACCTTCAGTGCAAAGATAACTGCTGTCAGCTCCAAATCATGCATGGGGTAGTTCAGCTCATAAACCTTGAGATGGCAAGATGCATAAGCAACCGACTTCCCATGCTGCATCAGGACAACACCCAAACTAATACGCGAAGCATCGAAAAATACAACAAAACCATCACTCCCAGAGGGAAGAATGAGGACAAGAGTGGACGTAAGACAGTCCTTCAGCTTTACAAATGCTCTCTCACAAGTGTCACTCCACACAAATTATGCGCCCTTCCGGGTCAGCCTGGTCAGCGGTGCTACAATACAGGAGAATCCCTCGATAAATCGTCGATAATATCCTGCTAAGCCAGGCCATGGGATGGCCCCATTGACACACTACATCAACCTTCAAGGGGTTCACTGCGATGCCCTCTCTCGTCACCACGTGATCAAAGAACTTCACCTCCTTCCAAAATTTACACTTTTCCAGCTTCGTATACAGCTGGTGAGCACGGAGGGTCTGCAAGGCAATCTCTAAATGATGCTCATAGTCCTCATAAGTCCTCAAATATATCAGAATGTCGTCGATGAAGACCACAATAAACTGATCTAGATAAGGACAGAAGACCTCATTCATCAACTGCATAAAGACTGCTGCGCATTAGTCTGTTCAAAGGACATGACCTGAAACTCAAAGTGACCATAGCACGTCCTGAAAGCTATCTTCGGGATGTCCTTTTCTTGGACTCGAATATGATGATAACCGGAACGCAGGTCAATCTTCGAGAAGAACTGTACACCTTGCAGCTGATAAAATAAATCATCAATTCTCGAGAGCAGATACTTGTTCTTAATTATAACCTGGTTGAGCTCGCGGTAATCCACACAGAGCCTCAACGAGCCATCATTCTTCTTGACGAATGGTACCAGCACTGCCCATTGTGAATTGCTCGAACGGATGAAGCCCAACTTTCGCAACTCGTCCAACTATTGCTACAACTCCCGCAACTCCATCGGTGTCATACGATACAGGGCCTTCTAGATAGGCACAACATCGGGCACAAGATCAATCTGAAATTCAATATGCCGACGCGGGGCAATCCCAAAATCTTCTGAAACACATCGGGGAAATCGTAAACCATGGGCAACTATTCAATACACACTACGATGGGCTCCTTTACTGCACAAGACATCAAACAAGACAATGACTCTCCTCTGGGCTTGGTAACGAACTGGAACTGCTGCAAGATAGGTATACAGAACGTGGCTATCCTTGCGGAGCAGTCCAAGATGGCGTGGTACTCGGCAAGCCAATTCATGCCCAAGATGACGTCGAAATCTGACATCGGCAACACAGACAAGTTGGCATGCAAGAAAATCTCTCCCACATACACGAGGCAAGATGAACAGAAGTGGCCTAGCACTGTAGTCTTCCCCAAGGGTGTTGATATGGTCAATCCCTCATGGGTAAACTCTGTCGGCAATCCAGTCGAATGACAGAAATCCTCGGATATGAAAGAATGAAATACACCGAAATCGAACAGAACTCGAACAATGTATGCAGAAATAGGAAAAATACCCTCAACGACTCCTCTAGAGGACCGTGGGTCCTGCTGAGCTGCATAAAATCTAGCCTGAGTCAGCTGGGGAGGTATCTATCCCCTTTGAGGGTGCTGCTGCTACTGCTACCGTTGCGACGACCCATACTGTTGTCTCGGCTGCGGCTGGGGCCTCTACAGCAAAGGTGGCTACGGTCATTGCTGTTGTGGAGGCTGCCGAGGTGCTCTCGGCTTTGTTGTTGCTAAGGACGGGTAACCTCCTGCATATAGTGCCCTACTCCACCACACCTAAAACATATCCCTGCAAACGGCCTCTGAGGTCATGCTGAAGGTGCCTTTAGTGCTCGGCGGGTCGTGTGCCTCTGCCACTGTTGACGCTGCTGCTAGTGGGAGTTACTGGAGAGAGTCTGCCTCTTCCGGTCTCTCCTCCGATCGCAATCGCTCTGGGTGTCAGCCCAGTCAGACTCATAAACCTAAGCCCTCCGTACTACAACCTGAAAAGTCAGGAGTTCGTGCTCAACAACATTGCCTCAAAGACCATAATGCAAGCTGTTCTTGAAATGACGAGCCTTCCGCTCCTCATCATCAATCAAATACGGCGTGAACCTCGATAACACCATGAAACGAGCTACATACTGTGCCACAGACATGCCTCCTTTCACCAAGGTCTCGAACTCTAACACTCGCTGTTGACGTATGTGGTCGGGGAAGTACTGCTAGTCGAATCGGTCAATGAAATCCTCTCATCTCCAGATGAAATTAGCTCCTGTAACACGAGTGACGAAGGTCCACCAGTGATTGACCTCACCTCGGAGAAGAAATACGGCTAACCGGACCCGCTGCTGGGTCGTACATGCCATCATATTAACAATCTTCTCCACCGTGGAGCGTCATCTCTCGGCTGTTGTCGGGTCTAGCTCTCCATGGAATCGTGGGGGATCAAGCTGAAGGAACTCTCTCAACAAGGCACTCATGCGCTTATGCTCTGCCTGCTCTGGGGTTTCAGCAGGGTACCTGCCCTGTCCCTGAAGGCGACTGTTAAAACTTGGATCATCTGCCCAACTGATCGGCCCCATCTGGCACGGTAAGGGCTGCGCAGGTCCCTTACGGAGGTACCGGACCTGTAGGGGTCTTAGACGGGGGAACAGAAACTGTGAGAGGTGGTATAAGAACCTCGGCCGGAAGAACAAGATCCTCAAGTGGTGGAGCGGGGGCTGCACGGGTCGCTCGGGTACCTTGAGCACCTCATGTGCCTCGCATGCCTCGTCTAGGCAGCATAGTCTACAGCAAGAAAAACACCTTGATAGAGTTAACTTTTAGTTCATGATGCTATACAATGATGCTGGTGCATATCTGAATAAAATCTTACATGATGGTGACGTTTGCATGAGGATCAAGAGTGCTCAAAATATTTAAAAGTAAATTATTCTGGAAATCCCTACAAACAGAGAAAATAGAAAATATTTAGCAAGAAATTTATGTTATTCAACTTGAAATATGGAGCTAGGCAGACACTATCATTAATGGGTTGTAGGTCAGGTTTAAGTTGGAATTCTTGGCCCAACTTTGTAAAAATTGTCCTGCATCAAAACGTATACATAAGATGTTAGTTTACATGCAGTTAATCTTTAAGCATATTAGCCAATCTGATGGCTTGCCAAATGTCCAAAAACATAGCAGCCAAGCACATCCCAACATATCAAGATTCATTTACAAGAATCAAGTTTCAAGGCATAAAATCGAACCCAAATTTGCACTAATGAATTTGTGCATATCTTATTACATTTAACTACTAGAACCATTTCTTACTTCAATTACTATTTTTGCTATTATATTTACTTTGTTAGGAGGCTTAGACTATTTCCAATATAATTACCTTCGTAAGAAAATAGTTTTCCAGAATTGTAAGAAGTAATGGTGAAATTTCAGCAATTAATCTGAAATTTCAGCAAATTTATTCAACATGAAATTAACCTAACCACCAAATCAATGAATTTACAGAAGTGAGAGAGCTAAAGATACCCAAATAAAAACTCTCCGCAGATTTAAGTTGGAACTGGGTCTTTCTCTTTGTTCCATTCCCTTGATTTGCTACAACCACTTCATTCTCCATGAAAAATTATAAGACATCATGGTATAAAGGATGTGTATAGAAATCTATTCATGAGAGAATACTATTTATTATTTTGATGACAACACACCTCATTGGATTATACCTTTAATCTTAGTTAGCCTATATTGTTTATGAAATTAATACTAAGATGTCTTATAATTTTTACCGCCACTTTGTGACGTGTTTAATGCCTTAAGGGATATGGGTGAAAGCCCTTATTTATATCTTTTGGTGCCCTAAGTGGTATGATTGACAAGCCATTGGTTTTGTGTCCATGAATGGACTTGTTATTAAATAATTATTAAATTGGTCATGGTATGATGATTTAAAAGTAAGTGTAAAGGGTTTTAATAATTGGTTGCTTTTAAACTGAATTAATAAAGGATGGGCTAATCATGCATTCATGACACTTTTAATGATGATGTATGCACCGCGAATGTCAGGTCATAATGTCGATGTATCTCCTTAGTGATGCTAGGTTATGATGTTGATGTATGTTCCTTGTGATGTTGGTTATCGTAAGGCCCGTAACCTAGTCCGTACTATTCCTTAGAATCCCATGGTCCTCCTGGTCGAATTCCGGCAACCCACGATGCGTAGATAGTATTTGCACGCGACCCTGAGTCGCACTCTGTCAATCTGAATTGGCTCGACTCAAAATTTGTACCCTAGCGATAGTGGCGTCTCTGCGGTTCCAGCGCCGCGTCTTACGCACCGATGCGATACCCAGGCTAGGAGTCGTGGGCCCACGTATTTTTCAAAGAGACGTCATGCGTTGCTAATTCTGAGAGGATTTCTACAACCCATCACATCAATCAATTAATCACAAGTCAAGTACACAACCATCTCTCTTACATAAGCCATATTCAAAGTCAACTCTCTCTCTCTCTCCACCATCCCTCTCATTCAAAAATTCAACCAAGCCCATACCCTCCATGCCATTTCCGTACAACATCCATTCCTCTCATCCCATCTCTCTTACAACACCCTCTCCTCTCTCATTCTCTCCACAATTTCCCAAACTTCCAAGTGAGAAAATCCTAAAGAGAGAAAAGATTAAGGTCCACTTTCTTATCCCCCAAATCTCAGCATCCAACCCTTCAATTCTCATCAACCTCCATCAAAGTTGAAGCCACGGAGCAAGGGAAGCCATAGAGCCAAAAAGATTAGCAATCAGTGGGTGTTTATAGGATTAGTTTTGTATTTTGATGATGGGCCGAGTAGGGCCTACCGATCGATGGTATGGATCTCACTTTGGACCTTAGATGTGACCAATGCCCCACCATGACTCATGTTCATTCCATGATGGAACCATTCTCCGTGGACCCTATCATAATGTTTATTTTTCCTGGTATGTAAAGGGTCATCTAGACCTTGCAATTTAGTGGAGAAGGAATTTCCACCATTGATTTTGATTGTTGGGCCCACACGTAAAAGACCCACTTGATGTACGTTGTAATGAATGGAAGAGGGGCCCATAGTGGCGGGATCCCTCCACTACGCCATCTCTCTCTCTCTCTCTCTCTCTCTCTCTCTCTCTCTCTCTCTCTCTCTCTCTCTCTCTCTCTCTCTCTCTCGTTTTCCCTATTTGCAGTTGACCTTGGCGAATGGATTAGATCCACACTGTCCGATCATGAGGCCTCCCTAGCTGCTACCCATTTTGGGCAAACCTTGGATGAAGGGAAATAACATATAGCAGCTTGATCCGTGTGGGGTGGCCACGTGTGGAGACCCCCCCCGACGTTGCGTTGTATATCCACACCGTCCATTGCTTGCACTGTCGGACCCACCCCACGTGTGGGGCCGTACCTTGATGTATGGAGTTCATCCAGGCCATCCCAGGCCTAGACGCTATGTAGTTTATATATATATAATATATATAAGGAGAAATTCACGTCGTCCATCCAATTACTGGACGGTGGGACCCACGGTCCCACCATCCAGCTGGGACATGAACCCCACCGCTGATATATGGGTTTCATCAACCCCTGAAAAGGCCTAACTATATGTCCTAAAGGGGGGGGGGGGGGGGGATGAATAGGATAATGCCAAATAAAATTTGTAACAGCGAAAATTAAATAAATACGATAGCCAACAATTAAAGTAAACAAATCCTAATGTAGGAATGTAAAGAATATAAAGCAACCTCAAAATTCAGATCTTGAGAGGTTAATACAAATGTTATTTTAAGGACAACCTTACGCCAAAAACCAGAGTTTATGGTAGGACAACCTTATTTTTAGAAAGGTCTTTGTATCAAAACTCAAATCGAAGAGGAAACGAAAATTAAATGCGAACTGTATTGAAGAATAAACTGCAATCAATTATATACTGTTCTAAGGACAACCATACATCATAGAAATGACAAGGCAACCTTACTAGAACAAAGAAGAATGTTGAAAAAGGAATCAAAAGAAATAATCACTAAATTATTACAACATTCCTACAATGCTTGAAATAAATGATTACAGCATTCACATCCACATATACATCCCACAAATGAATAATAAAATATATGAAATATAAACCATTCAACCACGAAACATAAGGGATTATAGTGGTTCACCTGTGTGTTCACCAATTGTTAAATAACAACCACACAGAATGCTACTCCACTCCTAATATCCTCACACAGGGGATATTAGCGTTCACTATCAAGTTAAGTTTTTACAGGTTCACCCAAAACCTTACAATTGTGTCTTTCTATGTGGGCTTACACAATTAAAAAAATGCCACTTCTGAGTTTTCCTGGCTCTCCTCAGATAACCAATACAATGAGATTTTTCTGGCAAATCCCAAACAAAACCAAAAATAAAAAGGAATTTACAATTAAATGTAAAATACCTGAATATCTCCTTAGGACTGGTTGTGGAATTTCTTGGACTAGTCGAACCACTGCTAGGACTATTCGAACAAGGTCCAGGACTAGTCTTAGAACAGACAAAATTTATGTATAAAACATATATGGATTATGTATCCAAAATGGCCTACATTAAAGGTCAACCTAAGGTCAGTCTTACCTCAATAGTGACGCAAAGACATTGAAACTTGAAGACAAATGACCTTTGAGTATAACAAAGCTTGAGATCTTTGAACTTGAACTTAAACACTTCTGAGATCTTGAAAGCTTCTTGAACTTGAACACGTCTAAAATCTTGAAAGCTTCTTGAACTTGAACACGTCTAAGATCTTGAAAGCTTCTTTTGCTCATCACATATACAAGCTTCAAAGTAGTGTCTTTGTCACCACAAATTTAACAATAACAAGGGGCTATAAACTATAGCACTTACAACCCCGTCCACCTATATGAGATCCAAACCATTCATCCGGACGGTGGCCAGCATGTGAAGATATGACATCCAAATCTCTGGTGGGCCACGTGTGTGGGACCCACCGTGATATGTGTGCTTCATCCAAACCATCCATCCAATTGGCAAGCTCGTCTTAAGGCTTAAGATAAAAAAAAAATGAGGCAGATCAGTATACCAGGTGGACCACACTGCAGAAAATGTGGAGGATTGAATGACTATCATTGAAAGCTTTTTGGGACCACAACAGTTTTGGATTATTATGATTTTTGTTTTTCCCTCTTAATTCTGGTCTTTTTGACCTTGTGAACAAATTGTATGGAAAATAAACGTCATGGTGGCCCTAGGAAATTTTAATGACAGAAATCATTATCTCCAATGTTATTTGTGGTATGGTCCAGATGATCTTCCAATCATCATCTCCGCCGCTATTTAGAGCGTGGTCCAGATGATCTGTCGATATGATTCATTTTTTTTAAAAAAAATGCTCTAATATGATCTTTAAAATAGATGAATGGTGTAGATGGTGTGGCTCATTGATGTCGCCCACTTGATGCATATGAGGCCCATATGATGCGGCCTGACTTGATGTATATAAGGCTCATTGGTGCGGACCATTGATGCGGCCTACTTAATGTATATGCGGCCCATTGGTGCGAACCACTTGATGTATATGAGGCCCATTTGTGCGGCCCACTTGATGTATATGAGGTCCATTGGTGCGGCTCATGTGATGTGACCCACTGATGTATATGAGGCCCATTGGTGCGGACCATTAATGTGGCCCACTTGATATATATGAGGCCCATTTGTCACGCCCCATTAATCAGATTTACAGGAATCCCGATTGTCGAATCCGGTGTCGACAGCCTCCGTAGTACCCCATTCTTGGCTCCTAGCGCCCATATGCCAGGTCTCAATCTTAAGATCTTACAAGGAGGATTTTCCAGCGTACATTTATCTCGTAAGAAGCATAACTACAAGTTCACCCAAATCACAAAGGCAACATCATCATCACATATCCACTAATATAAATATTTGAATACATTGCTAAAAGGAAAATACATATGTCAAAATAAAAGCTCCAGAAGTCAGCTACATGCTCCAAGCTCCACGCTGCTGCAACCTAACATCACCTGCACGCATCCATCGTACATAAGCTTATAGAAAGCTTAGAGGGTGGTGTGAGTGTGTGCACAAGGTAAGTGCCAAGCATTCAATACAATGTCATAATCATACAATATCGAAAATACTGGTAAAATCATGAATCATACGATATCAGAGTACGCAATACAGATCAACTATACAAGAGAGGAGTCATAAAGAGCCAAATATTAGATGCCGAGGATGCAATGCAATATACAATTCCTGATGAGTTCACGAATACCGTCAGTAGTATCTAGACCATATAAATGCAGAAACACAGTAACTCAAAATGTCATATGCTACGGATGTAATGCAATATGTAGTGCGAATGGAATAACCCTACTAGAGTGTGAAGTCTGGATGATGGTGCGTAGTATCGCAAGCTATGGGGTCCATCACAAGAGACTTCTATCCAAACCAGTCTCATACCTAATTTAGATAGTCAGGCTCAATGTGGTAAACTCCTGATCTCAGGTTAGTTGCGAGCCCCAACCGAAATCCTGGCCATTGCGAAGGTATACGTAACAAATAGTTGCGCATCACCAGCCTGAATGGATAGTGAATGAATGAATATGCAACTCCTGCTCCACAAATCAGTACTGTACATCTCTGGGATCATCACCGGGGTCTAGTACACTCTACATGCAAATCACCTCCCATTGACGTGCGACCATGCAAGTGGAAGAGATCTCACTATCCGTCTGGCCAGTTGTCAACCAATATTTAACTGACACGTCAATAGCAGACCCATTCACAAGATGGTCAAACTCAACCTAGCTATGCGGGTAAGACCACACCCCCTCCCAACTGACTACGACACAGTGGGAGACGTGGTCTCCTGGTATTCGGCACTCAGTCGCTCATGTATCCACTCAATCTCGATGTTGGGCGTCTCCTGACCTCGGAGGTTTAGGGACTTTCACCCACGGATATTCAAAGTGTCCAGATACTCGAACTAAACATTTCCAGTGTCCCATCTAGTCATTCACGACATGCCTGTGAAGGTTACAGCCCTGATGTCGCTAGGGCGTATAGTAATCACTATCACATAATGCAAGATGCATGAGTCATGTAGTCCAATCATGCATCAATCCTACGCATACTGTGCGCTCATGTGGGATAACTCCACCTATTAGTGAGTCCCATAAATCATCTATACTATGACGTATGCAATGATCAATCACATCTCACAATAAACATACAGATGATGCGTATGGGCATGTATCATAATGCTATGCTGTCACATAATCATACTGGGTATCAATAACTGGCATCGACAATCGGCCTTAACAATGTAGACATTTAACCAACATTGCCTCCAAGGAATGGCCCGCATAGAGCCTATCATATAGTGGACACATGACCTCACATAAGGGCCTAATATACGACACTATGGGTCTAACTCAAGAGTTTAATATACATCACGCAAGAGTTTAATATACATCACAATGGGCCTCTCACATGTGCCTAATATACAACACAACAGGCTCCATTGCCTGGCCCTCAAATGCACCACAATGGGCCTCACACATAGACCTCACATACATTACATAGGCCTTAAATGCATCAAGCCGAAGCCGAATGCTCATCAAAATGGGTCTCAAATACAGGCCGCATATACATCACAATGGGCCTTGGCAATCGGCCTCAATATTCGGCCTCTACAATCGGAGTCGGCCTCGATCATCAGAATCGACATTAATAATTGGAATCAGCCTCGATAGTCGGAATCGACCTCGACAATCGGAATCGGCCTCAATAATCAGAATTAATAATCAACATCGATAATCGGCACCGATAATCGGCCTATAAGCAAGACGGGGTCCATATATGAACAGCCAATCGAACCATAATATAAAGATTGACCCTTGACCGTGGTTATATCAAACCCGATAGCGTGAAACCATCCGTCTATGGTGAATGGGGCTCACTGATTAGGGTTAACTCACGAGAAAATGATGAGGAAGGGCCTAACAAGGCCTAAGAGAAGGTCACAATGTGGGCATCCAACCATCATTGCCCATCAATGTGAACCTTTAACCAACATTGCTCCCAAGGAATGACGCTCATAGGATCAATCGTATAATGAGTCCACGGCCTCATCCAATGGTCTAATACACATCATCATGGGCCTCGCTTATCGGGCATATACGCATCACATTGGGCCTCACTCATGGGCCAATGTATATAACATTGGGCCGTATCAACGGGTCGAATCAAATGGGCCGGTACAAATGGGCGAAATCAATTGGGCCGAGTCAATCGGTCGAATCAAATGGGCCAGGTCAATTGGGTCGATCAAGTGGGCCAATACAAATGGGTAGAGTCGATGAGCCGAATCAAATGGGTCAAGTCAATTAAGTCGATCAAATGGGCCGAGTTAATGTGCCGAATCAAATGGGTCGATTCAAGTGGGCCAAGTCAATCGGGTCGATCAAATGGGCCAAGTCGATGGGCCGAATCAAATTGGATGATTCAAATGGGCCAAGTCAATTGGGCCGATACAAATGGGCCGGTACAAATGGGCAAAATCAATTGGGCAGAGTCAATCGGTCGAATCAAATGGGCCAGGTCAATTGGGTCGATCAAGTGGGCCAATACAAATGGGTAGAGTCGATGAGGCGAATCAAATGGGTCAAGTCAATTAAGTCGATCAAATGGGCCGAGTCAATGTGCCGAATCAAATGGGTCGATTCAAGTGGGCCAAGTCAATCGGGTCGATCAAATGGGCCGAGTCGATGGGCCGAATCAAATTGAATGATTCAAATGGGCTAAGTCAATTGGGCCGATACAAATGGGCCGAATCAAATGGGCCAAGTCAATTGGGTCGATCAAATGGGCCGAGTCAAATGGGTCCCCAAATAAATCAAATCGGGCCTCATCAAGTGGGCCCCTCATACGTTAAATGGGCCATACCAATGGGTCGTACCAACTACACCCTTCATCCATTGTTAGATATCATTTTAAAGCATTATTTAAAAATCATATCTAAAGGATCATCTGGACCATACCACAAATAATAGTGGTGATAAAGATTTCCACCGTTGAATTCTAGTGGGGCCACCATGGCATTTATTTCCCATCTAGTCTATTCATAAGGTCACAAAGACCTGATATTAGAGGAAAAACAAATATCACATTGGTTCATAACTTCTGCAATCATAAAAGGGGTTCCAATGGTGGGCATTCAATCCACTATTTTCTGTAGTGTGGTCCATCTGATAACTGGATTTGTCTTCTTCTTTTTTTTTAGTCTCAAGCCTTGAGACGGTCCTGCCAAATGGATGGATGGTTTGGATGAACCAATATTCAGGATGGGGTCCATAGACGTGGCTCACCTTGAGCGGCTCGCTAAGCCAAAACGATGGACGATTTAGACGTAACACATATATAAGTGGGCCCCACAGAATTTGTTGGCTTTAATTACAGCAGCAAGCTGTTGTAAGAGCCGAGCCATCCATCAGATGAACGACGTGGATACAATATATACATCACCGTGTGGCCCATGCCGCTACTGTTGCACATACAACAGCATACGTGTGGGGTCCCACCATCCTGTGGTGTGAATGGTGTGGATACAACACATACATGTGGGTCCCACGTGAGAGCGGCCTACAAAACATCTATTTTAATAATATAATATATTATATAATATTATATATTATGTATATTACATATATCATGGCAGGAAGCTGCCACCGTCCAGACTCATCTGGACGGTGTAGTGTACTCGCGTTAAAGGTGGGTCCCACGTGGAAGTGGCCCACCCGTTATATATACACCATTCAAACCGTTCGTCAGGTGTGTCCACGTGGCCCTCCTGCAATATACATGTCATCCAAACCGTTCATCAGGTGGGTCCCACGTGAGAGGGTGGCCCACCATGATAATATATACATATATATAATATTAATGTATTATATATTATATATTTAAATATAATATAATATAATATATATATATATATATATATATATATATATATATATCTATTCCAGATCTACCATCCACTTACATATGGACGGTGAGATTGCGTAATTAAAGGTGGGTCCCACGTGGGAGTGGCCTACCACCATCATGTATATATGATATTAATATAATATTAATATTATATATATATATAATATAAGATATATATATATATATATATATATATATATATTACATATATATTATATAAAATACAAAAAGGGGGGTATTAGGTCTAAAGTGTGGGACCATGATCATCGAAATAGTGGATGGTGTGGATCATCACCTGCAATAGGGTGGGCCACACCGTCTGATGCTGATGGACGGAGTAGATGTAACACATATTGGTGGGATCTACACCATCATAATGGGAAGAGAGAGAGAGAGAGAGAGAGAGAGAGAGAGAGAGAGAGAGGAACGATGATGGAGGGACCCCACCACTATAGGTCCCTCATGATTATAACATATACATCATAATGGGTCCCACCTACAAGTGGGCCCTCAAATGCAAATCGACGATAGAGCACCCACGTATCGGCCTCCTCCTTTAGCTCCTTGGACTCGTAGTCACCTTAGTTTCGATCTCAACGGAAGATGATGAAGTTTTGATGGTTGAGATGTGAGATGAGAGGGTGGGAAAGTGGGCCACACTTAGTTTTTTTAGAAGAGAGAGCTTGGATGTTGGAGCTCTCATGGAAGTTGGGAATTGCTAGAGAATGAGAGAGAGAGAGAGAGAGAGAGAGAGAGAGAGAGAGAAGAATGATGGATTGATATGGGATGGGTGTTGTAAGGAAGGGGAATGGGAAAGCATGAGTTTGTTTGAATTTTTTGTAAAAGAGGGATGGGTAGGGAGAGTAAGAGTTGACTTGTGGAAAAAGAGTGATGGTTGCTTATACTTGTGATGAGGTGAGTTAACATTGAGGTATAGTGGTGTAATTGACTTGATTTGATGTGACGGGTCATAGAAATTTTCTCAAAATTCGCAACGCGCGGCGTTTATTAGGAATGAATGTGGGCCCACATCTCTTGGACCGGGTATCGGATCAGTGCGCGAGTCGCAAAGTTAGAACCGCGGCGATGGCACAATCACTAGGGTACAAGTTTCGGGTCGAGCTGATTTCGATATGCAAGTCTCGGCTTAGGATTGCTCGTAAACGTCAAATACAGGTCTAGGGTTACCGAAATTCGACCGGGAGGACTGCGGAAGCTTACGGAACGGTACGGTCTAAGATACGGATCTTACAACTCTCCCGTCCAAATAAAAATTCTATCCTTGAAATTTAAAGAACAGACAAGGGAAGTGGAAACATCATATATAAGTTAAGGCCCAATCTGTGTACATAAGGATAGGAATAACTCTTTCTAATCTCAACTTTATGCTCCCAAGACGCCTCACCAACATTGTGGTGACCCCTACTAAACCTCAGATCCTGGATCAGAAATGATCGAAAGTAAGATACCTTACAACCTCACCATCTCACCAATGACTAATCTAACAAGATGGTTGTAATGCCTAGTTGTGCTAATCGTCGACGACTGCTGACGACTGAGGGTCTTGCAGGGCTGCATAAAACTTGCCCTAGGTCTGCTGAAGAGGTGTATGTCCCCCCCAAAGAAGTCATTACTGCTGAAAATGGGGGCACTCACGCTTACGATGCCCCGTCTCACCACATCTGAAGCAAACGCCCATACACGGTTTCTTTAGTGGTGCTGAAGGTGCTGCTGCCGCAAGAAAGGATGGACGGTTCCTGTGCCTCTGCGGCCGTCGACGCTGCTGCTGCTGGAAACTACCAGTGGAGATCTTTCTCTTCCGGTCTCCTCTGTGGTCAGGAACCCTCTATAAACCGTTCCATTCTACCTCATAAATCTGGGCCCTCTGAACTACCTACTTAAAGGTCGGAAACATGTATCCTACGACACAGCTCCTGAGGCCAAAACATAAGTCGTTCTCAAAATGGCGGGCCTTTCGCTCCTCATCATTAACCAAATACGGTGCGAACCTTGATAGTGACACAAAATGGGCTGCATACTGTGCCACGGACATGTCCCCCTACACCAGAGTCTCGAATTCTAACTCTCTCTGATGAAGAATGTGGTCGAGGAAGTACTGTTACTCGAATCAATCAATAAAATCCTCCCATGTCCAGACAAAATTAGGCCCTGCTACACGAGTAATGGAGGTCCACCAGTATTCGGCTTCACCCTGGAGAAGAAATACGGCCAACCAGACTCGCTGCTGGGTTGTAGATGCCATCGTGTCAAAAATCTTCTCTACCTCGGAGTGCCATCTCTCGGCTGTTGTCGGGTTTGGTTCACCCTAGAAATGCGGTAAATCAAACTGTCGGAACTCTTGAAAAATGGCGCTTGCGCTCTTCTACTCTGCCTAGGCTAGCGAAACAATGGGGTGCCTGCCCTACCCCTGGAGGGTGGTCGTCACAGTCTACTACATCTGCTGTAAGTGGGAGGCACTCATAGGTACGGTTGGATCCACACCGGTCTCAGGTGGAGGAACAACATCCTCAGTCTGGGGAGTAGGGATCTCTAAGGTTGGAGCGGGGGCCGCAGGTGGTAAAGCTGGAACCTCATGTGGTGGAGCGGGATTTGCTCGAGTCACTCTTCTGGGCGGCATGTCCTATAGGGAAAAATAAAGGTACCTATCAACCTTGAGAACTCTTGAAGGCACGCACGTTAAGAGTATATAATAGAAGATTACTAAGCTATTCGAACTCGGGACCTAATCAGTCTAAGTCTCGACAATCATAGAGTATAGGGTAGCTATCAGCAGATATGTGATGCTATTCTCAGGTATTCTCAAGTTATGCTCTGATACCAACTTCTGTCACGCCCCAAACCTGAAAATCGAATTCACAAGAATCCCGATCGCCGAATCCGGTGCCAATTCAAATGGGCTAAGTCAATTGGGTCGATTAAATGGGCCGATATAAATGGGTCGAGTTGATGGGCCGAATCATATGGGCCAATTCAATTGGGTCGATCAAATGGGCCAAGTTGATGGGCCGAATCAAATGGGCCAAGTCAATTGGGTCGATCAAATGGGCCGATATAAATGGGTCGAGTCGATGGGCCGAATCAAATTGGATGATTCAAATGGGCTAAGTCAATTGGGCCAATACAAATGGGCCAAGTCAATTGGGTCGATCAAATGGGCCGAGTCAAATGGGTCTCCAAATAAATCAAATCTGGCCTCATTAAGTGGGCCCCAAATACGTTAAATGGGCCATACCAATGGGTCGTACCAACTACACCCTTCATCCATTGTTAGAGATCATTTTAGAGCATTATTTAAAAATCATATCCAAAGGATCATCTGGACTATACCACAAATAATAGTAGTGATAAAAATTTCCACCGTTGAATTCCAGTGGGCCCACCATGGCATTTATTTCCCATCTAGTCTATTCATAAGGTCACAAAGACCTAATATTAAAGGAAAAACAAATATCACATTGGTTCATAACTTCTGCAATCCCAAAAGAGGTTTTAATGGTGGGCATTCAATCCATTGTTTTATGTAGTGTGGTCCATTTGATAACTAGATTTGTCTTCTTTTTTTTTTTAGTCTTAAGCCTTGAGACAGTCCTGCCAAATGGATGGATGGTTTGGATGAACCAATACATCAAGATGGGGTCATTGGACGTGGCCCAGCTTGAGCGGCTCGCCAAAAGGATAGACAGTTTAGACGTAACACATATATAAGCAGGCCCCACAAAATTTGCTGGCTTTAATTACAGCAGCAAGCTGCTGCAGGAGCTGGGCCATCCATCAGATGAACGGTGTGGATACAATATATGCATCACCATGTGGCCCATGCCGTTGCTGCTTTACGTACAACAACATACGTGTGGGGTCCCACCGTCCCATAGTGTGGACAATGTGGATACAACACAAACATGTGGGTCCCACGTGAGAGTGGCACACAAAACATCTATTTTAATAATATAATATATTATATATTATGTATATTACATATATCATGGCATGAAGCTGCCACCGTCTATGTACTCGCATTAAAGGTGGGTCCCACGTGGAAGTGGCCCACCCGTTATATATATATGTAACGCCCGTGAAAAAAATCCATACTTGGGCTCGAGTACCAACTCGACCCGAAATTGCGTAGAATTCATTCCTTTAGAAAATGTGACTAGGTTAGCTAGTGCAACGTTGGAATAGCTGAGAAATGGTCCCTGATCACTTTAAATACGTTCTACGAGGCCCGAGGCGAGTGGAACCAAGGGTGCTATAATGCTCTAAAGCCTCGGATCAAACTCTAAGCCGGTTTGTTCTCGGGACCTCCTTGAAACTTTGTATTGGATCTAGACCGCGCGTCGAAAGTCCGATACCTCCTATCTTAGACCGTTAGGACCGTCTAGCTGGGCTTGACACTCATTCCAAAAATCAAGTCAAACCGATGATCACAGGCTATTTCATTGAGCCCGGACCGAAGAGAGTGTGAATAGGGACATAGTTGGAATTTCAAATTCAAATCTGGCACACAAATTTGACGCATCAGTATTAAGCATTCTGACCGTCAGAATACAGCCAAATTACACCCTTGGATCAGGAAAAATATCTATTATATATCACGAGACTTATAGGCCTGATCTTGGTGCGGTGACCGTTAAACTGAAACTGGGCCGCCACGTGCGATCTGGGAACCCAACCGGTCTGAAAACTGGATGTATGCTAGATCTAGTATGCATGAGCTTAAGTCCGACCGCATTTGGCCTGGGGACCTCCAGAAATGCCCTTTTGGACCGAAACGGCCCCGATTTGGTTAGGCACCAAGTAAACATTGTTCCCAAGCCTATTTTGGGAATGTTTTAGGCTATAAAAGGGGTTGAAACCCTCACTCCTCTCTCCCATCCGAATTTGAGAGAAGCCCTAGCTTGGGAGAGAGAAAAAGAGTGAGAGATTGTGAGAGAGTGGGAGAGTTCTTCCCGCCACTTGTGCTACGTGTTGCACATGCTTAAGCAACACTCCTCTACCGCTTTCTCGGCGATTCCACCGTAATCCTAGGTAAGTAAAAACCCTAAATAGATGTTGATTTGAGTTTTTCTTGTTTCCATAGCGATGTAGCTTATGGATCTTATGTATTAGGCTCCTTACTCGCCGTAGACGAAGCATATACACTCCGCTTCAATTCCCGAGTCTACAAGACACTAGGTGAGGATTTTAGACGCTTTGATTGACGGTTCCCAACGCTTTCAATGTCGTTTAATAGTAGATTCTTGACGGCATCGCCGTTTGACATGTACAAAATGCTCTCCGTTTCCCGTTTCGTAAGCTAACGAAGAATATGAGATTTAGGGCATTTTAGTCATTTGTAGGAAGTACTGTTTGCATTCATATTTTGCTGATGTGATTGACATGGTTTGTTGTCGCATTAGGAAGTTAGGAATGCGTGCATAATTAGTTTGGCGAAGAGATTCGCCTAGTTGCACACTTTGGGTCGACATACTATATGTAGACTTAAGTGTGTAGTGTATGTGTTTGTATAAATGCTTGTATTAGTATGTATTGAATTAAATGATGTTATTTGATAGTTTGTGATTGATTTTTCAATTATTATGCCGACCTAAATGATTTTCTACATGTTGACAAAATGCATGATTTCATTACATGCATGGAATGTATGTACTTGAGGATTTGCTTAAGTTGAATATGCATGGGAAGTATGCCTTGAAGATTTGCTTAAGTTGAATGTTATAACATGTGCTAACATGCTCACATGATGTATTTCAATTCCAATACCTTTTTATAGTGTTAATGTAATTCCATAGATGTGTGGGACTTGACTTAGTCCAGGCAGTCGGTAACCGAGCGAATTCGTGGCTGACTGGTCATAGCCACGAACGACGCGTCGATGAATGTGATTCGTGTTGAGAGTTGGCGGCAGTGGTTAGGCCACGCGAAGTGTTTTACGCACTTCATGTCGTTCAATTCGAGATGCGATCGCGCTAGTCGAGCCCGTCAAGTAACCCGACTGGCCGATGTTTGTTCACCTTGTATGTATCATAACTGCTTGAACCTAGGGTACTGAACTTACCATTGTAAACCCTATTAACCGTGGTACCTTGATCCACGAAGACTCATGAGCCGGGCATGGTGGTATGGGACACCGTGGTCGAGCTGTCGGCCTACGCTGGGGCCACAAACCTCCCCGTAGTGACCAATGAGCACCTTGACTCGTGAGCAGATTATGGTGGTATGGGACACTATATTCTAGCTGTCGGCCTACACTGATCAGGCGACGAGCCCTTTGTAGTGACCGCGAGCGTATTCTGAGTTCACGGGAGGCGACGACCCTTCCGTGCAGTAGAGTACAGTAGGCCTGTATTGATAAGGTGATGGGGGAGCGGTGCAACGAGTGCGAGCAACAGCCCTGGCAGCCCTTGCAGTGACCTACGAAATGTACATCGTATGAGATTACTAGGAGTGACGACCCTAGACAGGATCCGTGTTGGGATTGATACAAGGGAGGTACCTTAGTTTCCCAATCCTGCTGTTTGAATGGACTAATAACAACTTGGTAATCATATCACCATAGCATTGCATGTGCCTGGAAGATGTGGAGCACTCTAGGGAGTGTGGCATGCCGCGGTCGTAAGATGTTGCCGTATGAGGGTGATCGTCGGTGAGGGCATACATCACGTCATATCATCTTGCATTAACAACAGTATTAGGACTTGTCTGATTTACTGCTTTACTATTATCGCGTGATTGAATTGTGAACATGCTAATCTTTGCTCTATGATTCCACTGAGTTGATCACTCATTCCCACGTTACGGGATGGTGTTTGCAACACCCACCAGACCCTGTTGTAGTTGCAGGTGACAACGAGATCCAGGAGGTGGAGCTAGATGATGACGAGGACCAGGATGAGTTCTCGTATATGCAGTATCATGACGGCTTCCCGTAGGCGACCTGGATCGAGGGGATATCAGTGGGACTTTTCTTTTTGAACATTATTCTTTTGTTATGTACATGTATATGAGACTCAGAGATGTAGTCATACTTTGGAGACAGTTGAGATTACTTTGTTTTTCCATACAGTGATATATATCTTGTTTAGTCTTCCGCTTGCTTTTATCACTGGATCTGAAGTATGAATTGCAGTTTTGGTATACTTTTACTCATGTGAATGCTTTAAATCAGACAACATCGAATCATAACCATTTTTGTTGCATAAGTGACGGTCTGGAACTCGGGAGTTGAGTTTATACACGACCCCCGATTTTCAGGGTGTTACAATATACCATTCAAACCGTTCTTCAGGTGGGTCCCACGTGAGAGGGTGGCCCACCATGATAATATATATATAATATTAATGTATTATATATTATATATTTAAATATAATATAATATTATATATATATATATATATATATATATATATATATAACTATTCTAGATCCACCGTCTACTTACATCTGGACGGTGAGATTGCGTAATTAAAGGTGGGTCCCACGTGAGAGTGGCCTACCATCATCATGTATATATGATATTAATATATTATACCATCCAGCCAGCATCCAGAAGCAGGGACGCTGGATGGTCTGGATACATACATATATATATACATATATATATACATATACATATATATATACATATACATATATATATACATATATATATATATATATATATATATATATATATATATAATACAAAAAGGGGGGTATTAGGTCAAGCGTGTAGGACCACGATCATCCAAACAATGGATGGTGTAGATCATCACCTACAATAGGGTGGGCCACACCGTTTGATGCTAAGGGACGGAGTAGATGTAACACATATTGGTGGGATCCACACCATCATAATGGGAAGAGAGAGAGAGAGAGAGAGAGAGAGAGAGAGAGAGAGAGAGAGAGAGAGAGAGAGAGAGAGAGGAACGATGATGGAGGGACCCCACCACTATGGGTCCCTCATGATTACAACATATACATTATAATGGGTCCCACCTACAAGTGGGCCCTCAAATGCAAATCGACAGTAGATCACCCACCTATCGACCTCCTCCTTTAGCTCCTTGGACTCGTAGTTGCCTTAGTTTCGATCTCAACGGAAGATGATGAAGTTTTGATGGTTGAGATGTGAGATGAGAGGGTGGGAAAGTGGGCCACACTTAATTTTTTTTGGAAGAGAAAGCTTGGATGTTGGAGCTCTCATGGAAGTTGGGAATTGCTAGAGAATGAGAGAGAGAGAAGAATGATGAATTGATATAGGATGGGTGTTATAAGGAAGGGGAATGGGAAAGCATGGATTTGTTTGAATTTTTTGTAAAAGAGGGATGGGTATGGAGAGAGAGAGAGAGAGAGTTGACTTGCGGAAAAAGAGTAATGGTTGCTTGTACTTATGATGAGTTGTATTGGCGTTGAGGTATGGTGGTGTACTTGACTTGATTTGATGTAACGGATAGTAGAGATTCTCTTGGAATTCGTAACGCACGGCGTTTCTTTGAAATGAACATGTGCCCACATCTCTTGGACTGGGTATCAGATCGGTGCGCGAGTCACAGTGTTGGAATCGCGGCGACAGCGCGGTCGCTAGGGTACATGTTTTGGGTCGATCCGACTTCAGTATGCAGGTCTCGGCTTAGGATCACGCACAAACATTGGATACAGGTCGAGGGTTGTCGAAATTCGACCGAGAGGACCACGGAAGCCTATGGAACGGTACGGTATAGGATTCAGGTCTTACACCATTGGTGCGGCCCATTGATGCAGCCCACTTGATATATATGAGGTCCATTAGTGCGGCTCACGTGATATGACCCACTTGATGTATATGAGGCCCATTTGTGTGGCTCATGTGATGTGACCCACTTGATGTATATAAGGCCCATTGATGTGGCTCATGTGATGTGACCCACTTGATGTATATAAGGCCCATTGATGTGGCTCATGTGATGTGACCCACTTGATGTATATGAGGCCCATTATGATGTATTTGAGGCCCATTGTAAAGTATATAAGGACCATGAGTGAGGCCCAATGAGACGTATATGAGGCCTTTGTGTGAGGCCGAATGTGATGTATATGAGGTCCATTGCGATGTGTGATTCTACCATGATGTATGTAATGATGTTTATGGCATGTCACGCCTTGGGAGCAATGATGGTTTGACGTCTACATTGTAAGAGCAATAATGGTTAAATGTCCGCATTGTAACTCTCCTTAGGGCCTATTGTTAAGCCCATACTTGTGTGTAGGCCGTCTAAGCCTATCTTCGTTATGAAGATAGTTCATCACCATATAACATGCTTAGTATAACTCCATGATTCATGCTCATACGCATCGTATGTATGCTTGACATGAGGAGTGACTAATCATAGCATATGCCATTAGACAAATTGTTTATGGGACTCACTGATAGGAGTTGCCCACATGAGCGCTCGGTACACGCAGGATTGTTGCATGACCAGACAATGTGATTCATGCATCTTGCATCTGTGTGAAATGATTACTGTACGCCCTGACAACATCAGAGCTATGACCTCCACACGCATATCGTGGATGGCATGTTCAAACACCGGAAATATTATTACTAGCATTGGGGCGCCATAAATGTCCCTGGGTGAAAATATCTAAACTCAATGGTACCAAATGATGACTTCAATGTTGAGACCAAGTGGATACATGAGCATACGAGGGCCGTACACCAGTAGACCGCATCTCCCACTGTGTTGTGGTTGGTTAGAAAGGGGTGTGACCTTACTCACCTGAGTGAGGGGGCAATATCTAGGTTGAACTTGATCAGCTTGAGGAATGGGTCCTCTATCGATGAGCCGGGCCCGATATTGGCAGGTGGATGGTGAGGTCTCTTCCACTTACCCAGTAGTACACTCGGATAGGGGCGGTAAGCTAGCGTAGAATGTACTAGACCCCGGTGATTATCCAAAGTGAGAATTGTATTGAATTTCTGCATTAACATGTGGATTCAGATGAGGATTGGTATGCTTGAGTTGCACCTAGCATCACATAGCCTTGGTATGCCCGACACCATTCATGTCTTACATCACATGGCCTTGATATGGGCGATAGCATTCATATCTTACACCGCATAGCCTTAGTACGGCTGATAACATTCATGGACTAACTAGTATATTCCGCATTACTTTGATATTGCATTCTGAGCACGCTTATATTGCACACACACTCTCACCACACTCTAAGCTTTTTATAAGCTTATGCACAATTGATCGTGCAGCTGACGCCAGGACGCAGCCGTAGCTTAGTAGAAGCAGAAGCATGCAGCCGAGCTTCAGGAGTTTCCGTTATTATTATCATTATATTCTCTTTATGAGCATTGTACTTTAAAGTTTTTTATCATAGTGGATTTTATGATGGTATCTTGGTTATTGTTCGTGGATTATGCCTATGGTTATGCTTATTACGGAGTAAAATTCATGCTGAAAAATCTCCCTTATAGAATCTCAGGATCAGAACCTGGTGTATGGGTGCCGGGAGTCAAGAATGGGGTACTATAGAGGTTGTCAGCGCCGGATTTGGTGATTGAGAATTTTGTGAGTTCAATTTTTGAGTTTGAGACGTGACAATTATTTTATAAACTTACCAGATAATACCTATGTATGTCCTTCGTGATGTTGGGTCATCGTGGTAATTCTTTTGAATGTGAGTTTTATTCACACTGCCAACTAATGTGTATCCCCAGGTTGATGTGTATACATGCATTCATGCATTAATGAATTTTGGAAATGCTTGCACTCAGCTAATGTGGATGAAACGAATGCTAACAAATTATGGAATTATGTAAAATATGATGACATTATATTGTGATAACTTGAGCACGATAAATATTTCTAAAAATCCAATTCAGCATTCTCATACAAAATATATTGACATACGATATCATTACATATGAGAACTAGTCGAAGACAAAACTATTATGCTAGAATACATTCAAACCGAGAAGCAACTTACAGATATTCTAACTAAGCCGCTTGACATTATTAAGTTCTCAAACTTGAAGCATGATATTGGACTATGAATTATTAAATAATTATTGTCTTTATTTTTTTTTTCCTTTGCATTTATTCTTTATATTTATTTAAAAATATGATATGCATGAAAAGAAAATTGAAAAGATAATTAATGATGAAAAGAAAAATGAAAAAAAAAATTGAAAATTTTCAGCCAGCCCGTTGCTGACCGAGAAATTCGGCCAGTCGAGCACGTAATCAGGCTAGCCGAATTGCGCGTTGATTGCCAAAAAGGAGGGAAAACCCCAAATGTCTCATTTTTCCCTTATTCTTCTTCAGTCTATTGGTTTTTCATTTGGCCAACCCATCATCTCAACTCTCTTATAAGTGGATTTTTATCATTTTCCTTCAAGATTTAGATTATCCTTTCTTAAATTATCAAGCTTTTATAGTCTTTTCTACATCTTGAAACCATTTTCTTGGTGGGTTTTCTTCCAAATTTGATACACAATTTACTTACATTTTTATTATGATTTTTCTTTGTGCAATTTAATGGAACCAAGAGTCAAAAGAATAATACATAAGGTACAAGTTGGTTCATCTTTCCAATCAACTCCTCTTAGTGTACGGACCTTACATTTATCGGAGGATGACCCAAAAAAATGTTCGATATTTTTGCATAAGAAGTATTATCATAAAAAGATTAGTAAATATAGATCACATTGTTCATTTTGGTCTCGTAGAAATACTTTCCGAGGTTGGATGGGAACAGATTTTGCATTAGGGCGGGATGGCTTATCGGTCCATCGTACAAGGCATGTACGCCTCAATTAATGAAGTCTCTCTTGATGATCTATTTTTCAAAATTAAATTTTTAGAAGAGACTGTCACCATTATGCCTTCCACTGTATCTGCTTTAATGAAAATTAACATGACAGAAGATGGAATACAGATTGCAATTATCACGCCCCAAACTCAGAAACCGGGCTCACAGAATTCTCAATCGCCGAATCCGGCGCCGACAGCCTCCGTAGTACCCCATTCTCTGCTTCCAGCGCCCATACGACAGATTTCGATCCTAGGATCCTATAAGGAGAATTTTTAGTGTGATTTTTTTTGTAAAGGAGCATAACCACAAACATAACCAAGTCACAAATGACAACAACACAACATATCTACTATAATAAAAAAAAACTTTAGAGTACAATACATAAAGGGGGAATACAAGACAAATATCAAACCTCTAGAAGCTCAGCCGCACGCTCCTGCCCAACTCGATTGCATCCTAGCGTCACTTGCACGCAATGATCGTGCATAAGCTTATAGAAAGCTTAGAGGGTGGTGTAAGTGTATGCACAAGGTAAGTGTCAAGTATGTAATATCAGAATAATGTGAAAACATGCTGATAAATCTATGAATGCTATCAGCCGTACCAAGGTATTCAATGCACGGCCTACATGGCCAATGTTGTGAGACCTGTTCCTAGCTCGTACTGTTTCGTAGGATTCCATGGTCCTCCTGGCTAAATTCCGGCAACCCTCGGCTTGTATCCGACGTTTGAGTGCGACCCTAAGCCGAGTCCCGCATATTGAAGTTGGCTTGACCTGAAACTTGTATCTTAACGACCGCATCGTCGCTGCGGTTCCAATCCCGCGTCTCGTGCACCAATCCGACACTTAGATCATAAGATGTGGACCGTGCATTATAATGGTAGGGGATCGCATATTGCGGGACCCTACTATCTCATGTGACACCAATCCCTAGGTAATCATGAGGGTGATGACATCACCCTAGCTATAATTACCATACCCTAGCTATAGCCACCCTACCCCTAGCCCTTCTTACAAGTATTTATTACTAACCACCCATACCTCTCTTACAAGTCATCATTGCCTACATAAGCTACTCTCTCTCTCTCTTATCTCTCCCTCTCTCCTTTATTTCACATTCCTTCACTTCCAAGCAAACCCCATAAGAGTCCAACCATCCAAGCAAGAGCTTGCATGAGAGAGAGCTTTGTATGTGGCATACCTTACCTCCCATCTCCACCATCCAAAGACCATCTCAACAATTAGAATTGTTTCCTTGGAGCTCCAAAACCTATAGGCGGAAGAAGGAAGATGAGATCTAATGGTGGGTGTTTTATGATTTATTTTTTATGATTTGAGGGCCCACATATGGTGGGACCCATCTTGATCTATGTATTGCAACTATGGAGGGCCCATAGTGGCGGGGTCCCTCCATCACCATCCGATCTCTCCTTTTTCTCTTTGTTTCTCTCTTTTCCCTTTTGTATGGTAATGATGAAGATGACGTGTGTGGCCCACCGTGATGTTTACATCCATGTCATCTACCGGTGGACCCCATCCATGTGGGACACACCATAATTTTATATGTCATCCCAACCATCCATGTGGGACTCACCATGATGCCTGTGTTGGATTCATGTCGTCCAGCGTCCATAGATGCTGGGCGTGGCTAACACTGGAGTGTGAACTGATAGTGGACGTGGCTAACATTGGAGTGTGAACGAACGGTGGGGGTGGCTAGCAGTGAGGTGTGCACTAACAATGGGAGTGGCTGACAGTGAGGTGTGAATTGATGATGGGAATGGCTTACAGTGTGGTGTGAACGGACAGTGGGGTCCGTGGGACCCACCCACGTCGTGCATCCAATTAGATGGGCCACACTGTGATGCATGTGAGGCCATCCACTGTCCCTAGATGGTGGGACCCACTCCACGTGTGGCTCCACCTTGGTGTATGCGTCCGTCCAGGCCGTCCAGGGCCTAGACATTGTGTATATATTAAATATAATGTTAATATATTATATTATATTATATTAATATATGATATAATATATCATATATTATAATATAATATAATATAATATCTTATATTAATGTTGAGGGTGGGCCCTACGTGGGACCCACCTCTGCCCCCTTTAATGCAGAAAAGATGCACTGGCAGCAACTATATCATATATACACACACACACACACACACACATACACACATGTGAGGGTGGGCCCTACGTGGGACCCACATCTTCTTTTCTTTAAAGCAGCAATAGCTGCATGTACGACAATGATATAGCTGCCCTATTAACATCTGCAAGTTGCAGACCTGCTGCTGTACACGGCAGCAAGTGGACCCCACCACCAGCTACTGTACACGACAGCAAGTTTCGTGGGTCCCATTTGTTCCATCCACACCGTCTATCTATGGGACCCACCATGATGCATGTGTTGTATCCAAACCATCCAACCATTTGAGATATCATTTTATGGCATGAAAAAAAGAATGCGTCAGATCTAAAGTTCAAGCGAACCCCCACCATCAAAATTAACGAGGACAGTGACATCCACCATTCAAACTTCTAAGGGCCATTGTGGTTTCTAATTAAGCTGATATTTTTTCTCACTTCATTTATCTCTATGATAACTTATGAATAGGTCGAATCTCAAAAATACATGAGGGTGGGCCCCATTTGATATACATGAAGCCTGTTGGTGTGGCCCAAATAATGAGGCCCATTGTGATGTATTCAAGGCCCATGGGCGAAGCCTATTATGATATATTTGAGGCCCAGGTGCAAGGCCCAGCTGTTATGTATTTGAGGCCTGATGTGATGTATGTTGTCCCATATGACGAGGCCTATGTGACATAAATGAGGCCCATCATGATTGCACATGAGCCCTTGGGCCCACTATATGTTTGGCTCTATGTAGGCCACTCCTTAGGAGCAATGTTAGTTATATGTCCACATTGATGGACAATGATAGTCGGATGTCCACATCGTGACCTTTCCCTAAGCCTTGTTACGCTCATTCTCATCATTCTCTTAGTGGGTTAACCCAAATAAGTGGGCCCCATTCACCATGGACGGATGGTTTCGTGCTATCGAATTTGATATAACCACGGCCAAGGGCCGATCTTTATATTATGGTTGAACGACTGTTCATCTATGGACCCCACCTTGTTCATGTGTTGGTTGTCGGTGTTAATTATCGATGCTGATTGTCGGTGCCGATTATCGATGCAGATTATCGGTGCTGATTGTCGTGGCTGATTCTGATTATCGAGGTCGATTCCGATTGTCGAAGCCGATTCCGATTGTTGAGATCGATTCCGATTGTCGAGGCCAATTGTATAAGCCGGTTATCAATACCGATTATGAGTTTGTGACAACATAGCATCATGATACCTACATCTTGGGGCCCACTTAGGTGATGTATCTGCCGCACCGTCCAGCATGGGATGGTGGGTCTACCATGATGTACGTGTTTCATCCTTGTTGTCCATGTGGGACACAGGTGATGGATGTGCCTTATATCCTAACCGTCTATGGGACGTGGACCCCACATAAAGTATGTTTTATCCACACCGTCTGTGGGATGTGTGATCCACCATGATGTGTGATCCACGCCGTCCAGGGACCGGGGACTATCGTGATATATGTTTTATCCTTGTTGTCCATCAGTTTTTAGGGCCCAATTGCTTATGTGCAAGGCCCACCTGTGATGTATATTTGAGGCCCGATGTGATATATTTATGACCTATGTGCCGAGGCTCATTGTAATGTATGTATGGCCCATGAGTGAGGCCTGATGTGATGTATTTATGACCCATGTGTCGAGGCCCATAGTGATGTGTATTAGGCCCATGTCATGCTTCCCATTGTGATGCATATTAGGCTCATGTGATAAGCCCGACTTAATGAATTTTAGTCCCGTGTGAGCAATCCATTGCAATGTATATTAGACCCATGTCATGCAGCCCATTGTGATGTGTATTAGGCCCAGGTATGTGGCCCATTGTGATGTATTTGTGGCCCATTTGATAAGGCCCATTGTGATGTATTTGTGGCCCATATGGCGAGACCCAATGTGGTGTATATGTGGCCCTTGAGTGAGCCCAATGCGATAAAGGTGCAAATCGATGTAATGTATGATTTCACTATAATGTATGTAATGATATCACTTATTGAGTAGGAGTTACATACTCATTCATTTATTCATTTACTATCGACTCGGGATGGTGGTGCGCAACTAATTGTTGTGTACCTTCGTAATGGTAAGAATTTTCGGTTGAGCGCGCGACTAACTTGAATCAGGAGTCTACTACATTGAGTCTGACTATTCAAATTTAAGTATGAGACTGATTTGGATAAAAGTCCCTTGTGATGGACCCCATAGCCTGTGATACTACGTATTATCATCCCGACTTCACTCCAGGTTGGTCATTTCATTCACACCACATATTGCACTACATCATCGGCATTTAATATTTGACTTACTGTTTCTGCATTGCATAATTGATCTACATGGCTTCATTAGTATATGATATTATTTTTATTATATTTTTATATCGCATAGCCTGGATAAGGTTGATGGTATTTATGGGTTATCAGCATGTTTTCGCGTTACTCTGATATTATATGATTTATTAACATGCACATATTACTAATAATATTTATAGACTTGTAAGTATTTCTGCTTATTCTGATTACTCTGATATTGAATACTTGGTACTTATCTTGTGCATATACTTTCACCACCCTCTAAGCTTTTTATAAGCTTATGTACGATAAATGCATGCAGGTAGCATTAGTTGCAGTAGTGTTGAGCTTAGAGTGTGCAACTGCCTTCTAGAGCTTTACTTTTTAATATATGTATTTCCCTTTCAGTACTGTATTTAACTATTTATATTAGTGGATATGTGATGATGATGTTGCCTTTGTGATTTGGGTAAACTTGTAGTTATATACATTGAAAAACCTTCTTGTAGGATCTCAGGATCGAAATCTGGCGTATGGATGCTTGGAGCTGAGAATGGGGTCCTACAAAAGCTGTCGGCACGTGATTCGGTGATCGAGAATTTTGTGAGCCCAGTTTTTGAGTTTGGAGCATGACAAATGTTATATGCGAGATGCAACTCAAGTATACCAATCCTCATCCGAATTCACATATCAATATAGCCCAACTCTTGAATATCATGGGGGTCTAGTACACTCTACACCAGATAGCTGCCCACTGGATGCGCAACCATGCAAGTGGAAGAGATCACACCATCCTCATGTCCAGTAGTCAGCCAATATCTACCCGGCACGTCGATAGCGGACCCATTTATGAGCTGGTCAAACTCAACCTACCTATTCCCCCGACCCTCGGGTGGATAAGGCCACACCCTTGTCCAATCGACTACGACATAGTGGGAAATGCGGTCTAACGGTATACAACCCTCACGCGCTTATGTATCCACTCGGTTTCAACGTTGGAGCAACTTCTTGGTACCATAAGGGTTTAAGGACTTTCACCTAGGGACACCCTTGTGCCCCAATGATAGAACCAAAATATTTTTGGTATCCAATCCTCCCATCAATGATATACTTGCGGAGGCCACAACCCTGATGTCGCTAAGGCGTACAGTGATCATATCACACAATGCAATATGCATGAGTCATACTATCCAGTCATACATTAATCTTGTGCATACCGCACGCTCATGTGGAGCAACTCCGTCTATCAAGGAGTCTTATAAACAATCTGCCCAATAGCATATAATATGATCAGTCACTCCTCATATCAAACATACGTATGATGCTCATGGCATGTATCATGATGTTATGCTAGCACAAACTTAGTGTGTTCTACTAGACTAAGTACATTAGCATGATTATTAAATATAGTAGGCAATGATCGGCCTTAACTAGTATGTCACTTACAAGAGTAGGGGCTGAACGATATGCCCCCATTAGACATATAGAAGTTATATGGAATGGTCCATGTTAGAATATCATAACCTACTCTAGGTACTAGCATATCATATGTCCTAAGGCGGGGTCCACTGAAAGGACGGTGGGTCTAACCCATGCATTAAGGTAGTTTTCACATAGTGGATATACCAAATCTGATACCACGTATTCTTCCGTCTATGGCAAAGGGTGATGATGTACTAAACAATGATTATACCAAATTTGATACCACATATTCTTCCGTCTATGGTAAGGGATGATGATGCACTAATGTCAAGGATGGACCTTACACTTGCCTCAACAAGGAGATGAACGGTGTGGATGATATGTACATGTCACGAGGTCTTAGCAATGGGGTACAAGGGTAGGATACATCTCTCGTAGGGAGTGAAATGGGTATACAATAAGGTGAGTTCACAAGGTGAGCTAACCGGGTGAACAATTAGGCTTTCTCAATCTCTTATCATGAATAAACTAGGCCTCCTCATGGGATCCAATATATATACAAAGCGGGATTGGTGGAGTTCATACATCTAGGACTATGGTTAGCCCGCTCAACACCTAAGTGGGATTGGTGGAGTCCTTCCAAATCGATTGAGTAGCCCGCTCAACACCTAAGTGGGCCTTGGGTATGGTTACTAAAATTAGGCAAAACATGAATCTAGGTGGGTCACATTTCTATTAAAGGCTCGGTATGAACATAATGTGGGCTCCAAGGTTTGGATAATCTTACAGGACATGGTCGGAAGGTACTAGCATCAATGGGGGCCCAACGGTTTGGATTAGCCAAATAAGAGAGATGGGTAATACTAACATCAATGCGGCCCAATGATTTGAGATAGCCCAATAAGGGAAGGTGGGTTGAAAATTGGGTATCATAGTGGGCCCTACAAGGTATGATTTTCAACGGTGGACGTTTAACCACCACTATTCCTATGGTGTGGTCCACTTAGGAGTTAGATCTGACTCTTGATGGGGCCCACGGCCCTATGAGATCTGGAAGAGTAGATGAACAGTGTATAAATAACACATATTATGGTGGGCCTCATAAAGCAGCCCACAGTCCAAAAAATGGATGGACAGTGTACATATAACACATACATATGGTGGGACTCTATTCAAGGCTGGGGTAAAAGAGAGGATGGGGAGATGGGCTTCACGGTGGGCCCTAGGATGGTTCCCAACGGTGGACATTTAACCACCACTATTCCCTATGGGCCTCCCACATTACAATGGCCTAACACATCATAATGGGCCTCACACAAGGGCCTCATATACATCATAATGGGCCTCGTCACATGGGTCTCGTATACATCACAATAAGCCTCACACACGGGCCTCATATACATCACAATGGGCCTTATCACATGGGCCTCCTATACATCACTATGGACCTCACACATGGGCCTCATATACATCACAATGGGCCTCATCACATCAGCCTTGAATACATCACAATGGGCCTCACACATGGGCCTCATAGATAACACAATGAGCCTCATCACATGGGCCTCATATACGTCACAATGGGCCTCACACGGGTCTCATATACATCACAATGAGCCTCATCACATGGGCCTCATATACATCACAAGGGGCTTCATCACATGAGCCTCATATACATCACAATGGGCTTCACACACAGGCCCCATATACATCACAATGGGCCTCACACGTGTAGTAGATGGGCCTTACCCACTGGTCGACGTGCA
The DNA here is from genome assembly GCA_037074715.1 of Magnolia kwangsiensis. Taxonomy (NCBI): domain Eukaryota; kingdom Viridiplantae; phylum Streptophyta; class Magnoliopsida; order Magnoliales; family Magnoliaceae; genus Magnolia; species Magnolia kwangsiensis. Next base: position 54,336,376 of record CM073575.1, on the reverse strand, counting down.
TACAAAACATATATCAGGGTGGATCGGCACCGTCTCAACTGGACAATGGAGATAAAGCACATACATCTAGTGGGTTAGCACCGTCCCATGCAACTAGACGGTGTGGAGGCCACACATGTTGGGCCCCATGGACAGACAGCATGGATATGAAACACATACATCGTGGTGCATCTAGTACTGTCCTAAACAACTGGACAGTGTGGATGTACAACACATATCATGTGGGCCCCATAGCCGCTGGACGGCGTGAGTGCAATGCATACATCACAACAGGCCCCACCATCCAGCCTATCTGGACGGTGTGGATACAACAGATGCATCAGGTGGGTCCACACGTGTGGCCCACCACTCCAGCAAAATGGACGAACGGTGTGAATACAACACTTACATCATGTGGGTCCCACCGTCCAGGGATTGGACGGTGGACGGTGTGGATATTCACATACATCATGGTGGTGCCACATGGGTGGGCCACCCCCTCCAAAATACAGGGCCCCACTGTCCCATGCTGTTGGACGGTGTGACAAAAACACATACATCAGGGAGGTTCCATGTGACATCCCGAAAATCGGGGGGTCGAGTAAAAACCCAACTCCCGAGTTCCAAAATGTTATTTATGCAACATAGATATGTATGATTGAATGTTGTCTGTGTTAATGTATTAAACATGAGTAGGATTAATCCAAAACATCATATCATACTCTAGAGACCGTTAAATTAGCAAGCGAAAGACTGTGATAGTATGTATAACATATATAAACTGTTGTATGTCTCCAGAGTATGAACATGTTACCAGGTTATATACATACATGTATACTCCAAAAGTAAATAAAACGAATATACATGAGTGCGCTAAAAATATAAAATGACAAGTGTCAAGGCATCTAATCAACCTCCCTGTAATCCCGTCAATCAGATCACGCATAAAGGAGAGATCCTCATCATCATCAAGTCCAGCTCCGCTTCTCAAGCAGCGCCATCATCTACAACCAAAATAGGGACTGGTGGGTGTCCGGAAACACCATCCCGTAACGTGGGAGTGAGTGATCAACTCAGTGGGATAAGAGAGCAGAGATTAGCATGTTATCAAATCAATCACGCGATAATAGTAAAGCAGTAAATCAAACAATCCTAATACTGTTATTAATGCAATATAACATGACATGATGGATGCCCTCACCGATGTTCTCCCTCATATGGCACCATCTTACGCCAGCGGCATGCTTGCATCCCGCTCAGTGCTCCACATCTTCCAGGCACATGCAATGTGATGGTGATATGATTACCGAGTTATTATTAGTCCATTCAAACAGCAGGATTGGGAAACTAAGGTACTTCCCTTATATCAATCCCAACACAGATCCTGTCTAGGGTCGTCACTCCTAGTAATCTCATACGATGTATATTTTGTAGGTCGCTGCAAGGGCTGTCAGGGCTGTTGCTCGCACTCGTTGCACCGCTCCCCCATCACCTTATCAATACAGGCCTACTGTACTCTCACTGCTACGGAAAGGTCGTCGCCTCCCGTAGACTCAGAATACGCTCGCGGTCACTACAAATGGCTGCCAGGGCTGTTGCTCGCACTCGTTGCACCACTCCCCCATCACCTTATCAATGCAGGCCGACAGCAAGAATATAGTGTCCCATAACACCATAATCTGCTCACGAGTCATAGGTGCTCACTGGTCACTACGGGGAGGTTTGTGGCCCTAGTGTAGGCCGACAGCTCGACCACGGTGTCCCATACCACCATGCCCGGCTCATGAGTCTTCGTGGATCAAGGTACCATGGTTGATAGGGTTTACAATGGTAAGTTCAGTACCCTAGGTTCAAGCAGTTATGACTCATACAAGGTGAACATACAATGGCCATTCGGGTTACTTGACGGGCTCGACTAGTGCGTTCGACATGAAGTGCGTAAAACACCTCGTGTGGCCTAACCACTACCGCCAACTCCAAAACACAACTCGCGTTCATCGACGCGTCGTTCGGGGGCAAAGATAGGCCAATCACGAATTTGCTCGGTTGTTGACTGCCTGGACTAGGTATAGTCCCAAACATATATGAATTCACATCAGCAATTCATGTAAGGGTATTGAAAATGAAATACAACCATGTAAGCATGTTAACACATGTTATAACATACAACTTAAGTAAATCATCAAGCACATGCATTTCATACAAATAATGAAATCATGCATATAGCTAACATGTAGGAAATCATTTACATCAGCATATTAATTGAGAAATCAATCTCAAACTAATTCATAACACCATTTAATGCAATACATACTAATACAAGCATTTATACAAACACTTAAACTATACACTTAAGTCTACATATAGTATGTCGACTCAAAGTGCGCATTTAGGCGAATCTCTTCGCCGAACTAATTATGCACGCATTCCTAGTATCCTAATGCGACAAGAAACATGTCAATCACATCAGCAAATTATGGATGAAAACAGTATTTCCTACAAATGACTAAAATGCCCTAAATCTCATATTCTTCGTCTGCTTACGAAACAGGAAACGGATAGCATCTTGTACATGTCAAACGGCGTTGCCGTTGATAATCTACTATTAAACGACATTGAAAGCGTTGAAAACAGTCAATCAAAGCATCTAATATCTGCACCTTTTCTCTTATAGGTGTGAATTCGAACGAAGCGTCTACGCTTCGTATACGGTGAATAGGGAACCTAATACACAAGATCTATTAGCTACTTCACTATGAAACCAAGGGAACCTCAAATCAGCAACTTATTAGGGTATTTTTTTACCTATAAATGCGGAGAAATCACCGGCCAAGTGATTGGAGCGTGTTACTAAAGCATGTGCAACAGGTAGGGCAGCAGCAGGAAGATTCTCTCCTACTCTCTCTCACAAACTCTCACCTTTTCTCTCTCTCAAACTAGGGTTTTTTCCAAATTCGGATGGGAGAGAGGAATGAGAGTTTCAACCCCTTTTATAAGCCCAAATGTGCCCGAAATAGGCTCGGGAACAAAGTTTACTTGATGTACATCCAAATCGGGGCTGTTTCGATCCAAAAGAACATTTTTGGTGGTCCCCTGGCCAAATGCGGTCGGACTTAAGCTCATGCATACAGGATCTAGCACACATCAAGTTTTCAGTCCGGCAGGGTTCGCAGATCGCACGTGGCGGTCCAGTTTCAGTTCAGCGGTCACCGCACGTAGATCAGGCCTGCAAGTCTCATGATATGAAATAGAAATTTTTCCTGATCCGAGGGTGTAATTTGGCTGAATTCTGACGGTCAGAACGCTTAATACTGACGCGTCAAGTCTTGTGCCAGATTTGAATTTCAAATTTCAAATCTAATCCTATTCTCACTCTCTTTAGTCCAGGCTCAATGAAATAGCCTGCAAATGTCGGTTGGACGTGATTTTCGAAATGATTATCAAGTCCAACTAGGCGGTTCTAACGGTCTAAGATAGTAGGTATCGGACTTTCGACGCGCGGTCTAGATCCAATACAAAGTTTCAAAGTGGTCCAGAGAACAAACCGGCTTAGAGTTTGATCCAAGGTTTTAAAGTATTATAGCATCATTGGTTCTACTCGCTTTGGGTCTTGTAGAACGTATTTAAAGTAATCAGGGACTATTTCCCAGCTACTCTAGCGTTGCGCTAGTTAACTTATGCTTAGTTTTTAAAGGAATTAATCCTAAGTGATTTTTTTGGCTATGGAATTGGGTTCTGAGCAATTTCCTAGGTGTTTTAGTTGACCTATTGCCTAAGGACGTCTAATCCCAGTTTGGCAAAAATTCGGGGTGTTACATTCCACGTGGTGGCCCACCTAATCAAGCTGATATTTGTATTTTCCTCTTCACCTGGGCCTGTCCAAAACGGACGACCGGGTGGGCCTCTCTAGACGATTAGTCAGTAGCCAGTGGGCCCAACTGGCTGGACAAATGGTGTGTATGTGCTACTTGCATGGTGGGGTTCAAGGATCAAGCTGTTATTGGTGCTTTCCTCATCATTTGGACCTGTCCAAAAATGGACAACAGGGAAGCCACCGGATGATCAGTAAAGTGGGCCCCGGTTGGACAACGGGGGCGTCTCAATTGGGTGAACAACATGAGTTAAATACATACATTCATGGTGGGCCACAAGATGGGAAAGAGAGAGAGAGAGAGAGAGAGAGAACGTGTGATGGAGGGCTCTGCGACTATGAGCCCTCCTAGGATTACAATACATATATTAAGTGGATGTCCCAAAACAGGCCCTATCCCCACCACAAAGATCAAGGCCTAAATGGCCACTACAAGATGGATAATAAATAAACATCATGGTTGGGTCCATAGAGAATGGAACCCTCATAGAATAAACATATGAATCATGGTGGGCCATTGGCCACACCTTGGGTCCAAAATGAGATCCATACCATCAATCGGTAGGCCTCACTTGACCCATCATTAAAATCACAAATTTAGTCCTATAAACACCCATCTATGGTCCTCTTCTTTAGCTCCTTGGAATCCTAAGCTCATTGGCTTCTTCTTTAAGGGTGGATGATGAACATTGAAGGGTTGAGATGAGAGATTTGGGATAGGAAAGTGGGCCTTGATCTTGAGTTCTTTCTCTCCTTAGAATTTTCTCTCTTGGTTGCTTGGAATTTTGGGTAGAGAAATGAGAGAGGGATGGAGTGAAATGAGAGAGGAGTGGTGTTGTGTAAAGAGAGATGGGATGAAAAGTATGGGTGTGTAAGGAGAGATGACATGAGAGTTGACTTTGGGAATGAGAGAGGTATGGGTTGCCATGCTTTGTTGATAAGAGAGGGATAGGCTAGATATGGGTTGTACTTGACTAATACTTGATTAATTGATGTGATAGATTAGGTAGAGATTCTCTCGAGATTCGTAAATGCATGGCATTTCATTGAAAGATATGCAGGCCCACAACTATCCTGGGTATCGCATTGGTGCATAAGACGCGGCGTTGGAACCGCGGCGACGGCACAGTCGCTAAGGTATAGGTTTCGAGTCGTCGCTAAGGTATAGGTTTCGAGTCGAGTCGACTCAGATCTTCGGAATGCGACTTAAAGTCACGCACAAACGCTGTCTATAGGTCGCAGGTCACCAGAATTCAACCAGGAGAATTACGGGGGTCTGAGGAACGATATGGACTACGATACGAGCCTTAAAGCAACTCTTTTAGAAAAATAGATAATTATAAAAAATAGTCGATTATGAGAACATTATGTGCATTCAATGTTGAATGGCGGTTCGGTAACGTGTTGAGTGTGACATATTGCATATTTTTCCTATTTATACATTGGTTTTATAAACATGATAGTGCTTAATCGATCTGATTATGCATGTTTTCATGTGCGAGATGATTTCCACAGCTTAAGGTAAAATTGATGTCAAAAGGAAGATTTATGCTCAAAAGATTACTAAATGAAGATTTGGAGATTTAAAAGTCATTAATGAAGAATTCACAAGCAAAATATCCAAGGAAACTAAGTGAGGAAGAAAGAGAATTGAAGATTTAAAGTGAAGAAAAAGAAAAGGAATCTTAAAAATTATCTTTAAAAAATATATTCCTGAAAATTGTCCTAAAAAAGCATATTTTAAAACTTTGAGTCGAAATGAAAGTTTTAGAAGTTTATTTTGGGAAACTGCGCAAAGTGCGTAAATTTGAGGCGGTTTCTAGATTTTTCCAACTCTTTGCGAAAGTTGGAGTTCCACAACTATAAATAAAACTCCTTATGATGCTCTAAAGCATCTTTTAGAGTTTTGAAAGGTCTGAAGGAGCATAGCACAAGGGTGAAGCAACCGCCAAAGAATTTTTCTTCTTCCCTAGTTTATTTTTCATGCTTTATTTAAGAGATTTGATTTCAATCATGTTTATGATTGGCTAAACCTCTTAGCTAGGGATAAGAGGTGAAGCTTGTAGCGTGTTTGGATGATTATCTTGCTTTGATTCTTGTTCTTATTGGACCTCATTAATTTCTAGTTTGATATTAAATGAATATTTTTAGTTTTCTATGATTTATTGTGACTCAAATTACAATAAATGTTGTGATAGGTTTAGATATCTTCTCTTCCTGTTTTGAGATTGTGAGATTGGTAAGTCTTGTTGTTTACCATCGTCTTATGGGCATGGTAAGGTGATGGAATCCCTTCCAATCATCACAATTCTCCTCCATTGAGAATTACGTCAACGAAAAGTTTATATTTGATTTAAATTACTTTATCTTCCAATTGGATAGGATAAGACTCTAATTCCAATTGTGTTCCTTGAATCAAGGTAGTATCTTGATAGCTACAAGTGGATCCTTGGCACCACATAGTTTTCACCTTTAAATTCATAAGTTTTAATCAACATTATTTACCATTACTCTCAATTAAGATCTTTTTCCAGTTATAGTTCTAATTATTTTCATAATACGTACTAGTTTAGTCCATGTGGATTCGACCTCGGTCTTACCGAGTTCTTACTACATCGCGACCCTACATTGGGGCTGTGAACAAGTTTTTGACACCGTTGTCAAGGACTACGGCTACATTTTTCTGGTATTAGAATTAGGTTAAGATTATGATTTATTTTTCTGTTATGTTTTTAGGTTAGGATTTTTTGTGAAATTATTTTTAGAAACTAATATTATTTTTTATTTTGTAGGATCTTAACATAGCAACTCTTATTCAGTAATTTTATTTCAACCCTCTCTCTTATCTTTTTTTTAGATCTCTTATTTGTTTTAGTTTTTCTCGTTTTCTTTTTAGGTTTAATTGTTTAGTTACTTGAAGACTGAGAGCATTTCATGCCCAAGTGGGTTCGTGAGAACATCCTCCGTCTTTTGAGTGAAGAAAGATTAATCGAAGGGTTGCCTATCTATCACAAGATTAGACACCACTTGAGATCCTCTGAGTTAATTGAAGTGATAGCTGTAAATCAACCTCAAGCTCAACCACTAGTTAAGGAAGTTCAAGATGAAAACAAGGTGCATAACGCACCTCCAGCCTCGTACTCTATGAGATTATTTACAACCGGCAGAGATGAGTACACCTTCCTGCATGATATTTCCATTAAATGCAGGAATTGTGGATATTAAACCAGAGGTAATTCGACTCCTTCCTAAGTTTTATGGACTAGAATATGAAAGTCTATATTTGCATATGAAAGAGTTTGATGTGACAATATCTACATTACACTTCCCAAATGTATCTGAGGATACAGTTAAACTAAAATTGTTTCCTTTATCTTTGAAAGAAAAGGCTAAATTATAGCTACATTCCTTAAGACCAAGATCCATTGACCATGGGTTGAGATGACAAGGGAGTTCCTTAAAAAGTTCTTCTCTTATTATAAAACAAATACCTTAAGAAAAGTAATCATGAATTTTACGCGAAAAGAGGATGAGACCTTCTTCTAATGTTGAGAACGATTTAAGAATCTCATAAATTCATGTCCACAACATGGCTACGAAACATGGCGTACAATAAGCTTTTTCTATAAAGGATTGTCCTCACCCATACACCAATTTATGGAGATGATGTATAATGAGGAATTCATGAACAAGGAAGCTGATGATGCATGAGATTATTTTAATAAACTTGTTGAAAACGTGCAATCATGGGATACCTCCTCAAGAACTACCACTTATAAGCCGACTCAATCAAAGAAAAGATGAGGAATTTATGTTTTAAAAGAGGAAGATGATATAAATTTAAGAATGGCCAAACTCACAAGAAAAGTCGAGGGCATGGAACTTAAAAAGGTAGAACCTGAAAACATTGTAGAAGTTGTTTGTGGTATTTGTGCTTACAACATACATACAATTGAGAATTGCTCAACAATTCCTGCTTTTCGAGAAATATTGAATGAGCAATCAAATGCTGTAAATAATTACCAAAGACCTTTCAGAGGACCCACCTCAAATATGTACAACTGCAGCTAGAAGAACCACCCAAATTTCAGTTGGAGAAATAGACAAATGGCTAACCCACAAGAGGCTCTTACTCAATTCTTAAATCAAAAGAAGCCTCAAGAGGATATGATTCAAAAGTTTATGCAAAATCAAAAGCTATTCAACCAAAATACGGTGCAAGCATTCCAAAATCTCAAAATAACAATGAGAATGTTTGCATCATCGATTCAAAAGATTTAATCACACTTAGCGAATGGGGAGAAAGGGGTGCTTCCAGCCCAACCCCTCCCCAATCCAAAACCACAATATGAAATAAGTGACCCTAGCTCTTCAAATCAGATGGAGCAAGATAAGTCTATCACCACTATTATGAGTGAGAAGATTATTGACAAAACCATTTCGATGAGGGCTGAAAAATCTAAGGACCTGAAAGAAATTGAGAATGATAGACCTAGCAATGCTCCAAATGGGGTTAGAACCGGAACCTCAAAGTAAGCTGATTGCACCATTCCCTCAATGGTTAATTGCACCAAAACCTCTCTCTAACTCTCAGGATATTTTTAAGGTGCTTAAGTAAGTGAATGTTAATATTTCTCTACTGGATGTTGTTAAACTAATGCTTTCATATGCCAAATTTCTAAAAAATCTATGCACTACCAAAAGACAATAAAACAAAAAAAAATCTTTTTGACAGAAAAAGTGAGTGCAATCCTCAAGCAAGATGTGCCACAAAAATACAAAGATCCCGGTAACCCAACCATCACTTGTGTAATTGGGAACCACCGGATTGACCACGTACTTCTTGACTGGGGGGGCGAGTGTTAACTTGATCCCTTACTCGGTTTATGGACAATTGGGTCTAAGAGAATTGAAACCCACCTGGACCACATTACAAGTTGTTGATTGCTCAGTTCATATACCGAGAGGGATGATTGAGGATGTGTTGGTTCAAGTTGATAAATTCTATTATCCAGTAGATTTTATTGTCATGGATACTCAACTCATCATAAATATGAGCACTCAAATACCCATCATTCTTGGTTGCCCATTCTTTACTACATCAAATGCTATCATTAATTGTAGGAATGAAATTATAAATTTATTTTTCAAAAATATGACGTTGGAGCTCAATATCTTTTTCAATATGAACAAACAATCAGAGGATGATGATGATACCCACAATATTAACATGATCGATTCTTTTATGAAAAATAGAGCACTTTTGACTCTATAATCTGACACTCTAAAGACATACTTGGCCCACTCCCCTAATTTAGATGATGACATGATTAGGGAGATAGATGACTTGCTTGATGCTACGCTGGTACTTGAAGTTAACCAGTGGAGGCCACAATTTGAGAAATTGCCCCAAACTTATGTAGTGCCTTTACCATTTAACCTCAAAGCATTGAAGCTTGACCTAAAACTTTTGCCCACTGATCTTAAATATGTCTACTTAGGTCAAGATGAGACATACTTGTTGGTGATTTCTTCCCACCTAGAGAAAGAACAAGAGAGTATGCTTATTTCTACTCTCATTGAGCATAAAGGAGCCCTTGGATAGTCAATTGCGGACCTCAAGGGAATTGATCATTTGATTTATGCTCACCACATTCATCTTAAGGATAATATGAAAACTTCCCGACAACCACAATGTCGATTCAATCCAAATATGAAAGAAGTGGTTAAGGTTGAGATACTTAAGTTATTGGATGTCGGTATAATATACCATATATCTGACAGTCAATGGGTGAGTCCAACTCAGGTGGTTTTAAGAAGTCTGGAATCACCATCGTATTCAATGTTGATAATGAACTCAAACCAACTAGAGTTACTACTAGTTGGAGAATGTGCATTGACTATAAAAAAAATTGAATACCGTCACAAGGAAAAGCCACTTACCTTTTCCCTTTATTGATCAAATTTTAAAAAGGCTAGTTGGTCACTCTTACTATTTCTTCCTTGACGGCTATTCGGGCTACAACCATATTGAGATAGCTCTTGAAAATCAAGAAAAGACAATGTTCACATGTCCATTTGACACATTTTCTTATCAAAGGATGTCATTCGGACTGTGTAATGCCCCCGCCCCTTTTCAGAGATGCATGTTGAGCATTTTTTCTAACATGGTAGGGTAATATTTAGAGGTCTTCATGGACAACTTTATCTTTGATCTATCCTTCAGCGAGTGTTTGAAAAATCTTAAATGTGTGTTGAAACAATGCGAGGAAAATAATTTGGTTATGAATTTGGAGAAATGTCATTTCATAGTTCTCAAGGGAATTGTGATTAGACACATAATTTCGTCCAAGGGAATTGAGGTAGACAAGGCTAAAATTGATCTTATCTCTAACCTCCCTCCACCTAAGAGCATGCGTGACGTGTGATCCTTCCTAGAATGCGTCGGATTCTATAGATGATTCATAAAGCACTTTAGTCATCTCTCTCATCCTTCATGCAATCTACTTTAAAAGGATATACCATACAAGTAAACTAAACAATGTCAAGAAGCTTTCACTAAGTTCAAGGGCATGTTAACTACTGCACCTATCATACAACCACTCGATTAGAGCATCCCTTTTGAAATTATGTGTGATGCATCTAACTATGCTATTGGGGTGGTGTTAGGCTAGAGAAAAGAAAATAAACCTTATATTATTCACTATGCAAGTAGAACTCTAAATTCTGTCCAAGTAAACTACTCTACTACGAAGAAGGAACTCTTAGTCGTAGTGTTCGCTTTGGACAAATTTAGGTCCTACCTGATCGGATCCAAGATCGTCATCTACACATATGATGCATTGTTAAAGTATTTTCTTTCTAAGACGAATGCTAAGCTCCGCCTGATAAGATAGATCCTCTTACTCCAAGAATTTGATATTGAAATACGAGATAAAAAAATGAGTAGAAAACGTAATGGTCGACCACCTTTCTCGACTTGATCTCCCTGATTTCCTTAGTCGACACCGATAAATGACATTTTTCATGATGAACAATTGTTACTCTTCCAATTACCTTGGTTGTTAACATTGTGAATTATCTTACTACAGGTTTTATGCTAACATATTGGACTATGCAAGATAAGAAAAAATTCTCTGCCGACGTACATAAGTTTTTATGCGGTGATCCTTATTTGTTTAAATATTACGCAAACCAAGTTCTAAAGAGATGTGTGTTAGATAATAAACATTAGAGTGTCATCTCTTTTTATCATTCTCAGGCCTGTGGTGGTCACTTTTTTGATAAAAAAAACTATTGCCAAAATTCTACAATCCGGCATTTACAGGCCCACGATGTTCAGAAATACTCATGAGTTTTGCAAAGCTTATGAGCATTGCCAGAAATTGGGGAGGTTATCCCGTCGAAATATGATGCCTCTAAACCCCATTCTTATCATTGAAGCATCTGATTACAGGGGCATTGATTTCATGAGACCATTTCCCTAATCCTTCGGGAATATTTACATTTTGTTAGCAGTAGACTATGTCACTAAGTGGGTCGAAGCGATCTCATGCTAGAATAATGATCATAAAATGGTCATTCAATTCTTAAAAGAAAATATCTTTTCCTGGTTCGGAACGCCTCGAGCCATCATTAGTGATGGAGGTTCACATTTTTGTAATAGGCCATTTGAGAACTTAATGAAGAAATATAGCATCTCTCATAAAGTGAGCACTCCATACCACCTGCAAACAAGCGAGCAAGCCAAGATTTCCAATGGAAAAATTAAACAAATTCTGAAAAAAAAAAAAAAAAACAGTTAACCCTGACTGTAGGATTAGTCAATTCACTTGATTGATGCCTTATGGGTTTACCGTACAGCTTTTAAGACTCTCATTGGAATGTCTCCCTTTAAACTCGTATATGTAGAAGCTTGTCACCTACCTGTGAAGCTGGAGCATAGAGCCCACTGGGCTATCAAAAATTTAAACTTTAATTTGGACAATGCTGGCTCAGTGCACAAACTTGAATTGAATGAAGTTTGAATATCATGTTAGTCTAAGTCACAAGCTACATTCAAATTGCTTTCTGTGAATTGTATTAGAATTTCTCATTGTTAGTATGTATATCATTGATAGATATTGATAATTAAGTCTGGAGAATTTTATCCTCCTTAAAAAGATGAAAAGAACGAGTCGAAAAATAAAGGGATCGACAAAAAGGTTATTTATGATGAAAAGACTAGAAATGAATGAAAAGTTTAAAAAGAATGAATAAATAAAAGGGACCGTCGATATAAAATTAAAAACTGAAAAAAAAATGAAAAATGTGATAAGTTTGGAATCAGTACTTGATTATTTAATAAAACTTGAGGTGATGAGCACGGTTAACATTATGAAATAATAGTATGTTATGGAAAGTAAATAGAATTCACCAAGCACATTGGAAAATTTTGATCTATGAACTTATGCTCTTAAATGATTGATGAAAAAACTTTTTAATTGATTGCTCGTGTGATTCGGCTCTAGGTTTTTAAAATTACACTCTCACTTTTTTAAATTGTACTCATTTATACTTGCTTGCACAAAATATTATTTTTTAAAAGTGATTTGAACATTTATGATTGAAGATCACTTCACGCATGTTTTGCTCATGACTAGTAAAATGCTGGTTGGGGGGTGTGTTGATTGTGAAACATTGCATATTTTCCCTATTTATACCTTAGCTTTATAAACGTGATAATTCTTAATCGATCTAATTATACATGTTTTCATGTGTGAGGTAATTTTGAGAGCTTAATGTGAAATTGATGTCAAAAGGAAGCTTTATGCTATAAAGATTACTAAATAAAGATTTAGAGATTTGGAAGTCATTAACGAAGAATTCACATGCCAAAGATCCAAGAAAACTAAGTGAAAAATGAAGAGAATCGAAGATTTGAAGTGAAGAAAAAAAAAAATCCTGAAAATTGTCTTAAAAAAATATATTCCTGAAAATTGTCATGAAAAAATATATTCTGAAACTCCGAGTCAAAATGAAAGTTCTGGACTTATATTTTGGGAAACTGTACAAAGTGCTTAAATTTAAGGTAGTTTCTAGATTTTTCCAATTCGGTATGAAAGTTAGAGTTCCACAACTATAAATAAGACTCCCTAAGATGCTCCAAAGCATCTTCTAGCATTTGAAAAGGTCTCAAGGAGCATAGCATAAGGGTGGACTAGCCGTCAAAGAGTTTTTCTTCTTCCCTAGTTTATTTTTAATGTTTTGTTTAAGAAATTTTGTTTCAATCATGTCTATGATTGGTTAAACCTCTTAGCTAGGACTAAGAGGTGAAGCTTGTAGCGTGTTTAGATGATTATCTTACTTTGATTCTTGTTCTTATTGGACCTCATTGATTTTTGGTTTGATATTAGAGGGATATTTTCAGTTTTCTATAATTTATTATGGCTCAAATTACAATGATGTTGCGATAGCTTTGGATATTTTCTTTTCCTGTTTTGAAATTGTGAGATTGGTAAATCCTGTTATTCATCATCGTCTCATAGGCATGGTAGGGTGATGGAATCCCTTCCAATCTTCATAATACTCCTCCATTGAGAATTAGGTCAATGAAAAGTTTAAATTTGATTTAAATTATTTTATCTTCCAATTGGATAGGATATGACTCCAATTCCAATTGTGTTCCTTGAATCAAGTAAGGTAACATCTTGATAGCTACAAGTGGATCCTTGGCACGCTAGTTCCTACCTTTAAATTCATAAGTTTTAATCAACATTATTCACCATTACTCTCAGTTATTCAGATTTCAATTTAGATCTTTTTCTAGTTCTAGTTCTAGTTATTTTCAGAATACGTAAAATTTCAATCTATGTGGATTCGACATCGGTTTTACCGAGTCATTACTACGTCGCGACCGTACACTTAGGGTTATGAATATAATGCTTGCCCTCAAACAAATTGTTTCCTAAATACCACATCTAGCATCGCATTTTCACTTCCAATGTGTATCATAGGGCAGGGAATAAGACCTATCTTACTCCCTTTATGTTTCTTGTTGTCCATGTTGTTGTCACTGGTATGCGCATATTTGTATGGTATAGTATATGCTTTATTTCTCAGGGGGAGATACATAATGTTGATTGTTGTACATCAGAAAAACACAATTGCTTACAAGAATGATTATTAAATCTATAGGGCAGCTTGAATCTTGTTGAATTTTGTGGATGATTGTGATCATGTGTACATGTATGAATGTTGATGGATGTGTTATGTATGTTTTTTATTTTGTCACGAAATTGACAAAGGGGAAGATTGTAAGTGCTTATATGTTTAGCACATATAAGGTTGTTAAATTTCGTGAGACAAAAGTGATACTAGACAAATCGCAAACACTGCCAGATCGCAACTACTCTACATGTTTAAAGATCATCTTAAGATCGGCTTATCATCTCAAGAAGACATCGCTCGGTTTCAAGATTAGTTGAACTCCATATTTTCTAAACAACATGTGGTATAATCCTAAAAAGACCTTAGGCTAGGCTCTTTCAAAAAATTCATTCATTTTGGGTTTTCTATAGTGTATTTACTCTAGAGTTTGGCCAACCTATCTTTTGGTTTGGCCAAACTAACTTCCTCGGATAAACCAACTTCAAGTTCGGGCTAAAAAAATCAAAATTTGTTGAAATTTCGGCCAGCCAAATTTGAAATTCGGCCAACCCAAGTGAAGTTCAGGTCAAATTCCAGCAATGTAATCTTTTGGAATTCAAGGGAATTCTGCCAGCTAAATTAATGAAATTCGGCCACGTCGGGCCAACCGAATTTTGGATCAATGTTATCCCACACAATCCGACAGCCATTAGAACGAATCTGGTGGAATCCAGCCAGTTGAACCTATTATTAGGCTAGCTAAATTTTTAATATCTTTGGTTATAAATGGAGGCCTTCTCTCATTCCAAACAACAACGAAAAATCACTTAAAACCTTCTGCAATTGAGAGAGAAGCTCAATTCCTCAGCAAGCTAATTGAATGGTATTTATAAATTCTTTTAAACTTATTCAATTTCCTTTCTCAAGATCATTTCAATCTTCTTTTAAAGAGTAATCTTTATTCCTCTTAATATTTAAGAGAGTTGAATTAGTAGCATTTGGGTTTTTCATTTCTAAAATACTTTAGAACCCTATACTCTCTGTTGAGTGAATATTGTCTCATCTACATTTAAAAAGAAGATCTCTGCTACAAGCTTCTACAACATCTTCGAATCTACGTTTGAATATAAGTACACCATTTATTTTATTTCATTTTAGGTTTTTCTAAGATAGCCTGTGAAAATCTCAATGGGTTGATTTGTGATAACCTGCAAAAATCACAAAATGGGTTTTAGTTTATGATAGCCCATGAAAATAACAAAAGGGGTTTTATTGTGCTGAGCTCGTGAAAATCACATAAAACTGTATAGGTTGTTAAGGTGAACCTATGAAAACCTTGTTATGGTGAAAGCCAAAATTATGAGGGTAATAATTTTGAAAGTAGAGTAGGTGTGGTTTTTAAAGCATTGAACTACTATAAGCCATTGTGCCTTGTGGTGAATGCTTTATTCTTTTTTATGGTAAATGTTATTTATTTCATTCTTGTGGTGAATGTTGTAATTATTTTATCTTCTCTTGTTAGTTTAAAAAATTGATTTTAAAGACATTTGTGAAATAAGGTTGTCATGTATAATATTTTAGGTAAAGGTTATCCTACGAATTATTTAAAATCAATGTTTCAATACTTGGGTGATTGAGATTTTTTATTCTTTATATATGATACTTTTTATTTCAAATATTTGACATTGTTCTATTTACCCCCCTCCCCCCCCCCCAGGACATCGATAGCTTGACTTTTCAGAAGTAACTGCATGATTATTGGCAAAGGTAATGTATAACTTCCCAACTTACCTTTATTCGAAAATGTTTTATATGTTGAAGGCTTAAAACATAATCTACTGAGCATATCTCAAATCTATGATAATAAACATAGCGTAAAATTTTCAGATCACAGTTGTGAGATAATAATAAAGGACATGTAATATTAAAGGGACGCAAAACGTCTGAAAATTTCTATATTATTGATGACTCTTGCTCAACAAATCATTCATGCTACATGGTATAAACAGACAATACTAAACTATAGCATCAATGTCTTGGATATGTAAATTATAGAGATCTATATAAATTGAGCAAAAGAGATCACCTACATGGCTAACCCAAATTGAAAAGATGAAAAATAATGTACGTGTTGCCTATTAGATAGGCAAGAAAATTAGGAGTAGTAACAAGAAAGTGAACTCCTTAACCACTACAAGACCTCTTAAACTACTTCATATGGATTTAGTTGAACCAATTAGAATGGAGAGTAGAGGCGAAAAGAAATATTCCCTAGTTGTAGTTGATGATTACACTAGATATTCATAGGTAGTCTTTTTAAGAGAAAAATCAGATGTTCTTAATGAAGTCAGAAAACTTATAAAATGCATCTAGACTGAAAAAAAATTATCTGTGATCAGAATTAAAAGTGATCATGGAACTGAATTCAAAAATTGTAATTTTGAGAAATAATGTAGTGATCGTGATATACTACATGAATGTTCTACTCCAAAAACACCTTAACAAAATGGGGTTGCTAAAAGAAAAAAATGAGTTTTATAAGAAATGACCAGTGTAATGCTAAATAATATGAATTTACCTTAATATTTATGGGTTAAAGTTGTTCATACTGCATGTTATATAATTAACCGTGTTTACATTAAAACAACTAAAAATAAAATTGTTTATGAATTATAGCTTAATAAAAAGCCCACCGTTAAATATTTCTAAAATTTTGGAAGCAAATGCTTTATTTTATATGACCTCAAAAATTTGAAACAATATGAAGCTAAAAGTGATGAGGGAATATTCACTAGTAATGCTTTAAACAATCGAGCATACCGGGTTCTAAACAAAAGAACTGGGGTTATACAAGAATCGATAAATGTTGTGATTGATGATCAACCGATCACACCTAGTCTTGATCAAGATGATGAAGATAATGATATCGGCTTGGTTAATCAACCAGAATCATCATCTAAATCAAATAATACTAAGTTAAGGTTAATCAAAGACCATCCAACTGATCAAATACTTGATAACCCTCATACTGATGTTTAGACCATAAGTCAACTTGTAAATATATGCAAACATATTTGCTTCACTTCCCATATTAAACCGGCTAATGTAAATGAGGCACTAGCTGATGAAAGTTGAATGTCAGCCATGCAAGACGAATTAAATCAATCTGTAAGAAATAATGTATGGTATCTTATTTCAAAACCATTAATAAACATGTAATTGGAGCAAAATAATTTTTTAAAAATAAATCTGATAAAATGGGTAATATTATTATAAATAAGGCACGACTAGTGGTGCAAGTTTATACTTAGATTGAAGGTATTGATTATGATAAAACTTTTGCACCAGTTGCGTGACTTGAATTTATCAGATTATTTATTTTTATTGTCTGTTATAAAAAATTCAAAATATATCAAATGGATGCAAAAAGTACTTTTTTAAACGATCACTCAAGTGAGAAAGTTTAGGTTGAATAATCAAAGGGTTTTGAAGATTCCAAACTTCCTAATCATATTTACTGTTCACAACCCCAAGTATATGGTCATGATGTAGTAATAACTCGTGAGAACGAGGTCGAATCCACAAGGACTAAACTTGTACGTATTCTGAAAAGAACTAGAACTAAAAGAATATTTAAATCTGAATTTTTAAATAAAATAGAGTAATTGTGAATAATGCTTAAACTATCAATTAAAGGTGGGAACTAGGATGCCAAAGATCTACTTACAGCTATCAAGATGCTACCTTACTTGATTCTAGGAATACAATTGAAATTGGAGTCCTATCTCATCTAATTGAAAGATAAAACAATTAAATTAAATCTGAACTTTTCATTGACCTAATTCTCAATGGAAGAGAATCGTGATGATTGGAAGGGATTCCATCACCCTAACATACCTAGGAGACGAAGTGAACAATGGAATTTACAAATCTCATTATCTCAAATCAAAAAAAGAAGATATCCAAAGATATTACAACATCTATTGTAATTTGAGTCACGATAAATCATAGAAACCTGAAAATATTCTCTTAATATCAAACTAGAAATCAATAAAGTCTAATAAGAACAACAATCAAAGCAAGACAATCATCCAAATACACTACAAGCTTCACCTCTTAGCCCTAGCTAAGAGGTTTAGCCAATTATAGACATGATTGAAACCAAATCTCTTAAATAAAGCATGAAAAATAAACTAAGGAAGAAGAAAAACTCTTTGGCGGCTACACCACCTTTGTGTATGTTCCTTGAGACCTTTCCAAACTCTAGAAAATGCTTTGGAACATCGTAGGGAGTCCTATTTATAGTTGTGGAACTCTAACTTTTGCACCTAGTTGAAAAAATCTAGAAATTGCCTCAAATTTACGCACTTTGCACACTTTTTCAAAATATGCTCGGAGTTTAAACCGCCTCAAATTTACGCACTCTGCGTAGTTTTCTAAAATATACTCGAAGTTTCAGAATATAATTTTTCAGGACAATTTCAGGATTCATTTTCTCTACTTCAAATCTTTGATTCTCTTCATTCCTCACTTAGTTTTCTAGATCTTTGGCATGTGAACCTTCATTAATGACTTTCAAATCTTCAAATATTCATTTAGTAATCTTTTGAGCATAAATCTTCCTTTTGATATTAATTTCACCTTAAGCTTCGAAATCACCTCGCACATGAAAACATACATAATTAAATCGATTAAGCATTATCATATTTATAAAACCAAGGTATAAATAGAAAAAAATATGCAATATTTCACAGTCAACATTTACCATCTTAAAAAGACACTACATGGTTTAAAGCAAGTTCTTATAGCGTGGTATGAAAAATTAACTAAGTTTTTACTTAGTCATAATTTTATGATGGGTAGTGTTGACAAAACTCTGTTTGTAAAAAAATATAATGATGATATCTTGATTGTTCAAATTTATGTTGATGATATTATTTATAGATCTACTTGCATTAATCTTTCAATTAAGTTTGCAGATCTCATGAAATTTAAATTCGAAATGATTATGGTCGGTAAGTTAAGCTATTTTCTTGGACTATAAGTTAAATAACTTGAAGATAGTATCTTCGTCTCTCAACCCAAATATGCACTAAATTTGATAAAGAAATTTGGTTTTGAGAATTGTAGGAATTTTAACACTCCTATGAGTACAACTCTTAAATTATCAAAAGGTGAATCAGGTAAGAGTGTTGACTCTCGACTCTATCGTATTATGATTGATAGTCTACTTTACTTAACTGCTAACAGACCTGACATTTCTTTCAATGTCAGTATTTGTGCTAGATATCAATCTAATCTTAAGAAATCTCGTTTATCTGTTGTTAAACGAATTATCAAATATGTTGTAAGATCTGCTAACTTAAGTTTGTGGTATCCACATGATATGTCTGTACAAATCACAGGATATACTGATGCAGACTAGGCGGGTAATTTGGATGATATAAAATCTATAAGTGGTGGATGTTTCTATTTTGGAAGCTACCTTATATCATGGCTGAGCAAGAAGTAGAACTTTGTATCATAATCCACTGTAAAAGCAGAATACATCGCTGCAAGGAATGCTTGCACTCAGCTTATGTAGAAAAAACATATGTTAGCATGTTATGGAATTACACAAAATACAATGAATTTATATTGCGATAACACAAGTGCGATAAATATATCGAAAAATCCAATTCGGCATTCTCGTACAAAACATATTAATATAAGATATCATTACATACGAGAATTAGTTGAAGATAAGACTATCATGCTAGAATACATTCAAATTGAGAAGCAGCTTACAAATACTTTGACTAAGTCACTTGACAATGTCAAGTTCTCAAATTTAAACCATGATATTGGATTATGTGTTGTTAAATAATTATTCTATTTTTACCTTTTCTTTTTGCATTTATTTCTTGATTATTTATTTGTAAATAATATACGCATGAAAAGAAAAGAAAAATAGAAAAATTAATGATTAATAATAAATTTTGGGATTTTCAACTAGCCCAACTCTGATTAAGAAATTCGGCCAGCCAAGCACATCCTTAGGCTAACCAAACCGCACGTAGAAGCACAAAAAAGGAAAAAGAAAAAAAAGAAAAAAAAAAGCCATTTGCTCTTATTCCACACTTTATCTTTTTCGGTCCGCTGGTGCTTCATTCGGCCAACCCATCATCATAAATCTCTTGTCAGTTTTTATCATATTTATTCTAGATAGAGGTTGTCATTTGCTTGATTATCTAGATTTTGTGGTTTTTCTTACATCTTAAAACCCTTTTCTTAGTGAGTTTCTTCCACAATCTGATCTACATTGTTCTTGCTATCTTTTTGTGATTTTTTTTTATTCTATTATATGGAACAAAGAGTAAGACACGTTGTGCGCAAGGTACGAGCTGGTTCCTCTTCTTGATCGGGTCCTCATGACGTGCGGACCCTACATGCACCGAAGGATGACTCGAAAAATGTGTTGGATTTTTGAACTAAGAGTATAATCATAGAAAGATCAGTTAATGTTGATCACATTACTAGATTTGGTCTTGTTGAGCTCCTTTCCAACGTTAGATGGAAGAAATTTTTACAATGGGACGGGATGACATACCAGTCTATTGTTCAAGGCATGTATGCCTCTATTTCAAATGTCTTTTTAGATGAATTATTCTTTAAAATTAAATTTTTTAAAAGAGACTATCACCATAACGCCTTCAACCATATTTATTTTAATGGAAATTGAAATGGTGGAAGACAGGATACCAATTGACACTCTTTCAGAAAAAATGTCTAATACTGAAAAAGAGTCGCTTCCCGTGCATTATGCGGATTTAATGCTAAATGGAGGTCTGGTAACGTCTTACCCACGAACAAATTATTTCTCAAATACCGCATCTTCACTTCTAATGTTTATCCCGGGGAAGGGAATAAGATTGATCTTACTCCCTTTATGCTTAGAGTTATTCATGTTGTCACCACTAACGTTCGTATCTGTCTGCCTTCTTTGATCTGTTATGTGATTATTCAATTTAGACTACATCCTAAGTATGACTCGATTCCTTTTAGACACCTTATGTCTTCCCTCGTACTTCAATATGATGTTCAAATTCCTTCATTTGAAGCACCAGAATCCGAACTTCCATTTAATAATGCTAATCTAAATATGATGCAGCTAACTCCCCTTCTTGAATAAAGAAAAGATAATGAAGAACCTCAGGAAGCAAATATTAACATGGATGACATTTTTTATGACTTGGAAGGTTTAAAAGAGGCAACTAACTCTAACTATCACTCCTCTCAATTTCATGAGAGGTTGTCTACTTTAGAAGAAAAAGTGGATGTTTTACAAGTATCCCAATAATCATTAGTCCAAACTCAAATATCAAATATAAAGTGCATCAAAAAGTACTTTCATTGATTTAGTAGGAGTTTGAGCATTAATAATCTTATGATGCCTAGAGGTGTACACGAGTCAAACCAAGTCGAGCTTGGCACAACTCGACTCGAACTCGGCTCGGCTCAGTCCTCGAGCTTGACTGGCTAGCTCAGCTCGGTTCAGTAAGTAACTCAGGTGAGTTCGAGCCAATATTGAGCCTTTGCAGTATTTTCTCAAACAGATAGAGTGCACCTTTGATTTCTCACGGAATGTAAAACAACAGCATTAATTTACAGGTATTTCATCAAACACTCAGGAGGTAACATAAAAATTAAGATACATGGGTATTTGTTTCATATCCATACCTTCCGCTCCACGAGCCAACACTTGTTGAGTCATTTCATCAAACACTTACTGAGCAACATCAATATCAAAATAACTGAGTCACCGAACTGATTCAATCTGAGTTTGGTTTGAGTTAGGGTTCGATCTGAGTCGAGTCGAGCTCGGGTAAGCTCGAACTTGGCTCAAAAAATTTTCAAGTTAAAAAAATTAGCTCGACTCGGCTCGAACTCAATTTTGAACGTCGAATAAATCTTTTTTGAGTCGAGTCGAGCGAACTAACCGAGCTAACTCAGTTCATGTAGAGCTCTAACGATGCCTACATCCTCTTCTAAGTCAGAGTAAGATATTTTTCTAATTTTGTTGAGTTTGTATTAACTTATATTCTGCTGGTTTGGTTTGATACATTATGTCACGCCCCAAACTTAGAAACCGAGCGCACAAAATTCCTAATCACCAAATTCAGCACCAATAGCCTCCGTAGTACCCCATTCTCGGCTCTCGGCACCCATATACCAAGTTCCGATCCTGGGATCCTATAAGAAGGATTTTCAAAATGAATTTGATCCGTAACAAGGATAATCAAAAGCATAACCTACGAACAATAACCAGAACTCCATCACAAAATACACTGATAAAAAACTTTAAATACAATGCGCATAAAGGGAAATATAATAGATAACAAAAGGCTCTGGAAGCTCAGCTGTACACTCCTGCTCCTGCTCAACTACGACTGCGTCCTGGCATCACCTGCACATATTTATTGTGCATAAGCTTATAAAAAACTTAGAGGGTGGTGAAAGCATATGCGCAAGGTAGAAATGCAAGAATGCAATATCAGAGTAATGTGAAAACATACTGGTAAGTCCATGAATACTATCAGCCGTACTAAGGTTATGCGATGCAAGGCATGAATGTTATCGTCCATACCAAGGCTATGCAATACAAGGCATGAATGCTATCAGCCACACCAAGGCCATGCGATGCAAGGTATGAATATTATCGGCCACATTAAGGCTATGCAATGCAAGGCTTGAATAATGTCACTCACAATGAGGCCATATGATGCAAGATGCAACTCAACCATACCAATTCTCATCTGAATCCACATATCAATACAGCTCAACTCTAGGATATCAATATGGTCTAATACACTATACACTAGATTGTGGCCCCACACTGGACGCACAACCATGTAAATGGAAAAGACCTCACTATCCGTCTGGCCAATAGTCAGCCAATATCTATCCAGCACGTCGATAACGGACCCATTTACGAGTTAGTCATACTCAGCGTAGCAATTTTCCCTTATTATCAGAAGCGTAAGGCCACACCCCCTTACAACCGACCACGACATAGTGGGAGACGCGGCCTCCTCATATTCTGCCCTTATGCGCTCATACATCCACTTGGTCTAAACATTGGAGCATCCTCTATGGTACCATAAGGGTTTGAGGACTTTCACCTTGGGACATCCTTCGCATTCCCGTGCTTAACAAGAATTTTTGGTATCCAATCCTACCATCTACGCTATATTTGCGAAGGCTGCAACCCTGATGTCGATAGGACATACAGTAATCATAATCACACAATGCAAGATGCATGAGTCACGCAGTTTAATCAAGCATCAATCCTGCGTATATCGTGCGCTCATGTGAGACAACTCCACCTATTAAGGAGTCTCACAAACGACCTACCCAATGGCATATGTAATGGTTAACCACATCTCATATCAAGCATGCAAATGATACATATGGGCATGATCATGATGCTATGATATCACATACTCATAATCGGTATCGATGATTGACCTATATACAAGGCAGGGTCGATAGATGGACAACAAACCCATAACATGAAGGTCAGTTGTCACGCCCCAAACTCGAAAAATGGGCTCACAAAATTTTCATCGCCGAATTCGGTGCCGACAGCCTCCGTAGTGCCCCATTCTCGGATCCCGGTACTCACATGCCAGATTCCGATCCTAGGATCCTACAAGGAGGATTTTCAGTATGAATTTTTTTTTATAATGGAGCATAACCAAGTCACAAAACAACATCACCACATATCCACTATATCAAAAATCTTAAGTACAATGCGGGAAGGGAAATACAGGGTGATCAAAAACTCCAAAATATTCTGATGTGCTGTAACACCCTGAAAATCGGGGGTCGAGCATAACTTAGCTCCCGAGTTCCAGAACATCACTTATGCAACATTATTTGATGATGGATGAATGTTGTCTGTATTAGCGCATAAAACATGAAACAGATCAAGCCAGATCAACAGACATAATTCAGGGATATTGAGGTATAGCAAGCGGAAGACTTAAATACATAAATAATTCAAAAATAATCCTCAAATGATGCGTGCTCTGCCCAGGGCAATAGATACAACTGTGTCTCAAAATACATGGATCGGACGTGCAAAAATAACCCAATACATATCCCAAAAATTTTCGCTGGTCAGGACGAGGCTCACATGAACCTGCCTGAGAACTGCATATATGAGAATGCCTCCTCGTCCTCATCAAAATCTCGCTCTGGCTCGCCAGCATCGCTATCACCTGCAACTAAATCAGAGTCTGGTTGGTGTTTAAGCACCGTCCCAGAATGTTGGAGTGAGTGATCAACTCAGTGGTACTATACAACAAAGGTTAACATGTTATCAATCCAATCAAGCAGTAATGATAAGGCAATACAATCAAACATGTCCTAGATACTCTTGTTAATGCAAGGATGATATGAAGAATGATGCATGCCCTCACCAAAATCTCCTCTGCGACATCATCTAACGATCGCAGCATGAATCACTTCCTCAGTGCTCTATCACCAACCTCGTTAGCACATGCAATGCAATGAGATGAACATGTTTACCAAGTTCTTATTAGTCCTTTTCATACAGCAGGATTGGAAAGCTAAGACACCTCCCTTGTATCAATTCCCAACATTGATCCATTCTAGGGTGGTCAGTCCTAAGGATTCTCATACAATATTACGGTTCTAGGTCGCTGCAAGGGCTGTCAGGGCTGTTACGCGCAATCGTTACACCACTCCCCTATCACCAAAACAATACAGGCCTAATTATATCCTTAAGACTGCAACAGAACTCGTCGCCCTTATGCAGTATCAGGATAATCTCCAGGTCACTACAGAGGGCTCGTCACCAATCAGTGTAGGCCGACAGCAAGAATATAGTGTCCCATACCACCATAATCTGCTCAGAGTAGGGTGCTCATTGGTCACTACAGGGAGGTTTGTGGCCCCAGCATAGGCCAACAACTCGACCACGGTGTCTCATACCACCATGTCCGGCTCATGAGTCTTAGGGGATCACGGTACCACGGTTAACGGGAGTTTCTCTGGTAAGCTCAGTGCCTTAGATTCAAACAGTGGCGACCAAACATGGTGAACACACATCGGTCAATCGAGTTAGTTGATAAGTTCAACTAGGCTAAGCGCACATTGAGTTGAACGACATGGAATGCATAAGTTCTCCATGTGGCCTAACCACTGTTGAACATCCCAAGCACGACTCAGATTCGTTAAACCCATTCTGTGTGGTAAAAATAACCTCAACCACCATTTGGAGTACGATTATCGATTACTTGGACTGTATCATAGTCCCATTCACATACAGATCTAATATCTAGCATATGATTCATATCCTGCAATCATGTGAACATTCATGACGTATAACAGGCACTTAAATACAGCACATGGAGGAAATCTTACGCACATTAACATGATTCATCTAAGTACATAATCCATGGAGGAAATCTTACGCACATTGAACATGAATAATCTATGTTACATGATTCATGAAGGAAATTATACACACAAACATGATGAGTGAAATCCCTATCTCAATCATCTTAGCAATATCCTTTTACTAACTACTAACTTGTTTAGGCATTTACACAAACACTTAGATTTCACTATTCAACATATATCACATATGTCGACTCCATTGCATATTAGGGAAAGTCCTCTCGCCAAGGAGTTGCCGCATACATATCAAGCATATAAGAACAACAATTAATCATGGCAACCAAATCAGCAAATTTCATGCGCATACAAGTATTCTAACATATGTATGAAATACGCTATTTACAATATAAAGCATACATATATGGAAATCAAAACGGATAGCGTATTTGGCATGTGTAATTACATTCACAACATGAATAAATCATTATCTAGCATTGAAAGTGTTGAAAACTATAACCTAAACGTATATAGTCGGCACTTTAAACCAGAAAATGCGTATTCCGTATGATTCAGATGATATGTTTTCGTCAACGGCGGATACGCTACCTATGGCTTGAAACAGGTTAGCTAGAACTCTACTACAAGTAGTATAAGCTTCAAAACAGGTTAGGGTCAGCTTAACTTACCCAAAAATAGAATCAGAATCGCTGATAGAATGATTTAGATACGCAGGTTCGATGTCTTGATGATCTGGGAAGAATCCTACGGAGAATCATCAATTTCTCCTACACTTTCTCTCTCTTTTCTCTCTTGGAAACCTAGGGTTTAGGAAATTCGTATGGGATTTGAAACTAAGGGTTTAAGGTCTATTTATAAGCCTAAACACGATGAAAATAGACTTAAGGTGTAACATCCCGAAAATCGGGGGTCGAGCATAAACTCCACTCCCGAGTTCCAGAACATCACTTATACAACATTTTCAATGATGGATGAATGTCGGCTGTAATAGTACATAAACATGAAGTGGATTAAGCTAAAATAGCATATCATACTCCAGAGACAGTTAAATTAACAAGCAGAAGAATGTGATAGATATATAAAATATATGAACTATTGTAAGTCTCCAGAGTGTGAACATGTTACCAGGTTAAACATATACATGTATACTCCAAAAATGATCAAAAAAATATAAATGAGTGCTCCAAAAATATAAAATGACGAGTGTTATGGTGTTTAATCAACCTCCCTGTAATCCCGTCGATCAGAACACGGTCTACCTAGACCCGCCTGATAACTGCCTATAGGAGAAATCCTCCTCATCATCAAACAAGTCTGGCTCTGCTTCACAAGCAGAGCCATCATCTGAAACTAAAACAGGGACTGGTTGGTGTGTACAACACCGTCCCGTAACGTGGGAGTGAGTGGCCAATTCAGTGAAATCATAGAGTAAAAGTTAACATGTTATCAAATCAATCAAGCGATAATGATAAAGCAAGCAAATCAAACATTCCTAAATACTGTAATTAATGTA
This sequence comes from Magnolia kwangsiensis, assembly GCA_037074715.1. Classification (NCBI taxonomy): domain Eukaryota; kingdom Viridiplantae; phylum Streptophyta; class Magnoliopsida; order Magnoliales; family Magnoliaceae; genus Magnolia; species Magnolia kwangsiensis. The sequence goes on along the minus strand of CM073575.1, from coordinate 54,309,461 downwards.
AGGATGAAATGACATGATGTATGCCCTCGCCAACATACTCCCTCATGCGGCACCATCTTACGTTTGCGGCATACTTTCTTCCCTCAGTGCTCCACATCTTCCGGGCACATGCAGTGCGATATGAATATGATTATCGAGTTGTTATTAGTCCTTTTCATACAGCAAGATTGAGAAACTAAGGTACTTCCCTTATATCATTCCCAACAAGGATCCTGTCTAGGGTCGTCACTCCTAGTAGTCTCATACGATGATATATTTTTAGGTCACTGTAAGGGCTGTCAGGGCTATTGCACGCACTCGTTGCTCCGCTCCCCCATCACCTTATCAATACAGGCCTAGTTTGTACTCTTGTTGCTATGGAAGGGTCGTCGCCTCACGTAGACTCAGAGTACGCTCGAGGTCACTACAAAGGGCTCGTCACCAATTAGAGTAGGCTGACAGCTCGAATATAGTGTCCCATACCACCACAATCGATTCACGAGTCTAAGGTACTCACTGGTCACTACGGGGAGGTTTGTGGCCCTAGCGTAGGCCTACAGCTCGACCACGGTGTCCCATACCACCATGCCCGACTCATGAGTCTTAGTGGATCAAGGTACCATGGTTATCAGGGTTAGCACTGGTAAGTTCAGTACCCTAGGTTCAAGCAGTTATGATCAATACAAGGTGAATATACAATGGTTAGTCGGGTTACTTGACGAGCTCGACTAGTACGAGCGCAACTCAAGCTAAACGACATGAAGCGCATAAACACCTCGCGTGGCCTAACCACTGCCGTCAACCCAAGTATGACTCGGGTTCGTCAACGCGTCCTTCGTGGCGAATAGAATCTAACCATAAATTCAAATCTGTTACTGACTGCCTGGACTAGAGTATAGCCCCAAACACTTGTAATCTAAATCAATAATCATATGAGAGAGACAGAATTGCAATACAAGTAATTCCAGCATGTTATAACATACATCATAAGCAGTTAACCATATACGAGTATTTCACAGATAAGATAATCAATTCAATACAACAAGCATGGAGGAATTCATGTACATCATCAAATTAGTTGAGAATCCAATCTCAACGCTAATCTACAACACCATTTACTCAATACTTACTAATACATACATTTATACAAACACTTAGTCTACACACATTAGTCTACATAGCATATGTCGGCCAATAATGTGCATTAGGGAGAATCTCTTCACCAAACAGATCATACACGCATAACTAACATAGGTACACGACAAATACTCATGGCAATCATATCGGCAAAATACGTACGTATACAATATTTCGTATGAATACCTAAAATACCCTAAATCTCATATTCTTCGTACGTATTCGAAATGAAAAACAGACAGCATGTTCTACATGTCAAACAGCATCTTTATCAACAATCTACCATTAAACGGCATTGAATGCTTTGAAAACAGGTAACCTAAGCATCTAAAATTCGCACCTTACGCGTAGAAGTGTAACGAATTCAATAGAGACTCTAAGTCTTTGTCAACGACTGATTGGCAACCTACAGTATGATTTAGGTTAGCTACTTCACCACTTGCACCAATTGAAACCCTAGAACAGGTTAGCGTTAGGCTTTCTTACCTAAGAACGAAGCCGGAGTTGCCGAAAAAGCGATACGGAGGGGTGGATTAGGCACGTAGCGAAGCTGGGAAGAATCCCAGGAAGAATCACCAACTTCTCTCCCACTTTCTCTCTCTTTTCTCTTTCTTGATTTAGGTAGGGTTTAAAATTCGTATGAGATTTGTGAGAGAGGGTTTAAGGCCTTTTTAGAAGCCCAAACACGACGAAAATAGACTTGAAGCCAAGGTATACTTAAGTTATAACCAAATCGGGTCTGTTCTGATCCAACAGAGCACTTCTGGAGGTCCTCTTATCAAATGCAGTCAGACTTAAGCTCACTAGCAACGGATCTTTAGTAAGTTAAGTTTTCAGTCTGATCGAATTTCCAGATCGTCCGTGGTGGACCAGTTTCAATTCAACGGTTACTGAACTTCGATCAAGGCCACAAGTACTTTGACATGTAAGGGCCACCTATCCTGATCCGAGGGTGAATTTGGGTCGAAATCTAACGGTAGAACGCTTAAAAATAATGCGCAAGTGAAACGTGCCAGATTTCTTAAAATTATAATTAATTTTCTAAATATCTTTTCTCACTCTCTTCACTCCGGACGCAATAAAATGGTCTCAGAACATCGTTTGGGCATGATTTTCAAGGTGATAGTCAAGTCCAACTAGGCGGTCATAACGGTCTAAGTTCATCGCTATCGAACTTTCGACGGGCGGTCCAGGTCCGATACGAAGTTTCTGAATGCTCCCGAGAGCAACTGGGTTTAGAGATTGATCCTAGGTTTCTAGGTAACATTGCGTTAGCGGTCCTACTAATTTTGGGTCTTGTAGTTTATATTTAAAGTGATTCAAGTTAGTTCTATTGAGTATTCAGTTTGGTACTTAACCAAATTCTATCCTAATAGGGAAGAATACGGTCCTAGGGTCATTCTATGCCCCATTTTAGACACTTTTACTTATTATATTATTTTTATTATTTTTTTGGTGGTTCATCATCAAGTTTACCCTATCTCCACCAAATTTCATGAGATTTCGAGTTGTATAAAAATTCTAAAAATTCCCGAAGCAGCAGCTGTCCAACAAGTGATTTTCGGACAGTTGTCACAACGTCCTACTTTAAACTATATTAAATATTTTATTATATTTTTTACATATTTTTATATAAAACTAGACTCATTTATCTTCACTATGGTTTTTAAATCACCTAAATTGGAGTTATAACGAAGGAGATATAATTTTTCAAAGTTTAATAAAATGCACAGAAAAAATATAGAAATCGGGCTGCCTTCCGTTGTACGGACGAAGCCTTGCCAACGCCGCGAGGACCTCGTCGGTCACTGACTTATTTGATGAGGGATTGCTCATGAGTGAGGTCCTCACCCCCCGGGAATGCCAAAAATATGTGGGGCCCACCTTGGATCCCCCTGAATTGAATTGTTTGGGCCCACAAGTCCGTCGAGGCGTTTATCGAGTCTCATTTGTAAACTGGAATGAGTTACGCAACATACAATATATGATTTTGGGGTAGAAGAAGTTAATCCATCCAAATAACCTATCTACATCATGAAATTCTAAATATTAAATAGTCAAAATCTCATTTTACGCATGTATTTACCATTTATAGTAAGTTTTAGGTATAGTTCCTCACCTTTTAAACTTTAGGTTTGTGTCTAATATGAAAGTACTTAGAGAAATTTGAAGAATGGGGTGATAAAAGGTGAGATTTTGAAGGAAATGGGTTGAAAAGTGATTTCTAAACTTTAGGATTGATCTCTAAGAGTGATATGGTTGACCCATTGCACAAGGACGTCTAATTCCAGGTTGGTAAAAATCTAGGGTGTTACATAAGGTCAAGGTACACTTAGGTTATAACCAAATCGGGCTCTAACTGATCCAACGGAGCACTTCTGGAGGTCCTCTCATCAAATGTGATCGGACTTAAGCTCACTAGTATCGGATCTTTAGTAAGTTAAGTTTTCAGTCCGATCGAGTTTCCAGATCGTCCGTGGCAGATCAACTTCAATTCAACGATTACCGAACTTAAATCAGGGCTACAAGTTCTATGATATGAAAGGGCCACTTATACTGATCCGAGGGTGAATTTAGGTCAAATTCTAACGGTTAGAACGCTTAAAAATAATGCGCAAGTAAAACGTTCCAGATTACTTTAAAATATAATTAATTTTCTAAAAATCTTCCTTTTCCTACTCTCTTTACTCCGGGCTCAATAAAATGGTCTCAGGACATCGTTTGAGCTTGATTTTTTAGGTGATTGTCAAGTCCAAATAGGCGGTCGTAATGGTCTAAGTTCATAGCTATCAGACTCTCGATGCGTGGTCTAGAACCAATACAAAGTTACAAAGCATTCCCGAGAACAACTGGGTTTAAAGTTGGAACCTAGATTTCAGGGTAAGATAACGTTAAGGATTCTCTAGGTTCTGGGTCTTACAGATCGCATTGAAAGCTATCGGTGCTAATTTCATAGGTAATCTAGTTTAGCGATGGCTAAAACACATTAAAGTTCTAAAGAATTTGGTTCTAAAAGATTTCTGCTAAAGGTGGTACTCGGGTCTAAGCACTGATTTTCTAAGTCGTTATAATGTACACCCCTAAGAAAAAAATTTCCTCCTCAAAATTCTTACCTTCTCATACTACTCAAGAATCTGGGGGTAATTCTTCCTGACTTCAGCTTCCGTCACCCAGGTAGCTTCTTCTTCGCTGTGGTGCGTCCACAGTTCCTTCACAAGAGGGATAACCTTGCTACGCCATACCTGCTCCTTCTTATCCAAAATACGCGTCGGGCGCAGTTCATAAGTGGCATCCTCGCTCAACTGCACCTGCTCCCATCTGATAATATGCGAAGGATCAGGAACATATTTCTTCAGCATGGACACATGGAAAACATTATGTACACCTGCAAATGATGTGGGCAAAGCAAGACGATACGCTACTACTCCCACTCAATCAAGTATCTGAAAAGGGCCAATAAATCTCGACATGAGTTTTCCCTTCTTACCGAACCTAAGAACTCCTGGCATAGGAAAAACCTTCAGGAACACATGGTCCCCAACATCGAACTCAAGCGATCATCTCGTATCGGCGTAACTCTTCTGCCTGCTCTGTGCAGAGAGCAGCCGACGATGAATAATGTCAATCTTCTTCGAAGTCGCCTGAACCAACTCTAGGTCAATCAAAGTCTTCTCACCCACTTCTGTCCAACAATGCGGCGCTCTACACGGGCGACCATACAATGCCTCATAGGGGGCCGTACCAATACTCGCCTAGAAGCTGTTGTTGTACGCAAACTCTGCATAAGGTAGACAGTTGTCCCAACTGTCCTTGTTATCTAACGCACAAGCTCCCAACATATCCTCCAAAATCTGATTCACGCGCTCCGTCTGCCCATCTGTCTGTGGATGGAACGCGGTACTAAACTTCAACTTCATACCCATCGCTTCCTGGATACGAGTCCAGAAGATAGATGTGAATCGAGTGTCTCTATCTGACACAATCTCCAAGGAAACTCCATGCAGACGTACAATCTCTTTGATATACAATCTAGCCAACTCGTCTGCAGAATATGTGACTCTGATTGGTAGAAAATGAGCTGACTTTGTTAACCTATCAACGATCACCCAAATAGAGTCATGTCCCTTCCTCGTCTTTGGTAGACCAGAAATAAAGTCCATAGATATAAAGTCCCACTTCCATTCAGCTATGGGCATGGGCTGAAGTAGGCCAGGAGGTCGGTGATGCTCTGCCTTAACCTGTTGGCACGTGAGACAACGGGATACGAACTCAGCAATGTGGATCTTCATATTGTCCCACCAATACGATCTCTTCATATTCTGATACATCTTCGTGCTACCTGGATGCATCGCAAGCCTCGAACTGTGGGCTGACTCAAGAATCTCTTGTCTCAAGTCAGGTACGTCTGGAACACATAGACGGCCTCGATATCACAAGCCTCCATCCGTACCAATAGTCCACTTAGAGTCCCCGTCAGTACCAACCCGCTCCATCTTCACCAGAAGCTCATCGCCTGCCTGAGCCTCAATAATATAGTCATCTACGAGTGGTTGTACACGAATATGTGCGACGACTTCATACGGCTCTTCCACTGTGAGCTCCTACTCAAAGTCTCACACGAATTCCACCATAGCCCAGTCTGTCACCATAAGCGGAGCCGTAAATTCTATATCCTTCTTGCGACTCAACGCATCTGCCACAAGGTTTGCCTTGCCTGGATGGTAGGAAACCTCAAACTTAAAGTCTTTCCAGGTCTCCATCCATCTGTGCTGTCTCATATTCAGATCTCGCTGTAAGAATATATATTTAAGCCTCTTATGGTCGCAAAAGAGCTCGAACTCCTCTCCGTAGAGGTAATGTCTCCAGAGCTTTAATGTGAAGATGACAACTGCTAACTCTAGGTCGTGTGTAGGGTAATTCTCCTCGTGCTTCTTTAATTGTCTCGAGGCATATGCAATCACCCTGTCCTTCTGCATAAGGACACAACCCAGGCCAACGCGAGACGCGGCAGTATATATCGTATACTTAACCCCTTGCTCTGACAATATTAGCACAGGGGCGGACGTCAACTTGTCCTTCAGCTCCTGAAAAGCTGCTTCAGCCTTCTCATTCCAAGCAAACTTCAAGTCCTTCCTTGTCAACTGAGACAATGGCCTGCCAATCTTAGAAAAATCTTGAATGAATCGTCGATAATAGCCTGTCAGACCTAGAAAACTCCTCACTTCGGTAACTGAACCGGGTTACTTCCAATCTTGAACTGTAGCTACCTTAGCGAGGTCAACCGCAATGCCTTCCTTGGACACTACATGTCCTAGGAACTTCACTTCTTCCTTCCAAAAGTCGCATTTCTTATACTGTGCAAACAACTGGTTCTCCTTGAGAGTATTCAATACCTCTCTCAGGTGCTCTTCGTGCTCTTCCCGACTCGGGAAGTATATCAAAATGTCATCGATAAAGACGATGATGAACCTGAACAAAAATGGCCGAAACACTCTGTTCATCAGATCCATGAACACGGCATTCCCGGGAACAACTGGGTTTAAAGTTGGAACCTAGATTTCAGGGTAAGATAGCGTTAAGGATTCTCTAAGTTCTGGGTCTTATAGATCGCATTGAAAGCTATCGGTGCTAATTCCATAGGTAATCTAGTTTAGCGATGGATAAAATGCATTAAAGTTCTAAAGAATTTGGTTCTAAAAGATTTTTGCTAAAGGTAGTACTCGGGTCTAAGCACTTATTTTCTAAGTTGTTACATGTGCGCTCCTGCCTCAGCGCTGCTGCGGTCCAATGCCACCTACAGGCAACAGTCGTGCATAAGCTTACAAAAGCTTAGAGGGTAGTGAAAATGTGTGCGCATAGCAAGCGCCAAGTGTACAATATAAGAGTAATGCGGAAATATGTGGTAAGTCCATGAATGCTATCAGGTGTACTAAAGTTATGTGATGTAAGGCATGAATGTTATTGGTCATACCAAGACCATGTGATGCGAGGCCTATGTAGTCAAATGTCATGTGCAACATACAAAGCAAGCATGCCAGTACTCATCAAGTACAAATATCAATACATCTCTTCTTTGGGATATCACCGGGGTCTAGTACACTCCACACTGACTACTGCCTCCCTAGGCGTACAGTGCAGCGAGCGGAATAGACCTCACTATCTGCCTGACTAGTAGTCTGTCAATACATAGCAGACTCATTTACGAGCTGGTCAAACTCATCCTAGCTTATAGCCCCCTCACTCGGGCGGATAAGGCAACACCTCCTCCCAACCGACCACAACACAGTGGGAGACACAGCCTACTGGTATTCGACACTCCGGCGCTCGTGTATCCACTCGGTCTATATGTTGGAGAACTCCTGGTACCAAAAAGGTTCTGGGACTTTCACCCAAGGACATCCTAAGTACCCATAGTGCTAGAACCAAGTATTTCTGGTATCCGATATGACCATCCACGATGTGTCTGTGGAGACACGGCCCTGATGTCACTAGGGCGTACAATGATCATGACACACAAATGCAAGATGCATGAATCACACTGTTAAATCATGCAGCAATCCTGCGAGTATCGTGAGATCACGTGGAGCGCTCCGTCTCATAAGGAGCCCCGTAAATGTCTCAACCTAACTGGCTAATGCTATGATCAAATATTCCTCATATCAAGCATACATATGATGCGTATGGGCATGAGTCATGAGATTATACTAAGCTGTTATAAAGTAATGAACTATCCGTACAACGCAGATAGGCCTAAATAGCCTACACACAACAAGTACAGGCCTATCAATCGGCCCCAGGGAGAGTCATAATGCGGACATTGAACCAACATTATTCATATAATGTGGACGTCAAACCAGCATTGTTCCCAAGGCATAGCCTGCCATAAACATCATTACCTAAACCATGTTGGGTTCACACATTGTAATGGACCTTAGGTACATCCCATTAGGCCTTAAATACATCAAATGGGTCATATCACATGGGCCTTATATTCATAAAGTGGGCCACATCAATGGGCCGCACCAATGGGCCTTCTGTACATTGCAATGGGCCATAACCCATGGGCCTTAGAATGCATCAAAATGGGCCTAATCACATGGGCCTTATGTGTATCAAATGGGCCACACCAATTGGGCCCTATGTATATCAAATGGGTCATATCCAAAATACAAATGGCGATGATGACTTCCACCATTAAAAGTCCCAAGGCCCACCATAGCATTTATTTCCTGTCCAATCTATTCATAAGGTCACAAGGACCTGGATTTAGAGGGAAAGTAAATATCATAATTGTCCAACCTTGCAATCTAAAGTTTTAATGGTGGACATTCAATCCAACACTGTTTCTATAGTGTGGTCCGCATGACTCTCGATCTGTCTTATTCTTATGCTCATGCTAAAAAAATTATTTATCAAAATGGATAGACGGTTTGAATGCAACATATGCATCATGGTGGACCCCATATAGATGGATAGCATGAATAAAGCACACACGTGCTGGGGGGTTTCCACCGTCCATTGGACGGTGTGAAGAAAACACATACATCATAGTGGGTTCCACCGTCTGTCTTGACAGTGAGAGACAAACACATACATCACCGTGGGTCCCATGTGGGGCCCACTATTATGTTTATATGCAATCCAGCCCGTTAATAAGGTCACACGGACCTAGATGAATGGGAAAAATAAATTTCATATTGATTCAAAACTTCTGTGGTGACCCAAAAGGGTTCCAATGGCAGCCATTCAATCATCGATGTTTCCTATGATGTGGGCCACCTGAGCATCAGATCGGCCTAATCTTTGGAGAGGGCCCACTTCAAGGAGGGTCCCACCAAATGAAAGGGGTGAATACATAATAAACGTCAGGGTGGGGCCCACGGCTGGGACCGTGGGTCCCTGTCATCCACCCCCAGCAGCAGGCGCTACCTTTTATATATATATATATATATATATATATATATATATATATATATATATATATATATATATATATAAACCTATTTTTTGGGGGTTTTTCATATGTGGGGCCCACATCAGTAGATCCACCCCAGCCATCGGTCTCTACAGACCATAACAAATCCATCAAACCCAATATTAGGCATCTTTCGGCGTGTAGAAAAATGTAGGTGCATTTAAACGGTGAAAAACATTGTTTTATGAAGTATGGCCCACCAGAAAGTTGGATTAGCCCCATTTTTTGGGTCAATGCCTAAAATAGTCTGAGTAAAGGGATGGACGGCGTGGATTGAATTTATACATCAAGGTGGGGCCTACATGAGTGGCCCACCCAAATACTTTGAAAATATAAGTATATTTTATTTTATTTTATTTTATTTTTACACTTAGTGCACCGAACGTTAGTGCACTCCTCTTAATGCTGCAACGTTCAGCGTCCCTAGACGCTGGACAGTTTAGATATGCGGGCATATTTAAGGTGGGCCCCACCTGTAAGCATGCTGCCTAGGTAGGCCACCGATAGTTGGATGGTGTAAATAAGGCACACATCAAGGTAGGGTACATCCAATGGGCCACACGGTCACATCATCACATACAAAAATAAATAAATAAAAAGAGAGGGAGAGAGAAAGAGAGGAGGAGGGACACGTGTGATGGAGGGACCCCGACACTATGGGCCCTCCCTTGCATTCAATCATACATCGAGTGGGTCTCAATACATGCGAGCCCACCAAATCAAAGATCAACGGTGCAGATCCTTTCTCCACCAAGATGTAAGGTCTAGATGACCCCTTTTAAGCTAGAAAGTAAACATCATGATGGGGTCCATGGAGAATGGCCCCATCATGAAATTATAATAAAAATTAAGGTGGGTCATCGGCCACATCTAGGGTCCAAAGTGAGATCTATACCATTAATCGGTATGCCTCACTTGGCCCATCATCAAAACATGAAAAAATCTAGCCTAATAAGCACCCACTTTCGATCTTCTTGGTCCATTGGAAAGCCAATCTCCTTGTGTCTCACTTTGATGGTGGAAGATGAGGTTTGAATGGATAGGATGATGGATTTGGGATGGAAAAGTGGACCACACAAAATCACTCTTTCTCACATGGAATGCTTGGACGTGTGATTTTTTTGTTGCTTGGAATAAAGTGTTGAGAAAGAGAGAGAGAGAGAGAGAGAGAAGGGGTCGTAAGGAGAGAGAGAGATGGGTGATGGATGTGAGTGATGGGTGTGAGGTGATAGTGTACTTGACATGTATGGGTGTGGAAGAGAGAGGGTGAGAAAGAGTTGACTTGGTGGTTGCTTGGGGATGGGGTGAAAGGTGATGTGTACTTGACATGAAGTGATTGATTAATTGATTGATGGGACATATCGTAGAGATTCTCTTGGGATTACAAACGCACAGTATTTTCTCGAAATAAACGTCAGCTCACATCTCTTAGTCAGGGTATCGGATCGGTATGCGAGTTATGGCGTTAGAACCGCGGCGACTATGCGGTCGCAATGATACAAGTCTCGGATTAAACCAACTCAAATCTATAGGATATGACATAAGGTCATGTGCAAACGTCAATTACAGGTCGCGAATTATCGAAATTCGACGGGAAGTAACGCGGGAGTCGACGAAATAGTACGGACTAGGATATGGGTCTTACATCGGTCCTCAACTGTAGATATAACAAACCTAATAGCATGGATCATTCCGTCTACGGTGATGATGAACTCTCTTGATAACAAGGTTGGGCCTAGGTAGCCTACCTATAATCCTAAGGATCCAGAACGAGCTTCCTTCACCATATTATCATATAGCCAGCTAGATGCCCTAGGGGGCCCACATAAGTCCTAAATGGAGTCCAAAATTAAAATAATCTCACTAGCAACCAATGGGGGCCCAACATTTTGGGTTAGCCAAATAAGAATAGATGAATCATGCAATAATCAATGGGGCCCAATGATTAGGGTCAACCTACTTAGAGAAGGATGAGAATGGGCCTAACAAAGGCCTAAGGGAATGTCATAATGTATACATTTAACCATCATTGCCCATTAATGTAGACATTTAACCAACATTACTCCCAAGGAGTGGCCCACGTAGAGCCAAACATATAGTGGGGCTCATGGCCTCATATAAGGGCCTCACATACAACATAATGGGCCTCGCACAAGAGCCTAATATACACCACAATGGGCCTCACTCATGGGCCATATATATATAAACACACTCACACACACCACCACACACCACACACTCATGGGCCACATATACATCATAATAGGCCTCATCATTTGGGCCTAATATACTTCTCAATGGGCCTCATCATATGGGCCTCATATACATCACATCGGGCCTCATCACATGGGCCAAATATACATCACAATGGGCCATAAGTACATCATATTAAGGTGGGCCCTGCACATTCAAATGGGCCCCACTAGATGGAGAGCTTGGATCAAATACGTACACCATGTGGGGGTCACATGGATGGATGGTGTGAATATACAACACATCATAAGGTGGGCCCTGCTGGATATAAAACACATATCTCAAGGTGGGCCCCAACCGTCCAGCAAATGGACAGACAACTAGATATAAAACACATATCTCAAGGTGGGCCCCACCTGTCCAGCAAACGAATGGCGTGAGGATACAACACATATATCGCAGTGGCCCCACGGATGCACAGTATGGATAGAACACAACGTCAAGGCGGGGTCCACGTCCAGTTGGACCGGACAGTGGATATACAATACATACATGAGGTAGGTCCCACCATCCAGAGGGCTGGACGGTGTGGATAAGCCCCATACGTCATGGTTGGCCCCACATGCACCGTCCAAGAATGGATGGTGTAGATATAAAATACATACATCAATGTGGGCCCCACCCCCACATGTGCAGCACGTGTGGGGTGGGCCCCACGTTCTACCAAATGGACGGACGATAATGATATAACACATATCTCATGATCAGACCACAAAACTGCTGACGACAATACAACAACATATAGTTGCGTGGGACCCACCATCTAGGGTCTGGACAGTGTGGATCTAACACATGCATTAAGGTGTGTCCACACGTGTGAGACCCACCAACTTTACATCAAGTTGATATTTGTTTGTTTCCCTTCATCCTGGCTGGCCCAAAAACAGGCAGCAAGGCGGGCCCCATTCGCTGGACGTCTAAAAAATATGGACAGTCTAGATTGTTGGACACATCAGATGGGCCACACACATCATCACCATAAAAAAATGAAATGAGGATGGAGAGAGAGAGAGAGAGAGAGAGAGAGAGAGAGAGAGAGACGTGTGATGGAGGGGCCCCGGCACTATGGGCCCCTCTAATACATACATCAAGATGGGTCCCATGCATGCATGGGCCCATCATAACAAAATAAAATTCTGAGGTGGGGATGTCATCCCCACCATGAAAATGGGGGGTCTAGATGACCCTTAGAAGGCATGGATTAGAGTAGAAATCATCATGGTGGGGTCCATGGAGAATGGACCCACTATGGCTCATGCATGCAAAAAGATGGGCCAAAGGCCACATCAAGGGGATCATGGAGGATCTAAACCATGGATTGGTGGGTTCTTCAAGTCCCCAAGCAAATGAAAGAAAGAAATCTAAGGGAGAGAATGAAATCTAGCTCTAAAGAGCACCTAACTTGGTTCTTGATCTCCTACTTCCACCACTATGTTCTAGAGCTCCAAGGGATGAGATTCAACAGTTGAGATGGGGTCTTGATGGTTAGATTGATGGAGAGAATGGGTGAGAGATGGCTAGACTTTTGGAGTTGTTTGGACGTCCCAAGCTTCTCTAGCAATGGAGAATGAAAGAAAGAGGGAGGGAGAGAGAGAAATAAGAGAAGAGAGAGAGAGAAATGATTGCTTTGTAAGGCAATCATAGCTAGTGTAAGAGGCATGGCTCATGGGGAAGAGAAAAGTAATCATGGGCTAGGGGCTAGGGTGGCTAGAGCTAGGATGATGTCATCTTAGCATAGGCATCATGATTGTGATAGAAAATCTACTTGGACACCTCGGGTCCCGCAACATGCGATCAACGACCGAAATAATATGTGGGCTACAACTTAAGATCTAAGCGTCGGATTGGCGTACGAGATGTGGTGTCGGAACCACGGCGATGGCGCGGTCGCAATGGCATAGGTCTCAGGTTGAATCAACTATGGTTTACAGGATATGACTTAGGGTAAGCGCAAATGCAATCTAAGAGTCGCAGGTCATCGGAATTTAACCGGGTGGACCGTGGGATCCTACAGAACGGATCACCAAGACATGGGCCTAACACATTACCTGATACTTTACTTCATACACTGGTTCATACAGTGTTTTCCCTTTTATACGTTATTATGATTCTTATTTACCATTATTTTATGATAGCCTTAAATTTCATCGCATCTACATTTTGATTTCTTCCTTTGTTAACTTGTAATAAAAAAGAGGAGAAATAAGACATATATATATATATATATATATATATATATATATATATATATATATATATATATATATATATATATATATATATATATATATATATATATCTTCTGATGTGTTTGTGGATTTTTATGAAATTTTATTTTTGTTATATGACAAAATTGAAATATCATATATTCTTATGTTATGTGACGAAATTGAAATATCATATATGCTTATGCTTGTAAATATACTTGAGATTATGTATGGATAGCATGGTGTATGCTATATTTCTCAGGAGGATCTATAGGTGGAGTACAAATGATTGGTGTGGAATAAAGATGATTGTTGAATCTACATGGTGAATTCAATCTTTTTTATGGTTGAGATCATGAGTTTTGTATGCATGTATGTTGGTGTGTGTTGTGTATGATATATATGTATTTTGTCACGAAATTGAAGCAGGGGGAGATTGTAAGTGCTTATATATTTAGTACACATAAAGTTATCAAATTTCGTAAGACAGATACATAGTGATACCAGTCAATTTGTAACTACACCACATCTCGTGAAGATCAGCTCAAGATCAACTTATCATCTCAAGATCAGCTCAAGATTGGCTTATCATCTTAAGATGTCGCTTGGTTTCAAGTTTATCAAGATCAGAAGATCTCTGTATTAACTAACCAACATGTGATATAATCCTAGAAAGACCTTAGCTTAGGTACTTTTGAAAATTTTTCAAATTGGATTACTTTTATGTAATTTCACTGAAGTTTAGCCAAACTACCTTCAAGTTCAGCTAGCCTAACTTCTTCGGCTAACCTAACTTCAAGTTCAGGAAAATTTTAATATTTGAATATTTAGAAGAAAAAAAAATGTCATAAATTCGGCCAGCCTAACTTTAGGTTTGGCTAGCTTAACTTGGAATTCAACTAGCCCGAGGAAAGTTCGGTCAAATTCCAAGAAAGGATTCTTGAATTTTCGAGAGAATTCGGCCGGCCGAATTGTAGCCAAATATTCCCTTGGGCCCACCAAAAATTGGATAAATCTTATCCCGTGCAATCCGATAACTGTTGAACGAAAACTTTTGGAATCCAGCTAGCCGAACCTATTCTTAGGCTAGCCGAAATCCCAAATCCTTTGGCTATAAATGGGGACATTCTCTTTTTATATTTTACAATAAAATTCACTCAAAATCTTCTGCAAGTAAGAGAGAAGTTCAAGTCCTCATCAAGTTATTTATGCGATATTTATAAATTTATTTAAGCTTATTCAATTCCCTTTCTCAAGTATATCTCAAATACATTTTTAGAGAGTAGCCTATATTCCACTTGAGAATTAAGAGAATTGTATTTGTGGCATTAGAGTTTTCATTTTCTGAAATACTTTACATCCCTATATTATTTCTAGTTGAATGAATACTGCCTCCTCTACATTCAAGAAAGAAGATTATTGCTACAAGCTTCGATTGCATCTTTGAATCATCATTTGAAGATAAATATATTGTCAATTATTTTTTTTTATTTTTTATTTTTTTTGAAACAACCCATAATTCTTTGTGCATTGATTTATGATAGCCTATGAAAATCACAAAGGGAGTTTGATTGTGATAGCCCGTGAAAATCACAACAACTGTATAAGGTTGTTAAGGTAAATCTATGAAAACCTTGAAATAATGAAAGCCAAAATGACAAGAGTAGTAATTTTGGAAGTGGAGTAGGTGTGGGTTGTACCAAACCACTATAACCCCTTGTGCCTTGTGGTGAATGCTTATTTCTTTATTTGTGGTGAATGTCATTTCATTCTTTGTGATAAATACTGTACTTATTTCATATTCTCTTGCTAGTTTGCAAGATTGATTTCGAAGACATTCGTGAAATAAAGTTATCCTACTTAAAATTTTAGGTAAATGTTGTCCTACGAATAATTCGAAATTGATGTTTCAATACTTGGGCGATTAAAATTATTTATTCCGCTTTATTTTATAACATTTAGTATTGTCCTATTCACCCCACTTTAAGACATCAATAACTCATTTTTTCATACGCTATCTAGTTCATCTCATCTTCATACTTAATGCACAATACAATCCTTTCACAATTCCACATTATAGTTTATAAAGAGGAGCCATGTTTGCTTCAACTATTGTTGAAATGATCCATAGGCATATGGAGTTGGGGGTTCTGGCTTACGTCATAAATAGTATGACTATTTTTAGCTATTGAAAAATAGCCATATATAATTTTTTCTAACTTATATATAACAATCATCTCTACAATAGTAAAAACCCAACCTTATATATAAGGCTCTTAGTCACACTAAGTAGTTTCTTCTGGCCGGTAGTTGG
The DNA here is from genome assembly GCA_037074715.1 of Magnolia kwangsiensis. Lineage (NCBI taxonomy): Eukaryota > Viridiplantae > Streptophyta > Magnoliopsida > Magnoliales > Magnoliaceae > Magnolia > Magnolia kwangsiensis. Next base: position 54,293,596 of record CM073575.1, on the reverse strand, counting down.
TTGTGACAAAACGACCGCTAAACCACATTACATATGCCTTCACCCACGAGTGTGCTCCAGTGGTGAGCCTCCATGCTCCCTCATGTTTGACCACTTTTTTTTTCCCTTCCCAAGCAGTGGGGGACAAACGAAAAAAGGTTTTTCAAACCATTTTGAAAATCTTTGATTTAATTTTTTTTTTCTTCTTTCTATATTTTATTTTATTAAAAATCAGATATAATATTTCTTTCCCTCATTGGATTAAAAAATGCCACATAGATTGTCCTATTTTGTGTACAGCTAACTGTAATTTTGTTGACCGTCGGAATGTAACCTAGTGCTTGAATGGTAAAGAACACCTTATTGATATGATTTTTAGAATGTGGCCCATTGATCGGATGGTTTAGACCGATGATGATGATGGGAAATGCTCATTCACCACATTCTGTGAACTGAATTTAATGCTAAATGTTGATATGAAAGCAAGTTATCAAGCATTGCACGTTTGTACAGGAAGCATCATGTACTAGATCCAGACCATTTATTTACTAAGACTACGATTGATGAGCCATGGAGAAAAAAAAACACGGACTAAATGATTCTGGCAAGCAGATTTGATGGGCCATTGAGTGGTAGGATCCCCTAGGCTTTGTGATTTTGGATACACTGTAACATCCCGAAAATCGGGGGGGTCGAGCAAAAACCCAACTCCCGAGTTCCAAAATGTTATTTATGCAACATGGATATGTATGATTGAATGTTGTCTGTGATAATGTATTAAACATGAGTGAGATTAATCCAGAATAGTATATCATACTCCAGAGACAGTTAAATTTGCAAGCGGAAGACTGTAATAGTATGTATAACGTATATAAACTGTTGTATGTCTCCAGAGTGTGAATATATTACCAGGTTATGCACATACATGTATACTTCAAAAGTAAACAAAATGAATATACATGAGGGCGCTAAAAATACAAAATGACAAATGTCAAAGTATCTAATCAACCTCCCTGCAATCCCGTCAATCAGAACACGCATAAAGGAGGAATCCTCCTCCTCATCATCAAGTCCAGCTCCGCCTCACAGGCCGCGCCATCATCTGCAATCACAGAAGGGACTGGTGGGTGTCCGGAAACACCATCCCGTAACGTGGGAGTGAGCGATCAACTCAGTGGGATAAGAGAGCAGGGATTAGCATGTTCACAATTCAATCACGCGATAATAGTAAAGCAGTAAATCAGACAATCCTAATACTGTTGTTAATGCAAGATGATATGACGTGATGTATGCCCTCACCGACGATCACCCTCATGCGACAACATCTTACGACCGCGGCATGCCACACTCCTTAGAGTGCTCCACATCTTCCAGGCACATGCAATGCTATGGTGAAATGATTACCAAGTTGTTATTAGTCCATTCAAACAGCAGGATTGGGAAACTAAGGTACTTCCCTTGTATCAATCCCAACACAAATCCTGTCTAGGGTCGTGTAACATCCCGAAAATTGGGGGGTCGAGCAAAACCCAACTCCCGAGTTCCAAAATGTTATTTATGCAACATAGATATGTATGTTTGAATGTTGTCTGTGATAATGTATTAAACATGAGTGAAATTAAGCCAGAACAGCATATCATACTCCAGAGACAGTTAAATTAACCAGCGGAAGTCTGTAATAGTATGTATAACATATATAAACTGTTGTATGTCTCCAGAGTGTGAACATGTTACCAGGTTATACACATACATGTATACTCCAAAAGTAGATGAAACGAATATACATGAGTGCGCTAAAAATATAATATGACAAATGTCAAAGTATCTAATCAACCTCCCTGTAATCCCGTCGATCACTACATGCATAAAGGAGGGATCCTCCTCATCATCATCAAGTCTAGCTCCGCCTCGCAGGCCGCGCCATCATCTGCAATCACAAAGGTCTGGTGGGTGTCCAGGAACACCGTCCCGTAACGTGGGAGTGAGTAGCTAACTCAGTGGAATAATAGAGCAAGGATTAACATGTTCTCAAATCAATCACGCGATAATAGTAAAGCAATAAATCAAACAATCCTAATACTGTTGTTAATGCAATTATGACATGACGTGATGTATGCCCTCACCGACGATCACCCTCATGCGGCAACATCTTACGACCGCGGCATGCCGCACTCCCTCAAGTGCTCCACATCTTCCAGGCACATGCAATGTCATGGTGATATGATTACCGAGTTGCTATTAGTCCTTTTCATACAGCAATATTGGGAAACTAAGGTACCTCCCTTATATCAATCCCAACACAGATCCTGTCTAGGGTCGTCACTCCTAGTAATCTCATACGATGTATATTTTGTAGGTCGCTGCAAGGGCTGTCAGGGCTGTTGCACGCACTCGTTGCTCCGCTCCCCCATCACCTTATCAATACAGGCCTACTGTACTCTACTGCTACGGAAGGGTCGTCGCCTCCCGTAGACTCAGAATACGCTCGCGGTCACTACAAAGGGCTGCCAGGGCTGTTGCTCGCACTCGTTGCACCGCTCCCCCATCACCTTATCAGTGTAGGCCGACAGCAAGAATATAGTGTCCCATACCACCATAATCTGCTCACGAGTCATAGGTGCTCACTGGTCACTACGGGGAGGTTTGTGGCCCCAGCGTAGGCCGACAGCTCGACCACGGTGTCCCATACCACCATGCCCGGCTCATGAGTCTTCGTGGATCAAGGTACCATGGTTAACAGGGTTTACAATGGTAAGTTCAGTACCCTAGGTTCAAGCAGTTATGACTCATACAAGGTGAACATACATCGGCCAGTCGGGTTACTTGACGGGCTCGACTAGCGCGATCGCATCTCAAGTCGAACGACATGAAGTGCGTAAAACACTTCGCGTGGCCTATCCACTGCCGCCAACTCTAAACACGAATCACGTTCATCGACGCGTCGTTCGTGGCTATGACCAGTCAGCCACGAATTCGCTCGGTTACCGACTGCCTGGACTAAGTCTAGTCCCACACATCTATGAAATCACATTAACAATATATGCAAAGGTTTTGGAATTGAAATACAATCATGTGAGCATGTTAACACATGTTATAACATTCAACTTAAGCAAATCTTCAAACACATACATTCCATGCATGTAATGGAATCATGCATATGGTCAACATGTAGGAAATCATTTAGGTCAGCATATTAATCAAGAAATCATTCTCAAACCACTACATAACATCATTTAATTCAATACATACTAATACAAGCATTTATACAAACACATACACTACACACTTAAGTCTACATATAGTATGTCGACCCAAAGTGCGCAACTAGGCGAATCTCTTCGCCAAACTAATTATACACGCATTCCTAACTTCCTAATGCGACAACAAACCATGTCAATCACATCAGCAAAATATGAATGTAAACAGTACTTCCTACAAATGACTAAAATGCCCTAAATCTCATATTCTTCGTTAGCTTACGAAACGGGAAACGGAGAGCATTTTGTACATGTCAAACGGCGATGCCGTCAAGAATCTACTATTAAACGACATTGAAAGCTTTGGAAACAGTCAATCAAAGCGTCTAATATCCGCACCTTATGTCTTGTAGACTCGGAAATTGAAACGGAGCGTATACGCTTCGTCTACGGCGAGTAAGGAGCCTAATACACAAGATCCATAAGCTACATCGCTATGGAAACAAGGGAGACTCAAATCAACAACTATTTAGGATTTTTACTTACCTAGGATAGCGGTGGAATCACCGGGAAAGCGGTAGAGGTGTGTTGCTTAAGCACGTGCAACGCGTAGTACAAGTGGCAGGAAGAACTCTCCCACACTCTCACAATCTCCCACCTTTTTCTCTCTCCCAAGCTAGGGCTTCTCTCAAATTCGGATGGGAGAGAGGAGTGAGGGTTTCAACCCCTTTTATAGCCAACAACATGCCCAAAATAGGCTTGGGAACAATGTTTACTTGGTGCCTAACCAAATCGGGGCCGTTTCGGTCCAAAAGGGCATTTCTGGAGGTCCCCAGGCCAAATGCGGTCGGACTTAAGCTCATGCATACTGGATCTAGCACACATCCAGTTTTCAGACCGGTTGGGTTCCCAGATCGCACGTGGCGGCCCAGTTTCAGTTTAACGGTCACCGTACCAAGATCAGGCCTATAAGTCTCGTGATATATAATAGATATTTTTCCTGATCCAAGGGTGTAATTTGGCTGTATTCCGACGGTCAGAACGCTCAATACTGATGCGTCAAATTTGTGTGCCAGATTTGAATTTGAAATTCCAACTATGTCCCTATTCGCATTCTCTTCGGTCCGGGCTCAATGAAATAGCCTGTGATTATCGGTTTGACTTGATTTTCGGAATGAGTGTCAAGTCCAGCTAGACGGTTCTAACGGTCTAAGATAGGAGGTATCGGACTTTCGACGCGCGGTCTAGATCCAATACAAAGTTTCAAGGAGGTCCCGAGGACAAACTGGCTTAGAGTTTGATCCGAGGCTTTAGAGCATTATAGCACCCTTGGTTCCACTCGCTTTGGGCCTTGTAGAACGTATTTAAAGCGATCAGGGACCATTTCCCAGCTATTCTAACGTTGCACTAGCTAACTTAGTCATATTTTCTAAAGGAATTGATTCTAAGTGGTTTCTTTGGCTATGGAATTGGGTTCTAAGCAATTTTCCAGGTGTTTCAATTGACCCATTGCCTAAGGACGTCAAATCTCAGATTGGCCAAAATCCGGGGTGTTACAATCTACCCCCCTTAAAACACAATGTCGTCCCCGACATTGGCGAAGGGCAAGGAGTACCTAGAGGGACTTTAGTATTGACATTCTAAGGAAGGTTCAAATCCTACTTAATAACCTAACCGTACATATAACCTAAATCAAATGTTTCGATCTTGGGCCAGTGGGGAAGAGCCTAACCACGCTTCCGCTGCGCCACTCTAATCGAACGGGAGCGTTGACTAACCTAACCGGATTGGACTCCATACGTTCTACCCCCCTTAAAACTTGGTTTTACTTAAATTCAAGAATCTATGCATCGCTCCGTATATCGGAACGAGGTGCAACTTAGGGGCTATCCTTGACATAAATTGGGAACAACCTCTCATTACAGTGGTTTTCCTTTGCTAATGATGCGTTCTATGGCATTGGTATCTATGATCATAGAGATGAGCCTAATCTCTATTGTGGTTAAGGTCAGGGGCAGGTATGAATTGGTGGCAAGATGCCTAATTCTCTACTGGCTTTAAGTCCTCGCCATTTCCCAAAAGGCAATGTGATCCCGTTTGGTTGTAGGTGGTTGGGCCATCACAGAATAAAGGTTATGTAGTAGGTCTGAGCCGGATACATAGACTTTCTGTCTAGCTAGAACAGAAGATTTATTGTATCAATTCTTAATCCGAGTCGATGCCGATCTTCTGCTTGATCAGAGCATTGGATTTATTGGTAACCACTAGGATTAGGAAGTCGATTCAAACCGCGAATACATCGCTTACATGTAGTTCCTTTATTCTGCATTCCCGAATGCAATAAGCCCTTGGGGAAGGCAATTCTAAGGGGCGTGCTAGTACATTCTAAGTTCAATCTGAGGGAGTTATAAATGTTCCCTGAGAGTGTATGGTTCCTTCCTATGGGAAACAACAGAAGTCTATAAGCCATAAAGGAATCTACCGAAGGAAGGGAGTCCCATTCCAACCAAATCTAACCTACTGTCCCTTAGCATATATAGGCCTTACACTGCCTAAGACAACTAGTAGCCTAGTCTGTAACTCTGTAGCTATAATTCAAAGCCTAAGATTATACAGTAAATGGCTTTCCATTCCATTTCTACTACAGGGAATTCTTCTATTGCTTAGGGTCAAGATTATCTAAATGAAATTGGATTTCTTATGTCGTCAGATCCTTCAAATCTAGGAGTACTAACACTAGGTTCCAAATGCCTAGGGCCTATGTGGCCGGTAGCGCTTAGTTGTATTAAATGGAACCGCATTCCTAGTCCCATAGCGGGATAGGGAGTGGCATGCTTGGTTGGAGGGTGGGGTGGGATAAAAATCTAATTTGTAGGCTGAATCCCGGGAGTTATAATACTCCCAATCTAGGGACAATACCTCACAACAAAATGAATCGACATGCATTTCATTCAACAAAATTCGCCTATGATAAGGCCAAACCACAACACAAACACAGTTTCTACCTGTAACTTCACTAAACCTAACAACAACAAAATACAGAAATCCTTAAAATAAAAATCAAACAATCTACAGGGCAAAGGCATAGATGCCTAACTCTACCAAAGGACTTTACCACAGTCCCGACTTACCTTCTTTATCCCTGTCGAGTCTAATACTGTCTGTTGCTCACTAGAGCTCTCTCGGCCATATATTTTCAGTATCCCTTAAGCAAAGAAAATGGAGAAATAGGATTGAGAGGGAGGATGGTGAAAAGAGAGAAAAAGGCTAAAACAGCTTAACAATAGCCATGGAAAATGGGGGAAATGCAAGAAAATGATTAACCAAACTAGAAAAGGGAGATCTAGGCATTGTAGAGGGATGCTTCAAGCTCCCCTAGGATGCATTTTCAGAGAGAAATGGAAACGAAAAAGGGGAATGGAGCACCTCACGAATTCAGCTCGATTTGGGGGTTTCTGAAGCTCCAACTGATGAAATCTCCAAGAGGAAGGGCTGCAAACTCCAAAGAAGTGATAGATGATGGTCGGTTTTGGCCAAGGATGGGTCTAGGGTGGTTTGGAATCACGGATTCTTGGAGATAGTTGCTGAAAAATGAAAACGGGGCTAGGGAAGGGGCTGTTTGTGAAGGAAGTACCCCTATTTGGGGTTTTCTTGGGGTGGGAGGTGCATAGGGGTGATGTGGACCCTGTTTAAGGGGGTGCGCCCGAAGGATGGCCCCATCGGAGCTCGTCGGCCGGCGATGCATCGCCCGGCCGGCGATGGCATCGCCGGTCAACTCTCAAGTTGACCGGTGGGACCCCATGGGTCTGGTCCCCCATGGTCCCAGGGTCCCAAAAAGTTAGGTTCCACCCCCTGGTTCATACTAATTTGGTCTCTATGAGCCCAAACATGTGTTCGGAGATTTCCGGGTCCACATCGCAATCCCGAATACCAAACCATATTATGCAGCATATGAATTTGGGGTAGAAGGAGCCAGTACACCTATCTAGCTCCTTAGTTGCTAAAGAAAGTGAAGTTAGAATGGCCCTATGGCCATTTTTCATGAAATTTTACTATTCACTATAAAATTTTGTGAAAGTACTAATTTTTGTTATTTTCACATTAGGTTTGATGCCTAATATGAAATGGATAAGAAAGAAATGAAGATTGGAATGTTTAGAGGAGGAATTTTGAAGATTTTTGGTGAAACGGGGTTTTTAAGCCCTGGCGATTGATTACAGGAGTCGTGGTCATCCCACGGCCGAAGGATTTACTTTTGCGGTTTAAAACCGCTCATAGGACGTCTCAACCTGGCTTCCTACAGCTTAGAAGTGATTCGGGTTGCCTTACGCGACCCGAGATTGCATTACAGACTCGATCTTGCGATCGATTCTAATAGACTTCGCCTATTGGCGAATCTGCGATCTTAGACGTGTTTCTAGACCCTTCTCTCACCCACCTAAGTCAAAGGAAGCGACAGCGTACGTCGCGTGACCATAATCCAGGCCCGGTTTAATCCAAATCATGCTCTGATACCATCTGTAACATCCCGAAAATCGGGGGGTCGAGCAAAACCCAACTCCCGAGTTCCAAAATGTTATTTATGCAACATAGATATGTATGTTTGAATGTTGTCTGTGATAATGTATTAAACATGAGTGAAATTAAGCCAGAACAGCATATCATACTCCAGAGACAGTTAAATTAACCAGCGGAAGTCTGTAATAGTATGTATAACATATATAAACTGTTGTATGTCTCCAGAGTGTGAACATGTTACCAGGTTATACACATACATGTATACTCCAAAAGTAGATGAAACGAATATACATGAGTGCGCTAAAAATATAATATGACAAATGTCAAAGTATCTAATCAACCTCCCTGTAATCCCGTCGATCACTACATGCATAAAGGAGGGATCCTCCTCATCATCATCAAGTCTAGCTCCGCCTCGCAGGCCGCGCCATCATCTGCAATCACAAAGGTCTGGTGGGTGTCCAGGAACACCGTCCCGTAACGTGGGAGTGAGTAGCTAACTCAGTGGAATAATAGAGCAAGGATTAACATGTTCTCAAATCAATCACGCGATAATAGTAAAGCAATAAATCAAACAATCCTAATACTGTTGTTAATGCAATTATGACATGACGTGATGTATGCCCTCACCGACGATCACCCTCATGCGGCAACATCTTACGACCGCGGCATGCCGCACTCCCTCAAGTGCTCCACATCTTCCAGGCACATGCAATGTCATGGTGATATGATTACCGAGTTGTTATTAGTCCTTTTCATACAGCAATATTGGGAAACTAAGGTACCTCCCTTATATCAATCCCAACACAGATCCTGTCTAGGGTCGTCACTCCTAGTAATCTCATACGATGTATATTTTGTAGGTCGCTGCAAGGGCTGCCAGGGCTGTTGCACGCACTCGTTGCTCCGCTCCCCCATCACCTTATCAATACAGGCCTACTGTACTCTACTGCTACGGAAGGGTCGTCGCCTCCCGTAGACTCAGAATACGCTCGCGGTCACTACAAAGGGCTGCCAGGGCTGTTGCTCGCACTCGTTGCACCGCTCCCCCATCACCTTATCAGTGTAGGCCGACAGCAAGAATATAGTGTCTCATACCACCATAATCTGCTCACGAGTCATAGGTGCTCACTGGTCACTACGGGGAGGTTTGTGGCCCCAGCGTAGGCCGACAGCTCGACCACGGTGTCCCATACCACCATGCCCGGCTCATGAGTCTTCGTGGATCAAGGTACCATGGTTAACAGGGTTTACAATGGTAAGTTCAGTACCCTAGGTTCAAGCAGTTATGACTCATACAAGGTGAACATACATCGGCCAGTCGGGTTACTTGACGGGCTCGACTAGCGCGATCGCATCTCAAGTCGAACGACATGAAGTGCGTAAAACACTTCGCGTGGCCTATCCACTGCCGCCAACTCTAAACACGAATCACGTTCATCGACGCGTCGTTCGTGGCTATGACCAGTCAGCCACGAATTCGCTCGGTTACCGACTGCCTGGACTAAGTCTAGTCCCACACATCTATGAAATCACATTAACAATATATGCAAAGGTTTTGGAATTGAAATACAATCATGTGAGCATGTTAACACATGTTATAACATTCAACTTAAGCAAATCTTCAAACACATACATTCCATGCATGTAATGGAATCATGCATATGGTCAACATGTAGGAAATCATTTAGGTCAGCATATTAATCAAGAAATCATTCTCAAACCACTACATAACATCATTTAATTCAATACATACTAATACAAGCATTTATACAAACACATACACTACACACTTAAGTCTACATATAGTATGTCGACCCAAAGTGCGCAACTAGGTGAATCTCTTCGCCAAACTAATTATACACGCATTCCTAACTTCCTAATGCGACAACAAACCATGTCAATCACATCAGCAAAATATGAATGTAAACAGTACTTCCTACAAATGACTAAAATGCCCTAAATCTCATATTCTTCGTTAGCTTACGAAACGGGAAACGGAGAGCATTTTGTACATGTCAAACGGCGATGCCGTCAAGAATCTACTATTAAACGACATTGAAAGCTTTGGAAACAGTCAATCAAAGCGTCTAATATCCGCACCTTATGTCTTGTAGACTCGGAAATTGAAACGGAGCGTATACGCTTCGTCTACGGCGAGTAAGGAGCCTAATACACAAGATCCATAAGCTACATCGCTATGGAAACAAGGGAGACTCAAATCAACAACTATTTAGGGTTTTTACTTACCTAGGATAGCGGTGGAATCACCGGGAAAGCGGTAGAGGTGTGTTGCTTAAGCACGTGCAACGCGTAGTACAAGTGGCAGGAAGAACTCTCCCACACTCTCACAATCTCCCACCTTTTTCTCTCTCCCAAGCTAGGGCTTCTCTCAAATTCGGATGGGAGAGAGGAGTGAGGGTTTCAACCCCTTTTATAGCCAACAACATGCCCAAAATAGGCTTGGGAACAATGTTTACTTGGTGCCTAACCAAATCGGGGCCGTTTCGGTCCAAAAGGGCATTTCTGGAGGTCCCCAGGCCAAATGCGGTCGGACTTAAGCTCATGCATACTGGATCTAGCACACATCCAGTTTTCAGACCGGTTGGGTTCCCAGATCGCACGTGGCGGCCCAGTTTCAGTTTAACGGTCACCGTACCAAGATCAGGCCTATAAGTCTCGTGATATATAATAGATATTTTTCCTGATCCAAGGGTGTAATTTGGCTGTATTCCGACGGTCAGAACGCTCAATACTGATGCGTCAAATTTGTGTGCCAGATTTGAATTTGAAATTCCAACTATGTCCCTATTCGCACTCTCTTCGGTCCGGGCTCAATAAAATAGCCTGTGATTATCGGTTTGACTTGATTTTCGGAATGAGTGTCAATTCCAGCTAGACGGTTCTAACGGTCTAAGATAGGAGGTATCGGACTTTCGACGCGCGGTCTAGATCCAATACAAAGTTTCAAGGAGGTCCCGAGGACAAACCGGCTTAGAGTTTGATCCGAGGCTTTAGAGCATTATAGCACCCTTGGTTCCACTCGCTTTGGGCCTTGTAGAACGTATTTAAAGCGATCAGGGACCATTTTCCAGCTATTCTAACGTTGCACTAGCTAACTTAGTCATATTTTCTAAAGGAATTGATTCTAAGTGGTTTCTTTGGCTATGGAATTGGGTTCTAAGCAATTTTCCAGGTGTTTCAATTGACCCATTGCCTAAGGACGTCAAATCTCAGATTGGCCAAAATCCGGGGTGTTACAGGTCGTCACTCCTAGTAATCTCATACAATGTATATTTCGTAGGTCACTGCAAGGGCTGCCAGGGCTGCTGCTCGCACTCGTTGCACCGCTCCCCCATCACCTTATCAATACAGGCCTACTGTACTCTACTGCACGGAAGGGTCGTCGCCTCCCGTGGACTCAGAATACGCTCGCGGTCACTACAAAGGGCTCGTCGCCTGATCAGTGTAGGCCGACAGCTAGAATATAGTGTCCCATACCACCATAATCTGCTCACGAGTCTAGGTGCTCACTGGTCACTACGGGGAGGTTTGTGACCCCAGCGTAGGCCGACAGCTCGACCACGGTGTCCCATACCACCATGCCCGGCTCATGAGTCTTCGTGGATCAAGGTACCAGGGTTAACAGGGTTTACAATGGTAAGTTCAGTACCCTAGGTTCAAGCAGTTATGATACATACAAAGTGAACAAACATCGGCCAGTCGGGTTACTTGACGGGCTCGACTAGTACGATCGCATCTCGAATTGAACGACATGAAGTGCGTAAAACACTTCGCGTGGCCTAACCACTGCCGCCAACTCTCAACACGAATCACATTCATCGACGCGTCGTTCGTGGCTATGACCAGTCAGCCCCGAATTCGCTCGGTTACCGACTGCCTGGACTAAGTCAAGTCCCACACATCTATGGAATTACATTAACACTATACAAAGGTATTGAAATTGAAATACATCATGTGAGCATGTTAGCACATGTTATAACATTTAACTTAAGCAAATCTTCAAGGTATACTTCCCATGCATATTCAACTTAAGCAAATCCTCAAGGCATACTTTCTATGCATGTAATGCGATCATGCATAAGGTCAACATGTAGGAAATCATTTAGGTCAGCATATTAATCATGAAATCAATCTCAAACTACTACATAACATCATTTAATTCAATACATACTAATACATGCATTTATACAAACACATACACTACACACTTAAATCCACATATAGTATGTCGACCCAAAGTGCGCAACTTGGCAAATCTCTTCGCCAAACTGATTATGCAATCATTCCTAACTCTCTAATGCGGTGACAAACCATGTCAATCACGTCAGCAAAATATGCATGTAGACCGTACTTCCTACAAATGACTAAAATGCCCTAAATCTCATATTCTTCGTTAGCTTACGAAACGGGAAACGGAGAGCATTTTGTACATGTCAAACGGCGATGCCGTCAAGAATCTACTATTAAACGACATTGAAAGCGTTGGGAACCGTCAATCAAAGCGTCTAAAATCCTCACCTTTTCCCTTTTAGGGATGAGAATTCGAACGGAGCGTATACGCTTCGTCTACGGCGAATAGAGAACCTGATTTACGAGATCCATAAGCTACATCGCTATGGAAACAAGGGAAACTCAAATCAACAACTATTTAGGGTATTTACGTACCTAGAATCGCGGTGAAATCGCCGGGAAAGTGGTAGAGGTGTGTTGCTTAAGCACGTGCAACACGTAGCACAAGTGGCAGGAAGAACTCCCCCACTCTCTCACAATCTCTCACTTTTTTTTCTCTCTCCCAAGCTAGGGCTTCTCTCAAATTCGGATGGGAGAGAGGAGTGAGGGTTTCAACCCCTTTTATAGCCTACAACATGCCCAAAATAGGCTTGGGAACAATGTTTACTTGGTGCCTAACCAAATCGGGACCGTTTCGGTCCAAAAGGGCATTTCTGAAGGTCCCCAGGCCAAATGCGGTCAGACTTAAGCTCATGCATACTGGATCTAGCACACATCCAGTTTTCAGACCGGTTGGATTCCCAGATCGCACGTGGCGGCCCAGTTTCAGTTTAACGGTCATCGCACCAAGATCAGGCCTATAAGTCTCGTGATATATAATAGATATTTTTCCTGATCCAAGGGTGTAATTTGGCTGTATTCTGACGGTCAGAACGCTCAATACTGATGCGTCAAATTGTGTGCCAGTTTTGAATTTTAAATTCCAATTCTAACCCTATTCTCACTCTCTTCGGTCCGGGCTCAATGAAATAGCCTGTGATTATCGGTTTGACTTGATTTTTGGAATGAGTGTCAAGTCCAGCTAGACGGTTCTAACGGTCTAAGATAGGAGGTATCGGACTTTCGACGTGCGGTCTAGATCCAATACAAAGATTCAAAGTGGTCCAGAGAACAAACCTGCTTAGAGTTTGGTCCGAGGTTTTAGAGCATTATAGCACCATTGGTTCCACTCGCTTTGGGCCTTGTAGAACGTATTTAAAGTGATCAGGGACCGTTTCCCAGCTATTCTAACGTTGCACTAGCTAACTTATGCTTAGTTTCTAAAGAAATTTATCCTAAGTGGTTTCTTTGACTATGGAATTGGGTTCTGAACGATTTTTCAGGTGTTTTAATTGACCCACTGCCTAAGGACGTCAAATCCCAGATTGGCCAAAATCCGGGGTGTTACAATCTACCCCCCTTAAAACACAATGTCGTCCCCGACATTGGCAAAGGGCAAGGAGTACTTTCTCTAGGGAAGGTTCAAATCCTATTTAATAACCTAATCGTATGTATATCCGAACTCAAAGGTTTCGATCTTGGGCCAGTGGGAAAGAGGCCAACCACTCTTCCGCTGCGCCACTCTGATCAAACGGTAGCGTTGACTAACCTAACTGGATTGGACTCAATACGTTCTACCCCCCTTAAAACTTGGTTTTACTTAAGGTTGAAGAATATTTGCATCGATCCGTATATCAGAACGAGGCGCAACTTAGGGGCTATCCTTAACCTAAAATGGAAACAGCCTTTCTCTATATGGTCTTCCTTGCTAATGATGCGTTCTATGGCATTGGTACCTATGATCATAGAGATGAGCCTAATCTCTATTATGATTGAATTCAGGGGCAGGTATGAGTTGGTGGCAAGATGTCTAATTCTCTACTGGCTTTAAGTCCTCGCCATTTCCCAAAGACAATGTGATCCTGTTTAGTTGTAGATGGTTGGGCCATCACAGAAGAAAGGTTGTATAGTGGGTCTAAGCCGGATACGTTGAACCTTCTGTCTAATCAGGACAGAAAATGCATTGTATCAGTTCTTAATCCAAGTCGATGCCGATCCTCTGCTTGATTAGAGCATTGGATTCATTGGTAACCACTAGGAGTAAGAAATCGACTCAAACCGCGAATACATCGCTTACATGTAGTTCCTTTACTCTGCGTTCCCGAATGCAATAAGTCCTTGGGGAAGGCAATTCTAAGGGGTGTGCTAGTACATTCTAAGTTCAATCTGAGGGAGTTATAAATGTTCCCTTAAAGTGTATGGTTCCTTCCTATGGGCAACAACAGAAGTCTATAAGCCATAAAGGAATCTACCGAAGGAAGGGAGTCCCATTCCAACCAAATCTAACCTACTATCCCTTAGCATATATAGGCCTTACACTGCCTAAGACAACTAGTAGCCTAGTCTGTAACTCTGTAGCTATAATCCAAAGCCTAAGATTATACAGTAAATGGCTTTCTATTCCATTTCTACTACAGGGAATTCTTCTATCGCTTAGGGTCAAGATTTGTCTAACTGGAATTGGATTTCTTATGTCGTCAGATCCTTCAAATCTAGGAGTGCTAACATTAGATCCAAAAACGCCTAGGGCCTATGTAGCCGGTAGCGTTTAGTTGTCTTAAATGGAACCGCATTCCTAGTCCCATAGCGGGATAGGGAGTGGCATGCTTGGTTGGAGGGTGGGGTGGGATAAAAATCTAATTTGTAGGCTGAATCCCGGGAGTTATAATACTCCCAATCTAGGGACAATACCTCAGAATAAAATGAATCGGCATGCATTTCATTCAACAAAATTCGGCTATGATAAGGCCAAACCACAACACAAACACAGTTTCTACCTGTAACTTCACTAAACCTAACAACAACAAAACACAGAAACCCTTAAAACAAAAATCAAACAATCTACAGGGCAAAGGCATAGATGCCTAATTCTACCAAAGGACTTTACCACAGTCCCGACTTACCTTCTTTATCCCTGTCGAGTCTAATACTGTCTGTTGCTCACTAGAGCTCTCTCGGCCATATATTTTCAGTATCCCTTAAGCAAAGAAAATGGAGAAATAGGATTGAGAGGGAGGATGGTGAAAAGAGAGAAAAAGGCTAAAACGGCTTAACAATAGCCATGAAAAATGGGGGAAATGCAAGGAAATGGCTAACCAAAGTAGAAAAGGGAGATCTAGGCGTTGTAGAGGGATGTTTCAAGCTCCCCTAGGATGTATTTTCAAAAAGAAATGGAAACAAAAAAGGGGAATGGAGCACCTCACGAATTCAGCGCGATTTGGGGGTTTTAGGAGCTCCAACTGGGGAAATCTTCAAGGAAGGGGGCTGCCAACTTCAAAGGAATGATGGAGGGTGGTCGTTTTTGGCAGGGAATGGGTCTAGGGGTGGTTTGGAACCACGGTTTTGGGTTAGGGCAGCAAGAAAACGAAAATGGGGCTAGGGAAGAGGACTTTTGTGAAGGAAGTACATCTTTTAGAGAGTTTCAAGGTACGGACCGCATACCAGGGGACTACCCTAGCCCCCAAACTCCTTCAGCCCAAAGATCAAGCCCATCCGACAAGTTTGACCGGCGATGCATCGCCGAACCGGCGATGGCATCGCCGGTGAAGTTGCAAACTGGCCTCTTAGGCCATATGGGATGGATTCCTCTTGCCCTAGGGATTCCAAAAAGGTATGGTGCACACTCTAGTTCATTGTAGATTGCCCTAGGGAGGCCAATACATTTTTAACATCCATTCGAGGATTTTTGGGTCCAATTTTCAATCCCGAATACAAAACCCTATCATGCAGCATATGATTTTGGGGTAGAAGGATCTAGTACATCCATATAGCCTATTAGTTGCTAAAGAAAGTGAATTTAGAATGGCCTTATGGCCATTTTTCATAAAATTTTACTATTCACTATAAAATTTTGTGAAAGTAAGATTTTATGTTATTTTCACATTAGTATTGATGCCTAATATGAAATGGATAAGAAATAATTGAAGATTGGGGTGGTAAGAGGAAGAATTTCGAAGATTTTCGGTGAAACGGGGGTTTTTAAGCTCTGGCGATTGAATACAGGGGTCGTGGTTGTCCCACGGCCCAAGGATTCACATTAACGGGTTTAGAATTGTTCAAAGAACAGCTCAACCCACTTACCTACAACCTAGGAGCTATTCGGGTTGCTCTACGCGACCCGAGACGCGTTACAGGCTCGATCTTGCGATCGATTCTAATAGACTTCGCCTATCGGCGAATCTGTGATCCTGGACGTGTTTCTAGACCCTTCTCGCACCCACCTAAGTCAAAGGAAGCGACAGCGTGCGTCGCGTGACCATAACCCAGGCCCGGTTTAATCCAAATCATGCTCTGATACCATCTGTAACATCCCGAAAATCGGGGGGGTCGAGCAAAAACCCAACTCCCGAGTTCCAAAATGTTATTTATGCAACATGGATATGTATGATTGAATGTTGTCTGTGATAATGTATTAAACATGAGTGAGATTAATCCAGAACAGTATATCATACTCCAGAGACAGTTAAATTTGCAAGCGGAAGACTGTAATAGTATGTATAACGTATATAAACTGTTGTATGTCTCCAGAGTGTGAATATATTACCAGGTTATGCACATACATGTATACTTCAAAAGTAAACAAAATGAATATACATGAGGGCACTAAAAATACAAAATGACAAATGTCAAAGTATCTAATCAACCTCCCTGCAATCCCGTCAATCAGAACACGCATAAAGGAGAAATCCTCCTCCTCATCATCAAGTCCAGCTCCGCCTCACAGGCCGCGCCATCATCTGCAATCACAGAAGGGACTGGTGGGTGTCCGGAAACACCATCCCGTAACGTGGGAGTGAGTGATCAACTCAGTGGGATAAGAGAGCAGGGATTAGCATGTTCACAATTCAATCACGCGATAATAGTAAAGCAGTAAATCAGACAATCCTAATACTGTTGTTAATGCAAGATGATATGACGTGATGTATGCCCTCACCGACGATCACCCTCATGCGGCAACATCTTACGACCGCGGCATGCCACACTCCTTAGAGTGCTCCACATCTTCCAGGCACATGCAATGCTATGGTGAAATGATTACCAAGTTGTTATTAGTCCATTCAAACAGCAGGATTGGGAAACTAAGGTACTTCCCTTGTATCAATCCCAACACAAATCCTGTCTAGGGTCGTCACTCCTAGTAATCTCATACAATGTATATTTCGTAGGTCACTGCAAGGGCTGCCAGGGCTGTTGCTCGCACTCGTTGCACCGCTCCCCCATCACCTTATCAATACAGGCCTACTGTACTCTACTGCACGGAAGGGTCGTCGCCTCCCGTGGACTCAGAATACGCTCGCAGTCACTACAAAGGGCTCGTCGCCTGATCAGTGTAGGCCGACAGCTAGAATATAGTGTCTCATACCACCATAATCTGCTCACGAGTCTAAGTGCTCACTGGTCACTACGGGGAGGTTTGTGACCCCAGCGTAGGCCGACAGCTCGACCACGGTGTCCCATACCACCATGCCCGGCTCATGAGTCTTCGTGGATCAAGGTACCATGGTTAACAGGGTTTACAATGGTAAGTTCAGTACCCTAGGTTCAAGCAGTTATGATACATACAAAGTGAACAAACATCGGCCAGTCGGGTTACTTGACGGGCTCGACTAGTGCGATCGCATCTCGAATTGAACGACATGAAGTGCGTAAAACACTTCGCGTGGCCTAACCACTGCCGCCAACTCTCAACACGAATCACATTCATCGACGCGTCGTTCGTGGCTATGACCAGTCAGCCCCGAATTCGCTCGGTTACCGACTGCCTGGACTAAGTCAAGTCCCACACATCTATGGAATTACATTAACACTATACAAAGGTATTGAAATTAAAATACATCATGTGAGCATGTTAGCACATGTTATAACATTTAACTTAAGCAAATCTTCAAGGCATACTTCCCATGCATATTCAACTTAAGCAAATCCTCAAGGCATACTTTCTATGCATGTAATGCGATCATGCATAAGGTCAACATGTAGGAAATCATTTAGGTCAGCATATTAATCATGAAATCAATCTCAAACTACTACATAACATCATTTAATTCAATACATACTAATACATGCATTTATACAAACACATACACTACACACTTAAATCCACATATAGTATGTCGACCCAAAGTGCGCAACTTGGCAAATCTCTTCGCCAAACTGATTATACAATCATTCCTAACTCTCTAATGCGGCGACAAACCATGTCAATCACGTCAGCAAAATATGCATGTAGACCGTACTTCCTACAAATGACTAAAATGCCCTAAATCTCATATTCTTCGTTAGCTTACGAAACGGGAAACGGAGAGCATTTTGTACATGTCAAACGGCGATGCCGTCAAGAATCTACTATTAAACGACATTGAAAGCGTTGGGAACCGTCAATCAAAGCGTCTAAAATCCTCACCTTTTTCCTTTTAGGGATGAGAATTCGAACGGAGCGTATACGCTTCGTCTACGGCGAATAGAGAACCTGATTTACGAGATCCATAAGCTACATCGCTATGGAAACAAGGAAAACTCAAATCAACAACTATTTAGGGTATTTACTTACCTAGAATCGCGGTGAAATCGCCGGGAAAGTGGTAGAGGTGTGTTGCTTAAGCACGTGCAACACGTAGCACAAGTGGCAGGAAGAACTCCCCCACTCTCTCACAATCTCTCACTTTTTTTTCTCTCTCCTAAGCTAGGGCTTCTCTCAAATTCGGATGGGAGAGAGGAGTGAGGGTTTCAACCCCTTTTATAGCCTACAACATGCCCAAAATAGGCTTGGGAACAATGTTTACTTGGTGCCTAACCAAATCGGGACCATTTCGGTCCAAAAGGGCATTTCTGAAGGTCCCCAGGCCAAATGCGGTCGGACTTAAGCTCATGCATACTGGATCTAGCACACATCCAGTTTTCAGACCGGTTGGATTCCCAGATCGCACGTGGCGGCCCAGTTTCAGTTTAACGGTCATCGCACCAAGATCAGGCCTATAAGTCTCGTGATATATAATAGATATTTTTCCTGATCCAAGGGTGTAATTTGGCTGTATTCTGACGGTCAGAACACTCAATACTGATGCGTCAAATTGTGTGCCAGTTTTGAATTTCAAATTCCAATTCTAACCCTATTCTCACTCTCTTCGGTCCGGGCTCAATGAAATAGCCTGTGATTATCGATTTGACTTGATTTTTGGAATGAGTGTCAAGTCCAGCTAGACGGTTCTAACGGTCTAAGATAGGAGGTATCGGACTTTCGACGTGCGGTCTAGATCCAATACAAAGATTCAAAGTGGTCCAGAGAACAAACCTACTTAGAGTTTGGTCCGAGGTTTTAGTGCATTATAGCACCATTGGTTCCACTCGCTTTGGGCCTTGTAGAACGTATTTAAAGTGATCAGGGACCGTTTCCCAGCTATTCTAACGTTGCACTAGCTAACTTATGCTTAGTTTCTAAAGAAATTTATCCTAAGTGGTTTCTTTGACTATGGAATTGGGTTCTGAATGATTTTTCAGGTGTTTTAATTGACCCACTGCCTAAGGACGTCAAATCCCAGATTGGCCAAAATCCGGGGTGTTACATACACCCCATCCATGGTGGGACCCTTACAAGAGGTAAGGATGTCACACATGATAAGGTAACGGCTCTTTGTAGGCTATTCGTGACACACGTGTGCACATGCATTCGTTCGTACATGGTGAGATATGCGGACTAATGCATGTAGGAGGGAAAAAAAAGGGAATGATCACAACATGCATTGGAACGTACGGTAAAGTACCATGAATTGCAGCTTTGTGAGACCCACACTACGGTATTTGTGTAATCCAAACCGTGCATCTAGTGAGTGTTAGTTATTGAAGTACTTATACAGAACGGAGGATAGAAGAAAATGATAACGAAATGATCAGATTTATTGGGTTCAAGGCTTGACTTAAATAGTCAATTTCTCAAGACAGATTTGCTGCCCTTTTTTCTGAAATTTCCAGCAAGTGCAAATGAAGGAAATCTATAAATTGTCTTCAAGATACAATGAACTCTCAATCTGATTTTCAACATGAAAATTTACACATTTAAGTGTTGAACAGATCTCTAGTTTTGACACCGATATGCCGTAAGACATTTAGAAAAAATTCAGCAAGAGATCAGATCGAAAGTAATTGCACAGAAGATGATATAATTTTAAGAATAAGAGTTTATACATCTGGATTATAGTATCCAGGATTTATATCAATTGAAGGGTTATGGATTTCTTCCTGAAGAGGTGCTATGGAGCCTCTTCAAGAAATCCACACCCATTCACAACAAATAATTGTCTTCCATGAAAGGACATGACTTTCAGTCACATACTTGACTTGTTTGTCCCTTTGAACTTAGCCTATATTTCAAAACATAGGTAGGGTTACCATCAAGAGTGAAAGTTACATCTTTATGGATCTTAGTCACATTCCTTTAGTGGTTCTTCTTATCTGATCTCTTGATAAACCTTTTGTCAAGGGATCTGCTAAGTTCAAGATGAATTTAACATATTCCACTGTGATTATTCCATCTCTGAGTAATCCTTTAACAAAGTTATGCCTTAGACCTACATTTATAGACTTATCATTATAAGTCTTACTCATTGCACGATAAAGAGTAGCCTGACTATCACAAAAGATAGATATGGCAGGAGTAGGTTTTGGTCAATACGAGATTTCCAACAGTAGGTATCTTAGCCATTCACCTTCTTTACAAGCAGCACCAAGTGCAATAAACTCACTTTCCATTGTAGAGTGAGATATGTACGTTTGTTTCTTAGATGCCCATGATATTTCTCCTCCTCTAAGATTGAATATCCAGCTACTTGTAGATTTAGATTCTATGTTATCTACATTCCAGCTTGCATCGTTGTACCCTTCAAGTACAGTGGGATATGATTTATAATGCAATCTGTAGTCTATGGTTCCTCGTAGATACTTTAAAACTCTCGAAATCGCATTCAAGTGTACTTGTCCTGGATTACTGGTATACCCACTTAGCATTCCTACTGTGAATGTTATATCGGGTCTAGTGCAATCCATTGCATAATAACACTTGTATATTCTTGTTGTGCTTTACATCTACCAGTATTTTTAACCAATTTAATACTTGGATCAAATGGGGTTGAAACCGGTTTACTATCATAATGATTAAACTTCTTTAACATTTTCTCTAAGTAATGAGATTATGTTAAGGCTATTCCATCATTAAGATTATAAATCTTAATACGTAATATTATATCGGCTTTGCCCATATCCTTCATGTCAAAGTTGGTACTTAAAAACTTTTTAGTTTCTTTCACACAGTCCTCATTTGATCTAAATATTAGCATATCATCTACATATAGGCAGATAATGATTTAACCTTTAATATATATACACTTATTTGTTTGGTTTACTCTAAAACCATTAGATTGTACTACTTGATCAAACTTCTCATGCCATTGTTTAGGAGCTTGCTTGAGCCCATGGAGAGATTTGACCAGTTTACACACTTTTTTCTCTTGCCCGGGTTGAACAAACCCTTCAGGCTGTTCCATATAGACTTCTTCATCTAGATCACCATTTAAGAATGTTGTTTTGACATCCATTTGATGAATTACTAAGTGATGAATTGCTGCAAGAGCAATTAAAGTCCTAATGGTAGATATTCGAGCAACAGGAGCATATGTATCGAAAAAATCAATACCTTCCTTTTGTCTAAATCTTTTGGCTACCAATCGAGCTTTAAACTTATTTATGATTCGATCAGGATTGAACTTTCTTTTAAAAATTCACTTACATCCTATAGGCTTTGAACCTAGTGGAAGATCGACCAAACACCATGTGTTATTGGAGACTATGGAATCCATTTCATCGTCGATGACTTCCCTCCAAAACTGTACATCAAGAGATGAGAGAGCTTCACTAAGTGTTGATGGATCACTTTCAATACTTAGTGGTAGAGTAATCTCCTTTCTTATTTTATTTTTATCCTCTTCTATAAGGAACATATAGAAATCTGGTCCAAAAGATGTTTCTTTTCTTGTCCTTTTCGATCTCCTTAGTTCATTTCCTTCTGGATGAGTGTTAGATTTATCATGAAAGTTGTTAGGCTCTTCGTTCATTGGTTCTATTATATTTTCATCAACCTGCCTCTTCGTATGATTATTCGTATAGTCTTTGTATACTATATTTTCAAAAAATATTGTATCCCTAGACTCTATAATAATGTTTTTGTCAGCAAAAGAAGTTTGTTCTAGAACCAATAATCTATATACGAGACTATGATTCCTATAACCCACAAGAGCACACCTGATTCCTCTAGGACCTAACTTTACTCTCATAGAATCAATAATCCTGACTTCTGCTATACTTCCCCATACTTTGAAGTAATAAAGATATGGTTTCTTCTTTTTCCATAATTCATATGAGGAGGTATCTAATTTTTTGTGTGAGATAGCATTTAGAATACGGTTTGCTGTTAACAATGCTCCCCCCCCACAAATTCAAAGGTAATCAAGAATTTAATATCATACAGTTGATCATCTCAACTAATGTCCTATTTTTGCATTCTGCTAGGCCATTTTGCTGAGGGGTGTAAGGTACTGTAAATTCATACATTATACCATTTGATTTACAAAAGTCGTTGAATTCATTAGAAGAGTAATCACCCCCTCTATCACTTCTGAAAGCTTTAATTTTTACATTCAACTGATTTTTCACTTCGGCTTTATAAAGCTTAAACTTTCCAAAGGCTTCATCTTTAGATTTTATCAAGTATACATAGGAAAATCTAGTGAAGTCATTGATAAATGTGATAAAATACATTTTTTCTCCACAAGTTAAGGTATTATTTAAATCACAGATATCAGAATGAATTAACTCTAAGGGTTGTGATTTTCTCATGTCAGTCTCAAATGGTTTTCTGGTTATTTTAGAATGGACACACACATCACATTTCCCTTCTTGTTAAATTTCATGATTTGGTATAAGGCCTATGATCATCATTCTTTTCATTAAATGATAGTTAATATGACCTAGTCTAGCATGCCATAAAGATACAGAATCCACTATATAAACGGAAACATCATTATTATTATTAATATTCAGTTTAATCATACCATTACATGAATATCCTTTGCCTACAAACATACCATTCTTGATGATAACCAACTTATCAGACTCAATCACTATTTTGAATCCTCTCTTATTGAGAAGATCGCCTGACACTAGATTTTTAGACATGTTAAGTACATGCAATACATTTGTTAGTGTCAGTCTTTTGCCTGATGTAAACTGAAGCTCTACTGTTCCTTTTCCAACAATGTTCGCACGAACGTTATTACTCATCTTCACTTCTTGTCCAGTTGTTATACCTTCATAGGTCTTGAAAATGTTTCGGTCCTTCGATATATGAATGGTTGCACCAGTATCTACCTACCATCCATCATTGGATATTACTGTGTTAGCTTCAGTAACCATTGCTACAAGTTGGTCTTCTGTCATGTTAGCCTGAGCTTTCAGTTATTTCTTCCTGTGTCGACATTCCTTTATGTAGTGTCTAGGCTTGCAGAAGTGACAATTGCCCTTTTTCTTTCCTTTTTTCTTAAACTCTGTATCTTTCTTTGGGGGAATAGATTTAGAGTTTTGAGATTTTGGCTTGTCATCTTCTACTATACTTGCTTTGGAATGATTTTTCGAAGCACTTTCTTTCTTGTCTTGGTTTCTGAACTCTTCTTCTATACAAAGATGTCTTTGAAGCCCTTCAAAAGTGTACTTCCTTTCATCATGTTTCAATTTTTTTTTATAATCAAACCATGATGAGGGTAATCTTGTAATTACTACACCGACCAGGAATTCTTCAGGAAGATCTCTCCCACCAATCTTCAATTCATCAACCAAGTTCTTTAGTTCAGTTACTTGGGAGAGAATTGACTGATCATTTTTAAACTTAAAGTGGACATAATTGTCGATCAAAAATTTCTGAGTACTGATATCTTTAGTTTTATATTTTTGATCCAATTTTGTCCACAGATCTTTAGCAGATGATATTTTACGGTACAAATTATAGATTTAATTAGAGAGGGCGTTTAGGATATGACCTTTGCATAGAAAATCATCCTCCTTCATTTTCTTTCGTTCTTCCTTCACTTGATCTGAGTCGTCTTTCTTTGACTTGGGTAGAGAAGACAGGTCATCTTCTAGAATGTAAGATAACTTGAAAGTAGTCAGAAAGAAAAATATTTTTTGCTGTCATCTTGAGAAGAATTAACCATCGAAACGATCCAGTCGTACAAAATCTTAGTTCTTAACTTGAATGAAATGAATTGCCTCCATTGTAAAAAGATAATAAAACTCTGCCTTGAATGTTAGTAATTAAAATACTTATACAAAGGAGGATAGAAGAAAATGATAACGAAACGATCAGATTTATTGGGTTCAAGGCCTGACTTGAATAGTCAATTTCTCAAGACAGATTTGCTGCCTTTTTTTCTGGAATTTCCAGCAAGTGCAAATGAAGGAAATCTGCAAATTGTCTTCAGGATACAATGAATTTTCAATCCGATTTTCAACACAAAAATTTACACATTTAAGTGTTGAACAGATCTCTAGTTTTGACACCGATATGCCGTAAGACGTTCAAAAAAAATTCAGCAAGAGATCAAATCGAGAGTAATTGCACAGAAGATGATATAATTTTAAGGATAAGAGTTTATACATATGGATTATAATATCCAGGATTTATATGAATTGAAAGGTTATGGATTTCTTCCTAAAGAGGTGTTATGGAGCCTATTCAAGAAACTCACACCCATTCACAGCAAATAATTGCCTTCCATGAAAGGACATGACTTTTTTGTCCTGTGGTAGTTATTTCTTTACCCATTCAGACAGAAGCAGTTATCCAACAGGAAAAACTGTATCCACATAAGCGACACATGGCATAGGTGCCACATGTCACAATTACTCTTAATCAACAAAAGGTAATAAATCATCAGGATAAACCCTAGTCTAATTCCAGTAGTACCATGACCCAAAAAATTTAAACCATATGCCAAACGAATGTGCGAAGTGCTAAGTGCGCCTAATAAAGCGCTAAAAAGCGCCCAAGCAGCCCTACAGCCTATGCCACGCGCGCACGTGCGAAGCACCGTCTTCGAGAAAATTTGAACCCTGGTTGCATAAGCAAAAACTCCCTCTCTTACTGACTGATTATATATGCTATTTATGAAAAGTTTAAATAATTAATATATTTATTTACTTTTTAAAAATACCTTTTATTTTTAAAAATTATTTTTTATTTTAAAAAACACATCAGTGAGCCTCCCCATGCTCACTGTACATCTTTATAATTATCCCTACAAAAAAACGTTGGTGGGACAGAACACTAGGAGCAATGTACAATCCCTCCTAAAAGATGTACAGTCCACTTTTGTTACCCCAGCTTGGGTTTCGGTGCCCCCTCATCCTAATCGTAGTGGCGCGCACGGGCGCGGCTTCAGTGGATTCCTGAATGTAGAGCCCACCTTGATGCATCTGGCTTAAATCCACGCCGTCCATCCATTTTGACATCTCATTTTATGGAATTCTCCAAAATATAAATTAGATTCAACTATCAGGTGGACCACATACAAGAGGTCGGCCCCACCGTCAAGGATCCACCGAAGAGCACCCGGCCCGCACCTGCTGACGGAAACGGATTGGCTACTCACCCTGACACTAGCCAATGGCTGATGGTCGGTGCCATCTGGGCACCACCATGATGTGTATGTTTCATCCATGCTATCTATATATATTTTAGAGATCATTTACGGCATGAGTCCAAAAACGAGGTATATCCATATCTCAAGTGGACCACGTTATAGGAAACAATTTTGAATGAGGGTCGACCATTAAAAACATTTTAGGGGCTATAAAAGTTTTCGATCAAGCTGATATTTGTTTTTTTATCTTCATCTGTACCTGTATGACCTAATCAACAGATTGGATGTCAAATAAACACTATAGTGGGCCTTAGGAGGATTTTAATGGTGGATATCCAATCACTACTGTTTTCATGTGGCGTGGTCCACCTGATATTTACATCCCTCTAATTTTTGGGATGAGTCACAAAATGATCCGTAAAAATGGATGAACGGAATGGATGAAACACATACATCATGGTGGGGCCCACAGTGCACCGATCACCAGCCACGGAGCTGGTGGCAGGGGGAATAACCAATCGGTTTCCCCTGCTGACTGGGTTGGATGGCATAGACACAGTACGGTGGCCCATGCTGCATCCAGAAGTTTCTACGGTGGCCCTCTCCCTCCGTGTCCCGAACTGTTCCCTTTCGTGTGGTCCATCCGTTCATCAATGTGTCTGAGCTTTTGTACGTAGGCATGGCACTAGGGTTCATTTGCATGGCACTCCTACATCAAAGTGGGCCCCAAATGCCCGAAAACATGATGATTACCGTTGGTTGGAACACATGTGATCACTCCCCTAATGAATGGCCCACTTGATAGCTGTACCGGCTTGATTTTGCTAGGGAAAGTTGATGATGGGCCCACCTAATGAATGGCCCAGGATCTAGGACATGCATGCCACGTTAGCAAATGGGTAGCAGATCACCTCTTTAGTTCTCTTCTCATGCGCAGGATTGCATTTAGTGTCTTTAGCATCACATCACCTATCTTGGCCGTCTGTTCTTTTAAGTCGAACCCTTAAAAGATGATCCAGACCATTCATTCAGTGTCATACAAAAATAGATGGACAAGAAAATCAGTAGAAGATAGGTTCAGTGACGGATGTTTAGAGCCATCTAGTTGCAATGAATTTTATATACTACAAGCAGAGAAGACTGCACTGGACCTAATGGACGGTTCAGATAGGCGATGTGAATCCTAACAAGTCCAAATACAACTACATGCTGGGGAATGTTTTCATACACTTGGCCAACTCCATCATTTCTCAAATTTAATCACACCTGTCGTCATCAAAACCGATGGTTTTGGCTGCCTAACCTGACATTCCGATAACCGTTTTACCCTTAAAATTTTTTATGAAAAGGTACCAGAATACGGAAGCGGATTGCGTCCAGCACCCGACATGCTGGACCCGGTCTGGGCACGGGCTCTGCGGGGTCCACCATGATGTATTGGTTTTAACCACTCCGTACATCCGTTTTTTCAGATCATGCCCAAAGTGAGGCAGATCAAAGGCTGAAGTAAACCACACCATAGGAAACAGCGGTGATAATGACAACTAACACTCGTGCAACCTTCCTATGGCCCACCGTGGTGTTTGTATGCCATCCAACCTGTCATAAGGTCTGGATGGAGAGAAAACACAAATATGAGCTTTATCCAAAACTTTTGTAGCCTAAGAAGTTTTTAATGACATTCCCATCATGTGATTCATTTGAGTACATAGCATTGGGTTGCACATGGCTTAGCCCCGTGGGACCCAACGCTATGTATGAGCCCACATCAACATTATTCATCTGAACCGTTCATTATGTCCATCCTACTCTTATATACTCATCTGAACTGTTCATTATGTCCGTCCTACTCTTATACACGATAATGTTGAACGGATGCTTTAGATCTTATAGAGAATGCATGCAAAAAAGAATACGCAATACGCGTCAAAAAAGATTGTCCCATCACAGATGTATAGGACCATCCAATTGATACAATCTTTAGACTAAGAAAGGGACGGGGATGACGTCCTACCCCTGCCTAAGGAGGGCTCTGTGGGGCCCACTGTGATATAAGTGTTTTATCCACGCTATTCATTGATTTTGTCAGATTATTTTAAGAAATCATACTAAAAATGAAGCACGTCCACAGCTCCAGTGGACCACATCAAAGAAAGCTGTAGTGATAATGACACCACCCTCGAAACCTTTCTAAGAGTCATCGTGGTGTTTTTTAACATCCAACTTATTCATAAGGTCGTGTAGACGTAGATGCAGTGAAAACACAAATATCAGATCAATCCCAAACTTCTCTCAAGAAATTTTTAATGGTGTACGTTCAACCCCCACTTTGGGGTCCGCCTAAGACCTTTACATATCTAAAAATAAAATGATATGAAAACATTGATGAAAGGGGTTGATAAAATAATTACATCAAGTTGGGCTCTACAGAGCCCTGCCCGGACATATTACTCGCAGGCAAGGGTAAGAAAGGGTGGACTAGACCTAACGGACGGTTCAAACAGCGGATGTACATGCCAACGGGTGTAAATGCAACTATAAGTTTACGCATTGAGCCTAATGGATCATTTTCGTACAAAGCTTTCACCAGCCGGTGCTAGTGATAGGTGCTGTGTGGACCCACTATGATGTATGTCTTATCCACGCCGTCCATCCATTTTGAAAGGTAATGTTAGGGTTTGATGTAAAAAATTTAAAATAAATCTGTATCTCAGGTGAAACACATCATGGGAAAACAATACTAATTAAATGTCCACCATTAAAAACCTCCTAAGGCCCAGTGTAATGTTTATTTGTCATCTAACCTCTTGATTAGGTCATACAGAATTGGATGAAGGGAAAAAAATATATCAGCTAGATCCAAAGCTTTTGTGGCCCCCAAGAAGTTTTTAATGGTGGCCGTTCAATCAATACTGTGCGGTCCACTTGAGATTTGGATCAACCTCATTTTTGGGCTCATACCATAAAATCACCTGTAAGAATGAGTGGACGGCATGGATGAAACACATACATCATGGTGAGGCCCACAGAGTACAAAGCACTACCCAATGGCTAGTGACAGGTTCAGTGGCCAATCCTTTCCAGGTAGGAAGCAATCCGCTGGGGCCGGGCGCGAATCGCCTGTACCCTTAAAAAGTTTGTGGAAGCTACGTGAGACCCACTGTACTGTCCACGAGAAATCCACTCCGTCCATCCGTTTGGTAACCTAACAACGTACCAGCAAAGAAAAAATAGGCAGACTCGAGTGGATAACGACACAGGAAACAGCGGAGATTGAACCCTTACCATTGAAACCGTCATGTGTCAGCGAAAGTTTCCGATCAGGATAATATTTGTTTTTTGGGTACATCCCAGTAAAAATAAAATTATGAACGATTTGGATGGAACATAAACGTGGATTCCAGAAAGGTTTCAACAGTGGCCGTTTGCATTATCACTGTTTCCTGTCGTGTAGCTCACGTTGGATCTACCTAAGTTTGGGTTCCTTTCCTAGTTCTATCTTTCGAAACTGATGGACGGAGTGGATGGTTAAAAGGACATGTTGGTGGACCCCACGTAACTTTCGGCTACAGTAACGTTGCGGGTGCACAAGGCAAGTCGCATCCCGAGTAGCTCCGAATCATTCTCAGACTAAAATACAAAAGCACAGATTGGGCGACGGCGTAAATAACTGTAAAAACAGGGGTAAGTCTCATAAGTTAAACGCAGATGGAAATAGTTGGAATGCAACTGTACTCGCACGAGTGGGATATACACAAAGAATTCGCGAGTTTGTCCCTGTTAAATTAGCACACGTGTCTAAAATCAGATCCACTAATCTGCTACCAAGTAAAATGTTAAAATACCAATCATCTGCCTTGAGTACAGATCGTTTATCACTTTTAATAGCCGTCCATATCTCTGGTGAAATTTTTCTTCCTGAAGAGTGGAACAGTATTATAATTAATAGAAGGATCTCCAAGGATTCACCTTATGAGATGAGTGTCCAGAATATTTCACACGAAGCCCCGGATGTAATGCAAGCGAATTGCATACTGCCCGGAATCGGTTCAGGTAGGGCCTGTGTGGGGCCCTCCGTGATATGTGGGTTTATAGATGCCGTTGATCCATTTTTACGTATCTGCTTGATCTACGATTAAAACAAATTAGAACATCCAAGGCTCAAGTGGATCACACAACAGTGATTGAAGTCTTATCATTAAAAACTTGTAGAGGGCAACAAAAGTGTTGGATCAAGCTAAAATTTATGTTTTCTCTTAACCCATCCCTACGTGACCTTATGAACAGGTTGGATCGGAAATACAAATCACAGTGCGCCGTAGGAAGGTTTCAACGGTGGGTATCACCATCACCGCTGCTTCCTATGATGTGGTGAATTTGAACTTGGATTTGCGAGTGACACCCAAAAATAATCAGAAAAAAATGAATGAACGGCATGATAAAAACCGTACATCACGTTGGCCCATAGAACCCTACCTGGACCGATTTCCGTGCAGGACGCAATCCGCTGACATATACGCGCTGGAAATGGTGGGGCTTACCGTGATGTTTGTGAGGAATCCACTCCTTTCGTACGTTTGGCGAGCTTGTTTTAGGTTACTAGACTAAAAATGAGCAGGATCCAAAATCACAGTGAGCCTACTAAAGGAAAAAGGTGATCAGGGAAATTCTTACCGTTAAAACCTCTCTGAGTTTTACAGTGATGTTTACATGCCATGCATACCGTTTATAACGTCATTACTACTTTGATGAAATCAAAACACAAGTATTAGCATGATTCAGAACTTTTGCAGCCTCACAAGCATTTCAACGGTGGACGTTCAATTCTCACGTTTTCAGCCCACTTAAGTCGTGGATCCTACTCACTTTTGGATTTTAGATCCTAAAATGATTTCACGAAGAGGATGGACAGAGTGGATTACTCACAAACATCAAGGTGGGCCAAAGTCGGTTTCCAGCGCAGGAATCCTTTCGCAGGAAATCCGCGTCCGACACATACAAGGTCATGCGAGCGTGTACACTTGCATCCTCCAGGTACGCCATAAAATGGCAGCCAGGCACGCGCCAGAGCTGTAAAAATCCATGTGAGGGGAGAAAACTGCTTCTCTACCTCTCCCGAGTTTTCTTCCTAACCCTAGGTTTCAATCTCCTCTCTTTGGAATTTTTCAATATCTCTTCAAGCAATGGAGAGTATTTCAGCAACGGAGAAGCAGAGCATGGTCTCTTCCTTCCTTGAAATCGCCGTAGGACAATCGGCCGAGACTGCCTTGCAGTTCTTGCAGGTTAGATCCCGCCGTTTCTTCTGCATTCTTCAATGCTTGTCTGTTTTCGACAGATTTGAATAGAATCTCTATTGAATTTTCAGCCCGAATGACGCATATTGAAAGATCGTACCTTTTGATCGGTGGCTATTCTTTCATTCAATGCTGATCTTTGTCTGTAATATTTTCATCTGCTGCCAGTTGTGGGTCATTATTCAGACAGTTGAGATTTTATACAGTTGATAGTCTTCTCTGGGACCCAATCAGTGAATATTCCAGATCAATGAGCACTGTGACATGTGTCAATTTTATTTTGTGGGAGCTCACAAGGAGTAATTTAGCTCTGGTGAGTGGTGCATTGGATGTATAATCTATTGAAATACACGTATTCCTTTGTAGTCGAGATTTTAACTCAATGTAATTGATCTGAATTTCGCCCAATCTAATAATTTCTATAGAATTAGAAATATTTTTATCTCAATCGCAACTACAAGTTTTGGGTAGTGGTGGTATTCTTCAGAAGTTTTCATTCTCTTTGTGCATGCTTGTTTTCAGTCTATATCCAGTGCTCCTTTAGTTGAATAGTTAATTTAATAAGATAAATCTAATTCCACATGACATGATAATTTCTGCAGAATTTAGTTTTCAATAGAAGGAAGGGCACCTACAACTATTTTCATGTGAAATTCACATGCAAACCCGTCTATATCTGTTGCCTTTGCAATTGAATATCTAATTTGACAAGATCAATCTTGATTTTGCCTGATATTGTACTTTTGTGGAAATTTGATCTTTCCCAACTGTCCATTGAGGCGATGGATCGGAGTCACCAGCATACGGGGCTTGCCTTGCTACAACTTTGGCTAAGTCATTGGCCACAGAATTAGCATCTCAAGGAACTAAATTAAAGATGAGAATAGTTCTAAAATCCTTTTAATCTTTATAACCCTGATAAACCTCTTCCATTGCATGGCCTTGATTCCGTATGCACAATAATTCGTTTCAGGCCGCATTCAAATAATGACCTGACTCACCAAGTAAAGCTGCACTCCGATTTGTGACACATCCAACTCAACCTGAATGGGTTTCCCCATCTTGATTGGACCCGAAAAGACAAGCTCGTATCTGCCCTTATGATATCTGAGAATTCCTCCCATTCCTGAACAATCTGGGTTACCCATAGAACTTCTGTCCACCTTAAGCTTCCCACCATCTCAAAGTGGGGGTCCATTTGACCAGATTTTTTGGTGTCTTCGTATAGTTTCTTTAACACTTTAATTTAGCTTTTATATCTTTTGTGGATGCATCTTTAGAAACATTGGTTATACTACTTCAGGTTGTGAGGGTGATTTAATTGATTATGAAGAATTATAAAAAATTCTTTAGTTGCATTCTTTTTCAAAATTCTCTTCAGAATCACATGAAGGAGGATGCTCCAAAGAGTTCTACCTCTCCTTTTGAAAAAGGCCTCCACTTGGAAAAACATGCCACACCTCAAAGAGGTTAAAGAAGCAACGGCACACACACACACATGTACGTATGCTGCCTCAAAGTGAAAGAATAGGTGGTGCCTGTTTCCATACTCGGGAAGGGTAACTTCCTTTCTTGGAGATTGTCAAGCGTTTGAATTATGTTTGCCATGGTTGACCAACCAAACAAATTCACTCTAGGGGTACTGTTGAAACTCAAACATCGATATATTTGGGCGTACGGTGATGCTTTGAACAAATATGCTTGAAGAACTGTTTCCTCGGGAATTCCCATTTCGCGTGGGGACCCATATACACCTATTGTTCTTATTAGCCACCCATAACTAGTTGTGTCACATGCCAACATATCTTGTGCGTAGGACATTTGAATCATGCATAAGGTGTACCCGACCATAAAGATCATTTGCTGCAAAAATTGATGTAGCATGTGGCACAAATGCATTCTTAGCACGACTGGACTAAAAGAAGCCCAAATGAAAGCGGAAGTTGTCCGTCAGAAGTACCGGACCTTGTCATACGTAAGGCATGATGTATGTAACTGCGTCCCAGGCGTGTCTGGTTCAAAGATATTCATTCAAGATATGAAGAAATTTCTTTTTGAATTGTTGACCATAAAATGGCCGTAGCTTTTGATCCGGGCATTGTCACAAATACACTACCTATCGATCTTTATGTAACGGTTGTTCAGGGGTCAAATGACCTGCATAGCAGATCGGGTACGTCCGTTTTTCGAGAAACCCTTGTCTTGAAGGTCAAAATAGGGATTTTTAGAGTTGCTTGTAATAATGCCCGGAATACTTTGGTAAGGTTTATTTAATGCTTCTACATTTGGCAAACTAAGTCTATTGGGATTTATTTATTTATTTATTTATTTTTTTGCTATTTTAGATAATTTCAAATTAGGGTTTGGGTTTTCTTTATTAGTGGTGTAATCGAGAAATCATACACATTATTCAATAAAATTTATCCGAGTTTTCTCCAATTTTCTTGTGGACTCAAGAACTACCTTTGTGGATTCAAGGTTTTGATTGGTTGGAGAAGATGATGATCTTCTTCTCCTTTGTTACACACTTTTCCCCATGTCAAAAATCAAGCCAGCTTGCTCATCAAGGGAGTGACCCTCTATTTAGAAAAAGAAAAAAAGACATCTAGATCAAAATTCTAACTTACTTGATGGTCTGATTCAATGTATGATTGTAGCCTGCCAGATTAGTGGACCTGCTAGATTTATGTGCTGGTGGGGCCACTTTATGCATGACTCAAATGTCCTACATTGGTGATGTGTTGGCAAGTGAGCTGGGCTGCATGTGAAGTTCTGATGCAACAAGAGTTCTTGATCTAGATCTGGTTCTTGTTTGCAACAAAAAGTGAATCCCAGTCCCTCCAAAACACCATGCGCTCATGCAGAAAATAGAAAGCAGGTTTGCATCTCTATCTTACATACCAGACCTAGGTATTGTGGGTTGTAAACCACTAGAGAATGAGGGAGAAATTGAAGATTGTATTGTGGGTTGAACCAATAGTCCACTCTGTACACTAGTATTCACCCCTCTGTGAGGGGGTACGGAACATTGGTAGTTTTTTGTGGGTTTTTAGGAAACTGCCCCTTTTTAGTTGCAGATCTTGCAAAAATAAAAGCTAATTCTCCAACAAAACAGGCGATTCTCATATAAATTGTATTATGTATTGTTATTTGTATAATGTATTTATATTTATGCTTTATATGTCTATTTGGATTATGCTAAAATATGGAAATCGAAGTGTAGGGCTTCCTGGAGAGAAAAGCTCGAGTGCAGCGCTTCACAAGGCAAGCGAGCTCCAGCGAGCAGTAGCAGATACAGTGTTTAAGCTTCTGTTGTGTTGATCAGTCATCAGTGTCCCACTGTCCGTAGTCTTTGCTGGTCCCTATTTGTAACTGGAAGCTCGGGTAAAGATCAGGCCTTTCCCTGGTGTGCCTAACAAACTGCTTAACAAGTGTCCCCCTGCTTTGTTTGTTTTTTGGTACAACCGCGCCATACCTGTTTTTCCTATGCACTCTCTCAATGGGTCCCGTGGTCTTTTTCTGAAATAACCTTGGGAAGATGAGAATTTTTCTTATATCATGTCTCTTTATTAACTATATGGGCCATGTTGTGTAATCCATGAAATCCTTGGAGTTACTCTGCCACCCGGTAAGAGGCCTAAATGCTTTATTAAAAAGCAGAAGATGGGTTGCCTCTCATCATTTGGGTCTATGCAGAAGGAAGAATATCTTTTGAAAGTGTACTCATTAACAAAAACATTGTGCTCAATATAGGAGTTGGTGAGTTTGCTCTTAATGTTGGGAGCTTCCTTCTTTGGAGGAATGATGGCAAAGTCTATTAAAGGGAAGTTCTTTCGCTATCTGGTGCAAGGTAGTAGCTTCCATAATTTGGCTCAATGTCTAGAACTAATGCAGTTCCCCCATTGGCTCTTTTCCTTGTTGCTCCTGGATTGGCGGGTGGTGTTATTCGGACTGTAGTACTCCCAACTTGTCCTAGTTGTGTTAGCAATAACTTGTCTACTAAGAGCTCTTCATCCTCTTTTAGAAGTTCCAAATGCATTCGCAAAGAAAAGTTCCAGATCTATGCTTCTTTTGTCATCCATTGCTTTTCTAGTTGCATGCTTAATTTAGATAAGGTCAATCGTAATTTTTCTGGACATAATGCTCCTCTATAAATTTAGTTTTCTATTCAGGAATAATCACCTAGAAATATTTACATGTGAATATCACATGCCAACCTATCATGTGCATAGGATATCTAAGCCGGCATTAGGTGGGCCTGACATGAAGATCACATTATGCAAAAATCAGGCCAGTCCATCACAATTCAGACTTGGCAATGGTCTGATTCAATGTACATATGTAACCGACTTGATGAGTGGGCTGGCCAGGTTTGTGCGCAAGGTGCTCTGTATGGTAGGGTCCACTGGATGTCTTACATAGGTGATGCATTCACATGTGAGCTGGGTTGCATGTGAAGTTCATATGCAACTTGTTGTATGGATAATTTTTTTATTTTTTTATTTTTTTTTGAGAAACAAATTGCGTTAACTTGAAATCTGGTTATTGTTTTTGCTTTGAGAGCATTGAACCAAGTAATGCTTTTAATGTCAGCTGATTTATGGAACTTTGCAAAACTTGGATTTGCAGGCGGCGAGTTGGCAGCTTGAAGAAGCTATTCAGTTGTTCTATGTGGGAAATGACGGTGATGGATTTGCGTCTCCTTCCTTCTCTATGCCACCAATTGAAGACGTTTCTCCATTGCCCACTGAAAGTCTTGGGTAAGTCAATGAGAATTAAATTGGAAGGGTCAAAGAATCTGATCATCTTCCTTGTACATCAAAAGTCAAAGTGTTAATCTGTCCCTGGTTTATGCATGGTTTACCGGTCAGTTTCTCTTCATACAGTGGCCAGGAAAAAGATCTTGGAGATGAGCACTTGGTACAAGACGTTGGTAACGAAGAAGTACGCCCACCTCTACCTGTGAAAAGAGAAATTCTCTATGGCGATGCCTCCCTGTATAGGTAACTTATGGTTATCAGTTGTTGCTTAGGTTAAATCTTTTGAATTTTGAGGAGATCATATTCTAGAAGTTCAATTGGCATGTATTTGACCATAGAGCATATGACAATTTAAGTTTGTTGGTTTTGTTTGTTTATTCTAGTTGTGATCTTTCTGTACTGTTCCATGTATTATTCCAAAGTTTTGATATTGGGATAGGAATTCGCATGTGGAATTGTGGATAGACTAGCAATTAATGCCAACTTTATGTTTTGCACAGGAGTTTGATTGTGCACATTGCCAGATTTTGCTGTAAATCCTGTTTGGATATTGAGAATTCCTTTTTTCTTGGAAAGAATCAAGTGGTTATCCCATTGATAACATATAGAATATTTGGTATGAAACATATCATCTTTTCTGTGGTTCAGGTTGATTATCTTACCAAAATTGCTTCTGGAAGATTGGAAACTACATTGTCTTAAGCCAATCAAATAGCACTCTAGATTGTATTTTTTGATAAGCAACAGTTTTATTGATAAGGATATGCAGAAGCTATAAATTAAGGATACTGGTTAAACTCATTGGCATCTGTCTGAATGTGATTAAAGATATTTGAATTTGATGCAACTCTTGAATGTAATCTACAATCAAAGGTTATTTCAACAGATCGAATTCTTTAATCCACCCATTGAATGGCATTTTGTGAATTGCCTTCAGTGATTAACATGCCAGAGAAAGATGAAATATAAATTCTCAATGCTTCTTTTAACATCCTTCTGCCTCATTCAAATCCGCTGCTCGTACTGGTGATATTTCTTGCTACACTCCGCCATGATAACTTTGTACTTCACCTGCTGTTCGATGTTGGTCCTCTCATTTGCTTTGAATTGTCCACTCCATGGGCTACTTCTTATATGAAGCATTGCTGAAAACCTCATCCATGGGATGATCTTAGGGCCTGTTTGGTCGTAACCTAGAATGGTATGGAATGGAATGCAGCCTGACCCGTAAGTATTTTGCAGAAGTAGAGTCATTTAGTGCACCCCACAAAATGTGGGGATGCGCAAAAATGATTGCATAACAAAATTTGCCCCAAAATCCAATGCTTAATAGGTCAGACCTGGATGCACACCCTGTTGTGGACATCCCAAACTGTTCCATGAACCATCCAATCAAATCACTTATATATATATATATATATATATATATATATATATATATATATATATATATATATAATGACGACAAGATATCCCCTCCCCTTTATAAGGCGGGACTAATCCCTGCGGATGCACGCAATCACCCACAAACCACGTGCATTGGGCAAAACACGGGGAGGGGAATCAAGCTCGCATCATTGGGTGTGCATTCTTTTGGACACATTCATTTAAAATTTGCTGCTATGCCATTGGGTCAAAAAGAATGCAATTGGTTTTATGGTTAGGACTATAGGTCTGGAATTGGGAGCACTGATTAATTTTTGAGTTGCCTGTCAAACTGATTCCTGCATCGATTGGATGAAAGATGAGGTAAAGCATGGAGCTTTTACCATGTGCTGCATTAGACAGTGCATCTTGATTTATATTGCACCGCATCTATGTTCTTTAGTGGAAAGTGTAGTTTTGGCTTGGTTGCTCATCATTCTTTTCCTGTTTCAAGTTTCAACAACTATATTCTTTCCTACTAGCATGGCAATCATTGAAACCTTCTCATGTGAAACTTGTGCCTGAGGAGTCACTGTCGATTTACTATTCTCTGTGCTTGCTGCCACACACATGCATGCACACAAGCGTACAGACACTTGTTTTGAACTGTTAAATGATTGTGTTTGTTACTCCATTTTCACATAGAAGACCTCATTTTTTTTTTTTGTCTTACTGTAGAGATCCAAGGGTCCCATCTGCCGAAGGAAATTCATTGGTTGCTTTCCGTAACTTTGGTGAAGAGTTGAAGCGTCCTGGTATTTGGGACACAGATCAAGGTTCTGCATCAACAACGGATAGTTCTCGTGATAATCTTGCATCATTGTATCGCCCTCCACTTGCCTTGATGTACCATGGACCTTTTGAAAAGGTAAAAGGAATTTTATCATGCACACTTAAGAATTGGTTTCTTGAATAATTGTAATTTCATTGGTATAAGTTGTCTCATTTGCACTTTCTAGGAGTTCCATTGGATTTATTTTAAGTTTCTAGTAGCTGTCTTTTAATAATCACCCAAAGGTCCTCTTTGTTATTGCATTTGTTGGATTACATGGAGTAGAACGGAGAAAAGAGAAAGGTAGGAGAGAAGGATGGAGAGAGTTTAGTTGTCTCTCTCTCCTTACGCATCTTATTAATAAAATGCTAATAACAAATCAACATGGTGCTCC
Source organism: Magnolia kwangsiensis (assembly GCA_037074715.1). Taxonomy (NCBI): domain Eukaryota; kingdom Viridiplantae; phylum Streptophyta; class Magnoliopsida; order Magnoliales; family Magnoliaceae; genus Magnolia; species Magnolia kwangsiensis. Next base: position 54,255,222 of record CM073575.1, on the reverse strand, counting down.
ATAGAAGCACATAAATCTGTACACTGCACCAAAAATAATAATCTTGGACTCCACACATACAGTCACACCCATACACATGATACAGACAATCTCCTACAGAATTGAAAGATGCTTTAAGCCATGTGACTTAAAAAGTGGACGTGTTTTAGCTTGATACACACTCTTTGGCTGGCAAACATGACACTCTTATGCGTTTGACAAGTCGAATGATAGATTAATGATATTTTTTTCTAGGTCTGATTGATCACAAAAAGAGAATAGTTTTTGAGAGAAGAGGGTAGTGTAAAGAATACAGTTGCATGAAGCTTAAGCGAAGCAGCAATAGATTCAGATGCGAGAGCTAGGAAATGTCATTTTAAAATGTTAACAAGTATAAACAACTAGGAAGCAGGAGTGGGAGTCCAAAGTGCAGTTCAAAGCAGGAACAGCTCCTGTTTCAAAGGATTGTGCAACTATCGTAGATAATAATCAATTCTCTCACACCCTAGCACTTAATATAAAACCCTAAGCAACATTAGAAGGTATGGTGTCATGAGAGAGAAGCAAATATAACATTACTAGATCTCCTACAGTTGGATATTTATTCACTCAGTACCTAGTGCACAATATAAAAAACATTAGTCACATAAATGCTTAGAGAGGCCATCATTGGGGCAAACGATGCAATATCTTCGGTTAGAGCCAGGCCTAGATTCCTGATAGCCTCTTCCAACCACGTCTTGCTTAAGATGATATAAAGCCAGTTGTTCCTTGTCTTATCTGTGCGGATGCTCTAGCTCCAGTAGGTGCCATCTGCTCATTTGTCTTAGAAAGTCTCTGTCGGATTGCCATACTTCTCAAAAACAGAGACTGCATAACATTTTTCAAACACACACACGTATCATATATATGGTAATTGTTATGGAAGTAATACCTAAAGATGTGGGTCCGTACTCTTGCCTCGGTGGTCGACTCACAAGAGTTTCAACACGAGGTTAGGGGTTCGAGTACTCATTGTGGTGAAAAACCACTGTGGTGTGAGTGTGTGTGTAAAAAAAAAAAAAAACTAACTAAATATGGAAAAAGATACGGAGATATTTATTATACAGGCTGTGTTGTCAACTGACTTGTGTTCCACATGGTTGTTAGAAATGTATTTGACATTGTCTGAAAACCTGGACTGGACTGGGTGGTCAGACTGGTATGGACTGGAACTGGCCACAAAAGCTGCACAGATCACTAAAAACTTTTCTTTTGGAAGTAAAGCAATGCCAATGATAAAGTCTTGACCTAGACCTCTGCTGGGAAACAAACACCATAGCTACTACATTAGACGAATATTGCTTGTTAATTCTTTTTATTTCGATTGATCTATGTATATTCCTGGACAGCTCTTACCTCTAGCAGTGTGATTGACTAATATTCTTGCTCTTACTCTCTACTATACTTGGCTCGCTTTCTCTCTTGCCCCAAGGCTTTCTTTCGAAGTAAATGTAGAAAGAAGAATAGAAGTCCTCCCGCTCCTCAGATCTTTCATTGTCGAGAGTTGAGACCCATCCAAAGCGTTAGTTCTGGCTCTAGATCAATATACAGAACCTGCCTTTTGTCTTTAGCCCCTTGCTCTAAACACATAACACTGATGAACTTTGTTCTTTGATCATCATTAACTAAATCTCACTAGAGGAACACTTGAATTTTGATCACAATTGGATTAAAGAATTCTTCTAGTTGAATGGGATTTAAAGCACTTAAATCAGAATCTAGGTTTCAGTTCCAGGTGCAAATTGTATTAATCGCAGAACCCATTTCAGATCCAGCTTGTTTATGGCTTAATACCTTAGGATTCATAACAAGATCGGTTGTGCTTTTGGTACTCCGAAGAAACAACTCTTGATTGAACCCATATTTGGCATATTTTAAATCCTTTCAGATGCAAAAATTTTCCTTCACAGTTCTGATTTTACTTACTCAACTGGCACAACGTTCTTTCAATGGGTTGACTCAACAGCCTGGCAGATCAGGTCTTATCCAGATCTGAGTCTGGATTTTGGACCCAGATTTGGGATTCTTTAAGTTGTGTTGGTGTCTTGCTCATCATGTCAGATTTGGATCAACTCTAATCGACCAAGACCCAAGCTGTTTACACTTCTAGAGCGTCAACAAATGGGGTTGACCTGATAATCTGCTGACTTGGTCCGACTTGGATCTGGGTTTGGACCCATATCTGTGTTTGATAGGTTGGATTTAGATTCAGATATTGTGGTCTAGTTCATATTTATCTATTTCACTTAACTGGGGTTGTACTCTGGCCACAATGTGGCCCATGATATTGAAATATGGTGCTAGTCTATCAATGGGCTTAATTTGTGCCATCTCATCCACCTTACACGTAGGCATGGATTGGCTATACATGCATGTTGCCTGTAAATTGATGAAACATTTCAACTATATGCATGGCGTACTTTGTATCATGGTCAACCATTCCGACCATGCATCCCACTCTAGATGGGTTATAACTGACAATTCATTACTAAAAGAGGAGGATCCTAACTATCCAATTCATAGGCTTCAAATGGACACTTGAACAAAAATATTAAGGGTCCAAATTCGGCATGTAAAAAAAACAAAGAACCTCGTAGGTTAAGTTTGTCCAATCAACCCAATTTTAGATCATGCACTATCTACAGTGGTGCCCACAAACCATGAAGCCATGCAGTGAAATTTTCTTTTAGTTTTTTTTTTTTTTTTTTTTTAGAAGAGCATAAAGCTAGGATTTCATGTCATGCATCTAACATCATCTAATTGCATCAAAGTATATCAATGAATCAGCTCATAGAACATGGTAAGCCTAAATTAAAAATTGGGTGCTAGATCTGTATTGTTCATTGGTTAGTCTCACCACGATGGAACATGGTCCAATAATCTCGCAGATTGAATGGGCCTATAGGCCATATCTGTGAACCCTTTTGTTCAACGCTGACTGTTGCAAAAATATTCTTCTCTGCAGTCCATTTGTAGATCATTGATCGGATGGTTAAAAATTGTCCAATCATTGGTTCCTAAACATGCCCATGAATGATCCACCTGATGATCAGTTCAGTTCATATACTGTTTTCGCCATGTGTCCATATTCCATGGGAGAGCACAATGAGCACCAGTGCACAATGCACTGACTAGATGGCATCATCCTTAAAAGCAAGAAACTATGCATTTTCTTATATTTCAGGCATTTCAACACTTTAATGAGTAGATTGATTGCTGATAGTTATGTTACTGACAATTACAGGCAAAGATAGAGGCTTCTCTTCATGATAAGTGGCTCCTAGTAAACTTGCAGTCAACAAAGGAGTTTAGCTCCCACATGGTAACATTTTCTGCATTTTCATCTCATTTCTCATTAATTTAGAATTTCCATTTATGGTTGAGTCTGGACTTATCTCTGGAGTTCTCACTCGTGAAGCTGAACCGAGACACGTGGGCAAATGAAGCAGTGGCACAGACGATTAAAACTAATTTCATATTCTGGCAGGTTAGTACTTGGATTTACCGTTCACTTCCCACCCCAGTTACAGCATTCCTTTCTATTGCGCCTAAAATATTTTGATGGCCTCTTCACTGAATGTTTACACATGACTTGGTTATGCACATTTCCTTTTCTGTATTGGCTTATTCAATGTGTACTGATTTTCCACTAGTTCAGCATGATCTTAGTACATTTTATATCTTTTTCATCGTTCTTGTCCTTTTAGTAATCCCTTCTAATTTAGATTTCCCTAACCGATGCACTCAAGGAGTCTCTACATCCCATCCAAACCTTGTTGTGTTGTACTTGTAAGAAATAAAAAAGTCATTAGTTTAGGTTGACGAAAATTGTCGCATCTAGGACCATACCCGAGATGCATCCATGCCACTAAAACTGGTCATTGAAGATCCATGCATTACAATGCATATCAAGCTTGGATTTGGCCATCCAAGGGACCGGATCAAAGATCTGATGGATCTAACCGGCCAGATCACATATCTGAACCATTGTCCATGCCACTCAAACTGATCATTGAAGACCCATCCATGATAATGCATATGGGGCCTGGATTTGGTCATCCAAGGGACTAGATCAAAGATCCGATGGATCTAACCAGCCAGATCACAATCTTAACCATTTGTCCATATTGTTGATCTGGACCACCTTAAGTGTCCAATTGCCTTGATCACCATCTGGACTGGATCAAGGGGGGGATAATGTATCCGGACCTGATTGAATGGTCTAAATTGGACTATAGGATCTTAGATATCCAGTTGGATGGCCAGATTGATCACACATGCTTGGACCAACTTTTATATGTAACTGGAAAATAGGGCTCAGACGAAAGAAGAAAAGATGAGTTCCTTTTCACACGGTTTGTTTTTCCCCGTTCTTTCTTGTCTCGATTACTTCTTCACTAACAACACCTAGTTTTCCAAATTGCGCAAGCCAACATCTGACCGCTTGAAACAAGACCTAGCAGTTCAATCACTCGAATGATTTCCAATCCCTCAAATGTTATCCAACAGCCTATAAACTACTGAAGATGACATCTAATGGCACAAAGACGATCACATGGCCCAAGACAAAGGCTGAATGGCGAGGATTAGCAATCAACGGTGGATTGACCAACAAGATCAGATGGTATGGACTACAAGATGCCTTTGTTAAAGATCAGTGCTGACTGCTGAGTGAGGGTGGATCAACAACAATGATGAATGATCAACCTTCCAATCTAGCAATAATGGATGATCAATGGTCAGAACTAACAATTGCTGAATATCAATGGTCAGATCTAGCAGTGATGTAGGATCAATGGTTAGTGTTAGTGGACAATCAACGGTTGGATGCACAAATGGTAAAAGACCAATGATCAGATCTGGTGATAGAGGAATATAAATGGTCATATCCACAGTTAACTGAATCGTAATTGGAGGATTCTAGTTTGAATTCGTAGTTCATAGTTTCATTCTTTTCGAAATTCCATAGTTTGCTAGGGAGTTTTTTTAAAAAATTAGAGGCGATGATTATTATTTCAAGGCTGAGGCCAAAAGAATACAAATACAAAGATGGAAGCAAAAAATAGAAAAGCTCAAATAACAAGGAAAATTGAATCCATCTTTTTGCCCTAAAAGCCATCACCCATTCCATTACATTTGCTTTAACCCTCTTGAAAACTTCCAAAGACGAGCTGCAGCTATTCCGGAAACATCTATTTGTTACGTGACAATATCTATTATTGTAAAAGTAACAGCCATTACAGGAAAAAAAAAAAAAAAAAACCTGTAACAGCCATTACGGGGGCCGATATAGGTTTTTTTTTTTTGAGAGAGTTGTCCACCATCACCATTATGTAATACCTTGATTTCAATAGATCCAAGCATGACACAAGCAATCCCAAAACCTTGAATCAACTTTCCCCAAAGTTTGCTTGGGAATGCTCATTTCGTTTGTTGTTTAATTTGCCTGAATCACAATTTGGTTCACCTACTTCAATAGACTACCGATAATGTTCTTGTTGGTGCCCAACTTCTTCACTATTCAGATGTCTTACGCATGTGCGATTATTGTTACATGACACAATTGTAAGAAAAGCAATGCTCTGTGCTAAGTTAGCATGTGGCCAGCTGTAAGTGATCAATAAATTAGGGCTAGACTCCAATGATAGTTCCCTACACTTTAATGGTGATAACTTTTTGACCTTGTAAATGTTATAGCTGTATGACAATTTAGACTGTTCAAAATGCTGACCCAATTGTTTTTTTTTTGAAAGATAACTGCAAACTTCATTAAAACAAGGTGTTGAGAAAGCGCCAAAAGAACAATAAAGGGAAAAACAAACAAAACAAAAAAAGGATAAGGAGATTACAAAAGCCCCATCCAACCCTTACTCACCGCCCACTCAAGAATAGAAATCCACACATCGCTAGCAACCCACTCCACCCCTTTACTATCATTACGGAAACATCTAGCATTCCTTTCACCCCAACTGGACCACAAAAGGGCTAGAAGGCTAAGCTTCCACACGATGTTAGTATTTTTATAGAGAGAAACTCCATGCTAAGCCATTAGGAGATCGCCCATGTCCGAAGGCATGGACCAATTCAATCGTAACTTAGTGAGGATAGAAGGCCATATATAGGTATCAAAGGGATAGTGGATGAATAGGTGGTTAATCGATTCAGCATCGAACTGGCACATGGGGCACCGGTTGTCTATCACTTTCACCCACTGATGGGTTGCAAAGATGCAAAAAGTCCAACATGGCGGAATACTCTTCAATCTCTTCATCACGAAGGTTATGCCGACACGGCGGGGTCCAAACAAACCGTTCACCACTGAACTTGTAGCACTTGTTCACCGTAATCCTACGATCCTAAGTGAGGTGAGCAATACTCGGAAATTTGATGTGAAGAGGCAAATTGCCCCTCACACATCTTCCTAATATTGAATTCTCTCCCTCAAAGTACAATAAGACGATGGTAACAATATGATTTTGTGTTTGAAATTGGATAATTCACCATCACACTTACCATCCATTTGATATCCATAAGTTGGATGGCTAGGATTGCTTGATTAGCGCAATGTTAGAGATCCACAATGTGCCTGACAACTTGGATGGCTTGGATAGCCATACATGACACATGAGGATAAGTCACCACCATTTTGAAAATGGTGGTGAACTATCATGGGAGTCCAGATGATCTAAATGGTGGTTAGAGTAAATAGTGGTGAACTCTAATGGGAGTCTAGAAACGTAGGAACAAATGATGTAAATGGTGGTTAAAGCAGTATTTCACCAACACATTTCAAGTTCTGGTGTCTCATCCAATTGTACATTTGGTATTTGTGTACAACAATCCAAACTGTCGAAGTCATGCCGTAATGTGGCTAAAGTTTATATAGGTTCATTGATATTAATTGCATAACTTTTCTTCTTAGATTGGGACCATTGATCATTTTAATCTTTTTACCACCCATGTTATAAGCCACCGATCAAATAGTTGAATTATTTGATTGTGTGATTTGAGATATTACCCTATCCACAACGGGCTGCAAGATTTCCATGGTTTGGCCTATGTACATTTGCTTGTACGATGGATGTGATGTCACATTCGCTTGTACCTTCATGTAGATTTTCTGAAGGGTTATGACCTTTTTTTTGGAGTTTAGTATTGTCTGCTTTCTCAGCAGACTTTCTATCCTCTTCCCTATTGTTTTTTTTTATTTTTTTTTATTTAAATAAAATTTTAAAATACATTTCTTGTGACTTTTCAAAAAAAAAAAAAAAAAGGAAAAAAGAAAAAAACAAATTAGACGATGGTGGTGAATTATGAGGGTAGAACTTGTAAGAGGAGTTATTTGATATTTCTACATGGTGTGATGGTCAATGTGCAAGCACTCCGAAATTATAGATGTGAAATAAGTTAGTCCAATTCAGCCTGCCAAATTGTAGAACTTGTAAGAAGAGTTATTTGATATTTCTACATGGTGTGATGCTCAGTGTGCAAGCACTCTGAAATTATAGACGTGAAATAAATTAGTCCAATTAAGCCTACCAAATTGTAGCAAATTAGGACTGAATAAAATTTATGCATTTTAACACACCATTGCTTACTTAAGTTAACATACCAGTTAACTCTTAAGGCTTCTAAGCCAATAGAGGTTCCAATTACATAAACTATAAAAGATATTCTAATTATGCAACTAGTTTATAATTGATAGTGAATTTGTGTGTATTTTGCAAGTAAAGTGCTTAGCATCAGGGTGTCCCAAAACGGCTACGTATCTGCCGTAACAACCGATACATAATGGTAACGGTGGTATTTGTTACGCGATACGGGGCCATATCGGCCGAGTCCCGTTTTGTACACGTAACGGCCGTTACTGACCCGTAACGGCTGTTACGGGCCTTAAAAAATAGGAAAAAAATAAATACTTTTCTTTCTTTCTTTCTTCTTCTTCTTCTTCTTCTCGGGGAGCTGTGGCTTGCGGCTTGCGGCTGCGGCTGCGGCAACGGTGGCCTCCTGCTGCTGTTGCTTCTTCTTCTTCTTCTTCTTCTTCTTCTTCTCTCTCTCTCTCTCTCTCTCTCTCTCTCTCTCTCTCTCTCTCTCTTCTTTCCCTCTTTTTTCTTTTCGGTTTCCCTTTTCCTTTTTTTTTAATCTTTCGGAGGTGTACTGTACGTGTCATGCTAAGACGAGTGCTGACAGTCCTCGAGCTCCGAGTTGTATGAACGGTTCAAATGAGATCAAAGTTACGTGGGCTCCACAGTGATGTATTTATTATATCTACACCGTTCATCTATTTTTAAATATCATTTTAGAGCATTAGCCAAAAAATGAATCGTATCCAAAGATCGTCTGGACCACACCAAAAATAGCAGCAAGATGATTTTCACCGTTAAAAAAATTCGTAGGCCCACTATAACGTTTATTTTCCATCCAATCTGTTCAAAATGTTAAAAAGACGTGAATGAAGAGGAAAAACAAATTTCATATTGATCCAAAAGTTCTATGATCCCAAAAAGGGTTTCAATGGTGGACATTCAATCCCCCACTGCTTTTTGCAGTGTGGTCCACTTGATAATTAGATCTGTATTATTTTTTGTGTCAAGCCTTAAGAAGAGCTCATCAAATGAATGGACGGTTTAGATATAACACATACCTCATGATCAGACCCACGGGACTTGCTTGCGTCAAATGAGTGGACTGGTACGCGTTACGCAGCACGCTAAACAATTTAATAAAATGTGTGCATGCCACATGTGCCCCACCATGCTGTATGTATTTTATCCATGCCGTCCATCCATTTTGCCACATCATTTTAGGTTATGATTCAAAAAATTAGTAAGATCCAAATCTCAGGTGGACCACAACATAGGAAACAGTGGTTATAGAATGCTCATCATTAAAAATTTCTTAGGGTCCACTGTAATATTTATTTTCCATCTAACCTGTTAATAAGGTCACACTAACGTGGATGAAGGGAAAACGCACATGTCAGCTTGATCTAAAACTTTTGTAGCCCTGATAAATTTTTAAAGATAGTCGTTTAATTATTATTGTTTCTTATGGTGCGGTCCACCTGAGCTTTGGATCTGCCTCATTTTTGGGCTCATGCCCTAAAATTATTTGGCAAAATGGATGGACGGTGTGGATATAACACATTCATCACGAGTGGGGTCCAAAAAACTTTGACACTCGTGTGCTACACTTCACAATCTCAGTCCTACCTAATTCGGGCCCTTAAAAAATTTTACACGAGACATGTATTAACTTAAAATTTATCAATTAAATTATGGATTGTAATTGCTAATTCAAAATGCCAAAATCAAATTGTTTGAATAGTTTTAATTATTAATTTGTGGATGCTTATTTTTTAAAATAGCGCCTTTTGATTTTGATTTTTTTTTTTTTTTTTTTCATGATTCACTATCCAATAAATGTCCACCAATTCACAAGTGGGATAATGCCAATAAATTGCATGAATTTGAGGCTGATTTGGGGCATGGATTGGTCCTCCAAGTCAACCCCAAATTGGCAACGTGATCTACCTGAATTTAATTTCATTTTTTAAAAGAACTATTGGGAGAAATGATATCAAATTGTTAAGTATATAAATTAGATATTTATAAAATTAAATATATGAATTTTGTAGTCAAATTCAGGTTATTTAGTTCATAAATTCATCAGACAGTCCGATACAACTTCTCACCAAAGAGTGGACCGTTACACCACCATAAACATGTTCCAATTTATAAATGAATGCATATTTGGAATGCTTAGAATATTCCAGATTTAATCCATATTTTTTTGGCAAAAAAATATTTGTGCCGTTACGCCCCCGTATCGCCATTACGCCCTCGTATCCGTATCGGTTTCGGAGGGCACCGTTACGCCAACTGATACGATACGGGACACCTTGCTTAGCATATAATCCAATTCAAACAATCATATAGTTTAACTAAATAGTCACATAAACATGAATAGAATTGTGCTCAATTAACAACAAACACAAGCATGTATAGTAGTTTGATTTCGCTACTCTACTCCCGGTAGTACACTCTCCTTGAGTTATCGATATTCATTATTGGAGGTTTTAAATCAAGTTCACCTCTAACCTTTACACCCCTACACAAGGACTTAGTGTACACTCTCACTAGAGGCTCTTGCAAGAGGCTTTAGTTGGTTTTCTATTTGCTAACCAACAACCTTAGTTTTAGTCCAATGACTTACGTTTACTCTCGCTGGAGGTTCCCACAGAGACAAATACTTACACACCCGCGTTTGGCGAATTTAACTCTACATAAGAGCTTGGGTCCTACACAAGTACCTATTTGAGTTTGAGTCACAAACTCTTACTCTTAATCCTGCACAAGGAAAGATAGTATGGACTTATACATGACACTTGTTGAATTGAGCCCCTTTGATATGTCGTGCTCGAATTGCTTCTTCAAAGCTCTCCTGTGTTTGAATCCGCTCCTCAATTGCTTCATCGATTTTTGATGTGGATGTTTGCCAGTGCTTCAACTATAAGATCAAACACCTTGTATGCGATGCTCCATTTGAGGTGATTAAGGTGATGGGAGTTGCTTAGAATCTCTTACAACTAATGAAAAGTTGAACTCCTAGGGGATTCATCGTGATGGACACTCTAGAGGTTGATAGACGCTATGATTTGCTAATGAAATCGGGGTCTAAACTCTAGCTAGGGCTTAAGATCATGATCTTCTTGTAGAGGAGCTTAAAATGCTCATTAGAGTGAAGAATCACTAAGAAGAGAGAATGGATCTCATTAGGATAGACCATAGGAGGTTTGGTAGAGCTTGGGATACACTAGGGTTTCTAAAATGCCAAAATCCATCATTTGCACAAAGATCTGAATGCCACATTTATAAAGAAAAACCCCTAATGAATCTATAATGACTAGCCTCAATTGATCGAGGGTTGTTGATCAATCGAAGTCGGCCGAAATAGTCCACTCGGTGGACCGTTTTGGCCAAGTCTCGATCGCCTGATCGATCGATCAAACTCTCTTATGAGTTGGTTGGTTTGTGCATTTTGATTTCCAGCAACTCAAGACCTCTATAACCAATCTAAGCATGATCGTTAATGGCTCTTAAAACGATGGGATGATTAAACAAGGGTTTACCTATTAGGGCACGATCATCTAGAGGTTGAAATTGTTTTGGGTCAAGGGTTAGGGTCACCAAGGCACATCATATACCTGTTCTTCACTTGATGCTCCAGTCTTCATGTGTCTTCAGTCTTCAGCTTCGAAGGGCTCAACTGACACAGTAATGCATGTGATCGACAAACATGCTGCACAAATAAGTGCACTAGCATATGTTATACAAAAGTGAAATGGATTGGACAATTGTTTGTAGTAACGGTATTATTACATGTATTGTTGGTTGGAGATATGAAAACATGTATCAATATCGCCAATATCTGAAAATGCATCACTGACTAAGGGAAACATTGGAGAGACATGGGGAAAATGGTGAAATTTCTTAATGAAACATCAAGAGATGCTAAAACACACATTTGCATATTTATGAATCAAATACTTGCAAAAAAAGACATAATAAGTTTTACTTTAATGGGGGCCTAAGCATGTAACCTGGGAAACATTATGAAAACATGGGAAAATTGGTGGAATTTCTCAATAATACTTTAGCAAATGTTAAAATGCACACATTTTAATGCGGGGGGCATTTTCACACCAAGTTCGAGCGGGGTGGCCTGTGGGATGCGGGGGCACACTCGGGGTGAGCGACTTGTGAGGTGAGTGGCTCATGTGAGGTGGAACCCATGGATTTGGGGCCCACAAGGGGGCAAAACTCATAGATTTGAGGCCCATGAGGAGGGTTCGGCCAAGGACCTAACCAATGGATTTGGGGCCTAGGCTATGAGATAAGGGACTAATTTGCCATGCTCTATCAGTTTGAGCTTTAGGGTTAATTGTCCTGCATCACATTTATATATTTAGGAATCAAATAATATAAAAAAAGATGCATACATAATAAGTTGCCGTTAAGTGGAGGCCTAAAGGCATATGCTATTGATTTAGGAAATCATTGGGGAAACATGGGAAAAATAGTGGATCTATCCATCCATTCATGCATGCATGCATATACATACATACAAACACATGCATTGATTCATTCATCCAACCATCCATGCATGCATATGTATATTCAATGACACATATATATGTACACACATGCATTATCTATCCATCCATCCATCTATGCATACGTACACACATGCATGCATGCACATCCATCCATGCATACATATACACACATACATGCATGCATTTTATCATACAATCATGCACCCATAAAAAAATTGAAATGGATTTTTTTAATAATTTTTTTTTTTTTTTTTTTTTGGTGATATCGATACATTGGCAATACCTTGGCGATGTTATCAATAATATCATTGATACATTGGCAATAAAAGCGACATCTAAAATTATCCAGTCAAAAATATTGCAATACATTGGCGATATCGATATAGCGGCGGTACTTTACGATATATCAGCGATATATCACTGATATGTAGAATATCTGATGCCACCTGTGTTATTGGTATCACCAAGCTGGTGATACTGATAATATCGGTATCAATAATATCGCTGATACTCGGAACAATGGATTGGGAAATCCTAGCTCAGATTAATGGTCGCCTATTTTTGAACTTAGAGCTTCGACTGTTTTTTGTTCCGATCAACCATTTATAAAGTCTCATCACTATACTTTTTGGTTTATGAGGCCATCTAAATTGGGACCCACAGTTCAGACAATTTAGCTTGAGTTACCCATATGCCACATATGCAAGTTTAAGTGGCCTCTGTATAAACTCTCGTTCTCTGTTGGAGTATCAAATCTTTTCTCAACTTAGAATCGGATTAGGGTTTTATTTTAGTTTTTGAATAGGGATTTCTTGTGGTAAAGCTGGTAGAACCGGGATATGATAGAGCCATCTTTACGCAGTACATGGGGAAGGGTAATGCTTCAATCAGATACACCCATCTAGTCTCTCGGACTGTGGATGTGAAATGGTTAAAAATACACATCGATCAGATGATTCTAGATTACTGTCAACCTTAGGTGTGGAAAGCGAAACTAATTGGCATATAGGAATTTTCTAATCTGTGCAATGCTTTTAATAGGCCGTCTATGATGGCTAGCAGTAGATGGATGGCTCCAGCTGATGCATCATCCTGCCACTTGTACTATAGTGAGATGGATCTGCAGTATTTTAGTTGTATTGGCTCTTGCTCCCCTTCAGCTATCTTCTTCTTCTTGTAAAATGAAACCGCAGAATGCACATCAGGCTGTAATCAGGGGTTGTTAAGTTTTCTAACAGTCCGTCTTCTCCCTGTAACTGGCTACAAAACATAGCATGTCCAACATTCATCTATGAACAAATCAGATGATCCTCGAGCCCTCCATCGAACTAGATTCATTGAATTTGCGATCTGAATTGGATCGTCTTCCAACCCTCCATCTAACCGGACTGACCTAACTCGATCCAGTGTTGATTTTTTTTTTTTCTTATTTGAACTGCAAATTTGTTCTATTAAACTAATTTGCAGTTCAGGCTGATAAACTAGGTAACTAGGTTAGATCTAGTGTTATGGATGTTTAATGGTTGGTTTAGCAACTATGGAATATGCATGGCCATATCTAATGATAAGGATGATCAAAGGTTGGATCTAGTGATGGTGGGTGATCAATTGACTAATTTGGAAATAATGTAGGACTAGTGGTTGTGTCCCCATGCATGTGTGTGGAAGGACACCTCATGCATTCTAGCATACACTTCAATTCCTTATTCGTTTAATTTGAACCAGCTAGTGCAATACAGATGTCGCTTGGTGAACCACCTTGGAACGGTTCCAAGATAGTGCATATGCTTACAACAGAAGTACATTGCTATTGCAGGACAGCAGAATGTGTTTGTCAAACAGCAAACAGACTTACAGGATTGAAGTTCTCACGGAATTTATCTTATGATCCTTTCATGGTCTAGTTCCAGAACTGTTCTGGTTTTCAAAATGCCCTTCAATGAAATGATGAATCAGTTTCAACAATTTAAATAGAATACAATGAATGTGTTTCGAGTTGAACTACATGCTATGATTTTGGACTTTGATTTTGTATAAGGAAGCAGTTTTTGAGATTTAATGGTGGCAAATGATATGTTAATGTTACATTATCTTTCATTTCTTTTGCCCTTTTCTAATGCACTTCCTGTGCATGATATTTCATGACCATGTTAGGTCTACGATGATACGAGTGAGGGAAAGAAGGTCTGCACCTACTACAATCTGGTTTCAATTCCTTCGGTTCTTGTCATTGACCCTGTCACTGGGCAGAAAATGCGTTCATGGAATGGCATGATTCAACCCGATAGTCTGTTGGAGGTAGTTTTTACACTGAATATCTTGAGATCTTTAGAAACTTCAGTATTTTGATTTATCGTGGATCAGTTTATGTTTTGAACACAATGGATGGTGGAAAAAACTGTAATTTGCTTATGCTGCATTGTCTATGATTGTTTTAAAAAAATTATTTCTTTTATCTAATGTAGGAGTTACTGCCCTTCATGGATAGAGGCCCGAAGGACCATCACGTGGCCCTTCCTCATAAACGTCCAAGGGAAAGTGTGCATACTTCTAAGCACAAGATACCACCAGGTACTGAGAGATATTCTTATTGCTTTTTACACTAATTTACAGTTCAACATCTGACATATGATGCTATTTCATGGTGTAGGAATAGCTTTGGTCTTGCATGATTGAACTTGGTAGAAATAGCTTTGGAGCCATAAGCCTGGTGTTGAACTGTTGACATTCTCTTTCCTCGGGCATTTTGTTTAAGTACATTAAAATTCAGATCCATGCCATCATATTTAGACCATTGTACCAAGTTTTGAAACAGAAAATACTGATAATGCCAACTTCACTACATAGAGACATCCTTGAAGGAAAGAAATTCACCATGTGCAGATCAGATGCTTGTATGATGAACATTGCTATATTTGCTACTGTCACATTTGTATGTTTGGGTTTACTTCATATGCTATTGGAGCGGTGTGTTGAAGTCATCTGAAATTTCAAGGTAGGTTGACAAAGACTTATTTGAGAAGTCAAATCCAAAATTTCAAAGGGAAAAGACAGACAGCTACGAGATTCTGTGTCTGGAAATCAGTTATTGATCTTGGCAAGTCAAAACCCACAACTTGGGACCTAGTGGGCACGTTTGCTTGGCAAGTGCTGGATTGTTTACAAAATTTATATTTTATGCTACAAATTGTGGAGAGATCATTATATTGCAGTGGCATCTTTTATCATGCTTGACCTTCTATCTATTAATAATTAAATTCCGTAATGTATTATTCCATGTAATTATTATATAAAACATAGTAAAAAAAATATGCAAGTGGGGAAAACGGTGTAGCATGGTAAGCTTAGGATGCTATGGTGGCACGCGATTTCCACTTAATCTATTTATCATCTTCTATCATCTTTAGTGTGTCATGTTTCAACTGTCCATAACATTAATATCAGATATTTAATCATACCCCATACAATATAACTTTGATCACTCTGTATGATTTAGGGCCAGGGCTTGGTCTGTCTTAAAATCACCCCATAGTTACAGAAAAGACCATTTTTCTGGTGGTTTGGATCATGTTTGTAGTATGCCTTTGGTTGTCTGACCTATGAAGAGTTGGGTTTGCCAATTGCACGGTTGAGATCGGGGTTCCTGGTGCTCCATGTATCCAATTCAATTAATTTGCACCATAATATATAATGCAAACTGTAAGCATATGTGTGATCATTCCCCTGAAAATAGTCTTCATGGATAAGAAGTTGAAAGGCTAGTGTGGAGGCAAGATTTCTACACGTCATGCAGTGCATTTAAGTTAGTGCAAACAAATAGAGCCACGCAATAAAACTATTCTATTAGTTAAATTATAGAAGGATCCAGCAATTACAATCTATGAATTCACAAACCATACTTTTGCAGTTGAAAAAGTCACCAAAGAAGAAGATGAAGATGAGGAAGTTCAACTGCCATTGGCAGCTTCTGTGGAGGACTCAAAAAAACCAGCAGAGTCGACGACCGACAGCGTCAGAGTGACCAAACTAGAGGAAGAAGAAAACTACTTGAGCAAAAAGCCTATTTATCCACCTCTCCCCGAAGAACCGAAGGGAGACAGGAACCTTCTTTGTAGAGTTGGAATCCGTCTTCCTAATGGACAAAGACTTCAGAGGAATTTCCTCCGTTCAGACCCGATACAGGTTACAAATTTTCTATCCAATCTAAGATGCATACCGTTCCCAATAACAATACATAGCTAATATTTATTTGCTAGTTAATTTGAGGTATGATCATGTGAGTCAACCACACTATTTTTTCATGAGTCAAGAGAGCAACCATCTGAGCTTGGTCTGGTGGTGCTCAGGTATGAGGATCACATTTGGACCCACCATACTTAGCTAGTGGTCACAGGATGGTTGCGATACCAGATCTATGCTGAAGTTCAGTGTGGTCATTTTCTTCCGTTTCTTTAATAAGCTGATTAATGGATTTCTAGGCATCCTATTCTATTTCGGGCTATATGGATCTTTGGGTAAACCCATCCCCTCTAAATTGGCGATCTGATGGTGTTTTTGCAGCTGTTATGGTCTTTCTGCTCCTCTCAACTGGAGGAAGGGGAAACCCGTCCATTCTTCTTGAAGCAGGCAATACCAGGGGCGTCAAAGTGTTTTGATTATGACAGTAAGGTATCATTTGAAGAATCAGGCTTGTCAAATTCCATGATTTATGTTACTTGGGAATGAGAGGCTTGGGTAGAATCGTCACTTGGAATGAAATGGTCGGTAGAATTTGTGTTCGGGCATTGCTACAGCTTCTACAAAATCTGCTGGCAGGAATTTCTGCTACAATTCCTCCCTTTGCCATGTGCTTTGATGTATTTAAGTGAAGAGTCTGGTAATGACAGATCATGCTTATAAAAGCATATTTAATATAAACCTATTTTATTTTTTGTATTTCTATGTTTATCCTTTCTTTTTGGTTGTAAATATTCACCCTCATATGTGAGGCCATGGAAATCTGTGGTGGTTTTTTATGTTTTTGTGTTGGATCTCACAGCTTCAGTAAAAGTGGCTATTAACTTATTGCAGTTCGCATCTTTCTTTTTTACTATTTATTTTATTTTGTTTTATAGATTCCTTTGAATCCGATTATATTTTTCAGTCAAATGTTGCAATATGCCCAGGAGGGCTGTGGCTGTCTCTCTGGCCTGTTTTGCTCCAGAAGGCTCGCACCTCCCAAGGATGTCCAGTGGATTTGGTTTCTGGCTTCCAAGCTGCCCCAAAGTGATGCTGGGCAGACCTTCCATGGGGCCTCCAATCACGAATTTGCAGTATGCGAGTTTGGATGCAATATCAAAATGAATTCTGATTGCTTGTCCATTAAATGGTAGCGTGCTCAGCATCCATAGAAGTGCCAACTGCAGCCTCCCTTCTGGTTAGGAGGTTACTGATGTATTGTAAAGCTGTCTTGACTGAACTGACGGTTGGCAATTCAATTCACTCGCGCACCCAAACGCATCCTGTGTTTAAAGAGCAACTAGGTGTACAAGGTAATGAAGCGAAAGGTGAGATTTGGTGCAGGCATTTTTACTGTCCCAAATCTCAGTCAGTGCACCAGCTGATCATTTTGGACCTCATTTCGGCCCATTGTATATGGAGCATATCCTGAAAATCATACTGATGGAATGATCATTAACATCAAACTGGCAACCATGAAATTGGAGGGTCACCAAGGAAACTGTCAACTGTCTCAATTCAGTTGGCCATACCACTTATGTTATTCATGAGAATGATCAGGATCTTACCCATGTCCCACAAGGCATGTTGGTGTAACAAACTTGTTGGTATCAGAAAAGGGCTGTTTTAGATAGAATCAAGGAGCGACTTTTTTAACCTCTTATTCTCGTTGGTACAGAACTTCTCTTCCTCTCTCTCTCTCACTATATCTCAGGGAGTATTTATTATTTGGAAAGAATGGTTTAAGGTTAGGGAGTATTTATTATTTGAAAACTCACTAATAACTGAAAATCGTTGACACTTGTAACCTGACTAAATGACAACAAACAAAAACATACATGGAATTGCAAGGGAAATACTTTTAGCCAAGCTAAGCCTAGATAGGGGCGGTACTTGCTTTTTTGTTCCTAACATCTTGCCATGCATTACTTCGATTGCTCCGTGTTTTTGTTCTCCAGGGACGGACTCTTCTGCTGTTTTATTTGTTCATTTTCCTATGTGCGTATCCCTGTGCGCTCTTTTCTGACGTGAGCATGCACACACGAGAAAGGAAAGATGGCTGCGGCGAGAATATTATAATAAAAAACAAACAACAATGTTGTTGTTTAAGTTTCACAACAACACACTGTCGTGTATCCCACACGCATGTGTTTACACACATGTGTGCGTACGCAGTGAGAGAGAGGGCGGTGGTTGGAGCGTATTTAAATATTATCCTTCACTGTTATGTGGAAAGAAAGTGAGAACAAAAAGAAACATACATTGCTGGCCAACGTCTTTGTTGAAAGTAGCACAAAGGGAAGAGAGAGAGAGAGAGAGAGAGAGAGAGAGAGAGAGGGAAAAAACTTAAGGATTTAAATTTAGGGACCTTTTTCTAATCGACATGAGTGATTCTTCATTTTATTTATTTATTTATTTATTTTTAATTTCCGGTTTCCGATTGAAATATGGTTTTATTGCTGAATTTTTTGAATTAAGTTAAAATTTCAGATTGTGAATTCAAATGTTTAGAATTTAATTAATTTAAATCAATATTATTAAAATTAGATTAGAACTTAAGTTAAATTCTATACATTTTTAAAATTTTCTCTTAAATATTGAATATTAATTAATGTAAATTTTGATTATTATTTAATTTAAAGTAATTCAAAATTTGAATATTATTTAATTTAAAATAAATTGAATAAGTTAAATTTATTCCTTCAAAAATTTAAATTTACATAAATTAATTAAATTCATTTAAGTTTATTAAGATTGGAGTACCGTAGCTTGAATTAAATTTTGAATATTTAAAAATTAAATTATTAAATTGCAACTTGACTTAAAATTTGAGCCCATTAAGGAATTGTGTAGATTGTTCTAAGAATAAGAAGGATGTGTAATTGTGATGAATTTAGTATTTTATATCTCTTTATAGAATGGTGATTGTGAGATTGCATTTATATCATATGTATCTTATCATTTAATGAGAATTAAAATTGAGATAATCGGTGCATTGCCTTTGATTTCCTAAAAATATATTTCATAGGTGTTTTGACTTGGGTTCCCTAAAAGTAACATGGGTGCTCTACCTTAAGATAAAAAAGGAATACAATATTCTGTTTTGAAATCATCTTAAAAAATGTGGAGGGTGCTCTACCCTATATATTCCTAAAATGAACCTAGTGCTCTACCTTGATTTTTCTAAAAATATATATAAACAAGAAGTTACGTTCATTCACATTATTGTTCATAAAAAAACACTTCATGCATAACATCTTAATTATGTTACTTTAAATTCATGATCTTACTTTTTTTTATATGCTTTAATTTGACTACATTTCATTGTTTATATAAATTTAAAATTTTCAAATTTGGTAAGAATACGATTCAACTAAGCGTGTAAACGCATAATTTACTTAGGGAGTAAAATAGAGTAGAGATCTAATCACTTGTCTAGTCGTAATTTTCTTTTTTAGTTATCTTCGATAAAAGAAAAAAATGTATGGTAAAAGTATAGATGATAGTTTAAATTATTGTAATGACATTTAACATTTTATTGGATTTATTTTATAAATATATGATTTTGTGTTACGTGATCTTATATGAAATTGTGATTGTGAACGCTTAAATTATAAGTCATAACCTAGGATATAGAGTTAGGTTTGGCCAACCTAGGTACTAGATTTTAGGGTGTGATATACACGACATGTGCACATCGTCAAGATCATATGTTGAGAAATTGTATCTTAAGGATAGTGTGTTGCAAATCTTCTGTATAAGAGATATTTTTTACATGAATTGAGAGTACTGCTTTCACAATCATCTTAACAGGTGTGACGTTTTATTTATTTATAATAATTTATCTATTTGAATATTTTCAATCACATTGTTTCCAACACAAACTCTACGCTATATGAGAGGGCACAAGATGCCTCATTGCATATTTCCTTATGAGCTAGTGTTGACTTGATAAATTGATGAGAATGTTTAGTCATCCCATGGATTATGACGTTTGTACTATTTAAGTAAAACTACATTTAAAAGTTAGCCAAGTTCATAAAAATGAGTCCAAGAGTTAGGAGCCATTAAGTACCGAGCACTATATCACATCTATTGAATCTTGTAAAATTTATTTGTTGAATAGTAAATTAAAGTTGAGGACATTCTATTGTTGTTCATTGTCTTATCGTTAACGACTGTTACACAAAGCTCTCCTCAGGATTATACCCGACAGCTTAGACGCTTAACGAGCTTTGTATTCAAGAAATTTTGATACTTTCCAAATTAATGAGCATTGTCACGTGTACCTTTTTAATTGTTCATCATGCTTGCATGATTTGTAGTGCAATTGACCTTATTAGGACATAAAATTAGATAGTTGGGTTGTCAACAGATTATAGAGGCTACTCATCTTGATTGTTAACCCTTTTGACCTCATCATCAAGTTTTCTCAGTCTCAACAATAATTGTCTCATCACTAATAATATAAAATTGTTGCGCCTTTGTCACGCCTCAAATTCGGAAATCGGATTCACAGGAATTCCGATCGTCGAATCCGGTGCCGACAGCCTCCGTAGTACCTCATTCTCGGCTCCTAGCATTCATATGCCAGATTTCGATCCTAGGATGCTACAAGGAGAATTTTTTTTTGTACATTTAACTATTAATAAGCATAACCACAAGATTACCCAATTCACAAATGGCAACATCATCATCACATATCCACTAATATAATCATTTGAGTACAACATTGAAAGAGAAATACATAAATAGAAAATCAAGCTCCAGAAGACCACTGCACGCTCCAAGCTCAACACTACTGCAACCTAACATCACCTGCACGCATCTATCATACATAAGCTTATAGAAAGCTTAAAGAGTGGTGTAAGTATGTGCACAAGGTAAGTGCCAGTTATTCAATACAATGCCATAATCATACAATACTAGAGATACAGGTAATCCCTAAATCGCACAATGTCGGAATAAACAGAAGTACTGGTGAAATCATGAATTATCAGAGTAAGCAGAAATACTGACAAGAGCAGGAATTATCAGAGTAAGCAGAAATATGGACAAGTCCATAAGTCAATTAATATCAAAATACGTAATATACAACAGCTATGCTATGAGGAGTCATAAAGAGCCAAATATCAGATGCCGAGGATGTAGTGCAATATACAAATCCTGCTAAGTTTGTCTAGGCCATATAAGTGCAGAAACATAGCAACCCAAAATGCCATATGCATGCAGATGTAGTGCAATATGCGATGCGAATGATATGACCATGCTGGAGTATGAAGTCAGGATGATAGTACGTAGTATCGCAGGCTACGGGGTCCACCACAAGGGACTTCTATCCAAACCAGTCTCATACTTAAATTTGGATAGTCAGACTCAACGTGGTAAACTCCTGATCTCAGGTTAGTCGCGCGCCCAACCGAAATTCTTATCATAACGAAGGTACACAATAATTAGTTGCGCACTACCAGCCCGAGTGGATAGTAAATGAATGAATGAGCATGCAACTCCTATTCAATAAGTCCACATATTAGTACAGTTCCTCTTTGAGAAATCACCGGGGTCTATTACACTCCAAACCACATTGCCGCCCCATCGCGCGCAACAAGGTGAGTGGAAGAGACCTCACTATCCGCCTGCCAATATCGGGCCTGGCTCGTCGATAGCGGACCCATTCCTCGAGCTGGTCAGACTCAGCTTAGCATTGCCCCCTCCTCTCAGACAGGAAAGGCTGCACCCCCTTCCAACCGACCACGATACAGTGGGAGACGCGGCCTAACGGTATACGGCCCTCATGCGCTCATACATCCACTCGGTCTAGACGTTGGAATAACCTCTGAAACCAAGAGAGTTTAGGGACTTTCACCTAGAGATATCTATAGCACCCCATGTAGAATAGATTTTCGGTGTCCCATCTGGCCATCCATGATATGCCTGTGGAGGCTACGACCCTGATGTCGTTAGGGCATACAGTAATCACAACACACAATGGAAGATGCATGCGTCATACAATCCAGTCATGCATCAATCCTGCACAAATCGTGCGCTCATGTGAGACAATCTCCGCCTATCAGGGAGTCTCATAACAACCAGCACTATGACATATGCAATGGTCAATCATATCTCATAACAGACATGCAGATGATGCGTATGGGCATGGATCATGATGCTATACAGTCACATATTCATAATCAGTATCAATAACCGGCATCAACAATCGACCTCGACAATGTGGACATCTAACCAATATTGCCCCAAGGAGTAACCCTCACAGATCCAAATATATAATGGGCCCACGGCCTCGCACAAGGGCCTAATATACAATACAATGGGCCTTACTCAAGGGTTACATGTACATAACAGGTGGGCCCTGCTCATAGGCCTAACATACATCACAATGGGCTCCTTTGCCTGACCCTCAAATGAATCACAATGGGCCTCATCACCTAGGCCTCAATATACATCACATTGGGCCTTAGACACGGGCTGAATACACATCACGTCGGGCCTCAAATACGGGTCGCATGTTCATCACATTGGGCCTCGACATTTAGAATCGGCAATCGGCCATGGAAATTCAAAATCGGTAATCGGCCTCAATCGATAATTGGCAATCGGCCACGACAAATCAAAATAGGTAATCGGCCTTGATCGATAATCAGCCTCAATCGATAATCGAAAATCGGCCTTGATTGATAATTAGCCTCGATCGATAATTGGCAATTGGGCATCAGAATCGGTAATCGGCCTCGATCGATAATCGGTAATCGGTCACGACAAATCAGAATCGGTAATCAGCCTCGATCGATAATAGGCAATCGGCCACTACAAATCAGAATCGATAATCATCCTCGATCGATAATTGGCAATCGGCCTTGATCGATAATCAGCCTCGATCGATAATTGGCAATTGGCCATCAGAAT
Organism: Magnolia kwangsiensis; assembly: GCA_037074715.1. Lineage (NCBI taxonomy): Eukaryota > Viridiplantae > Streptophyta > Magnoliopsida > Magnoliales > Magnoliaceae > Magnolia > Magnolia kwangsiensis. The sequence continues at coordinate 54,231,941 of CM073575.1, read as the reverse complement.
CGGTAATCGGCCTCGATCGATAATCGGCAATCGGCCATCAGAATCGGTAATCGGTCTTGATCGATAAACGACAATCGGTCACGACAAATCAGAACCGATTGATAATCAGAATTGATAAATCGGTCACGTCAATCAGAATCAGCAATCGGTCACGACAATCAAAATCGATCGATAATCAGAATCGATCGATAATCAGAATCGACCTCAATAATCAGAATCGGTAATCGACAATCGGAGTCGGCCTCGACCCCGATAATTGAAATCAGTAATCAGCAATCGAAATCGGCCTCGACCTCGATAATCAAAATCGGTGATCGGCAATCGAAATCAGCCTCGATCGCTAATCGGTCAATTGGTCACGACAATCAGAATCGGCAATTGATAATCGGCCTTGATGAGAATAGGTCAAACAAGGCCTAACGAAAGGTCACAACGTGGACATTAAACCATCATTGCCCATCAATATGGACATCTAACCAACATTATTCCCGAGGAGTGGCCTACCTATAGAGCCGAAACATGTAATGAGCTCGTGGCCTCACATAAGGGCAATATACACATTAAGTGGGCCGCATTGCATGGGCCCCGAATACATCACATTGGGCCTCGCCCATGGGCCTCGAATACATCAGCTTGGGCCTCGCCCATGGGCTTCGAATATGTCAAATGGGTCACGCGTCATGGGCCTAATACATATCATAATAGGCCTTATCTCATGGGCCGAAAATATATCACAATGGGACTCACTCATGGGCCTCGAATACATCACATTGGGCCCCAACACATGGGCTGGGTATAAATCAAGTGGGTCACATCAATGGGCCTCATATATATCAAGTGGAAGGCATCACGGGTTGCACCAATGGGCTTAGAAAAGTGGATGAACCATGTGCATGCAACACACACATCATGGTATGTCGCACAAATGAATGGCATAAATATACAATACATGCATCAATAGTAGGCCCCACGTGGCACCGTCCAAAGGTGGTGTTGTGAATATAGGATAAGTACACCAGGGTGGGCCCCATGATTTGAACGGTTAGAGAAACACATACATTGCATGTGTCCCATCGTCCATGCCTGGATGGTTGATTGCATGGATGAACGCATGCATCATGATAGGGCCCATTGTCCAGATCATGGTGGGCCACGTCCAAAAGAAAGAGGAATAGATGGACGGCTGGAATAAAACACATATATCATGGTATCCCACGAGGCTGGGTATGGCGAGACGAAACAGATGGATGGCGTGGCTAAAATACATGCGTCAAGGTGGGCCATATGTCCATCAAAATGGACAGGCGGTGGGGATATACCCACACATCATGGTGTGGCCCATATAGCACCGTCCACAAGTAGACGGTTGTGGATACATAATACAATCAGCAAGGTGGGTCCCACCTGCCCACATGTGCTACACATGTGGGCAAGGCCCCACGTCAAAACAAATGGACGGCTGGCGTGGATAATCACATACATCATGGGAGGTTTCCACGTGTGGGGCCCACACTCCAAGGTAGCATGGACAAAACACTTACATTAGGGTGGATCCTACGCATGTGGCCATCAGAGATTTAGATTTAATGGACGGCCTCAATCGCCAATGAGTGGATGGCATGGAGCACACATACATCATGGTCACCCCACCGCAGATGGATGGTCAGATATAATGCATGCCTAATGATCCGGCCCACAAAACATGGTGGCATCAGTACAAAGGTTAGGTGGGGTCCTCACCATCCAAATGGACGGTGAGATAAAATACATATATAATGGTGGGGCCATCGGTCCAGTTGGGACCAACAGAAGTTACTGACGTACGCAAAATACACAACATAGTGCAAATGGGCGGTGTGGATGTAAATACACCCATCATGGTGCAAATAACACAAACATTACGGCGACATGCACACACAGCACTGTCCAGATGGAGGGTGCAGATTACATACATCAGGGTGTCCACCCACCATCCAGAGAGGGATGGATGGTGTAGACATTGAATAAATACATCAGGTTGGCTCCCACCTCCACACGTGTGGAGTGGGTGCTACGTCCTGGATGGACGGACAGATTGGGTGGAAAATACATCATGGTGGGCCCTGGACGGTGTAGATACAACACACACGTCATGGTGCGCCCCACCACTTGGACAACAAAAGGATGGATGGTGGGGATCAACCATTCATCACGTGTGGGGTCCACACATCTAGCAGATGGACGGCGTGGCTGTACAACACATACATCATGCGAGCGTCCCATGGCACCGTCCCAATCCATGGACGGTGCAGATGTAGAATACAAACATCAAGGTGGGCCATCCACCGTGAGGGATGAAACATTACATCTGGTGGGTCCCACGTGTGGCCCACCAGCTATGCAGATATGTATATATATATATAAAAATATTATTTTTAAAAATAAATGTCCAGGTGCTGGCGTCTATGTACCAGATATATAGCTGGTGTGACCCAAGGTGGGTCCACACGTGTGGCCCACTAGTCCAGTAAATTGGATGGACGGTGTGGATATTTGTGTATACAACACGGTGGGTCCCACAGGACCAAGCAGATATTTGTATTATTATTATTATTTTTTTTTTTGCCTAGGCCTGTTCAAATGGACAGCTAGGTGGGCTTCGCCCATTGGAAGGATGGCATGGATACTTCACGATGGGCCACACATCACCACCAATAAAAAAGGAAGGAGAGAGAGAGAGAGAGAGAGAGAGAGAGAGAGAGAGAGAGAGAGAGAGAGAGAGAGAGAGAGAGAGATGGGAGTAGTGGAGGGACCTCGCCACTATGGGTCCCTCTTTGATACAACACATACATCAAGATGGGTCCCACATTTGTGGGCCCTCAAAATCACAAAATCAATGGTAGAAAAATTAGAAAATCACCCACATTTAATCTTCTTGGACTTCTTCTTGCATCAACACATCCTTGAGCTCAAAAGGACGAACTTCAACGGTTGAGATGAGGCTTTGATGGTGAAGATGAGAGGTGGGATGGTGGGCCACACATGACTTCTCTCATAGGAGGTTTGGACGTTTCCTCTCCTTGGGAGTTGCTTGAGTGAGTGAGAAATGAGAGAGAGAGGAGTGGTGATGGAGTGGAAGAGGATGGGTTCTTTTGACTTTTGTAAGAAAAGAATGGGCTAAGCATGGGTTGCATTGACTTTGGGTAAGGAGAGGTAAGGGTGAGTGTAAGACCCGAATCTTAGACCGTACCGTTCCATAGACTTCCGCGGTCTTACCGGTCGAATTCCGGCAACCGTCGACCCTTAACCGATATTAACGGGCGACTCTGATTCATATGACGTCAATCTGTTTCGACCCGACCCGAGTTCTGTACCATAGCGACCGCGCCGTCGCCGTGGTTCCAATGCCGCGACTCGCGCGCCGAGGCGATACCCTGGTCGAGAGTTGTATACCGACGTTCGGTGCGAGGAAACGCAGCGCGTTGCAAAACTCAAGGAAATCTCTACGATGTGTCACATCAATCCCATCAATCCCATCAATCAATCATCCATCAATCCATCACATGTCAAGTACACATCACTTTCACCCCTTTTCCCAAGCAACCACAAAAGTCTTCCAATGCCATACCTCTCTTACACAAAAGGGCCACAAAAGTCAAAAAGTGGCTCTTACACACCCATCACCACATCCATCACTCCATCACCCCTCATTCCATCTCTCTCTACAACTCTCTCTCTTTCTCATTTTCCCATCTAATTCTCCAAGCAAGCTCCATATGTATGAAATTTCTCCAAGTTTTTCAAAAATTCTAAGTGTAGCCCACCTTCCCTACCCCATGATCTCTCCATCCTAACCTTCCATTCCCCATCTCCTCCATTGAAATCCAAGCTAAGGTGCCAAGGAACCCCTAGGAGCAAGAAGATCGGACGGTGGGTGCCTCTATAGGGTAGTTTTTCTTATTTTTATGATGGGCCAAGTGAGGCCCACCGATCCATGGTGTGTATCTCACTTGGGACCCTAAGATGTGGCCGATGGCTCACTAGGATCATCATGATCATTCCATGATGGGGCCATTCTCCATGGACCCCATCATGATGTTTATTTCTTAGAAAAGGTCATCTAGACCATCCATATTGGTGGGGAAAGGATCCCCACCGTTGATTTTAGATTTTGGTGGTCCCATGTGTTAAAGGACCCCTCCGATTGTATAATTTTTTCAAGGGAGGGCTCATAGTGGCGGAGCCCTCCATCACAAAGCGTGTCCCACTCTCCATGTCTCTCTCCCTTTTTATTATTTTATTTTATTTTATTTTATTTTATGTAATAGGTTTGTGTGGCCCACTTGAATGGACCCCACCTTGAGGTATTTTGTCCAAGTGTTCTTTAAGTGGGGCCCACCCTATATGTTGTACCCACGTCATCCATCAGTGGTGGCCCACTTCAACAGGGCCCACCATACTGTATTTTTTTTAAAAAATGAAACCGTCCAGCGTCAGACGCTGGACGTCCCTGTTAAAAAAAAAGAAACTTTTGGGTTGGTCCACTTGCTTAGGCCCCACCTTGATGAAAGTATGAAATCCACACCGTCCATCCCATTCCCCATCTCTTTTTAGGCGTTGAGCCAAGAGTTGGGGTTGATTGGAAGATCTGGTGGGCCGTAGCATCGAAGGATGCATCATTACCATTCAAGGATACTTTTCTTATTTTATTTCATTTGCTGATCATCAAAAAAATTCAAACTCTAGACTCTTTGAGCTCGTCCTGAGCCAGGGAAACTAATGGACGGAGTGGATTCTCATGATGCGGACCCCACACGATAAAAACCCCAGAAAAATGGTTTTCCCTGATTTTTTGAAAGAGGCATAGCCTCTGCCTCTCTCTGTCACGAGCAGCAGCTGCACGCTACTGCGTGCAGCGATTGAGGCGGGCGGGTGGTCAGCGAGCCACCCACAGCTGCTGCCGTGGGCCCCACCATGATGTTGTTTGTCATCCAACCTATTAATGAGGTGGGTCCCCTCCTCAGGTGGGCCCCCTCCAAAGATCAGCCTGATCCAACGCTCCAGTGGCCCACATCACAGGAAACAGTGTGAATGAATATCTACCATTGAAACAAATTCTGGGGCCCACAGAAGTTTTGAATCAAGCTGAAATTTGTATTTTTCTTTCAACCAGGTCTGTTTGGCCTTATCAATGGGTTGGATGCTAAATAAATATTACAGTGGGCCCCACATGGGACCCACAATAATGTATGTGTTTTAAGTCTGCCGTCCAGTGGACGGTGGCGCCCACCTTGACGTTGTATTGTCTCTACCGTCCAGCGGACGGTGGAGCCCTCCGTGATGCATGTGTCATCCCCACTGTCCAGCGGCAGTGGGACCCGCCATGATGCATGTGATGCATCCAGACCGTCCATCCACTTGGTGAGATCATTTTAAGGCATGAGTTGCTGATTGGGTGGGCCACTTATGTATGGGTTAGGCCCATTTGATTTATAACAGGCCTATGGGCTAGGCCCATTTGAATTACAAAAGGCCTATGGGTTAGGCCCATTTGATTTATGAAAGGCCTATGGGTTAGGCCCATTTGATTCATATAAGGCCTATGGACTTGGGCCCATTTGATATATAAGGCCTATGGAGGTAGGCCCACTTGATAGATACGGCCCATAGGGTTAGGCCCATTTAATATGTACGAAAACCATGGAATTTGACCCATTTAAGATACACAAGGCCCATGTGATTTGACCCATTATGATGTACTCCGAGGCCCATGGGCTATGAACCATTGCAATATACCTAAGGCCCATTGGTGTGGTCCATTTATGTGGCTCGTTTGACAAATAAAAGGCCCATATGACATGGCCCATTAGATATATTTAAGGCCCAATGGGATGTACCTAAGGTCCATTGCAATGTGTGATCCCAATACAGATTATGTAGCGATGTTTACAGCGATCGTGCCTTGGGAGCAATGTTGGTTTGACGTCCACATTTGGAGTGTAATGCTGGTTAGATGTCCGCATTACGACTCTCCCTAAGGCCCATTAGTAGGCCCGTACTTGTTGTGTATAGGCAGTTTAGGCCCATCTGCTTTGAAATGGTAGTGCATTATTTTATAACATGTTTACTATAGCTCCATAACTCATGATCATACGCATCATATGTATGCTTGACATGAGAATTGACTGATCATAGCATATGCCTTCGGGCAGGTTGTTTATGGGCTCCCGGTTAGGCGGTGTTGCCCTACATGAGCGCACGATATGCGCAGGATTTGTTGCATGACTGGATAGCATGATTCATACATTTCGCATTTGTGTGACATGGGTATTGTACGCCCTAGCGACATCAGGGCCGTAGCCTCCACAGACGCATCGTGGTTGGTAGGATTGGATACTGAAAATCTTGTTCTACCTGGGGTGCTATAGATATCCCTGGGTGAAAGTTCCTAAACCCTTATGGTACCAAGAGGTTGCTCCAACGTCTAGACCGAGTGGGTAGATGAGCGTTGAGTGCCGATTACCAGACGGTTGCACTCTCCACTGTGTCGTGGTCGGTTGGAAGGGGGTGCGGCCTTACCCGCCCGAGTGTAGGGGGCAATGCTAGGCTGAGTCTGACCAGCTCGAGGAATGGGTCCGCTATCGACGAGTCGTGCCCGATATTGGCAGACGGATAGTGAGGTCTCTTCCACTTACCTTATTATACGCGATGTGGCGACAATCTGGTTTAGAGTGTACTAGACCCCGGTGATATCCCATATTTGAGCTGTATTGATGTGTGGACATAGATGAGGATCTGTATGCTTGAGTTGTATTGCACATCGCATGGCCTTGGGATGGCCGATACCATTCATGTCTTGCACTGCATAGCCTTGGTACGGCTCATGATATTATGGATCCATCTGCATATTCCGCATTACTCTGACATTGTATGTTCATATTACTACCTTGCGCACACACTTTCACCACCCTCTAAGCTTTCTATAAGCTTATGCACGATCGTTGCGTGCAGGTGACGTTGGTTCGCAGCAGCGCTGAGGCAGGAGCACGTTGCAGATCGTTTTGGAGTTTTTGTTCTTTACCATTGTATTTCCCTTTATGCTCATTGTACTTGTAAAGTTTTTGATCATAGTAAAAATGTAATGGAGTTCTTAGTTGTTGTTTGTGGGTTATGCCTTTGGTTATGCTTATTACGAATCAAACTGACGTTGAAAATCCTCCTCGTAGCATCCCAGGATCAGAACCTGGCGAATGAGCGCTAGGAGCCGAGAATGGGGTTCTACGAAGGCTGTCGACATCGGATTAGGCGATTGGGAATTTTGTGAGCCTGGTTTCTGAGTTTGGAGCGTGACGGTGAGTGATGGCTTGTGATGGGATGTACTTGACTTATGATTGATGTGATTGATGGACATATGGTAGAGATTCTATCAAAATTCACAACGCGCAGCGTTTATTCGAAATGAATGCAGTCCCACTTCTTCTAGCCTAGGTATCGGTTTGATGTGCTAGTCGCAGCGTTGGAACCGCGGTGACGGTGCGGTCGCTATGATACAAGTTTTGGATCGAGCTGACGTCGGTATGTGAGATCCGTCTTAGGATCACGCACAAAGGTCGGATACGGGTCGAAGATTGCTGAAATTCGACCGGAAGGACCGCGAAAGCCAACGAAATGGTACGGTCTAGGATACGGGTATTGCAACCTTGTAGTGATAATTAGTAAAAAACTTTTCATCATAATTATAATACAATCCTTTCTTACGCCCTCCATTTCGGCTAGAGTGAAGCATTTTAAGTTAGATGTTGCTATCTTGCTCATCGCGTTTGCAACTAATGGGGTTGGAATCCCACAATTTAGATCTCTAAACCTTAATTTTTTTACAACTAAATATATTTCCATCAAACAATCGCGCCAATGAAATAGCTTGAAAAATTGTTAAGGGTTTTTGGTTTTTGACATTCCAATAAATGTTATCCTTAAGTCATTCAATGAAAAAGCTAATAAGGTAACTTGTCGTTCAAACTTGAATTGATAATTATGTGAGAGTCAACATCTTTGAGGTACTTGAAATCTATAGAGTTATCATCAAACTCCGTTGATTTGAATCGTGATATCAACACCTCCAAAAAAGGTCCTCTAAGGGATAACATCGTTATGTTCTCCAACAATAGTACCATCAGATCGAGGTCTTCTGTTTTCAAGTGGAAGGAAGTCACCTTCACATGTTGATTCGATGTAATTCGATGAAAATTTAAAGACATCTTTTCTTGGTTTAACCAAGGTACCAAATTGATGCCGTCAAAGCATGAAAATTATAGTTATAAGGTGCGTAACTGGGTCATGACTCCACCTTCACCATTGTCATCCATCTAGTCAATTTTTTCATATCTTATAATTAGGTCATGTGTAGAAATTTGTGCATTGTGGGCACATGCGACAGATTTTTTTTTCTTTATGAAGGACGAATCCATGTTATCAATCTTCTGAATAATTTATTGTAAAAGATCTGCTTGGTTCATGTTTGTAACCTACTTCTTTTTCAATAAATTGTAGGAAATTTTTTTAACACTAATTGTAACAAACCTATTATAATTGATACTAAAAATGGGTTGTTTTACATACATTTAGGGATTGAAATCTTATTAGATGATGAATTTAATATCTTTTTCTCATTAGAGAGAAAAAAATCTCCTAGAAATTATAAAAGTTCATTCATAATCATAAAGATGCTTGCGTGGTATGTTTATTCTCCACAGGACTCCTATCCATATTTTAATAACAATCCATAATATAAGATTTTTCTACTTTTCTACCCATTTTTTGGTAACCACGTAAATCTTAATTAATTTATAGGACTAAATTCAAAATAATTTTAAAAAAAAAAATAAAAAAAAATTAACTCAAATTCAAAAGAAAGTATAGACACTAAAGTAAACAATACACTTATCTTGGATAAAAATTGATGACTTATGATCTTGAAAACCCCTTAAGAATATACTCCAACTAACCCAAAAGCCCCATCTATAATAAGACCAATGGGCTCAAGCAAGTCAATAGGATTTGAATATAAATTTGGAGTGCAAGCCTTTACCAGGTTGGCTCATGTCACCACCCATCTCTCCCTCATCTATAATGGATAATGGTACATGTTAGAATTGCAAAAAGCGTTGGTAGTAACATGGCCACCAGCTAGGCACATGCCAACAAGCTTATACAATAAATGAGGTTTTCAAAGTCGTTCTGACCAAAAGTGTAAAGAATGTGAATAGGTGATGATACCATTACTGCCCAAATCTTTACAAAAGTGATCAAATTTTAAGATCGCTCTCAATATTTTCAAACAACGGTAAAGAAAATTAGTGGGTAATGACAATCCAATTGTGAAGGTAGAACAACCATTTCATCCCTCCTAAGCGGTAAAATTACTTATTTTCCTACTTATTAAAGTGAATCCATGATGACATGTCCTCTAGCCATTTAGATTATGCCACATGGTAGTGTTTTCCCTTAAAGTTGCCGCAAATTAGAAAATTACTAGGCTAACCTCTATAAATAGAGGCTCACCCTTCTCATGTGAAACATCTAGAGCTAGAAATACACTAAAAGATGAGAAAGAGAGTTAGCAACACATTTGCCACTTTTGATAGACTTGAGAGTAAGAGTATGAAAGTGATAGTGAAATTAGTGTGTACCCCATCCATCCAAACCATCCAATCCTATCCACATTATAAACCAAGCCATCCAACTGTCAAAGGTCAAACGAGTATGGTCGGGATTTGAGATCTATGATTATCTTTTTCTCTAAGGAATGTCTTAGCACTCTTCCCATTCCCGTATCTCCCTATGCACTAGTGACAATCTGGCCATCCCATTTATTTTCCCTTATTCACATTTTACATATCTTCCCTCTCATATACTCCCTATTAATGGTTTAAGTGATATTTTTATTGTATGTTTTGTATCTTACTGAATATTCGGATCTTGTTGCATGGGAAGTCAAGTCTTGCTTGAACAATTTGTTTCTTTTAATCATTCACGTACTGTATTTGTTTATCTTTCTTAGCGGTCATTATCCTTAAACTCATTATAGGTTGAGATATTGTGATATCCCTAGTTGTAATTTGAGGGGATAATGGCGTAATAGTTAATATTTGTATTGCATCATGCATATATCACATTTGCTTCTCTTTTATTTCATCTTTAGTTGTTACCATCTCATCTTATTATACTCTAGGTTAAAACATTGCAATTTCCTTAGTGGTGATTTAGGAGAGTAGTGACTCATAGCTAATTTTTGATACTGCCGGTATCCAGGATAATCTATTAATATAAGGCTTTTCGAAACCTCAAGAATCCTTGAAAGATCTCAAATCTTGTAAACTTTGTACGTGGGCGGTTGAGGGTGCCTAACCCCTTTCCTAATCGTCATTGAGGTCCTTACCCAAATTCTCAGTTGCAAACCTTATCTAGGAGTCATCTTAAGTTGACAACTATTCAATTTTTTCAACCTAATGCGATTTTACAAGTTTAGCCGACTGTAGATTCTAGGCCTCCCTTAGCTAATGGTGACTCCAAATCTTTTGAACATACCATTCCAAGTACATGTCATACTCATAAAAAAAAAAATCAAACAACCACACGTAAGATACATTTTTTTCGACTCACACCCACCTCGTGGGGACGACATTCACAAAAAGCTAACTTTTTAAATTCTAAGTGTGTGGGCTCGCCTCGTGTGGATGACTCATATCCCCCCCCCCCAACACACACACATAAACATCTACAATGGATAGTGGTATATTGTGAAATTGCAGAAGGCACCAATGGTGACATGACCACCAATCAGGCCATACCAACAAAGCCATACAGTAAATGAGGCCCTCAAAATCATTGTGACGAATAGTGCAGAGATTGTAAATATGCAGCTATCCCATTGCCGCCTAAATCTTTGTAAATTGGTCAGATATTAGAATCTCTCCCAATATTTTTTCCAAACAATAATAAAGGAAATTCGACAGTTAGGCAATAATTCACTAGTTGTCTGAGGGTAGAACAACCATTTCATCCCTCGTAAAGGGTGAAATTACTTGCTTCACCACTTTTTAAAGTCGATCCATGATGCTACATGTCCTTTGGTTGTTCATATCATGCCAAATAGTAATATTTCCACTTCAAGTTGCTACAAGTTATAAGATTATTGAGCCAACTTCTATAAATAGAGGTACATCCCTCTCATTTGAGACATTTAGAGTTAGCAATATACTTGGGTTTTAGAACACATAGAGTGGAAAGAGAAAGTAAGAGTTAGTAATACACTTCCAACCGTTAAGAGACTTAAGAGTAAGAGTGTGAAAATGAGAATGAAATTAGTATGCCCCCATCCATCCAAACCATCAAATCCTGTCCGCAGTAGCAACCAAACTATCTTAACCATCTAAAGGTAATGGAGTAGGGTTAGAATTTAAGATCTATGATCATCTTTTCCTTAGAGGAGTGTCCTAAGTCTCTTCTCACTCCCATATCTCCCTGTGCATCAACAACAAGCCAACCATCCCCTATATTTTCTCTTGTTCGTATTTTGCATATCTCCCCTCTCATACACCCTTGTTAATAGTTTAAGCGATTCCTTATTGTATGCATTATACCTTGTTAAATATTTGAATCCTGTTGCATTAGAAGTCAGGTCTATCTTAAACCTTCTTTTATTTTCTTCTGGTCATTTGTGTATTGTATTTGTTTCTCTCTTAACAATCATTATATCCTTAAACTCACTCTAGGTTGAGACATTGCAATCTCTTTAATGGTTATTTAAGGAGATAATAGCATAGTAGTTGTTAATATTTTTATTGCATCATTCATATATTACATTTGCTTTTCTTTTTTTTCGTATTCGATAGGTACTATCTCCTTCAAACAAACTCTAGGTTAAGACATTACAATTTTCTTAGTGGTGATTTAAAAGAGCATTGGCTTAATAGTCGGCTTCTGACACCATCATCAACTGAGCTAATATATTAGTATAAGTCTTTTTGAAATCTCGATAAACCCTAAAGGATCCCATATCCTGTAAAGTTTGTGCACGGGTGGTTGATGGTGCCTAATTCCTTCTGTAATACCCCGATTTTCATAACTCAAATTTAGTACTCGTTTCTTAAAAATTTGAGTGTTAACCTGTAAAGATAGCCCAAATTTCACATATAAATATATTTTTTCTTTTTCAGGGTGAGCATTGCAGCGGAAGGTAGATTAATCAAGCATAAAGGAAAGTCTAGATATACATTTATGATATACGAGCGGCTACTCATATGGCTTATGCAAACCAATATCTCCAATTTCACAAATATAGGGAAGCACAAAACTAATACAAATAAAATCTAGATTCTATAGCCACAAGATCATCCGGCTCCTTATGCTCCCATGAGCATCAACCTACGCATCATTTATATCCCCTGCAACAATTAAATATACTTTGATAGCATCAATGACTATCCCAGTGAGGTATATCCCTCAAGATTTACCTAACCATCACAATAGTTAAACATAGTTTTATCAAGATAGGTCTATGTTAAATCATTCATAATGATCATGACAATTGATATTAAATCCATCATATTAGCCAATGATGGTTCTAAAATAGGAATCATACAAAATAATTCACAATGCGATGTTATTTAAATGTATGTATGTGTGAATGCACATCAACCTGGAGATGCTCATCTAGTTGGCTTTTGGGCAAAACCACAAGTAGGGTGAAACCCATATACAATATCAAGCGGCTAGTCACTAACGAAAGTACAACAAGTACATACTCAAGTAACAAACTCACACAAATTTAATCGATTGTTACAGGTCTGGGAGCTAACAAAACATACCACGACAAATGATATGTGCTACAATATACAAAATTAGCCACCCGTCATCTTTGGTGGCTAGTTACTAGTGAAAGTACAACAATTATATGCTCAAGTGACAACTCATACAAAATTGGTAAGTACCCATGAGTGGAGTGAAACCTACATGTAATCTCAAAGTGGTTGGTCACTAGTGAAAGTACAAGTACGTGATCAAGTGACAACTCATACAAAATTGGTTAGTCACCAGTGAAAGTAAAACAAGTATGTGCTCAAGTGACAAGCTCATACAAATTTATATGTTCAAACAGTATAACATAAGCCGATAACTTGGGCATAGTGTTTCATACCAGCATTCTTGACTCATGAGACTCCAACAACTAGGAGGTTTAATGGTAACCCCTTCAACTAGTGGCCAATTGTACTTCAACAAGTGAAAGTTATTATCGCAAAGTTATACGAAATGGTCCATCAAAACTACATAGAGAAAATAGCCCATCAAAGCCACATGGGGTAAATATTCAATCAAAGCTACATAGGGCAAATATTCTATTAAGAATACGATAAAAGGGATTATCTCCAAAAGCCACAAATGCACTAATGATCCACAAGATGGTAAGTTCACAATGTAATTTCATTTAATCCATTACACAAAATGCCAATAGTTCGAGAACCTCTAAAGATACCATCAAGTAATCAGAAGTTGTAAAACAAGTCACGTATAATATTGATATCACTTACACATATAAAATGTTCATCTTAAACTAGAATAGGGATATTTGATATCCATAGTACGTTTAAATATTTGAATATAAATCCAATCATCAATGATTTATGAGGAATTACTCAAATAAAAACTAACATTTTTATCATTTTTGCTGAATACTATATTAAGAAATCAATAAAATAAATGAATTAAGTTAACTATCAAGATGCAAAAAAGCTTAAAGGGTGGTCCTCACCTTTGAGTGTGGATTCTCTTTTATTCAAATGATGTTTAGAAGCTACGGGTGGCCTTGGGATCAATTCCAATCCTAATTCATGAATATCATCCAATTATCTTAGATTATCCCATAGTTGTTGAATAAGAATTGGAATTAAAACCTAACTCTACCTTAACCCTAAACTTGTACTAGAGATTAATATAACATAAAATCTCCACATAGAGAAAATTAGAGGTTTACCGCTCGAGTCGAAACGGAATAGATTCAATCTGACTCGGTTTGATTCAATGCAATTTAGTACGACTCGGAGATGAATCTATAGAAATACAACATGTTGCACTATGAGTTCGACATCGACAAGGGTCCTTGGTTGGTTAAACTCAAAATTGATTCAAAATCCACCATACCTCACTGAGTCAACACGACAAGCCATTATATTAACTTGAAAATGCTACAAAACTTACATTGAATAAATAAAAACATACGAGGGGCGGTTACCTAATGTAATGCTGCTAATGCAACCAAACTATACCACAATTAACCTAACTCATCCGTAGAATGAGTGGTTTGACTCACTGAGTCAACATAGCCCTCAACTCTCTTCACCTTCCACACTCCTCTTCCTTTCTTCTACTTCTTATGTATCTTTCTATCTTTTTTCTTCTAGCTCGACCAGAGACGCTCTGATCAACTAACAATAAGTGTTAAATCATAAGACAAATGACTCGATGACTCAATCCTGAGTCAGCGACTCATCAACTCTCTCTTTATCTCTTTCTCTAGGCGTCCAAGAGTCTGAACACGTACCCGACTCGCCCTTTCACTTTCTAATTCTTCTTCTTCATCTTCTTCCATTCTCTAATTTTCTTCTCCTTTCTTGCTGGACACCCGGACCAACTTTGAATATATATATATATATATATATGTATATATATATATATATATGTATATATATATATATATATATATATATATATGTATATATATATATATATATATATATATATATATATATATATAAACATGGGTCAATGAGTTGAGGAGACACCCTCAAATCGAATTCGAAACTCGCCAGCGACTCGGTGGGCAAAACAACACCCCAACACTGCAAGACCCCCATTTCTCTCAGCCTCTCCCTCCTACTTTGGATGACAACAGAGTTGGGACTCGGACAGAACTCACTTGGCATAGTGCAGACTCGACCCAGCTTGATCCAGCGACTCGGTCGAGCCGACGTAGTGTGACACAAAGACACAACATCCCCGACTCTCTCTATCTCTTTCTTCTTCTTCTTTTTCTTCTTCTTCATTCCTTTTTTACTTATTCCTAGGATTAAGAAGATCCTGAACATGATTTAGGAAAGCACGAAAAAGACTCAGGACTCGACTGAATCGCACAGTGTGACATTGACACATACACGAACTCGGTGTTGTTTGTGTGGGATTGCTGGTTTAGGCTTTTTGATGGATCTTGCTCAAGGATTGGGGATAGAACACTGACCTAACAACTTACCAAATAAGCATTTCAGATCTATGATTAGGCCCTCCATGAAACTGGACGACTGGTGGTGAAATAGAGAAGAAGGCTCAGCCATTAATGTTGAATTCAATTTTCCAACTTCTTTCTTCGATCTAACTTCTGTGGATGATTTGAATGAGCTTCATGGAGCTCGTGGATGGCTGATATCGAAGCTCCAAGATAAAAAAAACCCGGTGGTTTTGTGAGTTGAAGGGTTTGGCTGGTTTTCCACGAGTCGCCGCAAGAGACTGAGAAGAGGCGTTGCTGTCGGTTTCCTCTTGTCTTATATCATGTGCTAAATTCTCTCAGAACCATTGGATTAAGATTACATGGTTGGGATTCAACATAAGGTTTCCTACTTGCGCACATCGCAAGTACATAACAGGCATACATCGCAAGTAGGAAAACATAGGGTTGGATTAAGACTTTCGGTGGTCAGCGATGTATGCCTGTTATGTACACACGCCTAAATATAGGGTCCACCATGGTGTTTTATCGAGAGATCTACTCCAACCATGTAATCTAAATAGTCATGATAGGCCATTAGACCAAAGATGGGGTAGATATATAGCTTAGGTCGGCCACATTCAATTAATTTGAGTTCTATCATTAATCACTTTTAGTTCGACAGTCGGATCATAGATTCCTTTGCTATTTATTGGAAATTCTTAAAATGTACAGGTCATGCTTTATTTCAATCGATTATTAGTGAGCCTAAGGGTCCCTTAAAGTATTTGGATGAAATTCAATAGTTGATTTTGATGATTGGACCCCTTATCGGGTGATGCGATGGTCCATTTTGAAAATCAATTGGATAAATGACTAGATTTATAGATGAAAAGTTTTTTTGATGGTTAGATTGATGCACGATTGAGTTTATAAGTTGATCTCGATGTCAATTGCATGATTGACATTATTCTATGGTTACGATGAAGATTGTTGATGTCAATTTATGATTAAAATTGAGAGATTGGTTTATCTTTGTACTTGGATCAATCCAAGGTGTTTAGGTGCGATATCACATGCCTCGACGGGTAGATTTAGATTGCCAGTTGGATAATTATTGATGGTGTAGTCCTATATTGAAAATGTAAGGATCAATCAAGGATTGAATCATGAGTAATCAAGTGATGTGTAAGTTTAGGTAGCATATGTTCCCATACATGCTCATGCTAAATTCTATTTAAATGGTAACGTCACCAAAGTCCTTACCCAGACCTCTTGATCGCAGACCTTATCCGATAGTCATTTTATGTTGCAAAGTCTTCGATTCTCTAGCCCAAGATGATTTTAGATTCCAGGTCTCCCTTGGGTAGTCGGATTCGAAGTCTTTTTAGCATACTATTCTAAGTCTACGCTGTACACATGATGAAATCAAGCAACCACACATAAGACTTAATTTTTCCAAGTGGGCAAAGCAGCCTTGCGGCGACAACATCAACATAAAGTTAAATATTCAAATTAAAAAAGAAAAAAGAAAAGAAAAAACTAATTCTTTCTTCTCATGTGTGGGTTGTAACCGTTGACCAGCGAGTAGGCTTGGTAGGGCCAATATGGACAGCTAAGAAAGATTCATGTGAAATGGAGTCCTTGCTGCAGGTGACGATGTCATGTGTGTAAGGTCTGAGCGATCAAAATGTTGGCTCATTGTGAACATGACCAACCCAAATTACAAGCCATGATGAGTTGAATAGCCAGAGTTTTAGGCCAAAGCATGTTTATGATTCACCTTACCTGCTGGTGGTCAGATCATAGTTGTAGAACTCGGTTACCGAGTCAACTCAATCCTAACTCGCTTTATTCGACAACGACTCAACAAGACTCGTGGAGTCAGCTTGACAACCTGGGTAACTCAATACAACTGGTGTTACTCGACTGAGTGACAGCCCATTCAACTGCTTTTCTTTCAAAAGGGAAACTGCAGGGGTTAGGATTTGAACAGGCGCCCTCGTCTGTCAAAGCAGTCATTAGCTGCCACCACACCACAAGTCAAGTCTTTGAGTTGACCTTTTGAGTTATGGACAACTTTTTATCTATGGCGCCAATCTAGTGTACTAGTGGCAACGTTCACCTGCTCAGACAACCCCTCCATCTTGTGTTGGGTTGGCTGTGATGACCAGGCCAAGCCCTATTCCAACCCACTTTGGGGTTGAGTCTCAAGGCCTCTCACTTGAGCTTTAACATTGGTCCCATTATTAAATGGGCTGGAACTCGGCTTGAATCTGACAAAGAATCCCTGAAAATAGACCTATCCTAGCTAGTTTATTTTATTTATATTTTTTCATTTTTTACACACTCTCACACACACCTACACTACATGGACACTTGATCTTATGATTTTAGTGTTGAAACAGAGTCTGTATACCGATGAGCCAGTTTTATTTAACATTAGCTACGCGTGTGTATATATACACGCACGCGCGTGTGTGTGTGTCTATATATATATATATATATATATATATATATATATATATATGGAAGATTTTGATCTGACCCTAATTGAGGAAAGCTCGGCTCGGCCGGTTGAACGGCCGTGCTGAGGAAGGGGGATGGCAGAGCAAGACAAGCCAACCCATAGTTCTGCACTAGCCCTGCCACTTTGTCCAAGTTCTTTTGTAGGGTTTTCTTATCAGTATTCTGCTTCCAAGTTCTTTTGTAGAGCTTTCACATCAGCCTGGAACCTAGAAGAAGCCATTACACACCCCATCCGTTGACTCTGATCAGGTCCTCGTCCAAAAATGACCAGGCTTGACCTGCTTATGGGCTCGGACTGTCATGGGCAAGATCTAAACTATAAGGTTGGCTTGGAGAAAGACATGCCCTATAGTCATAGTTAAGGTCTAACTCCAGTAACGCATGAATGGAGCTACATCCGGAGCACAATCTTAGGGTAATTTCCATCATCAACACAGGTGACACTCCTA
Organism: Magnolia kwangsiensis; assembly: GCA_037074715.1. Taxonomy (NCBI): domain Eukaryota; kingdom Viridiplantae; phylum Streptophyta; class Magnoliopsida; order Magnoliales; family Magnoliaceae; genus Magnolia; species Magnolia kwangsiensis. Next base: position 54,213,728 of record CM073575.1, on the reverse strand, counting down.
GACATGTTCACTTCAATTAAAAGGTATAAATAGGAGACATGTCTACAGGAACAGGTACGTAAAATCTCTCACTCAAAACTTATCCACACAACTTAAGACCCAAATTCCTAACCTGACTTTGGCATCAAAGGGTCCCCTGCTCTAGCCAGGGCCTTCTTTTCCCTTCTCCTGTGTAAGCATAGAGGGCTCGGAGCTTGACGAAGGGTGAACCAGATTCTTGCATCAACATTTTGGCACCGTTTGTGAAAAATTGATAAAAAAGTGTTCATACTTTACTAGAGAAAATGGCAAAAGGAAAGAAGAAAATGCATACACCAGTTGTTGCAGCAAATCTCGAGCCGTTTAAGGCTCGAAACTCAACCTCAGGATTGTAGATAGAGTCTGCACCTATGGAGCCTACTCAGCGGTCTGGGAACTGAGGAGGAAAATATCAAGCACTGCAGAACCAAATGGAAATGTTGGTCAATGAGGTTATCTAGATAAGACAGCAAATGAATAGACAACATCCACCTCTTGGTTAGGAGGTGAATGCTCTGACTTTGTAGAACATCGAGCCCCTACAGTATCCCAAGAAATTTCGTGAGGCACATCTGGTTGGATCTCGACATGGGCTGGGAAGCCACCTAACTGAGCTTGGACACATCTCCAAAACTTTGGCACTGGCTCTGACTGATCTCTACCATGAATTGGAGCGAAGGAGATGCGGAAGGATTCTCGATCATGCTCGGGAGGCTGTGGCCGAGAATAGAGACCCCTGGGAGACTCAACTCAAGGAATTACGAGGGCAGATTGATAAGATGCACCGAAATAATGAAGGAAACAGAGCCCCCGTTCACTAGAAAAATAATGAGTGCGGTGATGCCTTCAAGATTTTGAATGCCTCCCATCACACCCTATTCAGGTTCTGAAGATCCTACCGAGCACATGGAGTCCTATTGCTCGTGGACGGAGCTTCAGTCAGCTTCCAGACCAATCATGTGTCGGGCTTTTTCGATAACACGTACTGGAGCCGCATGAGGCTGGTATCGACGGCAGAAGCCGAAGTTGATCTGTTCTTTTGTCGTGCTTAGTAAAGCGTTCTTAACACAGTTCATCATGGGAAAGTAACACAGAAAACCCTCCGCACACCTGCTCACCATCAAGCAGAAGGATGGGGACGCATTAAAAGATTACATCCTCCGATTCAATGGGGAAGCGACAACTACTCTGACAAGATGGCTTTGGCCGCTATAATCTCTTGGCTTAAAGAGGAAAATTCCTATTCTCAATAGGGAAAAACCCTCTGGCCATATTAGGAGAATTCATGAATCGAGCTCAAAAGTACTCGAATGTTGAGGACTTCTTCAGCTCCCGGAAGGGGGCTCAACATGCGAAAAACTCCTCTCGAGATAAAAAGCACAAAGATGGCTCATTTCAATTGAGTATGAGCAAAAAGAGGACTGACGAGGATGAATCCCACATCTAAAGGCCGGGCCGAAAACCTGAAAGCCGATTCAGCTCGTACACTCCTCGCAATACTTTGCTAGAGCAGACCCTCTTGGATATCCGAGACCAGAAGCTATTGATGTGACCGAACTGCATGAAGACAGATGCAGGTTAATGAGATAAGCGTATAGATACTATCGCTTTTACCGTGTTCATGGGCACAACATCAGTGATTATGTCGGCCTAAAAGAAGAGATCAAGACTCTCATTCGCAAGGGACACTTGCATCAGTACATAAAGGAAGACAAAAAGGCTTGGAAGGATGAGTGGTCGAGCAGAGCAGCAAATGACGGTACCGAGATCCAGATTATATGTGGGGGACTTTCTGGAGGCAAGGACTCAAACCAAGCCCGAAAGGCTCATGCTCGAAGTACTGACCTCGAGCACTACGTCCATCTAGCTGACAAGCTGAGCAAGGAACCTTGGATTAGTCTGTGCAGCCTGACGTATATAGAGGATGACGAGGCGGGATTCAACATCCCCATGACGATGCACTGGTGATCACCATTATGATAGCCAATCACAAGGTGTACTGCATCCTGGTTGACATAGGGAACTCAGCTAACATCTTGTTCTCTGAGGCATTTAACAGATAGGTATTGACAGGTCACACCTCTAACCTGTCCATACTCCGTTGCACGGCTTTATAGGCGACAAAGTCATCTTAGAAGGGACAATCTCTCTCCCAGTCACGACAAGAGAAGGATAAAATGAAGTCACCTTGTTGGTAGACTTTCTAGTGGTGAACACACCATCGACATACAATGTCATCCTCAGATGGCCATCACTTAACTCCATGAGGGCAATGGTATCCACATACCATTTGATGATGAAGTTTCTCGCAGTTGGAGGGATTAACTATCTCTGAGGAGATTAGCAGGCGGCTTGACATTGTTAAGCTGTAGCAGTTAGAAAGGGCTCGAAAAAACAAGCCCTTACAGTCGATGCACTTGACCCCAGAGAAGACACCTTGGAGAGGAGTTCTCCTATGGAGGACCTCCTAACCATTCCGCTCGATGACATCGACTAGACTAAAACGGTCCAGCTCGGATCATCAATGACCACCGACCAGCGAGCACAAATGTTGGAATTTCTATGCCAGCATAGGGACATCTTCGCATGGTCCCACCAGGATATGCCGGGCCTCGCTCCCGAAGTAATGGTTCATAGGTTAAATGTGGACCCAGAGCACAGACCGATCAAGTAGAAAAGAAGAGCGTTCGAGCCAGAGAGGTAGCGGCAATCGTCGAGGAGGTCATTAAATTGCTCGATGCAGTTTTCATCGAGGAAGTTCATTACCTAGACTGGATTGCAAATATTGTGCTCGTCAAGAAGGCTAATAAAAAATGGAGGGTTTGTGCCGACTACTCGGACCTGAACAAAGCCTATCCCAAAGAAAGATTCCCCCTCCTCAGGATCAACCAGTTGGTCAATAGTACAGCTGGACATGAACTCCTTACATTCATAGATGCATACTCTAGATACAACTAGATAGTAATGCACCCCCCAGACAAGCAGAAGACGACGTTTGTCATAGATAAAGGGCTCTACAATTACCGAGTCATGCCTTTTGGCTTGAAGAACGCTGGGTCTACATATCAAAGGTTGGTAAACAAGATGTTCGCTTGTCAGATTGGTCGAACCATGGAGGTCTACGTTAATGACATGCTTGTGAAAAATATCAGAGTAGCCGACCACATATCAGACCTCGAAGAAACTTTTTCTATTCTATGAAAGTATCAAATGAGGTTGAACTCGACTAAGTGTGCGTTTGGTGTGGTCTCAGGTAAAATCCTCAGTTTTTAAGTCAGCTAGAGAGGTATTGAGGCAAACCTAGATAAGATCAAGGCCCTCTTTAACATGAGCTGTAACGCCTCATATTTTCAAGCCCGAGTATATGGCCCGTTTTCCAAAAACCCGAGTGTTAACCTATAAAGAGCCAAATTTCATATATATATATATATATATATATATATATATATATATATATATATATATATATATATATATATATCTTTATCATTTAGAGTTAGCAGTTAGCGTAATACGGGCAAATCAAACGTAAGAGAAAGTTGCATTATACAAGAAGCTGCCCATAATGACTTATACAACCAATGTCTCTGAAATTAACAATTACAAGATTTACATACATGAGAGATATATAAAAATAAACATATAAATGAAAGTCGCAAGGTCATGCAGCTTCCTTGGTAGATGCAACCACGCATCCCTGACCATCATAACAGCTCCTCATCAGTCTAAACCTGCATATCACCTAAGCCACCAGTGCTACCTGTACAGTTATATATTTTATGGATGAGTGACCAATTTAGTATGAATTCCCCTCAAGATTACATACCGTCACCTCAGACAAGTATAACATGAAAGCAAACAAGATAATAAAAATACAACAAAATGCATTCTTATTATATGCATGGATGTGTGAATGCAATCATCGCCCTGAGATGCTCATCGATGTGGAGGTTAGGCTTGTCACCCATGCAATCATCACCTAGGAATGCTTATCTAGTCGGATAGAGGCTAGCCATTAGCGAAGTACATCACGTGCGTACATCATTTACTGCATAACGACCGTCTATCGTACATCACGTATGTTAACGATAGACACTGTTCTGTGCCATGTATGATTAGCCAAACCATTATTAGTCCAGTTACAATCAGCCAATTTAGTAAAACTTAAGGTCACTATGGGGGCTTGTCACCAGCGTAGGCCGATGGCTTGGGTATAGTGTTCCATGAACACCATCCCCTACCCGTGAGTCTACTACCTTAGGGTGTGTATAGGACCAATCAACATGTGGCCAATCAATTCTCAATATACGGGAAACTACCATCGTATGTCGAGTGGGAAAGACTGTCAAAGATACTGAAATATAATGATTAAAAAGGAGTCGGTAGGCCTGCCTTAAACACAAATAAGCAACAGTAATAAAATGTCAAATGGTTCATCCCAAAATTAAATAGGTGGATTCACCCCATAGATGGTAAGTCTCATGATTAAAATTGTCACTAATATAACCTCCATGCTGAGGGTCTATTCTAAGCACAATCAGTCTTATTACACCCTAAGTACGGACTCTCTTTCTTAAATAGAGGTTCACCTCCCAACCAGAGAATTTTAATTTATGTGTGTTTTACAAATAGTACAATAGCATATCCAACTAGCATGGTGTAACGTCCTGAATTTTCACTGTTTTGGATATCCAAAAATCCTTAATTTTTTTATGTAATTAACTTATATTATCACTTACAGACCATTAACACTCAATGTTAGTTTATACACGGGTGATACCATAAAGAACCGCACAAGTTTGATTAATCAACCGTAGGAAGCCAATGAATCCGCCCGATCACTTGAACATCAAGTTTAGCCCTATGATTTACTCACATAGGGCCCAAATCTAACCGACCCATCGTTAACTAATCAAGACAATCATAACTAAATTAAAGTTCTAACCGAAGTCGAGTCAAATACTAATGAACCAAATTAATCCCGTTATTCTTTTAGCCTAAAACTGACAGTTTAGAGTAAACATGACTAAATCTCCACTTTCACTATTTATAAATAGGTCACACTATGAATATAGTTAATCCAAACCCTAATCATTTTCCACGAGAAATCTCAATACCTAATTTATTCTAGAAAAGTCCTGATTTTCTGAACAAGCTCTAAACTGCTCGTTAGTGGGCTACTAGTTTCAAAACTATAGAATAATGTCTGTCTTACTGGGCTTGACATCCATCGTGGGAGTCAGACTTGGGTACTATCCAGAACAACTCAACTTGAGCTAAAGGATGAGTGCATGAGAAGTGCAAATAGCCTAAAGGAGGAAGCTGAAACTTAAGTAAATTAGGTCATCCACTCTTATGTAAAATTGAGAATTTCAGACCGTCGGTTTATGACCAAACTTCGTACATGGAGTAAGGATATTTCCCTGCTCATATCCGTATAGCCGTCGCCCTAATCAACTATCGGTGACCGTTGAATAGACTTCTAATTATATCTGTTGATCGAAGCATCCAAATGTCGGGCCGTTCATATCTATAGTAGATCATCATTAGGGCTAACTATCCTACTGTGTATATCAATATGTACACCCCTTAATGGGCCCTAGAGGTTAGAAAAACCCTCCCATAAGGCTAATATAGTAAAAACTTAGCCGTTGGGGCCATTACACAAAATCTGGCCCTATATAAGGGCTTCTTTGGGGCACCCCTCTCCTAATACGAATTTACATTAGAGAAAAGAAAGAGAGAAAGAGGAGAAAAGAGGAGGAAAAGAGAGGGAAAGATTGGAAGTATGAGGGTTTGTGCACCTTCACCCTCTCATCTCCTCTATAACAACCTTGTCCTTCATTAGTGTCAATTCCACGACGATTGAAGGTAAGTATTGAGTTATGTTTGTAGGTTTAAGTCTTGTGTTTAATTTCTTCCAATTCTTACAAGCTTGTATACTTATTTAGGCATTTCAACTATGATTTCCTAACACCATAACCTTACGGGCACCGTGGATCGAGCGGTTCATCACAAGGTACAGACAATTATCCTTAGGTGGCTTAACACCAATTTTACTATGAACTTAATGATTATGAATGTTAGGATGAGGTGCTTGAGTAATCTAAAGAGAGCCCAGCCAAGACCCCACATGATAAGTCCCTCGAAATTCCATGAAATGAATAAGTGTTGTTTATTTTTTCTTTAACATGATTGAGTTTAATTTTGGTGTGGCATATTCATCTCATATATGATTTTACTAAATTCCATGACATGATTGAGTGTTGTTTATTTTCTCTTCAACATGATTAGGCTTGATTTGGTATGGTATGTTCATCTCGTATGTGATCCTAATATAACCTTTCTTGTGGCATGCATGATTGCATTAATTCTTGTTGTATGTTTGTCCTATGAATGATGTGTAGCTCTTGTTCTCTTCGTTAACCCCATACAACATGTATAGACATTTATTTCATATTATTGTTAGTAGTTACATTATAGAAACTCTGAATTTTTATGTTTGATGTATGAGTGCATGACATCACTTGTGTTAGATGGTGAATTTTGATTTGTTGAAGTGTTATTGAATACCATCAAATCTCTACGTTGGTCTGAAAACTGAGGTGGGAGAAGATGGTCCCGTTGGTAGGACCATCTGGTGGCTAAACCAGTGGATTTGGGCAGATACGAATAGGCGACAGTGGTTGGACTACATGGGTCACTAGTACTCGATGTCGTCCGTCACGTACTCGACTAAACTCACATGGTCTAGTTCGCTTACTGACCAACCATGTTTGTTAGCCATGTCTGCTCACGCTTGAATGGAACCTGAAACACCCTTCAACCACTGAAGCCTATTGATAACCATTTGAAACCGATCCACTGTCTCGAGAGCCGGGCATGGTGGAATGGGACACTGTGTCCGAGCTGTCGGCCTACGCTGGGGTGACGAGCCTCCCCGTAGTGACCGCGAGTGATTCCTCTTCTCAGCACTCCCCATGTGCTTGAATTCGGGGATGGGGAACCCGATGGGATCAATGATCGCTGGGTCCTGGCCTCGCACGTTGAGGGGCCTTGGACTCACAACCATTTAAGGGTAATGATACGTGGGGTGTACAAGTTTCCCTAATCTACTGGACGAACTGAATTAATTAAAAAATCGGCTAACATGATCACGACTGCATCTTACTAGTTAGATTGGCGACTTGGCAGTTGAGGTCGTAATGAGAGAGTGTTGGTTATGCACGATCGTTAGATGAAGTCGCTCGAGAGAGTGTTGTTGTGAGGTCATGCATCATATTATAATACATGCATATGCATTAACAAGACTATTGAGGCATTTGTGAATGTATGTCTTTCATTGTAATGCCCTGACTTTTCAGGACCTGAGTATATGACCCATGTCTTAAAAATTCGAGTGTTAACCTTAAAGGATGGTCAAATTCGAGTATATTTTTTTTCTTTCATTAGGGTAAGAAAATGAGCGGAGTATGGACAAATCGACATAAAGGAAAGTTTTATTATCATTCAAATATACAAGAAGTTTTTCATAATGACTTATACAAACCAAAGTCTCTGAATTTAACAAGTACAAGATTTACAAGAATTTAATATATGAAGAATAACAGAAAGCATATAAATATAAGCCGCAATATCACGCAGCTCCTCCAGGCAGGTACTGTCGCGCATCCCTGACGATCGTACCCTACTCCTCATCAAGTCTGAACATACATATTACTAAAGCCACCTGTATTACCTATACAGTTGTATATTTGATGGATGAGAGCCAACTCAAAGTGAATTCCCCTCAAGATTACACACCGCCGCATTAAGTAAGCATAGTTATAAAACAACCAAACAACCAAAATAAAGTAAATGCAGTCTTATTAGATGCATGGATGCATGAATGCAATCATAGACCCGGAAAAAATATCTAGACGGTCTTGCTCTGGGAAAAATGACTAGACGGTCTGTACTCCGGGAAAAACTTCCAGATGGGCTGTGCCTCAGGAAAAACATCCAAACAAGCAATGGGGTCGTCACCTAAGGATGTGACTGGTCATAAGTGCAACACGCGGCGTAATTGTAGGGCAGAGTGATCCAATTCATCATCATAAATCGATCGACTGGTCATTAGCGTAACACGCGGCGTAATCGTATGGGCATAATGATCCAAGCCGTCGTAGTATGCTATGCATGCATGAATTGTCAGCCCATTATTAGTCCATTTATAACCAGCCAATTTAGATAAGCTCAAAGGTCACTACAGGGAGCACATGGCCCAGCGTAGGCCGACAGCTCGGGCATAGTGTCCCATTACCACTATCCCCGGCTCATGAGGCTACCATCTTAGGATGTTTAATGGAAACCCGTCGACTAGTGGCCAATCATATTACAATATATGAGGCTTACCATCGCATGGTTACATGGTATAAAACATCGAACCCATATAGGAAAAAAATCAGAACAAAGCCACATAGGGCGATATCAAACAAGCCACATAGGGGAATTATCAAAATATGCCTCATAGGGCGAGTATCAAAACCATGCGATAAAAGACCATCCTTAAAAACCATTGGACACAACAACCCTAGATGGTAAGACCACATCAATGATCCATTTAGACCCCTACTCAATAACCACTAAGTTGAAGGTCCATTTTAATCACAACCCGTCGGGTTACATCCCAAGTATGGGTCTACATTTATAGGTGGGGGTTTTTCACTAATGTACCAGTTTAAAGTCCATAAGCAATACATAAATAATCTACAAGCATGGACAAATATACATGATGAACATTAAACAGGCAATATAGCAATTCAATTTCTACCAGCTAACACATGTGATTATAAGAGAGAGATATCAATTATAATTTTTTTTAAAAAAACTATCACTTAAGCTAATGAGAAGATTAAAAGCTCAAGGGGAAGAATCATCACCTTATGTGTCGAATCCACCAACTGACATTGCTAGGAAGCACGTGCATCCTTAGAATTGAACCCTACCATGAATTTTGACGTTGCATGTGAGATTAATGTCCTACTAAGCATTTATGGTCAAGACCCATATAGCCTAGGGTTTTTTAGGGTTTCACCCTCAAGTTTAGGTCTAGGCTTAGACTTTAGGGTTTGGACTCTAGTTGGTGTATTAGTTACAATTTAAACTTAATAGTCATAAGATAATTATTTGTGTTAGTGTTATACTTTATATTAGTTGTCATATTAATAATAATCATTCTAATGATAATGATCTACTATTTATGATAATATTCAAGCATGATAAATAAAATGCTAATATTTAATAATCGTAAATTTTCTTATTTATTTATAATAACTATTATAGGCATGGATAATCTTCTAATAGTTAATCATGCTATATAATTGCAAATATCATAGTAATACTAATGATAATAGTAAGTCATAAAACTTACCTAAGGAGAGGAAGTTAACTCACATTGGTTGACATGACTGTAGGTTGGGTTTGAAGGGTCCCATGATCATGGTTATTCGGGCCTTCATTAGAGTGGACAGGCCCACACAATTTCTACCCCAAGAAGTGGCCTAGATTGGGCCCAAAATTTCCCAACACCAAGGCCCGAACTGGGCCTGACTTTAGCCAGATCTAGCCCAACGCCTAGCTGTCCATTGGTGGCCCGGACTGGGCCTGGTTTCAGCCCAATTTAAGGCCCAAGTAATGGATGATTTTAGCCCTAAACTTGGCCTAGTTTGGTGGCTGGGCTTGGTCCAGATCATGGCCCGAATTAGAGCTGGGCATGAAGATGTTTGGTGCAGCCCATTGAGACCTGAAACGTGGCCTACCATCAAATGAACAAGGCCCACAGAGATTTGTGGTGTGACATCTCAGGTGCGGCCCACCCACTGGACGTGGTGCGGACCACCTGTTTTAAATGCGGTGCGGCTCACCTGGAGCCCTGTTCAACTCTACCTATGGCCCATTAAAGGCCCTGATTTCACTCAGCTTTCATGGCTCATCATGGCTAGATTTCGGCCTACACATCAGTCCTCATCATAGCCTGGTTTCAAGCAGTTGTGGTTGGATGAAGGTGGAGGGATGAGAGCATTACCTAGCTTGACTTGTTGCTAATCAAGGATGGACCACAGGCAGTAATGAGGCAGCCCCACTCTCTTGGTTCTTTGTTGAAAACCTATCAGCAACGAGCTCGACTGAGCCAGGACTCAGCCCAAACCCGGCCCGGACGAGTCGGTCCTGGTGGTGCAACAGCCACACCACCCTCCTTTTTCTTTCTTTCTTCTTCCTGCTTCTCTCTTCTCTTTCTTTTTTGCTTCTATGTAGTCCAAACATGGCTGGACCCATCACAGGGGTGGCCCAACATGACAGACTCGGTCGGCAGTTGGCCCAAGAAGCTCGGTGCAGTGGCTAGTGAAATTCTAACGTTGATAAGCATTCCCTAAGTCTGGCTAACACGGGAATGGGTTCTAAACCTTTAGAGGGAATCAATATGCTACACAAGACACACAGGGGTTTGGTGAATTTAGATATATCTTCCTAAGAAGGGAAGTTGTTATTTCACACTCAGACACATGCGAGTTAGGATACACCATTAGGTTAACCCTTCTACTTATACCATTAACGGTTAGGGCGAGTATTCTCAAGTTTAGTGGGTAAAATTCTCTTTAAGGGGGGTAGATGGAATGATTCGTGTTCTAGTAGTAAGTCATAGGCGCTTGCGCATACAAATAAACCTAGTGGGGAAAAACTATCAGACACCATAAAATAAATTACAGCAAACAATCATCGTTTAAATAATGAATCTCAGGACAAGATTCTTCTTTAAGGGGGGTAAATTGTAACAACCTCAGTTTTGGGCACCTAGTGACATACGTTTGTACATATAGGAAAATAATGAATATTATCATTGTCCTTAATCATACTAGAAGCACTGAATTTCGGGGACGAAATTCTCTTTACGGAGGGTAGATTGTAGCACCCCGTACTTTGCAGTACTCGGGTGTTACCCCATAACCAAACTTAGTATACATACAAGCCAGGCTTAGGTGAACAGTCACATTCATTCTAGCCTAAATCCAACCATTGAAAACAGTAATCCACATATTAAGCCATCCAACCACTAATGTTGAGATGAACCATCACATCATCAATACAACCCATTTTAGGACTCCTGAGATAAACTATGAATCAATCACAATATTCCATGGATCAAACCAATGATAAGTTCCATAATCTGACCATCGGGTTAGCAGGAATCATTAGTCGGCCGTGAGATCACTAAGTGTAACATCCCAAAAATCGGGGGGTCGAGCATAAACTCCACTCCCGAGTTCCAGAACATCACTTATGCAACATTTTCAATGATGGATGAATGTTGTTCATATTAGTGCAGAAAACATGAGTGTGATTAGACCAAAACAGTATATCATACTCCAGAGACAGTTAAATTATGCGAGCGGAAGACTGTGATAGTATATATAACATATATAGACTGTTATAAGTCTCTAGAGTGTGAACATGTTACCAGGTTAAATATATACATGTATACTCCAAAAATGAACAAAAAGAAGATACATGAGTGTTTAAATAAAAGGAAAAGTACCAAGTGTATTGTCATCTAAACAATAACTTTGTAATCCCGTCAATCAGAACCTGCATATAGGAGAAATCCTCCTCAACAACATCAAATCCGGCTCTGCTTCGCAAGCATCGCCATCATCTGAAACTAAAATAGGGACTGGTTGGTGGGGCCAACACCGTCCCGTAACGTAGGAGTGAGTGATTAACTCAGTGGAAGCTATATACAGCAAAGGTTAACATGTTATCAATCCAATCAAGCAGTAATGATAAGGTAATACAATCAAACAGGTCCTAGATACTCTTGTTAATGCAAGGATGATATGAAGAATGATGCATGCCCTCACCACAATCCCCTCTGCGAGATCATCTAACGATCGCGGCATGACTCACTTCCTTAGTGCTCTATCACCAATGCCGTTAGCACATGCAATGCGGTGTTATGAATATGCTTACCAAGTTCTAATTAGTCCTTTTCATACAGCAGGATTGAGAAGCTAAGGTACCTCCCTTGTATCATTACCCAAATGGTGATCCATTCTCGGGTCGTCAGGCCGAGATAATCTCATACGATGTTACGGTTCTAGGTCACTGCAAGGGCTGCCAGGGTTGTTGCGCACAATCGTTCTCTTCTCCCCCATCACCTTATCAATACAGGCCGAGTTATATCCCACATACTGTAACAAGACTCGTCGTCCTTATGTACTATCGGGATATACTCGAGATCAATACAGAGGGCTCGTCACCAATCAATGTAGGCTGACAGCAAGAATATAGTGTCCCATACTACTATAATCTGCTCACGAGTATAGGTGCTCACTGGTCACTACAAAGGGCTCGTCACCAATCAATGTAGGTCGACGGCATGAATATAGTGTCCCATACCACCATAATCGGCTCATGAGTCTTAGCGGATCGAGGTACCAAGGTTAGAGGGGCTTTTCATTGATAAGTTTGGTACCTTAGGTTCAAACAGTAGTGACCAAACATGGTGAACAAACATCGGTCAATCGGGTTAGTTGATAAGCTCAAATAGGCCAAGCGCACGTTGAGTTGAATGACATGAAATGCATAAGCACTCCGTTTGGCCTAACTACTGCCGAACATTCCAAGCACAACTCCGATTCGTTAAACTCATCCTGAGTGGCGACAACAACCTCAACCACTAATTACAGAACGGTTACCGATTACCTGGACTATAGCATAGCCCCAAGCACGTATAATTTCAATAACAAGCATGTAATTCATATCCTACAATCATATGGACAGTTATGAAAATATAACTTGAATGTAAATACAATACATGAAGGAAATCATACATGTAGTGGACATGGATAATCTAAGTTACACAAGTCATGGAGGAAATCATACACATAATTATCATGAATAATCTAAGTTACATAAGTCATGGAGGAATTCATACACATCATTGATGTAGTTGAGAATCATATCTCAACCCGCATACAGGGACATCTTACTAACTACTGACTCATTCAGACACTTTTACATACACTTAGCCTACACATTACATCATACATATCATGTATTTATTAGCATACGTATTAGGGCAAATCCTTTCGTCAAAGGGTAGCTGCCCATACAACAATCATATATCCACGACAGATTGTCATGGCAAGCACGAATATAAAGTCTATACTCATTCAGTCATTTTCACATACACTTAGGCTACACATACTAAATACATATCATATGTTGGCATATCACGTATTTGGATTAAACCTTTAGCCCGGGAGTTGTTACACATACATCTAGCATACATAGATGGCAGTTAATCATGACAAACACAAATTCAAAATTTATATGTATATGGTATTTTCTACAAATACGAGGAATATAGTATATTCAACATAGTTAACGTATAACTGAAAAATAAAATGGACAACACTTTATACATGTGAAATAGCATCCTAGGTAAGAATAAATCATTACTTAACATTGAAAGTCTTGAGAACCATAACCTAAATGTATATAGTCCGCACCATAAACCAGAAAATGCATATAAGAGGTGATTCAGACGATAAGTCTTCGTCAACGCTGGATACGCTACCTATGACATGAAACAGGTTAGCTATGATGTCATTTAAACTACTCTAGGCTTCAAAACAGGTTAAGATTGAGATTTCTTACCTAGGAATGGAGTCAGAAACACCGAAATAACGACTCAGATGAATGGATTTGGCATGTAGTAAAGCTGGAAAGAATTCCAGGAAGCATCACGAACTTCTCCCTCACTTTCTCTCTCTTTTCTCTCTTCTCTCTCCTAGGGTTTCTCTTAAATTCGTATGGAGCAAATGAGATAGGATTCAAGGCCTTTTTATAAGCCCAAAAGTGACAGAAATAGACTTGGAGCCAAGGTATACTTAAGTTATAATCAAATTGGGTCTGTTCCGATCCAACGGAGCACTTCTGGAGGTCCTATTACTAAATGTGGTCAGACTTAAGCTTTCTAATATCAGATCTAGGTCAAGCTAAGTTTTTATTCCGGTCGGGTTTCCAGATCGACTGTGGCGGACTAGTTTCAGTTCAACGGTTACGGGAGCTCGATCAGAGCTACAAGTACTATGACATGTAAGGGCCACCTATCCTGATCCGAGGGTAAATTTGGGTCGAATTCTAACGGTTAGAACGCTTGAAAATAACGTGCAAGTGAACCGTTCCAGATTTCATAAAAATATAATTAATTTTCTAAGAATCTTCCTTTTCCTACTCTCTTCACTCTGGACTCAATAAAATGGTCTCAGGACATCGGTTGGGCTTGATTTTCTAGGTGATTGTCAAGTCTAACTAGGCGGTCGTAATGGTCTAAGTTCATTGCTATCAGACTTTCGACGTACGGTCCAGGTCCGATACGAAGTTTCCAAATGATCTCGAGGACAACTGGGTTTAGAGATTGATCCTAGGTTTTAGGGTAATATAGCGTCAATGATTCTATAGGTTTTAGGTCTTACAGATCGTATTTAAAGTGGTTGGTGCTAATTTGGCAGGAAATCTAGTGTAGAGCTGGCTAAAACACGTTAGATTTCTAAAGAATTAGGTTCTAAATGATTTCTCTGGCTTTGAAATTGAGTTCTAAGAGGTTACTAAGGTGTTATGGTTGACCCATTGCCTAAGGACGCCTAACTCCAGGTTGGAAAAAATCTGGGGTGTTACAATCTACCCCCCTTAAAAATAATTTTATCCCCAAAATTAGCTAAGGGTAAAGAGTAAAGATTTTATTATTCCTTTTGTCTAACAATATGTTCAATGATCGACCCATACGGAGAGACGACTGTATTGGGCTTGATCTCGACACGTTGAATGTCCGCCTGACCAGGGTAGACAACGTTGTATCCCTTCCTAATCCTGATGGATCCTGGTCTTCTGTCCAGTCAAGTAGTGAGTCCATTGGTAGTCTGCCAGGATTGAGAATTGGGTCAAAACGTGAATGTTTCGCATTTGTGCATTTCAGTAACTCCGTAATCCGATCACTCTAAAAACTCAGGGAAAGCCAATCACTAAAAGGTTCAAAAGTCCTATTAATAGGATTGAGCTTTGGGTCTTGATTATTCTACCTAAAAGAGTCCTCATCTGAATCTATGTCCAAGGTAGGGATTAATAAACACTCTAATAGAGTATCTTAAGGGGTTTCTAATCGTACAGAATCAGCCAAGGCTTCTATTATGCTCATATTTAATGAATAGGTTTATGGATACACTGACCTTCGCCTTATTTATTTCTCTGAATTTCCTTCGATCCTGAGCCAGTGGGAAAGGGCCAACCACGCTGTCGCTGCGCCACTCTGATCTAATGGTTGTATTAACTAGATTGGGCTCATAAGGTTCTACCCCCCTTAAAAATTTATATCTACTCTCAAGGTTCTAAAATCTATATCCTAATCCGTATGTCAGAATGAGGTGTAATTTAGGACCTATCCTTGACATGGGGGTAGGAAACAATCTCTCAATGCATTGGTCTTCCTATGTTAATGATGCGTTATATGGCATTGGTACCTATAGTTGTAGAAAGGGACCTAATCTCTATTATGATTGAGTTCAGGGGCAGGTGTGAGTTGGTGGCAAGATATCTAATCCTCTACTGGCTACTCTACTGGCTATATGTCCTTAACATTTCCCAAGGGCAAAGCAATAACTTTTAGTTGTAGGTGGTCAGGCTAACATGGAAGAAAAGTTGTGTAGTGGGTCTGAGCCTGATACATAGACCTTCTGCCTCGCGATGACAGAAAATTTGTCGTATCAGTTCTTAATCCTAGTGGATGCCGATCTTCTGCTTGATCAGAGCATTGGATTTATTGGTAACTACTAGTATTAAGAATGCAATTCAAACTGCGAATACATCACTTATATATAGTTTCTTTACTCCGTGTTTTCGATTGTACTAAGTCCTTGGGAGGGAAATTCTAAGGGGAATTTCAAAGGGCATGCTGGTTTATCCTAGCGTTTCATCTGAGGGGTATATAAGTCTTCCCTAAGCGTAACTAGTTTTAAGTTAAGCAAGCTTCCTGAGAGTTACTAAAGGAGCCTATGAATATTATGGGGATCTATCAAAGGAATGAAGTCCTACTCCAACCAAATCAAACCTACTATTCCTTAGTATTTACAGTCTTTACACTACTTAATATAACTCATAGCCTAGTCTGTAACTCACTAACTGTAATCCAAAGTCTAAGCTTATACACTAGATGGTTTCATACCATTTCTACTACAGGGGATTGTTCTATCACTTAGAGTTAAGATTGTCTAATTGAAATTGGATTTTCTATATCGTCAGATCTTTCAAAATCTAGGAGTACTATCTCTAGGTGTTAGGTCTCACCCATCGATAGAAGCGGAGAGATCGAGAAAATGGCTAAAACTAACTAAAAAAGAGCCATGAAAATTTGATGAAATGGAAGAAAGGGCTGACCTAATGGGTTGCCACGGATCTAGGTCTAAAAGAGGAGTGTAATGGGTCAAAGAAAGGGAAAATAAAAGAAAGAAAAGACCAAGATAGGAGAGGTTTGGGGCTGACACGTTCTGGAGCTTCAATGAGAGCTTTGGGAGCTCAAATCGAAGAAAATGGAAAGAGTAGGTGATGGAGATGGTTGAGCACGATGGAAGAACGTTAGGCTTGAAGGAAAATGGAAGAAGGAAGGATTGGGAAGGCGATCTGAGAGAGGTAGGGACGGTTTCAAAGAAAAAGAAAATCTTGGGGGTGAGGTTTGTGAAGGAAGTCATTGATTTGGGATGAAAGGAGGGTCAAACCATGGACCATTGGGTCCCACTATGCCCCAAACTCGATCGGCAGGAAGGCCCGGCCCGTCCGAGCCCGACCGTCGGCGAGGCCTTGTCGGCCACTGGACTATCCGGCAAGGGCTCGCCCAATGGGCGAGGTCCTCCCACCCCCTGGACCCAGAAAAAGTTGGGGTCCCACCCTGAAACCCCTTAGAAGTTGATCGTTTGGACCCCTCTTCTGATTTGAGCCGTTTCGGGTCATTTCGAAACTAATCTGATTTCTATTCACTATTATCGATTTCTAACGGCTGGAATGGAATAAAATGCGATCTATACCCATCAATTGACGGTCTAGAAGTGATTTGGGGTCCTTGTGTGTGATTAGGAGTGTGTACGGACTGGATTTAGGCGATCATTTTCAGTAAACTTTCGCCAACAAACAAATTGGGGGTCCTAAACTTGTTTCTATATTGTTCTCGCACCCTCGTACGTTAAATTGGCGTCAGCGTACGGTGTGTGACCATAACCCAAGTCCAGTTTAATCCAAATCATGCTCTGATACCATCTGTAACATTCCAAAAATTGGAGGGTCGAGCATAAACTCCACTCCCGAGTTCCAGAACATCACTTATGCAACATTTTCAATGATGGATGAATGTTGTTCATATTAGTGCAGAAAACATGAGTGGGATTAGACCAAAACAGCATATCATACTCCAGAGACAGTTAAATTATGCGAGCGGAAGACTGTGATAGTATATATAACATATATAGACTGTTATAAGTCTCAAGAGTGTGAACATGTTACCAGGTTAAATATATACATGTATACTCCAAAAATGAATAAAAAGAAGATACATGAGTGTTTAAATAAAAGGTAAAGTACCAAGTGTATTGACATCTAAACAATAACTTTGTAATCCCGTCAATCAGAACCTGCATATAGGAGAAATCCTCCTCAACATCATCAAGTCCGGTTCTGCTTCACAAGCATCGCCATCATCTGAAACTAAAATAAGGATTGGTTGGTGTGGCCAACACCGTCCCGTAACGTGGGAGTGAGTGATCAACTCAGTGGAAGCTATATACAACAAAGGTTAACATGTTATCAATCCAATCAAGCAGTAATGATAAGGCAGTACAATCAAATAGGTCATAGATACTCTTGTTAATGCAAGGATGATATGAAGAATGATGCATGCCCTCACCACAATCTCCTCTACGAGATCATCTAACGATCGTGGCATGACTCACTTCCTTAGTGCTCTATCACCAACGCCGTTAGCACATGCAATGCGGTGTTATGAATATGCTTATCAAGTTCTAATTAGTCCTTTTCATACAGCAGGATTGAGAAGCTAAGGTACCTCCCTTGTATCATTACCTAAACGGTGATCCATTCTCGGGTCATCAGTCTGAGATAATCTCATATGATGTTACGGTTTTAAGTCACTGCAAGGGCTGCCAGGGCTGTTGCGCGCAATCGTTGTTCCTCTCCCCCATCACCTTATCAATACAGGCCTAGTTATATCCCACATACTGTAACAAGACTCGTCGTCCTTATGTACTATCGGGATATACTCGAGGTCAATACAGAGAGCTCGTCACCAATCAATGTAGGCCGACAGAAAGAATATAGTGCCCCATACCACCATAATCTGCTCACGAGTATAGGTGCTCACTGGTCACTACAAAGGGCTCGTCACCAATCAATGTAGGCCGACAGCACGAATATAGTGTCCCATACCACCATAATCGGCTCATAAGTCTTAGCGGATCGAGGTACCAAGGTTAGAGGGGCTTTTCATTGATAAGTTTGGTACCTTAGGTTCAAACAGTAGTGACCAAACATGGTAAACAAACATCAGTCAATCGGGTTAGTTGGTAAGCTCTACTAGGCCAAGCGCACGTTGAGTTGAACGACATGGAATGCATAAGCACTCCGTGTGGCCTAACCACTGCCGAACATCCCAAGCATGACTCAGATTCGTTAAACTCATCCTATGTGGCGACAACAACCTCAACCACTAATTACAGAACGGTTACCAATTATCTGGACTGTAGTACAGCTCCAAGCACGTACAATTTCAATAACAAGCATGTGATTCATATCCTACAATCATATAGACAGTTATGAAAATATAACTTGAATGTAAATACAATACATGAAGGAAATCATACACGTAGTGGACATGGATAATCTAAGTTACACAAGTCATGGAGGAAATCATACACATAATTATCATGAATAATCTAGGTTGCATAAGTCATGGAGGAATTCATACACATCATTGATGTAGTTGAGAATCATATCTCAACCCGCATACAGGGACATCTTACTAACTACTGACTCATTCAGACACTTTTACATACACTTAGCCTACACATTACATCATACATATTATGTATTTATTAGCATACGCATTAGGGCAAATCCTTTCGTCAAAGGGTAGCCGCCCATACAACAATCATATATTCACGACAGATTGTCATGGCAAGCACGAATACAAAGTCTATACTCATTCAGTCATTTTCACATACACTTAGGTTACACATACTAAATACATATCATATGTTGTCATATCATGTATTTGGACTAAACCTTTAGCCCGGGGGTTGTTACACATACATCTAGCATACATAGACGACAGTTAATCATGACAAACATAAATTTAAATTTTATACATATACGGTATTTTCTACAAATACGAGGAATACAGTATATTCAATATAGTTAATGTATAACAGAAAAATAAAATGGACAACACTTTATACATGTGAAATAGCATCCTAGGCAAGAATAAAT
Organism: Magnolia kwangsiensis; assembly: GCA_037074715.1. Taxonomy (NCBI): domain Eukaryota; kingdom Viridiplantae; phylum Streptophyta; class Magnoliopsida; order Magnoliales; family Magnoliaceae; genus Magnolia; species Magnolia kwangsiensis. The sequence continues at coordinate 54,194,123 of CM073575.1, read as the reverse complement.
CATTACTTAACATTGAAAGTCTTGAAAACTATAACCTAAACGTATATAGTCCGCACCATAAACTAGAAAATGCATATAAGAGGTGATTCAGACGATAAGTCTTCGTCGACGGCGGATACGCTACCTATGGCATGAAACAGGTTAGCTATGATGTCATTTAAACTACTCTAGGCTTCAAAACAGGTTAAGATTGAGATTTCTTACCTAGGAATGGAGTCAGAAACACCGAAATAACGACTCAGATGAATGGATTTGGCACGTAGTAAAGCTGAGAAGAATTCCAGGAAGCATCACCAACTTCTCCCTCACTTTCTCTCTCTTTTCTCTCTTCTCTCTCCTAGGGTTTCTCTTAAATTCGTATGGAGCAAATGAGAGAGGATTCAAGCCCTTTTTATAAGCCCAAAAGTTATGGAAATAGACTTGGGGCAAAGGTATACTTAAGTTATAACCAAATCGGGTCTGTTTCGATCCAACGGAGCACTTCTGGAGGTCATGTTACTAAATGCAGTCGGACTTAAGCTCTCTAATATCAGATCTAGGTCAAGCTAAGTTTTCATTTCGGTCAGGTTTTTAGATTGACCATGACGGACCAGTTTCAGTTCAACGGTTACGGGAGCTCGATCAGACCTACAAGTACTATGACATGTAAGGGCCACCTATCCTGATCCGAGGGTAAATTTGGGTCAAATTCTAACGGTCAGAACGCTTGAAAATAACGCGCAAGTGAACCGTTCCAGATTTCATAAAAATATAATTAATTTTCTAAGAATCTTCCTTTTCCTACTCTCTTCACTCCGGACTCAATAAAATGGTCTCAGGACATCGGTTGGGCTTAATTTTTTAGGTGATTGTTAAGTCCAACTAGGTGGTCATAAAGGTCTAAGTTCATCGCTATCGGACTTTCGACGTGCGGTCCAGGTCCGATACGAAGTTTTCAAATGATCTCGAGGACAACTGGGCTTAGAGATTGATCCTAGGTTTTAGGGTAACGTAGCATCAACGATTCTATAGGTTTTGGATCTTACAGATCGTATTTAAAGTGGTTGGTGCTAATTTGGTAGGAAATCTATTGTAGCGCTGGCTAAAACATGTTGGATTTCTAATGAATTAGGTTCTAAATGATTTCTCTGGCTTTGGAATTGAGTTCTAAGAGGTTACCAAGGTGTTATGGTTGCCCCATTGCCTAAGGACGCCTAACTCCAGGTTGGAAAAAATTCGGGGTGTTTCACTAAGCATGGTCCATCTGAGTTTAGGATACACCTTGTCCTTTGGGTTGGCACCAATTCGAGTTGACAAAACAGATGTGGATTAGTTGATTTAAACCTTGGATCGATGGATCCGCCATCCATCTAATGTATAAGTAATATCAAATGATTTAACACTCCAATACTATAATTTAGTGGCCCGACCGATAGGAGTATTGTTGAGGATCATCTAAACTAGATTAGGGACCACTCAAATCAAATGTAGGCTCGATCCAACCATCAACTTAACTTGAAACAACAAACTAGCTCAATGGGACATTACCAGTTATGACTCTTAAAAAAGGCTGGGCCTACAAATAAATAAATATAGGTATATATATATATATATATATATATATATATATATATATATATATATATATATATATATATGCACACACAAATAAATAAATAAATAAAATAACTAATAATAACAATATATAGTTCATAATGAAGTAATTATGTTCAAGATTAGCATTGATATTAACATTATTTAGTAAACCATTTGGAAAGAACTACCAACTGCCGTTAGAAACCCGCTTAAATAGCCCTTAAGACCTTTCTAACCGTTGGTGTTCAAAGAGAGTGCGATCTGGCCATTAGATCAATGAGACTCCACAGCTGAGATCCAAAAATGCAGGTGATCAGCACATCTGAGTTGTATATGTGACCCAGCCTCGACCTACGGCTGTAATAAGACCCTAGAAGTAGAATGGACGGTGTGGATTTACCAGAAACACCATTGTGGACCCTACCCGAATGTTGCATGCACACATTTCACATGCACCCGCCATGCACCGGTCGGCCCAGCATGGTCAAAGCGGGTTGACATGCTATTTCCTTAAGCAGAGAGAGTATCTCTCTCTCCCGTTGCGCCAGCTGACGGACAGTGTCCGTTTTGGACCCAACAAGGCCCACAACTGGGGACCCACCTTGATGATCCAGACCGTCCATCTGACAGGGGACGCGCATGAGACCAAAACCTAGGTTGCACATCACACTTTCATGCATGTATAGACACACAAACCTAGCTGTAAAATGGCCCTACAAAACCATATTTCAAAAAATGGCAACTATCCTCCTTGCCAGGAGGGCTATCCGTGTGGTCTCTCTCCTCTCCAATCCCAGCCCTTTAATTCAGCGTATCCCAACCCTTTATCGGGGAAAATCTCAGCCATCCATTTGCTTAGGACGTTCCTTGCAAAACCAGGGATGGTTTTGGTTCTCACCCAATGTTTGGGAGGCAGTTTTGGCCAGAGAAGATCCAGACCGTTTGCTATTGATCCAATGGTCTAGAAAGGGTTAGGGCGAGCAAAAAAGGGCACATATATCGAGGGACAAGGGCGTCCTCACCATTTTTATAGCCGCCCAAGAAAATCGTCCGCCTCCTTGCTCTAGCAAACCCATCACCTAAACCATCCTGTCATACCCTAAACTCGGAAATCGAATTCACAGGAATCCCGATCGCCAAATCCGGTGTCAACAGCCTCCGTAGTATCCCATTCTCGGCTCCTAGCGTTCATATGCTAGATTTTGATCCTAGGATCCTACAAGGATGATTTTTTTTAATGTAAATTTAACTCGCAATAAGAATAACAACATGATTACCTAATTCACAAAGACAACATTATCATCACATATCCACTAATATAATCAATTGAGTACAATATTGAAAGGAATTACATAAATAAAAATCAAGCTCCAGAAGACCGCTGTACGCTCTATGCTCGACACTGCTATAACCTAACATCACCTGCATGCATCTATCGTGCATAAGCTTATAGAAAGCTTAGAGGGTGGTGTAAGTGTGTGCACAAGGTAAGTGCCAAATATTCAATACAAAGTCATAATCATACAATATCGAAAATACTGGTAATCCATAAATCGTACAATGTCTAAATAAGCAGAAATACTGATAAGATCATGAATTATCAGAGTAAACAGAAATACTAACAAGATCAGGAATTATCAGAGTTAACAGAAATACTGACAAAGTCCTAAATCACACGATAACAGAGTAAGCGAAAATACTAACCAGTGCATGAGTCATACAATATTAGAATACACAATAGAAATCAACTATGCAAATGAGGAGTCATAGAGAGCCAAATATCAGATGCAAAGGATGCAATGCATATACATTCCTGATGAGTAACACAAATAACGTCAGCCGTACCATATGCCGCGGATGTATTGCAACATGCAGTGCGAATGGAATGACCATGCTGGAGTGCGAAGTTGGGATGATAGTATGTATTATCGCAAGCTATGGGGTCCATCACAAGGGACTTCTATCCAAACTAGTCTCATACCTAAATTTAGATAGTCAGACTTAATGTGGTAAACTCCTGATCTTAGGTTAGTCGCACGCCCCAACCGAAATTCTGGCCATTACGAAAGTACATGTAACAAATAGTTACGCACGACCAGCTCAAGTGGATAGTGAATGAATGAATGAATGAGTATGAAACTCCTGCTCAATATGTCCACATATCAGTACGGTTCATCTCTTGGATCATCATCGGGGTCTATTACACTCTACGTCAGTTGGTCGCCCCTATTCAAGCGCACAACTAGGTAAGTAGAAGAGACCTCACTATCCGCCTGCTAATATCGGGCCCGACTCATTGATAGCGGACCTATTCCTTAAGCTGGTCAAACTCAACCTAGATATTGCTCCCTCACTCAGGAGGGTAAGGTCACACCCCTTCCCAACCGACCACTACAAAGTGGGAGACACGGCCTAGTGGTATACGTCCCTCATGCGCTATTATATCCATTCGGTCTTGATGTTGGGGCATCTCCTGGCCACTGAGGTTTAGGGATTTTCACCCAGGGACATCTATGGCGCCCGTATGCTAGAACCCAACATTTTCGGTGTCCCATTTAGCCATCCACGATATGCCTGTAAAGGCTACGACCCTGATGTCACTAGGGCGTACAGTAATCACAACACACAATGTAAGATGCATGAGTCATACAATCCAGTCATGCATCAATCATGCGCATACCGTGCGCTCATGTGAGATAACCTTCGCCTATCAGGGAGCCTCATAACAATCTGTACTATGGTATATCCAATGATCAATCATATCTCATAACATACATGCAGATGATGCATATGGGCATGTATCATGATATATGCTGTCACATACTCGTAATCGGTATCAATAACTGGCATCAACCATCGGCCTCGACAATGTGGACATTTAACCAACATTGCCCCGAAGGGTTGGCCCACATGGAGCCAAACATATAATGGGCCCACAACCTCACACAAAGGCCTGATATACAACACAATAGGCCTTACTCAAGGGCCACATATACACAACAGGTGGGTCCTACTCATGGGCCTCAAATACATAACGTGTGGGCCCTATGCATGAGCCTCGAATACATCAAGTGGGCCATGCATCATAGGCCTAATACATATCACAATGGGCTTTGCCCATAGGCCACGAATACATCACAATGGGCCTTTCACAAGGCCTAACACACATCATATTGGGCCTTAGACATGGGCTCGACATGTGCTAAATACACATCACGGCGGGCCTCAAATGCGGGTCGCATACACATCACATTGGGCCTCGACAATCGAAAATGGAATCGGCCCCAATCGTTGGCCTCGACAATCACAATCGACCTCGATACTCAGCCTCGACAAATCGGGGTCGGCCTCAACAACTGGAATCGGCCTATACGATAGGCCTTGACAATCGGAATCGGCTTCGATACTTGGCCTTGATAATCGAAATCGATCGATAATCAAAATCAGCAAATCGGTCACATCAATCGAAATCGGCAATCGGTCATGATAATCGGGATCGATCGATAATCAGAATCAGCAATTCGATCACGCCAATTGGAATCAATAATCGGTCATGACAATCAGGATCGATCGGTAATCAGAATTGGCAAATCAGTTACATCGATCGAAATCGGCAACCGATCACGACAATCGGGATCGATCGATAATCAGAATCGACAAATCAGTCACGTCAATCGGTCACGACAATCAAAATCGATCGATAATCAGAATCAGTAATTTGGTCACACCAATCAAAATCGATAATCGGTCATGACAATCAGGATCTATCGGTAATCATAATCGACAAATCAGTCATGTCGATCGAAATCGGCAACCGGTCACGACAATCAGGATAGATCGATAATCAGATTTGATAAATCGGTCACATCAATAGGGGCTACAAATATATAACATGCGGGCCCTGCACATAGGCCTAATATACATAACAGGTGGGCCCTGCACCTGGGCCTCATCATATCAAGTTGGGCCGTGTTAATGGGCCGCACCAATGGGCCTCATGTACAACAAGTGGGCTGCATCATTGGGTTGTACTAATGGACCACAAGTATATGAAAGTGGGTCTCATCACATAAACCTCACATGCATCACATTAGTCCTCCCACAAGGCTATATGTAACATCCTAACGGTCCCCATATATGGGCCACATGTACATTATCATGGACCATATCCCATGGGCCCTGAATACATCGTAATGGGCCACATCCCATGGGCCTCTCATACATAATATCGAGCCTTGCTATCTGGGTTGGAAATACATCACAATGGGCCATAACCCGTGGGCCATAATACTCAATGGGTGAGCCCTACACATGGTCCTAATATACATCACAGGTGGGCCCTGCACACAGGCCTCATACATAACGAGTTGGGCCTATCAATGGGCCCTAAGGAGAGTGACAATGCGAACATTTAACCAACATTGTACTTACAATGTGGACGTCAAATCAACAGTGCTCCCAAGGCATGGCTCGTCATAATATCAACACACAAACCATGGAGAAATCACACATTGCAATGGACCCTAAGGACACCCTGTTGGGACTCGACTAATGGGCCTTGGATAAATCGAATGGGCTACATCATATGGGCCTTATATAAATCAAGTGGGCCACATCAATGGGCCTTATGTACATTGTAATGGGCCATGACCCCTGGGCCTTTGAATACGTCATAATGGGTCGAATGACCTGGGGCTTTTATACATCAAGGTGGGCTTCAACAATGGGGCACAATTACATTGAATGGGCCTAATCACATGGGCCTTATGGACATCAGGGTGGGCCTCGAAAATGGGCCACAAAGACATTAAGATGGGCCCACATTACATGGGCCTTATGTACATCAAGTGGGCCACAACAATGGGCCACGATAATGGGCCACACCCGAATGCAAGTTGTGATAATGATTTCCACCATTAAAATTCCCAAGGCCCATCATAAAGTATATTTCCCATCCAACCTGTTCCGAAGTTAACATAGGGATAGATGAAGTGGAACAAATATCAGCTTAATAGGAAACTACTATGGCTCCTTAGAAGTTTTGAACGATGGATGTCTTTGTCCACTACATTAGATGGTGGGGTCCACTTGAACTTTAAATCCGACTTATTTTTAGTCTCAAGCCTTAAGACGAGTTTTCAAATGGTTGAATGGTTTGGATGCAACACCTGTATCATGGTGGGTCCCATGGATGGATCGGACTCATTCTTTAGCTCATGCCCAAAAATGAGCTTTCAAAGTGGATGAACGGTTTGGATGCAACTCATGCATCATGGTGGGGGGTCCACATGAAGGCCCACCATCCTGCATATTATATATAATATTATATATAATTTATATACAGTATATTCAATATTATATATAATATAATATTATATACACACACACACACACACACACACACACACACACACACACACACACACACACACACAGGCGCACACACACACCCACACACACACATACCCACCGTCCCCTGGACGGTGGATAGAACACATAAATCACCGTGGGCTCCACCGTCCGCCTAGACGGTGGAAATAAAACACATGTATCATTGTTGGTCCCATGTGGGGCCCACCATAACGTTTACTTTCCGTCCAACCTGTTAATAAGGTCGCACAGACCTGGAATGAGGGGAAAAACAAATTTCATTTTGATCCAAAGCTTCTGTGGACCCAGAATGGGTTTCAATGGTATACGTTCAATTCACATTGTTTCCTGTGATGTGGGCCACCTGAGCTTTGGATGGGCTTGATTTTTGGAGGGTGGCCCGCTGCCCTAAGGGCCCACCATATGAACGGATTGGATGTCAAATAAACACCAAGGTGGGGCCCACGGCTAGAGCCGTGGGTTGCTGCCGTCCACTCGACCGCCAGCAATAGGCGCTGCCTGCCCTCTGACAGCAGCTGCGTCTACTGCATATACTTATATATATATATATATATTTAAAAACATATATTTTTATAGTTTTTCGTACGTGGGGCCCGCATCAGGTGAAACCGACCCATATGAATTCCATAGTTAATAACCAATCCATCAAGCCCAATATTGAGTATTTTTCCGTGTGAAGAAATATCAAGCAAGATTTCAACGGTGAAAACCACCATTCGCTATGCTAAGGCCCACTGGAGCATCGGATTGAGTCCATTTTTCAGCTCAACGCCTATAATGAGCTTGGGAAAGGGATGAATGGCGTGGATTGGATACATACATCAAGGTGGGGCCTACATGAGTGGGCCACCCATAAGCTTGAAAATAAGCTGATATTTGTGTTTTGCAAGCCACGTCCAGCGTCCAGGGACGCTGAACGGTCTGGCCCTGCAAGGTGGGCCTGCTCAGGTGGGCCACCCAATGATGAATGGTGTGGGTACGACACATATGAAGTGGGCCCCACTTACAGATGGCTTGGATAAACCACATACTTGATGGTGGGGTCCAACCGAGTGGGCCACACAACCTCATCATCATACAAAGTGATAGAGAGAGGGAGAGAGAGAGAGAAAGAAGCACCCACATCATAAAAATGGAGAAATCTAACTTAAAGATACACCCACCTTTGATCGCCTATTTCTTCTTCCGCCTATGCACTCTAGAGCTCCAAGATGACATTTTTAACAGTTGAGATGATGATCCAAGGATTGGATTTGATGGTAGGAAGGTGGGCCACACAAGCTCTCCCATGGAAGCTTGCATGGACATGGGATGCTTGCTTGGGAATGAGAGGGATGAGAGTGAGGTGTAAGAGAGAGATATAGGTGTGATGGGTGTGATGTGTACTTGTGTAAGAAAGAGTTGACTTTAGGGGAGGGGTGGTTGTACTTGGGGATGGGTGAATGATGGAGTGTGATGTGTACTTTGATTGATGGGATTGATGAGATTGATGTGATGGATTCTCTCAAGATTGCAACTCGCGGTATTTTACTCGAACTGAATGCGGGCCTACATCTCCTGGCTCGGGTATCAGATTAGTATACAAGACGTGGCATCGGAACCGTGGGGACAACGCAGTCGTAAAGGTACAAGTATCGGGTCAATCTGATTCTAATATACAGAACATGATTCAAGATCACGCGCAAACGCCAATAATAGATCACGGGTTGCTGGAATTCGACCGGGAGGACCACAGAAGCATACAAAACATTTCGGGCTAGGATACGGGCCTTACAACTCTCCAATCCTAATAAAAATTTCATCCTCAAAATCTAAACATGACTCAACCAATACAGAGTTCATGAGGGTGGGAAACCCTATCGCTAGAGTTATAATCATAACACAACATAACAATATCATCTAACACCCAAGAGATGGGGATAACGCCCCCGAACCTTAGCATCGGGCTCCCAAGATCCTCAAAATCTCACTGGTAGGGAGCAATATCAGAAAATATCTAAGTTATTTGAACTTGGGGATCTAACCATTCTAAATTCTCAACAATCATAGAGTAAAAGGGTAGCTATCAGCAAATATGTGATGTTATCCTTAGGTATTCCCAAGTTATGCTCTGATACCAACTTCTGTCATGCCCTAAACCCAAAAATCGAATTCACAGGAATCCCGATCACCGAATCCGGTGCCGACAGCCTCTGTAGTACCCCATTCTCGGCTCCTAGCATTCATATGCCAGATTCCGATCCTAGGTCATACAAGGAAGATTTTTTTTAATGTACATTTAACTCGCAATAAGAATAACCACATGATTACCAAATTCACAAAGGCAACATTATCATCACATATCACTAATATAATCAGTTAAGTACAATACTGAAAGGAATTATATAAATAAAAATCAAGCTCCAGAAGACCGTTGTACGCTCCATGCTCGACACTGCTGCAACCTAACATCACCTGCACCCATCTATCATGTATAAGATTATAGAAAGCTTAGAGGGTGGTGTAAGTGTGTGCACACGGTAAGTGCCAAATATTCAATACAAAGTCATAATCATACAATACCGTAAATGCTGGTAATCCATAAATCGTACAATGTCTGAATAAGAAGAAATACTGATAAGATCATGAATTATCAGAGTAAATAGAAATACTGACAAGATCAGGAATTATTAGAGTTAACAGAAATATTGACAAAGTCCTAAATCACACGATAACAGAGTAAGTGAAAATACTAACCAGTGCATGAGTCATACAATATTAGAATACATAATAGAAATCAACTATGCAAATGAGGAGTCATAGAGAGCCAAATATCAGATGCAAAGGATGTAATGTATATACATTCCTGATGAGTAACACAAACAGCGTCAGCCGTACCATATGCCGCGGATGTAATGCAACATGCAGTACGAATGGAATGACCATGCTGGAGTGCGAAGTTAGGATGATAGTACGTATTATCGCAGGCTATGGGGTCCATCATAAGGGACTTCTATCCAAACCAGTCTCATACCTAAATTTGGATAGTCAGACTCGATGTGGTAAACTCCTGATCTCAGGTTTATCGCACGCCCCAATCGAAATTCTGGCCATTGCGAAGGTACATGTAACAAATAGTTGCGCACCACCAACCAGAGTGGATAGTGAATGAATGAATGAATGAGTATGCAACTCCTACTCAATAAGTCCACATATCAGTACAGTTCATCTCTGGGATCATCACCGGGGTCTATTACACTCTACACTAGCTTGTCGCCCCTATTCAAGTGCACAACTCGGTAAGTGGAAGAGACCTCACTATTCGCCTGCCAATATCAGGCCCGACTCTTCGAAAGCGAACCCATTCCTCAAGCTGATCAAACTCAACCTAGATATTGCTCCCTCACTCAGGCGGGTAAGGTCACACCCCTTCCCAACCGATCACGACACAGTAAGAGACGTGGCCTACTGGTATACGGCCCTCATACGCTCATATATCCACTCGGTGTCGACGTTGGGGCATCTCCTGGCTACGGAGGTTTATGAATTTTCACCCAGGGACATCTATGGCGCCCGTATGCTAGAACCAAATATTTTCGGTGTCCCATCTGGCCATCCATGATATGTCTGTGGAGACTACGACCCTGATGTCGCTAGGGCGTATAGTAATCACAGCACACAATACAAGATGCATGAGTCATACAATCCAGTCATGCATCAATCATGCGCATACCGTGCGCTCATGTGAGATAACCTCCGCCTATTAGGGAGCCTCATAACAATTTGCATTATGGTATAATCAATGATCAATCATATCTCATAATAAACATGCAGATGATGCATATGGGCATGTATCATGATATTATGCTGTCACATACTCATAATCAGTATCAATAACTGGCATCAACCATTGGCCTTGACAATGTGGACAATTAACCAACATTGCCCCGAAGGGTTGGCCCTCATGGAGTCAAACATATAATGGGCCCACAACCTCACACAAAGGCCTGATAACAACATAATGGGCCTTACTCAAGGGCCACATATACACAACAGGTGGGCCCTACTCATGGGCCTCAAATACATAACATGTGGGCCCTACGCATGGGCCTCAAATACATTAAGTGGGCCATGCATCATAGGCCTAATACATATCACAATGGGCTTTGCCCATAGGCCATGAATACATCACAATGGGCCTTTCACAAGGCCTAACACACATCATATTGGGCCTTAGACACGGGCTCGACACGGTCTGAATACACATCACGATGGGCTTCAAATGCGGGTCGCGTACACATCACATTGGGCCTCAACAATCGAAATTGGAATCGGCCCCAATCGTTGGCCTCGACAATCAGAATCAGCCTCGATACTTAGCCTCGACAAATTGGGGTCGACCTCGACAATTGGAATCCGCCTATACGATAGGCCTCGATAATCGGAATCGACAATCGGGATCGATCGATAATCACAATAAATAATTTGGTAACGCCAATTGGAATCGGCAATCGGTCACGACAATCAGGATCGATCGGTAATCAGAATCGGTAAATCAGTCACGTCGATCGGAATCGACAACTGGTCATGACAATCGGGATCGATCGATAATCAAAATCGACAAATCAATCACGTCAATCGGAATCGGCAATCGATAATCAAAATCAGCAATTCGGTCACGCCAATCAGAATCGGCAATCGGTCACGACAATCAGGATGAATCGGTAATCAAAATCTACAAATCAGTCATGTCGATCGAAATTAGCAACCGGTCACGATAATTGGGATCGATGGATAATCAGATTCGACAAATCGGTCACGTCAATAGGGGCTACAAATATGTAACATGCAGGCCTTACACATAGGCCTAATATACATAACGGGTGGGCCCTGCACCTGGGCCTCATCATATCAAGTTGGGCTGTGTTAATGGGCCGCACCAATGGGCCTCATGTACAACAAGTGGGCTGCATCATTGGGTCGCACTAATGGACCACAAGTATATCAAAGTGGGCCTCATCACATAAGCCTCACATGCATCACATTAGTCCTCCCACAAGGCCATATATAACATCTTAACGGTCCCCATATACGGGCCACATGTACATTATAATGGACCATATCCCATGGGCCACATCCCATGGGCCTCTCATACATAATATCCAGCCTTGCCATCTGGGTCGAAAATACATCACAATGGGCCACAACCCGTGGGCCCTAATACTTAATGGGTAAGCCCTACACATGGTCCTAATATACATCACAGGTGGGGCCTGTACACGGGCCTCATACATAAGAGTTGGGCCTATCAATGGGCCCTAAGGAGAGTGACAATGTGGACATTTAACCAACATTGTACTTATAATGTGGACGTCAAAGCAACATTGCTCCTAAGGCATGGCCCGCTATAATATCAACACATAAACCATGGGGAAATCACACATTGCAATGGACCCTAAGGACACCCTGTTAGGCCTCGACTAATGGGCCTTGGATACATCAAGTGGGCTGCATCATATGGGCCTTATATAAATCAAGTGGGCCACATCAATGGGCCTTATGTACATTGCAATGGGCCATGACCCCTGGGCCTTTGAATACGTCACAATGGGTTGCATGACCTGGCCTTATATACATCAAGGTGGGCTTCGACAATGGGCCACAATTACATCGAATGGGCCTAATCACATGGGCCTTATGTACATCAGGGTGGGCCTTGACAACGGGCCACAAAGACATTAAGATGGGCCCACATTACATGGGCCTTATGTACATCAAGTGGGCCACAACAATGGGCCACGACAATAAGCCACACCTGAATACAATTGGTGATAATGATTTCCACCATTAAAATTCCTAAGGCCCACCATAACGTATATTTCCCATCCAACCTGTTCCTAAGTTAACATAGGGATAGATGAAGTGGAACAAATATCAACTTAATAGGAAACTACTATGGCTCCTTAGAAGTTTTGAATGGTGGATGTCTTTGTCCACTACTTTAGATGGTGGGGTCCACTTGAACTTTAGATCCGACTTATTTTTAGTCTCAAGCCTTAAGATGAGTTTTCAAATGGTTGAATGGCTTGGATGCAACATATACATCATGGTGGGTCCCATGGATGGATCAGACTCATTCTTTAGCTCATGCCCAAAAATGAGCTTTCAAAATGGATGAACGGTTTGGATGCAGCTCATGCATCATGGTGGGGGGTCCACATGAAGGCCCACCATCCTACATATTATTTATAATATAATATATAATTTATATATAGTATATATAATATAATATTATATATATATATATATATATATATATATATATATATATATATATATATATATATATATATATATATATATATATATACACACAGGCCCACACACACACATACCCACCGTCCCTTGGACGGTGGATAGAACACATAAATCACCATGGGCTCCACCGTCTGCCTAGACGATGGAAATAAAACACATGTATCATTGTGGGTCCCACGTGGGGCCCACCATAACTTTACTTTCTGTCCAACCTGTTAGTAAGGTCGCACGGACCTGGAATGAGGGGAAAAAAATAAATTTCATTTTGATCCAAAGCTTTTGTGGACCCAGAATGGGTTTCAATGGTATACGTTCAATTCACATTGTTTCCTGTGATGTGGGCCACCTGAGCTTTGGATGGGCCTAATTTTTGGAGGGTGGCCCGCTGCCCTAAGGGCCCACGATGTGAACGGATTGGATGTCAAATAAACACCAAGGTGGGGCCCACGGCTGGAGCCATGGGTTGCTGCCGTCCGTCCGCCCGCCCGCCAGCAGCAGGCACTTCCTGCCCTCTGACAACAGTAACGTCTGCTGCATATACTTATATATATATATATATATTTATATATTTAAAATGTGTATTTTTTTAATTTTTCGTACGTGGGGCCTGCATCAGGTGAAACAGACCCACCCAATGAATTCCATAGTTATTAACCAATCCATCAAGCCCAATATTGAGTCTTTTTCATTGTGAAGAAATATCAAGGAAGATTTCAACGGTGAAAACCACCATTCGCTATGCTAAGGCCCACTGGAGCATCGGATTGAGTCCATTTTTCAGCTCAACGCCTATAATGAGCTTGGGAAAGGGATGAACGACGTGGATTGGATACATACATCAAGGTGGGGTCAACATGAGCGGGCCACCCGTAAGCTTGAAAATAAGATGATATTTGTGTTTTGCAAGCCACGTCCAGCGTCTAGGGATGCTGGATGGTCTGGCTCTGTAAGGTGGGCTTTCTTAGGTGGGCCACCCAATGATGGATGGTGTGGGTACGACACATATGAAGTGGGCCCCACTTACAGATGGCTTGGATAAACCACATACTTCATGGTGGGGTCCAACTGAGTGGGCCACACAACCTCATCATCATACAAAGTGATAGAGAGAGGGAGGGAGAGGGAGAAAGAAGCACCCACATCATAAAAATGGAGAGATCTAACTTAAAGATGCACCCACCTTTGATCGCCTATTCCTTCTTTCGCCTATGCACTCTAGATCTCTAAGACGACATTTTTAATGGTTGAGATGATGATCCAAGGATTGGATTTGATGGTAGAAAGGTGGGCCACACAAGCTCTCCCATGGAAGCTTTCTTGGACGTGGGATGCTTGCTTGGAGAATGAGAGGGATGAGAGAAAGGTGTAAGAGAGAGATATGGGTGTGATGGGTGTGATGTGTACTTGTGTAAGAAAGAGTTGACTTTAGGGGAGGGGTGGTTGTACTTGGGGATGAGTGGGTGATGGAGTGTGATGTGTACTTTGATTGATGGGATTGATGAGATTGATGTGATGGATTCTCTTAAGATTGTAACGACGGTGTTTTACTTAAACTGAATGCAGGCCTACATCTCCTGGCTCGGGTATCGGATTAGTACACAAGACACGGCATCAGAACCGCGGCGACAACGCAGTCGTAAAGGTACAAGTATCGGGTCGATCCGATTCTAGTATACAGAACACGATTCAGGATCACACGCAAATGCCAATAATAGATCACGGGTTGCTAGAATTCGGCCGGGAGGACCGCGAAGGCATACGAAACATTTCGGGCGAGGATACAGGCCTTACACTTCCTCAAGCTCTGAAAAAGCTTGTCTAGGAGTTTTTTAGGACCCTTACGAATCATTTGAAGGAGGCAGATTGGAGGAAGAAGCTCCATTTTCAAAAATGCCATTGATGGTTGTCATCTTCCTCAATGGTTTTCTTCTTTCAATGATGCTGCTGGTGCCACTGGACCGAGTCCAGGATCATCTTTGCCATCTACAAAGAGGAAGAGTGAAGAAAGGAGGAAGATATGAAGAAGTAGAAAGAAGAAGAGATGGGGTGGTGTGGCTGTTGCACTGCACCACCATGGCCGGCTCGTCCAGGCCGAGTTAGCAGGGCCCACTGCCACTGTTGGGTCTATAATGGACAAAGGTGGAGATTGGGAACAGGAAGAAAAGAAAAAAAGGGGAAAAGAGAGAAATCAGGAAGAGAAAATAGGGAGAGAAAGTGAGAGAGAGAGAGAGAGTGAGCGGGTTCAGGTAGCAACCCGACTTGTTGCTGAGTCGAGTTGGGGTCAGACCTGGTCACATTTGTGGGTTGCTGGAGTTCCAGCGCGCACACACTCACTCAGATAAAGGGAGAGATGGAAGGATATGGAAGGGAGAAGGGGAAGATAGATTGTGAGAGAGGGAGAAGCTGTATAATGACGTTGTTGCCGCTACTCTCACCACCGCACCACATCTAGTGGGTGGGCCGCACCTGAGATGCCACACCACAAATCTCTGTAGGCCTTGCTCATTTGTTAGTGGGCCACGTTTCAGATCTCAGTGGGCCACACCAAACATCGCCATGCCCAACTCCAATTCGGGCCATGATCTGAATCAGGCCCAGCCACCAAGCTGGGTCAGGTTTGAGGCTGAAATCAGCCTTTACTTGGGCCTTAAATTGGGCTGAAACTAGTCCCAGTCCAGGCCACCAATGGACAACTAGGTGTTGGGCCAGATCCGGCTAAAGTCAGGCCCAGTTTGGGCCTTGGTGTTGGGAAGTTTTGGGCCCAATCTAGGCCACTTCTTGGGGCAGAAATTGAGTGGGCCTGACCACTCTAATGCACGCCTAAATAACCATGTTCATGGGATCCTCCAAAACCCAACCCGTTGTCATGTCAACCAATGTGAGTTAATTTCTTCTCCTTATGTTAGTTTCATGATTTATCATCATCATTGATATTACTATAGTTATTGGAATGTGGTTAACCATTAGTAGGTTACTTATGCTCAAGTTAATTAGGATAAAATAGAATTGAAATTAGCAAATAATAATCATTTAAATTATCTCTCTCGAATACTACCCTTATTAGTAGGTCCTAGTAATTATCGTCATCATAACTATTATTGTTACCATGGTAACTACTATTAATGCTAACAATTACTTTCTAATTATGAAATTAGCTTGACTTCCATTTCCATCATCATCAGGAATTGCAAATATCAAGAATGCATGACCATTAGTAAATTATCTATCCTAATGATAGTTATTATATACAAGAAATTAAAACGATACCATTATTAAATGCTAATGCATTGTCTTATCATAGATAGTATATCATAATATTAATTATCATCATAATGGTTATTAACTAATATTAACTATAATACTAATGTTAGTAAATATTTTATAACTATTAAATTGACATTATAAATAATTACACACCAATAGGGTTCAACCTTAAAGATCTAGCCTAAACTCTATAATGAAAACCCTAATTCCACATTAAAGCCCTAAGGTAAATAATTCAAACCCTAGGCCATGATCTTAAACCTAGGTAGTGCGTAAAACTTGGACCTAATTGTACAAGTTTATGATTTGTGGTAGGATACAATTCTAAGGGCATAAGCACTTAGCGATACTAGGAGGCAATTCAAGTATAAGGTGATGATTCTTCCCCTTGAGCTTACCATCTTCTCATTAGCTTAAGTTATAATTTTTATTAAAAATTATAATTGATATCTCTCTCTTATAATCACATGTGTTAACTGGTGGAAATTGAATTGCTATATTGTTGCTTAATGTTCATCCTGTATATTTGTTCATGCTTGTGGATTATTTGTGTATTGCTTATGGACTTTAAACTGGTACATTAGTGGGAAATCTCCACTTATAAATGTACACCCATACGTAGGATAACCCGACTGGTTGTGATTAAAATGGACCTTTGACTTAGTGGTTATTGAGTGGTGGTCTAAATGGATCATTGATGTGGGCCTACTATCCCGGGTTGTTGTGTTCAATAGTTTTCAAGGATGGTCTTTTATCGCATAGTTTTGATACTTGCCCTATGAGGCCTAATTTGATAATTGCTCTATGTGGCTTGTTTGATATCATCTTATGTGGCTTTATTCTGGTATTTTTTTTATATGGGTTCGATGTTTTATACCGTGCAATCATGCGATGGTAAGCCCCATATACTGTAATATGATTGGCTACTAGTCGATGGATTTCCATTAAACATCCTAAGATGGTAGCCTCATGGGCCGGGGATGGTGGTAATGGGACACTATGCCCGAGCTGTTGGCCTACGCTGGGCCGTGTGCTCCCCGTAATGACCTTTGAGCTTATCTAAATTGGCTGGTTATAAATGGACTAATAATGGGCTGACAATTCATGCATGCATGGCATACTACGACGGCTTGGATCATTATACCCATACGATTACGCCGCGTGTTGCGCTAATGACCAGCCGATCGATTTATGATGATGACTTGGATCACTTTGCCCTACGATTACACCGCGTGTTGCGATTATGACCAGTCACATCCTTGGGTGATGATCCCATTGCCTGTTTGGATGTTTTTCCCGAGGCACAGCCCGTCTGGATGTTTTTCCTAGGGCACAGATCGTCTGGATGTTTTTCCCGGATCTATGATTCCATTCATGCATCCATGCATTTAATAAGACTGCACTATGCTTACCTAATGCGGCGGTGTGTAATCTTGGGGGGAATTCACACTAAGTTGGCCACTCATCCATCAAACATATAACCGTATAGGTAGTACAGGTGGCTTTAGTAATATGTATGTTCAGACTTGATGAGGAGTAGGGTACGATCGCCAGGGATGCGCGGCTGTATCTGCCTGGAGGAGCTGCGTGATCTTGCGGCTTATATTTATATGCTTTCTACTATTCTTCATGTATTAAATTCTTGTAAATCTCGTACTTCTTAAATTCAGATACAATGGTTTGTATAAGTCATTATGGGCAACTTGTTGTATATTTGAATGATAATGAAATTTTCTTTTATGTCGATTTGTCCACACTACGCTCTTTTGCTTACTTTGATGAAGGAAAGAAAAAAAATGTACACTCGAATTTGACCATCCTTTAAAGTTAACACTTGGATTTTTGGGACACGGGTCATATACTCGGGTCCTGAAAAGTCGGGGCGTTACATTCATTAAATTCATTATATAATTGATGCTTGTTGTAACTTAAGGCTAATAGTAATCACTGAGTTAGCTACTCACCCGCACTCTAGGATAGTATTTTAAAACACCAATCAGACCCTTTATTAGATGCAGGTAAGGCAGAGCTCGATGATCTGAGCGAGGTGAGCATGGATAAGTAAGAGGATCTTTCCTACGTCTAACTTATGGGTGGATCACCATTAACTGTGCGGGTTATTTATGGATTGTTGAGCAGGGATCTAGCGCACCATTTCCTTCGGGCATTTCTTATATAAATTTTTTCGGGTGACGCCTTGTGCGACCCGTTTGATATTCATATAGACTTGTAATTCTTAGTCGCATTTATTTCAGTAGATTTGTTGTGGTTGTGGTTTATATTCCAGCCGATTCCTTTATTGCTCATTTAAACTGATTTATGTACAAATCGCCATAATTAAGATATAAGCAACACCCAAAAATTCGGAGGTCCAGTTCCTACATGATCCTTAAAAATATGGGGTGTTACACATGGAGATCAAGTATCAAACTAGGATGCCACCCTAATTATAAGGCCTGTATCATAGTCCATACCTTTTCGTAGGCTTCCGCGGTCCTCCCGGTCGAATTTCGGTAACCCTCGACCTATATCTTACATTTGTGTGCGATTCTAAGCCAAGTCTTACATACCGAAGTCGGCTCAACCCGAAACTTATACCCTGGTGACCGCGTCGTCGCTGCGGTTCCAACGCAGTGACTCGCGCACCGATCCGATACCCAAACCAGGAGATGTGGCCCGCATTCATTTCTAGAGAAACGCCGCATGTTACGAATTTCGAGAGAATCTTTACAGCATGTCCAATCAATCAAGTCAAGTACACCCTCCGTACCCCTATGTCACCTCACCCTATCACAAGTACAAGCAACCATTACTCTTTTTTCCTAAGTCAACTCTCTCTCTCCCCACCCATCCCTCTTTTACACAATTTTTAAACTAACCCATACCTCCTCATCCCCATTTCTTACAACAACCATTCCTACCATCCCGTTTCTTCCATCATTTCTCTCCCTCTCTCATTGCTATCTTTACTCTCCAACTCCAAGAGAAACACACAAACCTCCATGATCTCCAAGCCTTTCCAAAACAACAAGTGTAGCCCACTTTCCCACCCTCTCATCTCCCATATCAACCATTCATTCTCCATCAACCTCTATTACAATAGAAGGTAAGGAGCATAAGAGTTCAAGGAGCTAAAGAAGAAGGCCGATAGCTTGGTGATCCACTGTTGATTTTCATTTAAGGGCCCACTTATGTTGGGACCCATTTTGATGTATGTATGTGATCATGAGGGGCCCATAGTGGCGGGGTCCCTCCGCTACACCATCTCTCTCTCTCTCTCTCTCTCTCTCTCTCTCTCAATCTCTCTCATTGTTGATAGCCCACCTGGCGATTTACATATTTATCCATACTATCCATTTAGTGGACCACACCACAGTCAACTTGCGAGGCCCACCCTGCCGCTAGTCTGTTTGGATAGGCCTTGATGAAGGGAAAACACAAATATTAGCTTAATTTCAGGCCGGTGGTGGGCCACGCATGTAGACCCACCCCTGTGGGCCTTGTTTGGTTACAAACGTCTGCATCCAGGCTGTCCAGGGCCTGGACGCTGGCTACGTATGGGTGTTATATACTGTACATAATATATATATATATATATATACACACACACAATGTAATATAATATTATATATATTAAATATAATATCTGGTGGGCCACTTCCACGTGGGACCCACACATATGTATTGCATCCACACCGTCCACACCATAGGACGGTGGGACCCCACATGTATGCAGCAGTAGCTGCATGCCCCACAATGATGTATTCATTATATCCACGCAGTTCATTTATTTGGTGGGACCCACCCTTATAATATGTGTTTCATCTGGCCACCACGTGGGACCCACCTTTATCACAGGTGATCTGCACCGTCCAGATGGATCTGGATGGTGGGCAGCCACTTCCTCTCTATGTATATAATGTGTGTGTGTATATATATATATATATATATATATATATAAATTATATTTAACTATATTATATAATAAAGTATACTGCTTTGGTGGATGGCCCATCTACGTGGGGACCATGGTGATGCATGGGTCTTATCCACACCGTCCAGATGGCTGGACGGTGGGACCCACTGCATGATGTAAGTATTTTGTCCACGCCATTCATCTGATGAACGGGTCAGCCCCCTGCAGTAACGTGCTGCTATGATGATAGTTAGCTAGTTCGGTGGGACCCACACCATGATGGATGTACTCCATCTCAACCGTCCATCCATTTGGTAGGCTCGTCTCAAGGTTTGAGACTAAAAATAAGACAGACCTTTATCAAGTGGACCACACTATAGGAAAACAGTGGAGGTGGACGCCTACCATTGAAACCCCTTTGGATTACTGAAGTTTTGAATCAATATAATATCTATTTTTCCTCCTTGTTCAGGTCTTTGTGACCTTAGGAACGAACTGGATGGGAGATAAATGCTATGATGGGCCCTCTAAATTCTAACGGTGGGAATTATTATCACTACTGTTATGTGTAGTATGATCCAGACAAACCTTTGCATATGATTCCTTTTTTTATATAATTCTTTAAATGATCTCTAACAATGAATGATTCATTTGACTCGGTCCATTGATTCGGCCTATTTGATTCGATCCATTGATTCGGCCCATTTAAATCGGCCCATTCGATTCAGCCCATTTGACTCGACTCCTTGATTTGGCCCATTTGAATTGGCCCATTTGATTCAGCTCATTTGACTCGACCCATTTGACTTGGCCCATTGATTCGGCCCATTTGAACCGGCCTATTCAATTCGTCCCATTTGAACCGGCCCATTTGACTCGGCCCCATTTGACTCGGCCTATTTGATACGACCCGATGTTATGTATATATTGGCCCATGAGTGAGGATCAATGTGGTGCGTATATGCCCATAAGTGAGGCCCATGATGATGTATATTAAAACCTTGTATGAGACCGTGGGTCCATTATACAATTGACCCTATGAGCACCAATCCTTAGAAGCAATGTTGGTTAAAGGTCTACATTGATGGGCAATGATAGTTGGACATCCACATTGTGACCTTCCCTTAGGCCTTGTTAGGCCCATTCTCATCATTCTTTAGTGGGTTAACCTAAACGCTTAGGCCCCATTGATTTTAATTGATTCATCATCGGCTATCCATCTATGGACCCAGCTTTGCATCAAGGTTGATTATCGATGCTGATTATTGGTGTCGATTGCTGATACTGACTACCATTACCGATTATGAGTTTGTGATAACATAACATCATGATACATGCTTATACACATCATCTGCATGTTTATTATGTGATGTGATTGGCCATTGCATATGCCTTAGTGGGGATGGTTTATGGGACTCCCTGATAGGTAGAGTTACCCCACATGAGCACGCGGTATGCGCAGTATTGATGCATGATTGAATTGCCTGACTCATGCACATTTGCATTTGTGTGATTATGATTACTGTGCGCCCTAGCGACATCAGGGCTGTGACCTTCACAGACATATCGTGGGTGGCCGGATTGGATACCAAAAATACTGTTTCTAGCATTAAGGTGTCATAGATGTCCCGGGGTGAAAATTCCTAAATTTGATAGTACCAGAGGATGACTCCAACGTCGAGACTGAGTGGATATATGAGCGCATGAGAGCCGAATACCAGGAGGTCGCGTCTCCCACTGTGTTGTGATCAATTGGAAAGGGGTGTGGCCTTCTCACCCTAGGGTAGGGGGCATTGTTAGGCTGAGTTTGACCAGCTTATGAATGGGTCCGCTATCGATGTGCCGGATAGATATTGGCAGACTATTAACTAGGCAGATAGTGAGGTTTCTTATGCTCACTTGGACTGCGTGCCTGGAAAAGAGGCAATGCCATTTGAAGTGTACTAAACCTTGGTGATTATTCACAATAAGAACTGTACTAATATTTAATGCTTTAGTGATGAGCAGCATTGATATGTGGATGAGGATTAACATGCATTTCGCATTGCATGACCTTATTATGGCCGATAGCATTCATGCTTTGCACCACATAGCCTTGGTATGGCTAATTGCATTCATATACTCATCAGCATGATTCTGCATTACTCTGACATTACATTCTGAGCATGCTCATATTGCGCACACACTTACACCGCCCCACTAAGCTTTCTATAAGCTTATGCATGATTGATGCGTGCAGGTGACACCAAGATGCAGCTGTAGCTTCACTGCAATAGGAGTGTGCAGTCGAGCTTCAGGAGTTTCCGTTATCATTATCTTATATTTCCCTTCATACCCATTGTACTTTAAAGTTTTTGATCATAGTGGATTTTGTGATGGTGTTCTTATGGTTATTGTTTGTGGCTTATGCTTATGGTTATGCTCATTATGAATCAAATTGATGTTAAAAATCCTCCTTGTAGGATTCTAGGATCAGAACCTGGTGCCGAGAGCCGAGAATGGGGTACTACGGAGGCTTCAACGCCTGATTCGGCAATTAGAAATTTTGTGAGCCCGATTTCTAAGTTTGGGGCATGACATTAATAAAGTATAACCTAAGTACAAGTGTAAATACAGTTCAGGAAGTATTAAATGAATCAAGGTTTAGTATATGCATTTGATATGACCACCATAAGTACTAGCGACATCAGGACCGTAGTCTCCATAGGCATATCGTAAATGGCCAGATGGGATACTAAAAATCTTTTTCTACATGGGGTGCCATAGATATCCTTGGGTGAAAGTCTCTAAACCCTCTAGGTAACAGAGGACACCCCAACGTCTAAATCGAGTCGATACATGAGTACCCAAGTGTCGAATACTAGTAGGCTGTGCCTCCCACTGTGTTGTGGTTGGTTAGGAGGGGGTGTAACCTTACTTATCCGAGGGAGTAGGCGATGCTAGGCTGAGTCTAACCAACTCATAAATGAGTTCGTTATCGATGAGCTGGGTAGGTATTGGTATACTGCTAACAGACAGATAATGAGGTTTCTTTCACTTACCCAGTTGTGTGCTTGAAGGGTTGACAGGTGACATTGAGTGTACTAGACCCTCGGTGATGATCCCATAGATGTACAATACTGATTTGTGGACTTATTGGGCAGGAGTCACATACTCAATATTTTACTCATTCATTCATTCACTATCCACTCGGGCTAGTGGTGCGCAACTAATTGTTATGTACCTTCATAATGGCCAGGATTTTAATTGGGGCGCATAACTAACTTAAGATCAGGAGTTTATCACATTGAGTCTGGCTATCCAAATTTAGGTAAGGGACTAGTTTGGATAGAAGTCCCTTGTGATGGACTCCATAGCCTCTAATACTATGTATTATCATCCTGACTTCACACTCCAACGTGGTCATTACATTCGCACCACATACTGCATTCATGGCATATGACATTTTGGGTTGCTATGTTTCTACATTTATATGGCCTAGATGATCCTGATAGTATTTGTGGACTTATCAAGATTTATATATTGCATTGCTTCCTCAATATATGATATTGGCTTATTATGTTTTTGCATCGCATAGTCTAGATAAGACTAATAATATTTATGGACTAACCAGCATGTTTTTGCATGACTTTGATATTATACGATCTATGGATTACTAGTATTTCCACTTACTCTGATATTTATATATTTGACACGTGCATCACACTCACTTACACACCCTCTAAGCTTTCTATAAGTTTATGCATGATAGATGCGTGCAGGTGACGTTAGTTCGCATCAGTGTTGAGCGTAGAGGGTGCAATTGTCTTTTGGAGTTTTGATTTTTGATATATATATTTCCCGTTCAGCACTGTATTCAACTGTTTATATTAGTGGATATGTGATGATGATGTTGCCTTTATGATTTGGGTGTACTTGTGGTTATGCTTCTTACGATATAAATGTACATTGAAAAATCATCCTTGTACGATCCCAGGATCGGAACCTGGTGTATGGGTACTGAGAGCCGAGAATGGGGTACTACGGAGGTTGTCGGCACCGGATTCAGCAATCAGAAATTCTGTGAGCCTGTTTTCTAAGTTTGGGGCATGACACAGTTATTATCATGGTCTAGTGACTACATCGTAAAGCATCCAAGGCACAATCACAAGCATACCCACCTTACCTGGTTACACTAACTCTTAAATGACCGCCTAATACTTCATATGGAGAATGACTCAGATTCGGTGTCATATGATCAAGAAGCCAAAAACTAGCTTCCATCACATCAGATATAGTTTAATGGTCCCCACATCTGCCTCACTTATGAGCATAATGTAAGGGTTGTATTTATGTCGCATGACACCGAATTGAGGGCCACTCCATTATCAAGTTGTATAATTCGACATATATCATAATCCTCATGACTAAGAAAATCTGCACATACAACGTGATTATTCATGGTTTAAGTGATTATGGCTATACTTATAAGCACATGGTCATGTCATTGGGTAGTCACCAATGCCACTTGATTTCATGTAGTTGGTTGGCCTTGCGTGCATTTCGCAATCATACGGTTAGACAACTACATATACTCCACAATTGCATATGATTAGGTGGCCATACATACGTCACATGCTTACATGATAAGGGGCCAAACATGAATGTCACATCCTCACACCACTAGAGTGTATATATTTGTTATAATTGAACATGTTTATAGGTTTAAACACATGTCATATGATCCTACTACTTAGGGCCACACTCTAACCAAGGTGCTAAGTGGAGAAGGGTTGTGCACTCGTTATATAATTAGGTAATCTAGGGCAGCAACACAATACAACCTATATCACATGCCAAGTGGTGAAGGGTTATACACATAACATAATTTCACATGATTCAAAATAGCATACATTCAACACATGAAGATCACAAACTTTTGCTGAAGAGGTCCAATGGTTAGCTTAACAAAGGCTACCACTGATGAGCCCACATGACATTCATTTAAAATGGGCCTTAACATTCTTGGGCCCATACATCAATGGAATTTACAATGGGTTCTATGCTGTGAAGTTCATAAGGCTTTCCCATGAGGATAAGTTGTGTGTAACCCACTTAAGACTTAGGTTTACTTTGATTTTAGTCCAAATCCTAAAATGATATGAGGAAGTGGATGGTCTGCATGGATTAAATAGATACACCATGGTGGTCTTAGGTTAGATTCAGTGGTTAGGCATTCATTCTCACAGCCTTGTATTGTATGGTCCATTTCAGGTTGGATTGACTGATCTTTGGGATAATAGCCTAAAGGGGACCCAGTACATGGGTTGGATGGGTTGAATATCTAATACATCATCAGGATGACCCATAATAAATTTTCAATGACGAGAGTTCAATTTGTATTATTTCAGAACGTACGGTTGTCTAATCATTGGATGAGCCTGATTCTTGGTAACATACCATCAAAAGGGTTGATAAAATAGATAAACTGTAAGGATCTTAAATATACATAATGTCATAGCCATGGTGGATTAAGTGGCATAACACCTACATCAAAGTGGGCCATATCACACATAAGTTGACAGGGTTACTTTCCATTAAATATTGATAATCATTTGTTGGGCCCATAGAGACGTGGTTCATGAATCGAGCCCATCCATTATGTGTGTCCCACTTGGTTGAGGGGTCAGGGAGAACAAAGTTACATGGGTCCCAAAGTGATGTATTTATTGTATCTACACTGCTCATCTATATTTAGAGATCATTTTAGAGCATTATCCAAACAAAATGAATTATATCCAAAGATTATCTGGACCGCACCACAAATAGTAGTGGAGATAATGATTTCATCGCTAAACAATTTACAGGGCCCACCATAATGTTTATTTTCCATTCAGTCTGTTCATAAGGTCACAATGACCTGGATTAAGAGGAAAAATAAATTTTATATTTGTCCAAAACTTCTGTGACCCAAAAAGGGTTCCAATGGTAGACGTTCAATCCTCTGGTGCTTTTGTAGTGTGGACCGTTTTGGATATCTGTCTTATTTTTCTTCTCAAGCCTTAAGACAAGCTCACCAAATGGATGG
The DNA here is from genome assembly GCA_037074715.1 of Magnolia kwangsiensis. Lineage (NCBI taxonomy): Eukaryota > Viridiplantae > Streptophyta > Magnoliopsida > Magnoliales > Magnoliaceae > Magnolia > Magnolia kwangsiensis. Next base: position 54,167,613 of record CM073575.1, on the reverse strand, counting down.
ATGGTTTTGGATATAATACATACCTCATGATCAGAACCACAAATATTGCTGGTTTATCCAGCTTCCTATTTTTATTTATTATTAGTTTTTGATGGTGTGTGCCACCTGAGTTTCGTGTACGGCTGATTTTTGGAGGTGACCCATTTTTAAAGGGAACCCATCAAATGCACGGTGTATGTAACATCCCAAAAATCGAGGGTCGAGTAGAAACCCAACTCCCGAGTTTCAGAACATCACTTATGCAACATTTTCAATGATGGATGAATGTTGTTCATATTAGTGTAGAAAATATGAGTGGGATTAAGCCAAAACAGCATATCATACTCCAGAGAGTTAAATTAGCAAGCGAAAGACTGTGATAAATACATAAAATATATAAATGATTGTAAGTCTCTAGAGTGTGAACATGATACCAGGTTAACTAATTACATGTATACTCTATAATAGAAAGAAAAGAATATACATGGGTGTGTAAATAAAAGGTAAACCGCCAAGTGTATTGGCATCTAATCAGTAACCCTGTAAACCCATCGATCAGATCCAGCATATAGGAGAAATCCTCCTCATCATCAAAAAACTCTGGCTCCGCTTCACCAGCAGTGCCATCACCTGAAACTAAAATAGGGACTGGTTGGTGTGCGCAACACCGTCCCATAACGTGGGAGTGAGTAGCTAACTCAGTGGAATCATAGAGCAAAGGTTAGCATGTTATCAAATCAATCAAGCGATCATGATAAAGCAAGCAAATCAAACATTCCTAAATACTGTGATTAATGCAAGCGTGAAATGACATGATGGATGCCCTCACCGACATACTCCCTCATGCGACACCATTTTACGTCCGCGGCATGCTTTTTTCCCTCAGTGCTCCACATTTCCAGGCACATGCAGTGCGATATGAATATGATTCATACAGCAGGATTAGAAAATTAGGGTACCTCCCTTGTATCATTCCCAACAAGGATCCTATCTAGGGTCGTCACTCCTAGTAGTCTCAGACGATGATATATTTCTAGGTCGCTGCAAGGGCTGGCAGGGCTGTTGCACGCACTCTTTGCTCCGCTCCCCCATCACCTTATCAATACAGGCCTATTTGTACTCTTATTGCTACGGAAGGGTCATTGCCTTACGTAGACTCAGAGTACGCTCGAGGTCACTATAAAGGGCTGCCAGGGCTGTTGCACGCACTCGTTGCTTCGCTCCCCCATCACCTCATCAATGTAGGCCGACAATAAGAATATAGTGTCCCATACCACCATAATCTTCTCACGAGTCTGGGTTGCTCAATGGTCACTATGGGGAGGTTTGTGGCCCTAGCGTAGGCCGACAGCTTGACCACGGTGTCCCATACCACCATGCCCGGCTCATGAGTTTTAATGGATCAAGGTACCACGGTTATCAGGGTTATCACTAGTAAGTTCAGTACCTTAGGTTTAAGCAGTTATGACCAATACAAGGTGAACATATAATGGTCAGTCGGGTTACTTGATGAGTCCGACTAGCACGAGCGCACGTTGAATCGACCGACATGAAGTGCACAAACACTTCGTGTAGCCTAACCACTGCCGACAACTCTAGTACGACTCGTGTTCGTCATACACATCCTTCATGGCGAATAGAATCCAACCACGAACTTTAATCTATTACCGACTGCCTGGACTAGAGTATAGCCCCAAACACTTGCAATCTAATTCAATAATCATACGAGAGAGACAATTGAAATACAAGAAATTCCAGCATGTTATCAGCATGTTACAACATACATCATAAGCAGTTAACCATACACGAGTATTTCACACATAGGGTAATCAATTGAATACAACAAGCATGGAGGAATTCATGCACATCATCAAATTAGTTGAGAATCCAATCTCAATGCTAATTTACAACACCACTTACTTAATACTTACTAATACATACATTTATACAAACACTTAGACTACACGACTCCAACGTACTTGACGTATGTTGATTGCAACATATAATATGACAAATCCTTATATCAAGGAGATGTCTAATACACAACAATCGTGTTCTTACATTCAATACATATGGCAGGCATAAATCATATTGATTTAGGCATTTCAACAAACACTTAGTCTACACATATTAGTCTACATAGCATATGTCGGCCAATATGTGCATTAGGACGAATCTCTTCGCCGAACAGATCATACATACATAACTAGTATAGGTACACGGCGAATACTCATGGCAATCATATCAGCAAAATACGTACGTATACAGTATTTCCTACAAATACCCAAAATGCCCTAAATCTCATATTCTTCGTACGTATTCGAAATGGAAAATGGATAACATGTTCTACATGTCAAACAACATCCTTATCAACAAACTACCATTAAACGACATTGAAAGCTTTGAAAAATGGTAACCTAAGCGTCTATAATCCGCACTTTACTTTGTAAGAGCGTAATGAATCGAATAGGGACTACGTCGTTGTCAACGACTGATTGGAAACCTACAACATAAGGTGAGTCAGATACTTAACCGCTTTTACCCATAGGAGCCTTAAAACAGGTTAGGGTTAGGGTTTTCTTACCTAAAACGAAACTAGAATCACCGGAATAAGGATGCAGGTAGATGGCTTTGGCACGTGGAGCAGCAGGGAAGAATCCCAGGAGAAAGCCCCAACTTCTCCCTCACTTTCCCTCTCATTTCTCTCTTGTCTCCCCAAATTCATATGGAATGAAAGCTAAGGGTTTAAGGCCCTTTTATAAGTCCAAAATTGACGGAAATAGACTTGGGGCCAAGGTATACTTATGTTATATCCAAATACGGACTGTTCCGTCTCAACGGAGCACTTATGGAGGTCCTCTTATCAAATGCGGTCGGACTTAAGCTCCCTGACATTGGATCTAGGTCAGGCAGAGTTTTCAGTCTGATCAGAAATCTAGATCGACCGTGGCGGACCAGTTTCAGTTCAACGGCTACCGGTACTCGATCAGAGCAACAAGTACTATGACATGTAAGGGCCACCTATCCTGATCCGATGGTAAAATTTGATCGAATTCTGACGGTCAGAACGCTTAAAAAATGTCGCGCAAGTGATACGTGCCAGACTTCATAATTTATATTTAATTTCTAACATTTCTCACACTCTTCACTCTGGACTCAAGGAAATCATCGTGGGACATCATTTAGACTTGATTTTTGAGGTGATTATCAAGTCCAACTAGGCAGTTAGGATTATCTAAGTTCGGGATAATCGGACTTCCGATGTACGGTCCAGGTCCGATACAAAGTTTCTGAATGCTCCTATGAGCAACCGGGTTTAGAGTTTGATCCTAGATTTTACAGTATTGTAGCGTCACCTATTGTATACATTTTAGCTCTAGCAGATCATATTGAAAGTGATTGGTTAATTCTACTGAGTATTCAGTATGGTACTTAACCAAATTCTAGCCTAATTATGCCAGAATACGGTCCTAGGGCCATTGTATGACCCATTTTGGGCACTTTTAGTTATCATATCATTTTAATTATTTTTATAGAGGTTCATCATCAAGTTTACCCTATATTCACCGAATTTTATAATATTTCGAGTTGTAGGAAAATTCTAAAACTTTCAGAAGCAGCAGCTGTCCAACAAGTGATTTTTGGACAGTTGTCACAACGTCCTACTTTAAACTATATTAAGTATTTTATTATATTTTTGACATATTTTTATATCAAACTAGACTCATTGAGATTCAATTTGATTTTTGAATCACCTAAATCGGAGTTATAACGAGGGAGATATAATTTTTCAAATTTTGATAAAATGTGTAGAAAAACATGCACAACCGGGCTGCTTGACCGCTGTACGGATGAGATTGGCGAGGTCCTCACCGGTCATTGACCTTTTTTGGTGAGGAATCGCCCCAGGGGTGAGGTCCTCACACCCCGCGGACGCCAGAAACATGTGGGGCCCACCTTAGATCCCCCCGAATTGAGTCGTTTGGGCCCACGAGTCCGTCGAGGCATTTATCGAGTCTCATTTGCAAACCGGAATGAGTTACGCGACGTAAAATATATGATTTTGAGGTAGAAGAAGTTAATCCATCCAAATAATCTATCTATATCATGAGATTCCAAGAATTCAATAGTCAAAATCCTAGTTTATGCATGAACGTACCATTTACGGTAAGTTTTAGTTTAAGTATAGTTCTTCACCTTTTAAACTTTAGGATTGTGTCTAATATTAAAGTACTTAGAGAAATTTAAAGAATGAGGAGGTGAAAGGTGAGATTTTGAAAGAAATGGGTTGAAAAGTGATTTCTTTGGCTTTGAGATTGAGCTTTGAGAGTGTTATGGTTGACCCATTGCCTAAGGACGCCTAACTCCAGGTTGACAAAAATCCGGGGTGTTACAGTGTAGATGGTTGACATGTGTTATGGTGGGGCCTGTGGTGTGGCCCGCTGTCCCTACCCGTTCTAAGCAGTAGTAGCTATAGTGTCCTCTGGACACTGGACGTAAGTAGCCAGGGGCGTCAGCCCCTTGGCTGTATAAATATTTTTTATTTTGGTGTAGTTTTTCATAGGTGGGGCCCACATCTTAACGATCCACTCTGACTACTGGTTTCTCCGACTCATAATAGGTCTAACAAGCCCACTATTAAAAACAATTTTCAATGGTATGACCTACTAAAGATTTGTATTAACTTCATTTTTCGGCTCAATGCCTAAAATAATCTGAAAAATAGGATGGACGGTGTGGATCGGATACATACATCATGGTGGGGCCTGTGGTGGTCCCACAGCCCACGCTGGCAGCAACAACGTCCACAATATATATATTTTTTTATTATTTCTTTGTTGTTTATTTATTTATTGTGCACGTGTGTGTGCATGGGTGTATGTGTGTGAGTGTGAGTGTGTGGCTAGCCCAATGGGCCAAACTTTGGATGGTTTAGATGGCCTACAAAATTCTAGTGGGGCCAACTATCAATGGGTCCCACATAAAGTCTATAACAAATTATTTTTATTATTATTCTTTTTATATGTATTCTCCCATGAATCCACACCACTAAACACATCATTATCATCATATCATCACCACTATTGATCATCTTTTTATATGTACTCTCCTATGTATCCAAATAATTGATCACATCATTATCATCAAATCATCACCACTAATAATCATCCAAATAATTAAAAAGAAAAAAAACCAAGAGTGGAGTGGGTGTACTCACCTTGATAGATTAGATGGATGGAAGGGATGAGAGTGATGGAGTTGATGGCCCACCAAGTCACTCCTCTCTCTCTCTCTCATTCTCCTTGTGTAGAAAATAGTGAAATGCTAAGGGATGAAGGACTATTTGTAGAGAACTTGTTAAAATGTGGTTAGATTCAATTAATGTGATCTTGGTTAACTTAGATTAAGATTATGGCAATTAATTCATGATTTGTAATTAATGGTGGATTAAAGGGACATGGTATTGCATGGTGTGATGATGTCATGCATAGGGTATGGTATGGAGAAGAGTTGACCTTGCATGCACTTGAGAGATGGGAGATATGGGTGTGTGACATCACACACATGGGTAGAGATTCTCTCACCCATGTGTGGCATGTGCATGTGTGCATGTCATGTGTTATGCACATATGTGGAATGGAGTACATGGCGCCATGCGCACATTATACACTAATGATTCTTCGCGGCATATCTCACTAACGGAGTGTTGTACAGACGCACGGGTTGTACCTTCATGACCGCAGTGACGGGATGGTCTATATGAAATAGCTTTCTAGGTCTTGGGGTTCCAGTCAATTGGGTGTGCACTATGAATGACCAATCCAGATTTGAATAAGGGTGTAGATCATCATGTACATAAGTATAAAAAATGGGACAGAACGGACGAGGTGTTATATAATTATTATCATTATTATTACATATACATTGTTATTTATTTATTTTCTTATTATAAATACATTTAAGATGTGGGTTACTCACCATGAGTCATTTATCTACAAACCCTGATATTGGGGTTACTTTGTATTAAAGTGGGCCATATATCATGAAATCCATTGTAAGCATCCACTCTAGATATTTTGATGGTCAGATGGCTTCTAACTCTTATCAAACTGCTTGTACAAGTCATAGGGCCCCAATAACCATCTAGATAGGGTTTTTCAATTGAGTTTTAAAGACTGGTTAGCGAATTGATGTAGTTCTGCCATGCTTTTGTAACGCCCTGAAATTTGGGGGTCGAGCATAAGTCAGCTCCTGAGTTTCAAAACATCACTTATGCAACATAAATAATGATGGATGTATGTTGTCCGTATTAGTGCAAAAACATGAAGTAGATTAAGCCAAATCAGTAGACATAATTCAGGGGTAGTGAGAAAATGCAAGCGGAAGACTTAAGTACATATATAATCCAAAAATAATCCCCAAAAGATGTGTGCTCTACCTAGGGCAATAAATACAACTTTGTATCAACATACATGTATCAAACTGTGTGAAATCAATATAAACATATCCTAGAAGTCCCGCCGGTCAGGACAAGGCTCACATGAACCCGCCTGAGAACTGCATAAATGAGAAAGCCTCCTCATCCTCGTCGAACTCTGGCTCTGCCTCGCAGGAATCACCGTCACCTACAGCTAAGTCAGAGTCTGGTTAGTGTTTAAGCACCATCCTAGAACGTGGGAGTGAGTGATCAACTCAGTGGAGTTATACAGAAAAGGTTAACATGTTATCAATTCAATCAAGCAGTAATGATAAAGCAGTACAATCAAACATGTCCTAGATACTCTTGTTAATGCAAGAATGATATGAGGGAATGATGCATGCCCTCACCACAATCTCCCTCTGTGATCTTCATCTTACAGTTGCGCATGTCAGTCACTTTCTCAGTGCTCTTACACCAACGTCAACAGCACATGCAGTGCGATGATATGAGCATGATTATCTAGTTCTTACTAGTCCTTTTCATACAGCAGGATTGGGAAGCTAAGACACCTCCCTTATATCAATTCTCAAACATTGATCCATTCTAGGATCGTCAGTCCTAGGAAATCTCATACGATGTACAGTTCTAGATCGCTGTAAAGGGCTCGTCACTAATCAATACAGGTCTAGTTATATCCCAAATACAGCAACAAGACTCGTTGCCCTTATGCAGTGTCAGGAAATACTTGAGGTCACTACAAAGGGCTCGTCACCAATCAATATAGGCCGATGGCATGAATATAGTGTCCCATACCATCATAATCAGCTCACAAGAGTAGGGTGCTCATTGATCACTACGGGGAGGCTCGTCGCCCCAGCGTAGGCCGACACCTCGACTACGGTGTCCCATACCACCATGTCTAGCTCATGAGTCTTAGGGGATCATGGTACCAAGGTTAACGGGATTTTCACTAGCGAGTTCGGTGTCTTAGATTCAAACAATAGCGACCAAACATGGTGAACATACATCGATCAATCGGGTTAGTTGATAAGCCCAACTAGGCCAAGCGCACATTGAGTTGAACAACATAGAATGCATAAGCACTCCGTGTGGCCTAACCACTGTCAAACATCCCAAGCACGATTCAGATTCGTTAAACTCATCTAGCATGGCAAAAACGACCTCAACTACCATTTGAAGAACGGTTACCGATTACCTGGATTGTAGTACAACCCTAATCATGTACAAGCTTAATAACAGACATTTGATTCATATCCTACAATCCTATGAACATTTATGAAATATAACTTGAATATAAATAGAGTACATGGAGGAAATAATTCACATAGATAACATGAACAATTCAAGAAAATCAATTCATGGAGGAAATCATACACACGGGTAAGTTGATTGAGATTCATATCTCAACAACCTTGAAATTCACACTTTACCAACTATTAACTCATTCAAGCATTTATATAAACACTTAGACTACACTATTCAACATACATTACGTATGTTGACTCCATTACTTATTAGGGCAAGTCCTTTTGCCAAGGAGTCACCGTATACATATCAAGCATACGTCTACGACAAATAATCATGGCAACCATAACAGCAAATTCCATACGTATACGGTTATTCTAACATATACATGAAATACTCTATTTATAACATAGATTATACATATCCGTAAATCGAAACAGATAGTGCATTTGGCATGTGTAATAGTATTCACGTCTTGAATAAATCATTATCTAACATTGAAAGCCTTGAAAACCATAACCTAAACATATATAGTCCACACCTTAAACCAGAAAATGCGTAATAGATGTGATTCGGACGATAAGTCTTCATCAGTGGTGGATACGCTACCTAAGGCATGGAACATGTTAGCTATAACTTCACTACAACTATTCTAAGCTTCAAAACAGGTTAGGGTTTGATTAACTTACCTAAGAACGGAATCAAAATCACCGGAAAAATGATTCAAATACGCAGGATCGATACGTAGAAGATCCGGGAAGAATCCCACGGAGAAACAACAGGTTCTCTCTTACTTTCTCTCTCTTGAATGGCTAGGGTTTAGGAAATTCGTATGGGATTTGGGAATGAGGGTTTAAGGCCTTTTTATAAGCCTAAAGTTGACGAAAACAGCCTTAGGGCCTCGGTATACTTTGGTTATAACCAGATCGGGCTCTTTATGATCCAACGGAGCACTTCTTGAGGTCCTCTTATCAAATGTAGTTGGACTTAAGCTCACTAGTATTGGATCTTAAGTAAGTTAAGTTTTTAATCCAATCGGGTTTCTAGATCATCCGTGGCGGACCAGTTTCAATTCAACGGTCACCGAAATTCGATCAGGGCCACAAGTACTTTGACATGTATGGGCCACCTATCCTGATCCGAGGGTGAATTTGGGTCAAAATCTAACGGTCAGAATTCTTAGAAATAACGCACAAGCGACACGACCCAGATTACTTAAAATTATATTTAATTTTTTAAAAATCTTCGCTTTCTCACTCTCTTTACTCCGGACTCAAAGAAATGGTCTCAGGACATCGTTTGGCCTTGATTTTTGAGGTGATAGTCAAGTCCAACTAGGCGGTCATAATGGTCTAAGTTCATTGATATCAGACTTTTGACGCGCGGTCTAGATCCAATACGAAGTTACAAAGTGCTCCCAAGAGTAACTGGCTTTAGAGTTGGATCCTAGATTTCATGGTAATATAGCATCAACGATTCTATAGGTTTTAGGTCTTACAGATCGTATTGAAAGTTATTGGTGCTATTGTTACATGTAATCTAGTTTAGCACTAGCTAATACACATGAAATTTCTAAGGGATTTGGTTCTAAATGATTTCTACTAGAGGTGGTACTCGGGTCTAATTATGAATTTTTTTAAGACGTTACAGCTTTGGGTTAACTGGTTCTGTAATGGATTTTCACATTGAGTGATGTGACTTGATAAATGGTGAATCTAGTGATTTGGATCTTGATTTAGGATGAGCTAAGGTCAGGGCCTTCTATAGTCCATGTTAAATTATTTTAAATGGTTTCTAAGGTTGTTGAGCTGCAATCTAGTGGTTGATCTTATAATTCGATGGTTAAATTAGGGATACCCCTCGTCGGGCCACAAATCAACAAGACGTTGTGGATCTGGTGGTGATGATTGATCCATTGTTTCTCTGAGGAGTCCTACTACAAAGGTATGGTATACCTTGAGATCAAATAATGGGTTTAGTGATCCAAGAGCTAATGTTCGTAATGGACGGTTTGATTTGTCCATCAATGAAGTTGGGATCCTAAGAAAGTAGGTCTCTTTAATGGTATGATGGCCCATCTTGGCAATTGATGGATAGGTAGCTTGATGTATGGATTGAGACTACTTTTAACATTTAGATTTAGGCTAGAATGCACGTGAGTGTTTACTTAAGCTAGGTTTGTATTTATACCAAAATTGGTTACACAATAACACTTGAATACTAGTAAGCACGGGGTGTTACATGAGCTTACCTCGAATAATGAAGGAGATCCAATGTCTCACTGGAAGAGTAGCCGTGCTCAGCCGGTTTGTCTCTAGAGAAACATACAAGTGCCTCCCCTTCTTCTAGTAGTTGAAGGGTAATAAGAAGGAAGAATAGACCTCGGACTATGAGCAGGTGTTTCAGCAGTTAAAGCAATATCTAGGTTGCCTCGTTATTGTTTAAGCCAAAGAAAAGGAAACCACTATTCCTCTACTTGGCGATCTCAACTTCGGTCGTAAGCTCGGCCCTCATTAGGGAATTCAAAGGGAAATAACGCCCTATGTACTATGTCAGCAAAGTCCTGGTCCTGGCAAAGATAAGATACTCGAGCATGGAGAATCTCGCCCTGACTCTGGTTGTGTTTGCATGACGGCTACTTCCATACTTCCAGGCACACTTAATAATCATCCTCACTGATTAGCCACTTCGACAGGTACTCCAGAAGCTTGAAGTGTCTGGGCGCCTGACCAAGTGGGCTATAGAGCTCAGTGATTTTGATGTCGAATATCGGCCAAGGACTGCCATCAAGGGCCAAGAAGTGGCTGACTTCATAGCAGAGTTCACCACTTAAAGTAGTGAAGCTGAAACATCCGATTCAAATGCGCTCTCTTGTTCGACAGCAAACCTCATGATCCTTCAAGTTTCTCCCACTACCGAGGATACCAAAGTGGAGGTGAAGACAGTGGATAACTTTTTTGTAGACGGGTCGTCAAAGAGAAGTGAGGGGGAGCAGGAGTTGTCCTAGTCGCACCTGACTCGACAACTGTTCAATATGCCATAAGGCTCGATTTTCAAGCCTCAAACATTGAACCAGAGTACGAGGCTTTATTAGCCGGACTCGAGTTAGCAATCGCCTTGGGAGTCTGATTCCTCAAGGTTTGTTGTGACTCTCAGCTCATCGTGAACCAAGTATCAGTGGAATATGAAGCTATGGAAGCCAGAATGATAGCCTATTTGGGCGAAGCACGGAAACTCATGAGTAAGTTCCAAGGGTGCAACATTATTCAAATACCGAGGGCCAAACTTCTTGGGCTAATGCTCTCACAAAGTTGGCCTTAGCGACTGAAGGGAACATTCCAAAGGTTTTCCCCATGGAGTTCCTCAATGAGTTAAGCATTAATCACCTCGGCTAAGGAATTGTTCACCCTGTGCAGACTACCACAAGCTGGATGGATTCTATAATCGAATACCTCAAGGACGGCAAGACCCTTGAGGATAAACTAGAGGCTCGACGTCTAAGGCTTAGAGCAGCATGATATGCAATTATAGGAGATACATTGTAAAAGAAAGGCTTTTCCTTGTCGTATCTGAGGTGTCTTCGACCAGTTGAGGCAGAGTATGTAATTCGAGAGACCCATGAAGGGATTTGCGAGAACCACTCTAGTGGCCGAGCTCTAGCCCAGAAAATTATCCTCTAAGGATACTTCTGCCTGACAATTGGAGAAGACTCCAGAGGCTTTGCCAAGAAAAATGACAAATGCCAAAGGTTCGCGGCCATCTCGAGGTAACTAGCAGAGGAACTGACTCCCATGAGCAGGTCGTGGCCATTTGCCCAGTGGGGGATTGATATTATCGGACCACTGCCTGATGGTAAAGGACAGACCAAGTATGTAATTGTGGTCATTGATTACTTTACCAAGTGAGTTGAAGTCGAGCCTGTCACTAGGATCACCAAGTAGAAAGTAACAGACTTCATCTTGAAGAATATTGTCTGCCAGTTCAGCATTCCTCACACCATTGTGTCAGATAATGGAAAATAGTTCGACAACAATAGGTTCAAGGGCATGTGTCAAGGACTTAACATCAGAAATGCATACTCATACAAAGGATGGGGAAAATATTGGTAAAAGGACAGGTTAAACAATAGAAAAATAGGACAGTTTGATGCCACCTAAGCCAACTTCGGTGCTACCAAAAGTGCACAAAACAGTCCAACAACAAAACAACTTAATTCAGTGCTACTTAAGCTTAATTCAGTGTCACCCAAGTCAATTTCGGTGCCACTTAAGTACTCTGCAAATACAATTTAAGATGCAATAAAGTTTCAGATATGATTTCAATGCCACCGAAGCCAACTTTGGTGCTACCAAAATCAAGCAGAGCTATAATGTAGGGCCGACGCAAATTGCATAATTTGAGGCAGTTTGTGGACATTCCAAGTCGGTGCATAAGAGGGAAATTCACAATTATAAATAAAAGTCCTTAGGACATTCCTAGGCATCTACTAGGATTCAAGGAGTGGAGCAAAAGGGTGGAGTTGCCGTCCAAGAGCTTTCTTCTTCATTCTTTAGTTTGTTTTATGCTTTGTTTGATAGCCTTTAGTTCAATCATGTCTATAGTTGGCTAAACCTCTTAGCTAGGGCTAAGAGGTGAAGCTTGAAGTGTGATTGAGATGTTTACTTTGCTTTGATTCATGTTTATGTTCGAACTTCATTGAATTCTAGTTGATTCTAAGGAATATTTTCAGTTTTTAATGATTTTTTGTGACTTAAATTACAATAGATCTGTAGTAGCTTTAAATATCTTCTTTTCTATTTGAGATTGTGGATTTGGTAAATATTATTATTTGCCATCGTCCCATAGGCATGGTTGGGTGATGGAATCCCATTCAATTCACCACAATTCTCCTTCATTGAGGCTAGATCATTGAGAGGTTCAGATATTTAACTGTCTCTTCTTCCAACTAAATAGGATAGGACTCCGATTCTAGTCGGATCGCTTGAATTAAGCAAGGTAGCATCTAAAAGTTCCCTGGTTTGTCAATTAGCATGAGTGTTGAGTCAGATAGACTGCAGAGTCTCATAGGAAGATCAATTCAAAGCGTCTGCCTTAGCCGGATGTATGCAAGCTCGCCATAGATAAATCTAAGCCTCACATCCCATGTCTCAAAACACTAGGTAAATAAGACCTTTAAAACAAGTTAGAACATCATAGAGTTTTTAAGTTAAGAAAACTTTTTTAAAATCAGAAAATCTCTAAGTTTTCTTGCTTTGTCGATTTTATCAAAACACATCTCGATATGATTGACCTGCGCTATTGATGTCCTTGATGACAAATCGATTCCATTAGAATGAGGACAAAAGTGTCCAGCAACCACATATATGTCTGGACAAATTTATCAATGTATCGATATACCTATCAATATTTGAATCATGAGTCCATCGAAGGTGACTTGATAATATTGACAGGAAGATCTTCGACACCCCCATTTTTACTTAAGAATATCATATATGCATCAATATATTGAAGCCCTCCTCTATGCCATTAAAGTTCAAATCTCGATGACATCGGAAGGCTCTCAATGATATCGGTCATGGGCATGAAGATTTCCAGTAAAATATTTCAGGATAGTTTGTCTATGATCGAGGGTCACTTGATAGAATCGATATTCAAATATTGATGATATCGGTACGATTTCGATGGCATTAAACAGGGATAGAAACTGTCCAACAAGCTTAAATGAAAATCCGTTGGATTTATTGATGCCTCGACACAGGTATCGATATCATCGACATTCAAATTCTGATGATATCGAAGGTCCCTCGATCATTCTTGTAAACATAAAATATTTCAAAGCAAGTCTCTCTCATTTTCAAATGTCGAGGAATTGAATCTCACATCGATGAAATTGGAGTTCGAAATTCGATGACATCGACACATGTTTCGATTAATCGAAAAGCTGGCAAGTGGTTTTAAAAGTGTATGACATTTGAGTTTGTGTCATCGAGCGGATCATCGATGTAATCAAGAGTATACGCTCGATGATATCGAACTTTATCATAAATGTGACCGTTTTATATCCGTTGGAACCTTTTGCCTATATAAAGAGGACTTGTTTATTATTGCTGGTAGAGAAAGAAGAGAGTGCTTTTGAGTGTTTTACCTTAGATTATATACCCAAAGCCCTTTCTCTCATGAGAGTTCATCCTCCAAATCACCCTCATCATTGATATTCAATAGAGTGGATTGGGGAATGAATTTTCACATTCAAGGATCCTCTAGCTACTACCTTAATGATAAATCATTAAGCTGGGATGCCTTGAATGCATAGATGATTGGAATCACTCTATATCCTTTATAGGAAAATATTTAAGAGTAGTATTCTATCATAACCTTGACCCAACCTGTCTTCATGCATTGGTATATCTTCTGAGTTACGGATCAGGGAAGCAGAAGACTCTTCATCAACAAAGGAGGAGTTCTTCAACAATGAGCTATAGAGGGACTCATCTGCTTATCTGTAAGTTATCAGAGTTTAAAGGACCCTTTGATCATTCCTTTGTAGAATTGGGTCTAAGATTTCTCACCCCTTGCAAGTCCTCAAGGAGGCCTCTAGCGGGAGTGTATGTAGTGGGTGCGTTGTGTTGACCCTTACTTTGTGGAGAGCATAAACAGTTAGGGTCTTGTGGAAGATCCTTGCCCAGTGTGCCTAAATGTGGGTGCGTTGTATTGACCCTTGCTCGTGAGAGCATAAACAGTAAGGTTCCTAGTGTGGATCCTTAGCCAGTGTGCCTAAAATCGGGTGCTATGTGTTGACCCCTGCTCAGGGAACATAAACAGTCAGCCTAGGTGTAGGTTGTAAAGGTTGAAGGTGAACCTAATTTAAAACCTTAGGTTTGAGGTGAACCGCTATAAAAACTCCTTAGTGAAATCCGGTACACTCAAGGGTTGAGTGCGATTACGGGGAGTGGAGTAGACAAGTAGTCGAACTACTATAAAAATGACTGTGTTTGAGATTACTATTCTTTTATTTGTCTGATTTACTTTAATATTTTTATATCTGAATATTTGAGATCGCACCTCACACACATACACAGTCAAATCCATCATAAACTAGTTTACATATTGTTCACTTTTTAAATAGTTTGTGAATGGATCTTCTACTGGACTTAGAAGCCAGTAGAGTTACTTTTGAGATTTCACTTAAAAATAATTTTAAATAGTTTGTGAATGGATCTTCTACTTGAGTAGTTTGTGAATGGATCTTCTACTGTGAAGTGTCTATTGTTAGGATTAGTGTAATAGGATTTTTAATAAACCATAAAAACTTTAAAAAGTCCTATTCACCTCCCTCTAGGACATATTGGCATATTCCTACTTCAACTAAAGCGGTCTTCACCGCTATTTCAACATCTCAATTGCTACAAGTGGATCCTTGACACCCTAGTTTCCACTTCTAATTGATACTTTACTCATTACTCAAAATTACTCATTTAAATTCAAATTTCTGCTTTAGTTCTTTATCTAGCTCTAGTTCTAGTTAAACTCAGAAGACATACAAGTTTAGTCCCTGTGGATTCGACCCGAGTCTTACCGAGATTATTACTACATAATGACCCTACACTTGAGGTTATGAACATTGAGGACAAGTCTATCATGCTTGAATACATTCAAACTGAGAAGCAGCTTGCAAACATACTGACCAAACCGCTTGACAGAAATAGATTTTTTAACTTAAAGCATGATATTGGTTTGAGCATTGTTAAATAATTATCATGTTTAAGCATTATTTTTTTATGTTTATGTTTATTTTTATTAAATGCAAAAAATGGTAATAAAAATAAAATTAAATAAGTCAAAAAATTTTTAAATTTTGTGATTTTTGACCAGTTGGAGTACATACTTGACCAGTCGAAGATTGTGTGATTTCACTTAAAAATGGGAGAAATAATTTTTTCTATTTCATTTCTCTTCTTCTTCCTTGACTAGCCAGTGTCTCACTCGACTAACCCATCACTCATTCTTTCTAGTAAGTTTTTTTCTTTCAATTTCCTTCTAGTATTTGGTAAATCATTGCTAGTAAATATCTTTTGGGTGTTGTATTCTTAATTTGAAACCCTCTTTGAGGTGGGTTTTCTTTAAAAACTAATCTAGCTTCATTCCTTTCACTTTCTTTGATTTCTATCTTGTGTAAACCAAAATGGTGTATCGATCAAAGAAAATGACATGCAAAAATCATGCTAGCTCATCATCTAGGTCGACTCCACTTGGTGTGAGAACCCTATAGCACTTCAAAGAAGATTTAGAGCATGTTAGGGATTTCCTCATAAGGGATATTATCATTGAGAGATCATTTAATCTTGATCATATTTCTTCCTATGGCCTTATTCCCATTCTCATCGAAGTCGGTTGGGAACGCATTTTTAGTTGGGGTGGAATGGCTTACCACTCAATTCTACAAGGAATGTATACATCGATATATGATGTATCCCTTGATGATCTAACATTCACGATTAAATTCTTTGAAAGGACATTCACAGTTGCTCGATACATTATTTCAGTATTGACAAAAATTGTAATTACGGACAATGGCATTTCTATTGCCACTTTAACTAACAAAATGTCCAATACTGAGAGGCAAGCGATAACATGTAAATTGTGTCATTTTAATGCCGAATGGAAGTCAGGTAATGCCCTCTCTGTAAAACCAAATGCGCCCTAAGTATAGTGTTTTGCATAGAATTGTTACTTCAAATGTCTATCCATAATCAGGGAATAAGTTTAAACTTACTCCTTTTATGTTTCAAGTTCTTCATTTTTTTTATGTCGGGCATACATGTTTGTCTTCCTTCATTAATCTGTTACATCATTATTCAGTTTCATTTGCATCCCAAGCATGGTTCGATTTATTTTGCATAGCTTATCGTCTGAGGCACCGTAATTAGAACTCCCATTTAATAATGCTAATCTGAATAAGATGAACTTGAAACCTCTTCCTAGTCAAAGTAAAGAATAGGAGGAAGCACATCAACTTGAAGACACATCTATGGATGATGTTTTTGATGAATTGGAAGAATTCAATGATCCAAAAGATCCCGATTACCAGCCCTCCTAAGTTGATGAGAGTCTTAAATCTCGGAAAGAGAAGGTTGAAGCACTGCATGTATCACATGAAAATTTGATTCATACCCACAATTCTTCAATGAAGTACATGAAGAAGTGCTTCCATCGCATCAACCAAAGTTTGAATCAACTTGACCCATCAATGCCTACTCCTTCCTCTTCCGGGTCAGATTGAGATTAGTTATCTTTTGGTAGAACTTATTTTTATGGATATGTAAAACTTTAAACTTTACTTTTGCGATGGTGCTTGGATAATTTTTCTTTAGATTCTCTAAACACTTTAATTTTCTTTCCTGACATTTGGAATTTCATATGCTTGTTTTATATGCTTAAACTTCTACTTCACTCATTTTATAGCTATATCTTATGCTTCTTCCTAATATTCATTGACTATCAAGCTTACTTGTTGTTATTATCATTCTTCCTTTGTCAACTTGTGACAAAAGGGGGAGAGTTGATTGGAGAATGCATGATTGGAAAATGCATGTCATGTCGTACGCTATGAAGAAAACTGAGTTGATTGGTGAATACATGTCATGTTGTATGTTATGAAGAAAACTACTATGGAATACTATGTATGGAATGCTATATGTTATGGAATGCAAATGCTATGTTTGACAGTACAAGGAAAGTGCTATTTTAGGGGGAGTAGTACCATTTGAGTTTCATGATCTTCAAGAAGTTCCTATAAAGACTTCATTATTCTCTTATTTATAATGATATGTATTTTGTCATGAAATTTGTAATCGTTATGATGTATAAAGTAACCTTTGTTGTCAAATTTTGATGAGACAAAACAATTCAGAGCGTGACTTGTTCATATGATGGAAAGTTTACCCTCAAGCTCTAATATGATAGAAAGTTCACCTTCAATATCACATGAAGTTGGAAAGTGCAAGATCACATGAAGTTGGAAAGTGCAAGACATGAAGATCAAGTCTACTTCAACATCAACTCTACTTCAAGGACAAACTCTACTCATGATCAAGCTACTAAATCTACTTCAAATAGAAGATCTGAAGCAAGTGAAGGTTTGAGTTCAATGTCCAATATTTCAGGTATATATGACCTTAGAAAGACCCTAGGTTTAGGTCATTTCTTATGCATATTATCTAAGGGTTATTATACATTGAATAGGCTTAAATTCGACTAGTCCTAGCCTATATTTGACTAGTCTAGGCTCTGGTTTGACCAGTCCAAGAATTGCTTCGACCAGTCCTAGTTTAAATTTAAAATTTGAGTTTTTTTTGGTAGAGTCATGACCAGTCGAGCACCCTTCTTGACCAGTCGTGGATACTATCTCGAACAGTCATGAACCACTCGACTCAAAGACCAACATCATTTTTGAGGGTCCCACGACCGATTGTAGACCATGCTCAACTAGTTAAGCAAACAACTTGACCAGTTGTAGGTCGATTTTATCCGATCGCGCCAGAAAATTTGAAATTTGGTCGAACCTTAAACCAGTCGAAGGAACAGATTTTTAGCCTATAAAAAGAAGTCTTTTCTCATTCTAAATCAATTCAAAAAAGCCACAGAAAGCTTCCATTTTGAGTGAAAATTCCCTGTCATTATCAAGCCATAGTCCAGTAATTTAATATTTTTTATTAGCTTATTTGTTTTTGTAATTCCTTGATCTTGTTGTTATGAATCTAATTTATTTTAAAGGGAGTTGTTACTCTACCTTTTGAGATTTAT
Organism: Magnolia kwangsiensis; assembly: GCA_037074715.1. Taxonomy (NCBI): domain Eukaryota; kingdom Viridiplantae; phylum Streptophyta; class Magnoliopsida; order Magnoliales; family Magnoliaceae; genus Magnolia; species Magnolia kwangsiensis. The sequence goes on along the minus strand of CM073575.1, from coordinate 54,149,144 downwards.
AGTATTCAAACAAGTAGCCCAAGGTTTGAGATAATTTAAAATCTGATTAGAACCTAGAACCCTTGATTATATTTGTTGGACATTGAACATCTACATCAAGCGAAGTGGTTCTACGGGCTAGATCAAGTAATGTCTTCAAAAACGAAGATAATTACAATTTAATTATTTGTTATTTGGTTTATTTAAGATATCTAGGAGAATCTCTATTGTGGTTTTGACTGAGATAGCCAGAAAATCTTAGTGTGTGGGGTTTGTGATTGTGATAGCCCATTTGAAAACACAATTATACAGGTTTTAAGGTGAACGTGAGAAAATCATGTTTTATAGTGAATGCCAATATCACATGGGGTGTGATTATTGGGAGTGGAGTAGGTTTGGCTGTTTGAGAACAGTTGGTATACACACCGAACCACTTTATTTCTTGGTGTTTAATGTGGATGATGATGTATGTGATGGATGTGTGCTAAATATTTGTAATTCTTTCTTTCATGTAAATGTGGTGAATGATTGTAATAGATAGCTTTCATTATTTTTCTCTTGTTTTAGTTTATAATCTTGATCCTTATTGAGTTCAAGAAATCAGGTTGTCCTACCATAAACATTTATTTTTGGTGTAAGGTTGTCCTTTAAACAAAGGTTTGAATCAATTTCTCAATACTATTACAATTGAGATTTGTGTTTAATTTTGTTATATATTATTTCTATTCTGTAATTCTTTATTTTTTGGCATAGTCCTATTCACCCTCCCTACCTAGGACTGAGAGCTCACCCTTTTCAAGTGGTATCAGAGCTAAGTTACTCAATTCTTGGATTAATTTCCTTGAGCTTATTGAAATAGCGGTGAAGACCGCTTAAGTTGAAGTAGGAATATGTCAATGTGTCCTAGAGGGGGGTGAATAAGAGTTTTTAAAGATTTATAAGTTATTTTTCAATCCTATCACACTAATCCTATCACAGAGTATAGATTAGGATTACTCAAAAATTAACTCTACTGGCTTCCAAGCCTGATAGAGGATCCAATCACAACTACTTGTAAGGTAAACAAATTTATGAATTAGATTGTGATGGATATGACTGTGTGTGCATAAGATGTGATTTCAGATAATCATATATAAAGGCATGTAAGGCAATCACATAAATGAAAGACAATATCAATCTCAAACACAGTCATTTTATAGTGGTTCGACTACTTGTCTACTCCACTCCTGACTTCTACACTCAACCCTTGAGTGACCGGATTTCATTAAGGAGGTTTCCCATGGTTCACCTCAAACCTAAGGTTTTAAATCAGGTTCACCTTCAACCTTTACAAAGGTTTCTACTCGGTTCACCTCAAACCCTGGAGTTTTGCTGGCGTACTCCTAACTAGATGTTTATACTCTTCATAGAGCAAGGGTCCACACAACGCACCCGGATGTTTCTACTCGGTTCACCTCTAACCCTGGAGTTTTGCTGGCGTACTCCTAACCAGATGTTTATGTTCTCCACAGAACAAGGGTCCACACAATGCACCCCGCACGTACACTCCTGTCGGAGGCCTCCTTCGAGGACTTCAAAGGGTGAGCAACACTTAAAACCCAATCCTAGAAAGGAATGATCACAAGTGTCCTCTGGACTCTAGATACTTATAAATAAGTTGATGAATCCCATTCAGCGCAATGATGAAGATCTCTTTCTTGTTGATGAAAAGTCTTCAGCTCCCTTGATCCACAACACAAAGGTGTATCTATACTAGGCTTTAGGTTGGGTCAAGGTTATGATGGAATACCACTCTCTAAAGATTTTCCTATAAGGAATATAGAGTGGTTCCAATCATTTATGCATTCAAGGCATCCCAACTTAATAATTTGCCATTAAGATAGTAGATGGAGGATCCTTGATTGCGGAAGTTTATTCCCCAATCCACTCTATGTGATATCAATGATGAGGGTGGATTGGAGGATGAACTTCCTGAGAGAAAGGGCTTAGGTAAATGATAGGAAGTTTAAAACTCTCAAAAGCACTCTTTTCTTTCTCTACCAGCACTAAAGACTAATCTCTCTATATATAGGCAAAAGGTTCCAAAAGATATAAACGGTCATATTTATGACAGAGTTCTATATCATCAGCAGTCATCGATATGATCGAGCGTATACTCTTGATTGTATCGGCAAACCTCTCGATGATACAAACTCAATTGTCATTTCACTTTTGGAAACCTTTCGCCAACTGGTCGATAGGATTGAGACACACATTGACGTAATCAGATTTTGAACTCCGATTCCATCGAGCGATGGATCGATCTATCGACAGGTGAAAATAAGAGAGAAGCCTTGAAGAATTTCAGGTTCTACAAATATGATCGGGGAACAGTTGATGTCATCAAAATTTGTACATCGATCATATCGGAGACCTTATCGATGGGATCGATAAATCGTATAGATTTACCTATAAGCTTGTTGGACGATTTTTATCCGGATTCGATCCAATCGACGAGGTATTGATATGATCGATATATGAATATCGATTTATCGACTGACACCCCGATCAACATTAAAAATAACTTAAAATTCATGCTGGTGAAAACATGCGCCCACAATCGATATGATCGACTGACTTCCGATATGATTAATATTTGAGTTCAGATTGAATCGGACAGTCATCGATATATTGAAGCTTATGTTAGTTTTCTTTAGAAAAACAGGGGCGCTGGAAAACAGTCTGTCGATAATATCGATCTTCTTTCGATAGGATCAATATTCGAATATCGATGATATCGACTCACTAGTCAATATATCGATAAATCGTCCAGATGATTGTTTGATTGCTGGACGCTTTTTGTCCTCACTCGATTGTATCGATTTAAGATGCCACGGACATTGACAGAGCTGGTCAATCATATCAAAGGAGTAATCGATATAATCGACGGTGTAAGAAAAACTTTAAAGATTTTTCTTTTTGATAAAAAGTTTTCTTACACAGAAACCCTAAGATGTTCTAATTCTTTTTAAGGGTTTTAATCACCTGGTGTTTTAGGACATGGGATGTGAGGCTATGATTTACCTATGGCAAGCTTCCACACATCTAGTTGAGGAAGACGCTTAACTTGATCTTCCTATTAGGCGCTGTTGTCCGACTGACTCAACTTACAACGTAATTGACAAACCAGGGCACGTAGTAGGTGCACTTTCACTTATCAATCTAGAGCTTTCATATGTCAAATTTTGATAGCTTATCTATTACTAGGCCTCCATCGTTTGATGGCTCAAACTATGCTTATTGGAAAGCTAAAATGAGGATTTTCTTGAAATCCATTGATGAAAGTGTGTGGAAAGCCAAGGTAACCAAATGGAAACATCAGTGTCTAAGGTTCTAGGCAGTGATGGAACCAAGTCCATTAAAGAATTGCCTTATTATTTATGGACCACATCTTAGAAAAATGAGAGCAGTGCAAATGTAAAGGCCTTAAATGTCATTACGTGCGCTCTATTATTTGATGAATTCAAAAGAATTATATCATGTGATACAACTAAGCAAGCCTGAGACATCCTTGAAATGACACTTGAAGGAACAACTATTGTCAAAAAATTTAAAGTTTGGATCCTCACTCGAGGTTTGAGGAAATTCATATGGAAGAAAATGAGTCTTTCATGGACTTCTATATGTAACTAAATGACATAGTTAATTCTATGTGGGGTTTAGGAGACAGTATCCCATAAAGCAAGGTTTGCATTAAGATACTATGATCACTCCCTGAGAGATTTAATTCCAAAGTAACTGTCATTCAGGAATTAAGAGACACAGATCAAATGAAGGTTGAGGAGTTAGTTGGTTCACTTCAAACCTATGAGTTAAATTTTAAAGCTCCCAAAGGTAAGTCCATAGCTCTTAAATCATCCAAATCTATTTCAAAAGATAGTGATGTTAATTCATATTTTGAAAACTCAGAGGATAATATGGCTTTACTTGCTAAAAAGTTTTATAGGACTTTCAAAAGTAAGTAAAGAGTTGATTTTCAAAAACTTTCTGAAAAGAGAAAAGGAAAATCTAAAAATTGGAAATCTCTAAGAGATAGCTAGTGTTTCAACTGCCATGAATATGGGCATTTGGCAAATAAGTGTCTAAAACGGGACAACCCAAAAAGAAAAGGGATGTTAACCACTTGTGATGAATTATCCAGCTCTGAAGTTTCTTTTGAGTTGGATGAATTAAATTAATAAACTTCAAATGAAGTAAAGGCTTTAATGACTATAAGCTGAGTCACCTCCTCAGATACTTGCAATTCATCTAATTATGAGAATCTCAGGAGTGACCCTGAAAATGAAAAGGAAGAAGATCTTCAGGATGCCTATAATGCCCTACAGGGAAAGTTGAAGATTGATGTCAAACTAAAGCTTCAAAAAGAAAATTTTCTTAAATTAAAAGAAGAACTTGAAAATTTTGTTTTAGAAAAATCTCATCTTTCTGATTGTTATGAAAAAGCTAAATGTGATTTAAGTTTTAAAAATTCTATACTTGAAAAATGCAAAACAGAAAATGAGAAACTAAAACTTGAAGTTTCTTCCTTGTTGAGTTCTAAGGATACTTGGAGGTATGCCCATGGAGATCCTTGAAAAGGGTGAGCTCCAAGACCTGGGGAGGGGGGAATAGGACTATGCCGAATAAAAAATAAAATGCAGAAAGTAAACTAAAATTGTAAAAATCTAAAGCAACCTCAAATGCACAAGTATTGAGAGGTTGATACAAACATTATTCTAAGGACAACCTTACACAAAAAAAACAATGGCTTATGGTAGATGTAAATGTTATATTGTAAATCTAGCACCCAGAGTTGTCAAATTTTATTGTGCCAAATCATTTAGAATTTGTATCATGTTTTGATTTGATGATTAGATCAACTTTGTGCATTTTAAAGTTGTCCAAGTCTTCATCGAACTTCTCTATGTATTTAAGTTGAAGAAGTGTTGTTGAAGTTCAAGATTTCAAGATCAAGTACATGTACAAGTTCAAGGCTCAAGTTCGAGTATAATCACCAAATTCAATACTTTAAAGACTCAAGTTTTCAAGTCTTTACTCAAGCTCAAGTTCAAGATTTGAAGACAAGCTTCAAGTATTTCAAGTGTGTGAATTTGCAGAGCGAACAATATTTTAATTGTTCAAACTCACAAACAAGGTATGGATGACCCTAGATTGACCATAGGTTAGGTCACATTTATTGTATATGTTGTGTGGGTCATTTCATAAGTTTATAAGTCATTTCCTTAACCAGTCCTAGCCTTTGTTCGACTAGTCCAAGCTCTAACTTGACTAGTCCAAGAGTTTTTCAACCAGTCTAAGGTTTATTATGAATTTTTAAAAATTTCTGTTAGACCCTTAACCAGTCGTGGAGACTACTCAACCAGTTGAGTGAACAGTGTTCGACTAGTTGAGCAGACTCGACTCAAAGTCCAGCAACATATTCTAGTCCCACTCAACCAGTAGAGTGCATTGCTTGACCAGTCGAGCAAGCCACTCGACCTGTCAAGTAACGACCTTATCTTATCACGCCAGAAATTTTGAAATTTAGTTGGTCCTTCGCCCACTCAAATCGCCCTTAGACCAGTCGAGAGAACAGTATTTTCACCTATAAATAGAGGAAAATCTCAGAGTTTTTCATCTATTCCAAGCGATATCAAACCATTACTCTGAGAAATAAATTCCTATATTTCTTAAGTTATATTGTGTTCATTTTAAATTCTCTTTAATAGCTTTATGCATTTGATTTTGTGATCTCCACTCAACTCTAATTCCTTAAAAGAAGGGAATTGTAATTTTACCCTCTTTGAGATCAAAATCAAATTAAGCTAGCCCAGGATGAATTAATCTAAAAATTATTTAAATTTAGAACCTTTCATTTGTGAGACTGGACATTAAACATCTTCGTCTACATCGGATTACTTCTACCGGGCTTCTTCAAAAGGAGAATTTCCAAATAAGTATCATTTATATTTTGTATATCTTTTGTGGTTTGTGAGGTTGTGTCAGGAAAATCTCATTTTTGGTTTTGTCTGAGGTAACCCAGAAAATCTCGGAGTGTGGGGTTTTTGTTATTGTGTAAGCCCTTTTAAAGACACAATTGTGAAGGTTTTAAGGTGAACCTTGAAAAAGATTTTTCATACTGAACGTAAATATCCCGAGGGAGTGGATATTAGGAGTTGAGTAGTTTTGTGGTTGTTTTTTAACAGTTCGTGTACAGACAAACGTACCACTATAATTCCTAGAGTTATGATGGATGTTTGGCTTTGCTTATGTGTGTGAATATTGTAATTTACTTTGAGCATTTGTGGTGAATGGTGTAATTTATTTTATGCACTTGTGGTGAATGTTATAATAACTTAGTTTATTTCCTTTGCCTTTTTATTAGTTTGGGTTTTTGATACTTACAAATGTTCTAATAAGGTTGTCCTGCCATAAGCCTTTGATTTTTTGTGTTATGTTGTCCTTAGAACTAAGTTTGTATCAAACTCTTAAGACTAGTACATTTGAGGTTGCTATTTACTTGTGCTTCTTTATTATTTGATTGTGCTATCTGTAACACCCTGAAAATCGGGGGTCGTGTATAAACTCAACTCCCGAGTTCCAGACCGTCACTTATGCAACAAAAATGGTTATGATTCAATGTTGTCTGATTTAAAGCATTCACATGAGTAAAAGTATACCAAAACTGCAATTCATACTTCAGATCCAGTGATAAAAGCAAGCGGAAGACTAAACAATATATATATCACTGTATGGAAAAACAAAGTAATCTCAACTGTCTCCAAAGTATGACTACATCTCTGAGTCTCATATACATGTAAATAGACAAAAGAATAAGTTCAAAATAGTCCCACTGAAGTCTCCCTCGATCCAGGTCACCTACGGGAAGCCGTCGTGATACTGCATATACGAGAACTCATCCTGGTCCTCGTCAATCTCCGGCTCCACCTCCTGGATCTCGTCCTCACCTGCAACTACAACAGGGTCTGGTGGGTGTTGCAAACACCATCCCGTAACGTGGGAATGAGTGATCAACTCAGTGGAATCATAGAGCAAAGATTAGCATGTTCACAATTCAATCACGCGATAATAGTAAAGCAGTAAATCAGACAATCCTAATACTGTTGTTAATGCAAGATGATATGACGTGATGTATGCCCTCACCGACGATCACCCTCATACGGCAACATCTTACGACCGCGGCATGCCACACTCCCTAGAGTGCTCCACATCTTCCAGGCACATGCAATGCTATGGTGATATGATTACCAAGTTGTTATTAGTCCATTCAAACAGCAGGATTGGGAAACTAAGGTACCTCCCTTATATCAATCCCAACACGGATCCTGTCTAGGGTCGTCACTCCTAGTAATCTCATACGATGTACATTTCGTAGGTCACTGCAAGGGCTGCCAGGGCTGTTGCTCGCACTCGTTGCACCGCTCCCCCATCACCTTATCAATACAGGCCTACTGTACTCTACTGCAACGGAAGGGTCGTCGCCTCCCGTGGACTCAGAATACGCTCGCGGTCACTACAAAGGGCTCGTCGCCTGATCAGTGTAGGCCGACAGCTAGAATATAGTGTCCCATACCACCATAATCTGCTCACGAGTCAAGGTGCTCATTGGTCACTACGGGGAGGTTTGTGGCCCCAGCGTAGGCCGACAGCTCGACCACGGTGTCCCATACCACCATGCCCGGCTCATGAGTCTTCGTGGATCAAGGTACCACGGTTAATAGGGTTTACAATGGTAAGTTCAGTACCCTAGGTTCAAGCAGTTATGATACATACAAGGTGAACAAACATCGGCCAGTCGGGTTACTTGACGGGCTCGACTAGCGCGATCGCATCTCGAATTGAACGACATGAAGTGCGTAAAACACTTCGCGTGGCCTAACCACTGCCGCCAACTCTCAACACGAATCACATTCATCGACGCGTCGTTCGTGGCTATGACCAGTCAGCCACGAATTCGCTCGGTTACCGACTGCCTGGACTAAGTCAAGTCCCACACATCTATGGAATTACATTAACACTATAAAAAGGTATTGGAATTGAAATACATCATGTGAGCATGTTAGCACATGTTATAACATTCAACTTAAGCAAATCTTCAAGGCATACTTCCCATGCATATTCAACTTAAGCAAATCCTCAAGCACATACATTCCATGCATGTAATGAAATCATGCATTTTGTCAACATGTAGAAAATCATTTAGGTCAGCATAATAATTGAAAAATCAATCACAAACTATCAAATAACATCATTTAATTCAATACATACTAATACAAGCATTTATACAAACACATACACTACACACTTAAGTCTACATATAGTATGTCGACCCAAAGTGTGCAACTAGGCGAATCTCTTCGCCAAACTAATTATGCACGCATTCCTAACTTCCTAATGCGACAACAAACCATGTCAATCACATCAGCAAAATATGAATGTAAACAGTACTTCCTACAAATGACTAAAATGCCCTAAATCTCATATTCTTCGTTAGCTTACGAAACGGGAAACGGAGAGCATTTTGTACATGTCAAACGGCGATGCCGTCAAGAATCTACTATTAAACGACATTGAAAGCATTGGGAACCGTCAATCAAAGCGTCTAAAATCCTCACCTAGTGTCTTGTAGACTCGGGAATTGAAGCGGAGTGTATATGCTTCGTCTACGGCGAGTAAGGAGCCTAATACATAAGATCCATAAGCTACATCGCTATGGAAACAAGAAAAACTCAAATCACCAACTATTTAGGATTTTTACTTACCTAGGATTGCGGTGGAATCGCCGGGAAAGCGGTAGAGGAGTGTCGCTTAAGCACGTGCAACACGTAGCACAAGTGGCGGGAAGAACTCTCCCACTCTCTCACAATCTCTCACTCTTTTTCTCTCTCCCAAGCTAGGGCTTCTCTCAAATTCGGATGGGAGAGAGGAGTGAGGGTTTCAACCCCTTTTATAGCCTAAAACATTCCCAAAATAGGCTTGGGAACAATGTTTACTTGGTGCCTAACCAAATCGGGGCCGTTTCGGTCCAAAAGGGCATTTCTGGAGGTCCCCAGGCCAGATGCGGTCGGACTTAAGCTCATGCATACTAGATCTAGCATACATCCAGTTTTCAGACCGGTTGGGTTCCCAGATCGCACGTGGCGGCCCAGTTTCAGTTTAACGGTCACCGCACCAAGATCAGGCCTATAAGTCCCGTGATATATAATAGATATTTTTCCTGATCCAAGGGCGTAATTTGGCTGTATTCTGACGGTCAGAATGCTTAATACTGATGCGTCAAATTTGTGTGCCAGATTTGAATTTGAAATTCCAACTATGTCCCTATTCACACTCTCTTCGGTCCGGGCTCAATGAAATAGCCTGTGATCATCGGTTTGACTTGATTTTTGGAATGAGTGTCAAGCCCAGCTAGACGGTCCTAACGGTCTAAGATAGGAGGTATCGGACTTTCAACGTGCGGTCTAGATCCAATACAAAGATTCAAAGTGGTCCAGAGAACAAACCGGCTTAGAGTTTGATCCGAGGCTTTAGAGCATTATAGCACCCTTAGTTCCACTCGCTTCGGGCCTTGTAGAACGTATTTAAAGTGATCAGGGACCATTTCCCAGCTATTCTAACGTTGCACTAGCTAACCTAGTCAAATTTTCCAAAGGAATGAATTCTACGCAAATTCGGGTCGAGTTGGTACTCGAGCCCAAGTATGAATTTTTCACGGGCGTTACAATCTACCCCCCTTAACAAATAATTTCGTCCTCAAAATTTTGTACCTTTTCGTACTCCTCGAGAAGCTGTGGGTAGTTCTTTCTGATCTCGGCTTCTGTCTCCCAAGTAGCCTCCTCCTCAGTATGATGCGTCCATAGTACCTTCACAAGGGGAATCACCTTGCTACGCAGTACCTGCTCCTTCCGGTCTAAGATGCGTGTCGGTCGCAGGATATAAGTAACATCCTCTCCTAACTGCACCTGCTCCCATCTGATGATATGAGAAGGATCAGCAACATACTTCTTCAGCATAGAAACATGAAATACGTTGTGGACGCTCGCGAGGGGCGTGGGTAAAGCCAATCGGTAAGCCACTGCTCCCACACGATCGAGGATCTGAAATGGACCAATGTATCGCGGTGCCAGCTTCCCCTTCTTTCCGAACCGAAGGACTCCCTTCATAGGGGAAACTCGCAAAAACACATGATCCCCGACTGTGAACTCTAGTGGTCTCCGTCTCGTATCGGCGTAGCTCTTCTGTCTGCTCTGCGCTGTAAGAAGCCGACGTCGAATAATATCAATCTTCTCTGACGTCGCCTGCACCAACTCTGGGCCAATCAAGCTGCGCTCACCGACCTCTAACCAGCAATGCGGTGCGCGACAAGGTCGCCCATACAGCGCCTCATAAGGTGCCATGCCGATACTCGCCTGGAAGCTATTGTTGTACGCAAACTCCGCATATGCAAGACAGTCATCCCAACTGTCCTTGAAGTCCAATGCGCAAGCTCGCAACATGTCCTCCAGGATCTGGTTCACTCGCTCTGTCTGTCCGTCCGTCTGTGGGTGGAAGGCAGTACTGAACTTCAACTTCACACCCATAGCCTCCTGAATGCGAGTCCAGAAAATAGAAGTGAACCGCGTGTCTCTGTCCGACACGATCTCCAACGGAACTCCATACAGACGCACGATCTCTCTAATATACAATCTAGCCAGCTCGTCTGCAGAGTTCGTAACTCTGATCGGTAGGAAGTGCGCCGACTTCGTCAATCGGTCGACGATCACCCAAATAGAATCATGCCCCTTCCTCGTCTTCGGCAACCCAGAAATGAAGTCCATGGAAATGAAATCCCACTTCCACTCTGCAATCGGCATAGGCTGCAAAAGTCCAGGTGGTCGGCGATGCTCTGCCTTCACCTGTTGACAAGTGAGACAACGGGACACGAACTCAGCAATGTGGGTCTTCATACCTTCCCACCAGTACGTCCTCTTCACGTCACGATACATCTTCGTGCTGCCAGGATGCATCGCGAGTCTAGTAGAATGCGCAGCCTCGAGAATCTCTCGTCTCAAGTCAGGGACATCAGGAACGCATAGGCGGCCACGGTAACGTAAACCCCCATCCATGCCAACTCGCCAGTCGGCGTCATCATCATCACTGGCCTGCTCTTGAAGCTCAGTAAGATGCGCGTCGTCCCTCTGCGCCTCGATGACACGGTCATCGATCGGGGATCGCACCTGAACATGTGCGATGAACTCAAATGGCTCCTCTACGGTGAGTTTCTGCTCAAAGTCTCGCAAAAACTCAACCATATCCCACTCGGCAACCATCAGCGGAGCCGCAAACTCTATCGCCTTCTTGCGGCTCAACGCATCAGCCACAAGGTTCGCCTTCCCAGGATGGTAAGAGACTTCAAACTTGAAGTCCTTCAGCGTCTCCATCCATCGCCGCTGCCTCATATTCAAGTCCCGCTGTGTGAATATGTACTTGAGGCTCTTGTGGTCGCAAAAGAGCTCGAACTCCTCTCCATAGAGGTAATGTCTCCAGAGTCTCAGTGCGAATATCACGGCTGCCAACTCCAGGTCGTGTGTAGGGTAATTCTCCTCGTGCTTCCTTAATTGTCTCGAGGCATACGAAATTACCCTGTCCCTCTGCATAAGGACACAACCCAAACCAACGCTAGACGCGTCAGTGTATATAGTGTATTTAACCCCTTGCTCTGGCAATACTAGCACAGGGGCGGACGTAAGTCTGTCCTTCAGCTCCTGAAAAGCTGACTCCGCCTTATCATTCCAGGCGAACTTCACGTCCTTCCGTGTCAACTGAGATAAGGGTCTCGCGATCTTCGAGAAATCCTGAATGAAGCGCCGATAGTAGCCAGCGAGACCCAAGAAACTCCTCACCTCAGTGACAGAACCAGGCTGCTCCCAGTCCTGCACCGCAGCTACCTTAGACAGGTCAACTGCCATGCCATCCTTGGACACCACGTGTCCCAGAAACTTCACCTCCTGCTTCCAGAAGTCGCACTTCTTATACTGTGCGAACAACTGATGCTGTCTGAGAGTATCAAGGACCAAACGCAAGTGCTCCTCATGCTCCTCTCGACTCCTAGAGTATACCAAAATGTCGTCGATGAAGACAACGACGAATCGATAGAGGAAAGGCCGCAATACCCGGTTCATCAGATCCATGAACACGGCCGGTGCGTTCGTGAGACCGAACGACATCACGAGGAACTCGTAGTGACCAAAACTGGTCCTGAACGCTGTCTTCTGCACGTCCTCATCTCTGACGCGCAACTGATGATATCCTGACTGAAGGTCAATCTTCGAGAAGTACTGCGCTCCTCTCAACTGATCAAACAAGTCATCGATCCTGGGCAAAGGGTACTTGTTCTTCACTGTGAGTTGGTTCAGCCTGCGATAATCAATACACAATCGTAGCGAACCATCCTTCTTCTTCACGAACAAGACCGGTGCCCCCCAAGGAGATACGCTAGGCCGTATAAGGCCAAGCTCTAGTAGACCATCAATCTGCGTCCTCAACTCCTCCATCTCACATGGTGCCATGCGATACGTCGGCAGTGAGACGGGTGTAGAACCAGGAATCAGATCGATAGTGAAATCGATCTCACGTCGGGGTGGCAAACCAGGGATCTTCCTGAACAGATCCCCGAACTCAGAAACAACTGGCGTCTGCTCAAGTACCTGGGCACCAGCGTCGCGCAACAGGGTGGCGTAGCTAAGAATGCGGAAAGGAAGATTTACCCGCACTGAAAATGTGAAAGGCGTGCCCTCAGGCTCGTACACCGTCACCACACGAGCCTCACAGTCAATCTCGGCTCTCGCTGCAGTCAACCAGTCCATGCCAAGAATGACGTCGAGATATACGAGCGAGGGATCGACGACCAAATCAAGAGTTATCGTCCTGCCTCCCAGATCAAGTAAACAACCCTCACACATCTGGGTGACATCCGAATAATCTCCATGAGCTGCAAGGACTCGCACGCTATCCATAGTAATAGTCTGCAACCCAAGACGTCTGACTACGGCACGCGATATCAAAGAAATCGTGGAACCAGTGTCCACCATGATAAGAACGGGAGTACCTCCGATATGGCCCGTGACCTCGAAGGCTGAATGCTGGAAAGTCGGCGTCGTAGCTGCCTCAGCGGTCAGTGCATGAACTCGAGCCTGCTGTGGCCGGTTCGGCCGCTGTGTCAAGGGCCGTGGGGGCTGTCGAATCTGCGATACTGTGGGTCTGAAAGAGGACTGCGCAGGAGCTGACCGTATAGGCGGTGCTGATATCGCCTGTGGACGTACACGATCAATCTTCTGCGGCGGCGAGAACCCACTGTCCCGCATCCTCGTAAAGCAACTAGGCGCTAGGTGGCCCGTCCTCCCACAGTATGTGCATGATAGATCAGGGCGCCGAAACGGTCCTACTGGCGCCGTGGTCCTGGTAAGAGGATCAATGCGAGGCCTCTTGCCCGCGAAGGGCCTATCTGGCAACTCCGGTCGCGGCCTAGAAGTAGTCGGGCCTCGTGATCGCGCAAGTCGATCCACGTCCTGCTCTGCCCGCATGGACATGTGAACCAACTCCGCATAGGAGGAGAAACTGATACAGCACATCTTCGACCGAATATCCGGTCGCAAGCCCCCCAAAAAGCGTCGTATGCGCATCTGCTCATCAGCTAAAATCGTCGGGACGTACCTGCCCAACTCTGTGAACCGATGCTCATACTCGGTGACCGTCATCGCTGCCTGCCTGAGACGGAGAAACTCATTCTCCCTCTCGTGTCTGTAGGTCTGAGGATAATACTTCTCATGGAAGCGAAACTCGAATGCTGCCCATGTCCATACGAAGTCTGCGGTAACAGTCCGCAATACACTATCCCACCACATACTGGCCTCTCTCTCAAACTGGAAGGTAGCCAGCTCTACCTGCTCTGCCTCAGTACAGTGCAACATGCGCAGAATCTTCGACACTCGGTCGAGCCAAAACTCAGCCTCCTCGGGTCTGTGAGAACCCGTGAAAGTAGGAGGCCGCAAGCGCTGAAATCGCTCCAGAAGGCCCCGTGTGTCGGCAGGGTTCCCCGCAGGAAAAGCAGGCTGCGCAGGAAGTGCTATGCCCTCATCCTGGGCGTAAGTATAGGCATCCTCAGCTGGATGCGCAGGTGGTGTAGGCGGAGTAGATGCAGTCGCACCCCCACCCTGGGCTAAAGTCCCGACTATGGTAGTCAATAGCTGCTGCTGCTGTAGCATCATAGCCATCATCTGCTCGAATCTATCAGGTGGTGGAGCAGGCTGTGGCGGATGAGGTGCGGAAGTAGATGCGCGCTGTGGCTCTCTAACTGATGGTGTAAATGGCGGTGGTCCATCTGTAGGACCAGTAGCAGGCTGAGACGATCGAACAGTCTCAGGAATCGGGCCCACAGCAGGGTCCGGACGAGTGCCAGACTGAGAGGGAGTCTGATCCATCTGCTCAGACAACGAAAGCCGAACCGTGCTCCTCGTAGTCTTAGGTGGCATTCCCTATATTCAAAATAGGGCGCAACCTTGTCAGTCTCAATTGCTCAAATACACCACAATCATTCACTAAAGAGTCAAAGGCATTCCATGCATTTCAATTAATCAAAATTGTCACAATACAAGGGATATATCCTTACAAGCATCATGACTAGAATGACATGGAAATTAAGACAGTTAAGCAACAGCAACAAAAGCAAAGCACTAGCCCTAATAGGCTTTACACACATAAAACAGAAAATAGCTAACTACTCATAACAACATCAAAGATCGCGTTGCTAGTCGGAGTCTGGCGACGGAGGAGGAGCACCCTTATCCTGTAAACAACACAGGATTGCCTTCAAGGTGCGAGTCACCTTGCCAAACTTCTTCTTCGTAACGGCCTTGGCATCAGCGACCTCTGCTCGAAGTTCTTGGACTTCCCTTCGCAAAGCGGTCTGACTCTCCTCCATCCGAGCAATGCGATCGTCAATAGTAGTCTGCGCAGAAGGAGGAGGGCTCTCGTCAGTATCCTGAGCCTCCTCTTCTGCTTCTTCCTGAGTCTCTTCCTGAACCTCTGCACTAGGTTCTCCTTCGCTTTGATCTTCCTCTTCATCAAAGTCGTCCCCACTATCCCTTTCAAGTTGATTTTCACGATATTGCGACCCAATCTTCATCTTAACCATTGTCGACTCATCGATGGTGTGAATTGATACCGGCAATTCGGGTCCAAGTCTATAGGCAATCTCAAGCGCAATCTTGTAAATGAGTCGGCCAAAGGGAAGGGATTCGGATGTTCTCCTCGACCTGGCTATGAGAACTATCTGTCGTAAGATGAAAGTGGCCATACATACGTTCTCTCCCTGGGCCACCAGAAATAAGAAATCGACCATAAGACGTGTACATTCAATGCGGTTCGTCGACCTAGGATAAACATTGAACGTGCAGATGTGATGCAGCAGACGTAAATCCTCAGACATGTACGTCGCCTTGAGGCTATTATTAGGCTGCCATGGAACCAACTTACCGCACAGAAACCTGGTGCGGCGATCTCGTTCACGTCTAGTCCTCAAATTCTTCTCACTTGGATGTACATCACCTAGAGGCACATTGAGAAGTCGCGCAATCAACCGGACGTCGATCGTAGCCATCCGATCTCTGCCAAAAGTGATTTTGAACTGCAAAGGATCCAAGGTGGGATTCTGGATGCTAGCATAGAAGGCACGAACAGTGCTCACATTAGCACGAGCGCGAGCTTCAAAGATCGGTCCCCAGTGCGCAGCTTCAATGCGTTCGAACAACAGATACTCGCCGAACAATCGCCCATCTACGTCCGCCTCAAATAACACTCTACGATCAGTGTATTCACCATGAGGCATCTCTGATAGGATGGTTCGTCCAAGATGTGCATGGGGATCCAAATCCCGCTTTGTACGGCACTCCAGGACTACCGCTGGACCTGCGGCGGCGCTTGAACTTGCGGCACCACCCCGCGGTCTTCTCAATCGAGCAGGGCGGCTCGGCCCAGCCTCGTCTGTTGTAGTTTTCCTCTTACCCATCAAAGACAGGATGGATGAGAGTGACAAAAGACCCAAAATAGCTTCCACGAAAGCCATGAAAAATGCCGAAAATACGGAGAAATGGCTGTCCAATCTGACGAAAGGAAATCTAGGCGTCGTAGAGGGATGCTTCAAGCTTCCCAAGGCTGTAGTTTCAGGGAAAAATAAGAACAAAAAGATGGAATGGAGCTGCTCACGATTTCAGCACTATTTGGGAGATTTTGGAGCTCCAAATGGGAAAATCTTCAAGGAAAGGGGCTGCCAACACCCAATAATCGATGGGTGGTGGTCGGTTTTGGCCAAGGAAGGGATTAGGAGGGGTTTGGGTCGCCGGGGTTTGGAATGGAGCGCTGAAAATCAAATCTAGGGCATGCAAGGGGGCTGTTTGTGAAGGAGAGGGGTGTTTTAGGGGTTTTCGTGGGATGGGAGGTAGCTAGGGGTGTTGTGGGAGGCATTTAAGTGGGTGCGCCCAAAGGGCAGCACCATCGGAGATGGCCGGCCGGCGATGCATCGCCCGGCCGGCGATGGCATCGCCGGCCAACCTTCAGGTTGGCCAGCGGGACCCCATGGGTCTGGTCCCCCTTGGTCCCAGGGTCCCAAAAAGTCTGGTCCCACCCCTTAGTTCATTATATTTTGGTCCCTATGAGCCCAAACATGTGTTCGGGGCTTTCCGGGTCCACATCGCAATCTCGAATACCAAACCATATGATGCAGCATATGAATTTGGGGTAGAAGGATCCAGTACATCTTTCTAGCTCCTTAGTTGCTAAAGAAAGTGAAGTTAGAATGGCTTTATGGCCATTTTTTATGAAATTTTACTATTCACTGTAAAATTTGGTGAATGTACTAATTTGTGTTATTTTCACATTAGGTTTGATGCCTAACATGAAATGGATACAAAAGAACTGAAGGTTGAAGTGTTTAGAGAAGGAATTTTGAGAATTTTAGGCAAAACGGGGTTTTTAAGCCCTGGCGATTGATTACTGGAGTCGTGGTCATTCCACGGCCCAAAGATTCACTTTTGCGGTTTAAAACCGCTCATAAGACGTCTCCACCCGACTTCCTACAGCTTAGAAGTGATTCGGGTTGCTTAACGCGACCCGAGATACGTTACAGACTCGATCTTGCGATCGATCCTTATAGACTTCGCCTATCGGCGAATCTGTGATCCTAGAAGTGTTTCTAGACCCTTCTCGCACCCACCTAAGTCAAAGGAAGCGACAGCGTACGTCGCAAGACCATAACCCAGGCCCAGTATACTCTCATTCATGCTCTGATACCAACTTGTAACACCCTGAAAATCGGGGGTCGTGTATAAACTCAACTCCCGAGTTCCAGACCGTCACTTATGCAACAAAAATGGTTATGATTCAATGTTGTCTGATTTAAAGCATTCACATGAGTAAAAGTATACCAAAACTGCAATTCATACTTCAGATCCAGTGATAAAAGCAAGCGGAAGACTAAACAATATATATATCACTGTATGGAAAAACAAAGTAATCTCAACTGTCTCCAAAGTATGACTACATCTCTGAGTCTCATATACATGTAAATAGACAAAAGAATAAGTTCAAAATAGTCCCACTGAAGTCTCCCTCGATCCAGGTCACCTACGGGAAGCCGTCGTGATACTGCATATACGAGAACTCATCCTGGTCCTCGTCAATCTCCGGCTCCACCTCCTGGATCTCGTCCTCACCTGCAACTACAACAGGGTCTGGTGGGTGTTGCAAACACCATCCCGTAACGTGGGAATGAGTGATCAACTCAGTGGAATCATAGAGCAAAGATTAGCATGTTCACAATTCAATCACGCGATAATAGTAAAGCAGTAAATCAGACAATCCTAATACTGTTGTTAATGCAAGATGATATGACGTGATGTATGCCCTCACCGACGATCACCCTCATACGGCAACATCTTACGACCGCGGCATGCCACACTCCCTAGAGTGCTCCACATCTTCCAGGCACATGCAATGCTATGGTGATATGATTACCAAGTTGTTATTAGTCCATTCAAACAGCAGGATTGGGAAACTAAGGTACCTCCCTTATATCAATCCCAACACGGATCCTGTCTAGGGTCGTCACTCCTAGTAATCTCATACGATGTACATTTCGTAGGTCACTGTAAGGGCTGCCAGGGCTGTTGCTCGCACTCGTTGCACCGCTCCCCCATCACCTTATCAATACAGGCCTACTGTACTCTACTGCAACGGAAGGGTCGTCGCCTCCCGTGGACTCAGAATACGCTCGCGGTCACTACAAAGGGCTCGTCGCCTGATCAGTGTAGGCCGACAGCTAGAATATAGTGTCCCATACCACCATAATCTACTCACGAGTCAAGGTGCTCATTGGTCACTACGGGGAGGTTTGTGGCCCCAGCGTAGGCCGACAGCTCGACCACGGTGTCCCATACCACCATGCCCGGCTCATGAGTCTTCGTGGATCAAGGTACCACGGTTAATAGGGTTTACAATGGTAAGTTCAGTACCCTAGGTTCAAGCAGTTATGATACATACAAGGTGAACAAACATCGGCCAGTCGGGTTACTTGACGGGCTCGACTAGCGCGATCGCATCTCGAATTGAACGACATGAAGTGCGTAAAACACTTCGCGTGGCCTAACCACTGCCGCCAACTCTCAACACGAATCACATTCATCGACGCGTCGTTCGTGGCTATGACCAGTCAGCCACGAATTCGCTCGGTTACCGACTGCCTGGACTAAGTCAAGTCCCACACATCTATGGAATTACATTAACACTATAAAAAGGTATTGGAATTGAAATACATCATGTGAGCATGTTAGCACATGTTATAACATTCAACTTAAGCAAATCTTCAAGGCATACTTCCCATGCATATTCAACTTAAGCAAATCCTCAAGCACATACATTCCATGCATGTAATGAAATCATGCATTTTGTCAACATGTAGAAAATCATTTAGGTCAGCATAATAATTGAAAAATCAATCACAAACTATCAAATAACATCATTTAATTCAATACATACTAATACAAGCATTTATACAAACACATACACTACACACTTAAGTCTACATATAGTATGTCGACCCAAAGTGTGCAACTAGGCGAATCTCTTCGCCAAACTAATTATGCACGCATTCCTAACTTCCTAATGCGACAACAAACCATGTCAATCACATCAGCAAAATATGAATGTAAACAGTACTTCCTACAAATGACTAAAATGCCCTAAATCTCATATTCTTCGTTAGCTTACGAAACGGGAAACGGAGAGCATTTTGTACATGTCAAACGGCGATGCCGTCAAGAATCTACTATTAAACGACATTGAAAGCATTGGGAACCGTCAATCAAAGCGTCTAAAATCCTCACCTAGTGTCTTGTAGACTCGGGAATTGAAGCGGAGTGTATATGCTTCGTCTACGGCGAGTAAGGAGCCTAATACATAAGATCCATAAGCTACATCGCTATGGAAACAAGAAAAACTCAAATCACCAACTATTTAGGATTTTTACTTACCTAGGATTGCGGTGGAATCGCCGGGAAAGCGGTAGAGGAGTGTCGCTTAAGCACGTGCAACACGTAGCACAAGTGGCGGGAAGAACTCTCCCACTCTCTCACAATCTCTCACTCTTTTTCTCTCTCCCAAGCTAGGGCTTCTCTCAAATTCGGATGGGAGAGAGGAGTGAGGGTTTCAACCCCTTTTATAGCCTAAAACATTCCCAAAATAGGCTTGGGAACAATGTTTACTTGGTGCCTAACCAAATCGGGGCCGTTTCGGTCCAAAAGGGCATTTCTGGAGGTCCCCAGGCCAGATGCGGTCGGACTTAAGCTCATGCATACTAGATCTAGCATACATCCAGTTTTCAGACCGGTTGGGTTCCCAGATCGCACGTGGCGGCCCAGTTTCAGTTTAACGGTCACCGCACCAAGATCAGGCCTATAAGTCCCGTGATATATAATAGATATTTTTCCTGATCCAAGGGCGTAATTTGGCTGTATTCTGACGGTCAGAATGCTTAATACTGATGCGTCAAATTTGTGTGCCAGATTTGAATTTGAAATTCCAACTATGTCCCTATTCACACTCTCTTCGGTCCGGGCTCAATGAAATAGCCTGTGATCATCGGTTTGACTTGATTTTTGGAATGAGTGTCAAGCCCAGCTAGACGGTCCTAACGGTCTAAGATAGGAGGTATCGGACTTTCAACGTGCGGTCTAGATCCAATACAAAGATTCAAAGTGGTCCAGAGAACAAACCGGCTTAGAGTTTGATCCGAGGCTTTAGAGCATTATAGCACCCTTAGTTCCACTCGCTTCGGGCCTTGTAGAACGTATTTAAAGTGATCAGGGACCATTTCCCAGCTATTCTAACGTTGCACTAGCTAACCTAGTCAAATTTTCCAAAGGAATGAATTCTACGCAAATTCGGGTCGAGTTGGTACTCGAGCCCAAGTATGGATTTTTCACGGGCGTTACACTATCTATCTTTGTATTTCGCATTTATTTTTAATTCGGCATAGTCCTATTCACCCCCCTCTAGGATGTTAAGCTTGGCCTTTTCAAGTGGTATCAGAGCCTAATAGCTCATTTTATTATTTGGATTCATTTCTTGAGCTAGTCGATCTGAGCTTATAAGATGTCAAATTTTGATAACCTCTCAATTACTAGGCCTCCAACTTTTGATGACTCCAATTATTCCTACTGGAAAGACAGAATGAAGATTTTTTTAAGGTCCATAGAGGAGAGCGTGTGGCAAGCTACAGTGACTAGATTGACCCCTCCTACCACTAAAGTGACTGGCACTGATGGATCCAAAACTATAAAGGTTACACTATTTTTCATGGACCACACTTCAGAAAAATGAGAGTCGTGTCAATACAAAGGCTTTAAATGCAATCACTTACACACTATCACCAAATGAATTCAAAAGAATTATATCTTATGATACTGCAAAGAAAGTCTGGGATATTCTAGAAATGACACACGAGGGTATGACAATTGTTAAGAAATCTAAACTTCTAATCCTCACTGCTTGATTTAAGGAGATATGTATTGAAGAAAATGAAACTTTCATGGACTTCTATACTAAGTTAAATGACATAGTCAACTCTATGTAGGATCTTGGTAATAGTATCCTAGAAAGAAAAGTCTGTGTAAAGAAACTACGCTCATTGCCTGAAAGGTTCAATTCAAATGTCCCTGCCATTCAAGAACTTCATGATGATGATAATATGAGGGTTGAAGAGCTTGTCGGTTCTTTACAAACCTATGAGTTAAATTTTAAGGCTCCTAAAGGTAAGTCGATAGCCCTTAAGTCTTCTAAAAATATTTCTTAAAATAATGTTAAAAATTCTGATGGTGAAAATTCTAAAGATGATATGACACTATTTGTCAAGAAGTTTTATAAAATTTTCAAAAGCAAAAAGATGATAAATTTTCAAAAACCTTCTGAAGAGAAAAGGACTAGATCTAAAAATTAAAAATCTATTAAAGACAACCAATGTTTCAACTGCCATGAATATGGGTATCTGGCAAACAAATGTCCAAAAATGGACAAACCTATGAAGAAAGGTATGTTGGCCACATGGGATGAGTCATCTAGCTCTGAAGCTTCTTTTGAGTCAGATGATTTTGAACCCGAGTCTACTAATGAGGTCAAGGCCTTAATGACTCTAGACAGAGTCACTTCCTTAGACAATTGTAATTTAACTTATGATGAAAATCTGAGAAGTGACCTTGAAAATGATGATGATTTATATGATGCCTATAATGCCCTATACAAGGAAAGTTGCAAGATAGTTGTAAAACTAAAACTTCAAAAATAAAAGTTTTTAAAGTTAAAAGAAGATTTTGATAACTTAGTTATAGAAAAATCACATTTTCCTGATTGTTTTAAAAAAGCTAAGTGTGATTTAGATTTCAAAACATCGTAAATTAAAAACCTTAAATCAGAAAATGAAAAACTAAAACTAGAAGTCTCTTCTCTCTTCCGTTTGAAGGATACTTGGAAGTATGCCCAGGGTGATCCTAAACTAGAAAGACTACTAATCGGATCAGGGAAATGTGGCAATAAATCTGTTCTCGGCTATGATAAGAATACACCTCCTAAAAGTAAGTCCACTTCACCTAAGTTTGTTAAAGAGGAGTCCTCTAACTCAAAAGGGAAAAGTTTGAATCATAATAGCTTTAAAAATCCTAAAACTTTTTAGGCTATGAAACCTAAAAGCAACCATATCAATTATAGAAATAAAAATCATAACCCATTAGCTAAGAAAATTGTAGATTTACTCAAGGAAATTCTAAAATGTAAACAACTACAAGCGTAGAAAAACCAACTATACTCCAAACCCAAAACAGTAATGAAATGAATCCTTAAGGTTGCTTGTCTGGTTGTTCACACCGCCTTCAAGGCTTTGAGTCAATCAAAGTGATAACTAGACAGTGGTTATTCTAGACACATGATAGGTGACAAAGATTTGTTCACCAATCTTAAAGATATGACTGATGGCTTAGTCACATTCGGTAATGGTAGCAACTGCAGGATTATTAGCCAAGGTACAGTTCAACTCTTTAATCTTCCTCCATTTGAGAATGTTTTGTTTGTAGAGAGCCTTAAGCATAATCTTTTAAGCATTTCTCAAATTTGTAATAATAAACATAGCGTCAAATTCACCAACTAAGGGTGTGAGATTTCTAATGAGAATGGTTCTGTGATATTAACTGGTCGCAGAACATCTGAGAACTGTTATATAGTCAGTGAGCTAGTCAAGCTCATCTAAGTTATCGTGTTACATGGTCCAAACCATTGAGACCGAACTATAGCATAAACGCCTAGTACATGTACACTATCGTAATCTTTATAGACTGATCAAAGGTGAAGTTATAAAAGATCCACCCAAGTTTAAAAAATGGATAAAACTTGAGGCGAATGTCAAATTAGAAAACAAAGTAGGAGTGCTCAGAAGAAAGTGAACTCCAGTGCTACATCCAAACTCCTTGAACTCCTCCACATGGATCTCGTTGGACCAACTAGAATGGAGAGTCAAATCAGTAAGAAATATATTTTAATAATAGTAGATGATTTTACCAGGTATACATGGGTAGTTTTCATGAGAGAAAAATTTGAGACTCTCGATGAAGTGAAAAGGGTACTTAAGCGTATCCAAACTGAGAAGGAATCATATGTCTCTAAAATCCGTAGTGATCATAGTTCTAAATTTGACAATAATAGTTTTGAGTAGTTCTATAGTGATCATGATATGTCGTATGAATTTTTTGCTCCTTAGACACCTCAACAAAATGGGGTTGTTGAAAGAAGAAAATCGTGTGCTTCAAGAAATGGATAATATAATGTTAAACAACATGAAACTTCCTAAAAATCTTTGCGCTGAAGTAGTAAATATGGCTTGTTATATTATTAACCGTGTTTATACTAGAAAGTTAAATAATAAGACTATATATGAACCGTGGTTCGATAAGAAGCTAACAGTCAAATACTTTTGAGTTTTTGGCAGCAAATGTTATATTTTACGTGACTGGAAAAATTCAACACTAAAAGTGATGAGGGTATTTTCCTAGGATATGCGCTAAATAATCAAGCGTATCATGTTCTTAACAAGAGGACTGGTGTAATTCAGGAGTCCATTAATGTGGTTATAGATGATCACCTAAATACACCTGTCTCAAGTTCAAAAGATGATGAAGTCTCCTTATTTGATAAACTAGATTTTTCATCTTGTTAAAATGACACTAAACTCCGATCAGTTAAAGACCATCCAACTGATCAAATTCTTAGGAACCCTCTCACTGGTGTGCACACTCGTAGACAATTAGATAACATTTGCAATTATGTGTGCTTTACATCCCAGATTGAATCGACCAATGTAAAAGAAGCGCTTACTGATGAAAACTGGATAGTGGCTATGTAAGATGAATTTAATCAATTCGCAAGGAATGATGTATGGTACTTATTTCCTAGACCTAATAGTAAACATATTATTGAAACTAAATAGATCTTTAAAAATAAGTATGATGAATTAGGTAACATTATAAGAAACAAGGCTAGACTAGTTGTACAAGGGAACACTCAAATAGAAGGCATCGATTATGATGAAACCTTTGCCCTAGTAGCTCATCTTGAATCTATCATACTGTTCGTATCCATTACTTGTTACAAAAATTTTAAAATCTATCAAATGGATGTCAAGAGTACTTTCTTGAATGGTGATCTACATAAGGAAGTAAATGTAGAACAACCTACTATTTTTGAAGACCCTAAATATACTGATCATGTTTATCACCTGAAAAAGGCACTCTATGGATTAAAACAAGCTCCCAGGGCATGGTACGAGAAATTGACTAAGTTTTTACTAAGTCATAACTTTGTAATGGGAAGTGTTGATAAGATATTGTTTGTAAAGAAACACAATGATCACATATTAATAATATAGATATATGTTGATGACATTATCTATGGATTTACTTGTTCTAACATGTTTGTTGAGTTTACAGATTTGATGACGTCCAAGTTTGAAATAAGCATTGTTGGAGAACTGAATTATTTTTTAGGTCAGCAAGTGAAACAACTTGAAAACAGAATCTTTATTTCTCAAACCAATTATGCTCTAAACTTAGTAAAAAAGTTTAGATTCAAGAGTGGTAAAAATTTTGATACTCCTATGAGTACGACGCTTAAGCTCTCTAAGGATTCAACAGGTAAAAGTATAGATCCTAAGTTATATCGCAGTATGATAGGTAGTTTATTATATTTAACTGCGAACCGACCTAATATTGCATTTATCATAGGAATATATGCTAAATATCAATCTAACCCTAAAGAATCTCACCTAATTATTGTTAAGCATATTTTGAGATATGTCGTAAGTACGGTCAATCTTGATCTTTGGTATCCACATGATACTAATGTTCAGTTAGCTAGTTATATGGATGTTGATTAGGCTGGTAATATTGAAGACCGCAAGTCTACTAGTGGTGGATGTTTTTATGTCGGGAACTGTCTTGTTTCTTGGCATAGTAAGAAATAAAGTTTCATATCGCTTTCCATAGCTAAGGCTAAGTATATTGCAACTGGTAATGCATGCACTCAGCTTATGTGGATGAAGAGGATTGTAAATGATTACGAATTTACGTAAGATTTTATGGTTCTGTATTATGATAATTCTAGCGCAATCAACATTTCTAAAAATCCAATCTAACATTCACGAACTAAGCATATTGACATTAGATATCATTATATTCGTGAATTAGTGGAAGATAAGATTATTTCATTGGATTATATTCAAATAAAAAATCAACTTGCAGACATCTTCACAAAACCACTTGACAGAAACAGGTTTGCTAAATTGAAATTACATATTGGTATGTGTAATGTAATCTGAGTTTATTGTGTTTGCTTATAACATATTGTATATTTTTATTTTTTCTATTTTTTTTAAATTTTAAAAATTAATGAAAAAATGTAAAATTTGAGTTGCACGACCAGTCGAGTGCATATTCAACCAGTCGTAGCTCGACCGGTCGAGTATGTACTCGACCGATAAAGTATGTGGTTGGGGGTTTTTTAAAGTGCAAAAGTAACTTTTTCTTCATTTCTCTCATCTTCTCCAACAAACCCTTCCACGAGCGGTCGAACCCATCTTTGATTGCTACTTGGTTAGTGCATCTTTTTCATTTTTCTTTTGGATTTAGGATCTTTGAACTTCTATTTTCTTGATTTTGTAGTTTATTTCAAGTTTTCTTGTGGTTTCTTGAGTTTTCTAGCTTAAAATCTGATTTATGAGAAACTCTCTATTCATTTCTTGCATTCCCTTTATGTATTATGTAATGGAGAGTAAATATAAGAAGAGATCCTCTCGTGGTCCCTCTTCTTCCCATTTCGCACCAATTATGGTGTGTACTTTTTGACCACTTGAAGAGGACTCTGAATATGTGCGGGATATTCGTCTCCACAATGTAATTGTTGAGCGGACAGTTAACTTCAATCATTTAAGTCCTTTTAATATTATTCCCCTCCTTGAAGCTGTAGGATGGGCTAACATTTTAAATTGGGGCAGTCCTGTATACCCTTCCATTGCGCAGGCTATGTTTGCTTGTATAAGTGACTTTTCTATTGAGAATTTAACTTTTACTGTATCAATTGGAGAAGGTCGGGTTGATGTAGACCGTCACTTGATATCTGGATTGATGGATATTCCTGTGAATGATGAAGGAATAGCTATCTCTACTTTAGTGGCAAGACCTTCTGAATCTGAAAAACGTATGCTAACTAGAGTGTTATGCAACATGAATGCTGAATGGAACTCTGGTATTGTGCTCAGTTCCAAAAATGTGTTACCCAGATATAGGATTCTTCATCATATTTTCATCTATAATGGGTATCCTAGGTCTGCTAACAAAACTGAGCTAACTTCTTTCATGGCTCGCATAATTCACTCGGTTGTTTCTAGTGTTCCAATATGTATTCCTTTTCTTCTTTGCTATATCATTATTCAGTTTCGTCTCTATCCTGGCCATAGCGATATTCCCTCTGCATATCTGATGACCACACTAGTCATTCATAGTCCTATGGTCATGCCTGTTGGAGAAGCTCCTATTAATCATTTACCCTTTAACAATTCTAACATTAACAAGATGAATCTGAGGTTGGTACCTGACCAAGTTGATAAGGATGATGTAAGAGCTGTTGAAGAAGCTGGAGAGGAAGATGCTTTACCTCCTGATGATATTAATATGGATGATCTATTTAATGCATTGGAATCTGATTCTGAGACTTGTCCTGACTTTTAGTTTTCGGATTTTGATGAGTGATTACGAACCTTAGAGGAAAATATAGAAGGTTTGCATGTATCCCAAGAAACTCAATTCAAATATATGCACAAATATCTTAGACGCATTAACAAGGGATTACATCAGATTGATCCTTCTATACTTGCTTCTTCTTCTGGTTCTGATTAGACTTTTTCTTTAGGCATGTATTAACTTTTAACTTGAATAATATTTGAGCTTTTGAGCATGACTTTGTATTTCCTAAATATATTTTGCTAAACACGTTTATGATTTACTCTCTTATTTCTTATCCTTCTGCTATCCCTTTGATTATATCATTTGATTGTTTTTCTTTCCTTTGTCATATTATGACAAAAGGGGGGAGAAAATGTGAAATGTTTTTATGATGATTAGGGATGTGTGATTGTAGATGGTGTATTTTATTTTATTTTTTTAGGATGGATTGAACATGTATTTGATTTATATAGGATCTACATATCACCTCGCCTAGATTGAGGGCCAGTAATGGATTGAGGGGGAGAGTATTTATTGCACATTTGGTGCATGATTCTTTATTGTGCATGATTTTTTTGTGATAACTCGTACATGATTCTTTATTTGGTTTTGTCACAAATTTGACAAAGGGGGAGATTATAAATCTATCACCTAGGTTTGTCAAATTTTTTTGTGCCAAATCATTTAGAATCTGTATCATGTTTTGATGGGATGATTAGATCAACTTTGTACATTTTAAAGTTGTCTAAGTCCTCATCGAACTTCTCTATGTATTCAAGTTGAGAAGCATTTTCGAAGTTCAAGATTTTTAGCTCAAGTACATGTACAAGTTCAAGACTCAAGTTCAAGTATAATCTCCAAGTTCAGTACTTTAAAGACTCAAGAACTCAAGTCTTTATTCAAACTCAAGTTTTAAGATTTGAAGACAAGCTTCAAGTACTTTAAGTGTGTGAATTTGCAAAGAGAACGATGTTTCAATTGTTCAAACTCACAAACAAGGAATGGATGACCCTAGATTGACCATAGGTTAGGTCACATTCATTGTATATGCTATGTGGGTCATTTCATAAGTTTATAGGTCATTTCCTCGACCAATTCTAGTCTTTGTTCAACTAGTTCAAGCTCTAGCTTGATCAGTCCAAGAGTTTTTCAACCAATCCAAGCTTTGTTATGAATTTTCAGAAATTTCTGTTGGACCCTCGACCAGTCATGGAGACTGCTCGACCAGTCAAGTGAACAGTGCTCGACCAGTCGAACAGACTCGACTCAAAGTCCCGTAACATATTTTGGTCCCACTTGACCAGTCGAGTGCATTGCTCGACCAGTCGAGCAGGCCACTTGACTAGTCGAGTAACAGCCTTATCTTATCACGCTAAAATTTTTGAAATTAAGTTGATAACAATATTTTCACTTATAAATAGATGATGAATCTCAAAGTTTTTAATCTATTCCAAATGATATCAAACCATTGGGGACGATCTATCAACGTCCTCCAAGCATTGGGGATGAGCTGGCTTGGAGCCAACTTAAGATGTGCAGTCATGGCGTGCATGAAGGGGTGAATCAGGAATTGGAGCCCGCATTGGAGGGCACAAATGAAAATCGCTACATCACTTTTAGCTGGGTCCCTTGGGGCATTGAAAGGGGCAGGATGTTCACTCCCCAAGTGCAGGGTTGTGATGTAGTAATAACTCGGTAAGACCGAGGTCGAATCCCAAGGGACTGAAACTTGTACGTTATCTAAAATTAACTGAAAATAGAACTAGAATGAGATGAAATCTAAATTGAATTATAAATTGAGGAATAATTATAAACTATTAATCTAAAACTTATAGGAGAAATCAGAGGTAAGGAAACTAGGGATTCAGAAGATCCACTTGTAGAGATCAGGGAGATCTTATGCCTGTTTCATGAATCATGAAATTTACTGAACTGCCATTGATCTAGTTTTCAAAGAGATGAATTAGAATGGTTTCCATCACCAAACCATGCCCAAAGACTATGGCAAACAACAGAATCAAACTAATTACCACCCAATCACATGTATGCAAGTTAGGAAGGGTACCGACATCCAACTATGCCCAGGAGACTATGGTGAACAACAGGGCTTCCTGACATCATAAACATTAAAGAGAACGGAAATATTCAAAGCCATTACAGAACCATTGTAATTTCAGTCACAACAGACCATTAAAAACCTAAAACATTCCCATAATAATTAACTAAAATCAATGTCAATTCATGCATTAAAATTAAAATAAAATCAAATCTCCCATCTCACTACAAGCTTCACCTCTTAGCCCTAGCTAAGAGGTTTAGCCAGACATGGATGGGCTAAATCTCCACAATTGAAATAAACTAAAAAATAAAAAGAAAATACTCTTTTTTTTCTTCTGCTTCACGTCCCTGCCCGAGCCTCCACGTCTCTCTTTTTCTTCCTTCCTAGACCTGAATGAATGCTCCCCACGTCCAAAACCTCCTTTTATAGCTGCTGGAAGGCGGGAGTCAGTGACAGAGTTGTAGCAGGACACGAAGTACAATTTTCACAGCCAAGTTCGGTGCCTCGAAACATGCCACTTTTCTCGCTCAAATTCCAAAGAAACACCGTCCCTTAGTACTTTCTTGGGTCCTCTACATGATAGACGGTTCAGATCTGCCATATGATCAAAGATGGTGGGCCAAAACCACCTGAAAAAGTCAGTTTTTGTGGATGTGCGAAACCTTTCGCACCATTTCGCTGTTGTGATCGATGGGCCCCACAGAAGCATTTTTCTTAAAAATCCACCTCGTCCATTGGATTTAGGATGAAATTTCAGTCAAGAATGGGTAGTTTTGAACGTCCATTGACGTGTCCCAGAGAAGAAATAACTAAAAGATCAGATTTGAACGCTACCGGGCAGCCCTTTTGTGGCCTCTGTATCTCACACGTGTGCACGCATGGGTGAAAAGTGACAACATGGTTTTGTAGCTCTCGAAGCCCTCTACAAGATGGATGGCTTGGATCATACGTACGGAGCTTGTGTGGGGCCCACAGCTGATCGTAAAAACGGCCAGCGGCCGTGCATTACACGGACGTGAAAACGGAAGCTTCTTCCGCTGTGATGATCGGTGGGGTCCACTTAGCTTTCTTTTTGAAAATTCACACCGTCCATTGGCTTTAGGACGAAAAACCGTCCGGGAAGGGGTGTTTTTGGAGCATTTTCGGTGTGGCCCACAGAATCTGTAACCCAGCCGTCCATCCTGCGTTTGCTGATGATTCACGTGCGTACACGTGCATGGGCCAAAAAGGTGAGCTTGGAGATGGTCACGACCCCCCTCTGGACACATTGAACGGTCCAGATCATTAAACTGAGTGAAGAGTGGGGTCCACTAGCAAAAACTGACGTCGGTGCGTAAGGACGCTGTTGCGTTCTTGGAAATTTTTGAGAAAAAAATTCGGTCAAGAGTCCGTTTGACCGAATTTTTGTTGCTGTACATAGCGAGTGCACTTGTGCACTATGCACCTCATGCTCAAGTGGGGTCATTTGCACTGTTTTGGAGAAATCTGCACCGTCCATCTGTTTTGACTCCTTATTTAAGGCGTTGACTCCAAATTCGAGGCAATTTCAGATATCAGGTGGGCCTAGAATCGACGGTTTATAAGCTGATCGGTCAGTTGGAGTACTTTTATAGTGATCCAAGAGCTAAAATTTGAAATGTACGGTTAATTTATGGCCCTTATCTCATGTATAAAGTTTCGAACAGATCAGATGTCGGGAACCATGTGATCTTGCATTCTGGATGCGTTTCAAGCCACTTGAGCTTCAGTGTCTTAATTTTCTCGGATCCCTGGCGTGTAATTTCAGTCGATCTTGGTCCCCTGGAGTGCGTCCCATGCTTTGGTGAATTTGGAGCGTTAAATCCATGCATTTAGTATTCTATTTCGATCCAAGCTTGTAAAATCAACCTGCAACATTAACACGATTAACTCAACCGTTAAACACTATTATGCTCGTAAATTCAGACAATATTTGGGGTCTAATATGCACTATTTGACCCTCAACACAACCCCCAACCAGCATTTTGCTAGTTTCGAGCAAAGTATGCGAAAAATAAGTTAAGAATTATAGGAGAACTTTCTATAAAATCGAGTGAGATTTTGAACAAAATACGAGAAATTTAATATCTATGAATGTTAGAAATTGTTTTCTCCTAAGCCCAAGCGCACGGTAGACTTCATAATCAAGTGTAAAGCATTAATCGATCAATTAGAAAAATTTTAAACATTGAGATCCATGGATGTATAGTCTAATCTCGGCTTATCATCATTAAGAGATCCAATCGTCAATTTCATGATATCATTGGTAACCAACAAGAAAATTCATGACAACCAAAACCTAATCCAAAACTTGCCTCATAGATTAGCCTATTAACTTGTGATTTTTCTGTTCAAAGTAATGCCAAGGAAGGGGAATCAAATCCTCACCTATAGGGAGCAAACCTATGGTGAAGATCGTACACCTGACTCTTTTTCACATATCATTCATGGGGAATTAACTCTACACTTATAGGGAGAAAACCTATGGTGAAGATTAATTATCCAACCTTTCCAATTTTTATACCATGATGGCAAGATATTTCAGGCTGGTTCCTTTCGTGCTTAGTGATTACCAAATTAACCCTTCAATGTCAGACTGAAATCTTAACGTGAAAGCGAGATGTGACATGTGAAATCCTGACCCGATCAATGTTTAAAACTTCTAATCATGGCTTAGCAACTCGATCTTAACTGTAAAATGCCACAGATATGGAATCCAAGAGTCATAAATTATCAACATCATATATCTCACAATTCTAAATCAAGGATATTCGTCAAAATCACTTCGAATTCATAAAAATTTTCAGAAATTTTTTTTTTTTCAAAATTGGCATAATTGTTGCTCAAGACCAAGAAAATACGGATTAGGAAGCCTAATCTCCCACCCCCAACCTAAAATCTACATTGTCCTCAATGTAAAAGATATAAACATGCAATGCACATGGGACAACGAAAGTAAATGAGAAGTGATGGGAAGATAGTACCTGAATAACGAATTAAGAGAGTTTCTAATAGATCACGGCATGGAAGCTTGTCAGCATGAGAGAGAAAGCAGAACAAAAATAATAAAAATAAAATCCTACCTATACCACTTTCGCAGGTGCTCTCGATTGCATTTAGCGTATGCAACAAGCCTTTAAACCCATAGGTTACCCCTAGTGGACGAGTTGTAGTCTCGTGAGGGTTTGCAGTAATGTTACCCACAAACATTGAATCATCTACTAAAGAATGAAAAGGAATAAAAAAAGCTGGGTTGCCTCCCAGGAGAGCGCTAAATTTACCATCTTCAGCCGGACAAATAAAACAACTACCCTAGTCCTATGAAAGTGATAAACCTACCTATACTTCCATCAGACTAGGAGATCAGTCCTGGTAAACAGGAGCAATCAGAGGCATGGACATGTCCTCTGAATCAAATGCCTCGACAAATGGCTTTAATCGATGTCCATTGACTTTAAACTCCTTGTCATTTTCGGAATCTTTTATCTCGACGGCCCCATGAGGATTAGCAGTGACAACAATGTAAAGGCCGATCCAACGAGATTGAAGCTTACCCGGAAAGAGGTGGAGTCGAGAATCGTATAAAAGGACTTTCTGACCTAGCGTGAATGATTTTCGTAGAATATGTTGATCATGAAATGCCTTCATCTTGTCCTTGTAAATTCTCAAGTTTTCATATGCATCGTTCTGAATTTCTTCCAGTTCATTTAATTGAAGTTTGTGTAGCGAACCAACGTTGTCCAAATTGAAATTTATATTTTTGATCGCCCAGTATGCTTTATGTTCTAATTCCACCGGCAAGTGACAAGCCTTTCCATAGACAAGTCTAAAGGGAGATGTTCCAATAGGAGTTTTAAAAGCAGTACGGTATGCCCATAAGGTGTCGATCAATCGGATTGACCAGTCCTTACGATTAGGGTTAACCATTTTCTCTAGGATATGTTTGATCTCCCTATTAAAAATTTCAGCTTGTCCACTTGTCTGTGAATGGTATGGGGTGCTCACCTTATGAGAGATACCGTATTTCTTCATTAAGCTCTCAAATGGTCTATTGCAGAAGTGTGAGCCCCCGTCACTAATGATGGCTCGAGGCATTCCGAACCGCGACAGGATATTTTCTTTCAAAAATTTAATGACCGTGCGATGGTCATTTTTGCGGCACGGAATTGCTTCGACCCATTTAGTGACATAGTCAACGGCGAGCAAAATATACAGATTTCCAAATGATTGGGGGAATGGTCCCATGAAATCAATGTCCTAACAATCAAATGCTTCTATAATAAGGATGGGATTCAAGGGCATCATATTTCGACGGGATAATGCTTCCAATTTCTGACAATGCTCATAAGCCTTGCAAAACTCATGAGTGTCCCTGAACATAGTGGGCCAGTAGAAGCCACACTGTAAAATCTTGGCCGTGATCTTTTTTGAAGAAAAGTGACCACCACAGGCCTGTGAGTGACAGAAGGAGATGACACTCTGATGCTCATCGTCTGGTACGCATCTCCTTAAGATTTGGTCTGGGCAATATTTAAACAAATATGGATCGTCCCAAAAAAAGTTACGAACCTTGGTAAAGAATTTCTTCTTATCTTGTGACGTCAAGTGTGTCGGTATAGCACCTGTAGCAAGATAATTAACAATATCAGTGAACCAAGGTGAATGGGAGACTCTAAATAGTTGTTCATCAGGGAACATGTCATTGATATGAGTCACCTCAAGGGAATCAGAGGTATTAAGGCGAGAAAGGTGATCAGCTACTACGTTCTCTACTCCCTTTTTATCTTTAATTTCTAAAACAAATTCTTAG
Organism: Magnolia kwangsiensis; assembly: GCA_037074715.1. Classification (NCBI taxonomy): domain Eukaryota; kingdom Viridiplantae; phylum Streptophyta; class Magnoliopsida; order Magnoliales; family Magnoliaceae; genus Magnolia; species Magnolia kwangsiensis. The sequence continues at coordinate 54,115,393 of CM073575.1, read as the reverse complement.
AGTAGAAGGATCCATCGTATTAGGCGGGGCTTAGAATCATTCTTGGAAAGAAGATACTTAAGTGCCGCATGATCTGTATAAATAATGATCTTGGATCCGATCAGTTAGGACCGAAATTTATCCAAAGAAAACACTACGGCTAAGAGTTCTTTTTCCGTAGTCGAGTAGTTCACTTGGGCAGGATTTGGAGTCCTACTTGTGTAGTGAATAACGTAAGGCCGCTTATCTTTTCTCTGGCCTAGAACCGCTCCGAGAGCATAATCAGAGGCGTCGCACATAAGTTCAAAAGGAAGACTCCAGTCGGGTGGCTGCATGATAGTTGCAGTGGTTAACATGCCCTTAAGCTTAGTGAAAGCTTCTTGGCACTGCTCAGTCCACTCGTATGGTGTATCCTTTTGAAGAAGATTACATAAAGGACGAGAGAGGAGACTAAAGTCCTTTATGAATCGTCTGTAAAAGCCTGCGTGTCCTAAGAAGGATCGCACGTCTCTGATATTCTTGGGTGGAGGTATGTTAGAGATAAGATCAATTTTTGCCTTATCTACCTCGATTCCTTTGGACGAGATGATATGCCCAAGGACAATTCCCTTTTGAACCATAAAATGACACTTCTCCCAGTTAAGTACCAAATTTTTTTCTTCACATCTTTTCAGCACACATTTAAGACTTGCTAAGCATTCGTTGAAAGATGAACCAAAAACAGAGAAATCGTCCATGAAGACCTTTAGATATTTCCCCACCATGTTAGAAAAGATACTCGTCATGCATCGCTGAAAGGTGGCAGGGGCATTACATAACCCAAATGGCATCCTTCTGTAAGCAAAGGTGCCATAGGGACATGTGAATGTGGTCTTTTCCTGATCCTCAGGGGCGATTTCAATCTGATTATAACCTGAATACCCGTCAAGGAAACAATAATAGGAATGACCAGCTAGCCTTTCCAGGATTTGATCAATGAAGGGCAAAGGAAAGTGGTCTTTCCTTGTGACGGTATTCAGCTTTCTGTAGTCAATGCACATTCTCCAACCAGTAGTAACTCTGGTCGGCACGAGTTCATTATTGGCATTGGCTACGATGGTAATCCCTAACTTCTTAGGAACCACCTGAGTTGGACTCACCCATTGACTATCGGATATGGGGTAAATGATCCCCACTTCCAATAGTTTAAGAACCTCAGCCTTAACCACTTCCTTCATGTTTGGATTTAGTCTACGTTGTGATTGCCGAATAGCCTTTGCATTGTCCTCAAGATATATACGGTGAGTACAAATCGATGGGTTAATTCCCTTGAGGTCCGCTATCGTCCATCTAAGAGCTCCCTTATGCTCAATGAGAGTAGATATCAGCATACTCTCGTGTTCTTTCTCCATGTGGGCAGAGATCACCACCGGGTATGTCTCATCTTGACCTAAATAAACATATTTTAAATCAGAGGGCAAACGTTTTAGGTCAAGCTTTGGTGGCTTGAGGTTAGACGGTAGAGGCACTATATCGGTTTGGGGCAACTCTTCAATTTGTGGCCTCCACCAGTTAACTTTAAGTACCGGTGCAGTATCAAGCATGACACACGTCTCCCTGAGTATATCATCATTAAGATCATGGGAGTGGGCCAGGCACGTCTCTAGAAGATCAGAGGATAAGGTGAGAGGCGTTCTATCTTCCACAAAAGAATCAATCATGTTAACATCTTGGAAATCGTCATCATCTTCTGAGTTGCTGCCGTTATTGAAAAAGATATTCGATTCCAATGTCAAATTTCCAAAGGACATAGTCATGACACCATTCCTGCAATTGATAATTACATTTGAAGTGGACAGGAATGGGCGACCAAGAATGACGGGAATCTGAGTGCTCGTGTCATTGATGGGTTCAGTGTTCAAGATGATAAAATCAACAGGGTAGTAGAATCTATCAACTTGGACCAACACATCCTCGATGATCCTTCTTGGTACACGAACAGAACGATCAGTAAGTTGTAGTGTGGTTCGAGTGGGTTTTAATTCACCCAAACCTAACTGTTGGTATACCGAGTAGGGAATCAGATTGACACTTGCTCCTAAGTCAAGAAGTGCGTGATCAATTCGATAGTTTTCGATTACACATGATATGGTTGGGCAACCGGGATCTTTGAATTTTTGCGGCACGTCTTGTTTTAGGACGGCACTCACCTTCTCAGTCAAGGAGATCTTCTTTTGAACACTTTTTCATCGTTTGGTAGTGCATAAGTCCTTTAGAAATTTAGCATATAAAGGAATCTGTTTTACAACGTCAAGCAGAGGAATGTTGACTTTCACTTGTTTCAACACCTCTAGGATATCTTGAGAGTTAGATAGACGTTTTGGTTCAACCAACCGTTGGGGAAATGGAGCAACTGGTTTTTCTAGAGGTTTCGATTCAAATTTTTGTGGGGCGCCACTAGATCCATCATTGTTGTCCTCTTCTGGTTCTTGAGGCTTCTCGGGCTTAACTGGAAGGGTTTTATCAATAACCTTCCCACTCCTAAGAGTGGTGATGGATTTAGCGTGCCCCATTTGATTTGAAAGACTGGGATCACCTGTCTCGTATTGCGGTTTAGGATTGGGGATTGGTTGTGCAGGAAGCATCCCCTTTTCCATAGCCGTCATACGTGAATCTATTTTTTTGCATAAAATCTGAAATTCCTTGCATTGTCCGAGCCAGCTCTTGTATGAAAATTTGAACCGATTCTTCTTGAGGTTTCCCCTGATTTGGATTTTGATTGAAGAAACCTTGAGGGGTAGCAGTTTGTCCGTTCCTCCAACTAAAATTTGGATAATTTTTCCAGCCAGGATTGTACGTATTAGAGGGTAGTCCATTGAAAGGTCTTTCATAGTTATTTACGGCATTAGATTGTTCATTCAATACTTCTCGAAAGGCAGGTATTGAAGGATAATTTTCAGTAGTATAAATGTTACAATCATAGATGCCGCAAACACTTTCATTAACCTTTTCCTTCCTTCCTTCCATGGCCTCAAATTTTCTGGTGAGATTGGCCACCTTAGCGTTAAGATTATTATCCTCTTTCAGGAGATATATTCCTCCTTTTTTCCTTAAATGAGTCGGTCTAGACGTAGTGTTCGTCCTTCGATAATAATTCCATGATTGTATTTTTTCGGTGAGACTATCGAGGTAATCCCATACCTCGTCGACATTTTTATTGATGAATTCTCCGTTACACATTGTCTCGACCATTTGGCGCATGGAAGATGTTAGCCCATCATAGAAAAAATTTGTAATGCGCCATATTTCAAAGCCATGTTATGGGCATGCATTAACCAGATTCTTGAACCTTTCCCAACATTGGATGAATGTTTCATCTTCCTTTTGGGCAAAGTTCATGATTGCTCTCCTGAGGGTAATTGTCTTATGATGTGGGAAAAATTTCTTTATAAATTCCCTCTGCATATCATTCCATGTGCCAATGGATCTACGACGCAGTGAATGTAACCACGTCTTGGCTTTTTCTTTCAAGGAAAATGGAAAGAGTTTCAGCCTAATAGTATCCTCAGAAACATTAGGAAAGTATAAGGTGCCTATGATTTCATCGAACTCTTTCAGATGCAAGTATGGTTCTTCAGACTCAAGCCCATGGAACTTAGGAAGGAGTTGGATAATCCCTGGCTTGATGTTCATATGTCCTATATTCTCAGGAAAAATCATGCATGAGGGCGTACTCACCCCCGACGGTTGTAAATAATCTCATAAAGTACGAGGCGGGGGTACCTGATGCACCTCATTCTCATCATGTACTTCCTCAACCCTTGGTTGGGGTAGTGCTTGAGGTTGATTTTCAGCCATAACGTCCTCTAAGTCAGGAGAATTTAAGTGGTGTCTAGTCCTGCGATGGACAGTCAACCCCTCAACTAATACTCCTTCAGTCACGAGACGTCGAGTGTTGTCGCGTGCCCACTGTGGCATAAAACACACTCAGCCCTCAAATTCTAACTTAAACCTAAGAGAAAAGAAGAAGTAGAAATCTAGAAAATAAAAGGGAAAGATAGAAAGAAGTTACTAAATTTGGAGGCCTAGGTTAAGAATCTGCAAAAGAAAACAAAATAAGTTAGTTTCTAAGAGTAGAAAGTCCTAATTAAAAGTAAACTAATTTCTAGAGAAAATAAGAATTTTCAAAGAAAGGGAAATTAGAAAGAGCTTACTAAATTAGAAGTTCCCTACAAAACAGAAAAATTAGGTTAGTTCTAAAAATCAGATATAATGAAGAATAGAAAGTTTCTAAAGTTAGGAAAAATTTCTAACAAGGAAAATAACTAAGCTTCTAAACCTAGAATTAGAAAATTCTAAACCTAGAATTAGAAAATTCTAAAAAATCTAATCTTAAACTAATCCTAAAACTAATTAATTCAGAAAAATATATCCAACAGTCCCCGGCAACGGCGTCAAAAACTTGTTCACTCCCCAAGTGCAGGGTTGTGATGTAGTAATAACTCGGTAAGACCGAGGTCGAATCCCAAGGGACTGAAACTTGTACGTTATCTAAAATTAACTGGAAATAGAACTAGAATGAGATGAAATCTGAATTGAATTATAAATTGAGAAATAATTGTAAACTATTAATCTAAAACTTATAGGAGAAATCAGAGGTAAGGAAACTAGGGATTCAGAAGATCCACTTGTAGAGATCAGGGAGATCTTATGCCTGTTTCATGAATCATGAAATTTACTGAACTGCCATTGATCTAGTTTTCAAAGAGATGAATTAGAATGGTTTCCATCACCAAACCATGCCCAAAGACTATGGCAAACAACAGAATCAAACTAATTACCACCCAATCACATGTATGCAAGTTAGGAAGGGTACCGACATCCAACTATGCCCAGGAGACTATGGTGAACAACAGGGCTTCCTGACATCATAAACATTAAAGAGAACGGAAATATTCAAAGTCATTGCAGACCCATTGTAATTTCAGTCACAACAGACCATTAAAAACCTAAAACATTTCCATAATAATTAACTAAAATCAATGTCAATTCATGCATTAAAATTAAAATAAAATCAAATCTCCCATCTCACTACAAGCTTCACCTCTTAGCCCTAGCTAAGAGGTTTAGCCAGACATGGATGGGCTAAATCTCCACAATTGAAATAAACTAAAAAATAAAAAGAAAATACTCTTTTTTTTCTTCTGCTTCACGTCCCTGGCCGAGCCTCCACGTCTCTCTTTTTCTTCCTTCCTAGACCTGAATGAATGCTCCCCACGTCCAAAACCTCCTTTTATAGCTGCTGGAAGGCGGGAGTCAGTGACAGAGTTGTAGCAGGACACGGAGTGTAATTTTCACAGCCAAGTTCGGTGCCTCGAAACACGCCACTTTCCTCGCTCAAATTCCAAAGAAACACCGTCCCTTAGTACTTTCTTGGGTCCTCTACATGATAGATGGTTTAGATCTGCCATATGATCAAAGATGGTGGGCCAAAACTACCTGAAAAAGTCAGTTTTCGTGGATGTGCGAAACCTTTCGCACCATTTCGCTGTTGTGATCGGTGGGCCCCACAGAAGCATTTTTCTGGAAAATCCACCTCGTCCATTGGATTCAGGATGAAATTTCAGTCAAGAATGGGTAGTTTTGAACGTCCATTGACGTGTCCCAGAGAAGAAATAACTAAAAGATCAGATTTGAATGCTACCGGATAGCCCTTTTATGGCCTCTGTATCTCACACGTGTGCACACATGGGTGAAAAGTGACAACATGGTTTTGTAGCTCTCGAAGCCCTCTACAAGATGGATGGCTTGGATCAGACGTACGGAGCTTGTGTGGGGCCCACAGCTGATCGCAAAAATGGCCAGCGGCCGTGCATTACACGGATGTGAAAACGGAAGCGACGGTTTAAGGCGTCCATCTGTTTTGACCCATAGAATCTGTAACCCAGCCGTCCATCCTGCGTTTGCTGACGATTCACGTGCGTACACGTGCATGGGCCAAAAAGGTGAGCTTGGAGATGGTCACGACCCCCCTCTGGACACGTTGAACGGTCCAGATCATTAAACTGAGTGAAGAGTGGGGTCCACTAGCAAAAACTGACGTCGGTGCGTAAGGACGCTGTTGCGTTCTTGGAAATTTTTGAGAAAAAATTCGGTCAAGAGTCCGTTTGACCGAATTTTTGTTGCTGTACATAGCGAGTGCACTTGTGCACTATGCACCTCATGCTCAAGTGGGGTCATTTGCACTGTTTTGGAGAAATCTGCACCGTCCATCTGTTTTGACTCCTTATTTAAGGCATTGACTCCAAATTCGAGGCAATTTCAGATATCAGGTGGGCCTAGAATCGACGGTTTATAAGCTGATCGGTCAGTTGGAGTACTTTTATAGTGATCCAAGAGCTGAAATTTGAAATGTACGGTTAATTTATGGCCCTTATCTTATGTATAAAGTTTCAAACCGATCAGATGTCGGGAACCATGTGATCTTGCATTCTGGATGCGTTTCAAGCCACTTGAGCTTCAGTTTCTTAATTTTCTCGGATCCCTGGCATGTAATTTCAGTCGATCTTGGTCCCTTGGAGTGCGTCCCATGCTTTGGTGAATTTGGAGCGTTAAATCCATGCATTTAGTATCCTATTTCGATCCAAGCTTGTAAAATCAACCTGCAACATCAACACGATTAACTCAGCCGTTAAACACTATTATGCTCGTAAATCCAGACAATATTTGGGGTCTAATATGTACTATTTGACCCTCAACACAGGAGCACGGATATACACTAAGCTCAGAATATGAAAATCCACTCGGATCTCAGCCATTTGGGATTCCACTAGGACCGAGCCCCTGAAGATGAGCTCGGTAGGTTAGCCACCTGGTGGTCTAGTAACCGCCCTTCCCATCAGATCTCGGGGTATTATCTTTGTACCCTTAGAACGGGCATTGGCTTTAGGGCCCTTATCTTTTCTAGCATGAGGTTGAAGGGGTATCGCTTCCAATGGGCCTTTCGAAGCCTCATGCCTAGAGTTTACACTCTTTGGCTCGAATTCACCCTCGAACGCATAGACTTCTTGAACTTCACCCGACCCATTCGACATCGTAGATTGAACAGAAAAGGGAAAAATTAAAAAAAAGGGGGCCCCAGAAAGAGAGAGGATTCACTGGAAATCGCCTGCTCTGGGGAACCGTATACAGTAAGCACCTTTTAGGAGAAATAGAGAGGAGAATTCAAATGAGGGGGAAACCAATTTTTATAGCCCTAGTCGACCATTTGCAATCATGATAGACAGTTGTCCCCGAAACTGGCGTGCTGCAGAGTCAAACCCTGAGATATACGTGGCAGTACACCATTAGTTCAAGCTTATGTACATCGAGCCATGTGTTACTCGCATTAAATGACAATCAATGAGCAGACGTCCTTCCACCTTTCAAAGTCCACACGACAATGCCCCTGTCACCCTAGTGATTCGAATCCTTAATCGTTGCCATGTGGTCACCATCCACATGCTCGTAATCGAAAAGCTACCGCTGTAGTGAGACACCTCAATAATAAAGAACCATGATTACGATCATACGCTCCAATTTTGCCAACTCATCATTGTGAAGGGTGCGATGGATCACCTCCCCAAGTATTTACTCCCTGAGTCCGAGTTCGAACTCAGAGAGTAGGGGGCTTCTGTTATGAGAGAATTTGATCCGAGCCCAATTAAGGTAAGCTTGGCTCGGCCAATTGAGTGGTCGTGCTGAGGAAGGGGGATAGCAAAGTAAGACAAGCTGACCCATGGTTCGGTACTAGCCCTACCACTTTGTCCAAGTTCTTTTATAGGGCTTTCACATCGATATCCTGCTTCCAAGTTCTTTTGTAGAGATTTCACATCAGCCTGGAACCTAGAAGAAGCCATTACACACCCCATCCGTCGACTTCGATCAAGTCCTCGTTGAGAAATGACCAGGATCGACTTGCTTATGGGCTCAGACTATCATGGGCAAGATCCAAACTATAAGGTCATCTCGGAGAAAGATGTGCCCTATAGTCATAGTCAAGGTCTAACTCTAGTAACACATGAATGGAGTTACATCCGGTGCACGATCTCAGGGTAACTGTCATCATCAGCATGGGTGTCGCTCCTACTTAATGGCAAAAATCATGCCGAGAATAACAGACACGTTCACTTCAATCAAAAGGTACAAATAGGAGACATGTCTACAAGAACAAGCATGAAAAATCTCTCACCAGAAACCTATCCACACGACTTAAGACCCAGATTTCTAGCTTGACTTTAGCATCGGGGGGTCCCCTGCTCTAGCCAGGGTCTCCTTTACCCTTCACCTATGCAGGCTTACAGGGCTTGGTTCGAGTGCTCGGAGCTCGACGAAGGGTGAACCAGATTCTTGCATTATATATATATATATATATATATATATATATATATATATATATATATATATATATATATATATATATATATATATATATATATATATATTGCCTAGGCCAAAGCTACTCATCGGCTAGCCTAAGAAAAGAGTTTTTAATTTATAAAAGAAAATTTGAGAAAAGGGTTGTGGCTTTTGGTTATTGTTGGTGACCATTCATTTGTCAAAGGTGATGCCTCTTGGTAAATGGAGAATCATTTAAATTCGAAATGTTAGTGAAAAGATGTCATTAATAGTGAAGGGATGTTATTGTTGAAAAGACACCATGAAAGAAGATGTATTTTCATGAAAAGGGTTTAAAAGCATGTCTTGTGATTCTATATAAACACATCCTTGTGTCAATCCAAAAATAAAAATTCCAATAATCTCCTCTCCATCTTCTTCTTCTTCTTCATTTTCAGTTTTGGATGGTTTTAGAAAAATTACAGTTTTCAGGCATTAAACTGTAAACAATCTTTCAGGTGGTAAATTGTAAACAGTTTTCAGGGGGTAAGTTATAACAATATAGAAGTCAGGGGTGTACGCTATAAAAGTGTGTTCGGGGTGCAGTTTTTCTATTTTATATGCCAAAGCTCACATTTCTTTGGTCTTGGAGAAGAGGTTTATTATATCCTGGAGGCAGATTTGTTGTAACCCTCTTGTAAATTGGTTTAATCATCAGTAGGGTGTGAATATTGCCTTAAAGATAGCGACATCGTAATACTCCTTAAGCCTATCTTTAGGTAATTAATTTTCTATCTTTCCACCTCAAACCTAACGATTTTAAGGCGATATCACGACCTCTTCTATGGGTCATCCTGACTTTGTTCGAATTACACCGTTCGATAGTTCAAATATTCTTCGATGGCAATCAAGGGTGTATCTAATCCTCACATCACTCAAGTTGGATCACGTGCTCACTCAAGATCCTCATTCACCACCATCTAACAACAATATGGGGGAACAAATTCAAAAGTGATAAGATTGGGAGCGTAATTGTTCACAACCCCAAGTGTTGGGTTGTACTATAGTAATTACTCGGTGAGACCGAGGTCAAATCCACATGAACTTAACTTGTAAGTATTCTGAAATAAACTAGAACTAGAATTAGAATAAAAATGTAAACTAAAATATGGAATAAGAGAGATTAATTGTGAAAGAATTATCAAATATAAAAAGGAAACTAGAGCGCCAAGGATCCACTTGTAGTTATTAAGATGCTACCTTACTTAATCCAACAAACACAACTAGAATCGAAGTCATATCGTATCTAGTTGGAAGGTATTATGCTAGTTGAAGTTCTAACTTGTTTGCCTATAACTTGAGTTCTTCTCTCATTCTGAAAAATACAAGTTAATTATTAGAATTCTTCTGCAAGAGAGAAATAAGCTTAAGTTATTAGCAAGCTATGAGACGGTATTTATAATTTATTTAAATAGCTTTTTTAATTCCCTTTAGTCTCAGATCTTTCACGTTTAAATCTAAGAGAGTAATCTACACTCCTCTATGAGATATAAGAGAATTAAATTAAGTAACTTTTTGGGTTTAGCATCATTAAAATCAATAGAATCCTAGACCCTTTCTATCTGACTAAACATGGAACCATCTACATTCAAGAAAGAGGTCCTTCTGCTACAAGCTTCTGCTATGTCTTCTACAGTGAAGATAAGTATACCTTTTTTTTAACTTTTTTTAAGTTTTTCTGAGATAACCTGTTAAAATCTCAGTTTAAGGTTTTGTTTGAGATAGCCTGTTAAAATCTCAATTTAAGGTTTTGTCTGAGATAACCTGTTAAAATCTCAATTTGGGTTTTTATTGTGATAGCTCGTGAAAATCATAAGGAATTGTATAAGGTTATTAAGGTGACCCTGAGAAAACCTTTTCATAGTGAAAGCCAAAATTACGAGGTAAGTAATTTTGAGAGTGGAGTAGGTGTGGTTGTTTTTAAAGCACCGAACTACTATAATTCTTTATGCCTTGTGGTGAATGCTTTATTTCTAGTTGTGGTGGATTGAATGTATTTAATTTCAGTTGTGTGATGAATGTTGTAATTCTTTAATTTACTCTTACAAGTTTGAGGTTTTAATTTTAAAGAAATTCATGAAATAAGGATGTCTTGCCTAAAACTTTAGGTGAAGGTTGTCCTACAAATTATTTAAAATCAAGGTTTCAATACTTAAGCAATTGAGATCTTTATTTTATTTAAATATTCATCACTTGTTTCAATTATTTGGCATTGTCTTATTCACCCCCCCCCCCCCCCCCAAGGACATTTTAAGCTCTCCTTTTCAATATCCTCAAGGGTTCTCCTAAGTGAAGGTCCACTATATGGCCCTTGGGGATAATTAGTTATATTAGCAGTTAGCCCATTCCTCTAATTAAAGTTCCACTAATTAGGAGTGTGCGTGTTGGAATTAGGTGTACTGAAGGGTTGTTGGTAAGCATTTGTAACATTATCTTAAATGCGCAACACCTATTGAAAAGCTGGGATTGTAGGACAATCTTTGGTTAGGTGTACATTGTTCTCATAAATTCCACATGTGGTTTCAATAATTGTATTAGGATGAGTTAATTCCTTCCTAGATTCTAAATATTCAACTTTCAGTGTGAGGTTAGCCAATTGTCATGCCTCGAACTTGGAAATCGGGTTCACAAAATTCCCGATGGCCAAATTCGGCACCGAAAGCCTCCGTAGTACCCCATTCTTGGCTCTTAGCACCCATACACCAAGTTCCGATCTTGAGATCCTCCAAGGAGGATTTCAAACATGATTTTGTTTCAGTATAAGTATTACTATAAGCATAACCCACGAACAATAACCACAAGAATACCATCACAAAATCTACTATGATAAAAAACTTTGAGTACAATGCATATAAATGGAAGTACAAAAAAATGAAAATAATAGACACTCTAAAAACTCAACTGCACGCTCCAAATGTGACGAGGCTACGACTGCGTCCGGCGTCACCTGCATGCATCAATTGTGCATAAGATTATAGGAAGCTTAGAGGGTAGTGAAAGTGTGTGCGTAATATGAGCATGCTCAGAATATAAGGTTAGAGTAATGCAGAATCGTGCTGATGGATACATGAATGCAATCAGTCATACCAAGGCTATGCGGTGCAGGATATGATGCTGTCAGCCATATCAATACCTGCGATGTGAGATGAAAATAAAGCATGCCAATCCTCATCAAAATCCACATATCAACATAACTCATCAAATATCAATACAGTTCTCATTTTGGATAATAACTGGAGTTTAGTACACTCCGAATGGCACTGCCCCTTTTCCAGGCACGTAGTCCAAGTGAGCGTAAGAAGCCTCACTATCTGCCTAGCCAATAGTCTACCAATATAAATCCAGCACATCGATAGCGGACCCATTCATGAGCTGGTCAAACTCAGCGTAACAATGCCCCTTACCCTCAAGCGAGTAAGGCCACATCCCTTTCCAACCGACCACGACACAGTGAGAGACGTGACTCCTGGTATTCGGCCCTTGTGCGCTCATATATCCACTCAGTCTTGACGTTGGAGTCATCCTATGGTACATCAGGTTTAGAAATTTTCACCCAGGAACATCTATGGTGCCCCGATGCTTAGTAACAAGATTCTCGGTGTCCGATCTTGCCATCCACGATGTACCTATGAAAGTCATAGCCCTAATGTCACTAGGGCGTATAATAATCATATCATACAAATGCGAAGTGCATGAATCACACTATCAGTCATGCAACTATCCTGTGCATAACACGCTAATGAAGGGCAACTCCGCCTATCAGGGGGCCCATAAACAATCTGCCCGAAGCCATATGCTATGATCAGTCACTCCTCATATCAAAGCATACATATGATGCATATGAGCATGAATCATGGAACTATACTAAATATGTTATGTGGTGATGGATTCTGTTCATAACGAAGATGGGCCTAGATGGCCTACACACAACAAGTATGGGCCTAAAAATGGGCCCTAGGGAGAGTTATAATATAGACATTTAACCAACATTATTCTTACAATGTGGACGTCAAACCATCATTACTCCCAAGGCATGGCTCGCCATAAACTTCATTACATAAATCAAGGTGGAATCACACATTGTAATGGGCCTTATATACATCCTGTTGGACCTCGACCCAAGGGCTCCAAATACATCAAATGGGCTTCATCACATTGGCCTCATATATGTACAACTGGGCCTCAACATTGGGCCTCATGTATCACATTGGACCTAATCAAATGGGCTGAATCAACTGGACCAAGTCGAATGGGCCAAGTTGAATGGGCCGAGTTGAATTTGCTGAGTCGAATGGGCTGAGTCAAATACATCAAATGGGTTGCATCACGTGGGCCTTATATATATCAAAGTGGACCTCAATAACATACCTCATACACATCAAAGTGGGCCTCAACAATGGGCCATAAATACATCAAGATGGGCCTCATCACATACCCAAAAAGAGCCATATTGAAGGATCATTTGGAACATACCCCAAGTAACAGTGGAGATAATTTTCACTGTTTCAACAATTCATAGGGGCCCACCATTAGGTTTATTTTCCACCCAATCTAATCCTAAGGTCTTAAGGACCTGGATTAAGAGGGAAAAATAAATATCATATTGGTCCAAACCTTTAGTCCAAGAGTTTTAATGGTGCACGTTGAAGCCCATTGTTTCCTGAAATGTCGTCCACTTGATCCCAGATTTGTCTTATTTTTAGTTTCAACCCTTAAAATGAGCTTTCAAATTGGTTGGACAATTTGGATGTAACATGTGCATTATGGTGGGTCCCATAGGGATGCATGGGATAGATAAAGCAGGTGGGACCCGCAGACTTGGTGACGCCACTACAACAACTATGTAGTGAGGTACACCAACCACCAAACCTCCCTATGTGTGGGGAGGTGTAGTATACAATGCATACATTAGTGGGTCCCACGTGGGGCCCACCATAATGTTTATCTTCAATCCAACATGTTGATAAGGTCACACAGACCCTGATGGAAAGGAAAAATAAATTTCAAAATGATCCAAAACTTCTGTGACAACCCCAAAGGGTTTCAATGGCAGACGTGCACTCCCATTGTTCCCTGCCGTGTGGGCCACCCGAGTCCCACATACGGCTAATTTTTGGGGTGGCCTACATGTGGAAGGGGGGCCAACCAAACGCACGGTGTCATGGTCAACAAAAATCACAGTGGGGCCCATGGGTGGGACCATGGGTCCTTACCTTTCACGCCATAGTAGTGCAGGACGTTGCCTACGCGTCCTCATGCAGCAGCAACATCCTGTTGCAAGGTATGTTTTATATTTTTTTTGAAGATTTTGATAGGAGGGGCCCACAACAAAGGAATCCAATCCGTCGGCTAGGTTCCTTGGCTCGTGACGAGTCTAACATGCTCAATATTGAGTATGTTTCGGTGTGTAGAAAGGTCAAAGTGGATTCTAATGGTGAAATCTACTGTTTTCTATGCTATGGCCCACCAAATAATTAGAATGGCTTCATTTTTTCGGCTCAACGCCTCAAATGATCTAAGAAATGGAATGGACGGCGTGGATTTGATATGTACATCAAGGTGGGGCCTATATGAGTGGTCCTCTCAAAAGCTTAAATATGATATATATTTTATTTATTATTTTTTTTATTAGCTGTTAGTACACACCCATGTCAGTACACGCACTCCATGTTAGCCACACCCTGTCCAGCATCCAAGGACGCTGGAAGGCATGGATATAACACAAGCATCATGGTGGGTTCCACATGAACGTGGCCCACCTGATGGGTCTGACATTTGTGTTTTCTCACCATCCAGGCCCACTGGATGGCCTGGATAAAAACAGATGGATGACGACGATAAAATACATCCATCATGGTGGGTTCATGATCGGTTTAGATCTAGTGGGCCACACCCATTACAAGAGAGAGAGAGAGAGAGAGAGAGAGAGAGAGAGAGAGAGAGAGAGAGAGAGAGAGATTGGTGAGAAGGGGAGGGACCCCGCCACTATGGGCCCTCCCTAAATACAAAGCATACATCAAGATGGGTCCCACCATATGTGGGCCCTCAAATAACAAAATTGATGATTAGATCACCCACCTATTAGCCTCCTTCTTGGTCCCTTAAGCTTGTATGCTCCTATGCTCAAATTTTGACAGTGGATGATGGATTTTTTATGGTGGGGATGAGAGGTGAGAGGGTGGAAAAGTGGGTCACACTTGATGATTTGGGAGAGCTTGGGAAGGCTTGGATGTATGTGTAACATCCCGAAAATTGAGAGTCGAGTAAAAACCTAACTCCGAGTTCCAAAATGTTATTTATGCAACATAGATATGTATGATTGAATGTTGTCTGTGTTAGTGTATTAAACATGAGTGGGATTATGCCAGAACAACATATCATACTCCAGAGACAGTTAAATTAACAAGTGGAAGATTGTGATATTATGCATAACATATATAAGCTTTTGTGTGTCTCCAGAGTGTGAACATGTTACCAGGTTAAACATATACATGTATACCTCAAAATAGAAAGAAAGAATATACATGAGTGCTCTAAAAATATAAAATGACAAGTATCAAGGTATCTAATCAACCTCCCTGTAATCCCGTCAATCAGAACACACATAAAGGAGGGATCCTCCTCCTCATCATCATCAAGTTCAGCTCCGCTTCTCAAGCAGTGCCATCATCTGCAACCAAAATAGAGACTGGTGGGTGTCCGGAAACACCATCCCGTAACGTGGGAGTGAGTGATCAACTCAGTGGGATAAGAGAGCAGAGATTAACATGTTATCAAATCAATCATGCAATAATAGTAAAACAGTAAATCAAACAATCCTAATGCTGTTGTTAATGCAATATGACATGACATGACATGATGGATGCCCTCACCGACGATCTCCCTCATATGGCACCATCTTACGTCCGCGGCATGCTTGCGTCCCTCTCAGTGTTCCACATCTTCCAGGCACACGCAATGTGATGGTGATATGATTGCCGAGTTATTATTAGTCCATTCAAACAGCAGGATTGGGAAACTAAGGTACTTCTCTTATATCAATCCCAATACAGATCCTGTCTAGGGTCGTCACTCCTAGTAATCTCATACGATGTATATTTTGTAGGTCGCTGTAAGGGCTGCCAGGGCTATTGCTCGCACTCGTTGCACCGCTCCCCCATCACCTTATCAATACAGGCCTACTGTACTCTCACTGCTACGGAAGGGTCGTCGCCTCCCGTAGACTCAGAATACACTCGCGGTCACTACAAAAGACTCGTTGCCTGATCAGTGTAGGCCGATAGCAAGAATATAGTGTCCCATACCACCATAATCTGCTTACGAGTCATAGGTGCTCACTGGTCACTACGGGAAGGTTTGTGGCCCCAGCGTAGGCCGACAGCTCGACCACGGTGTCCCATACCACCATGCCCGGCTCATGAGTCTTTATGGATCAAGGTACCATGGTTAACAGGGTTTACAATGGTAAGTTCAGTACCCTAGGTTCAAGAAGTTATGACTCATATAAGGTGAACATACAATGGCCAGTCGGGTTACTTGACGGGCTCGACTAGCACGAGCGCATCTCAAGTCGAGCAACATGAAGTGCATAAGACACCTCGTGTGGCCTAACCACTGCCGCTAACTCCAAAACACGGCTCGCGTTCATTGACGCGTCGTTCGTGGTAAAGATAAGCCAACCACGACTTTACTTGGTTGTCGACTGCCTGGACTAGGTATAGTCCCAAACAATTATGAATCCACATCAACAATCATATAAGAGTATTGGGAATGAAATACAACAATGTGAGCATGTTAACACATGTTATAACATACAACTTAAGTAAATCATCTGACATATGCATTTCATACATATAATGAAATCATGCATATAGCCAACATGTAGGAAATCATTTACATCAGCATATTAATTGAGAATTCAATCTCAAACTAATTCATAACACCATTTAATTCAATACATACTAATACAAACATTTATACAAACACTTAGTCTACACACTTAAGTCTACATAGTGTATGTCGACTCAAAGTGTGCATTTGGGCGAATCTCTTTGCCAAGCAGATTATGCACGCATTCCTAGTATCCTAAGGCGACAAAAAGCCATGTCAATCATTTTAGCAAAATATGGATATTTACAGTATTTCCTACAAATGACTAAAATGCCCTAAATCTCATATTTTTCGTCTGCTTACGAAACAGGAAACGGACAGCATGTTGTACATGTCAAACGGCGTTGCCGTCGATAATCTACTATTAAACGACATTGAAAGCATTGAAAACAGTCAATCAAAGCGTCTAAAATCTGCACCTTTTCTCCTATACGTGTATTGATTCGAACGGAGCGTGTACGCTTCGTCTACGGCGAACCGGGAACCTATTTTACAAGATGCATCAGCTACCATGCTAAGGAACCAAAGGAACCTTAAATCAGTAAGTATTTAGGGTATTTGATTACCTAGAATCGCGGCGAAATCACCGAGAAAGTGATTGAGGCGCGTTGCTTAAGCACGTGCAACACGTAGTGCAAGCAGCAGAAAATTCTCTCCCATAATCTCTCACCTTTTCTCTCACTCTGCTAGGGTTTCTAGCAAATTCGGATGGGTGAGAGGAGTGAGGGTTTAAACCCTTTTTATAACCTAAAACTTACCCAAAACAGGCTTGGAAACAATGTTTACTTGAGGAGTAACCAAATCGGGGCTATTTCGGTCCAAAAGAGCATTTCTGGAGGTCCCCTGACCGGGCGTGATCGGACTTAAGCTCATGCATGCTGGATCTAGCACACATCAAGTTTTCAGACCGGTAGAGTTCCCAGATCGTGTCACGCCCCAAACTCGGATACCAGGCTCACAAAATTCCCGATCGCTGAATCCGGCACTAACAGCCTTCGTAGAACCCCATTCTCGGCTCCTAGCGCCCATTCACCAGGTTTCGATCCTGGGATGCTACGAGGAGGATTTTCAATGTCAGTTTGATTCGTAATAAGCATAACCAATGGTATAACCCACAAACAACAACCAAGTACTCCATTACATTTCCACTATGATCAAAAACTTTACAAGTACAATGAGCTTAAAGGGAAATACAATGATAAAGAACAAAAACTCCAAAACGCTCTGCAACGTGCTCCTGCCTCAGCGCTGCTGCGATCCAACGTCACCTGCACGCAACGGTCGTGCATAAGCTTACAGAAAGCTTAGAGGGTGGTGAAAGTGTATGCACAAGGTAGTAATATGAACATGCAATGTCGGTGTAAAGCGGAATATGCAGATGGATCTAATATCATGAGCCGTACCAAGGCTTATGCGATGCAAGACATGAATGGTATCGGCCATCCCAAGGCCATGCGATGTTCAATGCAACTCAAGCATACAGATCCTCATCTATGTCCATACATCAATACAGCTCAAAATATAAGATATCACCGGGGTCTAGTACACTCTAAACCAGATTGTCGCCACATCATGCGCAATAAGGTAAGTGGAAGAGACCATACTATCCGTCTGTCAATATCGGGCGCGACTCGTCGATAGCGGACCCATTCCTCGAGCTGGTCGAACTCAGCCTAGCATTGCCCCTTACTCTCCGGCGGGTAAGGCTGCACCTCCTTCCAACCGACCACGACACAGTGGAGAGCGTAACCGTCTGGTAATCGGCACTCAACGCTCATCTACCCACTCGGTCTAGACGTTGGAGCAACCTCTTGGTACCATAAGGGTTTAGGGACTTTCACCCAGGGATATCTATAGTACCCCATGTAGAACAAGATTTTCGGTATCTAATCCTGCCAACCACGATACATCTGTGGAAGTTACGACCCCGATGTCGCTAGGGCGTACAATATCCATGTCATACAAATGCGATATGCATGATTCACGCTATCTAGTCATGCATCAAATCTTGCGCATATCATGCACTCATGTAGGGCAACACCGCCTAACCAGGAGCCCATAAACAATCTGCCCGAAGGAAAATGCTATGAACAATTCTCACGTCTAGCATACATATGATGCGTATGATCATGAGTCATGAAACTGTACTAAACATGTTATGAACTATCTTACAATGCAGATGGACCTGGACGGCCTATACACAATAAGTACGGCCCAGTAATGGGCCCTAAGGAGAGTTGTAATGTAGACATCCAACCAACATTACACTCGCAATGTGGACGTCAAACCAACATTGTTCCCCAGGCACGTTCTTCTTAAATGTCGCTACATAACCTGTATTGGGATTACACATTGCAATGGACCTTAGGTTTATCCCATTGAGCTTTTCATATATATCAAATGGGCCATATCTTATGGGCCTTTTATTCATCAGATGGGCCATATAAATGGGCCACACTAATGGGTCTTGTGTGCATTGCAATGGGTTATAACCCGTGGGTCTTAGATTGCATCAAATGAGCATAGTCTCATGAGTCTAGTATGTGACCAATAGGCCACACCAATTGGGTCCCACATGTAGATCGAGTGGGCCTCAACCCATAGGCCTAACATGAGTCAAATGGGCCTAAACCCCTAGGCCTTAATCAAATAGAATGGGCCTAACTCATGGGTCTCAAATAAATCCAATGGGCCTAATTCAATGGACCCCTTTTTATCATCAAATGGGTTTAGTCCCATGGGCCTTACAATATATCAAATGGGTCCACTTCCGTGGGTTTTAAGAATGCAACAAATGGGTCCAATTTCATGGGCCTTGAAGTATATCAAATGGGCCTAGTCCCATGGACTTGCAACACATCAAATGGGCCTAAGTTCTTAGGCCTTAAATGAATCAAATGGGCCTAGCCCATAAGCATTTTATAAATCAAATGGGCCTAGCCCATAGGCCTTTTATAATTCAAATGGGCCTAGCCCATAGGCCTGTTACAAATCAAATGGGCCTAACCCATATGTGAGTGGTCCACCCAACTAATAACCCATGCTTTAAAATGATCTCACCAAGTGGATGGACGGTCTAGATGCACCACATGCATCATGGTGGGTCCCACTGTCCAGTGGACAGTGCGGATGGAACACATACATTATAGATGGCCCCACCGTCCAGCCACACAATACATAAGGTGGGTGCCACCGTCCGCTGGATGGTGGACTTAACACATGCATCATTGTGGGTCCCATGTGGGGCCCACTCTGTAATATTTATTTGTCATCCAACCCATTCATAAGGTCACTCGGACCTGGATGAAGGGACAACATAAATTTCAGCTTGATTCAAAACTTCTGTGGGCCCCAAAAACTTTTCAACGGTAGAATTTAATTCACACTGTTTCACGTGGTGTGGGCCACCTGAGTTTTGGATCTGTCTCATTTTTGGAGGGGGGGCCCACCACTGGGGTGGCCCACCTCATAAGCAAGTTAGATCACAAATAAACATTATGGTGGGGCCCACACGCAGGGCCGTGGGCCCCTTCGTTCGTCCGCCGGCTGGCAGCGTCTGCTGCCTTCAAACGGTGGCAGCGCTGCTGCCACCCTTATTATTATTAT
The DNA here is from genome assembly GCA_037074715.1 of Magnolia kwangsiensis. Taxonomy (NCBI): domain Eukaryota; kingdom Viridiplantae; phylum Streptophyta; class Magnoliopsida; order Magnoliales; family Magnoliaceae; genus Magnolia; species Magnolia kwangsiensis. The sequence goes on along the minus strand of CM073575.1, from coordinate 54,095,503 downwards.
TTTTTGTGTGCTTTTAAAAAAAAAAAATGTGGGGCCCACTGATAGGAAATTCACTCTGCCCACTTGATTCTAGGGCCCAAACAGGCCATACAAATTCCATTTTTGGCATTGATTTGGAGTGTAGACACAACAAAATGGGCACTAACGGCCTTTAAAGGGTAAAAATACGGTTTTCTATGGTATGGCCCACCTGAACCTCGGATTGACCTCTTTCTTTGGCTCTACGACTAAAATGATATGATAAAGAGGATGAACGACATGGATTGAACACATGTATCAAGGTGGGGCCTGCATAAGCCGGCCCACCTAAAATTCCCTTTTTGGTTCTTTTCTTTGGCAGGGACGTCCAGCGTCTCTGACGCTGGACAGTTGAAATTTTATTTTATTTTTTTTAAAAAAAATAATGCATTATGGTGGGCCCTGATGAAGTGGGCCACCCCTGATGGGTGGCATGGGAATAACGTCTAAGGTGGGCCCCACTTGAATAAGAATAAATACATCAAGGTGGGATCCATTCAAGTGGGCCACACAATCCTATTGCATAAACACAAAATAAAAAAAATAAAATAAAATAAAAAGAAATAAAAGAGAGAGAGAGAGAGAGAGACATGGAGAGTGGGACACGACTTGTGATGGAGGGACCCCGACATTTTGGGCCCTCCCTTACAAGGAATCATAAATCAAGTGGGCCTTAAAGCATGAGGGACCATCAAACTTAAAATCAACGGTGGGGATCCTTTCCCCACCAATATGGATGGTCTAGATGACCTTTTTGTAATGGAATAAACATCATGATGGGGTCCATGGAGAATGGCCCCATCATGGAGTGATCATGATGATCCAAATGGGCCATCGGCCACATTTTACTGTCCCAAGTGAGATCCACACCATTGATCGGTGGGCCTCACTTGGCACATCATAAAAATAAGAAAAACTAGAATGATCTAGCACTCACCGTCCGATCTTCTTGCTCCTAAGAGTTCCTTGGCACCTTAGCTTCGTTTTCAACGGTTAAGATGAGGAATGGAGGGTTGAGATGGGAGATTTTGGGATGAAGAGGTGGGCCACTTGGAGTTTAGGGGGCTTGGAGAAATTCCATACGTATGGAGTCTCTTAGAACTCTTTTGTTGCTTGAAAATTTGCAATGAGAAAGAGAGAAAGAGAGAGAGTGATGTAAGGGAGAGAGAGAGAGTGATGGATGGATGTGGTGAGTGATGGTTGTGTAAGCAATCTTTGACTTTTGAGGCTTTTGTGTAAGAGAGGTATGGGTGGTGAAGACTTTTGTAGCTTTTTGTGTAAGAGAGGTATGGCTTTGGAAGACTTTTGTGGTTGCTTGGGAAAAGGAATGAAAGCGATGTGTTCTTGACATGTGATGGATTAATGGGTTGATTGATTGATGGGATTGATGTGATTGATGTGACACATTGTAGAGATTCCCTTAGGTTTCGCAACGCGCGGCGTTTTCTCGCACCGAACGTTGGCCCATATCTCTTGACCCGGGTATCGCCTCGGCGCTCGAGTTGCGGCATCGGAACCGCAACGACGGCGCGGTCGCTATGGTATTGGTCTCGGGTTGTCGGTATATGAATCAGGGTTGCGCGTCGATATCGGTTAAGGGTCGAAGGTTGCCGGAATTCGACCGGTAAGACCGCGAAAGTGTACGGAAAGGTACGGACCAAGATACCGGTCTTACAGTTCTCCCCTCCTTATAAAAATTTCATCCTCAAAATTTATACAAGCATCGCAACTAAGCATTACTCATGAAGAAGAAGCGACATAACATCATCATATAGAATCAGGGACAGCGTACAAAATACAATACATGGTCAATCATCAAAGAAATGAGGATAACGCTCTCGAATCTCAGCCTCACGCTCCCACGAAGCCTCCTCTACAGAATGGTGACCCCACTGCACCTTCAATAACGGAATGACCTTGGTTCTGAGGACCTGATCCTTCCGATCAAGGATACGGACTGGTTGCTCAATGTAAGAAGCGTCCTCACGAACCTCCAACGGCTGCCAATCAATAACGGGAACTATGTCTAACCCACACTTCCTCAACATGGAGACGTGGAAAACGTCGTGGATGCCAGAGAACTGTGATGGCAAGGCAAGCCGATAGGCCACGGCGCCAACGCGTCCAGTGATCTCGAAAGGTCCTATGAATCTCGGGGTAAGCTTGCCCTTCGCTCCAAATAGAACTACGCCCTTCATGGGCGAGACCTTGAGATACACATGGTCCCCTACATCAAACTCCAAGGGACGACGCCGACGATCAGCAAAACTCTTTTGTCGGCTCTGAGCTGTGCGCATCCTCTGCCTGATGATATCTATAGCCTCTGAAGTCTTCTGCACAAGCTCGGGACCTAGGAGACGACGCTCTCCAACCTTGGTCCAACAACTCGGTGATCTGCATGGTCTGCCATATAGTACCTCAAACGGAGCCATGCCGATGGTTGCCTGATAGCTGTTATTGTACGCGAACTCAGCCAATCGCAGATGCTCATCCCAGCTACCCCCGAAGTCAATCGCGCAGGCCCGAAGCATATCCTCAAGTATCTGATTGACCCTCTCGGTCTGGCCATCGGTCTGCGGATGGTACTCCGTGCTGAGCTGCAATCAGTCCCCATCGCACGCTAGAAGCTCCCCCAAAACTGAGACGTGAACCTCGAGTCTCGGTCAGAAACGATCGAGACTGGAACGCTAAGTAGTCTCACAATCTCCTCGATGAATAGTCTCACAAGCTTGTCCATAGACCAAGTCGCACGCATCGTAAGGAAATGTGCCAACTTCGTCAGACGATCCACAACAACCCAGATGGCGTCATGACCGTGCTGAGTCCTCGGCAAACCCATAATGAAATCAGTCGACACGTGCTCCCACTTTCACATCGGGACGCTCAACGACTGCAATAGACCAGGAGGTCTCTAATGATCGGCTTTGACACGCTGGCACGTGTCACACTCAGCCACAAAATTAGCGATCTGGTGCTTCATCCCCGCCCAAAAATACTGTCACCTCATGTCACGGTACATCTTCGTCGAGCCCGGGTAGATAGAAAACTGCGATCGATGTGCCTCGGTCATAAGATCTCTGCGCAACTCTAGAATATTTGGGACACATAATCGGCCTCTGAAGCGAAGTCCACCGTCTGTACCGATCTGCCAATCAGCCTGACCCTCAGATGTAGCCTCAACCATGTAACTCTGCAACGACTCATCAGTCTGCTGAGCCTCGATCACCCTAGCGACAAGAGAGGGTTGAATCGACAAGCTCAATAAATGTACAATGGAAGACCGCTGGCCGAACTCAAAGTCATACGCTGCGATATCCTCAAGCATCCGCCACTCCTGAATCATCATATGCGCCACTAGGCCTTGTGGCTGACGGCTGAGGGCATCTGCCACCACGTTCGCCTTGCCCGGGTGGTACTGGAGGTTAAAATCATAGTCCTTCAAGAGCTCCATCCAGCGCCTCTATCTCATATTTAACTCAGACTGCGAGAAGAGATACTTCAAGCTCTTGTGATTAGAGAAGAGCTCGAACCTAACCCCATAAAGGTAGTGCCTCCACACCTTCAGTGCGAAGACAACTGCAGCCAGCTCTAAGTCATGCGTAGGATAGTTCAGCTCATGGACCTTGAGTTGACGAGACGCAAAGGCCACTGGTCTCCCGTGCTGCATCAGGACAGCACCCAAACCAATATGTGAGGCATCAGTGAATACAATAAAGCTGTCACTCCCAGAGGGAAGAGTGAGGACAGGAGCGGACGTCAGACTGTCCTTCAACTCCATAAATGCTCGCTCGCAGGCGTCACCCCAAATAAACTCTGTGCCCTTCCGAGTCAACCTAGTCAGCGGGGCTGCAATACGAGAAAAACCCTTAATGAAACGTCGATAATAGACCGCTAAACCAAGGAAACTACGGATCTCTGTCGCAGTCGTGGGCTGGCCCTACTGACGCACTGCCTCGACCTTCAAGGGGTCCACTGCGACACCCTCCCTCGTCACCACGTGACCGAGGAACTTCACCTCCTCCTGCCAGAACTCGCACTTCTCCAACTTCGCATACAGCTGGTGTGTGCGGAGGGTCTGCAAGGTAATCTCCAAGTGCTACTCATGCTCCTCACGGGTCCTCGAGTAGATCAGAATGTCGTCGATGAAGACTACAACAAACTGATCCAGGTATGGGTGAAAAACTTCGTTCATCAGCTGCATGAAGACCGCAGGTGCATTGGTCAGTCCGAAGGACATGACCTGAAACTCAAAATGACCGTAACGCGTCCTGAATGCCGTCTTCGGAATGTCCTCATCTCGGACCCGAATCTGATGATAACCGAAATGTAGGTCAATCTTTGAAAAGAACTGTGCACCCTGCAGCTGGTCGAACAAATCATCAATCCTAGGGAGCGGGTACTTGTTCTTAATCATGACTTTGTTGAGCTCGCGATAGTCAATATAGAGCCTCAATGAGCCATCCTTCTTCTTCACGAAGAGTACCGGCGCTCCCCATGGTGAACTGCTCGGACGGATAAAACCCAACTCACGTAACTCATCCAACTGCTTCTGCAGTTCCCGTAATTCTAACGGTGCCATACGATATGGGGCCTTCGAAATAGGCGCGGTACCGGGCATGAGATCGACCTAGAACTCGGTGAGTCAACGAGGGGGTAATCCCGGAATCTCCTAGAACACATCGGGAAAATTGTATACTATCGACAAATGGTCAATGCAAACGGCGACAGGCTCCTCTATGGCGCAAGACATCAAACAAGACAACCGTTCTCCTCTAGCCTCTGCAACGAACTGAAACTGCGGCACACCGAGTATATAGAACGTGACGGTCCTCGCGGCGCAGTCCAATATAGCATAGTACTCGGTGAGCCAATCCATGCTCAAGATGACGTCGAACTCGGACATTGAAAAAATAAACAAATCAGCGGGCAGGAAGGTATCCCCAACTAGAACGGGGCATGACGAGCAAAATCGTCCTAACACTGCAGTCCTCCCCAAGGGAGTCATACCGATAGGCTCTCATCAGCAGACTCCAACGGTAAGCCAGCCGATCGACAGAAGCTCTCGGCCACAAAAGAATGCGATGCACCAGAATCTAACAGTACACGTGCAATGCATGCAGAAAATGGAAGTATACCCTCAACAACTCCTCCAAAAGACTGAGGGTCCTACTGAGCTGCATAAAACCTAGCCTGAGCCAGCTGGGGAGGTGCTTGTCCCCTCTGAGGTGCTGCTGTTGCTGATGGGGTCACTGAGGCGGTCAAAACTGCTGCCTCTGCTGCTGAGGCCTCTGAGGCTGGTGCGGATGCTGATGCTGCTGCTGAGGTCGCCTCAGTGGTGGAGGCTGTTGTCGCTGCTGCTGTGGGGGTCTCTGCTGCTGTGGTGGAGGTCTCTGCTGCTGTGGACCTCTCTGCTGCTGCTGGGGGCTGGGACACTCCCATGAACGGTGTCCCGTCGCACCGCACCTAAAGCAAGTGTCGGTGAACTGCTTCTTAGGTGGCGGTGGAGGTGCTGTTGGTGCTGATGGTGCTCGAAAAGCTGGGCGACCTGTGCGCCTCTGCTGATGTGGTCGACGCTACTGGGAAGGACTGGAAGAAGCCTGCCTCTTCCGGTCTCTCCTCTGACCACGATTAGACTGAGAACCGGCCCACTCAGTCTCATAAATCTGAGCTCTCCGCACTACTTCCTGGAAAGTAGGGAGCTCATGCCCAATAACATGACCTCGAAGGCCGTAACGTAAGCCGTGCTCGAAACGGCGGGCCTTCCGCCCCTCGTCATCAACCATATATGGTGTAAATCTCGATAGCACCATAAAACGGGCCGCATACTATGCCACAGTCATGTCTCCCTGCAACAGAGTCTCGAACTCTAAAGCTCGCTGACGACGGATATGGCCAGGAAAGTACTGCTCCTCAAATCGATCAATAAAGTTGTAACGCCCGTGAAAAATCCATACTTGGACTCGAGTACCAACTCGACCCAAAATCGCGTAGAATTAATTCCTTTAGAAAATAAGTCTAAGTTAGCTAGCACAACGCTAGAGTAGCTGGGAAATAGTCCCTGATCACTTTAAATACGTTCTACAAGACCTAAATCGAGTAGAACCAATGACTCTATACTACTCTATAACCTCGGATCAAACTCTAAGCAGGTTTGTTCTCTGGATCACTTTGAAATTTTATATTGGATCTAGACCGCGCTTCGAAAGTCCGATACCTCCTATCTTAGACCGTTAGAACCGCCTTGAGTGTACGCGCCTTATGGTCGATTTCCTGTATCTGGTGGCCCAGGGAGAGAATGTATGTATGGCCACTTTCATCTTGCGATAGATAATCCTCATAGCGAAGTCAAGAAGAACGTCCGAATCGCTTCCTTTTGGCCGACTGATATGCAAGATCGCGCTTGAGTTTGCCTACAGACTTGGGCCGAAATTGCCAATTTCGATTCATAGCATTGATGAGTCAACTATGGTCAAGATGAAGATTGGGTCTCAGTACCGTGAGAATCAGCTTGAGGAGGATAGCGAGGATGACTTTGATGATGAGGAGGATCCAAGTGAGGGAGAACCTGGAGCAGAAGTTCAGGAAGAAGTCCAGGAAGAGGCAGAAGAGGAGGCTCAGGATACAGATGAGAGCCCTCCTCCTTCTACGCGGGCTACTAGCGATGATCGCATTACCCGGATTGAGGAGAGCCAGATCGCCTTGCGAAGGGAAGTTCAGGAACTTCGCGCTGAAGTCGAGGATGCCAAGGCCGTTACGAAGAGAAAATTCGGTAAGGTGACTCGCACCTTGAAGGCAATCCTGTGCTGCTTGTAGGATAAGGGTGCTCCTCCTCCGTCACCCGACTCAGACTAGCGAGATCTATGATGTTGTTATCAGTAGTTAGTCATTTCCTGCTTTAAGTTGTGTAAGCCTATTAAGGTTAGTGCTTTGCTTATGTTGCTGTTGTAATTTTAACTGTCTTAGTTCCCATTTATTTCTCTTCATGATGCTTGTAAGGACATATCCCTTGTATTGTGACAATTTTGATTAAATAAAATGCATGAAATGCCTTTGACTCCTTATGTGAATGATTGCGGTGTATTTATGCTATTGAGACTGACAAGGTTGTGCCCTATTTTGAATATAGGGAATGCCGCCTAAGACTACCCGGAGCATGGCTCGGCTTGCATTGAGTGAGCCTATGGATCAGGCTCCTTCGCAGCCTGACACCCATGCGAACCCTACTGTGGGCCCGATTCCTGAGACTGCGCACGTCTCAGCCTACTGCTGGTCCTACAGTTGGACCACCGCCATTCACATCGCCAGTCAGAGAGCCTTATCGTGCTTCTACTTCGACGCAGCACACGCAACAGCCTGCTCCACCTCCTGACAGATTTGAGCAGATGATGGCTATGATGCAGCAGCAGCAGCAGCTCCTGACTACCATTGTGAGGACACTAGCCCAGGGTGGGGGTGTGACTCCACCTACACCACCTGCGCATCCAGCTGAAGATGCTGATACTTATGCCCAGGATGAGGGCATGGCTCATCCTGTACCACCTGCTTATCCTGCGGGGAATGCCGTAGATACACGAGGTTTGTTAGAGTGATTCCAGCGCTTACGGCCTCCCACTTTTACGGGTTCTCATAGACCCGAGGAGGCCGAGTATTGGCTCGACCGTGTGTCAAAGATACTGCGGATGTTACACTGTATAGAGGCTGAGCAGGTAGAGTTGGCTACGTTCCTGTTTGAGAAAGAGGCCAACTTGTGGTGGGACAGCGTATTATGGACTATTGCCGCTGATTTTATATGGACATGGGCAGCGTTTGAGTTCCGTTTCCATGAGAAGTATTATCCCTAGACTTACAGGCATGACCGGGAGAATGAGTTTCTCCACCTCAGACAGGGAGCCATAACAGTTACGGAGTATGAGCATCGGTTTACGGAGTTGGGCAGATACGTCCTGACTATTTTGGCTGATGAGAAGATGCACATACGACACTTTTTGGAGGGTTTGCGACTAGATATTCGGTCGAAGATGTGCTGTGTGAGCATTCCCTCATATGCGGAGTTGATTCACATGTCTATGCGGGCAGAGCAGGATGTGGATCGACTTGCGCGATCTCGTGGCCCTGTTGCTTCTAGGCCACGACCAGACTCGTCAGACAGGTCATTCGCGGGCAAGAGGCCTCGTGTCGACCCTCCTACTCAGGCTCTAGCGCCAGCACCATCGTTTCGGTGCCCCGATTTATCGTGCACATACTGTGGGAGGACGGGCCACTTGGCGCAGATTTATTTTTCTCGGATGCGGGACAGTGGGTTCTCACCGCCGCAGAAGATTGACCGTGCACGTTCACAGGCGATATCAGCACCGCCTATACGGTTAGCTCCTGTGCACCCTTCCTTCAGACCTCCGGTATAGCAAATCAGAAAGCCTCCATGGCCCATGACACAGCGGCCGAACCGGCCACAGTAGGCACGGGTTCATGCATTGACAGCTGAGGCAGCTGCGGCACCGAGTTCTCAGCATTCGGCCTTCGAGGTCACTGCCCATATTGGAGGTACTCCTATTCTTGTGATGGTGGACACTGGTTCCATGATTTCTTTGATATCACGTGCTATAGTCAAGCGTCTTGGGCTACAGACCATTACTATGGACGGGGTACGAGTTTATACAGCTCACGGGTCCTTTACAGATGCCACCCAGATGTGTGAGGGTTGTTTGGTGGATCTGGGGGGCAAGATGATGGCTCTAGATCTCGTCGTCGATCCCGTTCTTGTTTATCTCGATGTCATTCTTGGCATGGACTGGTTGACTGCAGCGAGGACCGAGATTGACTGCGAGACTCGTATAGTGACTGCGTACGAGCCAGAGGGTGCATCTTTCACATTTCCAGTGCGGGTAAATCTCCCTTTCCACATACTTAGTTACGCTACTTTACTGCGAGACGTTGGCGCCCAGATACTTGAGCATACGCCAGTTGTTTCCGAGTTCGGGGATCTGTTCAAGAAGATCCCTGGTTTGCCACCCCGACGAGAGATCGATTTCACTATCGATCTGGTTCCTGGTTCCACGCCCGTCTCACTGCCGACGTATCACATGGCACCATGTGAGATGGAGTTGAGGACGCAGATTGATGGTCTGCTAGAGCTTGGCCTTATACGGCCTAGTGTGTCTCCTTGGGGAGCACCGGTCCTGTTCGTGAGGAAGAAGGACGGTTCGATGCGATTGTGTATTGATTATCGTAGACTGAACCAGATCACGGTGAAGAACAAGTACCCTTTACCCAGGATCGATGACTTGTTTAATCAGTTGAGAGGAGCGCAGTACTTCTCGAAGATTGACCTTCAGTTAGGATATCATTAATTGTGCGTCAGGGATGAGGAAGTGTAGAAGACAGCATTCAGGACTAGTTTTGGCCACTAGGAGTTCCTTGTGATGTCGTTCGGTCTTACGAACGCACCAACCGTGTTCATGGATCTGATAAACTGGGTATTTCGGCCTTTCCTCTATCGATTCGTCGTTGTATTCATTGACGACAATTTGGTGTACTCCAGGAGTCGAGAGGAGCATGAGGAGCACTTGCGTTTGGTCCTGGATACGCTCAGATAGCATCAGTTGTTCGCACAGTACAAGAAGTGCGACTTCTGGAAGCAGGAAGTGAAGTTCCTGCAACACGTGGTGTCTAAGGATGGCATGGTAGTTGACTTGTCTAAGATAGCTGCGGTGTAGGACTGGGAGTAGCCTGGTTATGTCACTGAGGTGAGGAGTTTCTTGGGTCTCGCTGGCTACTATCGGTGCTTCATACAGGACTTCTCGAAGATCGCGAGACCCTTATCTCAGTTGACACGGAAGGACGTGAAGTTCTCCTGGAATGACGAGGTGGAGTCAGCTTTTTGGGAGCTGAAGGACAGATTACGTTCGCCCCTGTACTAGTATTGCCAGAGCAAGGGGTTAGATACACTATATACACTGACGCGTCTAACATTGGTCTGGGTTGTGTCCTTATGCAGAGGGACAAGGTAATTTCATATGCCTCGAGACAATTAAGGAAGCATGAGGAGAATTACCCTACACACGACCTAGAGTTGGCAGCCGTCATATTCGCACTGAGACTCTGGAGACATTACCTCTACGAAGAGGAGGTCGAGCTCTTTTGCGACCACAAGAGCCTCAAGTACATATTCACGCAGCGAGACTTGAATATGAGGCAGCGGCGATGGATGGAGACGTTGAAGGACTTCAAGTTCGAAGTCTCTTACCATCCTGGGAAGGCAAACCTTGTGGCTGACGCGTTGAGCCGCAAGAAGGCGATAGAGTTTATGGCTTCGCAGATGGTTGTTGAGTGGGATATGGTTGAGTTTTTGTGAGACTTTGAGCAGAAACTCACCGTAGAGGAGCCATACGAGTTCATCGCACATGTACAGGTGCGATCTCAGATCGATGACCGGGTCATAGAGGCGTAGAGGGACGATGCGCATCTAGCTGAGCTTCGAGAGCAGGCCAGTGATGATGCTGACGCCGAGTGGCGAGTTGGTATGGATGGGGGCTTACAATATCATGGCCGCCTATGCGTCCCAGACGTCCCTGACTTGAGACGAGAGATTCTCGAGGCTGCGCATTGTACTAGACTCGCGATGCATCCAGGCAGTACGAAGATGTATCGTGATGTGAAGAGGACTTATTGGTGGGAAGGTATGAAGACCCACATAGCTGAGTTCGTGTCCCGTTGTCTCACTTGTCAGCAGGTGAAGGCAGAGCATCGCCGACCACCTGGACTTTTGCAGCCTATGCCGATCGCAGAGTGGAAGTGAGATTTCATTTCCATGGACTTCATTTCTAGGCTGCCGAAGACGAGGAAGGGACATGATTCCATTTGGGTGATCGTCGACCGTCTGACAAAGTCGGCGCACTTCCTACCGATCAGAGTTACGAACTCTGCAGACGAGCTGGCTAGACTCTACATCAGAGAGATTGTGCGTCTGCATGGAGTTTCGTTGGAGATCATGTCGGACAGAGACACGCGGTTCACTTCTATTTTCTAGACTCGCATTCAGGAGGCTATGGGTGTGAAGTTGAAGTTCAGTACTGCTTTCCACCCACAGACGGACGGACAGACAGAGCGGGTGAACCAGATCTTAGAGGACATGTTGCGAGCTTGCACATTGGACTTTAAGGACAGTTGGGATGATTGTCTCGCATATGCGGAGTTTGCTTACAACAACAGATTTCAGGCGAGTATCGGTATGGCACCTTACGAGGCGCTATATGGGCGACCTTGTCGCGCACCACATTACTGGGTAGAGGTCAGTGAGCTAGTTTGATTGGCCCAGAGTTGGTGCAGGCGACGTCAGAGAAGATTGACATCATTAGATGTCGGCTTCTTACAGCGCAGAGCAGACAGAAGAGTTATGCCGATACGAGACGACGGCTACTAGAGTTCACAGTTGGGGATCATGTGTTTCTGCGAGTTTCCCCTATGAAGGGAGTCCTTCGGTTTGGGAAGAAGGGGAAGCTATCACCGCGATTCATTGGTCCATTCCAAATCCTCGATCGTGTGGGAGCAGTGGCTTACCGATTGGCTTTACCCACGCCTCTCGCGAGCGTTCACAACGTATTTCATGTTTTTATGCTGAAGAAGTACGTTTCTGATCCTTCCCATATCATCAGATGGGAGCAGGTGCAGTTAGGAGAGGATGTTACCTATATCCTGCGACCGACACGTATCCTAGACAGGAAGGAGCAGGTACTGCATAGCAAGGTGATTCCCCTTGTGAAGGTATTATGGACGCATCACTCTGAGGTAGAGGCTACTTGGGAGACAGAAGCCGAGATCAGAAAGAATTGCCCACAGCTTCTCGAGGAGTACGAAAAGGTACAGATTTTGAGGATGAAATTATTTGTTAAGGGGGGTAGATTGTAACGCCCGTGAAAAATTCATACTTGGACTCGAGTACCAACTCGACTCGAAATCGTGTAGAATTAATTCCTTTAGAAAATAAGTCTAAGTTAGCTAGCGCAACGCTAGAGTAGTTGGGAAATAGTCCCTGATCACTTTAAATACGTTCTACAAGACCTAAATCGAGTAGAACCAATGACTCTATACTACTCTATAACCTCGGATCAAACTCTAAGCAGGTTTGTTCTCTGGACCACTTTGAAATTTTGTATTGGATCTAGACCGCGCGTCGAAAGTCCAATACCTCCTATCTTAGACCGTTAGAACCGCCTTGCTGGACTTGACAATCATTTCGAAAATCAAGTCTAACCGACAACCACAGGCTATTTCATTGAGCCCGGACTGAAGAGAGTGCAAATAGGGACAGATTTGGAATTTGAAATTCAAATCTGGCACACGACTTGACGTGTCAGTATTAAGCGTTCTGACCATCAGAATTCAGCCAGATTACACCTTCGGATCAGGAAAAATTTCTATTTCATATCATTAGACTTGCAGGCCTGATTTACGTGCGATGACCGCTGAACTGAAACTGGTCCGCCACGCTCGATCTGCGAATCCTGCCGGACTGCAAACTTGATGCGTGCTAGATCCGGTACGCATGAGCTTAAGTCCGATCGCATTCAGCCAGGGGACCACCAGAAATCATCTTTTGGACCGAAACAGCCCCGATTTGGATATGCCCTAAGTAAACCTTGTACCTGAGCCTATTTTGGGCATTTTTAAGCTTATAAAAGGGGTTGAAACCCTCACTCCTCTCTCCCATCCGAATTTGAGAGAAACCCTAGATTGGGAGAGAGAAAAGGTGAGAGTTTGTGAGAGAGATTGGAGGAGAATTTTTCCGCCTTTGCACCACCTGTTGCAAGTGCCTAAGCAACACGCTTCCATCATTCAGCCGGTGATTTCTCCGCATTTTCAGGTAAGAAATAACCCTAGAAAGTTACTGATTTGATGTTTCTTTCGTTCCATAGCTTGATAGTTAATAGATCTTGTAAAACAGGTCCTCTACTAGCCGTAGACGAAGCGTATACGCTCCGTTCGAATTCACACTTCCATAAGAGATAAGGTGAGGATTTTAGACGCTTTGATTGACGGTTTCCAACGCTTTCAATGCCGTTTAATAGTAGATTATTGACGGCATCGCCGTTTGACATGTACAACATGCTATCCGTTTCCTGTTTCGTAAATCAACGAAGAATATGAGATTTAGGGCATTTTAGTCATTTATAGGAAGTGCTGATTTCATTCATATTTTTCTGATGTGATTGACATGGATTATTGCCGCATTAGAATGTTAGGAATAAGTGCATAATTAGTTTGGCGAAGAGATTCGCCAAATTGTGCACTTCGGGTCGACATACTATATGTAGACTTAAGTGTGTAGTGTGTGTTTGTATAAATGCTTGTATTAGTATGTATTGAATTAAATGATGTTATGAATTAGTTTGTGACTGATTTCTCAATTAATATGCTGACGTAAATGATTTCCTACATGTTGACTATATGCATGATTCCATTATATGCATAAAATGTATGTGCTTGAAGATTTACCTAAGTTGTATGTTATAACATGTGTTAACATGCTCACATGGTTGTATTTCAATTCCAATACTCTCATATGATTTGCTGATGTGATTCCATAATTGTTTGGGACAATACTTAGTCCAGGCAGTCGGTAACCGAGCGAATTCGTGGTTGGCTGGTCTTGGCCACGAACGACGCGTCGATGAACGCGAGTCGTGTTTTGGAGTTGGCGGCAGTGAAGTGTTTTATGCACTTCATGTCGTTCGACTTGAGATGCGATCACGCTAGTTGAGCCCGTCAAATAACCCGACTGGCCGATGTATGTTCACCCTGCATGAGTCATAACTGCTTGAACCTAGGGTACTGAACTTACCATTGTAAACCCTATTAACCATGGTACCTTGATCCACAAAGACTCATGAGCCGGGCATGGTGGTATGGGACACCGTGGTCGAGATGTCGGCCTACGCTGGGGCCACAAACCTCCCCGTAGTGACCAGTGAGTACCTAGTCTCGTGAGCAGATTATGGTGGTATGGGACACTATATTCTTGCTGTCGGCCTACACTGATCAGGCGACGAGTCCTTTGTAGTGACCACGAGCGTATTCTGAGTCTCTAGGAGGCGACGACTCTTCAGTAGCAGTAGAGTACAGTAGGCCTGTATTGATAAGGTGATGGGGGAGCGGTGCAACGAGTGCGAGCAACAGCCCTGGCAGCCCTTGCAACGACCTACAAAATATACATCGTATGAGATTACTAGGAGTGACGACCCTAGACAGGATCTGTGTTGGGATTGATATAAGGGAAGTACCTTAGTTTCTCAATCCTGCTGTTTGAATGGACTAATAACAACTCGAAAATCATATCACGATACCATTGCATGTGCCTGGAAGATGTGGAGCACTTGAGGGTCGATTGCATGCCGCGGTCGTAAGATGGTTCCATATGAGGGAGATCGTCGGTGAGGGCATACATCACGTCATGTCATATTGCATTAACAACAGTATAGGATTGTCTGATTTACTGCTTTACTATTATCGCATGATTGATTTGTGAACATGCTAATCTTTGCTCTATAATTCCACTGAGTTGATCACTCATTCCCACGTTACGGGATGGTGTTTGCAACGCCCACCAGTCCCTTTTGTAGATGCAGGTGATGCTGAGATCCAGGAGGCAGAGCCAGACTTTGACGAGGACCAGGACGAGTTCTCGTACATGCAGTACCATGATGGCTTTGCTTAGGTGACCTGGGTTGATGGGACTTCATAGTGGGACTCTTTTGGACATTTATTTTTGTCATTTACATGTATATGAGATCAGTGATGTATTCATACTTTGGTGACAGTCGAGATCTACTTTGTTTTTGCATACAGTGATATATACATTGTTTAGTCTTCCGCTTGCTTTTATCACTGGATCTGGAGTATGAATTGCAGTTTTGGTATACTTTTACTCATGTAAATGCTTTAACTCAGACAACATTAAATCATAATCATTTTGTTGCATAAGTGACGGTCTGGAACTCGGGAGTTGAGTTTATACACGACCCCCGATTTTCAGGGTGTTACAAAAGTCCTCCCATGTCCAGACATACTCAGGTCCGTCAACACGGGTAACAGAGGTCCACCAATGCTCGGCCTCACCCTGGAAGAGAAATACAGCTAACCGGACGCGCTGCTCGGTCGTGCACGACATGGTATCGAAGATCTTCTCTACATCGGAGCGTCATCTCTCTGCTGCAGTCGGATCTGGCTCACCCTGGAAACGTGGGGGATCAAGCCGTCTGAACTCACGAAGTAAGGCGCTCGCGCACTCTTGCTCTGCCTGAGCTGGTGAAACAACTGGGCATTTGCCCTGTCCTTGGAGTGTGGCTGTCATAGCCTGTAACATCTACTGTAACTGAGAGGCACTCACAGTCACGGTCGGCTCCTCATCGGCCTCAGGTGGAGGAATGTCATCCTCAGGGAAAGAAGCAGGGATCTCTGAGGGTGGAACGGGAGACGCAGGGGGTAAAGCTGGATCCTCCGATGGTGAAGCAGAATCCTTAGGCGGTGGTGCAGGAGTCGATCGGATAACCCTCCCAGGCGCCATGTGTAAGACCCGTATCTTGGTCCGCACCGTTCCGTAGACTTCCGCGGTCTTACCGGTCAAATTACGGTAACCTTCGACCCTTAAACGATATCGACGCACGACCCTGGTTCATGTGTCGACAACCTGAGTCGACTCAATCTGAGACCAATACCATAACGACCGCGCCGTCGTCGCAGTTCCGATACCGCGACTCGCGCGCCGAGGCGATACCCTGGTCAAGAGATATAGGCCAACGTTCGGTGTGAGAAAACGTCGTGCGTTGCGAAACCCAAGGGAATCTCTACGATGTGTCACATCAATCACATTAATCCCATCAATCAATCAATCCATCAAGCCATCACAAGTCAAGTACACATCACTTTCATCCCTTTTCCCAAGCAACCACAAAAGTCTCCCAAAACCATACCTCTCTTACACAAAAAGCCACAAAAGTCAAGCTTTTCTTACACCTCTCATACTTCTCTTACACAAAAGCCTCAAAAGTCAAGTTTTTCTTACACAAACATCACTCACCACATCCATCCATCACTCTCTCTCTCTCCCTTTACATCACTCTCTCTCTTTCTCTCTTTCTCATTTCAAAATTTCCAAGCAACAAAAAATTCCAAACGACCATACGTATGGAATTCTCCCTCTCTTCCTAAACTCCAAGTGGCCCACCTCTTCATCCCAAGATCTCCCATCTCAACCCTCCATTCCTCATCTTAACCGTTGAAAACCAAGCTAAGGTGCCAAGGAACCTCTAGGAGCAAGAAGATTGGACGGTGGGTGCTAGATCATTCTAGTTTTTCTTATTTTTATGATGTGCTAAGTGAGGCTCATCGATCAATGGTGTGGATCTCACTTGGGACCCTAAAATGTGGCCGATGGTCCATTTGGATCATCATGATCGTTCCATGATGGGGCCATTCTCCATGGACCCCATCATGATGTTTATTTCATTTAGATAGGTCATCTAGACCGTCCATATCGGTGGGGAATGGATCTCCACCGTTGATTTACATTTTTGACGGTCTCATGTTCAAAGGGATCCGTTTATTGTATGAATCATTACAAGGGAGGGCCCATAATGTCGGGGTCCCTCCATCACAAGGCGTGTCCCACTCTCCATGTCTCTCTCTCTCTCTCTTTTATTTCTTTTATTTTATTTTATTTTATTTTATTTTACTTTATGCAATAGGATTGTGTGGCCCACTTGAATGGATCCCACCTGGAGGTATTTATTTTTATTTAAGTAGGGCCCACCTTAGACGTTGCTCCCATACCACCCATCAGTGGTGGCCCACTTCATCAGGGCCCACCATTATAAAAAAAAAAATGATATAACTGTCCAGCGTCTGGGACGCTGGACGTTTCAAAGAAAGGAGAAAAAAGGGAAAAAAGTAAAGGAGCTTTTGGATGGTCCCCTTGTGTAGGCCCCACCATGATGTGGTTAAACAATCCAAGCCGTCCATCCTCTTACCTACGGTATTTTAGCCGTTGGGTAGAAGTTTTGGCCTAATTGGAAGACCTGGTGGGCCATAACATCGAAGAACGTACCACTACCATTCAAGGATCCATTTTCTTATTTTATTCATTTTCTATCATCAAAAAAATTTAAACTCCGGACTCATTTCGACTGTTGTGGACCACTGAATGTAATGGCTGGAGCGAATTTCATTTTAGCGGGCCCCACACGTGAAAAACCCCGGGAAAACAGTTTTTCCCAAAAAATAGAAATTCAAGAGCCTTTGTCTCTGCCTCTTGTGTCAGCGGGCAGCGCCTGTAACAGACGGACGTAGGGGGTCCACGGCCCTGCGTGTGGGCCCCACCATAATGTTTATTTGTCATCCGACTTGCTCATGAGGTGGGCCACCCCAGTGGTGGGCCCCCCTCCAAAAATGAAACAGATCCAAAACTCAGGTGGCCCACACCACGTGAAACAGTGTGAATTGAATTTTACCATTGAAAAGTTTTTGGGGCCCACAGAAGTATTGGATCAAGTTAAAATTTATGTTTTCCCTTCATTCAGGTCCAAGTGACCTCGTGAACGGGTTAGATTTCAAATAAACATTATGGGGTGGGCCCCACATGGGACCCACAATTGATGCATGTGCCTCTAAGTCCACCGTCCAGTTGACGGTGGCACCCACCGTTGAGTATATGTACTCCCACCGTCCAGCGGACGGTGGGGCCCTTGGAACGTATGTGTGGTCCTCACTGTCCAGCGACAGTGGGACCCACCATGATGCACGTGATGCATCCAGGCCGTCCATCCCCTTGGTGGGCTCATTTTTAAAGCCTAATGCTATTGGATGGGTGGGCCACTCACATGGGTTAGGCCATTTGATTTGTAACAGGCCTATGGGCTAGGCCCATTTGAATTTCAAAAGGGATATAGGCTAGGCCCATTTGATTTACGAAATGCTTATGGGCTAGGCCCATTTGATTCATTTAAGGCCTAAGAACTTGGGCCCACTTGATATGTAAAGCTTATGGGCTTAGGCTCACTTGATATTTAAGGCCTACGGGTTTAGGCCCACTTGATATGTTTCAAGTCCATGGGACTAGGCCCATTTGATGTACTTCAAGGCCATAAAATTGGACCCATTTGTTGCATTCTTAAAGCCCATGGAAGTGGACCCATTTGATATATTGTAAGGCCCATGGGACTAAACCCATTTGATTATAAAAAGGGTCCATGGGATTAGGCCCATTGGATTTAATTGAAACCCATGAGTTAGGCCCATTTTATTTGATTAAGGCCCAGGAGTTTAGGCCCATTTGACTCATGTTAGGTCTATGGGTTGAGGCCCACTTGATCTACATGTGGGATCCCAATTGGTGTGGCCCATTGGTCACATACTAGACTCGTGAGACTCTGCTCATTTGATGCAATCCAAGGCCCACGGGTTTTGACCTATTGCAATGCACAGAAGACCCATTGGTGTGGCCCATTTATGTGGCCCATCTGATGAATAAAAGGCCCATAGGATATGGCCCATTTGATATATATAGGAAAAGCCCAATGGGATGAACCTAAGGTCTATTGCAATGTGTAATCCCAATACTGATTATGTTGGTTTGACGTCCACATTGCGAGTGTAATGCTGGTTGGATGTCCACATTACGACTCTCCTTAGGGCCATTGTTAGGCCCGTACGTATTGTGTATAGGCCGTCCAGGTCCATCTGCATTGTAAGATAGTTCATTTTATTATAACATGTTTAGTACAGTTTCATGACTCATGATCATACGCATCATATGTATGCTTGACGTGAGAATTGTCTGATCATAGCATTTGCCTTCGGGCAGGTTGTTTATGGGCTCCCGGTTAGGCGGTGTTGCCCTACATGAGCGCACGATATGCGCAAGATTTGTTGCATGATTGGATAGTGTGAATCATGCATTTCGCATTTGTGTGACATGGTTATTGTACGCCCTAGCGACATCAGGGCCGTAGCCTCCACAGACGCATCGTAGTTGGCAGGATTGGATACCGAAAATCTTGTTCTACATGGGGTACTATAGATATCCCTGGGTGAAAGTCCCTAAACCCTTATGGTACCAAGAGGTTGCTCCAACGTCTATACCGAGTGGGTAGATGAGCGCTGAGTGCCGAATACCAGTTCGCTGTGCTCTCCACCGTGTCGTGGTCGGTTGGAAGGGGGCGCGGCCTTACCCGCCCGAGAGTAGGGGGCAATGCTAGGCTGAGTTTGATCAGCTCTAGGAATGGGTCCGCTATCGACGAGTCGCACTCGATATTGGCAGACGGATAGTGTGGTCTCTTCCACTTACCTTATTGTGCGTGATGTGGCGGCAATCTGGTTTAGAGTGTACTAGACCCCAGTGATATTCTATATTTTGAGCTGTATTGATGCGTGGACATAGATGAGGATCTGTATGCTTGAGTTGCATTGCACATCGCATGGCCTTAGGATGGCCGATACCATTCATGTCTCGCATTACATAGCCTTAGTACAGCTCATGGTATTATGGTTCTATCTGCATATTCCGCTTTACTCTGACATTGCATGTTCATATTACTACCTTGCGCACACACTTTCACCACCCTCTAAGCTTTCTGTAAGCTTATGCACGACCGTTGCTTACAGGTGACGTTGGTTTGCAGCAGCGCTGAGGCAGGAGCACGTTGCTGAGCATTTTGGAGTTTTTTTTCTTTACCATTGTATTTCCCTTTATGCTCATTGTACTTATAAAGTTTTTGATCATAGTGGAAATGTAATGGAGTTCTTGGTTGTTGTTTGTGGGTTATGCCTTTGGTTATGCTTATTACGAATCAAACTGACATTGAAAATCCTCCTCGTAGCATCCCAGGATCGAAACTTGGCGAATGGGAGCTAGGAACCGAGAATGGGATTCAACGGAGGCTGTCGGCGCCGGATTCGGCGATGAGAATTTTATGAGCACGGTTTCTGAGTTTGGGGCATGACACCATGTCCTACAGGAAAGAACGAAGGCGTCTATCACTTCAAAACTCTCGAAGGTACGCAGGTTAACGGTCTATATTGGAAGGTCGCGAAGCTATCCGAACTTCGGAACTTAGCCATTTTATACTCATATAAGACATATAATGTTGTTCTCGGTTATTCCCAAGTTATGCTCTAATACCAACTTCTGTCACGCCCCAAACTCGGATACCGGGCTCACAAAATTTCCGATCGCCGAATCCGGTGCCAACAGCCTCCGTAGAACCCCATTCTCGGCTCCTAGCGCCCATTCGCCAGGTTCCGATCCTGGGATGCTACGAGGAGGATTTTCAACGTCAGTTTGATTCGTAATAAGCATAACCAATGGCATAACCCACAAACAACAACCAAGTACTCCATTACATTTTCACTATGATCAAAAACTTTACAAGTACAATGAGTTTAAAGGGAAATACAATGATAAAGAACAAAAACTCCAAAATGCTCTACAACGTGCTCCTGCCTCAGCGCTGCTGCGATCCAACGTCACCTGCACACAACGGTCATGCATAAGCTTACAGAAAACTTAGAGGGTGGTGAAAGTGTGTGCACAAGGTAGTAATATGAACATGCAATGTCGGTGTAAAGCGGAATATGAAGATGGATCTAATATCATGAGCCGTACTAAGGCTTATGCGATGCAAGACATGAATGGTATAGGCCATCCCAAGGCCATGCGATGTGCAATGCAACTCAAGCATACAGATCCTCATCTATGTCCATACATCAATACAGCTCAAAATATGGGATATCACCGGGGTCTAGTACACTCTAAATCAGATTGTCGCCACATCGCGCGCAATAAGGTAAGTGGAAGAGACCACACTATCCGTCTGCCAATATCGAGCGCGACTCGTCGATAGCGGACCCATTCTCGAGCTGATCAAACTCATCCTAGCATTGCCCCCTACTCTCGGGCGGGTAAGGCCGCACCCCCATCCAACCGACCACGACACGGTGGAGAGCACAGCGAACTGGTATTCGGCACTCAGCGCTCATCTACCCACTCGGTCTAGACGTTGGAGCAACCTCTTAGTACCATAAGGGTTTAGGGACTTTTACCCAGGGATATCTATAGTATCCCATGTAGAACAAGATTTTCGGTATCCAATCCTGCTAACTACGATGCGTCTGTGGAGGCTACGACCCTGATGTCGCTAGGGCGTACAATAACCATGTCACACAAATGCGAAATGCATGATTCACGCTATCCAGTCATGCATCAAATCCTGCGCATATCGTGCGCTCATGTAGGGCAACACCGCATAACCGGGAGCCCATAAACAACCTACCCGAAGGCAAATGCTATGATCAGACAATTCTCACGTCAAGCATACATATGATGCGTATGATCATGAGTCATGAAACTGTACTAAACATGTTATAATAAAATGAACTATCTTACAATGCAGATGGACCTGGACGGCCTATACACAATAAGTACGGCCCAGTAATGGGCCCTAAGGAGAGTTGTAATGTGGACATCCAACCAACATAACACTCGCAATGTGGACGTCAAACCAACATTGTTCCCCAGGCACGTTCTTCTTAAACGTCGCTACATAACCTGTATTGGGATTACACATTGCAATGGACCTTAGGTTTATCCCATTGGGCTTTTCATATATATCAAATGGGCCGTATCTTATGGGCCTTTTATTCATCAGATGGGCCATATAACTGGGCCACACCAATGGGTCTTGTGTGCATTGCAATGGGTTATAACCCGTGGGTCTTAGATTGCATCAAATGAGCATAGTCTCATGAGTCTAGTATGTGACCAATGGGCCACACCAATTGGGTCCCACATGTAGATCGAGTGGGCCTCAACCCATTGGCCTAACATGAGTCAAATGGGCCTAAACCCCTAGGCCTTAATCAAATAGAATGGGCCTAACTCATGGGTCTCAAATAAATCCAACGGGCCTAATTCAATGAACCCCTTTTTATCATCAAATGGGTTTAGTCCCATGGGCCTTACAATATATCAAATGGGTCCACTTCCGTGGGTTTTAAGAATGCAAAAAATGGGTCCAATTTCATGGGCCTTGAAGTATATCGAATGGGCCTAGTCCCATGGACTTGCAACACATCAAATGGGCCTAAGTTCTTAGGCCTTAAATGAATCAAATGGGCCTAGCCCATAAGCATTTTATAAATCAAATGGGCCTAGCCCATAGGCCTTTTATAATTCAAATGTGCCTAGCCCATAGGCCTGTTACAAATCAAATGGGCCTAACCCATATGTGAGTGGTCCACCCAATTAATAACCCATGCTTTAAAATGATCTCACCAAGTGGATGGACGGTCTAGATGCACCACATGCATCATGGTGGGTCCCACTGTCCAGTGGACAGTGCGGATGGAGCACATACATTACAAATGGCCCCACCGTCCAGCCACACAATAAGGTGGGTGCCACGGTGGACTTAACACATGCATCATTGTGGGTCCCATGTGGGGCCCACTCTGTAATATTTATTTGTCATCCAACCCATTCATAAGGTCACTCGGACCTGGATGAAGGGACAACATAAATTTCAGCTTGATTCAAAACTTCTGTGGGCCCCAAAAACTTTTCAACGGTAGAATTTAATTCACACTGTTTCACGTGGTGTGGGCCACCTGAGTTTTGGATCTGTCTCATTTTTGGAGGGGGGGCCCACCACTGGGGTGGCCCACCTCATGAGCAAGTTAGATCACAAATAAACATTATGGTGGGGCCCACATGCAGGGCCCTAGGCCCCTACGTTCATCTCCCGGCTGGCAGCGCCTGCTGCCTTCAAACGGTGGCAGCGCTGCTGCCACACTTATTATTATTTTTTTTTGTGTGCTTTTAAAAAAAAATAAATGTGGCGCCCACTTGATTCTAGGGCCCAAACAGGCCATACAAATTCCATTTTTGGCATTGATTTGGAGTGTAGACACAACAAAATGGGCACTAACGGCTTTGAAGGGTAAAAATACCGTTTTCTATGGTATGGCCCGCCTGAACCTTAGATTGACCTCTTTCTTTGGCTCAACGCCTAAAATGATATGGTAAAGAGGACGAACGGCATGGATTGAACACATGTATCAAGGTGGGGCCTGCATAAGCCGGCCCACCTAAAATTCCCTTTTTGGTTCTTTTCTTTGGCAGGGACGTCCAACGTCTCTGACGCTGGATAGTTGAAATATTTTTTTTTTAAAAAAATAAAATAAAACAATGCAATGTGGTGGGCCCTGATGAAGTGGGCCACCACTGATGGGTGGCATGGGAATAACGTCTAAGGTGGGCCCCACTTGAATAAGAATAAATACATCAAGGTGGGATCCATTCAAGTGGGCCACACAATCCTATTGCATAAACACAAAATAAAATAATAAAAAATAATTAAAAAAAAGAAATAAAAGAGAGAAAGAGAGACATGGAGAGTGGGACACGGATTGTGATGGAGGGACCCCGACATTATGGGCCCTCCCTTACAATGAATCATAAATTAAGTGGGCCTTAAAGCATGAGGGACCATCAAAGTTAAAATCAACGGTGGGGATCCTTTCCCCACCAATATGGATGGTCTAGATGACCTTTTTGTAATGGAATAAACATCATGATGGAGTGCATGGAGTGGCCCCATCATGGGGTGATCATGATGATCCAAATGGGCCATCGGCCACATTTTACAGTCCCAAGTGAGATCCACACCATTGATCGGTGGGCCTCACTTGGCACATCATAAAAACAAGAAAAACTAGAATGATCTAGCACCCACCGTCCGATCTTCTTGCTCCTAGGAGTTCCTTGGCACCTTAACTTAGTTTTCAACGGTTAAGATGAGGAATGGAGGGTTGAGATGAGAGATTTTGGGATGAAGAGGTGGGCCACTTGGAGTTTAGGGGGCTTGGAGAAATTCCATACGTATGGAGTCTCTTAGAACTCTTTTATTGCTTGGAAATTTGAAATGAGAAAGAGAGAAAGAGAGAGAGTGATGTAAGGGAGAGAGAGAGAGTGATGGATGGATGTGGTGAGTGATGGTTGTGTAAGAAATCTTTGACTTTTGAGGCTTTTGTGTAAGAGAGGTATGGGTGGTGAAGACTTTTGTGGCTTTTTGTGTAAGAGAGGTATGGCTTTGGAAGACTTTTGTGGTTGCTTGGAAAAATGAATAAAAGTGATGTGTACTTGACATGTGATGGATTGATGGGATTGATGTGATTGATGTGACACATCGTAGAGATTTCCTTGGGTTTCGCAACGCACGGCGCTTTCTCGCACCGAACGTTGGCCCATATCTCTTGACCAGGGTATCGCCTCGGCGCACGAGTCGCGGCATCGGAACCGCAACGACGGCGTTGTCGCTATGGTATTGGTCTCGGGTTGAGTCAGCTCGGGTTGTCGGTATATGAATCAGGGTCGCGCGTCGATATCGGTTAAGGGTTGAAGGTTGTCGGAATTCAACCGGTAAGATCGCGAAAGTCTACGGAAAGGTACGGACCAAGATACGGGTCTTACAGCTCTCCCTTCCTTATAAAAATTTTATCCTCAAAATTTACACAAGCATCGCAACTAAGCATTACTCATGAAGAAGAAGCGACATAACATCATCATATAGAATCAGGGACAGTGTACAAAATACAATACATGGTCAATCATCAAAGAGATGAGAATAACGCTCTCAAATCTCAGCCTCACGCTCCCACGAAGCCTCCTCTCCAGAATGGTGACCCCACTGCACCTTCACTAATGGAATGACCTTGGTTCTAAGGAACTGCTCCTTCCGATCAAGGATACGGACTGGCTGCTCAAAATAAGAAGCGTCCTCACGAACCTCCAACGGCTATCAATCAATAACAGGAACTATGTCTGACCCACACTTCCTCAACATGGAGACGTGGAAAACGTCATGGATGCCAGACAACTGTGATGGCAAGGCAAGCCGATAGGCCACGGCGCCAACGCGTCCAGTGATCTCGAAAGGTCCTATGAATCTCGGGGCAAGCTTGCCCTTCGCTCCAAATCGAACTACGCCCTTCATGGGCGAGACCTTGAGATACACATGGTCCCCTACATCAAACTCCAAGGGACGACGCCGACGATCAGCAGAACTCTTCTGTCGGCTCTGAGCTGTGCGCATCCTCTGCCTGATGATATCTATAGCCTCTTAAGTCTCCTGCACAAGCTCGGGACCTAGGAGACGACGCTCTCCAACCTCAGTCCAACAACTCGGTGATCTGCATGGTCTGCCATATAGTGCCTCAAACGGAGCCATGCCGATGGTTGCCTGATAGCTGTTATTGTACGCGAACTCAGCCAATCGCAGATGCTCATCCCAGCTACCCCCGAAGTCAATCGCGCAGGCCCGAAGCATATCCTCAAGTATCTGATTGACCCTCTCGGTCTGGCCATCGGTCTGCGGATGGTACGCGGTGCTGAGCTACAAATCAGTCCCCATCGCACGTTGGAAGCTCCCCCAAAACTGAGACGTGAACCTCGAGTCTCGATCAGAAACGATCGAGACTGGAACGCCATGCAGTCTCACAATCTCCTCGATGAATAGTCTCGCAAGCCGGTCCATAGACCAAGTCGCACGCATCGCAAGAAAATGTGCCGACTTCGTCAGACAATCCACAACAACCCAGATGGCGTCATGACCGCGCTGAGTCCTCGGTAAACCCATAATGAAATCAGTCGACACGTGCTCCCACTTCCACATCGGGACGCTCAACGGCTGCAATAGACCAGGAGGTCTCTCATGATCGGCCTTGACACGCTGGCACATGTCACACTCAGCCATAAAACTGGTGATCTGGCGCTTCATCCCCACCCAAAAATACTGTCGCCTCATGTCACGGTACATCTTCGTCGAGCCCGGATAGATAGAAAATTGCGATCGATGTGCCTTGGTCATAAGATCTCTGCGTAACTCTGGAATATCCGGGACACATAATCGGCCTCTGAAGCGAAGTCCACCATCTGTACCGATCTGCCAATCAGCCTGACCCTCAGATGTAGCCTCAACCATGTAACTCTGCAATGACTCATCAGTCTGCTGAGCCTCGATCACCCTAGCGACAAGAGAGGGTTGAATCGACAAGCTCGATAACTGTACAATGAAGACCGCAGGCCGAACTCAAAGTCATACGCTGCGATATCCTTAAGCATCCGCCAGTCCTAAATCATCATATGCGCCACTAGGCCTCGTGGCTGACGGCTGAGGGCATTTGCCACCATGTTCGCCTTGTCCGGGTGGTACTGGAGGTCAAAATCATAGTCCTTCAGGAGCTCCATCCAACGCCTCTGTCTCATATTTAACTCAGACTGCGAGAAGAGGTACTTCAAGCTCTTGTGATCAGAGAAGAGCTCGAACCTAACCCCATAAAGGTAGTGCCTCCACACCTTCAGTGCGAAGACAACTGCAGCCAGCTCTAAGTCATGCATAGGATATTCAGCTCATGGACCTTGAGCTGACAAGACGCAAAGGCCACCCGTCTCCCGTGCTGCATCAGGACAGCACCCAAACCAATATGCGAGGCATCAGTGAATACAATAAAACCGTCACTCCCAGAGGGAAGAGTGAGGACAGGAGCGGACGTCAGACGGTCCTTCAACTCCATAAATGCTCGCTCGCAGGCGTCACCCCAAATAAACTCTGCGCCCTTCCGAGTCAACCTGGTCAGCGAGGCTGCAATACGAGAAAAACCCTTAATGAAACGTCGATAATAGCCCGCTAAACCAAGGAAACTACGGATCTCTGTCGCAGTCGTGGGCTGGCCCCACTAATGCACTGCCTCGACCTTCGAGGGGTCCACTGCGACACCCTCCCTCGTCACCACGTGACAGAGGAACTTCACCTCCTCCTGCCAGAACTCACACTTCTCCAGCTTCGCATACAGCTGGTGTGTGCGGAGGGTCTGCAAGGTAATCTCCAAGTGCTGCTCATGCTCCTCACGGGTCCTCAAGTAGATCAGAATGTCATCGATGAAGACTACAACAAACTGATCCAGATATGGGTGGAAAACTTCGTTCATCAGCTGTATGAAGACCGCAGGTGCATTGGTCAGTCCGAAGGACATGACCTGAAACTCAAAATGACCGTAACGCGTCCTGAATGCCGTCTTCAGAATGTCCTCATCTCGGACCCAAATCTGATGATAACCGGAATGCAGGTCAATCTTCGAAAAGAACTGTGCACCCTGCAGCTGGTCGAACAAATCATCAATCCTAGGGAGCGGGTACTTGTTCTTGATCGTGACTTTATTGAGCTCGCGATAGTCAATGCAGAGCCTCAACGAGCCATCCTTCTTCATCACAAAGAGTACCGGCGCTCCCCACGGCGAACTGCTCGGACGGATAAAACCCAACTCGCCTAACTCGTCCAACTGCTTCTGCAGTTTTCGTAATTCTAACGGTGCCATATAATACGGGGCCTTCGAAATAGGCGCGGTACCGGGCACAAGATAGACCTGAAACTCGGTGAGTCGACGAGGCGGTAATTCCGAAATCTCCTGGAACACATCGGAAAAATCGCATACTATCGGAAAATGGTTGATGCAAACGGGGATAGGCTCCTCTATGGCGCAAGACATCAAACAAGACAACCGCTCTCCTCTGGCCTCTGCAACGAACTGAAACTGCGGCACGCCGGGTATATAGAACGTGACGGTCCTCGCGGCGCAGTCCAATATAGCATAGTACTCGGCGAGCCAATCCATGCCCAAGATGACGTCGAACTCGGACGTCGACAAAATAAACAAATCAGAGGGCAGGAAGGTATCCCCATCTAGAACGGGGCATGACGAGCAAAATCGTCCTAACACTGCAGTCCTCCCCAAGGGAGTCGATACCGATATGCTCTCATCAGCAGACTCCAACGGTAAGCCATCCGATCGATAGAAACTCTCGGCCACAAAAGAATGCGATGCACCAGAATCAAACAGTACACGTGCAATGCATGTAGAAACTGGAAGTATACCCTCAACAACTCCTCCAGAAGACTGAGGGTCCTGCTGAGCTGTATAAAACCTAGCCTGAGCCGGCTGGGGAGGTGTCTGTCCCCTCTGAGCATGCTGCTGCTGCTGATGGGGTCGCTGAGGTGGTCGAAACTGCTGCCTCTGCTGCTGCGGCCTCTGAGGCTGGTGCTGACGCTGATGCTACTGCTGAGGTGGCCTCGGTGGTGGAGGCTGCTGTCGCTGCTGCTGTGGGGGTCTCTGCTTCTGTGGTGGAGGTCTCTGCTGCTGTGGACCTCTCTGCTGCTGCTGGGGGCTGGGACACTCCCATGAACGGTGTCCCGTCGCACCGCACCTGAAGCAAGTGCCGGTGAACTGCCTCTGAGGTGGCGGTGGAGGTGCTGCTGGTGCTGATGGTGCTCGAAAAGTTGGGCGACCTGTGCGCCTCTACTGCTGGGAAGGACTGGAAGAAGCCTGCCTCTTTCGGTCTCTCCTCTGACCACGATCAGACTGAGAACCGGCCCACTCAGTCTCGTAAATCTGAGCTCTCCGCACTACTGCTTGGAAAGTAGGGAGCTCATGCCCAATAACACGACCTCGAAGGCCGTAACGTAAGCCGTGCTCGAAACGGCGGGCCTTTTGCCCCTCGTCATCAACCATATACGGTACGAATCTCGATAGCGCCACAAAACGGGCCGCGTACTATGCCACAGTCATGTCTCCCTGCACCAGAGTCTCGAACTCTAAAGCTCACTGACGGCGGATATGGTCGAGGAAGTACTGCTCCTCAAATCGATCAACAAAGTCCTCCCATGTCCAGACATACTCAGGTCCGGCAACACGGGTAACAGAGGTCCACCAATGCTCGGCCTCACCCTGGAAGAGAAATACAGCTAACCGGACACGCTGCTTGGTCGTGCACGACAAGGTATCGAAGATCTTCTCCACATCGGAGCGCCATCTCTCTGCTGCAGTCGGATCTGGCTCACCCTGGAAACGTGGGGGATCAAGCTGCAGTCCGATGGTGAAGCAGAATCCTCAGGCGGTGGTGCGGGAGTCGATCGGGTAACCCTCCCAGGCGCCATGTCCTACAGGAAAGAGCGAAGGCGTCTATCACTTCAAAACTCTCGAAGGTACGCACGTTAACGGTTTATATTGGAAGGTCGCGAAGCTATCCGAACTTTGAAACTTAGCCATTCTATACTCATAGCAGACATGTAATGTTATTCTCGGTTATTTCCAAGTTATGCTCTGATACCAACTTCTGTCACGCCCCAAACTCGGATACCGAGCTCATAAAATTTTCGATCGCCGAATCCGGTGCCAACAGCCTCCGTAGAACCCCATTCTCAGCTCCTAGCGCCCATTCGCCAGGTTCCGATCCTGGGATGCTACGAGGAGGATTTTCAACGTCAGTTTGATTCATAATAAGCATAACCAATGGCATAACCCACAAACAATAACCAAGTACTCCATTACATTTCTACTATGATAAAAAACTTTACAAGTACAATGAGCTTAAAGGGAAATACAATGATAAAGAACAAAAACTCCAAAACGCTCTGCAACGTGCTCCTGCCTCAGCGCTGCTGCGATCCAACGTCACCTGCACGCAACGATCGTGCATAAGCTTACAGAAAGCTTAGAGGGTGGTGAAAGTGTGTGCACAAGGTAGTAATATGAACATGCAATGTCGGTGTAAAGCAGAATATGTAGATGGATCTAATATCATGAGCCGTACCAAGGCTTATGCGATGCAAGACATGAATGGTATCGGCCATCCCAAGGTCATGCGATGTGTAATGCAACTCAAGCATATAGATCCTCATCTATGTCCATACATTAATACAGCTCAAAATATGGGATATCACCAGGGTCTAGTACACTCTAAACCAGATTGTCGCCACATCGCGCGCAATAAGGTAAGTGGAAGAGACCACACTATCCGTCTGCCAATATCGGGCGCGACTCGTCAATAGCGGACCCATTCCTCGAGCTGGTCGAACTCAGCCTAGCATTGCCCCCTACTCTCGGGAGGGTAAGGCTGTACCCCCTTCCAACCGACCACGACACAGTGGATAGTATAACCGTCTGATAATCGGCACTCAACGCTCATCTACCCACTCGGTCTAGACGTTGGAGCAACCTCTTGGTACCATAAGGGTGTAGGGACTTTCACCTAGGGATATCTATAGTACCCCATGTAGAATAAGATTTCCGGTATCCAATCCTGCTAACCACAATACATCTGTGGAAGTTACGATCCCGATGTCGCTAGGGCATACAATATCCATGTCATATAAATGCGATATGCATGATTCACGCTATCCAGTCATGCATCAAATCCTGCGCATATCGTGCGCTCATGTAGGGCAACACCGCCTAATCGGGAGCCCATAAACAACCTGCCCGAAGGCAAATGCTATGATCAGACAATTCTCACGTCAAGCATACATATGATGCGTATGATCATGAGTCATGAAACTGCACTAAACATGTTATGAACTATCTTACAATGCAGATGGACCTGGACGGCCTATACACAATAAGTACGGCCCAGTAATGGGCCCTAAGGAGAGTTGTAATGTGGACATCAAACCAACATTACACTCGCAATGTGGACGTCAAACCAACATTGTTCCCCAGGCACGTTCTTCTTAAACGTCGCTACATAACCTGTATTGGGATTACACATTGCAAGGGACCTTAGGTTTATCCCATTGGGCTTTTCATATATATCAAATGAGCCATATCTTATGGGCCTTTTATTCATCAGATGGGCCATATAAGTGGGCCACACCAATGGGTCTTGTGTGCATTGCAATGGGTTATAACACGTGGGTCTTAGATTGCATCAAATGAGCATAGTCTCATGAGTCTAGTATGTGACCAATGGGCCACACCAATTGGGTCCCACATGTAGATCGAGTGGGCCTCAACCCATTGGCCTAACATGAGTCAAATGGGCCTAAACCCCTAGGCCTTAATCAAATAGAATGGGCCTAACTCATGGGTCTCAAATAAATCCAACGGGCCTAATTTAATGGACCCCTTTTTATCATCAAATGGGTTTAGTCCCATGGGCCTTACAATATATCAAATGGGTCCACTTCCATGGGTTTTAAGAATGCAAAAAATGGGTCCAATTTCATGGGCCTTGAAGTATATCAAATGGGCCTAGTCCCATGGACTTGCAACACATCAAATGGGCCTAAGTTCTTAGGCCTTAAATGAATCAAATGGGCCTAGCCCATAAGCATTTTATAAATCAAATGGGCCTAGCCCATAGGCCTTTTATAATTCAAATGTGCCTAGCCCATAGGCCTGTTACAAATCAAATGGGCCTAACCCATATGTGAGTGGTCCACCCAACTAATAACCCATGCTTTAAAATGATCTCACCAAGTGGATGGACGGTCTAGATGAACCACATGCATCATGGTGGGTCCCACTGTCCAGTGGACAGTGCGGATGGAGCACATACATTACAAATGGCCCCACCGTCCAGCCACACAATAAGGTGGGTGCCACCATGGACTTAACACATGCATCATTGTGGGTCCCATGTGGGGCCCACTCTGTAATATTTATTTGCCATCCAACCCATTCATAAGGTCACTCGGACCTGGATGAAGGGACAACATAAATTTTAGCTTGATTCAAAACTTCTGTGGGCCCCAAAAACTTTTCAACGGTAGAATTTAATTCACACTGTTTCACGTGGTGTGGGCCACCTGAGTTTTGGATCTGTCTCATTTTTGGAGGGGGGGCCCACCACTGGGGTGGCCCACCTCATGAGCAAGTTAGATCACAAATAAACATTATGGTAGGGCCCACACGCAGGGCCGTGGGCCCCTGCGTTCGTCCGCCGGCTGGCAGCGCCTGCTGCCTTCAAACGGTGGCAGCACTGCTGCCACCTTTATTATTTTTTTTTTGTGCTTTTTTAAAAAAACAAATGTGGGGCACACTGATGGGAAATCCACTCCGCCCACTTGATTCTAGGGCCCAAACAGGCCATACAAATTCCATTTTTGGCATTGATTTGGAGTGTAGACACAACAAAATGGGCACTAACGGCCTTTGAAGGGTAAAAATACCGTTTTCTATGGTATGGCCCGCCTGAACCTCAGATTGACCTCTTTCTTTGGCTCAACACCTAAAATGATATAGTAAAGAGGACGAACGGCATGGATTGAACACATGTATCAAGGTGGGGCCTGCATAAGCCGGCCCACCTAAAATTCCCTTTTTGGTTCTTTTCTTTGGCAGGGACGTCCAGCGTCTCTGACGCTAGATAGTTGAAATTTTTTTTTAAAAAATAAAATAAAATAAAACAATGCATTGTGGTGGGCCCTGATGTAGTGGGCCACCACTGATGGGTGGCATGGGAATAACGTCTAAGGTGGGCCCCACTTGAATAAGAATAAATACATCAAGGTGGGATCCATTCAAGTGGGCCACACAATCCTATTGCATAAACACAAAATAAAATAAAATAAAATAATTAAAAAAAATAAATAAAAGAGAGAGAGAGAGAGAGAGAGAGAGAGAGAGAGACATGGAGAGTGGGACACGGCTTGTGATGGAGGGACCCCGACATTATGGGCCCTCCCTTACAATGAATCATCAATCAAGTGGGCCTTAAAGCATGAGGGACCATCAAACTTAAAATCAACGGTGGGGATCCTTTCCCCACCAATATGGATGGTCTAGATGACCTTTTTGTAATGGAATAAACATCATGATGGGGTCCATAGAGAATGGCCCCATCATGGAGTGATCATGATGATCCAAATGGGCCATCGGCCACATTTTACTGTCCCAAGTGAGATCCACACCATTGATCGGTGGTCCTCACTTATCACATCATAAAAATAAGAAAAACTAGAATGATTTAGCACCCACCGTCAGATCTTCTTGCTCCTAGGAGTTCCTTGGCACCTTAGCTTGGTTTTCAACGGTTAAGATGAGGAATGGAGGGTTGAGATGGAAGATTTTGGGATGAAGAGGTGGGCCACTTGGAGTTTAGGGGGCTTGGAGAAATTTCATACGTATGGAGTCTCTTAAAACTCTTTTGTTGCTTGGAAATTTAAAATGAGAAAGAGAGAAAGAGAGAGAGTGATGTAAGGGAGAGAGAGAGAGTGATGGATGGATGTGGTGAGTGATGGTTGTGTAAGAAATCTTTGACTTTTGAGGCTTTTGTGTAAGAGAGGTATGGGTGATGAAGACTTTTATGGCTTTTTGTGTAAGAGAGGTATGGCTTTGGAAGACTTTTATGGTTACTTGGGAAAAGGAATGAAAGTGATCTGTACTTGACATGTGATGGATTGATGGGTTGATTGATTGATGGGATTGATGTGATTGATGTGACACATCGTAGAGATTTCCTTGGGTTTCGCAACGCGTGGCGTTTTCTCGCACCGAACGTTGGCCCATATCTCTTGACCAGGGTATCGCCTCGACGCGCGAGTCGCGGCATAGGAACCGCAATGACGGCGCGGTCGCTATGGTATTGGTCTCGGGTTGAGTCGGCTCGGGTTGTCGGTATATGAATCAGGGTCACGCGTCGATATCGGTTAAAGGTCAAAGATTGCCAAAATTCGACCGGTAAGACCGTGGAAGTCTACGGAAAGGTACGGACCAAGATACGGGTCTTACAGATCGCACGTGGCGGTCCAGTTTCAGTTTAGTGGTCATCGCCCGTAGATCAGGTCCACCCAAGTCTCATGATAAGAAATAAAAAATTTTCCTAATCCGAGGGTATAATTTGGCTGAATTCTGACAGTCAGAACGCTTAATACTGACGCGCCAAGTAGTGTGCCAGATTTGAATTTCAAATTCCAAATCTAACCCTATTCTCACTCTTTTCACTCCAGGCTCAATGAAATAGCCAGTGAATGTCGGTTGGACTTGATTTTTGAAATGATTGTCAAGTCCAGCTAGGCGGTTATAATGGTCTAAGATTGTAGGTATCGGACTCTCGACGCGCGGTCTAAATCCAATATAAAATTTCAAAGAGGTCCTGAGAGCAAACCGGTTTAGAGTTTGATCCAAGGTTTTAGATTATTATAGCACCATTGGTTCTACTCGCTTTGGGTCTTGTAGAACATATTTAAAGTGATCAAGGACAATTTCTCAGCTACTCTAGCGTAGCATTAGCTAACTTATGCTTAGTTTCTAAAGGAATTAATCCTAAGTGATTTCTTTGGCTATGGAATTGGGGTCTAAGCGATTTCCCAGGTGTTTTAGTTGACCCATTGCCTAAGGACGTCTAATCCCAGGTTGGCCAAAATTCGGGGTGTTATAGTATGAAATTTTTGTTGCTTGAGAGTGAAGAGAGGGAATGAGAGAGAGAGAGAAGTGATGGGTGAAAAGGGATGGGATGAGGTGTGATGGGTGATGGGTAGAGTGATGGGGTTGTAAGAAAGGGATGGGTGGAGAGAGAGAGAGAGTTGACTTTGGGAATAGGAAGGGATGGGTTGTTGTATTTGGGGTATGAAGTGTACTTGACATTGATTAATTAATTGATTGATGGGACATGTTGTAAAGATTCCCTCAAAATTTACAACACGCAGTGTTTTCCTTGAAATGAACGTGGGCCCACATCTTCTAGCTTGGGTATCGGATCGGTGCGCGAGTCGCGGCGTTGGAACCGTGGTGATGGCGCAGTCGCTAGGTTATAAGTTTCAGGTCGAGTCAACTCTGAAATGTGGGACTCGGCTTAGAATCACGTGCAAATGTCGGATATAGGTCGAGGGTTGCCAGAATTTGACTAGAACGGCCGCAGAAGTCTACGGAATGGTACAGTCTAGGATACGAGTCTTACACCAATTATGTACTAATGTCATCCTTCTCATTGAGTACATGTACTCCTCTCTCTCTTGAAAATTTCTTGGGATTACTAGCTCGGTTTGATGTGTCCTATGATTGGGCATTTTTAACTAGCATGTCAAAGTAATCCCAAGCTTCTTCCGGTTCCTTAGTCATGAACTCATCATTACATATAATCTATACGAATTTACACATATTCGAATTAAGTCTGTCATTAAAAAATCAATTGTTCACTAAGTTTCATAGCCATGGTGTGGGCAAGTGAGAAGTAGGTCTTTGAACCGCTCTCGACACTCGAAGAAAGTCTCACCACTTTCTTTGAAATTGTGGTGAAGACCGCTTGAGTTGAAGTAAGAATATGCCAATATGTCCTAGATAGGGTGAATAGGACTTTTTAAAGTTTTATCATGTATTTAAAAATCCTATTACACTAATCCTATCAAATAGACAATTATCAGGATTACTCAAATGTAACTCTACTAGCTTCCAAGCTTAGTAGAGGGTCCAATCACAAACTATTTAAAAGATAGTAATATAGAACTTAGTTTATGCTGGATATGACTGTGTATGTGTGTGAGGTGTGATCTCAGAAATTCAGATATTGAAATAATAAAGTAAATCACACAAACAAAGCAATCGTAAACACAGTCATTTTTATAATGGTTCGACTACTTGTCTACTCCACTCCCGGCTGCTGCACTCAAGCCTTAAGTGTACCGGATTTCACTAAGGAGATTTCTTAGGGTTCACCTCAAACTTAAGATTTTAAATCAGGTTCACCTTCAACCTTTACACAGAGGTTTCTACTTGGTTCACCTCTAACCCTGGAGTTTTATTGGTTCACTCCTAACCAAATGTTTATGTTCTCCATAGAGCAAGGGTCCACACAACGCACCCAGATGTTTATGCTCTCCACAGAGTAAGGGTCCACACAACGCATCCCCTATGTAGACTCCCACCGGAGGCCTCCTATGAGGACTTCAAAGGGTGAGCAATACTTAAGACCCAATCCTAGAAAGGAATGATCACAAGTGTCCTCTGAACTCTAGATACTTACAGATAAGTTGATGAGTCTCATTCAGCGCAATGATGAAGATTTCCTCCTTGTTGTTGAAGAATCTTCAGCTCCCTTGATCCGTAACATAAAAGATATACCAGTATTTGGCTTTGGGTTGGGTCAAGGTTAGGATGAAAATCCACTCTCTTAAAATTTTCCTATAAGGAAGAAGAGTGATTCCCGTCATCTATTCATTCAAGGCATCCTAGCTTAATGATATGCTATTAAGATAGTTGTTGATGGATCCTTGAATGAGGAAGTTCATTTCCTAATCCACTCTATTGAATGTCAATGAATGAGAGTGGATTGGAAGATGAACTCCGGTGAGAGAAAGGGCTTTGGGTATATGATCTAAAGGTAAAACACACAAAAGCACTCTCTTCTTTCTCTACCAGCAATATGGACAAGTCTCTCTTTATAAAAGCAAAAGGTTCCAATGGATATAAAACGGTCATATTTATGATAGAGTTCGATATCATTGAGCAGGGTCGATATCATCGAGCGTACACTCTAGATGGGATCGACTGTCCGCTCGATAACACAAACTCAAATGTCATACACTTTTGAAACCCTTTGCCAGCTGGTCGATGGGATCAATACTGGTGTCGATGTCATTGGATTTTAAACTCCGATTCCATCGATACTAGGATCGATATATCGACATTTGAAGCATGAGAGAAAAGTCTTCAATTATTTCAAGTTTTTAGGATATGATCGGGGAACAACCGATGTCATCAGAATTTGAATATCGATGATATCGAGGCCGTGTCGATGGGATCGATAAATCGTATAGATTTACCTATAAGCATGCTGGACAGTTTGTGTCCAGTCTCGATCCAATCGACTAGACCTCGATGGCATCGACATAAGAATATCGATTTCTTCAAATGGTCCCCGATCAAGGTTAAAAACAACCTGAAATATTTGCTGAAAGAAATGCACGCCCACTATCGATATGATCGATGGCCTTCCGATATGATCGATATTTGAATTCAAATTAAATCGGGAAGGACATCGATATATCGAAGCACATAATAATTTTCTTAAGAAAATAAGGGCACCGAAAATCTGCCTGTCGATATAATCCAACCACTTTCGATGGGCTCGATATTTGAATATCGATTACATCGATAGGTGTATTGATATATCGATAAATCCGTCCAGATGAGTATGCCATTCCTGGACATTTTTAGTCCTCTTATCAATAGTATCGATTAAGAGTCGAGGACATCGACAGGTTGATCATATCGAAATGTGTATCGATACAATCGACAAGGCAAACAAACTTAGAGATTTTCTGATGTTTGAAAAAGTTCACTTAACCCAAAAACTCTCATATATTTTAACTTATTTTTAAGGGTTTTAATCACCTAGTGTTTTGGGACATGGGATGTGAGGTTATGATTTACCTATGGCGAGCTTCCACACATCCGGTTGAGGCAGACGCTTGAGTTGTTCTTCCGGTGAGGCTCTGTAGTCCGACTGACTCAACACACACGGTAATTGACAAACTAGGGCAATAGCAGGTACACTTTCAAAGTTCATTATGTTTCGTCTAAGAGTGTTGGTTTTATGGTCTGGGAAGAACTTTTTATGAAACTCTCGGTTCATCTCAATCCATGTGCTAATGGATCTAGGCCTTAAATGAAACCATGATTTGACCTTCTCTTTTAGAGAGAATGGAAATAACTTGAGTTTGATGGTGTCAGGATGAATATTATTAAAGTGCAACAAATTCTTTAATATGCAAGTATGGACTTTCTGAAGCGAGTTCATAGAATTTAGGAAGTAATTGAATAATATCTAGTTTAAAGTCCAGACTTCCTTCATTGGTCGAGAAAATTATGTAGGAAGGTCTACTTGTTCTCACCGGTTGAAATTAAATCACGTAGGGTCCGAGTCGATGGAACCCGATGCACCTCATTCTCATCTTGCACCGTCCTAACCGGTGGTGTGTGACACACATGATTCTCATCAACATATTGTTTAGTTTTTGCCATGATTTCAAATAATGTTCTAGGAGTATTTAAATGTTGTCTTACTCGTCGATGGACCATGAGTCCTTCGACCAAACCCCCTTCACTCAAAATTCTCTAAGTGTTGTCACGAACCCACTCAGGCATGAAACACTCACAACCTTCAAGTTCTAAACAACTAAAACCTAAGAGAAAAACTACAAAAATTAGAAATCTGAAAAGAAAAGAGTTGAAAAGGAGTTACTGGATTGGAGTTACTATGTAAGTTGCTACAAAACAGAAAATAAGGTTAGTTTCTAAAAACAAATTGAGAAAAACCTAACCTAAAAACACCAAAAAAAAAAGTTATCCCTAATCTTAAACTAATTCCAATACTAATCAATCTCATAAAAATGTAGCCAAAGTCCCCAGTAATGGTGCCAAAAACTTGTTCACAACTCCAAGTGCAGGGTTGCGCTATAGTAATAACTCGGTGAGACCGAGGTTGAATTCACAGGGACTTAAGAATGTAAACTAAAATTTAGAATAAGAGAGAGATTAATTGTGAACGAATTATCAAATGTAAAAAGAAAACTAGAGCACTAAGGATCCAATTGTAGCTATCAAGATGTTACCTTACTTGATCCAATAAACACAAATAGAATCAAAGTCCTATCATATCCAATTGGAAGATAAGGTAGTTAATCCATAACCTGAACTTTCGATTAAATTAGTTCCCACATGAGGCACTATTGTGATGATTGGAAGGGAATTCAACCATCCACCATGCCTAGAAGACGATGGTGAATCACGAATTTTACCAATGTCAACAATATCAAAATATATAAAAAGATATTCAAAGCTTTCATAAAATTTATTGTAATTGAAGTCACAATAAACCATAGAAAACTAAAAGTATTCGTTAATTCAAACCATAAATCAATAGAAGTTCAATATAAACGTGAATCAAAGTAAGATAATCATATAAACAAACTACAAGCTTCATCACTTAGCTCTAACTAAGAGGTTTAGCCAACCAAAGACATAATCGAAACCAAAACTCTTAAAGAAAACATAAAAACTAATTACAAGAAGAACATTAGGGAGAAGGAAGGATTCCTTGAAGTTCTCCAACACCTTTCTTCACTCTTCCAACCCTAATTTGTGCTTAAAAATAATTAAGAGACCCATATTTATAATATTTACTTGGACCAACTTTGAAACCATCTCAAATTTGTGAAAAAAAATTTACGCAAAAAGTTATGCTTTGGTCAGACCGACGTTGGGTTCGGTCAGACCGAATTAAGACTAAAAATCATACTTTTTCGCCGGACAATTCTACGCGATTTTAGTCGGATCAGATTAAGGCTAAAAATTTTGCTTCTCGCTGGATTGTTTTGTGCGATTTCAGTCAGACTGAAAGTCTGTTTCAGGACTTTTTTGTTTTAAACTCAGAATTCCAGAATATGTTTTTTCGAGCCAATTTTTAGGATTCCTTTTCTTCACTTCAAACCTTCAATTCTCTTCATTCCTCACTTGATTTTGTTAGATCTTTGGCATGTGAATTCTTCATTAATGACTTCCAAATCTTCAAATCTTCATTTAATAATATTTTAAGCGTAAACCTTTCTTTTGGCATCAATTTCACCTTAAGATCTCGAAATCTCCTCGCACATGAAAACATGCGTAATTAGATCCATTAAGCACTATCATGTTTATAAAACCAATGTATAAATAGGGACGAATATGAAATATTTGACACTAAATAGTAATGACTACTTATGCAAAGGTCATATCTTCAACACTCTTTCTAACTCGTTGTACGTTGTTTACTGTCAAAAGAAGACTGCTAAGGATTTATGGTAGGTGTTGCTCACCAAATACACATCAGAGGACGAAGGCAACCAAAAAATTCTTGTAAGTCAGTTTTTAGAATTCAAAATATTGTATGAAGAACCTATCCTTAATCAAGTACATAAGTTACAAGTCATCATCCAACAGATTATTGTCGATGACACTAATCTCAATGAATCATTCCATGTGTCCACCATTATAACTAAACTTCTACCTAAATAGAAGGATACTAGAAATTCATTGAAACAGAAAAAAAAAAAATGTCCTTAAAGGACCTCCTAATGTTTCTTCGAATAAAAAAAGAATCTAAGTTCCATGACAAAAAGGAAGAACAACAAGAGTCCTTAAGTAACGCTGATGTAGTCGAGAATAGCGTGAATTAAAAATCGAGGAAGCCACTTTTCAAGAAAGATGATTGGCTCAAACCTAACAACCAAGAGTTCAAAAAGAACACATCTAAGAAGGGTCTATGCTTCTTTTGCAAAATTCCTTGTAATTTTAAGAAAGATTATTAAAAATACAAAAAGAAAATGTAAGAAAAGAAACAACAAGTCAATATAACGGAAGACATAAATCTCGCAGTTGTCGTCTTTGAAGTTAATATGATGAATGAGGATGTTGAATGGTGGGTAGATTCTTGCGCTACCAGATATGTTTACAGAAATTACAACATATTCAATTCCTACGAAATAATGGGAGATAATCAAGAACTATATATGAGAAATGCCTCTACATCCAAGGTTGTAAGAAAATGAAAGGTACGACTTAATCTAACTTCTGAAAAAGTTCTTACTTAGAACGATGTGCTCAATATACCAGATATTAGAAGGAATCTTATATTAATTAGTCTACTGAATAAGTTTGGATTCAGACTTCTATTTAAATCTGATAAATTGATTGTGTCTAAAAATGGGATATATCTAGGGAAGGGTTATGTATACAATGAAATGTTTAAATTGAACTTTATTAATGAAAATTCTTCTTTCATTTATATGATTGATTCGCATGATGTTTGGTATGCTAGATTATGACATATTAGTTATCATACTATAGATATTATGTCTAATCTTAATATAATTCTTAAATATACAAAACTTAATGAAAAATGTAGTATTTGTATACAATCCAAAATAACTAGAAAATCATTTCCTAGGGTAGAAAGAAGACCACAATTCCTAGACCTAGTTCATAGTGACATGTGTGAAATGAGTGGTCTAATAAAAAGAGGGGAAAAGAGGTATATCATAACTTTTATAGATGATTTTTCTCATTATACCTTTATATGCGTATTGAAAAATAAAAATGAGGCATTACAAAAATTCAAGATATATAAGGCAGAAGTAGAGAACTAGTTAGACCAAGAGATTAAAATCCTATGGTCGGACAAGGGATGAGAATATCTATCCTTAGAATTCTCAGAATTTTGCAAAACGCATGGTGTAATTCATCAAATTATAACTCCCTATTCACCCCAACAAAATGGGATAGCAAAATGAAAAAATAGGTCTCTCATAGCCATGGTAAACTCTATGCTGAATAATGCAGGTTTAAGTTCAGGATTTTGGAAAGAATCCCTATTGACTGCCTACCACATCTTTAATATAATACCTCACTCTAAGACTTATATGACTCCATATGAACTATGAGAGAATAAGATTCTTAACATCTCATAGTTCAATGTATGGGATTGTAGAGCCTTAGTTAGGCTTACTAAAAAGCCCAAGATAGGGTTAAGAGTAATTATGTCTTTACGTAGATGATATGTTAATTATTAGTACATTTTTAGAAGTTATAAATAACATTAAAAGATTCTTATCATCTAGTTTTGACATGAATGATATGGGTGAAGCTAATGTGATTTTAAGTATCAAACTATTAAGAAATAATGATGGAATAACTCTATTTCAATCATATTATATAGAAAAGATACTTAAAAAGTCTGATCACTATGATAAGAACCCAGTTTTTACTCCATTTTATTCTAATATCAAGTTAATTAAAAATGAAGGTCGTAATGTATCTTAGTTAGAGTATTCCAAGATAATTGACAGTCCTATGTATGTTATGATTTCTACTCGACCTGATATTGCTTTTGTAGTAGGTAAATTAAGGAGGTTTACAAGTAATCTAAGTTTAGATAATTGGAATAATGTCTACAGTGTACTCAGATACTTGAGAAAAATAATTAATTATGGTCTACATTTTTTTTGGTTACCCTAGTGTGCTTGAAGGATATAGTAATGCAAGTTTGAAAATTGATTCTAATGAATCCAAGTCTACTAGTGGATGAATTTTTACACTTGGAGGAGTTATCATTTCTTGGGGATCCAAGAAGCAAACTTACATATCTCACTCTACAATGGAATCTAAATTCATAATTTTGACAGCTAGTAATAAAGAGGTAGAATGGTTAAGAAACTATTATTAAAAATACCATTATTGTTAAGGCCTTTGCCACTGGTCTCTATCTACTATTATAGCGAAGCAATACTTGTAACATCCCGAAAATCGGGGGTCGGGTATAAATCCAACTCCCGAGTTTCAAAACATCACTTATGCAACATTTTCAATGATGGATGAATGTCGACGGTAATAGTACATAAAACATGAGGTGGATTAGGCCAGGACAACATATCATACTACAGAGACAGTTAAATTTTACAAGCGAAAGACTGTGATAAATATATAACAATGTATAATTGATTGTAAGTCTCCAGAGTGTGAGCATGTTACCAGGTTAGACATATACATGTATACACCAAAAATGATAAAAAAGGATATACATGAGTGCTCTAAAAATATAAAATGACAAGTGTCATGGCACCTAAATAACCTCCCTGTAATCCTGTTGGTCAGAACACGCATATAAGAGAAATCCTCATCATCATCAAGTCCAGCTCCACTTCACAAGCAACGCCATCATCTACAACTAAAAAAGGGACTGGTTGGTTTGCACGACACCGTCCCGTAACGTGGGAGTGAGTGATCAATCAGTGGAATCATAAAGCGAGAATAACATGCTTTCAAATCAATCACGCAATAATAGTAAAGCAGACAATCAAACATTCCTAGATACTATTGTTAATGCAAGCATGAAATGACATGATGGATGCCCTCAC
The DNA here is from genome assembly GCA_037074715.1 of Magnolia kwangsiensis. Taxonomy (NCBI): domain Eukaryota; kingdom Viridiplantae; phylum Streptophyta; class Magnoliopsida; order Magnoliales; family Magnoliaceae; genus Magnolia; species Magnolia kwangsiensis. The sequence continues at coordinate 54,052,718 of CM073575.1, read as the reverse complement.
CGACATACTCCCTCATGCAGCACCATCTGTGTCCGCGGCATGCTTTCTTCCCACAGTGCTCCACATCTTCCAGGCACATGCAGTGCGATATGGATAATGATTACCGGGTTGTTATTAGTCCTTTCGTACAGCAGTATTGGAAAACTAAGGTACTTATATTAATCCCAACATAGATCCTGTCTAGGGTCGTCACTCCTAGTAATCTCATACGATGTTATCTTTATAGGTCCCTGCAAGGGCTGTCAGGGCTGTTGCACGTACTCGTTGCTCCTCTCTCCCATCACCTTATCAATACAGGCCTATTTATATCCTTAAGACTGCATCAGGACTCGTCATCCCCATACGGTGTCAGGATAAACTCAAGGTCACTACAAAGGGCTCGTCACCAATCAGTGTAGGCCGACAGTAAGAATATAGTGTCACATACCACCATAATCTGCTCAGAGTAGGGTGCTCACTGGTCACTACGGGGAGGTTTGTGGCCCCAGCGTAGGCCGACAGCTCGACCACAGTATCCCATACCACCATGCCCTGCTCATGAGTCATTATGGATCAAGGTACCATGGTTAACAGGGATTTTAATGGTAAGTTCAGTACCCTAGGTTCAAGCAGTTATGACTCATACAAGGTGAACATACAATGGCCAGTCGGGTTACTTGACGGGCTCGACTAGTACGAGCGCATCTAAAGCTGAGTGACATGAAGTGCATGAAATACTTTGTGTGGCCTAACCACTGCCGCCAACTCAAAACACGGCTCGCGTTCATCGACGCATCCTTCGTTGAAAATAGAAGCCAACCACGAATTTAATTTGTTACCGACTGCCTGGACTAACGTATAGCCCTAAGCATTTATACACAACATCAGTGATCATATGAGAGTGACAAAAATGAATATAAATAAAACAAGCATGTTAACACATGTTATAACATACAACGTAAGCAAATAAACCAACACATGCTTTCCATATATATAATGAAATCAATTCATGTAGCCAACATGGTGGAAATCATATACATCAGCATTTTAATTAAGAATTCAATCTCAAAACTAATTCACAACACCATTTACTCAATACATACTAATACAAACATTTATACAAACACTTAGTCTACACACGTTAGTCTACATAGCGTATGTCGACCCAAAGTGCGCATTAAGGCGAATCTCTTCACCAAAAAGATTATGCACGTACTTCTAATATCCTAACACGACAAATACCCATGACATTCATTTCAGCAAAATACGGACGTAAACAGTCTTTCCTACAAATGCCTAAAATACCCTAAATCTCATATTTCCCGTACGCAGTTGAAATGGAAAACGGACAGCATGTTCTACATGTCAAAAATGTTCTCGTCAATAATCTACTATTAAACGACATTAAAAGCTTTGAAATCAGTCAATCTAAGCTTCTAAAATCCTCACCTTTTTCCTTAGACGTGTATCGATTCGAATAGAACGTCTATGCTTCGTTAACGGCGTTATGACGACCTATATCACAAGGTACATAAGCTATATCGCTATTTGTAACAAAGGAATCCCTAAAATAGCTTGTGGTTATGGTTTTCTTACCTAGAACGGCGTTGGAATTGCCAGAACAGTGATGCAGGTGGAAGGATTTGGCACGTGGAGTAGCAGGGAAGACTCCCTGGAAGAATCACCAGCTTCTCCCTCACTTTCTCTCTCTTTTCTCTCCTCTCTCCTAGGGTTTCCCCCAAATTCGTATGGTTAGAAGGCTAAGGGTTTAAGGTCCTTATATAGGCTCAAACATGACCAAAATAGACTCCAAGTCAAGGTATACTTGGGTCATAGCCAAATCGGGCCTTTCCCGATCTAAAAGAGCATTTCGGGAGGTCCCCTAGCCGAATGCGGTCGGACTTAAGCTCATGGATATTGGATCCTGCTCACACCAAGTTTTCAGTCCGGTAGAGTTCCCAGATCGCACGTGGCGAACCAGTTTCAGTTCAGCTGTCAAGGAGACTCGATCGAGGATTTCAAGTACACTGACCTGGGTGAGAAATGTTCCCTGATCCGAGGGTGTATTTGGGTCAGATTTCGACGGTCTGAATGCTTATACTGATCCCGCAAGCAAAACGTGCTAGACTTATTTAAATCTCATTTAATTTTAAATGAATTTCACTCCTTCTCACACTCTTTGCTCCAGGCTCAATGAAATAGCCTCAGAACATCGGTTGGGCTTGATTTTTGAAATGATTGTCAAGTCTAGCTAAGCGGTCATAACGGTCTAAGATTGTGGATATCGGACTTCTGACGCGCGGTCTAAATCCAATACGAAGTTTCAAAGGATTCCTGAGAGCAAACGGGTTTAGAGTTTGATCCTAGATTTCAGGGTATTGTAGCGTCATTGGTCCTACAAGTTTTGGGTCTTGCAGAACGTATTTAAAGTGGTTGGTGCTAATTTCACAGGAAATCTAGTGTAGTGCTGGCTAATTCACGTTAAATTCTAAAGAATTAGGTTCTAAATGATTTCTTTAGCTTTGGAATCAAATTTTAAGAAACTACCAATGTACTATGGTTGACCCATTGCCTAAGGAAGTCTAACCCCAGGTTAGCAAAAATCCGGAGTGTTACAATACTGTCAAAGACATATAACAAGACTATAATGGAAAATCCAGACATATCAATTTAAGGCATAGTTTTGTACGGCAACTACTTGGTGATGGTGTTATAACAATACAATATGTACGATCTATCCAGAATCTAGCGAACTCGTTCACCAAGAGATTGGCAAGGGAAGTTGTCAGTAGAAAATCAAGAGGAATGAAACCTAAACCAATTTCTGTAAGACCCGTATCTTGGTTCGTACCTTTCCATAGACTTCCGAGGTCTTACCGGTCGAATTCCGACAACCTTCGACCCTTAACCGATATCGACGCGCGACCCTGATTCATATACCGACAACCCAAGTCGACTCAACCTGAGACCAATACCATAGAGACCGCACCGTCGTTGCAGTTCCGATACCGCAACTCGCGCGCCGAGGCGATATCCTGGTCAAGAGATGTGGGCCAACGTTCGATGCGAGAAAACGCCGCGCGTTGCGAAACCCAAGAGAATCTCTACGATGTGTCACATCAATCACATCAATCCCATCAATCAATCAATCCATCAATCAAGTACATGTCAAGTACACATCACTTTCACCCCTTTTCCCAAGCAACCACAAAAGTCTCCCAAACCCATACCTCTCTTACACAAAAGGCCTCAAAAGTCAAGCTTTTCTTACATCTCCCATACCTCTCTTACACAAAAGGCCACAAAAGTTAAGACCTTCTTACACAACCATCATTCATCCATCCATCCATCTCTCTACAACACTCTCTCTCTCTTTCTCATTTTCTCATATAAATTCCAAGCAACAAAGCCCCATACGTATGGAATTCTCCATACTCTCCTAAGCTCCAAGTGGCCCACCTTCCTACCCCATCATCTCCCATCTCAACCTTCCATTCTTCATCTCATCCATTGAAGTTGAAGCTAAGGTGCCAAGGAACCTCTAGGAGAAAGAAGATCGGACGGTGGGTGCCTCTATAGGGTAGTTTCTTTCTTATTTTTATGATGGATTAAGTGAGACCCACCGATCAATGGTGTGGATCTCGCTTGGGACTCTAAAATGTGGTCGATGGCCCACTTGGATCATCATGATCATTCCATGATGGGGCCATTCTCCATGGACCCCCATCATGATGTTTATTTCATTTGAAAGGTCATCTAGACCATCCATATTGGTGGGGAAAGGATCTCCACCGTTGATTTTAAGTTTTGATGGCCCATGTGCTAAATGACCCACTTGATGTATGATTCATTGCAAGGGAGGGCTCATAGTGGCGGAGCCCTCCATCATAAGCCGTGTCCCACTCTCCATGTCTCTCTCCCTTTTATTTATTTTCTTTTATGTTGATATTTTTTTTGAGATTGCAATAGGGTGTGTGGCCTATTTAAATGGACCCCACCACGAGACCGTTATTTTTTTAAATCACCAATGTGGCCCACTTTATGTGTGGAATATCCACACTATTTTTCATGTGGTGGCCCACCTAATTAGGCCCACCACAAATACTTGAAGAGGCCAACCGTCCAGCGTCTGGGACGCTAGACGTCCCTGTACAAAAATAAAAAAAAAAAAGAGAAAAAGAGAAGCTTTTGGGGTGGTCCCCTTGTGTAGGCTCCACCTTGATGTATATTCCCTATCCAAGCCGTCCATCCTCTTACGCATCCCGTTTTAGGCGTTGAGCCAAGTGACAGGGCTGGTTGGAAGGTCTGGTGGGCCATAGCATTGGAGAGTTGCACCCTTACCATTCAAGATCATTATCTTGTTTTATTTCACTTTCCAAGCATCAAAAAAAATTCAAACTCTAGACTCTTTGGGCTCGTCTTGGGCCAGGGGAACTAATGGGAGGAGTGGATTTAGGCGATGTGGACCCCACCTTCGAAAATCCTCAAAATCAGGGATTTTTCAAAAAAATAAGGGAAGAAGGAAAGAAGCAGCATGCTGCTGCGTCAGAGCCACTGCAGGCGCTGCCTGCAGCGCGTCACCCGGGCGGACGGCGTCCGTGCATGCCACCTACGGCTACTGCCGTGGGCCCCACCATGATGTATATGTTAAGATCCACACCGTTCATGAGGTGGGTCCCCTCCTCAGGTGGGCCCCCTCCAACTTTCGGCTCGATCCAAAACTCAGACGGCGCACACCATAGGAAACAGTGAAGTTGAATATCTTCCAATGAAATCTTTTTTAGGGCCCACAGAAGTTTTGAACCAAGCTGAAATTTGTATTTCTCCTTCAACCAGGTCTGTTTGACCTTATCAATGGGTTGGATGCCAAATACATATTACAGTGGGCCCCACATGGGACCCGCAATGATGTATATATTTGTCACTCCCCAAACTCGAAAACCGGGCTCACAAAATTTTCGATCGCCGAATCCGGCGCCGACAGCATCTGTAGAACCCCATTCTCGGCTCCTAGCTCCCATTCGCCAGGTTCCGATCCTGGGATGCTACGTGGAGGATTTTCAATGTCAGTTTGATTCGTAATAAGCATAACCAAAGGCATAACCCACAAACAACAACCAAGAACTCCATTACATTTCTGCTATGATCAAAAACTTTATAAGTACAATGAGCATAAAGGGAATTACAATGGTAAAGAACAAAAACTCCAAAACGCTGTGCAACATGCTCCTGCCTCAGCGCTGCTACGAACCAACGTCACCTGCACGCAACGGTCGTACATAAGCTTATAGAAAGCTTAGAGGGTGGTGAAAGTATGTGCGCAAGGTAGTAATATGAACATGCAATGTCAGAGTAATGCGAAATATGCAGATGGAACCATAATATTATGAGCCGTACCAAGGCTATGCGATGCAAGACATGAATGGTGTCGGCCACCCCAAGGCCATGCAATGTGCAATGCAACTCAAGCATACAAATCCTCATCTATGTCTATACATCAATACAGCTTAAATATAGGATATCACCGGGGTCTAGTACACTCTAAACCAGATTGTCGCCACCTCGCGCGCAATAAGGTAAGTGGAAGAGACCTCACTATCTGTCTGCCAATATCAGGCGCGACTCGTCGATAGCGGACCCATTCCTCGAGCTGGTCAAACTCAGCCTAGCATTGCCCCCTACACTCGGGTGGGTAAGGCCGCACCTCCCTTTCAACCGACCACGACACAGTGGAGAGCACAGCTAACTGGTATTCGACACTCAGCGCTCATCTACCCACTCGGTCTAGACGTTGGAGCAACCTCTTGGTACCATAAGGGTTTAGGGACTTTCACCTAGGGATATCTATAGTACCCCATGTAGAACGAGATTTCCGGTATCCAATCCTGCCAACCACGATGCGTCTGTGGAGGCTACGGCCCTGATGTCGCTAGGGCGTAATAATAACCATGTCACACAAGTGCGAAATGCATGATTCACGCTATCCAGTCATGCAACAATTCATGCGCATATCGTGCGCTCATGTAGGGCAATACTGCCTAACCAGGAGCCCATAAACAACCTGCCTGAAGGCATATACTATGATCAGTCAATCCTCATATCAGGCATACATATGATGCGTATGATCATGAGTCATGAAACTATACTAAACATGTAAATGAGTGATGATACATTCTTACAACGCAGATGGGCCTGGATGGCCTATACACAGCAAGTACGGCCCAGTAATGGGCCCTAAGGAGAGTCGTAATGTGGACATCTAACCAACATTACACTCGCAATGTGGACGTCAAACCAACATTGCTCCCAAGGCACAATCTTTGTAAACATCGTTAGTTAGTCTATATGGGAATTACACATTGCAATGGACCGTAGGTTCATCCCATCTGGCCTTACATATATATCAAATGGGCCATATCTTATGGGCCTTTTATTCATCATATGGGCCACATAAATAGGTCACACCAATGGGTCTTATGTGCATTGCAATGGGTCAAAACCCGTGGGCCTTGGATTGCATCAAATGAGCTTAGCTCATGAGTCTAATATGTGACCAATGGGCCACACCAATTGGGCCCCACATGTAGATCAAGTGGGCCTCAACCCATAGACCTAACATGAGTCAAATGGGCCTAAACCCCTAGGCCTTAATCAAATAAAATGGGCCTAACTCATGGGTCTTAATTAAATCCAATGGGCCTAATCCCATGGACCCTTTTTATAATCAAATGGGTTTAGTCCCATGGGCCTTACAATATATCAAATGGCCTAGTCTCATGGCCTTAGAACATATCAATTGGGCCTAAACCCATAGGCCTTAAATATCAAGTGAGCCTAAGCCCATAGGCTTTCCATATCAAGTGGGCCTAAGTTCTTAGGCCTTAAATGAATCAAATGGGCCTAGCTCATAAGCATTTCATAAATCAAATGGGCCTAGCCCATAGGCCTTTTGTAATTCAAGTGGGCCTAACCCATAGGCCTTTTACAATCCAAATGGCCCTAACCCATAGGCCTTAAATAAAGCAAATGGGCCTAACCCATAGGCCTAAAATGATCTTTTCAAGTGGATGGACGGTCTGATTGCATCATGGCGGGTCCCACTGTCCAGTGGACAATGCGGATAGAGCACATACATCACAAGGGCCCCACCATCCGCTGGACGGTGGAGGCAGCACATACATGAGGTGGGCGCCACCGTGGTGGGTGCCACCATCCGTCTGGACGGTGGACTTAACACATTCATCATTGTGGGTCCCATGTGGGGCCCACCCTGTAATATTTATTTGGCATCCAACCCATTCATAAGGTCACTCGGGCCTGGTTGAAGGGAAAACATAAATTCCAGCTTGATCCAACACATCTGTGGGCCCCAGAAAGATTTCAATGGTAGATGTCCATTTCATTGTTTCATGTGGTGTGGGCCACCTGAGTTTTGGATCTGGCCGAAATTTGGAGGGGGCCCACCTGAGGAGGGGACCCACCTCGTGAGCAGGTTGGATGACAAACAAACATTATGGTGAGGCCCACGGCTGGAGCCGTGGGTCCCTTGCTGGACGCTCGCCCCATTCAAATGGCTACACGCAGCAGCGTGCAGCCGCTGCCCGCTGATAGAGGCAGAGGTAAGCCTCTGCCCTCATGTTTTACAAAAAAAAAGGGAAAAACCCATTTTCCCAGGGTTTTTCGCACGTGGGGCCCGCTAAAATGAAATTTGCCCCGGTCATTGCTTTCAGTGGCTCGAGGCCGTCCAAATGAGTCCAGAGTTCAAATTTTAAAATGCTTAAGAAGTGAAATAAAATAAGAAAACGACATTTGAATGGTGCGGATGTAATTTTTGACGCTATGGCCCATCAGATGATTGGATCGGCTCCAACTCTTGGCCCAACGCATGAAATTAGGTGGAGGGTGGGATGGACGGCATGGATTGATTACTTACATCACAGTGAGGCCTAAGCAAGTGGGCCACCCAAATGCCACCTTTCTTCTTTCCCTTTTCTTCTTTCTTTTGAAACGTCCAGCGTCCCAGACGCTGGACGGTTTTGTTTTTTTTTTTTTTTTAGATAGTGGTGGGCCCTGATGAAGTGGGCCACCACTGATGGGTGACATGGGTACAACGTCTAAGGTGGGTCCCACTTGAATAAAAATAAATACCTCAAGGTGGGGGGGGCCTTTAAGTGGGCCACACAACCCTATTGCATAAAAATCAGATAAAATAAAATAAAAAGAAATAAAAGAGAGAAAGAGACATGGAGAGTGGGACACGCTTGTGATGGAGGGACCCCGACACTATGAGCCCTCCCTTGCAATGAATCATACATCAAGTGGGTCATTTAGCATAAGGGACCATCAAAACTTAAATTCAACGGTGGGGATCCTTTCCCCACCAATATGGATGGTCTAGATGACCTTTCTAAATGAAATAAACATCATGATGGGGTCCATGGAGAATGGCCCCATCATGGAATGATCATGATGATCCAAGTGGTCCATCGGCCACAACTTAGGGTCCCAAGTGAGATCCACACCATGGATCGGTGGGCCTCACTTGGCCCATCATAAAAATAAAGAGAAACTACCCTATAGAGGCACCCACTGTCCGATCTTCTTGTTCCTAGGGGTTCCTTGGCACCTTAGCTTGGATTTCAATGGAGGAGATGGAGAATGGAAGGTTGAGATGGGAGATGATGGGGTAGGAAAGTAGGCCACTTGGAGTTTATGAGAGTTTAAAAATTTTCCATATGTATGGAGTCTTGAAAATTTTTTTTGTTGCTTGGAAATTTGAAAATGAGAAAGAGAGAAAGAGAGAGAGTTGTAAAGGGAGAGAGAGAGAGTGATGGATGGATGTGGTGAGTGATGGTTGTGTAAGAAAAGCTTGACTTTTGAGGCTTTTGTGTAAGAGAGGTATGGGTGGTGAAGACTTTTGTGGCTTTTTGTGTAAGAGAGGTATGGGTTTGGGAGACTTTTGTGGTTGCTTGGGAAAAGGGATGAAAGTGATGTGTACTTGACATGTGATGGCTTGATGGATTGATTGATTGATGGGATTGATGTGACACATCGTAGAGATTCTCTTAAGTTTCGCAACGCGCGGCATTTTCTCACACCGAACATTGGCCCACATCTCTTGACCAGGGTATCGCCTTGACGCGCGAGTCGCGGCATCGGAACCGCGACGACGGCGCGGTCGCTATGGTATTGGTCTCGGGTTGAGTCGACTCGGGTTGTCGGTATATGAATCAGGGTCGCGCGTCGATATCGGTTAAGGGTCGAAGGTTGTCGGAATTCTACCGGTAAGACCGCGGAAGTCTACGAAAAGGTACGGACCAAGTTATGGGTCTTACAATATTTTAAAGACCACCGTCCAGTGGACGGTGGCGCCCACCTTGATGTAGTATTGCTTCCACCATCCAGCGGACGGTGGAGCCCTCCTTGATGCGTGTGCCACCCTCCCTGTCCAGCGATAGTGGGACCTGCCTTGATGCTTGTGATGCATCCTGACCGTCCATTTGCTTGGTGGAGCCATTTTAAGGCATGAGTGGCTGATTGGGTGGGCCACTCATGTATGGGCTAGGCCCATTTAAATTGTAAAAGGCCTATGGGTTAGGCCCATTTGCTTTATGTAAGGCCTATGGGTTAGGCCCACTTGAAACACATAAGGCCTATGGGTATAGGCCCACTTGATATGTTCCAAGTCCATAGGACTAGGCCCTTTTGATGTATTCCAAGGCCCATGAAATTGGACCCATTTGATGAAATTTTAAAAGCCCATGGAAGTAGGCCCATTTGATATATGTAAGGCCTAGGGGTTTAGGCCCACTTTGATATGCATGCAAGGCCTAAGGGTTAAGGCCCATTTGGCGTACATATGGGGTTGAATTGGTGTGACCCATTCGACCCATGAGTTAAGCTCATTTGATGCAATCCAAGGCCCACGGGTTTTGACCCATTGCAATGCACATAAGACCCATTGGTGTGACCCATTTATGTGGCCCATCTGATGAATAAAAGGCCCATAAGATATGGCGCATTTGATATATATGTAAGGCCAAATGGGATGAACCTACGGTCCATTGCAATGTGTAATTCCCATACAGACTAACTAGCGATGTTTACAAAGATTGTGCCTTGGGAGCAATGTTGGTTAGATGTCCACATTACGACTCTCCTTAGGGCCCATTACTGGGTCATACTTGCTGTGTATAGGCCGTCCAGGCCCATCTGCGTTGTAAGAATGGATCATCACTCATTTACATGTTTAGTATAGTTTCATGACTCATGATCATATGCATCATATGTATGCTTGATATTGAGATTGACTGATCTAGCATATGCCTTCGGGCAGGTTGTTCATGGGCTCCTGGTTAGGCAGTGTTGCCCTACATGAGTGCACGATATGCGCAGGATTTGTTGCATGAGTGGATAGCGTGAATCATGCATTTCGCATTGGTATGACATGGGTATTGTACGCCCTAGCGACATCAGGGCCGTAGCCTCCACAGACGTATCGTGGTTGGCATGATTGGATACTGAAAATCTTGTTCTACATGGGGTGCTATAGATATCCCTGGGTAAAAGTCCCTAAACTCTTGTGGTACCAAGAGGTTGCTTCAATATCTAGACCAAGTGGGTAGATGAGCGTTGAGTGCCGATTACCAGACGGTTACGCTCTCCACTATGTCATGGTCAGTTGGAAGGGGGTGCGGCCTTACCCGCCTGAGTGTAGGGGGCAATGCTAGGCTGAGTCTGACCAGCTCGAGGAATGGGTCCGCTATCGACGAGTCATTCCCGATATTGGCAGACGGATAGTGAGGTCTCTTCCACTTACCTTATTGCGCACAATGTGATGGTAATCTGGTTTAGAGTGTACTAGACCCTGGTGATATCCCATATTTTGAGCTGTATTGATGTGTGGACATAGATGAGAATCTGTATGCTTGAGTTACATTGCACATCGCATGGCCTTGGGATGGCCGATACCATTCATGTCTTGCATCGCATAAGCCTTGGTACGGCTCATGACATTATGGATTCATCTGCATATTTCGTATTACTCTGATATTGCATGATTATATTACTACCTTACGTACACACTTTCACCACCCTCTAAGCTTTCTATAAGCTTATGCACGACCGTTGCGTGCAGGTGACGTCGGTTCGCAGCAGCGCTAAGGCAGGAGCACGTTGCAGATCGTTTTGGAGATTTTATTCTTTACCATTGTATTTCCCTTTATGCTCATTGTAATTGTAAAGTTTTTGATCATAGTGAAAATGTAATGGAGTTCTTGGTTGTTGTTTGTGGGTTATGCCATTGGTTATGCTTATTACAAATCAAACTGACGTTGAAAATCCTCCTCGTAGCATCCCAGGATCGGAACCTGGCGAATGGGAGCTAGGAGCCGAGAATGGGGTTCTACGGAGGCTATCGGCACCGGATTCGGCGATCGAAAATTTTGTGAGCCCGTTTCCTAGTTTGGGGCGTGACAATTTCACAGACACCATATGAGGAAAACCCAACCTTACTTAATAGGTTCAATGGGCAAAGTACCTCGCAGGAAGTGTCTGAAGCAATACTATACATTTTTTATTTGTCTCATTCCTAGATGTATGTATAGTGCTAGGTACCTGTAATGATTTAAAGGAGGATGAGCCTATCTTCTTAATGAGTCCTTTCAAGGGTGCTATTGTTACATGGGCATTCATAAGGACTCACTTATATGAGTATTGGAAGTGGGGTCACTTCCTGATGTTTGAGAGTTTTGGCTACTCTCATGAACTTATGAATCCAAGACAGCATAAGGCAGTCAATATGCTATAATATTAGAACAGTTGGTAATTGAAATATATGTGTGTGTGACATGTCCAATTATGTCATATAGAATACTTTATACAAGACCTTAGTCACTAATGATTCTAATACAACTTTGATTTGTTTACCCTAAGTGAAGGTTCGAGTTTATAAAACACCTTCTCTTACGTACATATTTTCCTTACATACCCTGACCTTTGTATTTTGAAAAATAGTGGAGGATTGTTGGATTATTTTAAGATAAGAAAAGATTTTTTAATTGATAAAAGAAAAAGTAGGAAAAGGGTTGTGACTTTTGGTGATTGTTAGTGATCATTTATTTGTGAAAGGTGATGCCTCTTGGTAAATAGAACATCATTTAAATTTGAAATGTTGGTGAAAAGATGTCATTAATGGTGGAGGGATGCCATTATTAAAAAGACACCATGGAAGAAGATGTCATTTCATGAAAATGGTCTTAAAACATCTCTTGTGATTCTATATAAACCCATCTTTGGGTCAATCCAAAAGTAACAATTCTAAAAATCTCCTCTCCATTTTCTTTTTCTCTATTTTCAATTTTGGATGGTTTTTCAAAAATTACAGTTTTCAGGCATTAAACTGCAAACAGTTCTTCAGGCAGTAACTTGCAAATAGTTTTCAGGGGATAAGTTGTAATAGCACAGAAGTCGGGGGTGTATGCTATAAAAGTGTGTTGGAGGAGAGACTTATTGTATTATGGAGGTAGATTTGTTGTAACCCTCTTTCAAATTGGTTTAATCACCAGTAAGGTGCGAATAATGCCTTAAAGATAGCGACATCATAACGTGCCTTAAACCTAGTTTTAGGTGATTAATTTTCTATCTTTCCGCATTAAATCGAATAGCCTCATCTAACCCAAGAGGAGTAGGGATGCCAATTTGGCCAGGAGGTGGGTTGTCTTCCCCTCAATTTTGAATAGGTTAGTACGCCTATTTTACCTGCTGTCAAGAACCTAACCTACATGCCAAGAGCCTCAAGACTAATGGAACTGTCAAGTTAGGCTCTTTAAACTATTGGGTTTATAACATTGCACCATGCTCAGGCTGGAGCTGGAGCTATCATTTACGGTGGCACTCACTTAGCCATTTTCTCCAGGTAGGCCTTTTTAGGGCATGACAACTGCAGTCTGATTATCCAAGCAGCTTTTTTTCACTTGGTGGATACACTATGATTGTCCAGTAGCTCTTTTTACACTTCGTTATTTTCACAACTAAGGTCCAATACAAATAAAATGCATCAAACTAAGCTCTGTAAACTGTGGGGGTCGTAGCACCAAAGTTGCTCATAGTTTTGGGGTTTTACTCGTAAAAAAATAGTTTGGTTAGGTGGAACCTGTTGGGGAAAAATATGACAAGTCCGGAGACCCGGTTATCGAATGGACCAACTTTACAGACACTGCCCGATAGCCCGAGGCAATAGGTTGGACCGAGACAAGACGAAGCCTAAAGAATAGACTTAGCTCGGATTTGTAGGAAATGAATCCCGATCGAGACTTAAAGAGTCAAGAGCCATAGACAAAATATATAAGACGCATAAAGTTAACTCGGTTAACGAGGTAACAACATCTAAAGGGGCCGATTAAGACCCAAATGCTAGAAGACACCTGACCGACCATAAAACCCACCCATATTAGGCCGGTTACAGTGTTGGCTATCAGACTAAGGAAGGACATCAGCCATAAGCCAACTCTATTCCGTCCAACAGAAGGAAAAAAGCTCCATCCTTGTAGCCAGCCAAGACTTATTTTCTATCAGAATCAGTTAAAGCCGAGCCAAGTAAGGAAGAGATGGTGTAAACCTAAAATACCATCCCGAAATCCAGTATAAGGATCCCCGATCCCGAGAATCTCAAGATCGGGTGAAATTTGTAAGCAAATCAAATCAAAAATCCTAAGAATTGGGAAGAGAATCCCTGCACGTTGGGACCTCTCAATCCTCTAAAAGAAGGACATTTCAAAGATCAAAGGTACGTAGAAAAACACCTCGAAAAAATTCCTTTCTTATACAGTCACTGACTTAAGCATCAGAGGTTCCCCGGCTCTAGCCAGGGTCCCCTTTACATCTTGCTTGTGCAGGTGGCGACGAGGAAGGAGGTGTGTCCGATTTCTACACCAACAGATTGGCACTGTTTGTGGGAAACGGTATAAAAAATCGAGTTCTATGCTCTATCCAGAAGCTGTAAATGTGTTCTAATGGTGAGAACTAGAAGAACTATACAAGAAGAGCTAAATGAAGCCGTTGTCACTGGACCACCGGGTGCTAGCATGGCCCGAGGAGCTCAAAATCAACACAATAACTGTCAGGATCCCGCTGCTCATCCGGCAGCCTCTACAGCAATAAGAAATGCCCAACGGAATCGAGGCAATAGGCGGTTGGAGAAAGAGGTCTAGCAACTCAGATCCGACATAAACGTTATGAAATAAATGTTGAACCAGATGCATCGGTAACAAGTTCAGCCCTATGGTTAGGCGACGAATGTCCCTCAACAAGTCACAAAGCTTGAACCTATCGCTCCGCGATCGTTCCCTCAGCGAAGTCAGCCCCTCGGTCTGTCTGAGCGAGCACCTGCTCATTCAATGACTGTCGTGCTGCCCCCCACTGATCTTCGAGACGAAATAGATCGGCGGAGGTGCAGCCGACCTCCGGTTGAGGGAGTGGCAGAAAGTGACTAGCCCTGGAAAGCTGACTCCTGGACTTTAGGAGAGAAGTTCGGAAAGAGATTGCTGACATAAAGTAGAGTCGGGATGCACATCAAACTGGGCCTGAAACAAAGGCATCCCCATTTGTGGAGGAAGTAATGCAAGCTTGGCTACCGTAATGATTTTGTCTTCCATAAATTACACCTTTCACCGGTAAAATCGACCCAACTGAACACATCGAATGCTTCCAAACATACATGGAATTACATGATGTCTCAGATGTCGTGATGTACCGAGCCTTTTTCCTCACCTTAGTCGACGTAGTTTGACTTTGATTCAAACAGCTAAAACTAAAGTCCATTAGCTTGTTCATAGAGCTCAGTGATGCATTCCTCACTAACTTCATTGGTGGGAAAAAAAAGTTGAAGCCCCCTACGCATCTGAACAACATAGTTCAGAAGGAGGGAGAGCTACTGAAAGACTACATCAAGCGTTTCAATTTTGAATCGCTCCAAGTTCAAAAACATTCAGAGGAGACAACGCTCAATTCAATCATGCAAGCCATTAGGGACAAGCCGTTTCTGACATCCTCGGATAAGAATCTGCTTATGACTCTGGCCGAGTTTATGACTCGATCGGATAAGTACGTGAATGCTGAGGAAATGCGAATTATGCATGAGGTCGTTAAGAATGCAAAGCCCCGGCCACAAGTCAGCCAAAAAGGAAGTTGACTCGGCTGGAGGGAAGAAGTGCAAGGATGACCGAACGCGCGATGAACGTAAGTGGGTAAGTGACCCGACCGAAAGTTTTCTACGTATATCCTACTTAATAAACCATAAGAGCAGATGCTGATGGAGATTAAGGGTGAAGGATTCATTAATTGGTTAGAAAAACTCTGAAGCAATCCCAACAAGTGGAGTAAGAATAAGTATTACCACTGTCATCGTGATCATGGGCATAACATAAGTGACTATTACACCTGAACGAAGAGATCGAAAGGCTCATCCGAGAAGGCTGACTCAGAGAACATGTCGAAAGAACCGAGACAACGAAAGAATGCTCGAGTAATAACTGACCCACGGAGAAAATTCAGACTATTGTCAGTGGTCCATGAGGCTGAGGTGACTTGAACAATGCTCGGAAGAACCACGATAGGAGCATCAGTCGGCCTGAGTCCAAGGTCTTAATATTAGCTCGACCCTCGAAAGAAAAGAAATAAGAAAAATAATGTATCTCGTTCACCGATAAAGATGCTCGAGGCATTCACCTTCCCCATGATGATGCATTAGTCATCACTCTCACCATCTCGAACTGAAGGGTGTTCCACATACTCATTGACATAGGATCGTCTGCTGACATGTTGTTCACTCAGGCATTCGACAAAATGGGTGTTAAACGATCGGCATTACGGCCAGTTCGTATCCCATTGATCGAATTTTCAGGAGGACAGACACCCTGTAACGCCTCGACTTTTCAGGACCTAAATATATGACTCGTTTCCTAAAAAATCGAGTGTTAACCTTAAATGATGGTCAAATTCGAGTGTACATTTTTCTTCTTTTATCAGAGTAAGAAAATGAGTGTAGTGTGGACAAATCGACATAAAGAAAAATTTTATTATCATTCAAGTATACAAGAAGCTGCCCATAATGACTTATACAAACCAACGTTTCTAAATTTAACAAATTAAAGATTTATAAGAATTTAATACATGGAGAATAGCAGAAAGCATGTAAATATAAGCCACAGGATCACGCAGCTCCTCCAAGAAAATACAGTCATGCATCCCTAGCGATCGTACCCTGCTCATCATCAAGTCTGAGCATACATATCACTAAAGCCACTTATACTACCTGTACGGTTGTATATTTGATGGATGAGTGGCTAACTTAATGTGAATTTCCCTTAAGATTACACATCACCGCATTAGGTAAGCATAGTTATAAATCAAAACATACAAAACAATATATGATGCAAGTCTTATTAGATGCATGGATGCGTGAATGCAGTCACGCCTAGGGGATACTCATCCGTGCGGAATTTGAGCTCGTCGCCCATACAAATGCGTAATCAACGCCCCGGGATCAACCGTACGGAATGCGAATCATGACCTAGGAAAAACATCTAATTGGATAGAGCCTAGTCGTCAGCGAAAGCATACTAAGTGCAGCGTAACGACTGCCTAGCGATAGACGCTGGTCTGTACCATGTATGCATGCTTAGCTAAACTATTATTTATCCAGTTACAATCAGCCAGTTTTAAATAAGCTTAAGGTCACTACGAGGGCTCGTTACCAGCATAAGCTGATAGCTCGGGCATAGGTCCCATACCACCATCCCCGGCTCATGAGGCTACCATCTTAGGATGTTTAATGGAACCCATCAACTAGTGGCCAATCATATTATAACATATGGGGCTTACCATCGCATGGTGGCATAATATAAAACATCGAATCCATATATAAAAAATACCACGACAAAGCCACGTACGGTGATATCAAAGTAAGCCACATAGGGTGAGTATCAAAACCATGCGATAAAAGACCATCCTTGAAAACCACTTAGATACAACAACCCTGGATGGTAGGCCCACATCAATGATCCATCTAAACCACCACTCAATAATAACCAGATTGAAGGTCCATTGCAATCACCATCAATCGAGTTACATCCCAAGTATGGGTGTACATTTATAAGTGAGGGTTTTCCACTAATGTACCAGTTTAAATCCCAGAAGCAATCCACAAATAATCCAATATCATGAATTAAATATATAGGATAACATTAAGCATGTGATATAATAATTCAGTTACACAAGTGAATAGAAGATGGATATAGCAATTATCAATTTGAATTAAAATGAACTATAACTTAAGCTAATGGGGAAATGGAAAGCTCAAGGGGAAGAATCATCACCTCATAGTTCGCATCACCTACAAGCATCACTTAGAAATGTGTGTTCCCCTAGAATTAAACCCTATCATGAATTGTAAAGTTATACAGTTAGATTCAAGCTTTACACACTATTCTTGGTCAAGGTATTAACCTAGGGTTTGGATTACCTTAGTTTTAGGGTTTTACCCAAGGGTCTAGGTCTAGACTTGGACCTTGGGGTTTGTACCCTAGTTAGTTGTATAATTAATTAAAGGGTTAATTTAATAGTCATGAGGTGTTTATTAACATTAATGATTAATATTAGCCAATATGGTAATCATAATCGTTATGATAGTGACAACTAGTACAGTCCATTATTAATGGTAATATTTAAGGAGGGTAATTAAAATATTACTAATAACTATATTCACAATATTTAATATCAGTGTAAATAGTCTACCAATGGCTAATCATGTTTATACATAAATTTATTATGATAATAGTAATAAGGGTGGTAGTTGTAAATAGGGTCTGGAGTTTATCCACAGCTAAGGCTGGAATTGGGCCTGACCTGGCTGCCCAGTTTTAGCCTAACTTGGGCCTGATCAGGGCCCAAAGTTGTTATCCCTATATAGCTCAAAAATTTGGGTCGCAGTGGGCCTTATTTGGCCCAATTACTGGATCCAATCTAAGTACAAGTGGGGCTGTCCCACTGTACCTTACGGTGAGGCCCACAATCTTGAGGTGGTGCGGCCCATTGACCCTAAACGTCTCAACGGTAGATGTTTCAATCCTCCACTATTTTTCTGCGGTGTGGTCTAGTTGATAGGCTGATCTGCCTGATTTTTAGTCCCAAGTTTCAAAACAATTTCAAGAAATGGATGGACTGTTTGGATGTAATACATACGTCAAAGGGACCCATAGAACTTGCTGCCGTCCCTAAAAAAAAAAAGTGTGAATGGAACACTTGCATTGGAGGGTTCACAACATTGCACTGTCCAAATGGATGGTGCAGATATAAAACATATGCATTCACGGTGGGCCCCTTTAACAGTGGGCTGGGCCCAGATCAAAGACAGTTTCTGACCTAGGTTTCAACCCATTTGAGCTAGATTTTTAGCTCTAAATATCACATTTTCTGGTCTCAGATCTGACCTTATCTATGCCCATATCAGAGCCACCACGGGGTCTTAGTTCCGGTCCAAGACTCAATTAAAACTGGAAAACCAATTTGGAGTTTATCTGAGCTAAACGAAATGGACAATGGAGGGGTGTGTTTGGCGTTACCTGGCTTCTCCTTGCATTCCCAGAGATGTCCCTGGCCAGATGGAACTCTGCACTTGACCGAAAATCGCCTGATGGCCTGACAAATGAGGTGGAGAAGAATTCCCGTCGTTAATGGAAGACCTTGCTGCATTGAGTTTATCTTCATTTTGTTTCTACTGGACACCTCAGATTGGTCCACAGGAGCTTGTGGAGGCAATTTTTTGAAGGTTTATGGACATTTTCATGGTGGGTTCGAATGGGGAAGAAACGGCTAGGGAAGAGTTGTTTTTCAGCTATTGGTTTTCTCCCCAAGGCCTTAGCTCCTTAAAAAGGTAAATGGATGGCTAGGATGGCCTCTTTTGGGACGGTCTAGATCACCCCAAACACACCCACAAGGATCGTGTCAGCTGGAAGAAAAACAACTTCCATTTTTTTTGTGTTTTTGGGGCTTGTTTGCACCCAGAATCATGTGCAGAAACACTCGCTGAACCACCTGAAACTTGTGAATTTTGGGCTCATGTGTGTCCTCCGTCAGATGGACGGTTTGGATCAACAATTGGAATGAGATGGTGGCCCACAAATCGATCGAACAAGAGAGGAGAAAACCAAGCCGTTTCAAACCGTTGCTAGCAGGAAAGAAGAGAGAAATCTCTCTTTATATGGAAAGTGCGGGTTAGAGGCGTCTGACCGGCCTCTCCAGATTTGTGCACGGTGACTGCACCAACTAGGGTGCACACGCAATATTTGTGTGGGGTCCACCGTGATGTTTACAGAAAATCCACTCCGTCCATTATGCTTTGTGGCTTAATTGGGCCATCTTGACCGGAGATGTGACAGATCAAATGCATAGGTGGGCCATATGGGCTCATCTATGCCCTTTAAATGTTGACTACGTTGATTTAGCAGGCGGATCACCCTGGAACTGAACGTTAACGGTTGGAAAGGTCCAAGGGACCATTTTAGCTAGAATTAATAGTTAGATTATGAATATATGACCCTTTGTGCCTTTATAACAATAAGTAACATGTTACACTACTCACACTAAATATTATTTATTATTACCATTACTATTTACTTTTATACTTACTATAATTATTATTATCATTACTTGTTTCCTTCATATATTTTATTATATATAACTTGTATTATCACAAATTGTTAATATATATAAATTATACGAATATCAGTAAGCCAAGATTAGTATGTATATATATATATATATATATATATATATATATATATATATATATATATATATATATATATATATAGATATCGTATTCGTATATTTTTTATGTGGTTATATATGTTTTAAGTTTTAAATTTTATATACAAATCTCGAATTGGTTGAAATATGTTATTTATTATAAATTTTATTAATTTATGTAATATATATTGAAATTCATGTAAATAACGTCACAAGTGTATATTCATAATATGGGTTGTAATTACGCATTAATGTATGATGAGATTTTAAATATTTATGAAGTGTACAAGTAGCATTTCATAGTGTATGTATTTACATTGTATTATAGTATTTATTAATGTGGTTAGGTTATATACTAAGTTATATGGTGACACCCGAGTATTGAAAGTACGGGGCGTTACACACTCCCAGAAGGAATCGTCTCACTGCCACTTACTACTAGAACCCCTCCGCATTAGGCAACAATAATGGTTAACTTTCTAATAGTCGATCAGTTGTCCGTTTACAATGCTATACTCGGCCGACCTTCTCTAAGTATCTTCTAGGCCGTTGTATCTACATACACTTCTCCAAAAAAATTTTGACTGAGTCGAGAGTAGGAGTTGTTAAAGGAGATCAGTAAGACGCAAAACGTTGTTATACAAATGCTCCAGTCGAGATATCCATGATCGAGTCACTGGATCCTCAGGTCAAAACTCACGAATGAGGACAACAGGTGGAAGACCTTATCACGGTACCTTTGGTCGAGATAGATGAATCCAAAATGGTGAAAATTAGCTCATCTCTGCAATCCCCCTGAAGGATAATTTGATAGCCCTGCTCCGATGATACACTGATGTATTTGCATGGAGCCATGAAGACATGCAAGGAATCGACCCATTAATAATGACTCAACGACTCAACATCGATCCGACCTACCGGCCAATCTGACAGAAGCGACGCCCACTCGGCCCCGAAAGGTACGCTATCATTGAAGAAGAAGTCAGCAAGCTCCTCAAGGCCAAATTCATAGAAGAGATATACTACCCAGAATGGGTAGCTAATGCCGTACTTGTGAAGAAAGCCAATGGAAAGTGGTGAGTCTATATTGACTATACCGACCTAAAAAAATCATGCCCAAAGGATAACTTTTCTCTTCCAAGGATTGATCAGTTAGTGGATAGCACTGTGGAGTACGAACTTCTTAGTTTTATGGATGTTTATTCTAGGTACAACCAAATTGTAATGCATTAATCTGATAAATCTAAGACTACCTTTGTCACTGACAAAGGTCTTTATTGTTACCATGCGATGCCATTTGGTTTGGAAAACGCTAGATCGACTTATCAAAGATTAGTGAACAAAATATTTGATTGGAAAATCGGCCGAACCATGGAAGTATATATTGACTTCATGCTTGTCAAAAGTATACATGTGGCCGACTATATAGCCGACCTAGAAGAAATGTTCATGATCTTACGCAAGTTCCAAATGAAGTTGAATCCGAGCAAGTGTGCCTTTGGTGTAAGCTCGGGAAAGTTCCTCAGATTCCTGGTTAGCCAACGAGGAATCGAGGAAAATCTGAAGAAGATAAAGGCATTGCTCGACATGGAGTCTTTGAAAACAATTAAAGACATACAAAGGCTAACCGAACGAGTAGCCGCACTCAACTGCTTCCTTTCTTGAGCTACCGACAAATATCTTCCATTCTTTAAACAACTGAAGGGACGACAAACAGTGGATTGGATGGTAGAGTGTGAAGCAGTGTTCTAGCAATTGAAGTTTATCTCGGATCTCCACCTCTCTTATTGAAACTCGAACCAGGGAAAGCTCTGCTGTTGTATCTTGCAGTATCCGAGGCAGGGTTAGCTTGGCTCTAATAAGGGAGTATGAAGGAAAGAAACTACCAGTTTATTACATCAGTAAAGCACTATTACCAGCAGAGACAAGGTATCCATACCTGGAAAAAGTGGCCTTAGTCCTGGTAGTCTCCTCACAGCGACTTCGGCCATACTTTCAAGCTCATACCATTGTCGTTATGACCGACCTCCCACTGCGTCAGATTCTACAGAAACTAAAGCATCCAGCCGACTTACGAAGTAGGCGATTGAACTCAGCGAATTCGACATTCAATACAAGCTGAGAGTAGCAATCAAAGGGCAAGCCGTGGTCGACTTCATTGTTGAAGTGACACCATAAGTCGATTCAATGACTGAGCATGCTACCGAGCCTATTGAGGAATCGACGACGGCTTCTCCCGAGTTAGTGCCCGCCACAATCCCCTCGAAGCTGTATGTCGATGGCTCCTCCAACTTTAAGGTAAGTGGGGCAGGAGTCGTCTTTGAAACTCCCGATCAGACCTACATGTAGTATGCCTTAAGATTTAAATTTTAAGCCTCGAACAATATAGTAGAACATGAAGCTTTATTGCTCGTACTTCGACTCGCAGCCAGTTTAGGTGTTACACATCTTAACGTCTTCAGCGATTCACAGTTAGTCGTCAATCAAGTTACCAGCGTGTAAAAAATACGAAAAGAACAATTGAAAGCATACATGGAGAAAGCCAAGGAATTGATTTACGGCTTTCAGCTTTGTGTCATCACTCGGATCCCTCGGATAGAAAATGCCAAAGCCGACCTACTAGGAAGACTTGCCTTTGCCGACGAAGATGATATACCCAAGCCCGTTTCAATCGAGTACGTCGCTAAGCTGAGTATCAATGAACCAGTTAGCTCAACCGTACACACAATTGATTCGGAACCTACTTGGCTTGACCCAATCGTCCGATATCTCGACAATGGAGAGTTGTTCGAAGATCATGCTGAGGCTCGACGATTAAAGATCTGAGCTTCCCGCTACACCATAGTTAACGGGACGTTATATAAAAATGGTTACTATGCTCCGTTGCTATGATGCTTAAACCCCAACGAAGCTGATTATGTATTGCGGGAGATTCATGAAAGTATTTGTGGAAATCACTTAGGGAGACGATTGCTCATGCACAAGGTCTTGCATCAGGGATATTACTGGCCGACTATCTAGCACGACGCTCGTAAGCTCGCCTAGAGATGCGACAAATTCCAGCGATTCGCGGCCATCCCGAGATAACCTCCTGAGGAGCTAACTCCTATGACCGGTCATTGGCCCTTTGCACAATGGGAAATTGACATTATTAGACCACTCCCAATGGGGAAAGGCCAGACCAAGTTTACTGTTGTGTCCGTGGACTACTTTACAAAGTGGGATGAGGCAGAGCCATTGGCGAGGATAACTAAACAGAAAATCATGGACTTTATATGGAAAAATATTGTCTAGCGGTTTGGATACCCCGGACTATTATTACTGACAATGAGAAACAGTTCAACAATAGGATTTATCGAGAGATGTGTGATAATCTCGAGATCAGAAATGTGTATTCATCGCCCTGTCATCCTCAGACGAACGAAAAAGTTGAGGTGATCAATAAGATCATCAAACAGCATCTCTGAACCAAACTCGACTGAGCCAAAGGAGCATGGGCTGAAGAACTCCCGAAGATATTATGGGCAAATCGAACCACGGCTTGAACCGCTGCTGGAGAAACTCCTTTCTCCCTTGCTTATGGCTCGGAAGCCATCACCCTAGTCGAGATCGAGTTGCCTTCAGCCTGAGTCAGTTCGTTTAATGAAGAGGATAATGAAGAACTCTTAGCCCTCGAACTCGACCTTGTGGACAAACAAAGAGAAAGAGCTAGGCTACGAATGGTGGCTCGGCAACAACAAGTGGCTCGGTTATACAATGCCTGAGTCAAGGTCAGGCATTTTTGAGTAGGGGACATGGTCCTCCAAAAAATGTTCCTCAATACCAAGGAAGTTGGCGCGGGCACACTGGGACTCAATTGAGAAGGACTTTATGTCGTCTCAAGCACCATACGACCAGGAACGTACCGATTAGAAGACTTAACCAAGAAATTGCTACGTCATCTGTAGAATGCCGAGCATCTAAAAATCTACTACCCTTAGGTCGGCCTAGTGAAGCGTTTGGGAAGACTTAAAGATGACAAGCATGTAAACTGAGTCAAAATGAATAAAAGAAAACCAAGTATATTTATTCTCAATATGTTTGTTACATCGAATTAAATCTTGCTTCGGCATTACATCAGTAAAGTAAAATGGTTAAAGGTAAAAGAAAGATTGGTTGTGACATGTGAGCTTCTTCCTCGGTTGTAGATACTCTCGAGCCTACCCTGGAACTTAGTCTGCTTAAAGAGCTAGTGTGAGTGCCAAAAATCAAGCTGGTGTGAGTGCCAAAAGTCGAGCTCCAAGGTTCATCAAAAGCTAACTCAGGAGGTGGCATAGGCTCAGCTACTACCACCACTTGGAGTAACCTCTAGAGCTTCCTCGGACTTAACCTTAATACCAGTCGCAGCGTCGGCGGACCCAACAACCTCAACCTCCGAGCCCTCAAATTTGCAGACACCTTCATAAAATCCCGAGAGATTAAGATTGAGAAAAGATTCTCGCATCAGTCGGATACATTCGGCGTACCCTGCCTGATACAAGGTATCCCTCTCTTCCGAGAACTCTCGGGACTTGAGGAAAGCCTTAATGGCTTGGTCCTTGGCCTGCTTGGCCTAATCTTTGGCCAGCTCAATGGCTGCCTCTGCCTCAGCCTTGACCCTAGACAGCCTATCCTCATAAGGAGCATGAGCCAGACAAAGTCATTGACTCTCCTCTTGAGCCTCTCTTAATAGAGGGGTTAAGTGGGCACACTCGGCCTTGGCGTCCTCGGCGGCCTTCTTAGCAAGACAGAAGTCGCCTGAGAGTAAGCCAACCCAAGCCATGGAAACCTCAACTTGCGCCTCCAACTCCGTAACTCGCTTCTCAGCATTAGCAAGATCCGAGCTACCCCTAAGCCGCAAGGGACAAACCGCAAAAAGAAAACTTGAGGTCAGAACTAAGTCGCCAAGACAAAAGGGAAACTACTTAAGAAGACAAAGATCAAAGACCTTACCTCAAATAGTACCTTCGCTACGTGAGCAAGAACCCGCCTCGAGGGGGAGCTACAGAGGCCAGCATAATCCTTCTCTCCCCCATGAGAGATGGCCCATGGGACCATGACCGACACATCTCGCTGAAGGGGAGAAGGCTCTTATTGAGTCATCTCTCCCCTGAGGTGTCCCATCTCATCTCCTCTCTCAATTCCAAGACCCACTATGCAACTGGTACTGGCTCAGGAGCCACCTGAGACTCTGCAGGAATCGTGTCCACCTCTTCCGCCCTCTCTTCTAGGTCGAGAGTACGACAACGGTCGGGATGACTGGGGCAAGGGCGACTGAGGCGAATGACTCCTTAGCCTTTAGAGCCATCTTCAGCTTCTTCGAAGGTTGAGTCTCCGACAGAAGTGCCGACCTTGGAGGAGCATTCACCTTGGAAGCTGGTTTCAGAAGGGGCTAAGCTTCAACCATCTCTGTATCAGATAAGGTACAAAGTTAAATAAAATTCAGAAAAAATACATCAGAATAACCAGAGGATACCTGTCATGATCGAGTCTAGGCCCAAGAGAAGAAGACGCTCTAGCTGAAGAAGATTCTTTCAAGACCGATCCTCCGGACTTAGTGCTTTCAATTCCTTGATCCGAGCGAGAGCACCAGCTTTTAGCTTCAGCCTTTTATTGAGAGTCTCTGTAGAATATATTCAGGTAAATTTAGAAATATCATAACAAGAAAATATAGAGAAAGGACACGCCGAGTCACCTGCTTCAGAGAATGCTTGAGGAACATGAGGTTCGAAAAGCCCAGACTCGGTAGTCTCCCAGCGACCGCAAGCCTAGAACCATCTCTCTCTCCTGTGTTTATTGGAGGTAGGGGGTCAGTTATCAAAGAACCGCCCTTGTTCTGCTAAGCGCTCAAAAAGTACCAACCAGGCTGGTGAGGATTTGTCCATACTTGGTACAGATAGAGGAACTCGTCGATAGTCAGCGGGGGTTGTTCTATCTCAACCCACAACACTGAACATCCCAACAAGTTCCTCCACTCGTTCGGAACTATCTGCCCGAGAGCGATTCAGAGTCGGAAAAGGAAATCTCGAGCAACAGGGTGAAGGGGCAGACGCAAGCCACATTGCATAGCGACTTGAAAAATCGCGACCATCCTAGTAGGAGGATGGTCAGGCAATTCACTCAGGAGGGGGAGACGAAGAATAACTGAGTCGGGGACATGGTACCCGACTCGAATTCTATCCAAGTTTGCCTTAGTTAAGACTAAAGGGATCGGACCCCTTCCCTCCCTCGGCAGCCTCCCCTTCCTCGTTTACAGATTCAACGGCCCGTGCCGATCTTCTAAGAGTAACCGACTCAGTGGTTTCCTCAAACTCCTCATCCTCATCATCTAAATCGTCCCTAGGAAGATTAGGCCTCTTAGGAGCAGTAATCCAACCACCAGAAGGACCTGCCGAAGCAGGACATTCTGCTGAAGTCCCAGACACCTTTGCAGTGAATTGGAAAGCTTCGTTAGCGCTAATCGCCATCTCCGTTAGCAATGAGGGTGATTCTGAGACATTTCAGAGATGTCTCGTTTCGTCCTCATCACTAGAAATTCCCTCCAGTGGACTTGAAGAATGCATTGTCATTAAGATTGGAAAGAAAAATGAGGGAGGAAAAACTCACCGGAGAGGCAAAAAGCACACAAACGGGGAAGCAAAAAGGAAAAAGGGGGATGAAAACAGTAGAGAAAATGGCAATAACAAAGAAGAAAATCGGAGGAAGAAGGAGCGAATGCGCAAAAATGGGGAAGAGGCATCTCGCTCCTCCATTTATAGCCCTGCCATGTGGCAGAGGAATTTAAGGAGGTGTTGAATTGACGCCTATTTCGACTCCCCCACCCGACATGTGTCGCACGCCGACTGACGCCATCATTGCACTCACCACGTGTCCAACATTGATAAGAGGGAAAAATGCACTGATGGTTGTTCGCTCGTGCAACCTTGAGCAACGAATCGACGTACGTTAAAGACGACTTAAAGAGTATTAAATGCTCCATTATAACCCCGGTCTCTAGTACAAACAGACTTAAAGATTTGTTACTCCTCAGCGTCAACACGGTTGACACAAGGAGTAAAGGGGCTTACTGTTGGAGAAAAATATGACAAGTCTGGAGACTCGGTTATGGAATGGACCAACTCTACTGACACTGACTGAGAGCTTGAGGCAATAGGCAAGACCGAGACATGACGAAGCCTAAAAGAGAGACTTAGCTCGAATTTGAAAGAAATGAATCCCGACCGAGACTTAAAGAGTCAAAAGTCATAGGCAAAATATATAAGATGCATAAAGTTGACTCGGTTAACGAGGCAGCAACGTCTAAAGGAGTCGATTAAGACCCAAATGCTAGAAGTCACCTGACCGACCATAAAACCCACCCATATTAGGCAGGTTACAGTGTCGACTATCGGACTAAGGAAAGACAACGGCCATAAGCTGACTTTGTTCCATCTGACAAAAGGCAAAAAACTCCATCCTTGTAACCAGCAGAGACTCATTTGCTATTAGATCAATTAAAGCCGAGCCGAGCAAAGAAGAGATGGTGTAAACCTAAAATACCCTCCCGGAAATCCAGTATAAGGATCTCCGATCCCAAGAAACTTGGGATCGGGTGAAATCCGTAAGCAAATCAAATCAAAACTCTCAATAATTGGGAAGAGAATCCCTGCACATCGGGACCTCTCACTCCTATAAAAGAAGGACGTTTCCAAGATCAAAGGTACACAGAAAAACACCTAGAAAAAGTGCTTTCTTGTACGATAACAGACTTAAGAATCGAAGGTTCCCTGGCTCTAGCCAGGGTCCCCTTTAGATCTTGCTTGTGCAGGTGGTGACGAGGAAGGAGGTGTGTCCGATTTCTGCACCAACAAAACCCATCTCCAATTGGCTTCCCAACTTCCACCATGAGGAACATTACGTGTAAAATCAGAACCATCCGTCTACTTACATCTACCATAGGTGGCCCACAGTTCACAAATGAGAGTGATCAGACGGAAAAAAAAAAAATGGAGGTGCAGGGAATCGAACCCCGGACCTCTAGCATGCGAAGCGAGCGCTCTACCATATGAGGTACACCCCCATTTGTTGGCTTTTAATTTGTAAGGATTTTCTTCTAGATATTAATTTAAATTTTTTTGGCAATTGGGTCCAACGATTAGGTAATCCAAACCGCTAATCCGTTTTTTTTTCATACGATGGACGGTGAGCCTCCAAATATTTTCTAATAGTAAGTTCCCAAGAATCAATATCAGAACCTTTTCTCATTTGAACGTGGGGCATTGCTGTGTTTCTCTTCTAGGGCCTTTTCAGGGTCGCAGTAGCCACTTAGGGAAGGATATTTATGTCCTGAGTGGGGGTTTGTTGCACCCAAACTACTCCTTGGGTAGGTATCCCAGCATGCCATCTGAGCCGTTGAAACGATGGGAACCTTGATGAATATCAGATAGCGAATAAATAATGCTGATCCCAAAACCAAGAAGACCACACCTGTAAAATGGGTTATTCGATCGCTGTCCATTGATTTCAATGGTGTGGCCTACATGAAAAGTATTTTGTCTTGATTTTAGGTGATAGGTGATAATCATGATGGATTCCATCTTTTTCATGGCTTAGATGTCTGTACATGCGACATGTCAGTTGGAAAAACAGTGCAGTTTGGTAAGTTAAGCAAACTGGGGGGCTTTATGATATCATTTATTTATTCTTCCCTTTGCCGCTAATGAGTTTTACATGCTTGTAAGCATTGAATGCACGGCACTTCAATGCAATTGGGTGACGGCGACTGCCCCTTCTTTTTCAACTAAAAATTGAAACGTTGATTTGCAATTTAGCGGGAACGGATTGGCTGCTCCCCCTGACACCAGCCCCGGAGCTGATGGTCCGTGCTCTATGGGCCCCACCATGATGTATGTGTTTCATCCATACTCTTCGTCCATTTTAAAATATCATTTTATGTTTTTATCCCAAAAATGAGAGGAATATAAATCTCAAGTGGATCACACCGGAAGGAAAACAATAGTGATTGGATATCCATCATTTAAATCCTCCTAAGGCCTGTTGTACTGTTTATTTGACATCCAATCTGTTGATTAGGCCATAAAGACCCCGATGAAGGGAGAAAACAAATATCAACTTGATGCAATACTTCTATGGCCCCCAAAAAGTTTTTAACGGTCGAAGTTCATTAAACACTGTTTCTTGTAATGTGTTCCACTTGAGACAGGGATATACCTCATTTTTTGTATATTACCATAAATTGATCTAGAAAAATAGATGGACCGAATTGATGAAACACATACATCATGGTGGGCCCACAGAGCACTGACCTCCGGGGCTGATGTCAGGGGGAGTAGCCAATCCGTTTCCCAATTTAGCTTTACGCGTCTCTTTCAACTTACACGATTAACAAATTTAGAAGGGTCCGTGCTCTCCTAAAGGGTGAGGTTGATACTCTGGCACTTCGAAATTGTACATGCGCCGCATATATTATTAACTCAAATCACATAATTAGAGTTATGAGAATTACGTTGAAAATAAGTATTTTTTTATTTTTTTTTCAAATTTCATGTTGATTGGATATTTTTAACCTTTGGTTGATGAGAATTTATTTGTTGAATTTGAACCATTAATCAATTTTGTTGCTCATCCACTAAATCTGAATATAAATATCAAAATCAATATGAAAATCCATTTGAATATAAACATACAATTTTTACGCATTAATTTTAATTCATCATTTTCCCTGCATATAACTTCTTGGTGCCCATGTATCCACCAACTTATTCCGCCAAAGTATCAAAGTTTATTTTCCTGGTAACATGGAGGAAAAGGCAGTGGACTGTAAAGTTGTTTGTACATTTGTAAATTTTTATTGAATTCCCTTTCCTCCGAGAAAATCCTCATTTGTCTTTTGAATATGACGAAGCTTTACTTTATCTAGAAACTAATAGATGGTTATAAAAAATTATAATATTGTGTATTAGTACACTGATTTATGTATATTATTTGTTAATTACATTAGTACCTGTGTTATGTAGTCGGTTAAGCTCTTGAAAATTGAAGACCGAAAATTATAATAATAATAATAATAATAATAATAAAAGATGTAGAGCATTAATGAGCGAATAACAGGTAAATGATGTACCTTAGTGACCTTGACTTTGACTCAAAATAACTCTAAACCTTTAGATGATTTTTGCCTTAAACGGAAAACTTTGTATGATCATCCTTTAGCATACGAAGCCTAATTGGAACATGATAAGATAGGCTATAGAGGTTCCCGAACTACTGAAAATTTAAACTGCCCAAATCAACAATCTTGATAGTGTGCTTGAGCAAGGCTCGATCGATTGACCGAACATGGCAAAAAATGCACTGGAAGCTTTGGCCTAAATACAAATGAAGTTCAAGTGCTCGAAGCACAAGCTCGATCGAGAATAATCGATTCCTCGTGAGTGATCGAGCTTGATTGATGGCCAAAAAAAGTCCAACGAGTTCTCTGGACTATTTTTGGCCTAGCTTGATTGATAGAAGGCCAGGCTTAATCAATCCATCCTAACCGTTAGAGATTCATTGGACCATTTTTATTATATATATTACATTCAGATATTTTGGCAAATGATAAATTTTGATATTTTAGAGACCTTAGTATAATCTAAGCTCTATCAAACCTCCTAGGCTCCATCCCATTGAGATTTATGCCTTCTTTTTAATGATTATTAACTCTAATGAGTATTTCATGCTGCTTTAAAAGAAAATCATGATCTCGAGTATTCTCCATAGTTTAGACACAATTTCTATTGATAATTTCTAGTGTCTATTAACCTCTAAAGTATCCACCAAGTAGAATTCCCTATGAATTTAGCTTATCATTCGTTGTAGAAGATTATACCTATCTCCAATCACCTTGGTCATCTCAAAGGAGAACTACATGCAAGGTATTTGATCTTGAAGCGAAGCCTTCCCAAAGCATCATTATCATGATTGGGGAAGTAAATGGGAACTGATTGAAGTACGAGAAAGCATTGATCAAGCAACCCAAGATGACACATAAATGATATTTAATTCAATAAGTAAGTGTTATTGAGTGAGTCCATGTACACACATTCTTTGTGTAGGATTGAGTGTAAGAGTTTGATTGCTAAAATTGTTTAGGTTCTTGTGTATGACCTAAATCAAGTCCTTATGTAGGCCACCAGACACGGGTGTATGCATGCTATTCTCCGTGAGAGCCTCTTGCAAGAGTAAATGTACATCCTTGGACTATGACCAAGGTTCGTGGTAAGCCTATAGAAAACCACGTAAGTCTCCGAGAGAGTTGGTCCTTGTATAGGATTGTAAAGCTTAGAGGTGAACTTGATCTAAAAGCTCCGATAGTAGATTTCAGTACACTCATGGGTTGAGAGCATCCGCCAGTAGTGGAGCAGGGAAACCGAGCCACTATATATGCTTGTGTTTGGGATTATCTTTGAGTACTTATTTAATTATGCTAATGTGATAAATTGTAAATTATATGCATGAATGATTAGATGAATGTTAGCATTAGATAGGTAGCAAATCCCACACACAAATGTACACTATCATGTTTATAGACTAGTTGTTTGAGTGTCACATCTTCTGTAGTCTATGTGATTGGACCCTAATGACTTAGAAGCCTTAGTGTTAACTTGATTTACTTAGTTTAATTTGCACATTAGTTTAACTTAAGCAATTATTTTTTAAAGGCATAATTTTATTTGGTCTTAATCACCCCCTATAAGGCCTATGTCCTAGTAGCATACTGTTCCTTAGGATGCAGCGATCCTCTTTATCGAATTCCAACGACCCACAACTTGTAGACAGCATTTGTGAGTGACCTTAAGTTGCATACTATCAACCCGAGTCGACTCAGCCCAATACTTATACCATTGCGACCGCACTGTCGTCACAGGACCATCGCCACAACTCGTACACCAATGTGATGTTTAGACTAGGAGATATGGCCTGCGCATAATCTTGGCCACAGACTGCACGTTACTAGGCCACAAGATTCCAGATAAAGTAAATTCTCTACTTAGAGCCATCATGAGGATGACATCATCCTAGGCTACCTAGCCTAGGGTGACATTGTCACGCCCTAGACTAGAAAACCGGGCTCACAAAATTTCCGATCACCAAATCTGGCACCGACAGCCTCCTTAGAACCCCATTCTCGGCTCCCAGTGCCCATTTGCCAGGTTCCGATCCTGGGATACTACGAGGAGGATCTTCAATGTCAGTTTGATTCGTAATAAGCATAACCAAAGGCATAACCTACAAACAACAACCAAAAACTCCATTACAGTTCCACTATGATAAAAAACTTTACAAGTATAATGAGCATAAAGGAAAATACAATGATAGTGGGAGATAACTCCAAAATGATCTGCAAAGCGCTCCCTGCCTCAACGTTTCTGTACTCCAACGTCACCTGCATGCAACGGTCGTGCATAAGCTTATAGAAAACTTAGAGGGTGGTGAAAGTGTGTGCGTAAGGTAGTAATATGATCATGCAATATCAAAGTAATGCGGAGTATGTTGATGGATCCATGAATAATGTCGGTCGTACTAAGGCCATGCAATGTGAGGTACAAATAAAGCATACGAGTCCTCACTCAGTCCATATATCAATAAAGCTCAAATCTAGGATATCATCGGGGTCTAGTACACTCTAAACCAGGTCACTGCCCCATTGCGCGCAATAAAGTAAGTGAAAGAGACCTCACTATCCGCCTGCTAATATCAGGCTCGACTCATCGATAGCGAACCCATTCCTCGAGCTGGTCAAACTCAGCGTAGCTTTGTCCCCTCCACTCAGGCAGGTAAGGCCGTACCCCCTTCCAACCGACCACGACACAACAGAAAGCGCGACCGTCTGGTAATCGGCACTCAGCGCTCCTGTATCCACTCGGTCTAGACATTGGAGCAACCTCTTGGTACCATAAGGGTTTAGGGACTTTCACCCAGGGATATCTGTAGCACCCCATGTAGAACAAGATTTTCAGTATTCAATCCTGTCATCCATGATACACCTGTGGAGGCTACGACCCTGATGTCGCTAGGGCGTACAGTAACCATATCACACAATGCGAATGCATGAATCACACTATCCAGTCATGCAGCAATCCTGCGCGTAACATACGCTCATGTACGACAACACCGCTTATCTAGGAGCCCCTAAACAATCTGCCCGAAGGCATATGCTATGATCAATCACTTCTCATATCACACTTCTCATATCAAGCATACATATGATGCGTATGATCATGAATCATAGAACTATATTATTCATGTGATGAAATAACGCACTATCCTTACAATATAGATGGCCTAGACGGCCTACACACAACAAGTACGGGCCTAACGATGGGCCCTAGGGAGAGTCGTACTGCGGATATTTAACCAACATTATACTTGTAATGTGGACGTCAAACCAACACTGCTCCCAAGGCGTAGCCCGTCGTGAAACATCCTTACACAAACCATGTTGGGATCACACATTGCAATGGACCTTAGGTACATCCCATTGGGCCTTAAATACATCAAATGGGCCATATCATATGAGCCTTTTATTCATCAAGTGGGCCACATCAATGGGCCGCACCAATGGGCCTTATGTGCATTGCAATGGGCCATAACCCGTTGGGTCTTGAATACATCAAATGGGCCTAATCACATGGGTCTTATGTGTATCGAATGGGCCACACCAATTGGGCCCCATATGTACATCAAATGGGCCTTAACCCATGGGCCCCTACTATATCAAATGGGCCTCAACCCATGGGCCTTACATGTATATCAAAGTGGGCCTCAACCATGGGCCACAAATACATCGAATGGCCCCATGACATGGGCCTTACATCCACATTAAAGTGGGCCCCAATTGACTACCACAAATACATTAAGATGGGCCTTAAAACATACCAAGGTGGGGTTCACTTGGACTATGGATCTGTCTCATTCTTTAGCTCATGCCCAAAATTAGCTTTCAAAATGGCTGGATGGATTGGATGCAGCACATGCATCATGGAGGGTCCCACCATCCAGGTGTGGACGGTGTGGATAAAACACATAAATCAGGGTGGTTTCCACTGTCCCACGTTGTGGACGGTGGAATGAAAGAAATACATTACAGTGGGTTCCACTGTCCGCTAGACGGTGGAAATACAACACATGCGTCACTGTGGGCTCCACGTGGGGCCCACCATAAAGTTTGTACACCATCCAATCTGTTGACAAGGTCGTACAGACCTAGATGAAAAGGAAAAACAAATTTCATCTTGATCCAAAACTTCTGTGGCCCATAAAAGGATTCCAATGGTAGACCTTCAATCACACTGTTTCCTATGATGTGGGTCACCTGAGCATTGGATGTGGCTCATTTTTGGAGGGGGCCCACCTGAGGAGGGGTTCCACCATTTGAATGGATTAGATGGTAAATAAACATCAAGGTGGGGCCCACAGCTGGAGGCCGTGGGTCCCTATCGTCCGCCCGCCTGCCTGACAACAGCAGCAACAAGGCTGCTTACATATACACATTTTTTTAAACGGGTATTTCTGGGGTTTTTCGAGTGCGGGGCCCACATCAGGTGGATCCGTTCTAACCATTAGTCGCTGAGGCTCAAAACAAACCCAACGAGCCCGATATTGGGTATCTTTTGGTATTTTGAAACGTCTCGTGGATTTTTTTTAACGGTGAAAGCCACTGTTTGTTATGCCATGGCCCGCCAAAACATCGAATTGAGTCCATTTTTCAGTTTAACGCCTAAAATGAGCTTGGGAAGGGAATGGATGGCATGGATTAGACACACACATCAAAGTAGGGTGTATATGATTTGGCCACCCCATGAGCTTGTAACCAAGCTAATATTTATGTTTTCACAGAGACGTCTAGCGTCCCTGGATGTTGGACGGTCCTCACAACAGAGGTGGGCTTTATTCAAGTGGGCCACCACATGATGAATGGTGTGAGTACAACACACATAAGGTGGACCCCACTCATAGACGGCTTGGGTAAAATACATACTTCATGATGGGTTCCATTCAAGTGGGCCACACGGCCAAATCATCACACAAAAACATATAAAAAAAGGGGGAGAGAGAGATAGAGAGTGGGACCGGGTGATGGAGGGACCCTGACACTATGGGCCCTCCCTTGCAACCAAATATACATCAAGTGGGTCCCATTAAACATGGGCCCATTAAATCTAAAATCCAACGGTGGAGATCCCTTCTCCACTAAAATAGACGGTCTAAATAACCCTAGGTATACATGAAAAATAAACATCATGATGGGGTCCATGGAGAATGGCCCCATCATGGAATGATCATGATGATCAAAGTGGGCCATCGGCCACATCTTAGGGTCCCAAGTGAGATCCAAACCTTTGATCGGTTGGCCTCACTTGGCCCATCTTAAAAACATGAAAAACTACTCTTATCAAGCACCCACCGTTCGATCTTCTTGCTTCATTGGGTTCCTTAGCTCCTTAGCTTCGATTCCAATGGAGGAGATGAGGTTTGGATGGTTGAGATGAGAGATGAAGGGGTAGGAAAGGTGGGCCACACTTAGAACTTGGAAGAGCTTGGAGAGGCTCACACATATGGAGTATTCTCTCTTGCTTGGGAATGAGTATGAAAATGAGAGAGAGAGACTTGTAAAGGGAGAGAGAGAGAGAGAGTGATGGGTGATGGATGTGGTGAGTGATGGGTATAAGAGACTTTTTTACTTTTATGGCCATTTGTGCAAGAAAGGCATGGGAGTGTAAGAGACTTTTTGACTTTGAGGCTTGCTTAGGAAAGGGTGAAAAGTGATGTGTACTTGACATGTACTTGACATGATGGGGTTGATTGATGTGACAAGTCATAGAGATTCTCTTGGGTTTCACAACGCATGGTATTTTCCTTGCACCGAATGTTAGCCCACATCTCCTGACCAGGGTATCGCCTCGGCGCGCGAGTTGCGACATCGGAACCGCAGCGACAGAGTGGTCACTATGGTAAAGGTCTTGGGTTGAGTCGACTCGGGTTGACGGCGTGCGAATCAGGGTCGCTCGCAAATATCGGTTAAGGGTCGAAGGTTGCTGAAATTCGACTGAGAAGACCACAAAAGTCTATGGAATGGTACGGTCTAAGATACGAGTCTTACAGCTCTCCCCTCCTAATAAAAATTTTATCCTCGAAATTTATACAATCATTACAACTAGGCATAACTCACGAGGAATAAGAAACATAACATCACTATATAAAACCAGAGATAACATACAAAATATATCACATGATCAATCATCAAAGAGATGAGGATAACATTCACGAATCTCAACCTCATGCTCCTAAGAAGCCTCTTCGACAGAATGGTGACCCCACTGAACCTTCACCAACGGAATGACCTTGGTTCTGAGGACCTACTCCTTCCGATCAAGGATACGGACTGACTGCTCGATGTAAGAAGCGTCCTCACGAACCTTCAGCGGCTGCCAATTAATAACAGGATCTATGTCTGACCCACACTTTCTCAACATAGAGACATAAAAAATGTTACGAAAACTAAACAACTGAGGTGGTAAGGCAAGCCGATAGGCCACGAAGCTAACGTGTCCAGTAATCTCAAAAGGTCATATGAATCTCGGGGCAAGCTTACCCTTCGTTCCAAATCGAACTACGCCCTTCATGGGCGAGACCTTGAGATACACATGGTCCCCTATATTAAACTCCAAGGGACGACGCCGACGATTAGAAAAATACTTCTACCGGCTTTAAGTTGTGTGTATCCTCTTCCTGATGATAGCAATAGCCTCTGACGTCTCCTGCACAAGCTCGGGACCTAGGAGATGACGCTCTCCAACCTCGGTCTAACAACTCGTTGATCTGCATGGTCTGCCATATAGTGCCTTAAAAGGAGCCATGCCGATGGTTTCTTGATAACTGTTATTGTACGTGAACTCAGCTAATTGCAGATGCTCATCCCAGCTATCCCCGAAATCAATCGTGCAAGCCCGAAGCATATCCTCAAGGATCTGGTTGACCCTCTCAGTCTGGCCATCGGTCTGCGGATGGTATGTGGTACTGAGTTACAAATCAGACCCCATCGCTCGCTGGAAGCTCTCCCAAAACTGAGACGTAAACCTCGAGTCTCGGTCAGAAACGATTGAGACTAGAATACCATGTAGTCTCACAACCTCCTCGATAAATAACCTCGCAAGCCGGTCTATAGACCAAGTCGCACGCATCGCAAGGAAATGTGTCGACTTCGTCAGATGATCCACAACAACCCAAATGGCGTCATGACCGCGCTTAGTCCTCGGTAAGCCCATAATAAAATCTGTCGACACGTGCTCCCACTTCCACATCGGGACTCTCAACGGCTGCAATAGACCAGGGGGTCTTTGATGATCGGCCTTGACACGCTGACACGTGTCACATTCGGCCACAAAACTAGTGATCTAATGCTTCATCCCCGCCCAAAAATACTGTCGCCTCATATCACGGTACATCTTCGTCGAGCCAGGGTGGATAGAAAATCATGATCGATGTGCCTCGATCATAAGATCTCTACGTAACTCAAGAATATCCGGGGCACATAATCAGCCTCTGAAATGAAGTCCACCATCTGTATCAATCTTCCAATCTGCCTAACTCTCAGATGTAGCCTCAGTCACATAACTCTGCAACGACTCATCAGCCTGTTGAGCCTCGATCACCCTTGCTACAAGAGAGGGTTGAATCGACAGGCTTGATGACTACACAATAGAAGACTGCAGGCCGAACTCAAAATCATACTCTGTATATCCTCAAGCATCCGCCACTCCTGAATCATCATATGCGCCACCAGGCCTCGTGACTGATAGCTGAGGGCATCCGCCATCACGTTCGCCTTGTCCGGGTGGTACTGAAGATCGAAATCATAGTCTTTCATGAGTTCCATCCAGCGCCTCTGCCTCATGTTCAACTCAGACTGCGAGAAGAGGTACTTTAAGCTCTTGTGATCAGAGAAGAGCTCGAACCTAACCTCATAGAGATAGTGCCTCCACACCTTCAGTGTGAAGACAACTGCAGCCAGCTCCAAATCATGCGTGGGATAGTTCAGCTCATGGACCTTGAGCTGACGAGAAGCGAAGGTCACTGGTCTCCCGTGCTGCATCAGGACAACACCCAAACTAATATGCGAGGCATTAGTAAATACAATAAATCTGTCACCCTTAGAGGGAAGAGTGAGGACAGGAGCGGACGTTAGACGATCCTTCAACTCCATAAATGCTCGCTCGCAGGCATCACTCCAAATAAACTCTGCGCCCTTCCGAGTCAACCTAGTCGGCAGGGCTGCAATACGAGAGAAGCCCTCAATGAAACGCCGGTACTAGCCCGCCAAACCAAGGAAACTGCGGATCTCAGATGCGTTCATGGGCTTGCCCCACTGACACACTGCCTCAACCTTCGAGGGGTCCACTGCGACACCCACCCTTGTCACCACGTGACCAAGTAACTTCACCTCCTCCTGCCAGAACTCGTACTTCTCCAGCTTCGCACACAGCTGGTGTGCGCGGAGGGTCTATAAGGTAATCTTCAAATGCTGCTCGTGCTCCTCATTGGTCCTCAAATAGATCAGAATGTCGTCGATGAAGACTAAAACAAACTGATCGAGATATGGGCGGAAGACCTCGTTCATCAGCTGCATGAAGACCTTAGGTGCATTAGTTAGTCCGAAGGACATGACCTGGAACTCAAAATGACTGTAACGCGTCCTGAATGCCATCTTCGGAATGTCCTCATCTCGGACTCGAATCTGTTGATAACCGGAACGTAGGTCAATCTTCTAAAAGAACTGTGCACCCTGCAGCTGATCTAACAAATCATCAATCCTCAGGAGCGGGTACTTGTTCTTGATCATGACTTTATTGAGCTCGCGGTAATCTACGCAGAGCCTCAACGAGCCATCATTTTTCTTCACAAAGAGTACCGGAGCTCCCCACAGCGAACTGCTCGCACGGATAAAGCCTAACTCACGCAACTCGTCCAAATGCTTTTGCAGTTCTCATAACTCCAACGGTGCCATACGATACGGGGCCTTCGAGATAGGCTCAGTACTGGGCACGATATCAATCTGAAACTCGGTGAGTCGATGAGGCGATAATCTCAGAATCTCCGAGAACACATCGAAAAAATCACAAACTATGGGAAAATGGTCGATGCTCACCGCTATGGGCTCCTCTATGGCACACGATATCAAACAAGACAACGGCTCTCCTCTGGGCTCTGCAATGAACTGAAACTGTGGCACGCCAGATATACAAAATGTGACTGTCCACGCAGAGCCGTCCAATATGGTATAGTACTTGGTAAGCCAATCCATGCCCAGGATAACATCAAAACCTGACATCGGTAATATGTACAAGTCGACGGGCAAGAAAATCCCTCCCACGGGGTAAGACAGACAAAGATGGCTTAATACTGTAGTCTTCTCCAAGGGCGTCGATACGGTCAACCCCTCTCAAGTAGACTCTATCCGCAGTCCAGTCAAACGATAGAATCCCTCAGACATAAACGAGTGCGAAGCACTGAAATCAAATAAAACCCAAGCAATGCATGCAGAGACTGGAAGTATACCCTCGACGACTCCTCTAGATGACTACGGATCCTGCTGAGCCGCATAGAACCTAGCCTGAGTTGGCTGGGGAGGTGTCTGTCCCCTCTGAGCATGCTTCTGCTACTGCTGGGGTCGCTGAGACGGTCAAAACTACTGCCTCTGCTGCTGCGGCTTCAAAGGCTGATGTTGATGCTGCTGCTGAGGTGGCCTTGGTGGTGGGGGCTGTCGTCGCTGCTGCTGTGAGGGTCTCTGCTGTTGCTATAGTGGAGGCTGCTGTGGACCTCTCTGCTGCTGCTAGAGGCTGGGACACTCACACATACGGTGTCCCGTAGCACCGCACCTAAAACAAGTGTCGGTGAACTACCTCGGAGGTGGTGCTGAAGGTGCTGCTGGCACTCGAAAGGCTAGGCGACCTGTACGCCTCTGCTAGGAATCATTGGAAGGAGCTTGCCTCTTCCGGTCTCTCCTCTGATTGTAATCATACTGAGAACCAGCCCACTCAGCCTAAAAAATTTGGGCCTTCTGTACCACTCCCTCAAAAGTCAGGAGCTCATACCCAATAACACAGCCGCGAAGGCCATAACGCAAGCCGTCCTCGAAACGGCGGGCTCTCCTCTCCTCATCATCTACCAAGTAAGGTACGAATCTGGAGAGCGCTACAAAGCGAGCCGCATACTGAGCCACCGCCATATCACCCTGTACCAGGGCCTCGAACTCCAACGCTCTCTGTCGTCGGATGTGATCAGGAAAGTACTATCGGTCAAACCAATCCACAAAATCCTCCCAGGTCCACATAAAATAGGTGTCTGCTGCTCGGGAGACTGATGTCCACCAATGTTCAGCCTCACCATGGGAAAGAAATATGGTTAATCGAACTCGTCGCTCAGTCGTACATCCCATCGTCTCAAATATCTTTTCCACATCGGCGTGCCATCTCTCAGCTACCGTCGGGTTTGGATCAACCTGGAAACACGGGGGATCGAGCTGTTGAAACTCATGAAGGAGGGCGTTCATGCACTCTTGCTCCTCTTGGGTCGGTGAAACAACAGGGTGCCTGCCCTACCCCCGGAGTGCAGCCGTCACAGCCTGTAACATCTTCTATAACTGAGAGGCACTCATGGATACGGTCGGGTCCGCACCGGTCTCTGGTGAAGGAGCAGCATCCTCAGGATGGGTGATAGGAACCTCTGGTGGTGAAGCGGGCATCGTAGGTGGTAGAGCGGGAGCCGCAGGTGGTGGAGTGGGAGTCTCAGGTGGTGGTGCAGGAATCGATCGGGTCACTCTCCCACGGGCCATGTCCTATAGGAAAGAGCAAAGGCGTCTATCAACTTTTGAAAGCTCTCGAAAGCACGCACGTTAAGGGTTGATAATAAAAGATCGCTAGGCTATCCGAACTTCGGGACTTGGTCATTTTAAACTCATAAAAGACATGTAATGTTGTTCTCGGTTATTCTCAAATTATACTCTGATACCAACTTCTGTCATGCCTCAGACTCAGAAATTGGGCTCACAAAATTCTCGATTGTCAAATCTAGCGCCGACAGCCTCCTCAGAACCCCATTCTCGGCTCCTGCACCCATTTGCCAGTTCCAATCCTGGGATGTTACGAGGAGGATTTTCAACGTTAGTTTGATTCGTAATAAGCATAACCAAAGGCATAACCCATAAACAACAACCAAAAACTCCATTACATTTTCACTATGACCAAAAACTTTACAAGTACAATGAGCATAAAGGGAAATACAAAGATAGTGAGCGATAACTCCAAAATGATCTGCAAAGTGCTCCTGCCTCAGCATTGCTGTTTTCCAACGTCACCTACACGCATCGGTCATGCATAAGCTTATAGAAAGCTTAGAGGGTGGTGAAAGTGTGTGCGCAAGGTAGTAATATGATCATGCAATATCAGAGTAATGCGGATTATGCTGATGGATTCATGAATAATGTTGTCATACCAAGGCCATGCAATGTGAGGTACAAATCAAGCATACGAGTCTCCATCTGAGTCCACATCTCAATACATCTCAAATCTAGGATATCACCGGGGTCTAGTACACTCTAAACCAGAACGCCGCCCCATCGCGCGTTATAAAGTAAGTGGAAGAGACCTCACTATCCGCCTACAAATATCAGTCTTGGCTCGTCGATAGCGGACCCATTCCTCGAGCTAGTCAAACTCAGCCTAGCTTTGCCCCCTCCACTCAGGCGGGTAAGGCAGCACCCCCTTCCAACCGACCATAATACAGTGAAAAGGGCGACCGTCTGATAATCGGCACTCGGCGCTCCTGACCCACTCGGTCTAGACGTTGGAGCAACCTCTTAGTACCATAAGGGTTTAGGAACTTTTTCCCTAGGGATATCTATAGCACCCCATGTAGAATTAGATTTTCAGTATCTAATCCTGCCATCCACAATACGCCTGTGGAGGCTACGACCCTGATGTCGCTAGGGCGTACAGTAACCATATCACATAATGCGAATGCATGAATCATACTATCCAATCATGCAGTAATCCTGCGTGTAACGTACGCACATGTAGGGAAACACCACCTATCCAGGAGCCCCTAAACAATCTGCCCGAAGGCATATGCTATGATCAGTCATTTCTCATATCAAGCATACATATGATGCGTATGATCATGAATCATGGAACTATACTATTCATGTGATGAAATAACGCACTATCCTTATAATGTAAATGGCCTAGAAGGCTTACACACAACAAGTACGGGCCTAACGATGGACCGTAGGGAGAGTCATAATGCGGACATTTAACCAACATTATCTTGCAATGTGGACGTCAAACCAACACTGCTCCCAAGGCGTAGCCCGTCGTGAAACATCCTTACACAAACCATGTTGG
The DNA here is from genome assembly GCA_037074715.1 of Magnolia kwangsiensis. NCBI lineage: Eukaryota > Viridiplantae > Streptophyta > Magnoliopsida > Magnoliales > Magnoliaceae > Magnolia > Magnolia kwangsiensis. Next base: position 54,010,473 of record CM073575.1, on the reverse strand, counting down.
GATCACACATTGCAATGGACCTTAGGTACATCCCATTGGGCCTTAAATACATCAAATGGGCCATATCATATGGGCCCTTTATTCATCAAGTGGGCCACATCAATGGGTCGCACCAATGGGCCTTATGTGCATTGCAATGGGCCATAACCCGTTGGGTCTTGAATACATCAAATGGGCCTAATCACATGGGTCTTATGTGTATCAAATGGGCCACACCAATTGGGCCCCATATGTACATCAAATGGGCCTTAACCCATAGGCCCTAACACATCTCAATGTGCCTTAACCCATGAGCCCCTACTACATCAAATGGGCCTCAACCCATGGGCCTTACATGTATATCAAAGTGGGCCTCAACCATGGGCCACAAATACATCGAATGGCCCCATGACATGGGCCTTACATCCACATCAAAGTGGGCCCCAATTGACTACCACAAATACATTAAGATGGGCCTCAAAACATGCCAAGGTGGGGTCCACTTGGACTATGGATCTGGCTCATTCTTTAGCTCATGCCCAAAATTAGCTTTCAAAATGGTTGGACGGATTGGATGCAGCACATGCATCATGGAGGGTCCCACCATCCAGGTGTGGATGGTGTGGATAAAACACATAAATCAGGGTGGTTTCCACCATCGGTGAAATGAAAGAAATACATTATAGTGGGTTCCACCGTCAGCTGGACGGTGGTAATACAACACATGCATCACTGTGGGCTCTACGTGGGGCCCACCATAATGTTTGTACACCATCCAATCTGTTGATAAGGTCGTACAGACCTAGATGAAAAGGAAAAATAAATTTCATCTTAATCCAAAACTTTTGTGGCCAATAAAAGGATTCCAATGGTAGACATTCAATCACACTATTTCCTATGATGTGGGTCACCTGAGCGTTGGATGCAGCTCATTTTTGGAGGGGGCCAACCTAAGGAGGGGGTCCACCGTTTGAATGGATTAGATGGTAAATAAACATCAAGGTGGGGCCCACGGCTAGAGGCCGTGGGTCCCTGTTGTCTCCCCCCCCCCCCCCCCCCCCGCGCCTGACAACAGCAGCAGCAAGGCTACTTACATATACACATTTTTTAAAAACGGGTATTTCTGGGGTTTTTCGAGTGCGGGGCCCACATCAGGTGGATCCGTCCCAACCATCAATCGCTGGGGCTTAAAACAACCCAACGAGCCCAATATTGGGTATCTTTTGATATTTTGAAACGTCAGATGGATTTTTTTAACGGTGAAAGCCACTGTTTGTTATACCATGGCCCGCCAAAACATCGGATTGAGTCCATTTTTCGCCTAAAATGAGCTTGGGAAGGGAATGGACGGCATGGATTAGACACATACATCAAAGTAGGGTGTATATGAGTGGGCCACCCCATGAGCTTGTAACCAAGCTAATATTTGTGTTTTCACAAAGACGTCCAGCGTCCCTGGACGCTGGACGATCCTCACAACAGAGGTGGGCTTTATTCAAGTGGGCCACCACATGATGAATGGTGTGAGTACAACACACATAAGGTGGACCCCACTCATAGACGGCTTGGGTAAAATACTTACTTCATGATGGGTTCCTTTCAAGTGGGCCACACAGCCAAATCATCACACAAAAACATAAAAAAAAGGGGGAGAGAGAGAGAGAGAGATAGAGAGTAGGACACGCGTGATGGAGGAACCCCGACACTATGGGCCCTCCCTTGCAACCAAACATACATCAAGTGGGTCCCATTACACATGGGCCCATTAAATCCAAAATTCAACGGTAGAGATCCCTTCTTCACTAAAATAGACGGTCTAAGTGACCCTAGGTATACGAGAAAAATAAACATCATGATGGGGTCTATGGAGAATGGCCCCATCATGAAATGATCATGATGATCAAAGTGGGCCATCGGCCACATCTTAGGATCCCAAGTGAGATCCAAACCATTGATCGGTTGGCCTCACTTGACCCATCTTAAAAATATGAAAAACTACTCTTATCAAGTAGCCACCATTCGATCTTCTTTCTCCCTTAGGTTCCTTAGCTCCTTAGCTTCGATTCTAATGGAGGAGATGAGGTTTGGATGGTTGAAATGGGAGATGAAGGGGTAGGAAAGGTGGTCTACACTTGGAACTTGGAGAGGCTCATACGTATGGAGTATTCTCTCTTGCTTGGGAATGAGTTTGAAAATGAGAGAGAGAGACTTGTAAAGGGAGAGAGAGAGAGAGAGAGTTATGGGTGATGGATGTGGTGAGTGATGGGTGTAAGAGACTTTTTGACTTTTGTGGCCATTTGTGTAAGAAAGGCATGGGAGTGTAAGAGACTTTTTGACTTTGAGGCTTGCTTGGGAAAGCATGAAAAGTGATGTGTACTTGACATGATGGGGTTGATTGATGTGACAAGTCGTAGAGATTCTTTTGGGTTTCGCAACGCGCGGTATTTTCATTGCACCAAATGTTGGCCCACATCTTCTGACCAGGGTATCGCCTCGGCCCACGAGTTGCAGCATCGGAACCGCAGTGACGGTGCGGTCACTATGGTAAAGGTCTTGGGTTGAGTCGACTCGGGTTGACGGCGTGCGAATTAGGGTCACGCGTAAATATCGGTTAAGGGTCGAAGGTTTTCAAAATTCAACCAAGAAGACCGCGAAAGTCTATGGAACGGTACGGTCTAAGATACAGGTCTTACATACATCACCCTGGACCTCCCCATCCTTACTAGTCATAATGACAAGCATGCCATGCTCCCTTACACAAGCAATGATTCTCTTATAAACTAATCATTTCTCTCATATGCATGCCTCTTTCTCCCTCTCATCTTCCCCATTTTCCTAATAAGAGGAGCTTAGGACGTCCATGAGAGACCCATTACTCCAGACCTTTCCAAGTTAGATCCCTCCTAATTCGACCATCTAAAACCCATCTCCACCATTGAAGGAGCTCCTTAGAAGCTTGAGAGTTCAAGGGAAGAAGAAAAAGAAGAAGTAGAGAGGTGGGTGTATTCTAGGACTAGATCTTCTTATTTTCTAGCATGAGGCAAGTGGAACCCACCAATCAATGGTGGGGATCCTATCTTGACCTCTAGGTGTGGCTAATGGCCCACCTTAGCGTGCATGTAAGTGCCATGATGGGGCCATTCTCCATGGACCCCATCATGATAGTTCTTTGATATTTAGCTTGATAGGGCCATCTAGACCCCTTAATTTTGTGGTGGGGATGTCATCCCCACCTTTGATTAATGATTTAAGGGCCCACATATGAATGGAACCCATCTTGATGTATGTTTGATCATCTTGAGGGGCACATAGTGGCGGAGCCCCTCCACTAACCGTCTCTCTCTCTCTCTGATGATGATGATGAAGCCCACCTGAAGTGTACATGGCATCTAGACCGTCCAGCAAGTGGGACGGCCCTGTTGTCCAATTTTCTAGATACAAGCTGGCTCACCATGCTGCCCTGTTTTACATGTAAGGAAAAACAAAGATATCAGCCTGGTCTAGGGGCCATGTGGCCCACTCAGGTGGACCATATCATAATGTATGTGTTGCATCCAAACAGTCTAGCAGTGGGGATGTTCATTGTCTAGCAAACTAGCCCATGTTGCTGTCCATTTCTGGGGCCTGTGTGAACAGTCAGTTACACAGGCTTGGATGGGGAAGAAAAAATAGATATTAGCTTGATTTTCAAGCTCAGTGGGCCACCATATGAACCTCACTTTGATGTATACATTTTATCTATTCAGTCCAGAAAATGGACTGTGTTACTGGACACTGTGGGCCTACATGACTGGATGGTCATGCAGAACCATCTGGATAGAGAGATATCCCCAATTTCAGCTTGGTTTTGGAGTGGGGTGGCCCACTGACATGTGGACCCTACCTTGGTGCATGATTGTATCCTCACCGTCCATGAATGGGAGACCGTACATGGTGTGGGCCCACGTCCTGGACGGTCCAGCATGCTGGCACCGACCAATAGGCCTGAACATAGGGAAAATGTAAATATCAGCTTGGTCCGGTTGGTGGGCCACTTGGACATGGACCCCACATAATGTAAGTGTTTTATCAACACCATCTAGTACCTGAACATGGAACCCACCTAATGTAAGTGTTGTATCACCACCGTCCAGCAGGGGATGGTGGGACCTGCTTGATATTTGTGTAGTGTCCACACCGTCCAACGAATTGGGATGGTGGGACCCACCTGCATGTGTGTTATCCACACCGTCTAGCAGGGATGGTGGGACCCACTTGAGGTATGTATTCTACCCAAGTCGTCCAGACCCTTTGGATCGTCTAACCGAGATTGGGACTTTGCTGGACTGCCTGTCCAATAGTAAGCCCACCCTGATTTATGTGTTGTATTTTGGCCTTTCATCTGGTGGGTCCCATTGTGATATATATGGGCCACCATGAGTTATGAGTTTCATCCAAATTGTCCATCTGCTAGATGGCCAGTAGGCCCAGGTAGTTAGGAGGGTTGGACATCCAGTAAGGGTCTGTTATATTGCTACATGTAGTTGTATATTATGAGGCTGTGAGGCCCACTAAGGTGAAGGTGTAATGCATACATTATACATCAATTTTTCTGAGATCATGGGCCCCATTAATGCCTTGTAAGGCCCACCTTCCATTTTTATGAATGAGGACCAGACTGTCCAGATTTTTAGATGTCCAGCAAGCCCAGATGGGCTAGACATCTAGCCTTAGAGCCCCCTTTAATGCAACTGATGTCCATCCATTATGTTGGATTTTGTAGGTTGTTGTGTAAGCCCACTATGATATGTGTCATACACCTTGCCCAACTATTTTATAGAGTATATGGGTTGCCCCATGAGGCCCATCAGGATGCATGTGTTGTATGTCTTCCCTGGCCATTTATTTTCTGGGCTATGGGCTACCCCATGTAGCCCACCTTGATGTATGTAGACCATGGGCCATCCCTGAAGCCCACCATGATGTATGGGATAATATGTATGTTGCCCATTTATTTTCTAGCTATTGTCAGGGCCATGGGCCCCATTATGAGATAGTTTCTATAGCGAACCGCATTTTAGGAGGCAATGGTGGTTAAATGTTCACATTATAAACCTCCCTAGGGCCCATTGTTAGGCTCATTCTCATCTTCTCTTTGGGCTAACCCAAACCTTTGGGCCCCCATAATTGATGGTGCTTCCCTCATGGCTTGTAGATTGGTCCAAGCCATATAGCCCATCTTATGCTTATTGGGCCCCATAGGAAGCCCATTTTACTATGTGATGAAGAGGGTGAGGAAGCCCAATCCTTGTACTTAGGCCCTTCCCCTTGTTATATATGTTAGACTTACCCATAAGACCCATTCTTGATATGAGTATGCCATCTAAACTAGCTATTGATTGTAGGAGAGTACATCATCATCGTTCGATATGCTAGCATAACATCATGATACATGTCCATGCGCATCATTTGTATGTTTGTTATGAGGAGTGATTGACCATAGCATGTGCCATTGGGTTGGTTATTTTTGGGACTCCCTGAGAGATGGAGTTTCCCCACATGAGCACGCAATATGCACAGGATTGATGCATGACTGGATAGTATAACTCATGCATCTCATAGTTGTGTGATGCGATCATTATACACCCTAGCGACATCAAGTCTGGGGCTTCCATAGGCATATTATGGATGGCAGGATTGGACACTAAAAATATTTTGTCCTAGCACTATGAGCACTTTAGATGTCCTTGGATGAAAGTTCCAGAACCCTTATGGTATCAAGAGGATGCTCTAACGTCGAGACCGAGTGGAAGCGTGAGCGCCCGAGGGTCAAATACCAGTAGGTCGTGCCTCCCACGGTATCATGGTTGGTTGGTAGGGGGTGGGACCTTACCCGCCTGGGTGAAGGGGGCATAACTAGGTTAAGTTTGACTAGCTTGAGGAATGAGTATGCTACTGACGAGCCAGGTAGATATTGGTTGACCACTGGCCAGATAGGTAGTGAGGCCTCTTACACTCACTTAATTGTGCACCTGGGGAAGAGGCAGTCAATGTGAAGTGCACTAGACCCTAGTGATACTCAAAAGAGGAACTATACTGATATGTAAATCCAGCTGAGGACTGGTGTGCTTACGCTACATCTTGTATATGACATTTGACTACGTAAACTTTCCATCAAATAGCCTTGATATGGCCGACAGCATTCATGCCTTGCATCGCATAGTCTTGGTATGACTGGCAGCATTCATGCCTTGCATCGCATAGCCTTGGTATGGTCGACAACATTGATGTCTTGCATCGCATAGCATTGGTATGGCTGATAGCATTCATGTCTTACATCGCATAGCTTTGGTACGATCGATAGCATTCATGAACTTGCCCACATTTTTCTATTCATGGACTCACTAATATTTCTGCATTACACTAATATTGCATACTTGTCACATATATTGCACACACACTTACACCACACTCTAAGCTTTTGATAAGCTTATACACGATCGTTGCATGTAGGTGACGATAGGACACAATAGCACTGAGGCAAGAGTGTACAGCTAAACTTCTGGAGTTTTTTATATCTATCTTGTATTTCCCTTTATGTATTGTACTCAAAAGTTTTTTATTATAGTGGATATGTGGTGATGTTGTTGTTTGTATCTAGGTTATGCTTCTTATGAGAACAAATTCATGCTGAAAATCCTCCTTGTAGGATCCCAAGATCGGAATACAGTATATGGGTGCTGGGAGCCGAGAATGGGGTACTACGGTGGCTGTCAATGCCGGATTTGGCGATCAAAAATTTTGTGAGCCCGGTTTAAGAGTTTAGGACATGACACCCCCCCTCGCCCCCCCTCCCCCCCCCCCCCCCCCCCCCCACATCTGGGACATAGGCATTATTATTTAGTTCAATAAAGCTTCCGCACATATAAACCGCAGGCCCAATGCCTTGCGCAATTTCATTATGATGTATTTGTATTTTGTAAAATGATGCAAAGAAAGTTATAGATATGACCCTAATAGGAAACTTGCCTCGCTACATGAGGTATGAGGTTCCTTTGGGGTTCGCTTGAGACTCGTTCCGTCTAAAATATTATATTTTAAGTATTTCCATGTATGGGGTATAAATATTGTTTACTGGGTTAAATTAGGATTACATAAGAAACTCTTTTCTATTTTTTTGGGCTAGAATATTATTAAGGCTCTAATTCTTTTGAGAATTAGTGTTTTCGACAGGGCCTCATTTGTGGAGTAGGCATGTAATACCCTGATTCTCAAAACCCAAGGATAGTTGCTCCTTATTGAGAACTCGAGTATTACGTTATAAAATGGACTATCATACATCCAATTAATAGTAAATTTTAAAGCATGAAGTAAAGTAATTACTACACAAGTTAGGGATATCAAGAGTAACAACAAGAAAGTTTAATACATGTAAATGGGAGCAAAATGAAATCCCACAACAAGGGAAATATTTTTACAATTCAAAAAAAACATATAGTCTGAAATATGTAAGCATGTAAATCCTAAAATATCAGTGGAACTCCAACGGCTCAACTACTTTGGCATAGAGGCCCTCCTTGCCAAACTCCACCTCAGCCATTCTTGGAATACCGTCATAGGGGTCTCTACCTGTTCATCAACCCTGAATCTATTTAGTGCAACCGCACTATTGGGTAAGTGAAAACTCAGAGGGAATTTCTCGCAAGGATTCATGCATACCATGTCCTTCCAAAATAGTTTAAACCAAACATAGTTAATCATAACGAGGATAATATGAATTTAAATGCAAAGGTATGGATGTATGAATGTATGCTCAAATCACAGATCTGGGGATGCACATCCAACTGTTAAAATAAAGGGTCACCTGCGGTAGTAGACTAGCTGGAAAAGACCATAAAGACCACCTACGGTAGGTTAACTACCTGGAAAAAGCCATTCAGACGAGTGCGCCCAAGGGTATCTCCTAGAAAAATACACGGGGTACGACCGAGGAGAGTCTAATCTCAGAAAACCCTCATGTAAGAAAAGAGCACTCAAAGTGGCACAAATGCACATAATCTGGGAGTTTAACTGAAGCAACAGGACTTACAGCAAATTAGATAGAGTGTCACTCACATTGAGCACTCGGAAAAGCTCATGTGTCATGCGTGGATGCCATGCATTATGATACTCATGCATACTTGTAACATCCCAAAAATAGAGGGTCGGGTATAAATCCAACTCCCGAGTTCCAGAACATCACTTATGCAACATTTTCAATGATGGATGAATGTCGACGGTAATAGTACATAAAACATGAGGTGGATTAGGCCAGAACAACATATCATACTCCAGAGAGAATTAAATTTTACAAACGGAAAACTGTGATAAATATATAACGATGTATAATTGATTGTAAGTCTCTAGAGTGTGATCATGTTACCAGGTTAGACATATACATGTATACACCAAAAATGATAAAAAAGGATATACATGAGTGCTCTAAAAATATAAAATGACAAGTGTCATAGCGTCTAAACAACCTCCCTGTAATCCCATCGGTCAGAACACGCATATAGGAGAAATCCTCCTCATCATCATCAAGTCCGACTCCACTTCACAAGCAGCACCATCATCTGTAACTAAAATAGGAACTGGTTGGTGTGCGCGACATCGTCCCGTAACGTGGGAGTGAGTGATCAACTCAGTGGAATCATAGAGCAAAGATTAGCATGTTATCAAATCAATCACGCGATAATAGTAATGCAAGCAATCAAACATTCCTAGATACTGTTGTTAATACAAGCATGAAATGACATGATGGATGCCCTCACCGACATACTCCCTCATACGGCACCATCTTACGCTCGCGGCATGCTTACGTTCCTCAGTGCTCCACATCTTCCAGGCACATGCAGTGCGATATGAATATGATTACCGAGTTGTTATTAGTCTTTTTTATACAGCAGTATTGGAAAACTAAGGTACCTTCCTTATATCAATCCCAATAAGATCCTGTCTATGGTCGTCACTCCTAGTAATCTCATACGATGTTATCTTTATATGTCGCTACAAGGGCTGCCAGAACTATTGCACGCACTCGTTGCTCCTCTCCCCCATCACTTTATCAATACAGGCCTATTTATATCCTCTAGATTACATCAGGACTCGTCGACCCCATGCGGTGTCAGGATAAACTCAAGGTCACTACAAAGGGCTCGTCACCAATCAGTGTAAGCCGACAATAAGAATATAGTGTCCCATACCACCATAATCTGCTCAGATTAAGGTGCTCACTGGTCACTACGGGGAGGTTTGTGGCCCCAGCATAGGCCGACAGCTCGACCACGGTGTCCCATACCACCATGCCCGGCTCATGAGTCTTTATGGATCAAGGTACCATGGTTAATAGGGTTTTCAATGGTAAGTTCAGTACCCTAGGTTCAAGCAGTTATGACTCATACAAGGTGAACATATAATAGCCAGTCGGGTTACTTGACGGGCTCGACTAGTACGAGCGCATCTCAAGCTGAGCGAGATGAAGTGCATGAAACACTTCATGTGGCCTAACCACTGCCGCCAACTCAAAACACAGCTCGCGTTCATCGACACGTCCTTCTTGGCAAATAGAAGCCAACCACGAATTTAATCCGTTACCGACTGCCTAGACTAACGTATAGCCCCAAGCATTTGTACACAACATCAGTGATCATATGAGAGTGGCAGAAATGAATATAAACAATACAAGCATGTTGACACATGTTATAACATACAACGTAAGCAAATCAACCAACACATGCTTTCCATATATATAATGAAATCAATTCATGTAGCCAACATGGTGGAAATCATATACATCAGCATTTTAATTGAGAATTCAATCTCAAAACTAATTCACAACACCATTTACTCAATACATACTAATACAAACATTTATACAAACACTTAGTCTACACACTTTAGTCTACATAGCGTATGTCGACCCAAAGTGCGCATTAAGGCGAATCTCTTTGCCAAACAGATCATGCACGCATTTCTAATATCTTAACACAACAAATACCCATGGCAATCATTTCAGCAAAATACGGACGTAAATAGTATTTCCTACAAATACCTAAAATACCCTAAATCTCATATTCTTCGTACATATACGGAATGAAAAACGGACAGTATGTTGTACATGTCAAAGAGCATCCTCATCAGCAATATACCATTAAACGGTATTGAAAGCTTTGAAAATAGGTAATCTAAGCGTCTAAAATCCGCACCTTAAACCAGAAATTGTGAAACGGAGTTGATTCATACGATAAGTCTTCATCAACGGCGTGTACGCTACCTATGGCATGAAACAGGTTACCTATACCAACACTACAACTATTCTAAGCTTTAAATCAGGTTAGGGTTAGGATTTCGCTGAAAATACCGAAATGGCGGTGCAGAAGCAGCAGCTATGGAACATGGAGCAGCAAGGAAGAATCCCAGGAGAAAGCCCCAACTTCTCCCTCACTTTCCCTCTCTTTTCTCTCTTCTCTCCCCAAATTCGTATGGAATGAAAGAGCAAGGGTTTAAACCCTTTTTATAAGTCCAAAAGCGATGAAAATAGACTTGGGGCCTAGGTATACTTATTTTACAACCAAAGTGGACTTGTTCTGATCCAACGGAGCATTTCTTGAGGTCCTGCTACTAAGTGCGGTCGGACTTAAGCTCTCTGAAATTGGATCTAGGTCAGGCAGAGTTTTCAGTCCGGTCGAATTTTCAGATCGACCGTGGCAGATCAGTTTTAGTTCAAGGGCTACCCGTACTCGATCAGGGCCACAAGTGCATTGACATGTAAGGGCCACCTATCCTGATCCGAGGGTAAAATTTGATCGAATTCTGACGGTCAGAACGCTTAGAAAATGTCGCGCAAGCGACACGTGCCAGATTTCATAAATTATATTAATTTCTAACATTTCTCACACTCTTCACTCTGGACTGAAGAAAATCATTGTGGGACATCATCTGGACTTGATTTTTAAGCTGATTGTCAAGTCCAACTAGGCAGTCAGGATTGTCTAAGTTCGGGATAATCAGACTTTCGACGTGCGGTCCAGAGCTGATACAAAGTTTCAAGATGCTCCCGAGAGCAATCGAGAATAGTGTTTGATCCTAGGTTTTACGGTATTGTAGCGTCACCTATCCTATACGTTTTAACTCTAGCAGATCGTATTGAAAGTGATTGGTGAGAATTTCATAGGCCATCTAGTGCAACGCTAGTTAATTCTCGTTGGATTTCAAAAGGAAGTAGCCTTTATTAATTTTTGTTTAAAATGAGATTTGAAGGGCGGAGTGGGGGTGCTTGGAAATGGAAGAAGGAAGAGTTTGGAGGGATGGTTTTTACCAACAATCGGACATTTGGGGGAGAAAGGAGAGCTTGGCGGGTCACTTTGTGAAGGAAGTACCTGATCGGAGAGGTTTTAAGGGACGACCCACACCTAGGGGAGGTACCCTACCCCCCAAACTGCGTCTACCCGAAGCCCGGACCTAACTTGGCCCGTTGACTGGCGAGGTCCTCGCCAACCGAACTTGGTTTTAGCGATGCCCGGCCATCTAGGCTGGGTCCTCCTACCCTGAGGTGCCCAAATATATGTGGGGCCCACCTTGGATCATTGTGGATTAGCGTGGGTGGGTCCACGACTCCGTTCGAGGCGTTTCGGGGCCAATTTACAAATCGGAATGAATTTCTGTTGCATATAGCATATGATTTTAGGGTAAGAGATGCTAATCTATCCAACTAACCTATCTATTTTGTTAGATTCCAAAAGGTTAAGGGTCGAAACCCATTTTACCCATTTATTTACTATTCATGGTAATTTTTAGCTTCGGTATTGTTCTTCATCATTAATACCCTAGGATTGGTGTTCTTTACTATTTAAACTTGAGGAGTCGTGTCTAATATGAAAGTACTTGGAGAAATTTGAAGAATGAGGTGGTGAAAGGTGAGTTTTGAAGGAAATGGATTGAAAAGTGATTTCTTTCGCTTTGGGATTGAGCTCTGAAAGTGATAAGGTTAACCCATTGCCTAAGGATGTCTAACCCCAGGTTGGAAAAAATTTGGGGTGTTACAATCTACCCCCTTTAAAAATAATTTCGTCCTCGAAATTCGCCTAAGGGTAATAAGGAAAGATGAATCATTTCCTTCACGTAAGTTTTGTTGATTTCATGTTTCTATACGTGGTAGGGTGTCTACGCTCTATATGAGTCTGGTTCCTTTTGGTTACCCCCCTTAAAACTTACTTCTTTATGCATTACTTATACCCTAACGATTTGCTACAATTTATTTCCTTACCTGTTTGGCATCTTGGCGACAATTCCCATCTACTTAGAGTAAGATATAAATTTTCAGTGGTTGACCAATACAGAGGGACGGTTGTAGTGAGCTTGATCCCGATACGTCGAATGTCCTCCTGGCCAGGGTAGATAACATTGTATCTCCTAATCCTAGTGGATCCTGGTCTTCTGCTCGGCTAAGCAGTGAGTCCATTGGTAGTCGTCCAGGATTGAGGATTTGGGTCAAGCCGCGAATACTTCACAATAGTATATTTCAGTAACTCCGTATAGTCGATCACTCTAAAAGCTTAGGGAATGCCCATCATGAAAGGTTAAAATTTTCTATTTGGGTCTTGGCTTAATTTATATCCATGGTGGGAGTTAGGGATTTCTACCTTTTCGTCTAACCTGGACCAGTTTCTTTCGATCCTGGGCCAGTGGGGAGAGGGCCAACCACGCTTCCGCTGCGCAGTTCTAACTCAACTGTTGTATTAACTGACCTTACTAGATTGGGCTCATAAGATTCTACCCCCCTTAAAAATTATTTCTACTCTAAAGGCTCAAGGATCCATGTCCTGATCCGTATGTCGGAACAAGGCATAATTTAGGACTTCTCTTGGGTGTTGTGGTTAATTCCAGGGTCGGGTGTGAGTTTGTGGCAAGATATCTATACCCTATCGGCTAAATGTTCCTAATACTTTCCAAGGGCGAATTAACAAACTTTTGGTTATAAGTGGTCGGGCCAACATGGAAGAAAAGTTGCGTAGTAGGTCTGAGTCGGATACATAGACTTTCTGCCTCGCGATGACAGAAAATTTATCATATCAATTCTTAATCCGAGTCGATGCCGATCTTCTGCTTAATCAGAGCATTGGATTCATTGGTAACTACTAGGATTAGGAATTCAGTTCAAACCAAGAATACATTGCTTATATATACAGTTCCTTTACTCCGCGTTCCCGATTACAATAAGTCCTTGGGAAGGTAATTCTAGGAGGTGTGTTGGTTTATCCTAGCGTTCAATCCGAGAGATATATAAGTTTTCTCTAAGCGCACATAGTTTCTAAGTCAAACAAGCTTCTTAAGAGTCACTAAAGAAGCCTATAAGCATTAGGGAAATTCAACGAAGGAATGGGGTCTCACTCCAACCTAATCAAGTCGACTAACTAAGTCTAAGTCTATCATTCTATTACCTTAGCATAAATAGTCTTTTACATTCCTTAGTATAACTAGTAGCCTAGTCTTAACTTATGAGTAGCGGTAATTCACTAGTTATATTCTAAAGTCTATGTTCATACGCTAAGTGATTTCATACCCTTCCTAATTCAAGAAATTTGTTTTAAAGCTTAGGGTCAAAAGTTGTCTAGTTAAATTTGAGTTGCCCGGACCTAAATCTAATTACTCTTGAACACTACACCTATTCACATACCAACTAAAGAGGCCCTAGGGCTCTTGTTATTAATTTATTGAATTTCCTACACCATCAAATCCTTTGAAGTCTACGAGTCCACTTTAAGTCTAAAATTCTAAGTTGTATTAAATGGATTTCGTTGCTAATCCCACCGTGGGATTCGAAAATGACATGTTTTGGTAGGAGGGTGGGTTGGGATTAAAAATTGATTCATAGACTTTGAAAAATGCGTCTTGTGTTGGAAAGTATGAGATGGAATTTTCAAGTCCCATGATGATAAATTTCCAAGTGTAATTTGAAAGGAGATACCGGGATTTACTTCTAATTACCTACATCCTGAGCATAATATTAGAGATCATGGGATACACCCAATATAGGGACAATACCGTACACATGCATTTCTTGTTACTTTTACAATTCCATTGGCCCTAATCTTACCTATTGCAGTTGGTCGAACGGGCCCTACATATCCCAACATTTGGAGGTTGAGAAGGTTATGAGACTCAAAGGTGTGGGTTTTGTGCCTAAATTAGAGGGGTATAAAGAAGGTGAAGAGTTGTAAAGAATAGTAGGGATATTAGATCATTTCACATGGTCTCGGTTACACATGGGCTATTCTACGGTAGTTAATCTCGCCCATCGGCAACACTTGGGATTCTAATGTGGTTTCTAGATTCCATCGCCCCCTTCTAAGTCGGAGTGCGTCAGTGTGTGTCGTTTAACCATAACTCAGGTCCATTTTAATCCAAATCAGGCTTTGATACCATCTGTAACATCCCAAAAATTGGAGGTCGGGTATAAATCCAACTCCCGAGTTCCAGAACATCACTTATGCAACATTTTCAATGATGGATCAATGTCGACGGTAATAGTACATAAAACATGAGGTGGATTAGGTCAGAACAACATATCATACTCCAGAGACAGTTAAATTTTACAAGCGAAAGACTGTGATAAATATATAACGATGTATAATTGATTGTAAGTCTCAAGAGTGTGAGCATGTTACCAGGTTAAACATATACATGTATACACCAAAAATGATAAAAAAGGATATACATGAGTGCTCTAAAAATCTAAAATGACAAGTGTCATGGCGTCTAAACAACCTCTCTGTAATCCCATCGGTCAGAACACGCATATAGGAGAAATCCTCCTCATCATCATCAAGTCCGACTCCACTTCATAAGCAGCGCCATCATCTGTAACTAAAACAAGGACTGGTTGGTGTGCGCGACACCGTCCCGTAACGTGGGAGTAAGTGATCAACTCAGTGGAATCATAAAGCAAAGATTAACATGTTATCAAATCAATCACGCGATAATAGTAATGCAAGCAATCAAACATTCCTAGATACTGTTGTTAATGCAAGCATGAAATGACATAATGGATGCCCTCACCGACATACTCCCTCATATGACACCATCTTACGCCCGCGGGATGCTTACGTTCCTTAGTGCTCCACATCTTCCAGGCACATGCAGTGCAATATGAATATGATTACCAAGTTGTTATTAGTCCTTTTCATACAGCAGTATTGGGAAACTAAGGTACCTTCCTTATATCAATCCCAACAAGATCCTGTCTAGAGTCGTCACTCCTAGTAATCTCATACGATGTTATCTTTATTGGTCACTGCAAGGGCTGTTGCACGCACTCGTTGCTCCTCTCCCCCATCACCTTATCAATACAGGCCTATTTATATCATTAAGACTGCATCAGGACTCGTCGCCCCCATGCGGTGTCAGGATAAACT
This sequence comes from Magnolia kwangsiensis, assembly GCA_037074715.1. Lineage (NCBI taxonomy): Eukaryota > Viridiplantae > Streptophyta > Magnoliopsida > Magnoliales > Magnoliaceae > Magnolia > Magnolia kwangsiensis. The sequence continues at coordinate 53,995,060 of CM073575.1, read as the reverse complement.
CAAGGTCACTACAAAGGGCTCGTCACCAATCAGTGTAGGCCGATAGCAAGAATATAGTATCCCATACTACCATAATCTGCTCAGAGTAGGGTGCTTACTGGTCACTACGGGGAGGTTTGTGGCCCCAGCGTAGGCCGACAGCTCGACCACGGTGTCCCATACCACCATACCCGGCTCATGAGTCTTTATGGATCAAGGTACCATGGTTAACAGGGTTTTCAATGGTAAGTTCAGTACCCTAGGTTCAAGCAGTTATGACTCATACAAGGTGAACATACAATGGCCAGTCGGGTTACTTGACGGGCTCTTCTCAAGCTGAGCGACATGAAGTGCATGAAACACTTCGTGTGGCCTAACCACTGCCGCCAACTCAAAACACGGCTCGCGTTCATCGACGCGTCCTTCTTGGCAAATAGAAGCCAACCACGAATTTAATCCGTTACCGACTGCTTGGACTAACGTATAGCCCCAAGCATTTGTACACAACATCAGTGATCATATGAGAGTGACAGAAATGAATATAAACAGTACAAGCATGTTAACACATGTTATAACATACAACGTAAGCAAATCAACCAACACATGCTTTCCATATATATAATGAAATCAATTCATGTAGCCAACATGGTGGAAATCATATACATCAGCATTTTAATTGAGAATTCAATCTCAAAACTAATTCACAACACCATTTACTCAATACATACTAATACAAACATTTATACAAACACTTAGTCTATACACTTTAGTCTACATAACATATGTCAACCCAAAGTGCGCATTAAGGCGAATCTCTTCACCAAACAGATCATGCACGCATTTCTAATATCTTAACACGACAAATACCCATAGCAATCATTTCAGCAAAATACGGACGTAAACAGTATTTCCTATAAATACCTAAAGTACCCTAAATCTCATATTCTTCATACATATATGGAATGAAAAACGGGCAGCATGTTGTACATGTTAAATAGCATCCTCATCAGCAATATACCATTAAACGACATTGAAAGCTTTGAAAACAGGTAATCTAAGCGTCTAAAATCCGCACCTTAAACCAGAAATTGTGAAACAGAGTTGATTCAGACGATAAGTCTTCATCAACGGTGGGTACGCTACCTATGGCATGAAACAGGTTAGCTATACCAACACTACAACTATTCTAAGATTCAAATCAGGTTAGGGTTAGGATTTCGTTGAAAACACCGGAATGGCGGTGCAGAAGCGGCGGCTATGGAACATGGAGCAGCAGGGAAGAATCCCATGAGAAAGCCCCAACTTCTCCCTCACTTTCCCTCTCTTTTCTCTCTTCTCTCCCCAAATTCGTATGGAATGAAAGAGCAAGGGTTTAAGCCCTTTTTATAAGTCCAAAAGTGATGAAAATAGACTTGGGGCCAAGATATACTTATTTTATAACCAAAGTGGACTTGTTCTGATCCAAAAGAGCATTTCTGGAGGTCCTGCTACTAAGTACGGTCGGACTTAAGCTCTCTGACATTGGATTTAGGTCAGGCAGAGTTTTCAGTCCGGTTGAATTTTCAGATCGACCGTGGCGGATCAGTTTCAGTTCAACGGCTACCGGTACTCGATCAGGGCCACAAGTGTGTTGATATGTAAGGGCCACCTATCCTAATCCGAGGGTAAAATTTGATCGAATTCTGACGGTCAGAATGCTTAGAAAATGTCGCGCAAGCGACACGTGCTAGATTTAATAAATTATATTAATTTCTAACATTTCTCACACTCTTCACTCTGGACTTAAGGAAATCATCGTGGGCATCATCTGGACTTAAATTTTGAGGTGATTGTCAAGTCCAACTAGGCAGTCAGGATTGTCTAAGTTTGGGATAATCGAACTTTCGACGTGCGGTCCAGAGCCGATACAAAGTTTCAAGGTGCTCCCGAGAGCAATCAGGAATAGAGTTTGATCCTACGTTTTACGGTACTATAGCGTCACCTACCTATACGTTTTGACTCTAGCAGATCATATTGAAAGTGATTGGTGAGAATTTCATAGGCCATCTAGTACAGCGCTAGTTAATTCTCGTTGGATTTTTAAAGGAAGTAGCCTTTATTGATTTTTGTTTGAAATGAGATTTGAAGGGTGGAGTGGGGGTGCTTGGAAACGGAAGAAGGAAGAGTTTGGAGGGGTGGTTTTTGCCAATAATTAGACGTTTGGGGGAGAAAGGAGAGCTTGGGGGGTCACTTTGTGAAGGAAGTACCTGATCGGAGAGGTTTTAAGGGACGACCCACACCTAGAGGAGATACCGTACCCCCCAAACTGCATCGGTCCGAAGCCCGGACCCAGCCTGGCCCGTTGACCGGTGAGGCCTCGCCGAACCGGTGAGGTCCTCGCCGACCGAACTTGGTTTCGGCGATGCCCGACCATCTGGGCTGGGTCCTCCTGCCTTGAGGTGCCCAAAAATATGTGGGGCCCACTTTGGATCATTGTAGATTAGCATGGGTGGGCCCATGACTCCATTCGAGGCGTTTCAGGGCCAGTTTGCAAACCAGAATGAATTTCTATGGCGTATAGTATATGATTTTGGGGTAAGAGACGCTAATCTATCCAAATAACCTATCTATTTTGTTAGATTCTAAAAGGTTAAGGGTCGAAACCCATTTTACCCATTTATTTACTATTCATGGTAATTTTTAGTTTTGGTATTTTTCTTCATCATTAATACCCTAGGATTGGTGTTCTTTACTACTTAAACTTGAGGAGTCGTGTCTAATATGAAAGTACTTGGAGAAATTTGAAGAATGAGGTGGCGAAAGGTGAGTTTTGAAGGAAATGGATTGAAAAGCGATTTCTTTGGCTTTGGGATTGGGCTTTGAAAGTGATAAGATTGACCCATTCCCTAAGGACGTCTAACCCCAGGTTGGTAAAAATTCGGGGTGTTACAATACTCCATATGATTAACAAGGTTGCTTTAATAGACGTTGTTAAAGATCACAATATATTAAACATCCAACCATGATTTCATTATAGATTCATTTACATTTTTCTAGGTCTAAATGAGGGCCCATAAATGTAACCTATCAAGTATGATGAATTGTTGGTAAGTTCTGGTTATGTTCCTTATAGAAAATAACATTCTCCTCACAATATTCATTATACGATATGTAACACAGAATGAAATGAAATTTCATTACTCTTATCATTACTAATTGAGATATGAATGTAAGGGTTCAATTACCATCCACATTATTTTTTACATATTAGATTCAAACTAAATGAAGTCTAGCACATGTAAGAAGCAACAATACAGTTTATAAGATCAGTGGAAATAAGATTCTTTACTTCATATTATACTAATAGGAAGGTACATCTAGCCAAACCATTTCAAATGTAGCAAGAGAAGTATATTACTAAAATCCTACAAACACGAATTAGAGTAATATGCTTTGGAACATCCATTAGTAATTATCAACATCAACTAGGCAAAAGGGAGCGAAATTAGAAAATATTCTACTCATTAGGCTTAAAATGAATTTGGATTAAGATGAATGAAAGAAGCCATGTGGGATATCCCTCACCTTGAAGTGTGGATTTTCTTCCTGCTAGACTAGGGATCACAAAGGAGTTCAACACACTTGATCTATCCTCACTAGCTTGAATTGACTCAATTCGATGTATTGAACCTAGATGAGAGATGATTTCAGTTTTTATCATAAGACTTAAAATGATATAATAATAACTTGATTAAAATCCAAACAAAGATTCTAAAACTTACTTAAATGCGTCCCAAACTCGGCTCAAGTTCAACTTAATGCCAACTCGATTACAACCCACTTCTACTCTTTCTCCCATTCTTCTTCCGTTCTTTCCTTTTTTGTTCTTTTCTTCATTTCTCCTTGTGTTGTGGGGTTCTAGCAAAGTCTGGACCTAACCAGACAGTGAATCAGAGTCCTGACTCGGTTTTGAACCGAGTTGACTCGCCCCATCTTTCCTTCTTCTCTCTAATCTTCTTCTTCCTTCTCCATTTTCTCTCTCCTCTTTTCCTTCTTCTCTCTCTGTCTCTCTATTGAATTTCACGTAATAACCTAGCCAAACCTAAATCTAACTCAGTTCCCTGACTCGCTCAGTTCGAGCTAGTGCAGCTAGTCACACACCTTCTCTTCCTTCTCTATCTTCTGCCTTCTTCTTCTTTCTCCTATTTCTTCCCTTTCTCCCTTCTTCTTTCTGCAACCTCTATATTTCTTTTCTTCTTATGGCAGTCCTATGAATGGATGTTGACCTAACTCGGTGCGGCATCAGGTGGTAAACTCGGCCACCCACTCTCCATTCATTCCTTTTTCTTCTTTCCTTCCTACTTCCCTTCTCTTTCTCTCCGTCTTCTTTTCATTCTTCTCCATTCGAACTGGCAACCCCAACCAGTGCCAGAGACAATGAGTGGACCCAGTTGGGGCAGCGACCCGACAACGAGTCGGTGGGTTTGATTCGAGTCGAACAAAACATCGCCTCTCTCATTTTCTTCTCTATCTTCTGATCTTCTTTCTCTTCTTCTTCTCTTTCTCCTCTTCTTTTTCTTTCTTTCTAATTCTCTTCTTCTATTGAAGGGGAGTGTGGATCCAGACTCGACCGAATGTGCGGCGACTCGAAACGAGTTAGCTCCACTCACTGCGGCAGCTAAAATGACACTCTCATTCTCTCTTTCTCACTTTCCTTTCTATAATGGAAACCCTAAAAGAGCTTTTATAGCCGCTCCTAAAATACCTAGAAGGATCGACACCTAATCAAGCAATTAGTTACGATTTTGTCCACTAACCTCAATTAACAAAGAGATATTGTTGTTGATCTCTTTAGAAAATATTTGCATAGCCAAGATTGGACGATGTGGATGAACTTCTGGGACCATGGCCCACCATGTAGATGGTCTAGATCAGCAGGTGGGACCCACATACAGGTGGTGGGTTATTTCAGCCAATGGAGAGGATGACTCCTTCACCAATGGTGGATTCGGATCCGAAGGATAATCTCATGATCCAAGGCATTTGGATGGTGTGGATGGGTCCCATGATCATTGTGGGACCCACAAAAGGGACGGTGATCACCCCTTGCTTAATGGTTTTAAAGCCCACATGCCACGACGCCTCTCTCATTGAGCTAGGAACCCTTAAACTGCCTCCAACCCAACGGTTGGGATTTGATGAGGTGAAGGGTCGAGATTTCAAGAGCCAACGCACACGCATGCCAATGTGGAAAGGAGAGGAAGAGAATCTTTCTGTTTTTGAAAAGCTAGCTACATGAGGGTTCTACTATCGTCGAAAATCATGTGCACACGAGTGCCTATCAACGTGTGAAAGCTGGGTTTTGGTCAGAATTCCCTGGGCTACATGATAGACGGTTTGGATCATCCAATATGATCATAAAGGTGGGCGAAATTTTGAATCAATGGACCATGTCCATTTGCTAGTGGAAACACAGGAGAAAGAGAGAAAAATCTCTCTTTTCACTCTTTCAATGGGTCAACACGGCTTTGACCGTGTTGGAAGATCTGGTGTGCAGTGAATGCACACCTCTTGTGCACACTCAGTTAAGATGGGGCTCACATCAGTGTATTTGAATGAGATTCACACCATTCATCCAATTAGTCTATCTATTCTAGGCCATGAGTCTGGCAATGACGTTGATCTAAAGCCAAGGTGGGCCGTAATAAGGGGATTGTGCATCTAAATGATGATATCCAATGATCATTAGAGATTTGACGATCTGATCTTTTCCTAATCTGTTCATTAGTGATTCTTGGGATTTCCAACTTTGTTTATATGGAAATCCATAGTAGATTTGATGATCTCAGGGTCCAATCGCAACGATCGAGTGATGAATCATTAAATTGAGTATAATGGCCCGAAAAACTTGAGGCTCGGATGTGCAAAAAGGCTACTCGATGTAACCTTTTTGATAATTAATCATTTATATGAGAAAATCTAATGGTTGGATCTGCTTAAATTTCGGTTTCAGTCTTATGACTATTGGAAGACAGCTAGTTAACGTTTATCGACAATTTAGCGATCGAATCATTTTGAATCTGAATGTCAATGGTCCAAATGTCTCAGGTTTCATCCAGATGAAGATCCATGGTTGGATTAGTGGTCCAATGGTCTAAGTGTGATGATCAAGTGAAAGGCCTTCAAGTTGGACCCTAATGAATGGTGGATCTGGTGATCTATGATTCTGATTTGATACTTAAAGTTCGCTTTCAAGGGAATGCAATTGTCCCACTTAAGGTTCAATATTTGAAATCGATGGATTTTGAATTATTAATTGCTAGTGACTATTATATGTTGGGTGTGTACATTCATGCCAGTTGGTAACTTGAACTACAATGGTAACACCCTAAGTACTGAAAAGTATAGGGTGTTACAAGGCACAACACCGAACTACATAAATTCTTTATGTTTTTTGTGTGTTTGTGTCACGCCCCAGACTCGGTAACCGGACCTCACAAGGAACCCGATGACCGGTTCTGGCCGCAACAGCCTCCGTAGTACCCCATTTTCGGCTCCTAATGCAGGTTCCGATCCTGGGATCCTACAAGGAGGATTTCCACAACAATATAATAATTTTCAATAAGAGCATACCCAAGATCACAGCAAGTAAATCTGAGAATAACAAAGTCACACATCCCAAAATCCACTATGAATTTGAACTTTTACAAGCTTACATCAGGTCCAAAAGGACATACATAAGATAACAGAAGAAAGAAGAAAGAGAATCTGCAACACTGGGTCCTCGGCTCACACACCTATCCAAGCTCTGCTGCTAAGACACCAACTTACGATCTCCTGCACGCATCAATCGTGCATAAGCTTATAGAAAGCTTAGAGGGTGGTGAAAGTGTGTGACAATGGTGCTCAGAAGAAGATAGAGAATGTAGAAGGGAGTCACGATCAATACTAATACCACCAGCCTTACTAGGGCGATCATGAACACAAGAAGCTATGCCAAGGCAGTATGATAATGCAGGAAGCCATACCAAGGCTATATAGTGCAATGCGTAATGTAATGCAATGAGTATTGTGCGTCATGCCAAGGCGATGCAATATGAGGCTTACACAGCCGATGCAAATGCAATAATGTGAAGTAATGCTAGTGCTCATATTCAATCCACATATCATGTATATTTCCATCATAAGGAAATCACTGAGGTCCATTACACTGCTGGATGACTGCCGCTCTACAGACTCCGCACAGTTAAACGAGAATAAGAGACCTCACTACCCGCCTGTGGACAGCCAATCACCAACAAGGCCTGAAGGTAGCGGACCCATTCACGAGTTGGTCAAACTCAGCCTAGCAATGCCCTCTTACATCAGGCGAGTAAGGCCACACCCCTATCCAACCGACTACACGACAGTGGGAGTCGCGGCCTAACATTATAAGGCCCTCGTGCGCTCATATATACCACTCGGTCACGGCGCTGGAGCAGATCCTTGGTACCATGGAAGTTTTAAGAATTTCACCCATGGGCATCTTATGCACCCGGTATGCTCAAGTAATATTTTCGGTATCCAAACATGGACATCCACGATGTATCTGTGGAGGCTACAACCCTGATGAAGCAAGGGCGATAATGCTCATATGCTATGAAATGTTAGATGCATGAATCACACAATCAACCATGCATCAATCCCAAGCATCCAACGTGCTCAAGAGGGGATACTATGTCCCTCGGGGAAAGTATCATGCAATGCCCAATGACATAATATGACCACACACACATAGTGTCAACCAAGCATACAATGATGTACATGGGCCATGAAGATGGGTCTAGACGCATTATGCGGTGATATACAAAGTAGTACACTCCTCCTATCCAAGAAGGGACTAAGACTAGGTACTTAGACAATATCTTTAAGGAATCCAACCTCTAGTGGGGGCCCATTTACCTGGGGTAGCCCACGAGACTAAGCATACAAACTATGTGTCTAAGTAATACAGAACTGAGTCTAGCAAGAGTTTAAGATGAGCATCTAATCACATTTCGATATAATTGGGCCTAGAGGGGTCCATAATGAGGACATTTAACCATCATTCCCCAAAAAGGCATATCAACCATGAACTATATGGATAGAAGGCCCAAGGCCTACATTTAGATAAAAACAAAGGTAACCACATATATATATATTCCTCATAATATGCCATGAGAAAATGATATAATACCACCTTTAACAACATAGGCCCCAAGAGGGAAATCAAGGCCGAAGGCTTAATTTCCAATAGCCATAGAATCCATGCATTAAGTTGGACTTGGTGGGCAACCCGCGTACACAATATATGGCTCAAAAATAAGTTTAAGTTTGGAGAAAATGGGCCCAACTACATCAGCCCAATAACTAACAAATTAAGTGGGCAACCAAGGGCCCAATACTATCCTTATCTTAGCCCACAAGTCCATCAAAATGGTGAAAGTTGGCCCAATATATGGTTGGGCCAAGCTAGGATGTTCCAACCCACTCTGGGCCAATGAGATACCCCAAAAATCTGATCTAAGATGGGGTCCTCATGTGATTACTAAAGGTGACCCAAAAGAATGCATTGATTAAGCCCAAAGATTATAACAAAACATAAGCAAGTAACACATACACAAGTTCTCAATATGGTGGGCCCCACAGCCAAACAAAGTTTTAACCATACAATTTTAATTTAAGGCCCTTTGATAAACTTTTGTCCCGTTTGACTTCCTGGGCCTGCTAAGGTCCAGAAATTAGTCAAATAATCTCATGAAGGCCAACAATACTCACAGGGAGCCCCACCAGATGGAGGGTGTGCATACATCATGAAAAGGTCAAGTGGGCCTGCTAATGGACTGGGAGTCCAGTAGCAACCCAAGGCAGAGAGTATCTCCATGATCGGGCAATTCAAGGCTTAGACAACCTGGACCCAAACATGTGCTGAGGTAGGCTTCACATGCATCCATATTTAGCCTCAAATAAACGGTCAAGGGTCTATGGTGGGCCTTTAACCATCCATAAAGAAACCCATGGGCCTACCTTAGGATCACCCAGGAGGATGTTCAACCTCAACTGGCTTCCAAGAGGTAGCCCGCCACTACTCATATAATATAAAGTCTAAAGCCCAAGCAATGCATGGCCTAATGGGCTATACACAAAGCCCAACTTATAGGCCAGATAGTGGACCCTCAAGTAAGGTTTGGGCCCAACTACAAAGGTCATAATTCCACATATTGTGGTGGGCTTCATGGGCAGCCCAGTAATTCATTTACATGAGCAAGTTTTACATTTAACACAAGTGAGTTGGGTCTCACTTTTGGCCCAAGTACAGGGTCAGTTTAAAGGGCAGTCAATGGCTCGACTTCTTGTGTATAATTGCCCCTAAGCCCATCACAATAGATAGGAGATTACAGGCCTAAGATCAATGGGCCTATCCAAAAGAGTTGAGTCCACAAGGCCTACTTGCTAATACAAACATGCATATATTATATCACATAATGGGCCCTAAAGAAATGGCTCAAAATAAAAGCCATCCAATTCATACATTATAGTGGACTTGAGGGCAGCCCATAATTCTAAGAATACATAAGGGCGAGACCTATACCGATATGGTGGGCCTTGCCTCATCAGATAAAAACTTAACAAGATCCTCCACAATATGCATTTATGTGGGCTTTGCAAGTCAGCCCACAATTAATCACTTCATGAGGGCATTAAGGCCTATTAATATACATGATCAGCTTATAGACAGCCCATTGGGCTCGTAAATCAATAAGGTTAGCCCTTGCACAATCTTGGGCTCAAGAAAGAAGTTCCCAGCCCATTGAGCCTATAAAACTATTAAAAATTCTAGTTAAGTCTAGCCCACAAAACTACCACAAAGGTGGCCCTCAAGGGAGTACTCATTAAGCCTAAAATGTCTAAGGGAGGAAAGCAAGGAGTGTGTGCAAGACTCTCTCAAATCTGGTGTGCCACAATATTCCTAAACAATCAACCATGTAACAAATTTTGGACCCCTTGCTGGAATTCCAGCCCACCCATTTCTTGGGCCTGCTGGAGTTCAAAAATTTATTTAATTTAGATGGGTTACTGACCCATGGTGATCCATAGTGGGCCTCACCAGGTAAAAGAGAGATATACAATACTTACTTCAAGTGGGCCATGCCATTATAATGCAGGCCCAGCAACCCAATGCAAGGGTGTGCCTGGGTATTTGACCTAAAACTGGTCCAAATTGCAGGCTACACCACGGTCGGTACAGAGGCCCGATGGCCCTGAAAACTTATAGGGTAGTCCTTACATGTGTGGGTCACACCTCCATAAAATTTTATAATTTTTAAACATCTAAAAGTATTTTAATTAATTCAAATAAAACAATCTGTCCTAAAACTTGGACTGATCTAGACACCATATAATAGTGGGCCGGTCCAGCCACCACCATAGTGTGTACAGGAATCCAATGGCTCTAAAATTTTGTAGGTAGGTCCTAACTTGAGTTTAACACATCCTTATAAATTTTTATAATTTTTAGACACTCAAAAGTATTTTAATAAATTTTAAGAATGTAATCTGTCGAGGATGAACTATTGCTGGAATATAACTGTTCTAAATTTGGGCCACCCAAATGGGTAGATTCTGGGCTCCAAAATTCTTTAAATTTGGACCCAAGGTCCCTCATCAAGCCTAAATTAACATGGAGCTCAGAAATATGGCCCACCTTCTAAGAAAATATTTTTAAAATTTTATTTTTATGGAACTATACTGCTGGACTGCACAGCAGAATGTTTCTGGCAGTCCATTATGTTGGACCACCCGTTTAGATGCCCAAATGGGGTCCATTGGCCCTAAAATTTTGCAGATATTTCTTACCAAGGGTGGACCACATCCCTGTAAATTTTCAGAATTTTTTTAGACACCAGAAATATTTTAATAAATTTTGAATTACCAACCTGTCTAGGGTGAAATGTTGCTGGAACAGTGCAGAAAATCCAGACTGTCCACCCCACTTGGACCACACTTTTGGGACCTTTATCAAGATTGGATGGGGTTGAAATTTGGGGCACATGAAGATGAGATCCCCAAATTTCAGAAAAATATATTTGATGGGTACAAAAGGTTTCCTAATTAGTCCCAATTTCAAGCCCAAGTCCAACAAAAAAATCTGTCCAGAAATTTCTGGACAGCAATGTATGCATGGAATAAAATAAATTTATGGGCCTATTAAGGAAGGGATTAGCCTATAAATTGGGTGTCATGGCCCACCCTAGTGGGCCCCACAATTTTTTAAAATAAATCCTCAAATTTTCACCCTTACAAGAACATTTAAGGTGGTAAAAAGAGGCATCTAAACCATAGTGTAGGTTGAATATAGATGTCCCTTTCTTCCTAGGCTTTTTTTTTCTTTTGGGCAATCCAGGCCCACTAAGTAGACCACACATAATATCATCAGATTTCTAACTAAGGAAAGAGAAGAAAGAGCATCCGGCCATCAGGGGATTTCTCTGCCACTATTAAGTCATCCCCGCACAATCACAATCACAAACAATAATATAAACACATTGTACAACTAGATCTTATGATGCATGGCTTATATCTTTGAAATGAGTGGTTGGGATGCCATCCCAGCCACATGCAAGGGCCTAGATGACCCATCATACTTAGAAAAATAAGAGAAATCCACATGCAAGGGGTCCATCAAGGGAAGAATCCCATGCATGGACATGCATGTACAATGTGGGCCTCATGGCCACATCTAGATGGTTGTGTAAGATCTCCACCATTAATTGGTGGGTCCTACACATCCAAATGAGAGAGAGGAAAGAGATTACATGAGGAGAGAAAAAATTTACTTGATGAAGAAAGCACCCACCTCAAAGATGACCACCAAACTTTCACACTAAGGTCCTTTAGCACCAAGGGAGATGGATCAATGGTGGAGATGAGGTTTCAAGGGTTAGATGGTGGGGGATTAAGGAGGAAGGTGGATGGAAAAAATGGAGAAAAATGGGCTGGAGAAATGGAGGAAAATTGCTAGAGAAGAAGAGAAGAGAGAGAGAAATGAGAGGGAAAGAGAGGGAAAATCTTTTTTAAGGAAAGTAATCATTAACCTATGGTGATACAAACAATGTTGCTAGGGTAGGTGAGGTGTGGGTGGTGTGTGAGGTCTTGGTAGTGTGAGTTATGGAGATTTAGGTGGTGTGTGTAGTGTGTGTTGGAACTTGTGCAAAAGAGGAAGTGTGGGCCACACGCACCACTTCAAGGTGGGCCACATGATCGAAATCATGGGTCATAGAATGAAACGTACACAACTGATGATCCACATATCAGATGGACGCACAAGACATGGCGTTGGAACCGCGGTAACAATGCGGTCGCAATGGCGTAGATCTCAGCTCGATCCGAGTCGGGTCTATATGACCGGACTCAAGGATGACCGCAACACTATCTGAGGGTCGCGGGTCACCGAAATTCAACCGATAGGACCGCGAAACCACAAGAAATGAAATGCACACTTACACACACACATGCACACATGCAAACTTGGGTCGGGTCTCACAGTTTGGTTCTCTTTGTTGCATTGATTCATTTTCGTACACATGGCCACTCTCATTATGTATAAGTACAAATAACAATGATTAACAAATCAAAAGGATAACTTTTTCTTTCTGTTACTCTACTTATGTTGGAAATAGAAGATTATATAAAAACATGCAGGGGAACCATATTGGGGAATGCTAGTAAATTTGCTTGGATTGCCCATTAGTGGAAATTTGCACTCGTATTAGAACATGGTGTAGGGAAAGTTTTCAAGAACAAGCAACTAGTTTCATTAGACTCGAAAGTGTTGTAGGCAGCTTGTGTATTAAGAAGATTTGTAGAGCCCACCATGATGTCCATGTGACATCTCCTCCATACATCAATTGTTCTAGCTCATGTTAGGATGAGTCGAAACCTCAATTTATACAAAATTCCAGCTAGGCACACCACAAGAAATAGTGGGAACGAGGATGCCCACCATTGAAACTATCATATGAGCCACCATGGATATGTTTATAAGTCATTCAACTTGTTCATAAGGTGAATCTCACCATGATGATAAAGGCGAATATCATTTTGATGATCCATGTTATAGGGAAAAATGGATCAACCTATAAAAGTAGGTCAGGTCAAGACCTGGAGCGTCTCGATGGCTAAAAGGGCGAGAAAACCAACACTCGTCTAAGGAGAGAAGTCGGGAAGACCAAGGTCATCCCAAAGGTCGGCATGGGAAAGTTCATCCCAAGGTTAGCACGAGTAAGGTCATTCCAAAGGTTGGCACAACCCAGAACGGATTCTCCAGGAAAGACAATGACAAAACTCAAAGGTTACAGGAATTGGAGATCACAAGGACATTACAAGGACCTTTAATCGGTTTAGTTAGCAGATGACGTCGACCTTCTTATAGCTCGGTTGGTATCGTGACTTCCATCAGCCGACCTTAATTGAAGCTCGAATGACTACGCCCTGATTTCTAGATAAAAACTGACCTAATATGAAGGAAGACATGTCCGATCTTTCCTCCAAGGATCATGGAAACTAATTGGCGATCAATTCAGGATTCCGAGATCCCCACCAAGGATCTCAAGAGATTTCCTATACATTAGGATTTCTAATCCAACTATAATACACACCTACTAAACAGGGAGGATTTCTTTACAACACGATCTCCCCTCTACTATAAATAGGGAGATCTCTAATGGTGAAAGGTACATGCACATCATCTCTACCCTTGTACAACTTCTACAAAGACTTAGATTCCTAACTTTGGCATCGGAGGGTCCCCTGCATTAGCCAGGGTCTTCCTTATTTGCTCTCTACGTAGGTACTCAAGGGTCCAAGAAGGATTAACCAAAAAATAACATCAACAATTTGACACCGTTTGTATGAACGACAACGAAAGCCATCAACATCACATTGCAAGTTCAACAATGGACAAAGGGAAGAAGAGGGCTCAAACCTCCTCCATTGCAGTCGACCACGTACCAGAGGAGCGGCCTGGTAGCCATCGGGATTCCACCTCCTAACTACAAGCTGACTCCACACTTATGACACAGGTGCAACGATCCCATAATAGGGGATGACGGTTGAACTCCTTTGAACAATAGGTGGAAGTATTAAGCAGTAACATGAATTCTATGAGACAATTGTTGGAACAACTACAACCCTAGCACAAACAAGGGACTAGGTAGGAAGTTGACCAACCAGTCTATGATCTCCCTTAGCCCTTTAACATGCCTGTCATGTCCAATAGGAGCTGCAACTTGGATCGGAAAGACCGGCACCTACTCCTGTCTCCGGTATGATAGTTATGCCTACTTTCGACCTTAATTATGAATTGGATAGAAAGAAGCACCGCAAGGCTACCGGGGTAACCACTAAGGGTATGGCTAAAAGCGGTGAGCCATGGGAAGCCGAGTTTAAAGACTTACTTTGTCAAATCGCTGATATACAACAAGCCTACCGCGCAAATGCTCCAACCCCAGTTGAGGCAATAATGGAGGAAACGAGCCTCCATTTACTACTAAAATTATGCAAACACAACTGCCGGATAGGTTTTGTATGCTGCAAATTGCTCAATTTTTCAGAACCACCAACCCATTTGGGCATTTGGAGTCGTTCAGGGTCTGGATGGAGCTCCATAACGCATCCACTACGGTCATGTGCCATGCATTTTCACTAACTATGACAGGAGTAGCTTGGAAGTGGTTCAGGCAGTTGAAACCATAATTGATCAGTTCTTTCTCCTAGCTCAGCAAAGTCTTTATTAGTAACTTTATAGGAGGGAAGGAAAGACTCAAGCCAGCTTCTCATCTTCTCCGTATCATTAAGAAGGAAGGAGAACTACTTAAGGACTACATCAAGCGCTTCAATCTTGAAGCAATGTAAGTGCAGGGGCACTTTGAGGAGATTGCTCTGACTACAATAATAGGGGGCTTAAGAGACCCCAAGTTCCTCTTCTCAGTCGACAAGAATCCCCTAATAAAAATGGCTGACCTTTTGAACAGGTTGCAGAAGTATTCCAATGCCAAGGAAGCTTCTACCCTACAAAAGGCCGTCTAGAATAAAGGAATAGTGGCCAAAAGTGGAAACCAAAGGAAGAGGTTGGCTCGGCCAACAAAAGCAAGAAAATGAAGGACGACCAATCGTAAGTGAGTCAGCATCCGAACAAGCGACTCGACAGTAAGTTTAGTACGTATACTCCCCTCAATAAATCACCAGAGCAGGTCCTTATGAAAATCCAAGACAAGCATGTCCTCAAATGGCCGAGCAAGATGAAGTCCAATCCCAACAAATGGAACAAGTGAAAGTATTATCATCTTCACCGGGATCACGGCCATTCAACGAGTGATTGTTTCAACCTCAAGGAAGAATTCGAATCGCTCATCCACAACGGGCATATCTAGGAGTACGTTAGCAAAAGAGGAGATTGAGTTGAGTTGAAGAATGAACAACCCATCAACAATGAACCAACTGGAAAAATTCCCACCATCTTTAGTGAGCTTGCCGGTGAAGGATACTCAAACTGACCTCGGAGAGCTCACACTATTAACATCATCCATCTCGATTTAGAGCATCAGATCCTCACCATTAGCACGCCTCCGAAAGAACAAAAGGTGATGTCTTGTAATCTAACCTTCACCGAAGAGGATGCCTAAGAAATCCATCATCCTCACGATGATGCATTTGTAGTTACGCTGACCATAGCTAACTGCAAGGTATTTCGAATCCTTGTGGACACAAGAAGCTTGGCCGACATCCTCTTTGCTCATGTGTTCGACAAGATGGGAGTTGGGCGTCTCGTCTTCGAGCTGTTAAGACTCCCTTACTCAGATTCTTAGGAGGCAAAGTCATACCGAAAGGGTCGGTACAATTGCTGCTCACCACCAAGGATGCGTAGAACCAATTAACTACAATGATCAACTTCTTAGAAGTGGACTTCCCATTCGTCTACAATGCGATTCTCGGTCGACCTTCTTAATGCTCTGTGAGTGGTAGCCTCAACTTATCACCTTGCGATGAAGTTTCTAACTGAGCATGGTGATAGATTGGTCAGTGGATACCAACATGAAGCTCGACAATGCTACACGACGGCATTAAGAGCTCAGTATCAAATGATGAACATCACCTCTCTGGACCCCCAAGAAGATTTAAATGAGAGGGGACGTCCCATGGAGGATCTCGTTCCCGTCCCACTCGACAACTCTAATCCTACCCGAACATTATAGATCGGGTCGTCTCTAGCACCTCCGCCAAGGGATGAGATTGTGAGCCTTTTTTAGTGGTATGTTGATGTCTTCACATGATCCTTTCAAGATATGTTTAGCATCACCCCAAAGGTCATTTGCCACCGGCTAAACATCGATCCCAATCACTGACTGATTTGACAGAAGTGCAGACCGTTCAGACCCTAGTGATATGTTATAATCGGGGAAGAAGTAGAAAAGTTCCTTAAAGCGAGGTTCATAGAGGAGGTCTACAATCCGAACTAGATAGCCAATGTAGTTCTAGTTTAAAAGTCCAATGGGAAGTGGTGGGTCCGTGTTAACTACACTGACCTAAACAAAGCCTGCTCTAAGAATAGCTTCCTCCTCTTGAGGATTGACTAGCTTGTCGATAGCATGACAGGGCAAGAGTCACTGAGATTTATAGACGCTTATTCAGACTACAATCAAATCGCGATGCATCTGTATGAAAAGCAGAAGGCGACCTTCATCACTGCACCGACAAAGGTCTCTACTGCTATAAAGTTATGTCAGTCGGCTTGAAGAACGCCGGAGCCACATATCAAAAGCTTGTCAACAAGATGTTCACCCGCCAGATTGGGCGAACAATGGAAGTTTATGTGAATGATATGCTTATCAAGAGCATTAAAGTCATAGATCATGTGTCAGATCTTAAAAAGATGTTCTTATTCCTTCGAGAATATCAGATGAAATTGAATCTGAGAAAATGTGCTTTTGACGTTGGCTCACAAAAGTTCCTCGGGTTTCTGGTCAGCTAAAGAGGAATCAAGGTAAACACCGACAAAATTTGGGCTTTGCTTCATATGAGCTCGCAGAAGACAACGAAAGATGTCCAAATCTTGAGAGGAATGATCACCGCACTAAACTGCTTGTATCTCAAGCAACCGACGAATGCCTTACTTTCTTCAAGCAATTGAGAGGGAAGCAGATGGCGGATTGGTCAAAGGAGTGAGAGCTTACTTTTTCGCAACTCAAGCAGTAACTGGGATCTCCACTAATACTTTTAAAGCCTGAGTAAGGAGAACCGTTACTGTTTTACTTGGTAGTCTCTGCCACAGCAGTTAGTTGAGCCTTTATCAAAAAGCAAGAAGGGAAACAACTCCCAGTATATTACGTCAGTAAGGCCTTAGTTTTTGTTGAGACTAGATACCGGGACATGGAGAAATTGGCATTGGCCCTAATAGTCTCATCTCCACGTTTGTGGCCATATTTTTAAGCCCATACCATCATCGTTCCAACTGATCAACCCCTTCACTAAGTACTGTAGAGGCCTGAAGCATCGAGGAGTTTAACAAAATGGATGATCAAACTTAGTGAGTTTAATATTAAATTCTTCCCTTGAATAGCGATCAAGGGCCAAGCAGTGGCTGACTTTATTGCTGATCTCACCCCTGGACATGACCAAGATCCGAGCATCCAGCCCAAGCTAAACTCCGATCCAAGCATTCAGTCCAAGACAACCTTAGTTGCTCTTAACCAACCAACGTGGACATTATATGTTGACGACTCTACCAAATCTAAAGTCAGTGGGGTCGGTATAGTCTTAGAGACTCCAAATCACACATGCGTGTAGTATGCCCCAAGATTTGGATTCCAAGCCTCCAACAACACCGTGAAATATGAAGCCCTGCTAGCAAGGCTTAGGTTAGCTGCCGTCATAAGAGCCCAACATCTTAAAGTGTACAGCGACTCTCAGCTTATTGTCAACTAGATAGCCGACAAATATTAAGTTAAAAAAGTGCATATGAAATCCTACCTACTAAAAGCCAAAGAACTCATTTGTAAGTTCTAGAAGTGTGATATTGGTCTCATTCCTCGCATAAAAAATTCCAAAAGTCGACATGTTGGCAAAGCTGGCTACTGCCACCGAAGATGATATCCCTAAGTAGATCCTGATTGAGTTTCTGACTGAGCAAACTGTGAACCAGTTCAACCCGGCTACAACCATTTTGGTAAATTCGGAGCCAAGCTGGATGGATCCGATCATTAGCTTCCTCAAAGAGAACAAGCTACCCCAAGACCGCTTAGAAGTGCGCAGACTTCACACTAAAGCAGCTCGCTACTGATGATCGAGGATACCTTGTACAAAAAGGGATTCTTCTTCCCTACCTCAGATGCCTCCGAACAGAGGAAGCCGAATACGTCCTGTGTAACACCCCAAAAATTGAGGGTCGAGCAGAAGCTCAACTCTCAAGTTTCAATGCATCACTTATGCAACATAAATAATGATGAATAAGTGTTGTCCATATTAGCACATTAAACATGAATAAGATTACACTAAATCAATATATCATACTTTAGAGCCGATTAAATTAAACAAGAGGAAGATTGTGATAGATATATAAAGTATATAAGCGATTATAAACCCCAAAGTATGATCATGTCACCAAGTTGAATATATACATGTTTGTTCCAAAATATACAAAATGACAAAATGTAATGTCCAACTAATTTGTATCCCTATAATCCCGACGATCAGTAGATGGTCTACTTAGACCCGCCTGATAGCTGCATATAAGAGAACTCCTCCTCATCGTCGTAGAAGTCAGGCTCCGCTTCATAAGCATCCCCATCATTCGCAGCTAAAACAGAGTCTGGTTGGTATTTTAAAACACCGTCCCAGAGTAGGAACTCAATGGACCTATAAGGCGAAGGTTAACGTGTTATCAATTCAATCAAGCAGTAATGATAATGCAATACAACAACCATTCCCTAACTACTCTGGTTAATATAAGAATGGTATGCGATAATATGCATACACTCACTTGTACTCCCTTAATGACATCATCTTATGATCGCGCATGGCAAACTCCCTAAATGTACACTTCCTCGCCAAAGCACATGCAATGCAGTGTATGATCAAGTTAGCCAAGTAATTTATTAGGCTTATTCATACAGCAGATTCGGAAAGCTAAGGTACCACCCTTTATACTACTTACCCAAATGATGATCTATCTAGGGTCGTCAATCCTAGTTAATCTTATACGATAGGAAAGTTATAGGGCAACATCATCCCTGATTTGAAAAGCAGTGGATAGGCAAGTTCAGGTCGCTATGGGAGGCTTGTCACCTTAGCGTAGGCTTAGTTTATACTCGATGTCACTATGGGAAGGCTCGTCACCTTAGCATAGGCCGATAGCTCGAATACAGTGTCCCATACCATCGTATTCGGCTCACGAGTTTGGGTTGCTCACTAGGCACTACGGGAAGGCTCGTCACCCCAGTGTAAGCCGACAGCTCGACCACGGTGTCCCATACCATTATGCCCAGCTCATGACTCTTAGCGGATCATGGTACCAAAGTTGAAATGGAATTTACATTGGTAAGTGG
This sequence comes from Magnolia kwangsiensis, assembly GCA_037074715.1. Taxonomy (NCBI): domain Eukaryota; kingdom Viridiplantae; phylum Streptophyta; class Magnoliopsida; order Magnoliales; family Magnoliaceae; genus Magnolia; species Magnolia kwangsiensis. Next base: position 53,975,483 of record CM073575.1, on the reverse strand, counting down.
TACCTTAGATTCAAGCAGTAGCATCTATACATGGTAAACACATAATAAGCCAATCGGGTTACTTGACAAGTTTGATTGGTACAAGCGCATGCTAACTTAATCAACATGGAGTGCATACACACTCCTCGTTGCCTAACCACTGTCGATAATCACCATATGACTCAGATTAACAAAACGTATCCATTGTGGCGAGACAAGTTAGGCCACTTGATCGGAAATGGTTACCAATTGCCTAGACTACGTATTAGTCGCAATCATGCTCAAATACGATAGGCATTCATATGTGATAATCAAAACAACATTTAATAACCAATTCAAATATAAATTTTATTTGAGCATTTGAACAAACACATAGTGTGCATATTATCATACATATGTATTTCATCCATAAATCACGTAGTAGTAAGATATGTTACATGAAGGAAACTATAACTATATATAAGTTAATTGAGAATCCTATCTCAACGCCATCATTAAATCCATTTCAACAAGCATTTTCTCATTCAGGCATTAACACTTAGACTACATATTTCAACATATATGTAATAAATTAGTTATAACATATATTATGACAAATCCTTTCACAAAGGAGTTGTCATACGTACAACAAATATGAATTTTAGATTAATAGTCATGGCAAGCATAAATCATAATTTTCTATTCATTCAATCATTTCAACAAACACATGGAATGCATTTAGTACATAACCTAATTCACACATATATGATATATCGAAAACATCATAACTAAGATCATATGACAGCAATCAAGTCAAACATAAATCATTTCTGACATTGAAAGCATTGAAAACCGTAACCTAAATGTTTATAGTCCACACCTTTTATCGGTGCGCTCATTATGAACATGGTTCGTACACTACGTCTTTGTCTACGCACAACGGCTACCTAAACATTGAAATAGGTTAGCTATTTCACTGGTTTCTCTATTTGGATTTCTAAAAAAAATTAGGGTTAGGATTTCTTACCTAAAAATGGAATCGAAATGAGTTGAGTAGCTAGACGTAAAGGCGATTCGATGCGTGGAGTAGCCAAATAGAAGTACGACAACAAACTTCAACGATCTCTCTTTGATATCCACTCTTTTCTCCTCTTTTCTCTCTTCTCTCTCATAAGGTTAGAGAAAATTCGTATGGGATAGGAATGGAGTAGTTTAAGGTTCTTATATAGGCCTAGAACTGATGTCAATGGCCCCAGGGCCATGGTATACTTAGGGTATAGCCAAAGGGCGGATGTTTCGGACCAACGAAGCTCATCTAGAAGTCCATTGCTCGCCTACGGTCTAGAGAAAGTTCCCTGACAATGGATCTATGCCAAGTTAAGATTACGGTCCAATCAGATTAATGAATCGATCGTAGAGGTCCCGTTTTAGTTCAATGATCATCGTCACTCGATCAGGGCCACAAGTATTCCAATGGGTGCAAGGAAATTTCCCTGATCTAAGGGTGTAGTTAGGTTAGAATCTAAAGGTCTGAAACCTTAAATTTAGCCTGCAAGAGAATGACCCAATTCACTTAAGTTTGAGTTCATTTTCGAAAGATATTCACATTTCTCACACACTTTGCTCCAGGCTCAAGTTGTGCATTTTCGGATACTATTTGGACTCGATTCCCGCGATGCTTATCAAGTCCAGTAAGGCAATCATAACTTTATAGTTTCGCAGTCATCGGACTTTCGACGCGCAATCCAGGTTCGATATGGAGTTTTAATGTGCTCCCGAGAGCAACTGGGTTTTGAGATTGATCCTAGGTTTTTAAGTAATATTGGGTTAGTGATTCTAATGATTTTGGGTCTTGCAGTTCGTATAGAAAGTGGTTCTAGCTAATTCTCCGATTTATTTAGTTTAGTACTTAATTATTTTTTTTGTTTAATTTCTACAGAATTTGATCCTTAGTGATTTCTGCCTCAGGTGATACTTGGGTCTTTGTATGGATTTTTTCAAGATGTTACATCCTGAAAGAAATCCACAAAGGTATTTGCGAAAATCACTCTGGCGGTCAAGCCTTGGCTCAAAAAGTTATTCGACAGGGGTACTACTAGCCAACCATTTAAGCAGGTGCTCGACAATGCATCCAAAAGTGTAAAAAATGTCAACGTTTCGCAATTATACCTCGACAACTACACGAAGAACTAACTCCTATAATCGGGCCGTGGCTATTCGCTCAATGGGGAATCAATATCATTGGCCCCCTGCCGACCAGTAAAGGGAAGACCAAGTTCAGAGTGGTCATGGTCGTGGTCGATTACTTCACCAAGTATGTGGAGGCTGAACCCCTAGCGAATATCACCAGTAAAAAATTATGAACTTTGTGTATAAAAATATCGTGTGCAGGTATAGGATCCCCCGCACGATCATCTCAGATAATGAAAAATAATTCAACAGTAAATAGTTCCAAGGAATGTGTGAGAACATTAGCATTCATAATGTTTATTAGTCACCACGTCATCCACAGGCCAATGGGCAAGTCGAGGCGATCAATAAGATCATCAAAAACCATCTTCGAATGAAACTCGTGAAAGCTAAAGGGTCACGGGTGGAAGAGCTCCCCCACATTCTTTGGAAATACCAAACTACTGCTCGAATGACCACTAGAGAGACCCTCATTTTCCTTGGCCTTTGGCTTTGAAGCTGTTACCTCCATTAAGATCTATAACGTCTTAGAAAAATCTGTACAAAGACCCGAGTATCACCTCAGGTAGAAATCACTAAGGATCGAATTCTGTAGAAATTAGACAAAAATTAATTAAGTATTAAACTAAAGTAATCAGAGATTAGCTCGAACCACACTCTATATGAACTGCAAGACGCAAAACCATTAGAATCGCTAACCCAATATTACCTAGAAATCTAGGAGCAATCTCAAAACCCAGTTGCTCTTAGGAGAACATTGAAACTCTGTATCAGACCTGAACCGCGCGTCGAAAGTCTGATTACCATGAAACTATACGGTTATGACCACCTTACTAAGCCTGACAACCATCGTGGGAATCAAGTCAAATAGTATCCAGAAACGCATTACTTGAGCCTGGAGTGAAGTGTGTGAGAAACGCGAATATATTTATAAAATAAACTCAAACATAAGTGAATTAGGCCGTCGCTTACATGCCAAATTTAAGGTTTCAAACTGTCAGATTCTGACTCAACTATACCCTTGGATCAGGAAAATTTTCTTGCACCCATTGGTATACCTGTGGCCCCGATCAAGTGACGATGACCATTGAACTGAAACAGGTCCTCCACGATCTATTCACTAATCCGATCAGACCGAAACCTTAACCTGACATAAATCCATTGTCAAGAAACTTTCTCCAGATCATATGCGAGCAATGGACCTCCAAATGAGCTCCGTTGGCCTGAAACAGCCACCCTTTGGTTATACCCTAAATATATCATGGCCATGGGGCCATTAACATCACTTTTGGGCCTATATAATGCCCTAAACCCACCTCTCTCATTCCATACGAATTTTCTCTAACCCTAGGAGAGAAAAGAGAGAAAAGGGGAGAAAAGAGTGGAGATCGAAGGGAAATCCTTAGAGTTTGCTGCAGTACTTTTGTTCTGCTACTCCACGCATTGAATCGCCTTTACATCTAGCTACTTAACTCATTTTCACTCCCTTTTTGAGTAAGAAATCTTAACTCTAATCTGTAACACCCCGGATTTTGGCTAATCTGGGATTTGACGTCCTTAGGCAGTGGGTCAATTAAAACACCTGAAAAATCGTTCAGAACCCAATTCCATAGCCAAAGAAACCACTTAGGATTAATTTCTTTAGAAACTAAGCATAAGTTATCTAGCGCAACGTTGGAGCGGCTGGAAAACAGTCCCTAATCACTTTAAATACGTTCTACAAGACCCAAATCGAGTAGAACAAACAACTCTACAATACTCTATAACCTCGGATCAAACTCTAAGCGGGTTTGTCCTCTGGACCACATTGAATTTTTGTATTGGATTTAGACCGCGCGTCGAAGGTCCGATACCTCCTATCTTAGACCGTTAGAACCGCCCAGCTGGACTTGACAATCATCTCGAAAATCAAGTCAAACCGATAATCACAGACTATTTCATTGAACCCGGACTGAAGCGACCGCGAATAGGGACAGATTTGGAATTTCAAATTCAAATCTGGCACACGACTTGACGCGTCAGTATTAAGCGTTCTGGCCGTCAGAATTCATCCAGATTACACCCTCGGATCAGGAAAAATTTCTATTTATTATCATGAGACTTTCAGCCCTGATCTACGTGCGGTGACCGCTGAACTGAAACTGGTCCGCCACGTGCGATCTGCGAACCCTGCCAGACTGAAAACTTAATATGTGCTACATCTGGTACGCATGAGCTTAAGTCTGATCACATTCGACCAGGGGATCACCAGAAATCATCTTTTGGATCGAAACAGCCCCGCTTTGGTTAAGCATCAAGTGAATTTTGTTCCCGAGCCTATTCCGGGCATTTTTAAGCTTATAAAAGGGTTGAAACCCTCTCATATCTCTCCCATCCGAATTTGGAAAAAGCCCTAGATTGAGGAAGAGAAAAGGTGAGAGATTGTGAGAGAGGTGGGAGAGAATTTCCTGCTGATGGTGCTACCTGCTACACGTGTTTAAGCCACGCGATCCAAGCACTTTCCCGGCGATTCCTCTACGTTTTCAGGTAAGAAATAGCCCTAGAAGTTGCTGATTTGGCATTCGTTCCGTTCCATAGCATGTAAACTGATATAACTCGTGTATTAGGTTCTCTATTCGCCGTAGACGAAGCGTATACGCTCCGTTCGAATTTCAACATCCATAAGAGACAAGGTGAGGATTTTAGACGCTTTGATTGACGGTTTACAACGCTTTCAATGTCGTTTAATAGTAGATTATCGACGGCATCGCCGTTTGACATGTACAACATGCTCTCCATTTCCTGTTTCGTAAATTAACGAAGAATATGAGATTTAGGGCATTTTAGTCATTTGTAGGAAGTACGGTCTACATGCATATTTTGCTGACGTGATTGACATGGTTTGTCGCCGCATTAGGGAGTTAGGAATGCTTGCATAATCAGTTTGGCGAAGAGATTCGCCAAGTTGTACACTTTGGGTCGACATACTATATGTGGACTTAAGAGTGTAGTGTATGTGTTTGTATAAATGCTTGTATTAGTATGTATTGAATTAAATGATGTTATGTAGTAGTTTGAGATTGATTTCTTGATTTATATGCTGACCTAAATGATTTCCTACACGTTTACCTTATGCATGATTGCATTACATGCATAGAAAGTATGCCTTGAAGATTTGCTTAAGTTGAATGTTATAACTTGTGTTAACATGCTCACATGATGTATTTCAATTCCAATACCTTTGCATATAGTGCTAATATGATTCCATAGATGTGTGGGACTAGACTTAGTCCAAGCAGTCGGTAACCGAGCGAATTCGTGGCTGACTGGTCATAGCCACGAACGACGCGTCGATGAACGTGGTTCGTGTTTAGAGTTGGCGGCAGTGGTTAGGCCACGCGAAGTGTTTTACGCACTTCATGTCGTTCGACTTGAGATGCGATCGCGCTAGTCGAGCACGTCAAGTAACCCGACTGGCCGATGTATGTTCACCTTGTATGTGTCATAACTGCTTGAACCTAGGGTACTGAACTTACCATTGTAAACCCGGTTAACCATGGTACCTTGATCCACTAAGACTCATGAGCCGGGCATGGTGGTATGGGACACCGTGGTCGAGCTGTCGGCCTACGCTGGGGCCACAAACCTTCCCGTAGTGACCAGTGAGCACCTAAACTCGTGAGCAGATTATGGTGGTATGGGACACTATATTCTAGCTGTCGGCCTACACTGATCAGGCGACGAGCCCTTTGTAGTGACCGCGAGCGTATTCTGAGTCCACGAGAGGCGACGACCCTTCCGTTGCAGTAGAGTACGGTAGGCCTGTATTGATAAGGTGATGGGGGAGCGGTGCAACGAGTGCAAGCAACAGCCCTGGCAGCCCTTGCAGTGACCTACGAAATATACGTCGTATGAGATTACTAGGAGTGACGACCCTAGACAGGATCTGTGTTGGGATTGATACAAGGGAAGTACCTTAGTTTCCCAATCCTGCTGTTTGAATGGACTAATAACAACTTGGAAATCATATCACCATAGCATTGCATGTGCCTGGAAGATGTGGAGCACTCTAGGGAGTGTGGCATGCCGCGGTCGTAAGATATTGCCGCATGAGGGTGATCTTCGGTGAGGGCATACATCACGTCATGTCATCTTGCATTAATAACAGTATTAGGATTGTCTGATTTACTGCTTTACTATTATCGCGTGATTGAATTGTGAACATGTCAATCTTTGCTCTATGATTCCACTGAGTTGATCACTCACTCCCACGTTACGGGATGGTGTTTCCGGACACCCACCAGTCCCTTTTATGATTGCAGATGATGGCGCGGCCTGTGAGGCGGAGCTGGACTTGATGATGAGGAGGAGGATTCCTCCTTTATGCGTGTTTTGATTGACGGGATTGCAGGGAGGTTGATTAGATACTTTGACATTGTCATTTTGTATTTTTAGCGCCCTCATGTATATTCATTTTGTTTACTGTTGAAGTATACATGTATGTGTATAACCTGGTAATATATTCACACTCTGGAGACATACAACAGTTTATGTACGTTATACATACTATTATAGTCTTCCGCTTGCAAATTTCACTGTCTCTGGAGTATGATATGCTGTTCTGGTTTAATCTCACTCATGTTTAATACATTATCACAGACAACATTCAATCATACATATCCATGTTGCATAAATAACATTTTGGAACTCGGGAGTTGGGTTTTTGCTCGACCCCCCGATTTTCGGGATGTTACAGTTGGTATCAGAGCATGGATGAGAGTATACTGGGCCTGGGTTATGGTCTTGCGACGTACGCTGTCGCTTCCTTTGACTTAGGTTGGTGCGAGAAGGGTCTAGAAACACTTCTAGGATCGCAGATTCGCCGATAGGCGAAGTCTAATAGGATCGATCGCAAGATCGAGTCTGTAATGTATCTCGGGTCGCGTAAAGCAACCCGAATCACTTCTAAGCTGTAGGAAGTCGGGTGGAGACGTCCTATGAGCGGTTTTAAACCGTAAAAGTGAATCCTTGGGCCGTGGGATGACCACGACTCCTGTAATCAATCGCCAGGGCTTAAAAACCCCGTTTCGCCAAAAATTCTCAAAATTCCTTCTCTAAACACTCCGACCTTCAGTTCCTTCTTATCCATTTCATGTTAGGCATCAAACCTAATGTGAAATTAACAAAAATTAGTACTTTCACAAATTTTTACAGTGAATAGTAAAATTTCATGAAAAATGGCCATAAGGCCATTCTAGCTTCACTTTATTTAGTAACTAAGGGTCTAGATAGATGTAATGGCTCCTGATACCCCAAATTCATATGCTGCATCATATGGTTTGGTATTCAGGATTGTGATGTGGACCCAGAAATCCCCGAACATATGTTTGGGCTCATACAGACCAAAATACTATGAACTAGGGGGTGGGACGTGACTTTTTGGAACCCTGGGACCATGGGGGACCAGACCCATGGGGTCCCACCGGCCAATGTAGAAGTTGGCCGGCGATGCCATCGCCGGTCGGGCGATGCATCGCCGACCGGCGGTGTCCAATGGAGCTGATTTTTGGGCGCACGCCCTTAAATGGCACGTGCACCCTCCCTATGTAACTCTCATCTCATGAAAACCCCCAAATCTTATCCCTCCTTCACAAACAGCCCTCTCCATAGCCCTATTTTAGATTTTCAGCAACCCACTCCAAACTCCGACGTCCCAAAACACTCCTAGGACCCTCCTTGGCCAAAACCGACCACCACCCATCACTTATTGGGTGTTGGCAGCCCCTCTTCTTGAAGATCTCACCATTTGGAGCTCCAAAAATCCCCAAATAGAGCTGAAATCGTGAGGTGCTCCATTCTACCTTTTTGTTTGTATTTCTCCTTAAAATTACAGCCTTGGGAAGCTTGAAGCATCCCTCTACGACGCCTAGATTTTCTTTTTCCAGATTGGGCAGCCACTTCTCCGCATTTTCACCGTTTTTCATGGCTTTCGTGGAAGCCATTTTGGGCTTTTTATCACTCTCATCCATCATATCTTTGATGGGTAAGAGAAAAACCGCAATAGACGAGGCTGGGCCGAGCCGCCCTGCTGTATCGAGAAGACCGTGGGGTGGTGCCGCAAGTTCAAGCGCCGCCGCAGGTCCAGCTGCAGTCCAGGAGTGCCGTACAAAGCGGGATTTGGATCCCCATGCACACCTTGGGCGAACAATTCTATCGGAGATGCCTCATGGCCAATACACTGATCGCAAAGTGTTATTTGAGGCGGACGTAGATGGACGATTGTTCGGCGAGTATCTGTTGTTTGAACACATTGAAGCTGCGCATTGGGGTCCGATCTTTGAAGCTCGCGCTCGTGCTAATGTGAGCACCGTTCGTGCCTTCTATGCTAGTATCCAGAATCCTACCTTGGAGCCTTTGCAGTTCAAAATCCCTTTTGGTAGAGATCGGATGGCTACGATCGACGTTCGGTTGATTGCGCGACTTCTCAACGTGCCTCTAGGTGATGTGCATCCTAGCGAGAAGAACCTGAGGACTAGACGTGAACGAGATCGCCGTACCAGGTTTCTGTGCGGTAAGTTAGTTCCATGGCAGCCTAATAATAGCCTCAAAGCGACGTACATGTCTGAGGATTTGCGCCTGTTACATCATATCTGCACGTTCAATGTTTATCCCAGGTCGACGAACCGCATTGAATGTACACGTCTTATGGTCGATTTCTTATTTCTGGTAGCCCAGGGAGAGAACGTATGTATGGCCACTTTTATCTTACGGCAGATAGTTCTCATAGCCAGGTCGAGAAGAACATCCGAATCGCTTCCCTTTGGCCGACTTATTTGCAAGATTGCGCTTGAGTTTGCCTATAGACTTGGGCCCGAATTGCCGGTATCGATTCACACCATCGATGAGTCGACAATGGTCAAGATGAAGATTGGGTCGCAATATCGTGAAAATCAACTTGAAAGGGATAGTGGGGATGACTTTGATGAAGAGGAAGATCAAAGCGAAGAAGAACCTAGAGCAGAGGTTCAGGAAGAAGCTCAGGAAGAAGCAGAAGAGGAGGCTCAGGATACTGATGAGAGCCCTCCTCCTTCTGCGCAGGCTACTATCGACGACCGCATTGCTCGGATGGAGGAGAGTCAGACCGCTTTGCGAAGGGAAGTCCAAGAACTTCGCGCAGAAGTTGCTGATGCCAAGGCCGTTACAAAGAAGAAATTTGGCAAGGTGACTCGCACCTTGAAGGCGATCCTGTGTTGCTTACAGGATAAGGGTGCTCCTCCTCCGTCACCAGACTCCGACTAGCGATGCGATCTTTGATGTTATTATCAGTAGTTAGTCATTTCCTGCTTTATGTGTGTAAGCCTGTTAGGGCTAGTGCTTCGTTCATGTTGCTGTTGTTTAATTGTCTTAATTTTCATGTAATTCTCGTCATGATGCTTGTAAGGATATATCCCTTGTATTATGACAATTTTAGTTTCATGAAATGCATGATGCTTTTCGGCTTGTTATGTGAATGTTTGTGTTGTGGTTTGGGCTTAATATAGCCGAATTTTGTTGAATGGAATGCATGCCGTTTCATTTCGCTGTAAGGTATTGTCCCTAGGTTGGGAGTATGGTAACTCCCGGGATTCAGCCTGCAAATTAATTGTATCCCAACCCACCCTCCTACCAAGCATGCCTCTTCCGATCCCGCTATGGGACTAGGAATGCGGTTCCATTTACTACAACTTAATGCTACTGGGCATATAGGCCTTTGGGCATTTTGGATCTAGTGTTAGAACTCCTAGATTTGAAGGATCTGACGACATAAGAAATCCCATTTCCATTTAGACAATCTTGACCCTAAGCGATAGAACAACTCTCTGTAGGAGAAATGGTATGAAACCATTTAACGTATAAACTTAGGCTTTGGATTATAACTACTGAGTTACAGACTAGGCTACTAGTTGCCTTAGGCAGTGTAAGGCCTAAATATGTTAAGGGATAGTAGGTTAGATTTGGTTGGGATGGGACTCCCTTCCTTCGGTAGATTCCTTTATGGCTTATAGACTTCTGTTATTACCCATAGGAAGGAACCATACACTCTCAGGGAACATTTATAACTCCCTCAGATTGAACTTAGAATGTACTAGCACGCCCCTTAGAATTGCCTTCCCCAAGGGATTATTGCATTCGGGAATGCGGAATAAAGGAACTACATGTAAGCGATGTATTCGCGGTTTGAATCGACTTCTTAATCCTAGTGGTTACCAATAAATCCAATGCTCTGATCAAGCAGAAGATCGGCATCGACTCGGATTAAGACTTGATACAATAAATCTTCTGTCCTAGCTAGACAGAAAATCTATGTATTCGGCTCAGACCCACTATACTACTTTTCTTCCGTGTTGGCTCGACCACATACAACCGAACGGGATCACAGTGTCTTTGGGAAATGGCGAGGACTTAAAGCTAGTAGAGAATTCGACATCTTGCCACCAAGTCATACCTGCCCCTGAACTTAACCACAATAGAGATTAGGCTCATCTCTATGATCATAGGTACCAATGCCATAGAACGCATCATTAGCAAGGAAAACCATGTAGAGAAAGGTTAAGGATAGCCCCTAAGTTGCGCCCCGTTCCGATATACGAATCGATGCAACGATTCTTAGACTTTAAGTAGAACCAAGTTTTAAGGGGGGTAGAACGTATTAAGTCCAATCCAGTTAGGATTAGTCAACACTGCCGTTCGATCAGTGTGGTGCAGCGGAAGAGTGGTTGGCCTCTTTCCCACTGGCCCAGGATCGAAACATTTGATTTAGGTTATATGTATGATTAGGTTATTAAATAGGATTTAAACCTTCCTTAGAGAAAGTACTCCTTGCCCTTCGCCAATGTCGGGGACGACATTGTGTTTTAAGGGGGGTAAATTGTAACACCCCGGATTTTGGCTAATCTGGGATTTGACGTCCTTAGGCAGTGGGTCAATTAAAACACCTGAAAAATCGTTCAAAACCCAATTCCATAGCCAAAGAAACCACTTAGGATTAATTTCTTTAGAAACTAAGCATAAGTTAGCTAGCGCAACGTTGGAGCGGCTGGAAAACAGTCCCTGATCACTTTAAATACGTTCTACAAGACCCAAATCGAGTAGAACAAACAACTCTACAATACTCTATAACCTCGGATCAAACTCTAAGCGGGTTTGTCCTCTGGACCACATTGAATTTTTGTATTGGATTTAGACCGCGCGTCGAAGGTCCGATACCTCTTATCTTAGACCGTTAGAACCGCCCAGCTGGACTTGACAATCATCTCGAAAATCAAGTCAAACCGATAATCACAGACTATTTCATTGAACCCGGACTGAAGCGACCGCGAATAGGGACAGATTTGGAATTTCAAATTCAAATCTGGCACATGACTTGACGCGTCAGTATTAAGCGTTCTGGCCGTCAGAATTCATCCAGATTACACCCTCGGATCAGGAAAAATTTCTATTTATTATCATGAGACTTTCAGCCCTGATCTACGTGCGGTGACCGCTGAACTGAAACTGGTCCGCCACGTGCGATCTGCGAACCCTGCCAGACTGAAAACTTAATACGTGCTACATCTGGTACGCATGAGCTTAAGTCTGATCACATTCGACCAGGGGACCACCAGAAATCATCTTTTGGATCGAAACAGCCCCGCTTTGGTTAAGCATCAAGTGAATTTTGTTCCCGAGCCTATTCCGGGCATTTTTAAGCTTATAAAAGGGGTTGAAACCCTCTCATATCTCTCCCATCCGAATTTGGGAAAAGCCCTAGATTGAGGGAGAGAAAAGGTGAGAGATTGTGAGAGAGGTGGGAGAGAATTTCCTGCTGATGGTGCTACCTGCTACACGTGTTTAAGCCACGCGATCCAAGCACTTTCCCGGCGATTCCTCTACGTTTTCAGGTAAGAAATAGCCCTAGAAGTTGCTGATTTGGCATTCGTTCTGTTCCATAGCATGTAAACTAATATAACTCGTGTATTAGGTTCTCTATTCGCCGTAGACGAAGCGTATACGCTCCGTTCGAATTTCAACATCCACAAGAGACAAGGTGAGGATTTTAGACGCTTTGATTGACGGTTTACAACGCTTTCAATGTCGTTTAATAGTAGATTATCGACGGCATCGCCGTTTGACATGTACAACATGCTCTCCGTTTCCTGTTTCGTAAATTAACGAAGAATATGAGATTTAGGGCATTTTAGTCATTTGTAGGAAGTACGGTCTACATGCATATTTTGCTGACGTGATTGACATGGTTTGTCGCCGCATTAGGGAGTTAGGAATGCTTGCATAATCAGTTTGGCGAAGAGATTCGCCAAGTTGTACACTTTGGGTCGACATACTATATGTGGACTTAAGAGTGTAGTGTATGTGTTTATATAAATGCTTGTATTAGTATGTATTGAATTAAATGATGTTATGTAGTAGTTTGAGATTGATTTCTTGATTTATATGCTGACCTAAATGATTTCCTACACGTTTACCTTATGCATGATTGCATTACATGCATAGAAAGTATGCCTTGAAGATTTGCTTAAGTTGAATGTTATAACTTGTGTTAACATGCTCACATGATGTATTTCAATTCCAATACCTTTGCATATAGTGCTAATATGATTCCATAGATGTGTGGGACTAGACTTAGTCCAGGCAGTCGGTAACCGAGCGAATTCGTGGCTGACTGGTCATAGCCACGAACGACGCGTCGATGAACGTGGTTCGTGTTTAGAGTTGGCGGCAGTGGTTAGGCCACGCGAAGTGTTTTACTCACTTCATGTCGTTCGACTTGAGATGCGATCGCGCTAGTCGAGCACGTCAAGTAACCCGACTGGCCGATGTATGTTCACCTTGTATGTGTCATAACTGCTTGAACTTAGGGTACTGAACTTACCATTGTAAACCCGGTTAACCATGGTACCTTGATCCACTAAGACTCATGAGCCGGGCATGGTGGTATGGGACACCGTGGTCGAGCTGTCGGCCTACGCTGGGGCCACAAACCTCCCCGTAGTGACCAGTGAGCACCTAAACTCGTGAGCAGATTATGGTGGTATGGGACACTATATTCTAGCTGTCGGCCTACACTGATCAGGCGACGAGCCCTTTGTAGTGACCGCGAGCGTATTCTGAGTCCACGGGAGGCGACGACCCTTCCGTTGCAGTAGAGTACGGTAGGCCTGTATTGATAAGGTGATGGGGGAGCGGTGCAACGAGTGCGAGCAACAGCCCTGGCAGCCCTTGCAGTGACCTACGAAATATACGTCGTATGAGATTACTAGGAGTGGCGACCCTAGACAGGATCTGTGTTGGGATTGATACAAGGGAAGTACCTTAGTTTCCCAATCCTGCTGTTTGAATGGACTAATAACAACTTGGAAATCATATCACCATAGCATTGCATGTGCCTGGAAGATGTGGAGCACTCTAGGGAGTGTGGCATGCCGCGGTCGTAAGATATTGCCGCATGAGGGTGATCGTCGGTGAGGGCATACATCACGTCATGTCATCTTGCATTAATAACAGTATTAGGATTGTCTGATTTACTGCTTTACTATTATCGCGTGATTGAATTGTGAACATGTCAATCTTTGCTCTATGATTCCACTGAGTTGATCACTCACTCCCACGTTACGGGATGGTGTTTCCGGACACCCACCAGTCCCTTTTGTGATTGCAGATGATGGCGCGGCCTGTGACGCGGAGCTGGACTTGATGATGAGGAGGAGGATTCCTCCTTTATGCGTGTTTTGATTGACGGGATTGCAGGGAGGTTGATTAGATACTTTGACATTGTCATTTTGTATTTTTAACGCCCTCATGTATATTCATTTTGTTTACTGTTGAAGTATACATGTATGTGTATAACCTGGTAATATATTCACACTCTGGAGACATACAACAGTTTATGTACGTTATACATACTATTATAGTCTTCCGCTTGCAAATTTCACTGTCTCTGGAGTATGATATGCTGTTCTGGTTTAATCTCACTCATGTTTAATACATTATCATAGACAACATTCAATCATACATATCCATGTTGCATAAATAACATTTTGGAACTCGGGAGTTGGGTTTTTGCTCGACCCCCCGATTTTCGGGATGTTACATAATCTGTTTTAGGGATCCAAGTAGAGAAACCGATGAAATAGCTAATCTATTTCAATGTTTAGGTTGTCGTTGTACCATAGTCAAAGACGTGGTGTACGAACCGAGTTCGTAACGAGCGTACCAACGAAAGGTACAGACTATAAACGTTTAAGTTATGATTTTTAACACTTTCAATGTCAGTTAATGATTTATAACTGAATTGATTGCTATCATATGATATTAGTTACGATGTTTTCAATATATCATGTATGTGTAAACTAGGTTGTATACTAAATGCATTCCATGTGTTTGTTGAAATGTTTGGATGAATAGGAAATTACGATTTATGCTTACAATGACTATTAATCTAGAATTCATGTTTGTTGTACGTATGACAACTCCTTGTGAAAGGATTTACCATAATATATGTTATAACTAATTTATTACATTTATGTTGAAATATGTAGTTTAAGTGTTTGATAAAATGTCTGAATGAGAAAATGCATGTTGAAATGCATTTAATGAGGGCGTTGAGATAGGATTTTCAATTACCTTTTCTATAGTTACAGTTTCCTTCATGTAACCTATCTTGCTACTACGTGATTTATATACAAAATATGCACGTATGATAATATATTCACTTTGTGTTTGTTAAAAAGCTCAAATGAGATTTATATTTGAATTGGTTGTTAAATGTTGTTTTGACTATCATATATGAATGCCTATCGTATTTGAGCATGATTGAAACTAATACGCAGTCTAGGTAATCAGCAATCATTTTCGATCGAGTTGCCGAACTAGTCTCACCACAACGGATACGTTCGGTGAATCTGATTTGTACGGTGATTATCGATAGTGGTTAGGCCACGAAGAGTGTGTATGCGCTCCATGTCGATTAAGTTAGCGTGTGCTCGTACCAATCGAACTTGTCAAGTAACCCCATAAGGTTTCAATGATGACCTTCTCAATCCCCACCGTTTCCTTTAATGTGGTCCATTTGAGCCTTATAATATCTCAATTGTCGGTTTCAAGTACTAACATGAGCCGGTACAATTGATGGACGGTGTAGATTTCACAAACATATCAAGAGGGCCCCACATAGTTTTTTGTTGCTCGGATAAAAAAGAAAGTATAAATGGAGACAACTTGCTTTTTTACCGAAATGACGAGAGTGCCATCAGTGAAATATCAAAATACGAGTAATGAAATGTTTCGATTTTGGTAATATGGCCTGAAATAGAGAAAATATTGAAAACTGCTTTTTATCCCCTTTCCACATTCGACTTCTGAAGTTGCAACAGACAGCCCCAAATATCCTCCAGCTTGATAGGCAGTGGGGTAACGTTTTCTGTGCCGTTGATCCAGAGAGAATACACGTGGAAGAGAATAGGTGGTTCATTCTTCTTAGTGCCATATAGGGGAGGGTCTCATCTCAAAAGTTACTTTGATCAATTGATCTTAACCATCTAATAGATCATCTTAGATGGGATGTATTCGGTCGGGATTATTTTGGAGTTGTGGAACGTCCACAATATGTTCCACCAGATGAGTGGTCTGGATCTTGTCCATATGTGCACTCATTTACTATTTGGATCTAGGAAATTTTAAGACTCCATTGGAGCAACCTTTTACGCTTGGTCAGAAAATGTATATTACTTGGAAGTGTACATTTTGGGGTATAGACTGGATATTTACACGTGGTACATCTCTGTACGAGATCCAAGCCAATCAACCGACAGGCCCACCTTAGATTGGCTAAAGAACTAAATTGCGTGAAATCCTAACCATTCATTTGGAGGATTTTCATGTAAAATAATTGATGGGAAGGGAAAAAAAAAAGAGTCTAATTAGCTTATTTCTCTTCTAAAGTCCTCCATCTGAGTACTTAGTTGTCCAATCAGTATAAGCTTTAGCTTATGGCCCATCTATGAGAAGCCCCACAGAATCAACCGTAATCAGATTGCTGGGAAGTTGTTAAATAATCAATGGTCCATCATTAATGTTTAAAGGTTATGGATCGGTCAAGATCGTTCAATCAATGTGATTTTCAGTCAATGGCCCATGTAAAGGGTCACTTGGATGGTCTGAATCAACTGGATGTGCACTAAGTGGACCCGATTTTTGTATGTACCCACATGTTCACTATCATTTGGAAATTTTCCAAATAAAATTAAGGTTTTCAATAGACCACTCAATCACCAAACTGGATTTTTCTGATCAGAGTCATATAATAATGGGAATGATCACATGCTTTTTAAAGCATGGTAATTACCATACGTTTGAGCTGAGTGTGGCCTACCTGTGATTTTTTTTATTTGGAACCAAACCGTTCATTGGGTGAAAGTCCTCATAACAATTGTTTGTGCAAGGAATCAGCCCTATCAAAAAAGTGAGGTGGGACAAAATGCAAGGAGCAATGTACAAATATTCTCATAGCACTAATATGGACAACATTGAAACATCATTATCTATATTGCATAAGTGATGCGTTAGAACTCGGGAGTTGAGCTTCTGCTCGACCCCCGATTTTCGAGGCGTTACAAGATCGGACTTCCAACTACTCGGATTTTCTCATATAATGAGCAATAAAATATCGAGCTAATGGCGTTAAACCTCTATCTTATCGAAGAATCAAGAGAACAAGCTCAGGTCAGGATTGCGATCAGCCAACAGTAGGTCGCCCATTTCTATAACTCCAAAGTAAAGACAAGAGGTTCTGAACTAGGGACTTGGTTCTTTGCAGGACTTTCCAAAATACTAAGGAACCCGGCTCGAGAACCGTAAGTCTGAATTGGGAGGGGCCCTACGTGGTAAACAACATGAGCTAACCTGGATCATATCGACTTGAAGACTTGGAAGATTAGCTCCTGCCACATCCATGGAATGCCAAGCACCTCAAAATTTACTATGCCTAAAGGGCCGACTTGCCCCGAATATGAAATCGACTATGTATAGTTCACATTGGAACTAGTGCAATAAAACTTTCTGAGTCTATTTTCTATATCTATATCTACTAATGATCATCTGCCAAATATCTACCAAAGGGTTTCTCATAATGTGTGGGAAGAACAACTTTAATTAACGAGCCAACCCTCCAAGAAGAGGCTCGGCCATATGCTACTCATAGTCCGATCTACGGAGGACTACCTAGGGCTCCCTTGGGTACAAGGAGGAGAAAAGCCCTGACTAATTGATCGGTCCTTAATGAAAGGGCCGGATCTTCGACGACTGTAACAATTGAAGTGTCGAACGATCGACCATCCTACTTAGAAAAATTTGTATACAAACACTGTGCTAAGAGAAAACTTGGACTATATTAATGAAGCTCCGAGGAGTGCATTACATTAGATCCGAGATATAAAAAGGAGAGCGAAAAATAGAAAAAGCCGACACTTAGGCCTCGGGGGGTTGCTCGACAGGCACATCCTCAGGAGAAGTCTCAAAGTCAAAGCTAGCTCCCTCAAAGGCGAAGAGGTCCTACTCGGGATAAACTCCCTTGACCTCTTAGAGACCCCTCCCAAACACAACACGATATTGAACATCCCTGTCTTCCAAGTACTCCTCAGAAGACTTAAACTCTTTGATAGTGGCCACTCATGTCGGGGAGATAGCTGCCTGGGCCTCCTTAAGCTTCACCTCCATACTGCGCTACAACCTCCCATTGTCGGCCTTCCATCGAGCCGCCCTCTCAGAAGCGTCGGCAAGCAACTTCTTCATTGCCTCTAGCTCGGCCCTCATCTCTAGCGCTTGGGCTTTCATAATCAAGTGAAGTTGTTCAACCTTAGCTTGGACTTTCTCAGCCTTAACTCCTTTTCGCAGAAACCATGCCTTTGCCTCCTTTACCTGCTCTCACAAACACTGGAATTCATGATGTACACTTAACAGGTAGGGGGAAAACTATTAGGGAAGAAAGAAGAACGTCAGAACAAGCCAAAAGAAAAACAACAAGCATCTTGAAGACCAACTTATTCCAAGAAAGGTCTTCATAAATGACCCGAAGATCGCATCCGGCAGTGAGTCCAGTACACAGAAAAACTTGGCATTAGGCACGTGCCAATCCACCCAAGGTAATAGACCCTCCAGAGCCCTTCACATTGCCCTATGAGGATGCCGGCCCTCCTTTGTTTGAGATGAGAAAGGCTCGATAGAAAGCCCCGACAATTTCCTGGGCCTCAACAGGACAGGCCTCGTCAGGCGAGGTCGTCCTAGTCAAACGGGCCTCCTCGAGCGAGGTCGTCTTAACCACCACTTCAGCAGCGGTGGAAGTAAGCTTTGCGGCCGCCGCCTCATCCTCAACCTCCACGATAGTGGGAGCTAAGGAACTAACCTTCCCTTTTCTTTTAGGAGG
Source organism: Magnolia kwangsiensis (assembly GCA_037074715.1). Classification (NCBI taxonomy): domain Eukaryota; kingdom Viridiplantae; phylum Streptophyta; class Magnoliopsida; order Magnoliales; family Magnoliaceae; genus Magnolia; species Magnolia kwangsiensis. Next base: position 53,956,900 of record CM073575.1, on the reverse strand, counting down.
TCGTCTTCTTCTTCTTCTTCGGAGCTAACTCCTTAAAAAGGGGTGCCTTACGCTTCAAAATAGGCTTTGGAGCGGGCCGAGCTTCAGGCTTGACTACATCAATAAGAATGGAGAGGAAGTCAGCGAAAAATTTAAGAATTTTCTTAGTCTTAAGGTCGTCTAGAATTTATACCTGTTAGCTTGGAATCAAGGCTTGACTTAAGTAGAAGCTCAGGCTGGAGGAGTTTTCTCCAAGATCTCTCGTCGAGGTCCACCGACCTTGCTTCTTTGATCCGAGTAAGAGATTTAGCACCAAGCGTAAAGGGAAACTTAGGAATGACTGTAAAAAAAAAAGGCACATTCAAATGACTTAGAATGCTGAAGATGACTAAGTTAAAGACAAAGAAAAAGAACTAGATCCGGATAAAACCGACCTAGATCTGAGAAAGCAGTGGGGACCTAACTACGTCGCATGGTCATTCTTGGCACTTTTATTCACAACCCCAAGTGTAGGGTCGTGATGTAGTAATAATCTCAGTGAGACCGAGGTCGAATCCATGGGGACTAATCTCATGTGTATTCTGAAAGCAACTAGGAGTAGAACTAGAAGAAGATGTAAATCTAAATCTGGAATTAAAGGGAGTAATTATAAAGTGTGTAATTAGAAACTTAAGAAATTCAAAGGTGGGAGCTAGGGTTTCTAAGGATCCACTTGTAGTGATTAGGGAGCTCTCATACTTGATTCAAGTAACACAATTGGAATTAGAGGCCTATCCTGTCTAATTGGAAGATATATCAATAAAACCAAATCTGAACTTTCATTGATCTAATTCTTAAAGGAGGAGAATTGTGATACTTAGAAGGGATTCTATCACCAAACCATGCCCATGAGACGATAGTCGATAACAAGATTTACCAATCCCACAATCTCAAAGTAAGGAAAAGAAGATACTCATAGCTATTGTAGATCTACTGTAATTTAAGTCATAATAAATCATTAAAACCTGAAAGTATTCTTTTAAAATCAAATCAGAATGAAAGAAGGTGCAACATAATTATGAATTAAAGTAAGAGAAACATCTCATCACACTACAAGCTTCACCTCTTAGCACTAGCTAAGAGGTTTATCCAACCATATACATGATTGGATCAAAGTCTCTTAAGAAAAACATGAAAACAACTTAGAAATAAGAAGAAAAACTCTTGACAACAGCTTCTCCACTTTTGGTTCCACTTCTTAAACCCTAGAAGATGCCTAGGAACATCCTAAGGAGTCCTATTTATAGTTATGGAACTCCACGTTCGTACCTAATTGGGAAACTCTAGAAATTGCCTCAAATTTATACAGTTTACTAAAATAGACTTCACTCTGTGTAGTTTTTCAAAATATGAAATAGCGGTAAAGACCACTTTAGTTAAAGTAGGAATATGTCAATATGTCCTAGAGGGGGGTGAATAGAACTTTTTAAAGTTTATAGTTTATTTTAAAAATCGTATTACACTAATCCTATCAATATGCATTCATCAGGATTACTCAAAAATAACTCTACTGGCTTCCAAGCCCGGTTGAGGATCCAATCACAAACTATTTAAGAAATAATAATATATAACTTAGTTTACGATGGATATGACTGAGTATGTGTGTAAAGTGTGATCTCAGATATATAGATATAAAATTATTAAAGTAAATCACACACACAAAAGAATAGCAATTGCAAACACAGTCATTTTTATAGTGGTTTGACTACTTATCTACTCCACTCTCGGAAACCGCACTCAACCCTTGAGTGTACCGAATTTCACTAAGGAGGTTTCACAGCGGTTCACCTTAAACTTAAGGTTTTAAATCAGGTTCACCTTCGACCTTTACAACCTACATTGAGGCTGACTGTTTGTGCTCTCATGAGTAAGGGTCAACATATCACACTCACTTTTAGGCACACTGGCCAAGGATCTTCCATAAGACCCTAACGGAGGTTTTACGTGGTTTACCTCTAACCCGAGGTTTCACATGGTTCACCTCAAACTTAAGTTTTTGACTGGTTAACCTTCAACCAGATGTTTATGCTCTCCATAAAGTAAGGATCCACACAATGCACCCACCATGTACACTCCCACCAGATGCCTCCTTGAGAACTTGCAAGGGTGAGAAACACCTTATACCTAATCCTGTAAAGGAATGATCAAAGGGTCCTCTGGACTCTAGATACTTACAAATAAGTGGATGAGTCTCATTCAACACGTTGACGAAGATCTCCTCTTTGTTGATGAAGAATCTTTAGCTCCCTTGATCCGCAACTGAAAAGATGTACCAATATATGGCGATGGGTTGGGTCAAGGTTATGATGGAATTCTACTCTCTAAATATTTTCATATTAGGAAGATAGAGTGATTCCAATCATCTATACATTCAAGGCATCCCAGCTTAATGATTTACCATTAAGGTAATAACTGGAGGATCCTTGAATACGGAAGTTCATTTCCCAATCCACTCTATTGATTATCAATGATGGATTGGAGAATGAACTCCCTTGAGAGAAAGGGCTTTGGGTAAATGATCTAAGGTTAAATACTCAAAAGCACATTCTTCTTTCTTTACCAGCAACTAAAGTCAAGCTCTCTTTAAATAGGCAAAAGGTTCCAACAGATATAAAATGGTCATATTTATGATAGAGATCGATATCATCGAGCAAGGTCAATATCATCGAGCGTATACTCTCGATTGTATCGATGGTCCGCTCGATGACACAAACTCAATGTCATACACTTTTGAAAACCTCTTGCCAGCTGGTCGAGGGAATCGAGACTCGTGTCGATGCCATCGAATTTCGAACTCCAATATTATCGATACGATGATCGAGTTCTTGACATTCGAAAAATGAGAGAGACTTATTTTGAGATTTTTTAGGTCATCCAATATGATCGAGGGATACTCGATATCATCAGAATTTGAATGTCAATGATATCGAAGGTCGTATCGATGCATCGATAAATCTAAGAATTTTATCAGTGAGCTTGTTGGACAGTTTATGTCCTTTCTCCCCATGCAATCGATCAGGCCTCGATATCATCGATATCTGAATATTGATTCTATCGAGTGACCCCCGATCAGAATTGAAAACCACCTGAAAAAATGTTGTTGGAAAACTTCGCGCCCATGATCAATATTATTGAGAGCCTTCCGATATCATCAAGATTTGAAGTTCGATGGCATCAAGAAGAGCTTCGATATATCGGCACTTATATGATTTTCTCAAGTAAAAATAGGGGCGCCAAAAATCTGCCTGTTGATATAATCGAGCCACCTCCGATGGGCTCAAGATTCAAATATTGATGGTATCGATAGGTATATCGATACATTAATAAATCCGTCCAGATATACATGTAGTTGCTGCACACTTTTGATCCTCATTCGAGAACATCAATAGTGCAGGTCGACCATACCGACATGTGTATCGATACGATCGACAAAGAAAGAAAACTTAGAGATTTCTGATTTTTAAAAAAGTTTTCTCACTTAAAAACCCTATGATGTTCTAACTTGTTTTAAGAGTCTTATTCACTTGGTGTTTTGGGACATAGGATGTGAGGCTTAGATTTACCTATGGCGAGCTTCCACACATCCGGTTGAGGTAGATGCTTTAACTGGATCTTCGTATGAGGCTCTGTAGTCTGACTGACCCAACACTCACGCTAATTGACAAACCAGGGCACTTGCAAGGGCACTTTCAATCTCCCTCTTTGTCAATTACGTGACAAAATACCCAAAACACCCTAGGACATTATCTAGACAAATATATCCTAAATTGTGTGTATATGCATTTTATACAATTTTACAAATTCAAGTGAACCATATACACAACCCAGTATCTACTCCCCCTAACTACAAACTCCCCTTATCTTGGTGCAACTGCTCTCCCTAACACCTGCAACACCATTTAAACAGATATACAAATTTTCATTTGGAGTGTTTGAACTGTTCTCCCACTTTTCGTCAGTCATTGACAAAGATATAGCAGTTGATATTGACTGAAGTAGATAATGGCATGTGGGAGAACACACAGATATAGATGTATAAGATAGTTTGAAGCATATATCATTTTCAAACAGTATAGATGCATATTAGATCAAAAGATAGGATAATCAATAAAAGGACATCACATGCATTCCATATCAGAAACAAGAGAAATCAGGGGTCCTATGAGACATAATCATGGCATTAAAAAGGATTTGAATTATAACCAGCCATATCAAGAAAATATCCAAACCACATACTACCACAGACAGCAGTAGATTAACAGTTATCCCATCAAAAACATCAAGCCCATGTATGGGCACCCAAAAATAACCATCTGTATTAGCCCAACTGTGGGCGTATACAACCAACCAAAAAAAATTATGCAAGTTAGAGAGCTATCACATACACCCCTGAGAGCTTAGAACAATGATCGAAAAAAATATTAATGTTCATACGCGGAAATAGAAGTGAGGTGTATATGATAGCATTTAAGGACTAGCATTATGGAGCACAGTAGGATGATGTCGTGTCATCCCGACGGCAAGTCATCAAATTAACCAACTGTTGGATAGTCTGCTGCACTCCTTGGACTAGCCATTCTAGGACATTAAGCCTCTCGTGCACCTAGTGGACATCCTTCTGAATTGCTCCAATCCTGACCAGCTTAAACCATTTGGTATACCCGGGCGTTGACGTTGATGGTGCTGGATCGGGTCTAGGGGGTTCATCACCGGCCATTTCAGCCCCTTCCATGGGAGCGTCACCTGCACCACCTTCTCCTTCTACTTGGATGTCTTCCTCTGGGTCCTCTAGGTACTTGTGAAACTTCAAGTCCATTTTGCGAAAGTTGCTTTTATTGAAGACTTGAAGAGGATGTACCGGATCAGTGGTTGTTGGGAAACTGATGGCATTACATACCATGTTTATGATCCAGGGATATGGTAGATGAAGGTCCCTGAATGTATGAATGGTGTTCACCAATTGATAGACAAGTAGAGTCGAAAAATAGATCTTTGTCCCTTTGGTGATTGAGTACACTAGCATGGTCAAAAAACCTGTGAGATTGGACCGGTTGGTACTTCTGGGATATATATTTGTAGTGAAGATACTATGCAAAACCTGAAATCTTGGTTCCATATACCTGGATTTCAACGCATTCCCTTGATACCAAGGGATGTCCCTACCATGACAAAGATACTTAGTTACCATGGACTGAATCTCAATATTTTCGAGGTCCATATCAGGGAGTCCCTCCGGGACCATGATCAGTCTGAGGATATTAGCCATTGTAGCAGGCATGATCAGCACATCATCTCTATCCAAAGAGACCATGAAAGAAGGAGGATCAGACACAGGTGAGCGACACGCGGCAAGGAAGTTGCGGGTTCGTTCGAGTTAGCATGGTCCATCAAAATCTAGAACAGGCAATCAATCGATTGCAGCAAACAGGGATTCCAGATTTTATGATTTTAGACAATCCCTGTCTACTTTTCTCTCGTGGATGAGCTTTCTACCCATGTGTTTTGGTGGACGTGAAGTTACTCCAGCCATAGGAAGTGCCGGTGGTTAAGACTGGGACCCGTCATGTGGGGTTTGTCGAGATATTTGATGGGTGGGGGTCCACATTCGAGAACTCTTAACTTTTTTTTGAGGAAGAGTCTCTCATCAAGAGGCTCTAGATGACTCCTCAGGACCCGACACTGCTTCTTTGTCCTTACCCATATCGACAGATTTGGAAAGAATGGACAAAATCCCCTTTTTAAAAGAAACTGAAAATACCTGACCAAAAGGCAGATAAAATCTGGAATGGAAGTAATGGAAGGATAATACCAGTTTTCGAGGTGACTCCGAGACCCACCGATGATCTTCTGGCCGAGGGTTTGAGCAGAGAGGGAAAAAAATGAAAAGTCTTTTTCAGAAAAGAAACTTTTTCTGCTCGACTGCCTTCTATCGAGCGGTAGTCTTCGATATCGTCTACCAGTGTTTCAATGATATTGATGTAACTCCTCCTATGTTATCGAGACTATCACCGATGACATCCTTACGCGGCAAGGAATCATATTCTTGTTTGTTGAATTTGACCACATGCTCATTATCACATATTTAAGATATTCTTAGGAGATTATGTGCCAAACCTTTTATGTAGAAAGCATTCTCATTTTTAAGCAAATTAATCCATTTTATGATTCCCTGTCCAATTACTTTAGCAGTGGTTCCATCTCCGTAAGTAACTATCTATTATATAGATTCTGATAGTTTAACAAAAGGGACTTATCACCTGTGACATGTCTTGAACAACCACTGTCTAGGTACCACTTAGTGTCATTGCCTATTAAATGATTTGAGTGAGTAGCAAGACAATTTTTCTTTTCTTTAATTACCCACTTTGAGACAGGATTCTTACTTGTAGTAGATTTAGTTTTCTTATTTAATTCAACTGTTTAATTAGTTTCTGTGTTACTACTGGAGGCATCAAAATTTTCAAATATTTGTGTTCCATACCCAGCTCTAACTTTCTCATATCCTAAGCCATTTTTGTCATTTTCAGATTTTCTCATACCTAAAAGTTTTTCTAACTTTTCACCACTCTAGGAAAACTTACAGTTTAGCTTGGAAATTTTTCTAGACTCTTCTAGATCAAACAGGAGTGTATGATTTTCATTTTGAAGGAGCATATTTTTATCTTTTAACTGCTCAACCTATTTGTAACTCTTGAGTCTATCTTATCTGAGTGATGTTGCTGCAAATCATTGATTAGATGTGCATTAATTTCTAAATTTTTATCCAAATCTTTTTGCAGCAATTCCTTTTTGTTCTCAGATATTCCAAGTATTTTAACCACTTTAATGTTATGGATATAAAGTTGATTATAAGCATCTTGCAGTTTATCTTTTTCTACCTCTTCTTCTTCTTCTTCAATCTCCTCATTATCAAATGGAAATGATTCAATGGCTTGATGTTCTTCCTTGTCTTCAGATTCTGTGGGAATGATTGGAGCAGTGGAGACCATGAAAATTTTTAATAATTTCTGGTCTCCATCACTCTTTCAGTCACTAGATTCTGTATTTGACTCCTCTGTATCATCCCATGTGGCGGTCATTGCCTTGCCCTTAGTTTTTCTGTTTGGGCATTCAGTAGATAGGTGTTCATACTTCTGACAGGCATAACATTGTGGTTCTTTGGTCCTTTTACCAAATTTTTCTGCAGAAGGTTTGTCATCCACCTTTCTACCTCTAGAGGGACGGTCGCGATTCTTCTGAAAGAATCTTCTGAATCTTTGTGCCAGCAAAACCACTTCTGAATCTTCATCTTCCTTTTCACTTCCACCGTTCCCATGTATTGTCTTCTTTGAAGTTTTTAAAACAGTTGTTTTGGATTTTGGGGTTTGTTTAAAGTGTAGTTGGAAAGTTTGTAGGGAACCTACCAGTTCTGATACTTTCATTTCATCTATGTTCCTACACTCTTCAATTATTGTAACCTTGGGATTAAATCATTCCGGTAGGGATCTTAGAATTTTACTACAAATTTTCAGTACCAAAACTTTTTCTCCTAATCCACCCATGGAGTTGCAAATTATATTCAACTTTATGAAAAACTCCATAAATGTCTCATGCTCTTCCATTCTAAGACGTTTAAACTGTGAAGTCAAAAGTTATAGTTTAGACCTCTTCACAGTGCTTGTGCCTTCATGGGTTGTTTCCAATAGAACTCATGCTTCCTTGTATGTCCCACACATACTTATTTAATTGAATATATCCTGGGACACAGCACAGTAGATGGCGTCCATAGCTTTTGCTTCAGCAGTCTGTTTTTCTTTGTCGAACGCTGTCTACTTTTCTTTGGATTTGGATTTTATGATGATTGTGCCACTATCAAGTATAATTTGTTCAGATGGTGCCACATATCCACTTTCAACTATATCCCAGACGTCATGATCGAAAGATCTCAGAAAGTAGTGCACTCTAGCCTTTTAGTATGTATAATTTGAACCATCAAATACCGGAGGCCTAGTAACTGATGAGCCCTCTCCTTTGGCCATATTCCAAACTTCAGTCAAGATCACTCTCTAGGTGGTGATGCCCTTAAAGAGAGACCCTCTCTGATACCAATTCAAATAACGGTGAAGACTACTTTAGTTGAAGTAGGAATATGCCAATATGTCCTAGAGGGGGTGAATAGAACTTTTTAAAGTTTTATAGTTTATTTTAAAAATCCTATTACACTAATCCTATTAATATGCATTCATCAGGATTACTCAAAAATAACTCTACTGGCTTCCAAGTCCGGTAGAGGATCCAATCACGAACTATTCAAGAAATAACAATATGTAACCTAGTTTATGATGGATATGACTGTGTATGTGTATAAGTTGTGATCTTAGATACATAGATATGAAAGTGTTAAAGTAAATCATACACACAAAAGAATACCAATAGCAAACACAGCCATTTTTATAGTAGTTCGACTACTTGTGTACTCCACTCCCGTTAACCGCACTCAACCCTTAAGTGTACCGAATTTCACTAAGGAGGTTTCACAGCGGTTCACCTCAAACCTAAGGTTTTAAATCAGGTTCATCTTCAACCTTTACAACCTACACTGAGGCTGACTGTTTATGCTCTCACAAGGGTCAACACATCGCACCCACTTTTAGGCACACTGGCTAAGGATCTTCCATAAGACCCTAACGAAAGTTTTACGTGGTTTACCTCTAACCTGAGGTTTCACACGATTCACCTCAAACCTAAGGTTTTGACTAGTTCACCTTCAACTAGATGTTTATACTCTCCACAGAGCAAGGGTCCACACAACACACCCACCACGTACACTCCCGCCGAAGGCCTCCTTGAGGACTTGCAAGGGTGAGAAACACCTTAGACCCAATCCTATAAAGGAATGATCAAAGGGTCCTCTGGACTCTAGATACTTACAGATAAGTGGATGAGTCTCATTTAGCATGTTGACGAAGATCTCCTCTATGTTGATGAAGAATCTTCAGCTCCCTTGATCCGCAACTCAAAAGATGTACCAATATATGGCGACGGGTTGGGTCAAGGTTATGATGGAATCCTACTCTCTAAATGTTTTCATATTAGGAAGATAGAGTGATTCCAATCATCTATTCATTCAAGGCATCCCATCTTAATGATTTTTCATTAAGGTAGTAGTTGGAGGATCCTTGAATGTGGAAGTTCATCCCCAGTCCACTCTATTGATTATCAATGATGAGGGTGGATTGGAGGATGAACTCCCTTGAGAGAAATGGCTTTGGATAAATGATCTAAGGTTAAACACTCAAAAGCACTCTCTTCTTTCTCTACTAGCAAATAAAGTTAAGCTCTCTTTAAATAGGCAAAAGGTTCCAACGAATATAAAAGGGTCACATTTATGATAGAGTACGATATCATCGAGCAGGGTCGATATCATCGAGCGTATACTCTCGATTGTATCGATGGTCCACTCGATGACAAAAACTCAATGTCATATGCTTTTGAAAATCTCTTGCCAGCTGGTCGAGGGAATTGAGACTCGTGTCGATGTCATCGGACTTCGAACTCCGATATTATCGATACAAGGATCAAGTCCTCGACATTTGAAAAATGAGAGAGACTTGTTTTAAGATTTTTCAGGTCATCCGATATGATCGAGGGATACTTGATATCATCGAAATTTGAATGTCAATGATATCGAAGGTCGTGTCGATGCATCGATAAATCCAAGAATTTTATCAGTGAGCTTGTTGGACAGTTTATGTCCTTTCTCGATGCAATCGATCTGGCCTCGATATACTCGATATTTGAATATCAAATCTATCAAGTGACTCCCGATCAGAATTGAAAACCACCTGAAAAAATGTTGTTGGAAAACTTCATGCCCATGACTGATATCATTGAGAGCCTTCCGATATCATTAAAATTTGAACTTCGATGACATTGAGAAGAGCTTCGATATATCAGCACTTATGTGATTTTCTCAAGTAAAAATAAGGGCGTTGGAAATCTGTCCGTCAATATAATCGAGCTACCTCCGATGGGCTCGAGATTCAAATATCAATGATATCGATAGGTATATCGATACATCGATAAATCTGTCCAAATATACATGTGGTTGCTGGACACTTTTGATCCTCATTTGATTTTATCGATTGGTCTTTCGAGGACATCGACAGCACAGGTCGATCATATCGACACATGTATCGATACGATCGACAAAGCAAAAAAACTTAGAGATTTTCTGATTTTTAAAAAAATTTTCTCACTTAAAAATCGTATGATGTTCTAACTTATTTTAAGAGTTTTATTTACTTGGTGTTTTGAGACATGGGATGTGTGGCTTAGATTTACCTATGGCGAGCTTCCACATATCCAGTTGAGGCAAACGCTTTGACTTGATCTTCCTATGAGGATCTACAGTCTAACTGACCCAACACTCACGCTAATTGACAAACCAGGGCACTTGCAAACGCACTTTTAAAATATACTTCACTCTGCACAATTTCACAAAATGACTCAGAGTTCAGAATATGCTTTTCCAGAATGATTTTAGAATTCATTTTCTTCACTTCAAATCTTTGATTCTCTTCATTCCTCACTTGGTTTTCTTGGATCTTTGGCATATGAATTCTTCAATCTTGGTCTCCTAAGATCCATTCCTTACCTTGGTGATTCTTGAGTATCAAATTCATGCTTTTAGCACCATTTTCAATCCAAGCTCTTAAATTTACCTTTTAACACAAACATGAGTAAAATTGATTAAGCATTATCATGTTCAAAAAACCAAGACATAAATGGGGGATAATATGTAATATTTGACTCTCAACAACTTTCTAACTCCCCAAAGCCTAGAACCATCTGTCCTTCTAATTTTATTGGAGGTCAGGACGTCTGTACCATACCTCTCCCGGTCCCCCTCCAAAAAGAGTAATACCAACCATCATAGAGAGGGCTGGACTTCACTTGGTATAAGTGGAGGAATTCTCTTATGGTAAGGTCAGCTTGTTCAACCTTGGACCAAAGGATGTAGTAGCCCACCAATGCCCTCCACGCATTGGGAATTAGCTACCTCAGAGCCAACTCTAGATGCGTGAGCACCTGCCTTACTATATTTTGGAAAGGGAGCCTTAAGCTGCACTAAAGGGCGACCTGAAAGATAGATACTGCTCCCTCAAGAGGATTGTTAGGAAGCTCGCCAAGTGAAGGAACTCAGAGTACCATAGAGTTGGGTATGTGGTAACCCAACCTAATCCTCACTAAGTTGGCCTCCCTGAGGATGGATCCCACGGGACCTTTCTCTATGTCCTTGCCCTCCTCGTCAGAGGATCCGACCAATCCTTCCTATTCGGGCAGGTCATCCTCTGTCCCAATCGGCCATTATGTCGGGGACCTCTCTAGCACCCGTAACGATTACGATGTCCAGAATTCGACGTCTCTCATTATCATCAATGGTGAAAGTGGATTTGACATGGGGCAGAGATCACTCACCCCACTATCAGCAGCAGAGGGCCCCTTCCAAGAACTTAGTGTTTCTGGCATGGAAAATAGCCCAAAATTAAAAAAAATTGATAAAAAAGAAGAAAGAAAAGAAGGGAGGGGATGAGATGAGGAGCAGAGCTCACCGAAGGGGGAATGTCACTGGTAGTTTCAACAGAAGTGAATTGCCAAAAATCCTTCAAAAATCGCCTCTGTACATAGGAAGCAGGACATAAGAGAAGGGGAAGAGAAGTTGTAACATCCTGAAATTTTTGCAGCCCGAGTACATACTTGTGCCCAAGAATTTCGGGTGTCAAAAATGTAAAACTTTAATGCTTTAAAATCGCACCTTTTTTTTCATTTAAATCACATTCAGTTACATTCACGAAGGTAACCAACCATTTACGAGAGTAAAATCAACTATATTCATTATTCTATTAGAGTAAAAGATTTCAACAAACCATCAAATGCCCTATCAATGGGAGCTTATTACATTATCAAGTTTACAGCAAAAAATAAATAAAACTAAGCATAAAGCTATCTCCTTATTTATTCATAATAATTTTCAGTAGGGAGATTATCATCTGTGTCTTCAATCTGCACATCATAGGCATTATCTGTACTCTTGGAGAGGGTCAATGCCCTACTCATGGTGATAGTTATCATTTAATATTAATAATAATTTAAGAGATTTATAAAAGTAATGTAAGGGTTCTGATATGCCTCGTACTCCACTATGAGGGGTATCGGTATCAAAAACCAATACATATATGAATGTATGCCTAGCAAAGTGTGTGCGGCTCATCATACATAGTGATCATCACAATGTGAAATATAATTCATAAAAAAACTCAACCCACATCCTATAGAGATTCGTTGGCATGTCCAATACTATTATGAATTTATGTGAATACCTCGGGGTGGCACAACACATGAGTTAGATGAATTATGTGACACGATTTGTTCATTTATCAACTATTTGTGACATCCAGTCTCAGAAGTGATGTAACATGCATTGTGAATTACTTACATCGATTTGTACACCACTACCTAAACCCATGGAATTACACGTTGACCAAGAGGGTCTTTACCCAAAGCACCTTACATCCATGATAAAATATTTGAATCTCTAGTTGTGAAACCTCTGATACATTTCTTGCACCAAAGAGGAAATAAATTGAATCATGGGAGTTTTAGAATTTCAAGACACATACTGTAACACCCCGTGCTTTTCAGTACTCGAGTGTTACCATAAAGATCTAAATTAGTTTTCACGTGTGTGGCAGCACACGTGACTTACCTTACATGTCACCATCTAGTGATCCATAACCTCTCCACCTCAACGTATAGGTACAATCTTCATTCATATATAAAGTCATCAGATTATTGGGAGTGGAATCTACCTATAAATTGAGCTTTTCATTAGATTATTCCTTAAGATAGGCCATCACGTAATTATAGAACTCACTTCAGGATGTAAATCTCTTTGCTAGTTAAAGATCTAGTTGTTATTCTAGACGGACCATACAATTGCATTAAGACTCCCTAAATAAACTATAAATTGACCACAACATTTCATTGATCAATCCAATGCCAATTTTCCTAAATTGACCATTGGATTGTAAAATCGACTGTAAGATTACTCGAGTAGTAGAGGTGTCTGGGATTGGACACATGGCCCACTAGGACATGAACCAATCCATTGACGACTCTAATAAGAGGCAAGTCACACAGGATAATAATAATAATAATATTAACAAACACTAAATAAATACAACATCTATGTATGCACATATGAAAATAATGATATAATAATAATGATAATAATAGTAACAATGATAATAATAATAACAATATAAAATCACGAGATTGATAGTACTAATGACCTATGGAGCAGGACCCATAACATGATACACACATAGGTGAAAATAATAATAATAATAAAGAAATAAATAATGATAGTAATAAGTAGTAACAATAATAAAATTAATATTAATATTAGTATATGGTTAGCAATATATTATAAGTCTTACAAACGATCCACTAGGACCTTTTAACTATTGATGTTCAATCCCGGGAAGATCCAACCATTAGATCAGAGAGAAATCCATAAATAGGGCACAAATCAAGTTGTGGGCCCAACCTAGGTATTTGATATGCTTGATCTTTGATCAAGGACCCTACTTGGGGCGTCCAAAGTGGAATGGATGGAGTGGAATTCCCACAAACATCACGATGAACCCCACGCATGCATTACATGTGTACATGGGGTGGTGCACTGGCTGTGCACTGTACCAGCTGGAGCAGTTAAAGCTCCTTGACCGAGCTTTCTCTTAAAAGAGAAAGTCTCTCTCTCTCTCTCTCTCTCTCTCTCTCTCTCTCTCTCTCTCTCTCCTGATTTTCACCAGCGAACGGACTGACGTCCGTTTCGTTGATTGGTGGCCCATCATCTGGCCCCGTTAGGACGATCTAAGCCGTCCATCAACTCCCGGGTGTGGGGCTGACCAGAACCCAACTGCTACAGCAGGTTCTTCTGTACATACAGACACACGATTCTCGACGCAAGGAGCGCCTACAAACACATAATTTTTAAAAATAAAAATGGCTTCATTGCCAGCTCAACAATCCGCATGCATGGAAATCCTTTGATCTCATCCCTTCATTTGCAAGCAATCCCAGTCGTTTATACCTCGTCATTAGGTCTTTATAAAGGAAAACTAGAGGAAAATCTGAAAACCTAGCCGTTCTTCCTCCCTCCGAACCCACCTCCCAAATCATCATAGACCTCTGATTCTTGTATTCTTGAAGCTCTCCTAGACATATACAAGGACTCTAAAAGAATCAGAATGAAGAAGGAAGGCTTGAATCGTGTTCCGCCATTAATGGCGGATCATCTTCCTCGTTGAAGTCAAACCGATTTCTTTCTAGTCCAGGCTAGCAACCCTGCTTTCGCATGGGTTCAATCCACTTCAAACCTCATGAAAGGCCAGGAAGAAAAGGAGAAAGGAAGAAGAAAGGGAGAGAGTGAGAGCGTTCGGTTGTTACACCACACCGAGCTACTAGTGTCGCACTCCACTAGTCGGCCGGTCTTCTCGAGTCAAGCTGGGTTAGGTCGAGTCCAGGGACTCTATAAAAGGAAAGAAAAGAGAAGCAAGAAGAAGGAAGGGAGTGGGTCGCCGTGTTGCACCTATTTCCTGTCTCGCCAGGCGATCCAAGGCCACTCCGAGTCAGGCCAAATTTGGCCGAGTCAACTTGTCTGAAAGGGTCCAGCTGGGTTGAACTGGGCTTGGGTTGGTCTGAATATTACTAGAAGTCCAGCAAAGAACGAGTTGAGAAGAAAGAGAAGAATGGAGGGTAGAAGGAGAGGAATGGATGATGATGTGATGACTCAGTGAGTCAACTCATTGAGTCAATGATGGACTATCACCAGGTTGTGTTGTGCGTAGCAACCTCGTTAGGCATGTAATGAATAAAAAAAAGGGAGGAGAAAATGAAAGGAGAAGTGGAAAAAGAAAGAAAATGAGTTGAGGCAAGTTGGTGCATTTGTGTTGCACCAACTCGACTTGGCCAAGTTGCTGACCAAGTTGTAGGTGGATCTTGGTCCAACAACCTTGTTGGACTGGTTAGAAAGGAAGAAAGTAAAGATGAGGGAGAAGGATAATCAACTCGATTGGCTCTAACTGAGTCGACCCACCGAGTCAAATCACTGAGTCAAGATATTGAGTTAACTAATGTGAGTCAACTCTCTCTTCCCATATTAGATTATCCTGCATTACCATTAGTTTCATTACCATGAATATGATAATTATTAAGCATGAATAGTCATCACTACACTGTTTAGGCTAATATTAGTTATTATAGATGAAACTACTATTAATAATACTAGTATGGCATCCATCACTTGGAAAATATTACCATTAATAATAGATTTTACTATTTTGTTACCATGTAATACTTATTATTACCATGGTCACAAATATTAATTATATCATTAACGTTAAATGGAAACTAACCATATTACTATATTGTGTTTAAACTACACATACATTATAGTTCAACTCTTAGAACTAAACCCTAAAAATCTAGCCTAGACCTGAACTCTAGGATAAAATCCTAGACCTAAATAATCTAAACTCTAGGTCAATACCCTAAATATAGATAGTGTGTTAGGTTTGAGCTAATTGTAGAATTTCATAACTCATGGTAGATTGTAGTATCTATTAGCATGACTAGATTCATTGGAGATAGTTATGACTATTAGCATTAGAAAATATTTATCATTTTCCTTATGAGATTAGTATAATACTCGTTATTATAATTATTAGTATTAGTCATTATTATATTATCATTAGTAAGCATTCTATTATAATTACTGTATTAGTTAAGAGATTATTAGTCATTATAAGAACATTAGATAATGTCGGTACATCTAAATATTAACTTATGAACCTTCATTACTAATATTGATGGATTGATACTCCTATTATGAATATTATTTGATATATTGTGCAACGATAATAATAATAACAATATTAATAATAATTTAGGATTCAAATCCCAGATTCTAAGTTTAGGACTAAACCCTAGGATGAAAATTCTAATTTTACCTTTAAACCCCTAAAAACAAGTAATCCAAACCCTAGGTTATATTAATCTTGACCATAAATACTTTATAGAAACTTGATCTCACGTACAACTTCGCAATCCATGATAGGATTCAATTCTAAGGGTGCACGCGCTTCCTAGCAACCTTAGTTGGTGATTCAAAGTATAAGGTGATGATTTTTTCCCCTTAAGCTTTCCATTTTCCCATTAGTTTAAATGGTAGTTTTTATTTTAATTACGATTGATAATTGATACCTTCATTTTATAATCACATGTGTAAATTGTTGGATTTGAATTGCTAGACTACATGCTTAATATTTATCTTACATATCTTCTTATACATGCAGATTACCTATGGATTGCTTATAGGACTTAAACGGGTACATCCGTGGGAAATCCCCACCTATAAATGTACACCCACACTTGGGATGTAACTTGACTTATAGTGTTTATAATGAGCTTTTGATCTAGTGGTTACTTGAATGATAGGTTACACTGAATATTGATGTGGGCCTACCGTCCATGGGTTGTTGGGTCTATATAGTTTTTAAGGATGGTCTTTTATTGCATATTTTTTATATTTACCCTATACGGCTTAGTTTTGATATTTTTCCTATGAAGCTTTATTTTTATATTTACCCTATATGGGTTCGACGTTTTATTTTGTGCAACCATGTGATGGTAAGCCCTATATACTGAAATATGATTGGCCACTAGTTTATAGGTTTCCATTAAACATCCTAAGATAGTAGTCTTATGAGTCGGGGATGGTGGTATGGGACCTATACCCGAGCTGTCGGTCTACGCTGGTGACGAGCCCCCATAGTGACCTTGAGCTTATTTAAATTGGCTGATTGTAATTGGACTAATAATAGTTTGGTTAATCATATATACATGGCACAGACCAGCGTCTACCGCTAACGTACATGATGTACGATAGGCAGTCGTTATGCGGCAAGCCTCTGTCCGACTGGATGAGCATTCTCAGGTCGATGATTGCATGGGTGACGATCCCAATGTCTGCACGGATGAGCATCACCAGGGCGATGCTTGCATTCATGCATCCATGCATCTAATAAGACTGCATCATGTACTATTTTGTATGCCTTATTATTACAACTATACTTACCTAATGCGGCAGTGTGTAATCTTGAGGAGAATTTACACTAAGTTGGCCATTCATCTATCAAATATATAACCGTACAGGTAGCATAGGTAGCCTAGATAATATTCACGTTCTTATTGATGAGGAGCAAGCTTCAATTGACAAGGGCGCATGATCATATTTGCTAAAGATTGCTCCAGGATTTTACATCTTAAGATTGTTGTAATTTATTTTGTTTCACATGTGATATTATTTCATTTCGCAATTGTTAATTTCAGAGACATTAGTTGTATGAGTCATTATGGGCAGCTTCTTGTATATTTGAATGATCATGCAACTTTCCTTTACATTTGATTTATCCATACTACACTAATTGCTAACTCTAGATGATAAAGAAAAAAATATGTATAGAATTTGGCTCTTTATAGGTTAACACTCGAATTTTTAGGAAACAAGTCATATACTCGGGTCTTGAAAACATGGGGCGTTACACATGGCCAAGGCATAAAGGAAAGTAGCACAAGGCTGACCTAGTAAAGGAGAATAGTAGCAATAAGCTAACCAAATAAAAGAGAAGATTAGCAAATAGGCTAACTCAATAAAAGAGAATAGTAGAAAATAGGTTAACTCAATAAAAATAAGGAGAAAGGAGCAAAAGGCCAACTCAATATAGAGTAGAAGCACACGTCGCTCTCAAATTTGGCAAAGGGCAATGTTTATATCCATCACCTCACATAAATTTATAAAAATCATTTATAATTAAAATTATACCTTAACCATAATTCCTAAAAGAATAAATAATTGATAATGGCAAATCAATCAATTGTATGAAAAATCATAGTAATATGAAAGTATGCAAAAATAAGATAAATCATATCAACTCAAATTAGTGTATGCTTAAAGGAATCCCTTACCTCTTAAATCGAATTATCCTCACTCGAGGCTAGATGTCAACATATACAACTCAACATTAAATTATATCTTAAACCACATGATTTGAACAACTAGGATTAAGTTATATTTGAGTCTATGATCCGAGTTTAGGATTTACACAAAATAGGTGGTCTAAATTTATTTATTTTTTAAAAAAAAAAGAACCTTTAAATATGATATTGTGTGGATGGGTGACTCACCTCATTCAGTGCCGATTTTTATCTCAAGAAAACTTAAGATTTAATATGTTTTTCATCCCTTAATGACTATGTACTTAGTTTGAAGATTTTGAAATCATCTTAAAGTTTGAAAATAATCCAGGAAAATTCTAAACGATCCACTAACCTTTGAAGAATTTGAACTTGACTCGACTTACGACTCAGTGAGTCATGGTTTGGTGTCCAACACCCATGCTCTCTCTCTCTCTCTCTCTCTCTCTCTCTCTCTCTCTCTCTCTCTCTCTCTCTTCTTCTTCTTCTTCTTCTTCTTCTTCTTCTTCTTCTTCTTCTTCTTTTGCTTCAAGGTCAAAGCGAGAACCTGGATGGACTAGAAACTCAACCATCTGATCCAAACCGAGTTAACTCGGTCTAGCACCCAAACTCTCTCTCTCTCTGTGTGTGTGTTTCTTTCTCTCTCGTTTCTTTTCTCTCTTTCTCTCTCTCTCTCACTCTTAGTTTTTCTATGAACATTGTCTAACGGTAGAAGGGAGATTTTATAATGTTTCAGGCCTCCTATATCGTTCATGCGTAACTTGTACGCTGGATGAAATCATGCACGAACAAGCTGCGCAAGTGTAGTTTTCATTTTTCTCATTCCAATATTCCTAAACCATCTTCTTTCTGTCTTTCAGAAGTTAAGTGGTTTTTAAATGGGTCATTAGGTTGAGAATTTTGGATTTAGATTGGTGCGTGATTGCATGGCTTACGTTCGTTATGATTAAGGAAGATGATCCCTACTTCAGTGGAAGATCATCATCCATTCCATCTTTCTTCGAGCTGTCTTCTCTGGACACTCTAGATTAGTCGAGGGATGCTTAAGATGTTTTGAAAATGAAGGTTCAGATCTCTCCATTAGTGGGACCGATGCAGCGACAGTTTTCCTTACATTATTTACAGTTCGGCTTTGAATCCTTGGAGATCTCAGCATCAAGGGAATCTTTCGAGTCTCATGGTGTTTTGGCTGGAGTCAGATCTCCCTTCAGTGGAGATTGAACTGCTGGGATTTTATTGGGTTGCTAAATTTATGAGTTTTGATGGCGAAACTCACGCAAACATGGTTCATCTGAACTCTAATGCCATGAGCAGGGAGGTGCCGACTTGGTTCGGTCACTAGAGTAAGTGGGATCCACTTTTAGTGGTCTTTCGAGAGATCAACTCCATTCATTTGTTTTATAGGGTTGTGCTAGGCCAGGGGCCAAAATATGGGGTGGATCCGAGTTTTGGGTGGGCAACACCATTAGTCAATGAGGGGACTATGTTCACCGTTGAACCAGGCTATTGTGGGAAATCAGTTACGTGCAATGCATGTTAACTTCTTAGTTTCGTGATGGTTGGGGCAAAGGTGGGGTCCAACATGATGTTTAGTGGGAAATCCACTCCATTAATCCCCATTGCAAGATCATGTTTGGTTATGGGCTCAAATATGGGATAAATCCAAGTCCTAGATGGGCCACTCCATTGATCACGGTGTTGCTCTGTTGATTTCTTATGTTATTTATAGAGTTATTTTACAACTTATTCTTGAAGATGCATTTTTCATTACTCTGGCAGTTATAGTAGTCGAAGAGCCACTCTCTAGATTCTTCTCTTATTATGTTTCCCTTTTGTGATTATTCCTCTTTTGTCAGCCAAGTTCTGTGTTTCTCGACTGCCTTCAATCTGTTGAAATGCCCAACCACGTTTCTCTCTCCACTTGTTAAACTTTTGGATAATTCAGCTGCATTACTTCATCATCCATCTGATAATGTGTAAAACTAGATTTATGCCAATTATGATTCCGCAAAAAGTGTTATAAGATAACATCCTAAAGATCTTTTCATCTACCTCCTATTTCTTAGATGATATCACATGTTACCCTCCTATTGACTTCTTCCAGATTAGCTAGAAACAAGGTACAAAAATATGCTTGTAACATCCTGAATTTTCACTATTTTGGATTTTCAAAAACCCTTAAAAATTTTCATTATAAGTAACTTATATTGTCACTTATTGACCATTAACACTTGATGTTAGCCTATATGTGAGCGGTACTAATAAAGAATCATACAAATCCGATTAATCGACCGTAGGAAGCCAACGAATCTAGTCGACCACTTAAACATCGAGTTTAGCCACATGATTTGTTCACATGGGGCCCAAATCTAACTAACCTATCACTGACTAATCAAGGCAATCACAACTAAATAAAGACCTACCTAAAGTCGAGACAACTAAGAGTCAGATCTTAATTAACAAACCAAATTGACTCAGTATCCTTTTAGCCTAAAAATTGATAGTTTAAAGTGATTATAATCGAATCGTCATTTTCACTAATTGCAAATAGGCTATATTATGAACTTAGCTAATCCAAACCCTAATCAATGCACATGAGAAATCTCGCTACCTAATTCATTTAAAAAATGCCCCAATTATCTGAATAAGCTCTAAACCATTCGTTAGTGGCCCACAAGATTCGAAACTATAGAATAATGTCCGTCTCACTGGGCTTGATGCCCATCGTGGGTGGTAAACCAAGATAGTACCCATAATTACTCAACTTGGGCCAGAATCTTAGTGCTTCAAATGTGTGATTCCTCTACGTTGAAATCTGGAACTTAAATGAAACTAGTTACTTTATTCTTTCACAAAGTTGTGACTTTTGGACTATCGATTCATGGCCAAAGTCGGGGTACCGACTAAAGATATTTTTTCACACATATCCGTATAGCCACAACCTCGATTGACTATCGGTGACCGTCAAACAGACTTCTAATCATACCCATAGATCAACACATCCAAATGGCAGGCCGATCATATCCATACATAGATCATCATTAGGACTAATTATCTTACAGTGTATATACCCGTACATCCCATAATGGGCCCTAGAGGCTAGAAACACTCTCTCATAGGGCTAGTATAATGAAAACCTAGTTTTTGGGCCATTTTCACAACTTCTGAAACAATATAAGGGCTTTATTTGAGCAACCCATCTCTCCATACGAATTTTGCCCAAGAATGAAAGAAAGAAAGAGATAAAGAGAGAAGGGGGATCTTGGAGTCTTTTTGATGGATTCCCTTCGATCAAGCCCTAACTTCGACGTTCTCCTCCATCGAATCTGTCTCACTCATGATCGAGAGGTAAGAAACGAACCTTACTTCCCAACCTAGGCTTTTCTAGATTATATTTGTATAGGAATCCTACCTAATTGCTTCTAAATTTGTATAACAATAGCTTCCCCCAAATTCTCGATCTTAAGAGCACTTTGAGTTAGGCAAATCATTACAAAGGTGTGGACCATTATACCTAGGTTTCCGTTTATTGACCCTTGAGGGGTCTCAGTTAATGATGTCTCGTTCTAAATGGGTTGTAATAGCTAGCATGTTCATATTTTAGGTTTAGTTGTATTATATGCTATTGGTTGGATATGGATGCTCACATGTTTGATGAAATGCTTAAGTCGTAAAATATGTTGCTTTGTCGATGTTCACATGCTTGATTTATTACCTAAGTGATTATATTAATTTATGCATGCCCACATGTTTAATTTAATGCTTTAGTGAACGTAATACCCTATGGATGCTCACGTGTTCAATGAAATGCTTAAGTGGTTGCGTAGTAAAATTTATACTATAATTGTGTGATATAGAGTTTAGTCCATAGAAATACTTAGGATTGCTAAGACGTTAGGTCAATTAGTAAATCACCCAAATCAACAGGTGGTCCGAGTTAGGTCATCCACCTTAGGCTTTTTGATCAAATCGAGCCGAATATGGACGACCGATAGTAGCTGGACTATACGGGATGATAATACTCAATGTCGAATATGTCAGGGTTCTCCTAGGTCAATCAAATTGGTCCACTAGCCGACTAATCATGTGTGTTCACAATGTATGTGTGAGACCCGTATCCTAACCTATACCATTCCATAGGCTTCCACGGTCCTTCTAGTTAAATTTTGACGACTCGCAATCTATTATCAGTGTTTGCACGCGATCCTGAGTCGTGTCCCGTATATCAGAGTCAGCTCAACTCGAAACTTGTATCCTTACGACCGCACCGTCACCGCGGTTTCGACACCACATCTCGCGTGCTGAAGCTATACCCAAGCCAAAAGATGTGGGCCCGCGTTCAGTTCGAGAAAAAGTCATGATTTACAATTCCTAAGAGAAATGTCCCATCAATCATCCCATCAATCACCTCACATGTCAAGTACAACATCCTATCCCCAAGTGCCAACACTCATCCCTAAAGTCAACTCTCTCCCTTACATGTCAAGTACACATCACTCCATCAGTCACCATCCCTCTCTCCCATCATTTCTCTCCCATCACCTTTCTCTCTCTCTCTCATTCTCTCTTTCCATTTTCAAACAACACCCATGAGACCAATCGTCCAAGCTTTCATGAGAGGAGCTAGTGTGGCCCACCTTCCTACCTCTCATCTCCACCATTAAAATTCCATCTCGACCGTTGAATCGCACCCCTTGGAGCTCTAAGTCGCATTAGCGAAAGAAGGAAAAGAAGATTAAAGGTGGGTGATTTTATGATTTGAGGGCCAACATGGTGGGACCTATCTTGATGTATGCTTTGTATCAAAGATGGACCCATAGTGGCGGGGTCACTCCATCACCCCTCGTCTTCTCTCTCTCTCTCTCTCTCTCTCTCTCTCTCTCTCTCTCTCTCTCTCTCTCTCTCTCTCTCTCTCTCTCTCTTAATGTGTGTGGCCCACCCTAATACACCCCACCATGAAGTGTGCAGTATATCCATGCCATCCAAATTTTAGGCCCACCTTGCTAACGTCCAGCGGATGGCCCACCCTGGCCATCCGTTTTGGATAGACACTGATGAAGGGAAACATAAATATCAACTTGATCCCGGGCATGTGGCTCACTAGACGTGGGACCACCATGATGTGATTCATCCACACCATCCATCTGGACAAGTGGTGGGATGCCACTGAGATGTGGTTTAAATCCACACCGTCCAGAGCATCCAAAGGGTCTGAACACTAGATGTAACGCCCTGAAAATCGAGGGTCGAGTAGAAGCTCAGCTCCCAAGTTCCAACGCATCACTTATGCAACATAGATAATGATGATTGAATGTTGTTCATATTAATGCATTAAACATGAGTAGGATTATACTAAAACAGTATATCATACTCCAGAGACAGTTAAAATTTTCACAAGCGGAAGACTTTGATAGATATATAAAATATATAAACTATTGTAAGTCTCCAGAGTGTGAACATGTTACCATGTTAACTATGTACATGTATACTCCAAAATGAACAAAATGAATATACATGGGTGTTCCCAATAGTGCAAAATAACAAGTGTAATAGTATTTAATCAACATCCCTGTGACCCCGTCGATCAAAACATGGTCTATATAGACCCGAATGATGGCCGCATATAGGAGAAACCCTGCTCATCATCATACAAATTCAGCTTCGCTTCGCAAGCATCGTCATCATCTAAAACTAAAACAGGAACTGGTTGGTGTTGCAAACATCGTCTCGTAACGTGGGAGTGAGTTATCAACTCAGTGGAACAATAAAGCAAAGGTTAACATGTTATCAATTCAGTCAAGCAGTAATGATAAAGTGATACAATCAAACATCCCTAAGTACTCTGATTAATGTAAGGATGTATGTAGAAATGATGCATGCCCTCGCCTGCACTCCCTCTTGCAACAACATCTAACGATCACGGCATGAATTACTACCACTGTGCTTTACACCAACGCCAACGGCACATGCAGTGCGATGTTATGAGCATGATTACCAAGTTCTTATTAGTCCCTTTCATACAGCAGGATTGGGAAGCTAAGGTACCTCCCTTATATCATTTCCCAAATGATGATCCATTCTAGGGTTGTCAGTCCTAGACAATCTCATATAATGTTGTGGTTCTAGGTCGCTACAAAGGGCTCGTCACCTTATCAGTGTAAGCCTAGTTCATACTCTAGCAGCTACAGAAAGGCTCGTTGCCTCACGTAGACTCAGAGTACGCTCGCGGTCACTACAAAGGGATCGTCACCTTATCAGTGTAGGCCGACAGCTTGAATACAATGTCCCATACCACCATATTCGGCTCACGAGTTTGGTTTACTCACTGATCACTACGAGGAGGCTCGTCACCCCAGCGTAGGCCGACAGCTCGACCACGGTATCCCATATCACCATGTCCGGCTCATGAGTCTTAGGGAATCGAGGTACTAAGGTTAACGGGATCTCACTGGTAAGTTTGGTACCCTAGATTCAAGCAGTAGCGTCCAAACATGGTGAACATACATTAGGTCAATCGGGTCACTTGACGAGCTCGATTAGCACAAGTGCACATTGAGTTGATCGACATGAAGCGCATAAGCACTCCATGTGGCCTAACCACTGTCAACGACCCAAGTACGACACAGATTCATCGATCACATCCTGTGTGGTGAAACAACTTCAGCCACCAAAACAAGGCCTATTACCGATTGCCTGGACTGTAAATAGTCCCAACCGTGTGTAATCACAATAAACAAGCATATGAGATATTCAATCAATAATGAATACTTAAGTTAAATCCTACAATCATGTGAGCATGTTATGGAATGTAACTTAAATATGATTATACAATACATGGAGGAAATCATACACATAGTTAAACATGAATAAACCGACTCTATCATATGCAGGTCATGGAGGAAATCATACACACTATTAAAGTAGTTAGGATTCATATCTCAAATCCCTTATAAATCACAATTTACTAACTACTAACTCATTTAGATATTTTTACAAACACTTAGACTACACTTTCCAACATACATCACGTATGTTGGTTATAATACGTATTAGGGCAAATCCTCTTTCCAAGGAGTTGTCGCATACATAACAACCATATACCTATGACAGTTAATCATGACAATCACAAATTCAGATTCCAAATGCATACAAACATTTCAACAAACACGTATTAAACATGTTATCATACATAGGTAATTCGCCCATAAATCACATAATAGTAAGATAGGTTACATAGAGGAAACTGTAACTATGCATTAGGGGATTGAGGATCACATCTCAACATCCTCATTAAATACACAACGACATGCATTTTCTTATTCAGGCATTTTATCAAACACTTAGGCTATACATATTCACATATATGTAATAACTTAGTTAAACACATATTACAGCAATTCCTTCCACATAGGAGTTGCTACACATACACTAATCATGTATTTCTAAGAATCAATCATAACAAGTGCAAACCATAATTCCATATTCATTTAGGTAATTCAATAAACACATGGGATGCATTTAAAAATCAATAGAGTATATATATTTATATAATATACGGAAGACATCGTACTTAACATGTGTGATAGCAATCAAGTTAGACATAAATCATTCCTGACATTGAAAGCCTTGAAAAACATAACCTAAACGTTTATAGTCTGCACCTTTCGTCGGTAGACTCGTAATGAACTCAGTTCGAATACTATTCCTTCATCTACGACATATCAACCACCTATAACAGGGAATAGGTTAGCTATTCCAGCACTTACACTATTTGCAACCCTAAAACAGATTAGGGTTAGGTTTTCTTACCCAATTTTGGAATTGAAATCGTCGAAATAGCGATGCAGAAGTGGTAATTTAGCCCATGAAGCAATGAGATCGAATCCCAGGAACTCTCTCCCACTCTCTCTCACTTTCTCTCTCTTTCCTTCTCTTTTTGCTCTCTTCTCTCTCCTAGGGTTACAAAATCGTATGAAATAGAAATGGGGTGGGTTTAGGCCTTTATATAGGCCCAGGACTAATAGAAATGGCCCCAGGGCCAAGGTATACTTAGATTATAGCCAAAACTCATCTGTTTCAACTCAACGGAGCATTTCTAGAGGCCCATTTGCTGAATGCAGTCGAACTTAAGCTCTCTAATATTGGATCTTGATCAAGCCAAGTTTTTAGTCCGATCGGGTTTATAGATCGACCGTAGCGGACCAGTTTCAGTTCAACAGTCACCGACACTCGATCAGGGCCACAAGTATATTGGCATGTGTGGGACACTTCTCCTAATCTGAGGGTGTATTTGGGTCAGATTCTGACAGTCTGAATGCTTATAATCGGCCCGCAAGAGACACGACTCTGATTACTTAAATTTGTATTTAATTTCTAAAAATACTCACGTTTCTCACACACTTCACTCCGGACTAAAGAAAATCATCACGGGATACCATCTGAACTTGATTTCTGAGGTAGTCATCAAGTCCAACAAGATGGTCATATTCGTCTAAGTTCGTCGCTATTGGACATTCGACGTGCGGTCCAGGTCCGATACGAAGTTTCACGATGCTCCCAAGAGCAACTGGGTTTAAAGATTGATCCTAGGTTTCTAGGTAATGTAGCATTAGTGATCTTACTCATTTTGGGGCTTGTAGTTCATATTTAAAGTGGTTCAAGCTAATTCTACTGAGTATTCAGTTTAGTATTAAACCAAATTCTACCCAAATTATGGTAGAGTACGGTCCTAGGGCCATTCTATGCCCCATTTTTGGCACTTCTACTTATTTTATTATTTTAATTATTTTTCTAGTATTTACCATCAAGTTTACCCCATCTTTACCAAATTTCATGAGATTTTGTGCAGTTGAAAAATTTTAAAAATTCCAGAAGCAGCAGTTGTCCAACAAGTGATTTTTGGATAGTTTTCACAACGACCTACTTTAAACTATATTAAATATTTTATTATATTTTTCATATATTTTTATATAAAACTAGACTCATTTAGATTCAATCTAGTTTTTGAATCACCTAAATCAGAGTTATAACGAGGAAGATATAATTTTTCAAATTTGGACAAAATAGGCAGAAAAAATACAGAAAATGGGTTGCCCAATCCGCTGTACGGACAAGGCCTCACCAAACCGGAAAGCCCCTCGCTGGTCACTGGATATTTGGGCGAGGGCTCACCCCGGGTTACCGAAAACATGTGGGACCGTCCCCAGGTCCCCCCGAATTGAGTCGTTTAGGCCCATGAGTATGTCGAAGCATTATCGGGTCTCATTTGTAAACCGGAATGAGTTACGCGACATACAATATATGATTTTGGGGTAAGAGAAGCTAATATATCCAAATGTTCTATCTATATCATGAAATTTCAAAAATTCAATAGTCAAAATCCCATTTATTCATGTATGTACCATTTACAGTAAGTTTTAGTTTAAGTATAGTTCTTCACCTTTTAAACTTTAGGATTTATATATAATATGAAAGTACTTAGAGAAATTTAAAGAATGAGGTGGTGAAAGGTGAGATTTTGAAGGAAATGGGTTGAAAAGTGATTTTTTAGACTTTGGGATTGAGCTTTGAGAGTGTTATGGTTGACCCATTGCCTAAGGATGTCTAACTCTAGGTTGGCAAAAATCCGGGGTGTTACACTAGACCTTTTAAAAAAAAAAGGTAAAGTATACACACACACACACACACACACACACACAGATAAAAGGGAGTGGGGTGGCCGCGTACATGGGACCCACCTTGGAATATGTATTGTATATCCACTCCATCCAATGGATTTCATCCCACCGTCCAAGGGCAGGGATGGTGGCTAGCTGTGATGAACGTGCTGCTTAGCAGCTATGGGACCTACACACGTGTGGACTCCGCATGAAGCATGTGCTCATCAAAGCCATCCACCTGTTTTGCATCCACCGTCCAGATGACTAGACGATGGTGCATACCATGATGTATTTGTAATATTCCAACCGTCCAGATGGCTGGACGGTGGACTATTTCAAATATATATATATATATATATATATATATATATATATATATATATATATATATATATATATATATATATATATATATATATATAATAAAAATAAAAATGAAGCAAATTCAGTTCTTTGTGGGCCACGTATGTGGACCCTACCTTGATGTATGTGATTCATTCAAACCGTCCATACATTTGGTGAGCTCGTCCTTAGGCTAGAGAAGAAAAATAAGACTGATCTAACTATCAAGTGGACCACACTACCATAACAGTGGGGATTGAACATCCAGTACTGAAACCTTTTGGGTCACAGAAGTTTTGGACCAATATGAAATTTGTTTTTCCTCCTATTTAGGTCTTTATGACCGTATGAACAGTCTGGATGGGAAATAAATGTTATGGTGACCACAATGAAATTTTTTAACAGTGAAAATCACTATCTCCACTTCTATTTGTGATGCGGTCCAAATGATCTTTTGATCATTATCACTACTGTTATTTGTGGTATGGTTTAGACGATCCTTTAATGTGAACCATTTTTTTTTGTTAATACACTAAAATGATCTCTAAAAATAGATGAATGGTGTAGTTGGTGCTGCCCACTTGATGTATATGGGCCCACTGGTACAACCCATATGATATGGCCCATTTGATGTATGTTAGCCCATTGGAGCGGCTCATATGATGCGGCCCATTTGATGTACATTGGCCCATCGCAGTGGCCGATATGACATGGCCATTTAATGCAAGTTAGCTCATTAGAGTAGCCCACTTGATGTATATGAGGCCCATTGAGATGTATTTGAGGCCCATGGGTTGAGGCCCAATGTAATGTATATAAGGACCATGAGTAAGTCACAATGAGCCGTATGTAAGGCCTTTGTGTGAGGCCATAGGCCCATTATATGTTCAGCTCTATGTGGACCACTTCTTGGGGGCAATGTTGGTTAAATGTCCACATTGATGGGCAATGATGGTTAAAGGTCCACATTATGACCTTCCCTTAAGCCTGATTAAGCCCATTCTCATCATTTTTAAGTGGGTTAACCCAAATTATTGGGCCCCATTGATATTGCTTATTCCA
The DNA here is from genome assembly GCA_037074715.1 of Magnolia kwangsiensis. Taxonomy (NCBI): domain Eukaryota; kingdom Viridiplantae; phylum Streptophyta; class Magnoliopsida; order Magnoliales; family Magnoliaceae; genus Magnolia; species Magnolia kwangsiensis. The sequence goes on along the minus strand of CM073575.1, from coordinate 53,927,738 downwards.
TCATCGGTCGTCCATCTATGGACCCCACCTTGTGTCGAGATTGATTACTGATTCTTATTGTCAAGGCCAATTGTTGAGGTCGATTCCAATTGTCGAGGCCGATTGTTGAGGCTGATTTCGATTGTCGAAGGCCGATTCCGATTGTTGAGGCCAATTGTTGAGGTTGATTCTAATTGTCAGGGCTGATTCTGACTGTCGAGGCTGATTTTGATTGTTAAGGTCAATTATCGAGGCCGATTCGATTGTTGATACCAATTTCGATTATCGAGGCCGATTCCAATTCTGATTGTTGATTCTAATTTCGATTCGAATTGTCGAGGATGATTATCGAGGTTGATTTCAATTGTCGATACCGATTTCGACTATCGAGGCCGATTCTGATTGTTGATATCGATTTTGATTGTCGAGGCCGATTCTGATTGTCGATGCCAATTTTGATTCTGATTGTCGAGGCTAATTTCGATTATTGAGGCCAATTCCGGTTCCGATTGTTGAGGCCGATTCTGATTTTGATTGTTGAGGGCGATTTCAATTTCGATTGTCGAGGTCGATTATCAACGCTGATTCTGATTTCGATTGTCGAGGTCGATTTCGATTATCGAAGCCGACTATCGAGGCCGATTTCGATTGTCGAAGCCAACTGTCGAGGCCGATTTTGATTGTCGAGGCCGATTGTTGAGTCCGATTATTGAGGCTAATTCTGATTGTCGAGGCTGATTATTGAGGCCGATTCCAATTCTGATTGTCGAGGTCGATTCTAATTGTCGAGGCCAATTCTGATTGTTGAGGATGATTATATAAGCCGATTGTCGAGGTCAATTATCAAGGCTGATTTCAATTGTCAAAGCCGATTGTCAAGGCCCAATGTGATGTATATGTGGCCCGTATTTGAGACTCATTGTGAAGTGTACTCATCCTGTGTTTAAGACACAATCTGATGTATATGTGGCCTATGTGATGAGGCCCATTATGATGCATTTGAGCGCCAGGCGATTGAGCCCATTGTGATGTATGTTAGGCGCATGTGAAAGGCCCAACATTATGTGTATTAAGCTCGTGAGTGACGCCTATGGTGTTGTATATTTGGCTCTTGTATGAGGTCATGGGTCCACTATATGTTAGGCTCTATGTGGGTCATTCCTTGAGGGCAATGTTAGTTAAATGTCCACATTATTGAGGTCAATTATCGATACTGATTATTGATATTGATTGTGAGTATGTGACAGCATAGCATCATGATGCATGCCCATACACATCATCTGCATGTTTGTTATGAGATGTGGTTGACCATTGGATATGTCATTGGGCAGGTTGTTATGAGGCTCCCTGATAAGCGAAGTTTATCTCACATGAGCGCATGGTATGCATAGGATTGATGCATGACTGGATTGTATGACTCATGCATCTTGTATTGTGTATTGTGATTACTGTACGCCTTAGCGACATCATGACCGTAGCCTCCACAGGCATATTGTGAATGGCCAAATGGGACACCAGAGATAAGTTATTAGCATCGGACCGTCATAAATGGCCCTAGGTGAAAATTCCTAAGCCCTCTTGGTACCAGAGGTCGCCCCAACGTCGAGATTGAGTGGATACATGAGTGCTCAAGTGCTGAATATTAGGAGGTCGTGTCTCCCATTATGTCGTGGTCGATTGGGAGGGGGTGTAACCTTACTCGCCCGAGGGTAGGAGAATAGCTAGGCTGAGTTTGACCAGTTCATGAATGGGTCCGCTATCGATATGCCAGGTAGATATTGGCTGAATACTGGCCAGGCAGATAGTGAGGTCACTTCCACTTACATGGTCGCACGTCAGTGGGCGGCGATTGCATTTAGAGCGTACTAGACCCTGGTGATGATTCCGGAGATGTACAGTAGTACTAGACCCTAGTGATGATCCCAGAGATATACAATATTAATTTGTAGAGCAAGGGTTGCATACTCACTCATTCATTCATTCACTATCTACTCGGGCTGGTGGTACGTAACTATTTGTTACGTGTACCTTCGTAATGGTCAGGATTTTGGCTAAGGCACACGACTAACCTGAGATCAGAAGTTTACCACATTGAGTCTAACTATCTAAATTAGGTATGAGACTAGTTTGGATAGAAGTCTCTTATGATGGACCCCATAGCTTGCAATACTACGTACTATCATCTCGACTTCACAATCCGTTGCATATGACATTTTGGGTTACTGTGTTTCTACATTTATATGGTATAGGTACAGGTGACGTTATTCGTGAACTCATCAGGAATTGTATATTATATTACATCCTCAGCATCTAATATTTGGCTCTTTATGACTCCTCATTTGCATGGCTGATCTGTATTGCGTATTCTGATATTGATTGACTCATGGACTTGTCAGTATTTCTGCTTACTCTGATATCGTATGATTCATAATCTTACCAGTATTTTTGATATTGTATGATTATGACATTGTATTGAATACTTGGCACTTACCTTGTGCACACACTTTCACCACCCTCTAAGTTTTCTATAAGCTTATGCACGATAGATGCAAGCAGGTGGCATTAGGTTGTAGCAGCGTGGAGCTTAGAGCATGTAGCTGACTTCTAGAGCTTGATTTTGACACATGTATTTCCCTTTCAGCATTGTATTCAAATGTTTATATTAGTGGATGTGATGATGATGTTGCCTTTGTGATTTGGATAAACTTGTGGTTATGCTTCTTATGAGATAAATGTATATTAGAAAATCCTCCTTGTAGGATCCCAGGATCTGAATCTGGTGTATGTGCACTAGGAGCTGAGAATGGGGTACTACGGAGGCTATCTGCACCAGATTCGGCGAACGAGAATTTTGTAAGCCCAGTTTCTGAGTCCAGGGCATAACAGTATGACACGACCAAATCGAATATAAGATACTTTATTCCCAATGGATGAGTTCATTCATAACCGTTAGTGTGATACAATCCCATTAAGACTCATGAGCTGAGCACAGTTGTATGGGACGTCGTGTCTGAACTGTCGACATACGCTGGGGTGACGAGCCTCCCCGTAGTGACCAGTGAGCAACTGAGACTCATGAGTCGTGCATGGTGAGATAGGACACCGTGTCCAAGCTATCGGCTTATGTTGGGGTGACAAGCCTCCCATAGGAACCAGTGAGCACTGATGGAGGTGATAAATCGTTATTCAAATGACCCCTATCAAATTACCTGGCCAATGGTTGTGTGCCAGAGTACTATTTAAACGATTTGGGTGTGAATGGAATTAGGTTACGCGCTGTAATGGCCTAACTACTGTTCATCCGGAGTGTGGTACGAGCGTGGGTTGGGGTGAATCGTTTGATCCAGACCCCCTTCGAAAATAGTGCTCCAATAGTTAGGGTAGCATGCTGGCCAACGGTACAAGTCCCACTGTTACACATGCCCTTTCCTTTATGGTGGTTTAGTTTTATGTGACAAGCCCGCACCTCAGAACTGAGTGATCATACTCGGTGTTTGGGTGACGACCCATACTAAGTTAATCCTCATACATTTAAGTATCATATTGTACCTTTGAAATTGTTGATTTATAATATAAATGGGTGACACTTAAATTTGAATCAAGGGACATTGGTTAGAAGCCGCTACATATCATAATGAGCCATGTGATCCGGATAAGGACTAGTGATATGACGTTGATATCCTAGCTTTGTCAATATGTTGGATAAATGGAATATAATAATTATTTGGCTAACATACCCATCAATCCCATTGCATTAGATAGGATGTGGCAATTTGGCATTGGAGTCGCGTGATGAGAGAGTGTTAAGATATGCAAAATAGGCGTTGAATTCGCTTGGGAGGGAGTGTTGTTTGGAGAGACCATGTATCATGTCATATCTTCACATGAGCATTTAACAAGAGTATTTAGGAATTGTTTAATTTCTTGTTTTATTGTTACCTGCGCTGATTGGGTTGATAATGTGTAATTTAGAATTAATGGAACCACTAAGTTAGCTACTCACTACCACCTAGGACGGTGTTTTAAAATACTAACCAGACATATCATTGATCTAGGTACTAGTGAGACCTCAGACAGGCAGGCTTATATCTGTTTGTTCCAACACCGTTATGTTTTGAAGAATTGGGCGTAAACTGAAAGCTTTACACTTTAATCGTCTTAGGTATGTATATTGTGGATTGTATAATTTCCATTTTGGACAATCACCACTATTGAAATTGTATTTTTGATTGTTAGCCCTATAATTCTGAATCTTTTGTTATCTCTATCTCACTTTGGATCTTCTAAGTAAATTGCGTTACTTTGATTATTCGTGTGCGAAATGAATGTGAATTTGAATGAGGTCACATGTGCATTCTCATTAGGTTAACACCTAAGAACTTGGGATCGGGATCTTTGTACTCGGGTGCCAATTTTTGGGGCATTACAATGCCCCAATAAAGATCTTTGAATAGGAGAGGATAAATGCTAATTACAGTTGCTCGATTGTCTCGGGCATACAACTCGTGCATGTGATTAAACTAACTTATTAAAAGATCTTCCTTGTATATATTTTATCCAACTAGAACAAGACAATGCATAAATCATCATCAAGTGGGCCACACATGTGAATCATTGGTCAATTTTTATTTTTTATTTTTTTATTTTTTTAGCTTATACAAGTATAGACTATCTAAAGATCACATAGGCCTAGCTTTCTAGATTTCTATATTGTTGGCATGGCCTGGAAATCATGGTTATGATGTATCACACATGCGAATCATTTTCACATGCAAAAGTGCACTAGAGAGAGGAATGACAATGATAAAGTCTTTGATACTCTGGTAAACCATGATGGATGATGCGCATGCACTTCAAAATTAATTGAAAATTGTACACAAAGCATAAAAGTAATTTAAATCAAATTGTGCGAATTATGGGCTTAGTGTAGATGTATCATGAACCAAAAATTGCAATTGTCCTATTAGCAATTGAATGATAGATATCTTGATGTAGAATGGATTAAGGACTATTTGATGGAGCACCGGTATCTCACAAATTTAGGTTGGAGGGAGCTTGATTGGGCAAAAAAGGCATAAACATACACTATAGCTTCCCGACAGCCATAAGTTTGCAATTGGTTAAATTTTTTGCTAGTACAACATGTTGTTTGTAAGCTCTATGCTCTACTAATTAACCGATGTTTATTAGCTTCCAAGCGGCTTTACAAAATGCAATCATTTTAAGAGTTAACTTAGAATTTTAAGTTGAAACTTACTAATTTTAGTAAGTTCTGTTTTCTTTATTTTTAAGTTTTTAAAAATTTAATTTTTATATAGAAATCTTATTTTGTGTACAAAAATTATTTTTTTAATTTATAAATTATAGTGTTTCTAAAAATATTCTATTTCGAGTCAAATTAAAACTTTAAGGCTTCTTTTGCTTCCAAAAGGCAATTTGTAAGCACCACAATTGTTTAATCGATTAATGGTATCAATTTTATTTTCATTTTAGACATTTTCTATTTCTTTATGGATTCAAAGCTGTTTTAATAATACAATTATATTCTTCCTTTATCCACATACTTGCCACACCACGTGCATTGGATGGTTACAATTTTAAAATACCAAATTTTTAAGGCCCGTATTCTAGACCATACCGTTTCGTAGGCTTCCACAGTCCTCCCAGTCGAATTCCAGCAATGCACGATCTGTTATTGGTAGTTGCGCGTGACCCTGGATCGTATCCCATATTTCAGAGTCAGCATGACCCGAGACTCATACCCTTGTGACCACGTCGTCACTGCGGTTCCGACGCCACGGTTTCGATGTTGCGTCTCGCACCCTAATGCAATACTCAGGCCAGGAGATGTGAACCCGCGTTCAGTTTGAGAAAAACGTCATGCGTTGCGAATTCCAAGGGAATCTCTACAATACGTCACATCAATCCATCAATCAATCAAGTCAAATAAACCCATACCCAGCCCATCCCTCTCTCACCCAAAGTCAACAACACCCATACTCATCCCATTTCTTTCTTACCAACAAGTCAACAACCACCATACCCTCCATTTATTACATCACGTCTCTCTCTATCTTTTTCAAACCAATTCTCAAGCAACCCATGAAAGCCAAAAACGTCCGCTCCAAGCTCCATGGATAGAGCTTGTGTGGCCCACCTTCCTACCGCCCATCTCTACCATCCAATGACCATCTCCACCGTTGAAATGCGTCCCTCGGAGCTCTAGGATGCGTTGATGGAAGAAGAGGTCCAAAGAAGATCAAAGGTGGGTGATTTCATGATTTCTACCATTATTTTTATCATGATTTGAGGGTCCCCATATGGTGGGGACCCACTTGATGTATGCATTGTATTTGGGAGGGCCCAATAGTGGCGGGGCCCCTCCCCTTCACGTGTATTTCTCTCGCTCTCTCTCTCTCTCTCAGATTTTGTGGCCCACCTGATGAATGAGTTGTATCCACGCTGTTATGGTAGGGCCCACTTTGTTATATGTAATTCATTAGTATCGTCCATATGGATGGTAGGGTTTCCTAGTGATTGGAAACCCCATGATGTATGTGAACGTCCTAACCGTCCATTGAATGGACGTGGACCCTACCACAGTAGCTAGTGGGGCCTACCATCAGGCCATCCATCCAGAGAGAGAGACGTTGGACGTTGACAACACTGATAGTCTCACCCTCCCACACACACACACACATATATATATTATAATATATGTTATTATATAAATATAATATTTTACATTATATGATATGTGGGTCACGTGTATGTGGGACCCACCTGCCATATGCATTTCATCCAGGTCGTCCGTCTATTGGATGTCCAGCGTGCCTGGATGAAGCATGACACAAATAGCAGCTTGATCCAAAGCTTTAGTGGGCCACCACGTGGACCCACCTTGATGTGTACATTATAGTATTCACACCGTCCATATCTGGATGGTGCAGTGAGGGGTTTCCCATGATTTATGTATTTTAATCCAGGCCATCCGTCCATGCATGGGACGTAGGGTCCACCTTGATGCACGTGCTGCATCCAGCACATGGGACCCTCATGGCGTGGTGCTCGTCTGCACCATCCGTCCACCAGGGATGGGACCCACATGATATATGTATTTTTTCCATGCTACCCAACACGTGACCCCACACATGTGTGGACTCTACCGTGATGAATGTCTTCCATCCACACCATCCAATGCTTTGGACGGTGCTGGACACCGTGAGAAGGTGCCGGACACCGTGAGAAGGTGCCATGGTGCCACACCATGATGTATTAGTTTCATCCACACCGTCCAGATCATCTAGACGGTGCTGGACCCGCTTGCACTGTACAGCGGTGCTCACCTTGATGCACGTGTTCTGTCCACTCTGTCCAACTGTCCGATGGTTGGAATGGTGGACCCCACCATGAGGTATGTCTAAACAGTCCATCTGTTGCGACACAACAACTGGAGCTGCTTTGACGTCAGTAAGTCCTATGGTTCCCAATCACGAGGTATGTGTACGTCCATGCCATCCATCCATATGAAGCTCGTGGGGCCCACCCACACGTGTTGCATGTGTGGGATTGGACCCACCATGACGTACATGTTTTATATCCAGCGTCCGTCCATCTACCCCAGGACGACGGGACATCTCCCACTCCGACGTGTGTGTTGTATACCCACCGTCCATCCTTTTTGTTGGTGGGCCACATCACTCTGATGTATCCGTTGTATCTGCACCGTCCAGTCCACCTTGGTTGAATGCGTGAGATTCACACCGTCCACCCATTTCTACTGATAGATGGTGAAGCCCACCGATGCCTACCCTATCCACATGTGATGTACCCTACACAATCTCCTTTCATATATATTTACAAAATATAATATAATAGTATATTTAGATAACATTATGGTGGGCCCTACCTTGATGGTGTGTTGTATTCACTCTATCTGTTCATTTTGATGGATGTGTGGTCCGCCTTGATCTATGATTTCATCCACACCGTCCATTGATAGGGACGGTGGGTCTCACTTACTGACTGATGTCAGCAAGCTTTATGGGTACTGTGATGTACGTGTTTTATTTCCCACCGTTCATCTTTTGTCTAGATGGTACAGATGTGGGGCCAGCCATGATGTATATTTTGATCCACACCATCTAGAATGTCTGGACGATACTGGATCACCTTTAGATGATGTTGTGGACCCCACCTCGGTGTATGTTTCATATCCACACCGTCTAGAGTGTTTGGATAGTGCTGGACAGTGTTTGGGCAGTACTGATCATCATTAGGGTCTCATGTGCCCCATAGAATGATGTGTACGGTGATACACATGTTACACCTGCAACTACTTAAATGATTTTTAAATGTAATCCAAGCTCCCATCTGTGAGGCCCACTTTGATGCATTTTGCGGCCAATTTGTCAGGCCCACTTTGATGTATTTTGTGGCCCATTTTTCAAGCCTCTTTGATTATTTTGAGGCCCATTACTGCGGCCCATTGATGCGACCCACTTATTGTATATGAAGCCCATTGGTGCGGCTCAATGATAGGACCCAACGTGATGTGTATGTTATCCAGGCCATTCTTTGGCTGGACCGCTAGTAGGCCAGCTGTGAGGAGTCGGCCCACTTGCTACATGTGCAAGGCCCACCTGTGATGTATATTTGAGGCCCACCTGTTGGATATCTAAGGCCAACCTATTGTGTATTTGAAGCCCATGGGTTATGGCCCATTGTGATATATTTGAGGCCCATGGGCAAGGCCTGATGTGATGTGTTGATAGCCCATTGAGATGTATTTTCAGCCCATGTGATACGGCCCATTTGATGTATTAGGTCATCCCTTGGGAGCAATGCCGGTTAAATGTCCACATTGATGAGCAATGATGGTTGAATGTCCACATTGCGACCTTCCCTTAGGCCTTGTTAGGCCACTCTCAATAATGCCGATTGCCGATTACCGATTCCGATTATCGGGGTCGAGGCCGATTTCGACTGCCAATTACTGATTTCAATTATCGGGGTCGAGGCCGATTTCGACTACCGATTACCGATTTCGATTATCGTGGTCGAGGCCGATTCTGACTGCCAATTAACGATTTTGATTATCAGGGTCGAGGCCGATGCCGATTGTCGATTACCGATTACGATATCGGGGTCGAGGCTAATTCCAATTGTCGATTACCAATTTCGATTATCGAGGTCGAGCCCGATTATCTAAGGTCGAGGCTGATTCCGATCGTCGTGACCGATTGCCGATTATCAAGGTCGATTATCGATCGATTTCGATTGTTGTGGAAATTGCCAATTCTGATGATCGAGGTCGATTATCTATCGAGGTCGATTATCATGACCGATTGCTAACACCGATTTTCATGGCCGATTGGAGATTCTGATAATCGAGGCCGATTATCATAACCGATTGTTGATACCGATTAGCGTGGCCAATTGGCGATTCCGATCATCGAGGTTGATTATTGATCGATTCTGATTGTTGTGACTGATTGACGATTCCAATCATCGAGGCTGATTATTGATTAATTCTGATTATTGTGGCCGATTATCGAGGCCGATTGTCAAGGCTCAATGTGAGGTATATGCGGCCCATATTTAAGGCCCATTGTGATGTACATTTGGCCTGTGTTTGAGGCCCAATGTGATGTATATGAGGCATATGTGATGAGGCCCATTTTAGTACATTTGAGGGTCAGGCGATGAAGCCCATGGTATTGTATATTAGGCTCATGCGAGAGGCCCATCATGATGTGTATTAAGCTCTTGAGTGAGAACATGGTGTTGTATATTTAGCCCTTGTATGAGGTTATGGATCCACTATATGTTAGGATCTATGTGGGTCATTCCTTGGGGGCAATGTTGGTTAAATGTCCACATTGTCGAGGTCGATTGTCGATGCCGGTTATCGATACCGATTATGAGTATATGATAGCATAGCATCATGATACATGCCCATACGCATCATTTGCATGTTTGTTATGAGATGTGGTCGATCATTACATATGTCATTGAGCATGTTGTTATGAGACTCCCTGATAGGCGAAGGTTATCTCACAAGAGTACATGGTATGCGTATGATTAATGCATGACTGGATTGTATGACTCATGCATCTTGCATTATGATTACTGTACGCCCTAGCGACATCAGGGCCGTAGCCTCTATAGGCATATCGTGGATGGCCAGACAGGATACCAAAAATTTATTCTAGCATCGGGCTGCCATAGATGGCCCTAGGTGAAAATCCCTAAACCCTCTTGGTACCAAAGGACGCCCCAACGTCGAGACCGAGTGGATACATGAGCGCCCGAGTGCCAAATATCAGGAGGCCGCATCTCCCACTGTGTCGTGGTCAGTTTGACCAGCTCGCAAATGGGTCCGCTATTGACGTGCCAGATAGATATTGGCAGACTATTGGCCAAGAGGATAGTGAGGTTTCTTACGGTCACTTGGACTGTGCTGCTAGGAGAGGAGCAGTGCCATTTGGAGTGTACTAAACCCCAGTGATGATCCCAGAGATGAACAGTACTGATATGTGGACTTATTGAGTAAGAGTTGCATATTCATTCATTCATTCACTATCCACTCAGGTTGGTGGTGCGCAACCATTTGTTACGTGTATCTTCGCAATGGCCAGGATTTCGATTGGGATGCATGACTAACCTAAGATCAGGAGTTTACCACATTGAGTTTATCTATCTAAATTTAGGTATGGGACCAGTTTGGATAGAAGTCTTTTGTGATGGGCCCCATAGCCTGCGATACCACGTACTATCATCCCGAATTCACACTACAGCTTAGTCATTTCATTCACACCACATATTGCATATTGCATTACATCATCGGCATGTGGCATTCTGGGTTGCTATGTTCCTACAATTATATGACTTAGATGAGGTTGATGGTATTCGTACCTCTTCCGAATTGTATATTCTATTGAATCCTCGACATATGATATCTGGTTTATTATATTTTCGCTTACTCTGATATTGTATGATTTATGGCATTATATTGCATACTTGGCACTTACCTTGTGCACACACTTTCACCACCCACTAAGTTTTCTATAATCTTATGCACGATAGATGCGTGCAGGTGGTATTAGGTTGCAGTAGCGTCGAGCTTGGAGCTTGTAGCAGACCTCTGGAGTTTTAATTTTTACTATATATATTTTTTCTTTCAACATTGTATTCAAATGATTATATTAGTGGATATGTGATGATGATGTTGCCTTTGTGATTTGGGTATACTTGTGGTTATGCTTCTTATGAGGCAAATGTATGTTAAAAATCCTCCTTGTAGGATCCCAGGATCAGAATCTGGCATATGGCGCTGGAAGCCAAGAATGGGGTACTACGGAGGCTGTCAGCACCGGATTCGGCGATCGAGGATTTTGTGGGCCTAGTTTTTGAGTTTGGGGCGTGACATAATTGTCCTATTTCAACAAAGAAGCGTACATGAAATAAAAATTAGGATTGCTCAACCAATTTTATTTTGTATTGAAAGTGAGTTAAATATTGTGTGTCTAAAGTTTAATCAATTTAAGTTGAATAAATTTACGCAACTTGTATAATTTTTTGAGAGATTGAAAAAGTTTATAACACTTTTTTTATGTAATACCAAAATACTTGAGCTTTATGAGCCACCATGTTGTCTATGTAAAATTCATTATGTTCATTAGGTAAGAACCATCATTTATTACCTCATTTAGACTGTAAATTCATAAGAGGTCATTTGGCACCTTGTGTTTGAGGTGGTTTCAGTGTGTTTGAGAGGGAAGAGGATGTTTGGAATGGAGGGATTGAGTGGAAATAGATTCAAAGGTAATCTAAATCCTCAAAAAGTCCTTGTTTTGGAATTTGTGAATGTCGTTGTGTGGGAAACTGTATGCGCACAGCGTTGGCGCTCGTGTTGCTTTCTTTTGTTTCATTGGTTATGTAATGCCATTAAATTTGGATATTTACATTGGAATCATCACAAATAAAATGAAACTTAGAATACAGTTGGCTAGAAATCGTAGAATCTCTTATCGACCGAAGGATCGTAAGATTCTCCTACTCACGTGATTCATACGGTTAGTATATGTGTAAGGACCTTAGTTATGGAAAAGGACGTGTTTAAGCACATTTTTCTACCTACATAAAGTACAATATCTACTTTACGAGATTTTTAAGTTTTTTAAGATATTCAACGCAACTTTAAAATTACTACATCAAGCTATACTTCACATAGTGTATAAACCCTAGGTAGGCAAAAGTAGAAAAGTAAAAGAAACAAAAGAAATGTAAAAAGAACATGTGAATTTATGAGCTTTGCAAGCGTATTGAGATGTGTAGAATGGAGAGTGGGCTGATGTAACATCTTAGAAAAATCCGTACTTAGACCCGAGTACCATCTCTAGCAGAAATCATTTAGAACCTAATTCTTTAGAAATTTAACGTGTATTAGCTAGCGCTAAACTAGATTACCTGTGAAATTAGCATCAACCACTTTAAATGCGATTTGTAAGACCCAAAACTTAGAGAATTATTAACACTATATTATCCTGAAATCTAGGATCCAACTCTAAACCCAGTTGCTCTTAGCAGCATTTGAAAACTTCATATCGGACCTAGACCGCACGTCAAAAGTCTTATAGCGATGAACTTAGACCATTATGACTGCCTAGTTGGACTTGATTATCACCTTGAAAATCAAGCCCAAATGATGTCCTGAGACTATTTCCTTGAATCCGAAGTGAAGAGAGTGAGAAAATGAAGATTTTTAAGATATTAAATATGATTTTAAGTAATCTGGGTCGTGTCACTTGTGCTCCATTTATAAGCATTCTGACCGTTGTTTTTTGATGCAAATTCACCCTCGGATCAGGGAAGGTGGCCCATACATTTCAAAGTACTTGTGGCCCTGATCGAGTTTCGGTTACTGTTGAACTGAAACTGGTCCCTCACGGACGATCTGGAAACCCGATCGGACTGAAAACTTAACTTACTTAAGATTCAATACTAGTGAGCTTAAGTCTGACCGCATTTGATAAGAGGACCTCTAGAAGTGTTCCGTTGGATCAAGAAGAGCCTGATTTGGTTATAGCCTGAGTATACCTTGGCCTTAGGGCTGTTTTCGTCGATTTTAGGCTTATAAAAAGGCCTTAAACCCTATTTCTCAAATCCCATACGAATTTTCTAAACCCTAGCCAATTTAAGAGAGAAAAGAGAAAGAAAATACGAGAGAACATGGTATTTCTTTGTGGGATTCTTCTCAGTTCTTCTACGCATCGATCCATCGTATCTGAATCATTATTCCGGCGATTCTAATTCCGTTCTTGGGTAAGTTAATGAAACCCTAACCTGTTTTGAAGCTTAGACTAGTTGAAGTGATGTTGTAGCTAACTTATTTCATGCCTTAGGTTGCCTATCTGTTGTTGACGAAGACTTATCGTCTGAATCATATTCGTTACATGTTTTCTGGTTTAAGGTGCGAATTATATACATTTAGGTTATGATTTTCAAGACATTCAATGTTAGATAATGATTTATTCTTGATGTGGACGCTAATACACATGCTAAATGCACTATCCATTTTGATTTACACATATGTATAACCTATGTTATGAATCGAGTATTTCATGTATATGCTAGAATACCCGTATACGTTTGGAATTTGCTGTTATGATTGCCATGATTATTTGACGTAGATATATGATTGTTATGTATGCGACAACTCCTTGACGAAAGGATTTATCCTAATTATGTAATGTGGTCGACATACATGATGTATGTTGAATAGTGTAGTTTAAGTGTTTGTAAAAATGCTTGAATGAGTTAGTATTTAGTAAAGGCATGATTTTTAGGGTATTGAGATATGAATCTCAATCACCCTACTTATGTGTATGATTTCCTTCATGAATTGTTTAGCCTGAATTATTCATGTTAGCTATGTATATGATTTCCTCCATATACTGCATTTATATTTAGGTTATATTTCATAATATGTTCATTGAATGGAGAATATGAATCAAATGCCTGTTATTGAGCTTGTACATGATTGGGACTATATTACAGTCCAGGTAATCGGTAACCATTCTTCAAATGGTGGTTGAGGTTATTTTCACCATGTAGGATGTGTTCAACGAATCCGAATCGTGCTTGGGATGTTCAACAATGGTTAGGCCACACGGAGTGCTTAGGCATTCCATGTTGATTAACTCAACGTGTACTTGGCCTAGTTGAGCTTATCAACTAATCCGATTGACCGATGTATGTTCACCATGTTTGGTCGCTACTGTTTGAATCTAGGGTACCAAATTTTCCAGTGACATTAATCTTGGTACCGTGATCCCCTAAGACTCATGAGCCGGACATGGTGGTAAGGGACACCGTGGTCGAGCTGTCAGCCTACGTTGGGGCGATGAGCCTCCCCGTAGTGACCAGTGAACACCCTACTCTCGTGAGTCAATTATGGTAATATGGGACACTATATTCATGTTGTCGGCCTACACTGATTGGTGACGAGCCCTTTGTAGTGACCTCGAGTATATCCTGCCACTGTATACTCGAGGATGTAACTAGACCTGTATAGATTAGTGACGAGCCCTTTGCAGTGATCTAGAACAGCATTATCGTATGAGATTTCTAAGGACTGACGACCCTAGAATGGATCATTGTTTGGGAATTGATATAAGGGAGGTGCCTTAGCTTTCCAATCATGATGTATGAAAAGGATTAATAAGAACTTAGTAATCATGCTCATAACATTGCACTGCATGTGCCATTGGTGTTGGTGTGAGAGCACAGTGGTAGTAATTCATGCGGCGATCGTTAGACGTTGTCGCAATAGGGAGTTTGTGGTGAGGGCATGCATCATTATTTCATATCATTCTAGTATTAACAAGAGCATCTAGGACATGTTTGATTGTACTACTTTATCATTACTGCTTGATTAAATTGATAACATGTTAACCTTGCTGTATAGTTCCACTGAGTTGATCACTCACTCCCACATTCTGGGACGATGCTTAAACACCAACCAGACTCTGATTTAGTTGCAAATGATCCTGCGCCGTTTGAAGTGGAGCCAGAGTTTGATGAGGACGAGTAGGCGTTCTCATTTATACAGTTCTCAAGTAGGTTCATGTGAGCCTTATCCTATCTGGTGGAGATTCTGGGTTATGATTGTATTGATTATACACAGTTTGATACATGTTTTTTAAGACAGTTTGTATTTATTACCCAGGCAGAGCACGCATATTTTGAGGATTTTTTTGGTTTACATATTTATTTAAGACTTCCGCTTGCATTTTCTCACTATTAATGAATTATGTCTGCTGCTTTGGCTTAATCTACTTCATGTTTTATGCACTAATATAGACAACATACATCCAGCATTAATTATGTTGCATAAGTGATGTTTTGGAACTCGGGAGCTAAGTTATGCTTGACCCCCAAATTTCAGGGCATTACAAGTTGGTATCAGAGCATGATTTGGATTAAACTGGACCTGAGTTATGGTCATACGACGCACGTTGATGCCACTATAGTGTAGGAGGGTGCGAGAACAATCTAGAAACAGGTTTAGGACTCCCAGTTTTGTTGTTGGCGAAAGTTTATTGAAAATGATCACCAAGATCGAGTCCGTACACACTCCTGATCGCATACGATGACCCCAAATCACTTCTAGACCGTCAATCGATGGGTTTAGATTGTGTTTCAATCCTTTTCAATAATTAAAAATCGATAAAAATCAATATGTATCCATTTTATTCTAAAACGACCTGAATCGAGCCAAACCGAACTAAGGGCCCAATTGGGGCTGTTTTAGAGAGACCCAGGGTGGGACCCGTGTCATTTTGGACCCTCCAGAGACCGATGAGGCCCTCACCGACCAGCGAGCTAGGCCGGGCTAGGCCAACGGGCCGATGATGTTTGGGGACTTGTGGACCCCACTGGTCCACGGTTCCTTGATTAAAACCCTCCCAATCACCTACTTTCTTCACAAAAGACACCCCCAAGCTCTCCCTTTTCTTTAAAATAGCCCATTTCTCTCTCAAATAGCCCTTCCAATCTTTCTTTCCTTCATTTTCCTTCAATCCATATGTCCTTCCACCGTTCTCAGCAATACCCATCTTTCAATCCCTCCATTTCCTTTGATTTGAGCTCCTAAATCCCTCATTTAAGTCTCAAATTCGTGCAAACCTACTACCCATCCTATTTTATCATTTTCTTTTCTCAATATCCCCTTCTTTTGAGCCTTTACAACCTCTTTGAGGCTCAGATCCGTGGAGACCCATATAACTCATCCCTTTCTTTCCTTCTCTTCACTTTTCTATGGCTTTCATGGAGGTTGTTGTGGCCCTTTTCTCCATTTCCTCTATCCTTTCTTTCATGGGGAAGAAGCGAGCCCCCGTAGATGAAGTCGGGCCTAGTCACCCAACCCATTCAAAAAGATCGAGGGGCACCGCCGCTAGTTCAGGCGCCACTCATGAATTACAAACGAAGTAGGATCTAGATCCCCATGCTCCATTAGGAAGATTCCTATTGACGGAGTTGTCCCATGGTATTTTTGAGGGCCGTAGAGTCCTCTTTGAAGCTCATGTTGATGCACGGCTGTTTGGAGAATTTCTGTTGTTCAAGCGCCTAGTTGAAGCCGAGTGGGGTCCATTATTTGAAGGTGAGCGTCGTGCTAATGTGGGTACTATTCTAGCATTCTATGCCCACATCCGAGAGCCAACGATGGAGCCCTTACAGTTTAGAATTTCAGTTGGAAGAGATCGGGTGGCTACAGTTGACACTGCTTTGATATCTTGTATTCTAAATGTGCCACTTGGAGAGGTTCATGCCAGTGAGAAGAATCTGAATAGTGGACGTGAAAGGGATCGCCGCACACGGTTCCTTTGTGATCGTCTAGTTGAATGGTAGCCTAACAAAAGCCTCTTAGCAACAAATATGACAGACGACTTTCATTTGCTTCACTACATCTTTACGTTCAATGTCTATCCAAGGTGGAGCAATCGCAGCAAGTGCACGTGCCTGATGGTGGATTTCTTGTATCAAGTGGGGTAGGGAAAGAAGCTTTGTATGCCTACGTATGTCTTATGATAGATAGTCCTTATTGTACATTCAAATAGAATGACTGAATCTCTCCCGTTCGGCCGACTCATATGCAGGATTGCACTTGAGTTTGGCTACAGGCTTGGGGCGGAGTTGTTGGCGCCAGTCCATTACATTTCTGAGACTACTCTCAATCAGATGGAGATTGAGCCTCGACAGCGACAAGCCCTCCTTAAGGAGAGCAAGGATGAGTCTGAGAGTGAAGAAGAAGAAAGCAATGAAGAAGGTGGACCAGAGATAGGAGAGGAAGCATGCAGGATAAAGAAGAAGAGGAGGCTCAGGATAGGGATGAGAGTCCTCCTCTTGCAACTCAGGAGCATGATCCTAATAGGGCTGATAGAGAAGCCCGTTTGGTTAGGCTTGAGGAGGGTCAGGCCACTCTTCGGCAGGACATTATAAATTTTTGTGGCTACGTAAAGCACAAGTTTAGGAAAGTAACCCACACTTTGAAAACGATCCTGTGTTGTCTGAAGGATAAGGGTGCCCCTCCTCCATTGCCAAATTCTAAGGAATAGTCTTTTATGTAGTTGTTGTTTACCTGTTTGTTACTTGTCCTTGTGTGTGATTTGGTAGTTGTTTAGTGGTTTGGTAGTTTGATAGTTGTTTAGTGTTTGAAGCTTAGTTATTTTGCTCACATGCTTTCCCTGTCGCGATTCATGTAATGCTACACATCATGTATTGTGACAATTTTGTTAATGAAATGCAAGTTGTTTCTTTAGCTTGTGAAGTTAATGCTGCGTGGATGGATTGTGTGAATGCTTAATCTCATTAGTTGCTACCCTCTATTGTGTGTAGGGTATGCCACCTAAGGGCTTGAGGTCTTCAGCCCGTCTCTCTCTGGGTGATTCGCTTGACGAGGCCCTTACCCTGAGCGATAGTCATATGGACCCCCATTCGGGCCCATCTCGTTCTGATCTCATGTCGGGTTCTCAGTCGGCTTCTGGCCCTGCTGTTGGGCCACCTCCTGTGACACCTTCTGTGGTGCCTCCTGTCACACCTTCAGTTCTTGAGCAGAACCGTGCGTCTGCGTCGACGCCTTCTACATCACAGTTCGCTCCACCTTCTAATAGGCTAGAGCAGATTATGTTGTTGATGCAGCAGCAGCAGCAGATCTTGACCTCCATGGCTGGCATCTTTGCTCAGTCGATGGTGGCGACTCCACCTACCTCGCCTTTACAACCAGCCAGGAATACTAGTGGGAGCGGTACATTCGAGCGATTTCAGCGCTTACGGCCTCCTACATTTGCAGGTACTCATAGACCCGAGGAGGCTGAGTATTGGATTGACCACATCTTTAAGATGCTGAGACCATTACACTGTTCCGAGGCGAAGCAGGTTAAGCTTATCACCTTCATGTTTGAGAAGGAGGCCAGCTTATGGTGGGATAGCAATCTCCGCACAGTTGCAGAGGGATTTGTTTGGATGTGGGTGGCGTTTGAGGCTCGCTTCCAAGAGAAGTATTTTCCGGTCACTTACCAACATGAGAAGGAGAGTGAGTTCCTTCGCCGTCATCAGGGAGGAATGTCAATGACAGAGTACGAGAACCATTTCACGGAGCTGGGCAGGTATGCTCCTTTCATTCTGGGTGACCAGTCGTTACGGATGCGGTATTTTTCTGAGGGTCTGCGGCCCAAGATTCGATCGAAAATGTGTTGTGTGAGCATCTCTTCTTATGCTGAGTTGGTGAGCATTTCCCTACGAGCTGAGTAGGATGGGGATAGGTTGTCCCGTATGCGCGCACCTATGGCTCCCAGGCCGCGACCTAATTTCCCGAGTAGGGCTTTCCTCAGTAAGAGGCCTCGTCTCGATTCACCGCCAGGGTTTGTGGCATCTACTGCTCAAGTAAGGTGTCCTGATGTGTGGTGCAACTATTGCAAGAAGCCAGGCCACACTGAGGTATCTTGTTTCTCCAGGATGCGAGATAGTGGTTTCTCACCGCCTCAGAGGATCAGTCATCCGATGCTTCAGGTTATTTCTGCACCACCCCTTCGATCAGCACCAGATCATCCTTCCTTCAGACCTCCCGCACCTCGATTCAAGCTGCCACAACGGCCTATGGTTCCTCCACCGCATCGTCCACAGCAGGCTCAGGTTCGTGCACTCACAGCTGAGGCGCCCGAGGATGATTTAGCACCGACATCTTTTGAGGTTCCTGCTCACATCTTAGGTACGCCTATCTTCTTATTGGTGGACACTGGGTCCACTATTTCGATCATCTCTTGCACTGCAGTCTAGTGGCTGGGTTTGGTTACGGCTCCTTCGAAGGGAGTGAGACACACGACAGCTACAGGGACTACTTCAGACATTACTCAGACCTGTGAGTCTTGCTCGATAGATTTGGGTAGCAGGATAGTGGTCGTCGACCTGATTGTCGCCCCACTGTGTCACTATGATGTTATATTTGGGATGGATTGGCTCACGAAGATGAGAGCAGAGATTGATTACGAGGCCAGAGTTGTGACAGCCTACGACCTGAGGGCACGGTCTTTTCATTTCCAGTTCAGGTCAGTTGGTCCTGTCGAGTTAGTAGCTATGCTTCTTTGTTAGAGAGTTCTGATGTTCCAGCGTTGGGAGTTATGCCAGTGGTTCGTGATTTCCCTGATGTGTTTGAGAAGATTTCAGGGCTTCCTCCTTGGCGCAAGATTGACTTCACTATCACTCTTGTAGCCGGTACGACACTTATTTCTCTGCCGACGTATCGTATGCCTCCATGTGAGATGGAGGAACTAAGGAGACAGATCAATGTATTGTTAGAGGCAGGTTTTATTCGATCGAGTGTGTCACCTTGGGGAGCGCATATCTTGTTTGTGAAGAAGAAAGACGGTTCCCTACGGTTGTGTATTGATTATCGCAAGCTGAATCAGGTGACAGTGAAGAACAAGTATCCCTTTCCTAGGATTGATGATCCGTTCAATCAGCTGAAGGGGGCACGTTATTTCTCGAAGATAGATTTACAGTCTGGGTATCATCAGTTGCGTGTCAGGGATGAGGACATGCAGAAGACTGCATTCAGGACCAGTTTTGGTCATTATGAGTTCCTTATGATGTCTTTTGGACTCACGACTGCTCCGGCCATATTCATGGATCTGATGAACAGAGTGTTTTGACCGTTTCTGTTCCGATTCGTCATTGTCTTTATCGATGAAATTTTGATATACTCCACGAGTCGGGAAGAGCACGAGGAGCACCTAAGAGCAATATTGAATACTCTCATGGAGAACCAGTTGTTCGCGCAGTATAAGAAATGTGACTTCTAGAAGAAAGAAGTTAAGTTCCTGGGACATGTGGTGTCCAAGGAAGGTATTGCTGTAGACCTCGCTAAGGCTGTTGTGGTTCAGGATTGAAAGCATTCCAGTTCAGTTACTGAGGTGAGGAGTTTTCTAGGTCTAGCAGGTTACTATCGACGATTCATTTGAGACTTTTTCAAGATTGTCATACCATTGTCTCAGTTGACACGGAAAGACTTGAAGTTTGCCTGAAATGGAAAGGCCGAAGCAGCTTTTCAGGAGCTGAAGGACAAGTTGATGTCTGCCCCTGTGCTAGTATTGCCAGAAAAAGGGGTTAAGTATACGATATATACTGATGCATCTCGCATTGGTCTGGGTTGTGTCCTGATGCAGAAGGACAGGGTGATTGCTTATGCCTCGAAACGGTTGAGAAAGCATGAGGAGAATTACCCTACGCATGACCTAGAGTTGGTAGATATCATTTTCGCATTAAAGTTCTGGAGACATTACCTCTACGGAGAGGAGTTCGAGCTCTTTTACGACCACAAGAGCTTTAGATATATATTCTCACAAAGAGACTTGAATATGAGGCAGTGCCGATAGATAGAAACTTTGAAAGACTTTAAGTTCGAGGTCTCCTACCATCCGAGCAAGGAAAACCTTGTGGCGGATGCGTTGAGCCGCAAGAAGACTATAGAATTTGTGGCTCCACTTATGGTTTCAAAATGGGATATGGTAGAGTTTGTGCGAGACTTTAAGCAGAAACTCACAGTGAAGAGCCGTATGAAGTCATCGCACATGTTCGTGTATAGCCCCTCGTTGATGGCCAAATTATCGAGGCTCAAGCAGACGATGAGCTTCTGGTGAAGATGAAGGAGCGGGTTGGTATTGATGAGGACTCTGAGTGGACTATTGGTACGGATGGGGGCTTGCAATATCGAGGCCGCCTGTGCTTTTCAGACATTCCTGACTTGAGACGAGAGGTTCTCGAGTCAGCCCACAGTTCGAGGCTTGCGATGCATCCAGGTAGTACGAAGATGTATCAAAACATGAAAAGATCGTACTGGTGGGACAATATGAAGGTTCACATTGCTAAGTTCGTATCCCGTTGTCTCAAGTGTCAGCAAGTTAAGGCAGAGCATTGCCGACCTCCTAGATTGTTTCAACCCATGCCCATAGCTGAATGGAAGTGGGACTTTATTTTTATGGATGTTATTTCTGGACTGCCGAAGATGAGGAAGTGACATGACTCTATTTGGGTGATCGTTGATAGGTTGAAGAAGTCAGCTCATTTCCTACTGATCAGAGTTACGAATTCTACAGACGAGTTGGCTACATTGTATATCAAGGAGATTGTACGCCTGCATGGAGTTCCCTTAGAGATTGTGACAGATCGAGACACACAATTCACATCTATCTTCTGGACTCGTATCCAGGAAGCGATGGGTGTGAAGCTAAAGTTCAGTACCGCGTTCCATCCGCAGACAGACAGGCAGACGGAGCGTGTGAATCAAATTTTAGAAGATATGTTACAAGCTTGTGTATTGGACTTCAAGGACAGTTGGGATGACTGTCTTCCTTATGTAGAGTTCGCGTATAACAACAGATTTTAGGCAACTATTGATATGGCTCCCAATGAGGCACTGTATGGTTGCCCATGTAGAGCGTCGCATTGTTGGGCAGAAGTGGGCGAGAAGACTCTGATTGGCCAAGAGTTAGTTCAGGAGACTTCAGAGAAGATCGACATTATTCGGCGTCGACTGCTCTCAACACAGAGCAGGCAGAAGAGCTACGCTGATATGAGACGGCGACTGCTTGAGTTTGATGTTGGGGACCATGTATTCCTTAAGGTTTCTCCTATGCAAGGAGTTCTTCGGTTTGGTAAGAAAGGGAAGCTCACGCTGAGATTCATTGGCCCATTCCAGATACTTGATCGAGTGGGGGCAGTAGCGTATCGCCTTGCTTTGCCCACACCACTTGCAAGCGTGCATAACGTATTCCATGTGTCCATGTTGAAGAAGTACGTTCCTGATCCTTCGCATATTATCAGATGGGAGCAGGTGCAGTTAAGCGAGGATGCCACTTATGACCTGCGACCAACGCGTATTTTGGATAAGAAGGAACAGGTATTGCGTAGCAAGGTTATTTCACTTGTGAAGGTACTGTGGATGTATCAGAATGAAGAGAAGGCTACTTGAGAGACTGAAGCTGAGGTCAGAAAGAATTACCCCCAGATCTTCGAGGAGTATGAGAAGGTATAAATTTTGAGGATGAAATTTTTTCTTTAGGGGGGTAGATTATATCCTCGAGGGTCGATCAACTCAACGTGCGTTTGGCCTAGTTGAGCTTATCAACTAACTCGATTGACTGATGTATGTTCACCATGTTTGGTCGTTACTGTTTGAATCTAGGGTACCAAACTTACCAGTGAAAATCCCGTTAACCTTGGTACCGCGATCTCCTAAGACTCATGAGCTGGACATGGTGGTATGGGACACCGTGGTCAAGCTCTCAGCCTACGCTGGGGCGAGGAGCCTCCCCGTAGTGACCAGTGAGCACCCTACTCTTGTGAGCCAATTATGGTAGTATGGGACACTATATTCATGCTGTCGGCCTACACTGATTGGTGACGAGCCCTCTGTAATGACCTTGAGTATATCCTGACACTGTATATGGGCGACGAGTCTTATTGTAGTATTCAGGATGTAACTAGACCTGTATTGATTAGCGACGAGCCCTTTACAGCGATCTAGAACAGCATTATCGTATAAGATTTCTAAGGACTGACGACCCTAGAATGAATCATTGTTTGAGAATTGATATAAGGGAGGTTCTTTAACTTCTCAATCCTGCTGTATGAAAAGCATTGATAAGAACTTGGTAATCATGCTCATAACATCGCACTGCATGTGCCATTGGCGTTGGTGTGAGAGCACAGTGATAGTGATTCATGCTGCGATCGTTAGACGTTGTCGCAAGAGGGAGTTTGTGGTGAGGGCATGCATCATTATTTCATATCATTCTTACATTAACAAGAGTATCTAAGACATGTTTGATTGTACTGCTTTATCATTACTGCTTGATTGAATTGATAACATGTTAATCTTTGTTGTATAGTTCTAATGATTTGATCACTCACTCCCATGTTCTAGGACGATGCTTAAACACCAACCAGACTTTGATTTAGCTGCAAAAGATCGTGTGCTGTTTGATGTGGAGCCGGAGTTTGATGAGGACGAGGAGGCGTTCTCATTTATGCAGTTCTCAAGAAGGTTCATGTGAGCCTTGTCCTGTCTGACGGGGATTCTGGATTATAATTGTATTGATTATACACAGTTTGATACATGTATTTTGAGACAGTTTGTATTTATTGTCCAGGCAGAGCACGCATATTTTGGAGATTGTTTTGGTTTACATATTTATTTAAGACTTCCGCTTGCATTTTCTCGCTATCCCTGAATTATGACTGCTGCTTTGGCTTAATCTACTTCATGTTTTATGCACTAATACAGACAACATACATCTAGCATTAATTATGTTGCATAAGTGTTGTTTTAGAACTCGAGAGCTGAGTTATGCTCGACCTCCGAATTTTAAGGCATTACAACTGATATGAGATGAGAGAAGGGGGGAAACCAGACACCCTTTCTTAAGCGAAGGGATGATTGGATATCCCAGATTCCAACCCAATTCTTTTGCCTTTAGTATCTTCTTCAACTTTAGTTTAGTATACTTTCCACGTAGGGTAGAGGGATGACGTTTCAAGATTTCTAGATTAGAGTAGGCAACACTTCGATAGTTGCATGCAAACCTCGACAACTTCAAATTCTTCCGAACCAACATAACCACGTCTATAGGTAATCGCAGCTACCACCTCTGCCTCTACCTTCATCCTTTGGATGGTTTGTTACGATGGGGTTTAAATATACATTCAATTGATGCCTCAAGCACCAGTTCAAGCCCCATACCTTTGCTTTTTTCTTCTTATAGAGGAGGCCCTCGAGGAGGTTATTATTACGTCAATGGAGTGCTGCTTTTGATAACCAATACCTTAGCCACTTGTTGTAAAATTTTATCATTTTTTACACTATAGCTACTATATTCAGAGGTTCTGAGGTTTCCAGGGGTCTTTATGCCTTTAGACCTTAGGTGTCAATAGATCGGGTCTTATGATTGTCTTTGAGGGGTGCTTGGGACCCTTTTGGCTTAATTTTTGTGGAATTTCTATACCACTAGAGTCAGGTTTCATCATTGTTATGTACTCTTGAAATGTTCGGATGCCTCAACACATTGGGAGGCATTTGCGTGAATGAGGTTATGGGCTTGCCAATTCAACTCATTAATCATCTTTTAGTCGCACCGAAGACCTTTTCTAGTCGGATCATCCAAGCTTTCAAGACTTTTCAAGTCATCCGGAGATGGTTTTATCCATGATATGCATTTTTGGGTTTTCCGAAGGATCTCAATGATTTGGCTGAAATTGGCTTGCACGACTCTTAGAGTAGCTAATTTGATCTGTCCAACATTATCAGGACTTTCTTGAAATGCACTTGTCTAACTTGCATCATCCCTTGACGTCTGTCCATCTACTTGGAGATGTTTTTATTATTGTTAAAGCTTAATAAAGGGAGAAGAATAGTTTGAATCTCATTTCGGGTGGGGTGTCTATAGAATCACAACTCTCAACTAAGATTTGAAAAGATTTGCCCTCCAATGGTTGGAAAATCGACCATTAGGGCTCCATGAAGATAAAATGAGTCACCAACCATTGGGGCTCCATGAAGATAAAATGAGTCACCAACCATTGGGGCTCCATGAAGATAAAAGGAGTCACATCCTCCATAGTTTATCTCTCTCTCTCTCTCTCTCTCTCTCTCTCTCTCTCTCTCTCTCTCTCTCTCTCTCTCTCTCTCTCTCTCGTGTGTGTGTCCTATATAAACAACCATGGTAGGCCACTACCAATCGATGGATTTTGTAAATCCCCTATTTGAATATCCTTTTTAATGGCAATTTTAGCCACAATAGCAACACACTAACTAGAAAACAAAGCAATTTAGTACTAAAAGTGCCTTTGGTTGTCAATATACATGAGTATTGAGTCTATCAGTCAAGTGAGCCCCAAGTTGAAGATATCAAGTTCAAGACTCATCAAAATGAAGGAATACGATCATGCTTAAAAGGTAAACTAAGCTTCATGTATCCAAAATAAACCTTGACAGGTATATGCCCCTAAAAGAACCTAACTTACCCTTAACTGTAAGACTCGTATCCTAGACCGTATCGTTCCGTAGGGTTCCATGGTCCTCCCGGTCGAATTCTGGCAATCATTGACCTGTATACGACGCTTGTACGTGATCGTAAGCTGAGTCCTTCATACCGAAGTCAGCTTAACCTAAAACTTGTACCCTAGCGAATGCACCGTCAGCGCGGTTCCAACGCTGTGACTCACGCATTGATCCGATACCCAAGCCAGGGTGGATTTGCATTCAGTTCAAGGAAAACGTCATACGTTGCTAATCCCAAGAGAATTTTCTATCAATCACATCAAATGTTATATCAACCCATCACCTCAAGTCAAGTACAAGCAATCCATACCCTACCCTTACCTCTCTTACACAAGTACCCTAAAGTCAACAAGCACCTTACCACTCATGTCATTCCACCATCCCTCTCTTCCATCACTCTTTTCCTATCATCTCTCTCTCTCTCATTCTCTCTTCACTCAAGCAACTCCCAAGAGAAGCCAACGTCCAAGGCACTTCTTAGCTCCATGAGAGGCTTTGTGTGACCCACTTCCTATCTCTCATCCCTACCCTCCAAAAGCAATCTCAACCGTTGAAGTTCGTCCTTTGGAGCTCTAGATAGCATTGGCGGAACAAGGCAGAGGAGATCAAAGGTGGGTGTTTTTTTTTCTAGGTTTGAATGTGTTATTTTGACAATTTGAGGGCCCACTTGTGGTGAGACCCATCTTGATGTATGCCTTGTATCAAAGAGGAGCCCCTAGAGGCGGGGTCCCTCCCATCTCCACCAATCTCTCCCTCTCTCTTTTCTCTGATTTTATGGCCCCCCTAATGATGCATGTGTGGACATTCACCGTCCGGTTAGTGGAATCCACCTTGCTGCCAATTTCCGCATAGACTTGGATGAGGGGAAAACACAAAATACCAGTTGAGCCAAGACTCTGATGGGCCACGCCATGTGGACCCACCTGATGTGCATGTCACATCTAGACCGTCTAGACGTTGGGTCTGGACGGAGGGAAAACACAAATATCAGCCTGATCTAATACGGGTGGCCCACTACGTGGGACCACCGTGATACACGTGTGCTATCAAGCTGGACAGTGGGCTGGACGCTGCTGTTTTAAAAATAATAAGGATAATAATAAAATAAAATAATAAGAAATATAAATATTATATTAATATAATATATTATATCTGACAAATGATGGTGGGTCCCACGAAGCAGGAGCGTCAGCGGAGTTCTGACGGCACCGTGATGTATGAAATTTTCAACCCGTCCGTTTTGAAATGGGACGTGGCCCACCCCACGTGTGGGATGGGACCCACCTTGATGAATGAATTCTATATACTTGCCATCCCCATGGCCCACGTGGCATGTGTTGCGTCCGACCGTCCATCTGATTGGACAAGCAGCAGCAGCATGGCTGCTGTCATGATGTCACCAAGCTCTGTGGGACCCACCACTATATGTGTCCTACACAGCCGTCCGTCCAAGGCGTGGCCCACCTCACACGTGTGAGATGGGGCCACCTTGCACGCCTGCATATTTTCATCCAGGCCGTCCGTCCATCTCTGGACGTTGGTTGGGCCTCGATAACTTCTATGCTATATATTTATTATATTATAATATAATATATATTATAATTTATATTGTTATATTATATTGTGGTGACCTCATGTGGGATTCACCTTGTGTGATATGGGTTGGCTGTCGGCCACACGCACCAGCTATATAAATGTTGTGGTGATGCAGCTGTGCTGTGTGGAGCTCACTTTGATGTACTTTATCTATACTGTCTAGACCATCTGTACGGTGCTGAACAATGTTTGGACGGTGCTGATTTACATAGATAATAGTTGAATGGTGCTTATTTATATGGATAATGGTTGGATGGCACTGATTTATCTAGACAATGTTTTGGACGTGTCGTGGGCTCCACCGCTATGTAGGAGCCCATTTGTTGTGTATGCGGGGCCCACCTGTCATGGGAGAGACCCATGTGATGGGGTCCACCTTGGTGTACATATACTATATTCGCACCGTCTAACTTTGGACGGTGCTGGTGGGGCCCTATTTTGATGATGTGTTGCATATACCCATCATCCACGTGGATGGTGGGGCCAGTCGTGATATATGTGTTCTTCACATCGTCCATCTGTTTTTCCAGGACCCACCATAACGTATGTTTCATCCACACTGTTCAAATTGTGCTGGACGGTGCTGGACAAGGTTTGGACAGTGCTGATCATCATTAGCGGGCCATGTGCCCCATGGAATGATTGTGTACAATGATACACATGTTACAGCTACAAATATTGAAATGATTTTTGGTACGGTCCATGTGATGAGGCCCACCTTGATGTATTTGTGGCCATCCAAGAGGCCCGCCTTATTGTATTTATGGCCCATCCATGAGGCCCACCTCGATGGATTGTAGCCCGTCCATGAGGCCCGACGTATTGTATATGAGGCCCATGTAATGTGGCCCACTTGATGTTTATATGGCTCATGTGGTGTATTTGAGGGACCACATGCTGGACTCACCTGTTATGTGTTTGTGGCCTTTTATCGAGGCCCAATATGATGTTTTTATGGCCCACCTAGATATATTTGTGGCTCATCCCTGATGCCCATCATGATGTATATTTGAGGCCCATGTGCAGGGCCCACCTATGATGTATTGGGGCCCATGTGTAAGGCCCGCCTATTGTATATTTGGAGCCCATGGGTTGTGGCCCATTATGATGTATTCGAGGCCCATGGGCGAGGCCCAATGTGATGTATTCGAGGCCCATGGGCAAGGCCTGATGTAATGCATTTATAGCTAGAGTTGTACACGAGCAGACTAAGGCTTGAGTACTCACTCGACTCGACTCGAATTACTCAACTCGTCAGGTGTTAGAGCCGAGTACGAGTAGTTTTTTCCTACTCGTTTTGAGTTCGAGTAGAGTATGAGCAAGGTAGTACTCAACTCGGTACTCGACTCGGTGCTCGAACTCGGTACTCGACCAGGGCTATATATATATAATATACTAATACAACTCAGCCCTATTCTCGGTCGCTTTCTACTTTCACTTGCCCTGCCCAAATCAAAAAATCAAACCCTACCCTTTCCTTCCCTTCCTCCCATCGTCCAGCGCTCGTCCCTATTAGGCTACTACCCATTCGGCCATTCCTCTCTCTCTCTCTCTCTCTCTCTCTCTCTCTCTCTCTCTCCTCTCATTCCCCTGTCCAGCATGTCCCTCTTCTTCCCTCTCTCTCTCTCTCTCTCTCTCTCTCTCTCTCTCTCTCTCTCTCTCACTCCCTGCCGCTCGTGGCTCGTCCCTACAGCCTGTCCGGTGCAGCTCGTCCCTACCCTGCCCGGTGCCCCTGTCAGCAGCTCGTCCCTGCCCTGCCCTATCCGCAGCTCGTCCCACCCCTGCACGGTGCCCCTGTCCGTCCATCAGGTAAGAATTTCATTTTGAATCTGTTGCTTTCCGATGTTGATTTTAATGGATTACAGAATCTATGTGTTGGGGCCCACCATTTTGTGTCTAGTGCCCCTGTCCGTTGGCAGATTTTCTTGTGGTGGGCCCACCATTTTGTGTGTATGTTGTCCAAGCCGGACGGCGGATGATTCTGAACAATGTATTTGAACTTTAACATACAATGAATTTTTCCGGCCATTTTATTGCTTGCGTAGAACATCTGATCCGTGTAAATGATAGACCCCAACAAAAATGATGAATTAGAGAGAAAATCTGATTAATTTACAAATTAGGTGTACCAAACATGTACTTTCAATCAGTCCATCGGCTGTTCATTGATATTAATGGTGTTGCTCACCTGATGAATGGACGGCCCTTTTTTTGCCTCTAGCTAATCTCTGTGGGGTGGCTCACATTTTGCATGGCTAAGATTTTACACACACTTGGCACATTGGTAGGAAAGTCGTGTCATGTATTGAATGTCACACACAAGGATTGCATTCATGTATTGAGCTGCTACTGGACGGTACTCTATGGCCCCACATTAATGTATGCAATATGTTTTTATCCAGGCCAACCATTCATTTTACATCATTATTTCAGATAATAAGCTATAAAAATGAGGCAGATACATATCTCAGATGGACCGCGTAACATGAAAACATTGGTGATTGAATGACCACCATTAAAAACATCCTAGGCCCACTGTAATGTTTATTTGTAATTTTGTATATAACCTGTTCATCAAGTCACAAAGACCTGCATGAAGGGAAAATACAAATATCAGCTTGGTCCAGAACTTTTCTACCCCCCAAGAAATTTTTAATGCTGGGCATTCAATCACCCCGTTGTTTCGTGTGATGTGGACCTACCCATCTTAAAAATAGCTAGGACAATTGATGGTCCAAATCGAGTATATTATTAAAAATTCTTAGCATTCTTTCATTTATTGTTTGATTGTTAGGTTTTATTATTATGTGAACAATTGATGTGGACCTACCCATCTTAAAAATAGTTATTACACTTGGCATTCATTCTTCAGATTGCACTTTTAATTCATTTATTATTTGATTGTTAGGTTTTATTATTATTTTTATTATTCTAGTTGTAGTATAAGATAATCAGTTGCCCATTTGAGGATTTCTATATTGTCATACATAGATTCAGTGTGTTCTTAGATGCATAGAAATTGCTCAAATTGTCCTTTTTTGGACAGTTCAGGGTTAGATAGATTATAATGTCTTCATTTATTCCAATTTAAATGCATATGCCTATTCTAGTTTCGTCTCTCATTTTTCTCTCTGGATATATTTCATGTATTTATTTCCGCCGTCAAATGTTCACACTTTGTGTTAATGATTGATATGGGAATCAAATACGAGATTAATATATTCTTGAGAGATAAGGGGAGATGCTGCCAGAATTTCAGCGTAGCATTTAAATTGAAAAATGAAGCATTACAATCCATCTAACTTTGAATGGGTGACTAATTTAGATAGTTAAGTAATTATGCCCATCTAAGGGTCTAGCCATCTAGGACCCTAGGTATAGCCGTATAACATATCGAGAACTTTATTTTATAGATGGCTAGTTAAGACAAAAGCCCAAATACCCCTGGAATGGGTGCATCAGCCACATCTCTTCTAATAGTAGAGGGAGACACAAACACGTCAACCGCATGCAAAAGGAAGAAGAAGAGATCACCAGTGTGGGATGATTTCAAAGATGTGATAGTTAACGGTGTACAAAAGATAAAGTGTATTAACTGTAAAGGGTTATTCAGAAAGATTCCAGGAGGATCTACGACACATCTAATTAGACATTTGAAGACGTGTCCTAAGAAAGCAAGACTCCCTCCTCCCGGCCAACAGACACTGTCATTTATAAAATCAGAAGGGGACGACTCCCAAGGCGTAGTGTCCACTCATAAGTTTAACAAGGAGAAGTTGAATGACTGGTTTACTAGATTAGTGATTTTGGAAGAAAAACCTTTCAGAATGATTGAAAGTAAAGGGTTTAGGGCTTTCTGTCAATTCCTTAACCCTCGAGACGAGAATGTCTCCCACGTCACAGTGCAGAGAGAAAGCATGAAGATGTACACAAAGGAGAAGATGAAACTTGAAAGGGCCTAGCTATATGCCCTATAGGGGGGTGAATAGAGAAATGTCAAATAAAACTTAAAACAGTGGAATAATAAAATAAATAAAGCACAATGCTGAATTAAAAGAAATCTCAATAGCCTAGAATTAAGAGAATGATACTATATCAGTTCTAAGGACAACCTTATACCAAAAACCAAAGGTTTAAGGTAGGACAACCTTATTTCTAGAATGTCCTTTGTATCACATACCAATGAGGAATAAAAAGCAAAGCAACCGAAATAACTTGCAGAAATAAATCCTAAGTTATTACAACATTCCCTACACTTGCTTGAAATAAAATGATTACAACATTCATCCACAAAACTGAATAAAAGAATGAAAGAATAAAGCACATCCACAACACAATGATATATAGTAGTTCGCCTGTGTGTACACCAACTATTATCCAACAGCCACACAGAATGCTACTCCACTCCTAATATCCTCCCACAGGGGATATTAGCATGCACTATCAAAATAGGTTTCACAGGTTTACCTAAAACCTTCACAATTGTGTCTTTTTATCTCGGGCTTACACAATTCAAAAACCCACACAATCTGAGTTTTCTGGCTCTCCTCAGATAACCAAAACAGTGAGATTTTTCTGGCAAATCTCAAACAAAATCAAAGAAAGTAAATTACACAAATGTAAAATACCTGAATCTCCTTTTGAAGTAGCCTGGTAGAACCAATCGGAGTAGAAGTTCGATTCAACGTTCAAAGTCCAATACTCACTTTAAGAATGGTTCTAAGCCTAATTGATTTTAAATCAAAAGGGCTAGTTCTATTTGATTTTGAATCCAAGAAGAAGGAATATCAGAAATTCTCCTTTTTAAATAAGATTGGAATGTAAATCAAAATCAAATAATAAACAAGCTAGCAAAAGGAATATTAAATGAGCACAAAGTAGCTTAAAAACAAACACAAACTTATCTTAGAGTATAGCCTAAAGATTGCTTGAATTGATTTGAATTGAATTGAAAAACTCTGAAGTTCGTGCTCTATTTATAGCCTGAAAAATCCCATCTACGACTGGTCTTAGGATCCCTAGGACTGGTCGTAGCTTCAAAGATTTTTAAAGATTTCCGCGGGATAAGGATTAGCTGTTCCACGACTGGTCCTGGGTAGCCTACGACCGGTCGTGGGCCACCTACGACTGACCCACGACCAGTCGTAGGACTCCCAGTTCAGTTGCTAGAGTCTGAGTCGTAGGGCTAAGACTGGTCGAAGGACAAGTCGTATAGCTCACAAGACTGGTCGAAGGATGTCCAGGACTGGTCATAAGACAACCAAAAAAATTTGAAAATCTTTAACAACCTATGACTGGTCCTGAAAAACTTAAGACTGGTCGTAGCAGAGCTAGGACTGGTCTTGAAGTCCCTAGGACTGGTCTTAGAGCAGCCCGAACAAGCATATTAAAATATACGAATTATGTATCCAAAATGACCTACAGTAAAGCCCATCCTAAGGTCAATCTAAGGTCAAACAAACCTTAAAAGTGAGATGGACATTGATAATCTGTACTCTCAGATGACCCTTAAGAGAAGCTTGAGAATTTTTGAATCTTGTTGTAGGCCTTCTCGAGCTTGATCATTTCTTGAGTTGACAAAGTCTTCTTCTATACTTGAATTCTTCATCCATGACTTGAGACTTTCTTCATTTAAGTTCTTTTCTTGAAATACGATGTCTTGAAGCAATGAATAGTCATGAAACACAAGATACACAAGACATAGATATAGGTTTTGGCACCATAAAATTTGACAACCAAAGGGATATGAAATCATAGCACTTACAAAACTGAAAGAAGTTTTGGCTTCAGTGACCAAAATAACTTTGACTTCTAATTTATGGACGGTGTCCAATCAAAGAAAAAGGATAAATTTCATTAACCGCTCACTATGTCGATAAGGATTGGAAACTATGCAAGAGAATTTTGAACTTCAAACACCTTCCTCCTCCACATACTGGTTTACTTATTTCAAATTGCATTTGTAGTTGTCTAGAAGGTTGGGGCATTGAGAAGAAAATTTCAGCAATAACTTTAAACAATGCTTCAGTAAATGACAGTGTCATTTCATGCTTACGTAACCAGTTCAGGGCTATAGGAAATTTATTTTTTGAAGGAAAAATATTCCAGGTCAGATGTTGTACCCATATCATAAATTTGATTGTACAAGAAGGGCCGAAAGCAATCAACGATACTATAAAGAACATAAGAGAAAGTGTGAAATATATAAGGGGGTCGCCATCGAGATTGAGTGTATGGAATGACATCATCCAAAGTTTGAATGTGCCATCCAAAAAAATGTTGAAGTTGGATGTCTGTACACATTTGAACTCGACCTATGAAATGTTAGATGCGGCAATAGAATTACAGCTTGCATTTCCTGAATAGGCGGCGTGTGACAGAACGTATTCTTGGTTGCCGAGCACAGATGATTGGGCCAAAACACAACAAGTTCACACATTTCTTCAAGTTTTCTATGATTGCATGAAGATTTTTTCTGAGAATCAGTATCCAACTACGAATCTGTTTCTTCCGTCTCTTTGGAAGATTAAGGATGCTCTGCAGAAAAATACTAGTGCGGGTCCAGATTTCATACGTCAGATGACAGTTGGTATGAAGACAAAGTTCGATAAATACTGGGACGAATGTCATCTGTTGATGTCCTTGGCAGTTGTTCTTGATCCCCGTTATAATATGGGATTGGTTAGCTTTATTTTCATGAAGCTTTATCCTACTGAAAGAGCGGCAGCAGAGGCATCTAAGATTCGTCAAGCCCTTGAAGATCTGTACAAATCGTATGTTAATACTTTACCTGCAGCGGGTGTTGAAGAAAGTAGAGATGCAAATATTTTTATACCTGATAATCCAGATGTGCTAAATGAATACATATCATATTTGGCACAAGCACGAATGGAAGTTGATACTAAGGAATCAAAGTTAGAAATGTACCTCAAGGAGCCAATCGTATTGCGAGCTAAATTTGATGTGTTGTAATGGTGGAAGATGAGGGTTAGTGAATCAAAATACCCTACATTATCTGTGATGACACGGGACATATTATCAATACCAATTTCAACAGTGGCATAAGAATCCGCATTCAGCACAGGGAGCAGGGTTGTGAGCAAATATCGAAGCTCACTTTCGTCAAACACAGTTGAAGCATTGATTTGTACGCAAGATTGGTTGCGCCCGATATGGGGAGAAGATATGAATGATGATGATGTAGAAGAGGAGATTGAGATTTGTGACAAGTCTCTACCTACAGATCAATAATTATTTTCAGTTTTTCAATTTTTTTGGTTGAATGTTGAATGATCTGTAATATTATTTCACTGCAATTGTAAATACGAAAGTATTGGTCCTTTTGGAATGTGGTTTGGAAGACTTTAAATCTTTGATATTTATTTACATATGCCTGTTCATTTACTTTTATTTTTAAATTTTGATACATTTATATTGCTTTCTTTTGTTCCTATATCAAGTTCAATTTATTTATCAATATTCTATTTTTTTTTATTAAAAATTGAATGTGGATATGTCGTCATTTGAGCCATCGACAAACATTTGGGACTATGCTTCCCTAGTTGAATCACCACCATGGTCTGAAAAAATAAAAATTAAGTGTAGTTTGTGTGGCGCAAAGTTTGTACACAAGACTAATCGCTTTCGCTTACACTTGTCATGTCGAGGTGGTGATGCAAAATCATGCCCCAATGCCCCTAAGGATGTCCAAATTCTTTTTCAAGCCCTGTTAGATTCAAATAGAAAGCCTTCCACTCCATCCAAACCTTCTACTTCTGGATCTGGTACACAAATGACATCCACAAAAGATGCAGAGGAGGAAGCCAAATTAAAAGCTTTGGAGGAAGAACAATTCCAACTTGCCTTAAAACGCAGTATGGAAGATATTTCTAGACTTCAGTGATATTCAAGTCAAAGACAACATGATGTTGAAGCAGGGTCGAGTTACTCGTCGAGTACGACAAATAAGAAGAAGAAAAAGAGTAACAAATTCAAATTCCTGAATTGTCTCATTGAATTTTATAGGGCATTGGGTACTACATACAATTCTTCACATAAAACAAGTCTGAAAAATTGAGTTCAAAGTATAAAAGAGCACGAAGGAAAAATCTCGTCACCTTCTGACTCAGAGGAAGTGAACCAATTTGTATATGAAAAAAAAGATAGCAGTTCCAATGGATCAAATGACAATACAGGAACAGGAAGGCACTCATCTTATGGAGGTTATTAGTTATAAATTGTCATTTTGAACAATGTAATGTAATTATGTAAATATGTTAATGTAATTATCGAAGTTTTTTAATCATAAATTATGTGCATTTTATATATTTTATTGTTTCGTTTAAAGCTCGAACTCGTTACTCGAAAACCCTGCTCGAATTGGGTTCAAATTCAGACTCGTACTCGAACTCGCCTCGAAAACTCGCACTCAACTCGACTCAATTTCTACTCGTACTCGAACTCGCCTCAAAAACTCAGACTCGACTCGATTCGTTTACTACTCGTACTCGGGCGAGTAGAGTTCGAGCAGGGGGTCATGCTCGTTGGCCGAGTACAGCCCAAGTACGAGCAGCGCTCAGTCGTTAAGAGTCGAGTACGAGTAGGGCAATACTCGACTCGTGTACAGCTCTATTTATGGCCCATGTGATGGGGCCCACCTGTTACGTATTTGAAGCCCAAGGGTTGTGGCCCATAGTGATGTATTTTCGGCCCAGATGGCAGGGCACAATGAGATGCATTCGAGGCCCATATATGAGGCCTAATGTGATGTATTCATGGCCCATATGACGGGGCCCATCTGCTTGTATTTGAGGCCTATGAGCAGGGCCCACTTGTTGTGTATATGAGGTCCATTGGTGTGGCCCACTTGTTGTATTTGAGGCCCATAGGTTTTGTCTCGTATAATGTATCTGAGACCCATGTGCAGGGCCCACCTTTGTGTATATGTGGCCTTGAGTAAGGCTCATTCTATTGTATATTAGGCCTTTGTACGAGGCCGTAGGCCCATTATATGTTTGGCTCTATGTAGGCCACTCTTTAGGAGCAATATTGGTTAGATGTCCACATTGATGGGCAATGATGGTTGGATGTCCACATTGTGACCTTTCCTTCGGCCTTATTAGGCTCATTCTCATAATTCTCTTGTGGGTTAACCCATATAAGTGGGCCCCATTCGCCATAGATGAATGGCTCTGTACTATCGGATTTGATATAACCACAGCCGATGGCTGATCTTTATATTATGATTGATTGGTTGTCCATTTATAGACCTCACCTTATTTACATAAGCTGGTTGTTGGTGCCGATTATCGATGCTGATCGTCAGTGTCGATTATCGATGTTAATCGTCGGTGCCGATTATCGATGCTAAGCATTAGTGCCGATTGCCAATTCTGATTAACATGATCGATTTGTCGATTTCGATTATCGATCGATATCAATTGTCATGACCGATTGCCGATTCCGATTGACAGATTAATTTTTTTTATTTCGATTGTCATGACCAATTTGCCGATTATGATTATTATGACTGATTGCCGATTCCGATTGACTGACCGATTTACCGATTCTGATTATTGATCGATTCCGATTGTCATGACCGATTTCTGATTCCGATTGACGTGACTGATTTGCCAATTCTAATTATCGATCAATTCTGATTGTCGAGGCCAGATATTGAGGTTGATTGATGAGGCCCAATGTGATATATATGCGGCTCATATTTGAGGCCCATCGTGATGTGCATTCGACCCATGTTTGAGGCCCAACGTGATGTATATGCGGCCCGTATTTGAGGCCCGTTGTGATGTGTATTCAGTTCGTGTTTAAGGCCCAATGTGATGTATATGAGGCCTATGTCATAAGGTCCATTGTGATGCATTTGAAGGCCAAGCGTTGTAGCCCATTGTAATGTATATTAGGCCCATGTGAAAGGCCCATCGTGATGTGTTAAGTTCTTGAGTGAGGCCCATGGTGTTGTATATTTGGCCCTTGTATGGGACCATGGGTCCACTGTCTGTTTAGGCTCTGTGAGGGTTATGTCATGTAGATAATGTTAGTTAAATGTCCACATTGTCGAGGTCAATTGTCGATGCCTGTTATTGATACCGATTATGAGTATATGACTGCATAGCATCATGATGCATGCCCATACGCATCATCTGCATGTTAGTTATGAGATGTGGTTGACCATTACATATGTCATTGGGCAGATTGTTATGTGGCTCCCTGATAGGCGGAGGTTATCTCACATGAGCGCACGGTATGCGCAGGATTGATGCATGATTGGATTGTATGACTCATGCATCTTACATTGTGTGCCCCAGTGACATCAGGGTCATAGCCTCCATAGGCATATCGTGGATAGATAGACGGGACACCAAAAATTTGTTCTAGCATCAAGCTATCATAGATGGCCCTGGGTGAAAATCTCTAAACCCTCTTGGTACCAGAGGACGCCCCAACGTCGAGACCGAGTGGATACATGAGGGCCCTAGTGCCGAATACCAAGAGGTCGCGTCTCTCACTGTATCGTGGTCAATTGGGAGGGGGTGTGGCCTTACCCGCCCGAGGATAGGGGCATAGTTAGGCTAAGTTTGACCAGCTCATGAATGGGTCCACTATCGACATGCCGGATAGGTATTGACAGACTATTGGTCAGGCGAATAGTGAGGTTTCTTACTCTTACTTGGACTGTGCCACTAGGAGAGGGGCAGTGGCATTTGGAGTGTACTAAACCCCGGTGATGATCTCAGAGAGGAACCGTACTGATATGTGGACTTATTGAGCAGGAGTTGCATACTCATTCATTCATTCATTCACTATCCACTCGGGCTGGTGGTGCATAACTAATTATTGTGTACCTTCGTATGGTTAGGATTTCGGTTGGGCGCATGACTAACCAGAGATCAGGAGTCTACCACTTTGAGTATGACTATCTAAATTTAGGTCTGGGACTAGTTTGGATAGAAGTCCCTTGTGGTGGATCCCATAGCCTACGATACTATGTACTACCATCCCGACTTCACACTCTAGCTTGGTCATTTCATTCGCATTGCATATCGCGTTACATCCGTAGGCATATATTATTTTGGGTTGCTATATTTCTACACTCATATGGCCTAGATGGACTTACTAGGATTTACATATTGCATTGTACCCTCGGCATCTGATATTTGGCTCTCTTTGACTCCTCTTTTGCATAACTGATTTGTATTACGTACTCCGATATTATATGACTCATATACCTGTCAGTATTTATGCGCACTCTAATATTGTATGGCTTGTGGACTTATCAGTATCTCCGTTTAATCTGATATTATATTCTGAACATGCATATACTGCTCACACACTTTCACCACCCATTAAACTTTCTATAAGCTTATGCATGATAGATGCGTGCAGGTGGCGTTAGGTTGCAGCAACGTTGAGCTTGGAGCATGCAACGGACCTTTGGAGCTTTGATTTTTAATATATGTATTTCTCTTTCAGCATTGTATTCAAATGATTATATTAGTGGATAGGTGATGATGATGTTTCTTTTATGATTTGGGTAAACTTGTGGTTATGCTTCTTACGAGATAAATGTACGTTGAAAAATCTTCCTTGTGGGATCCCAGGATCGGAACTTGGCATATGGGCGCTGGGAGCTGAGAATAGGGTACTACGGAGGCTATCGGCACTAGATTCGGCGATCAGGATTCCTGTGAATCCGATTTCTGGGTTTGAGGCGTGACATTAACTATTTCTAAAAACTTCTAGTAAGCTTGGGTTGCTTTTAACACTTTGAGTATTAGAGGAAATATGAAATGAATAGGTAAAACAAAGGTCTTAATGATTGTATCGATATACAATCGAGGACATCTTCGATGGATTCGAATGTAGTTTGATTGCATCGAAACCAAGCCCATATAGTCCAGCAATAAACTGAACAATTGCTGGGAAATATCGATTGCATCGAATGCAGTTCAATGACATCGAAACTTAAGTTTTGATGGCATTAAACCCACTTCGATTAAATCGACCTTGGGCCTATTTCCTCCAAAAATTAAAATTACTCTAAGTGCTCCTCGATGCAATTGAACCTTCTTCGATAACATCAAGAGTAAGTTATCGATGACATCGAAATGAGGACCAGTTTGTCAAGCAAGCTTTCTAAGAAAACCAATATGTCCGATCACATCAAAGACTGTTTAATTGCATTGAAATGCAAATCCCGATGCATCGAAGGTTTGATCGATTACATCGAACAAGGGACAAAACTGTCCAGCAACCAATGTATATTTTCTCAAGAGGAATCCCGATGGCATCGAAACATCCCTCGATGACATCAAAGTACACATCAATAACATCAAAGAGAGGTCGATGAGATCAGACACAATTTGTCCTACATCCAACTGAATATTCTATGTAGGAAGTCAAGGCAATTGGAGAAGGTTCGATGACATGAAAATTCAAATTTTGATGGCATCGACAATGTCAGGTTTCTGCCCCTTTTTTTACCATTGGGATTCAACTTTATAAATATACTATGACGCTCCGACTCTTCAAGATCCGAGTATATGACCCATTTCTTAAAAACTTGAGTGTTAACTTATAAAGAGTTAAAGTCCATATTTTTTTTCTTTCATCAGAGTAAGTAGATGAGTGTAGTATGGAAAAATTAGACATAAAGAAAAGTTGCATTATCATTTAAATATACAAGAAGTTGCCCATAATGACTTATACAAACCAGTATCTCCAAAATTAACAAATACAAGAATTACATGATCCAATACATGAGAAATAGTAGAATATAAGTAAATTTGAGCCGTAAGACCCCTTAGCTTCTCAAGGTAGATACAGTCATGCAACCCTGACACTTGAACTTAGCTCCTTATCGGCCCAAACCTGAAAATCACTTAAGCCTCTTGTGATACCTGTACGGTTATATTTATTTGATGGATGAGTGACCAACTCAGTGTGAACTCCTCTCAAGATTACACACCGCCGCATTAGGTAAGCATAATTATAAAATAAAGCATACAAAATAATACATGATGCAGGTCTTATTATGTGCATGGATTAATTCAAATCCGACCATCAACGGTCAAAAGGTCTTACCGGTTCACTTCAATGTTCAAGATCATCGTAATATGTCAGTATTAAGATAATAATATTTATTTTAATTA
Organism: Magnolia kwangsiensis; assembly: GCA_037074715.1. NCBI lineage: Eukaryota > Viridiplantae > Streptophyta > Magnoliopsida > Magnoliales > Magnoliaceae > Magnolia > Magnolia kwangsiensis. Next base: position 53,887,376 of record CM073575.1, on the reverse strand, counting down.
TCCTATTATAAATCCTCTCTTTTATTTCATATATGCATATTATTTTAATCGTGTGGCGGGTCCCACACAATCTGATCTGTTCATTAGACTCCATAGGTCCAAGTGGGACCCCTGGCCATAGATCAGGCACATCCAAAGCCTAGGTGGCCATACTTTCTAATTACATGGGTCATTTTATGATTTGTGAAGAGCTGACGGTCAGATCATTACAAAACATGATCAGTGATGATTTCTAGGGTTCTCGGTGTAATCTAGGCAAAATTCATTGGAAAGCTTAGTGATTCGGAGACCTAATCATCATGATTAAGCGTTGCATCATCTATGGGAGTTTCAGAAGCTAAATGATCAATGGGTTTGTTGATCCAGGACTTATTATTTTAGGTGGACGGTCTAACTCAATCATCAAAGCAATTGAAGTTCTAGAGTAGGTTTTTCTAATGACGTGATGGTCCATCATAAGTAATAATAGATGCATCGCCTTGATCTATAGGTGGGGATTCCTTTAAACGGTCGAATTTAAACGATGATTCATGTGAATGTTCATTTAGCTAGGTTCATATTTATTTCTAAATTTGGTTATACGGTAACGCCCGATTACTGGAAAGTACGGGGTGTTACAATCTACCCCCCCTTACAGAGAATTTCGTCCCCGAAATTCAGTGCTTCTATTATGATTAGGGATGATGATAATATTCATTATTTTCCTATATGTACAAACGTATGCCACAAGGCACCCAAAATTGAGGTCGTTACAATCTACCTCTCGTCAACATTAAAATTTCTTATAGTATTTACTAAGGTTACAAATTCATTTAGGTGGCCACTAATGATATTTTATCTTTCTTTTCACTCTCCTTTACTCTTACTGTTAGTTTCCTATTACCCAAGGTACAATACAATTTCCTACCTTTCAATGTTCAGGATTACACGAATAGATAGTTGTAGTAGGTTTGAGCCCGATACGTCAATCATCTGCCTGCAGAAGAGGGTTTTGGTATCAATTCAAAATCCTATTAAATCTCGATCCTTTGCTTGATTAGGGCAATGAGATCATTGAGATTTTCTAAGACTTAGAGTTGAGTCAAACCGCGTAACTTCACTTAAATATGGTTCCATCAATCCATGATCCCGATTATTCTGGACTCCTGAGAAATATCATGTAATCTTATATCCTCATAAAGGACAAGTATATGTGGCCCATTACGCTTCCACTGCGCGCTCTAATCGCCTAATGCACTACTTAGAAGTTTCGAGACCGGGATTTCTATATGGAACTCGAGTTTAAAATTTTGGTAATTTATCTAGGATTTCAAATCTAGTTCTAATTTGCTTAGTCTCATGCTGAAATTTTACTCAGAATTCTATAACTTCATTATTAATTAATCCTAAGAGTTGAGATTTATGAAAACTCTTGTCTCTAATTAACGAGGTGCATTAGGGAATTTAAACTATAACCCCTACTATGATTCTTCAAGTTTGTCTAACATTCACGACTGACCTAATGTACGATGTGGTGAGTAATGGGATTTCCTTACAATGCCTAAGGTTGTTTCATTCCCTGGAGATGGCAACAAAATGATTTCTATCCACAAAATCTTTAAAGAAGTTCAAATTTCTAGATTTATAAAATTTGTTCACCAAGGGTCAAGTCCAAGGAATGTTCTTGTTGGATCTCAAATACGTCATGGTGGGTATTCGTTCTTCTACAGTACCTGAGTTTAGTTTCTAAGTTCAAGCAACAATTCTGAAAGTTTTTAAGGGAACTATAGTTATACTTCTAAATTCTAAGGTTATCCAACCAATTTATTAGGGAACCTAAGATTCTTTCTAAGCCTCGCAGCTATCCAACTACTTTTCCCTACGAGCCTATGCTATCCAAATTTCTGAAGGAAATTTTTCATAAGTTCATATGACTAAATGTTTCAAAGGGGACTGATTCTTTTTCTAAGTTCTATGGTCATCCAAACAATTATTTAGGAGGCTAAATTTTTAAGTTCCTATATTCTCAATTCCTCCTAACTACAGGGGACAGTCACATAAATTCAAATGGCTATTCTAATCATTTCTAAGGAATTTCTACATAAGTTTAAAGTCCAATGGTCTAACCTGAAATTCTTAAGGGAATTTAGATTTTGAAATTTCTATGTTTTACATTTTGTCCTTAGTTCAAATGCAATATAGCCATCTAAATCACTTCTAAGGGAACCTAAATTTGGGTCTCTACATTCTCAATGATTCTGCTGAGTCTAAGGGAATTTCACCTAGTTCAAATTTTTAATTTCACACATCCTGACTGGAGACATTTAAGGCTTGTATAAGATCATTTTCCAAGGCCAAGTTTGTCCAAACTATGCTATGATACCAACTTGTAACGCCCCGACTTTCAGGACCCGAGTATATGACCCGTTTCCTAAAAATCCAGGTGTTAACCTTAAAGGATGGTCAAATTCAAGTGTACATTTTTTTCATTCTATCAGAGTAAGCAAATGAGCGTAGTGTGGACAAAGCGACATAAAGAAAAATTTCATTATTATTCAAATATACAAGAAGCTGCCCATAATAACTTATACAAACCAATGTCTCTGAATTTAACAAGTACAAGATTTACAAGAATCTAATACGTGAAGAATAGCAGAAAGCATATGAATATAAGCCGCAAGATCACGCAGCTCCTCCAGGTAAATACAGTCATGCATCCCTGGTGATCGTACCCTGCTCCTCATCAAGTCTGAACATACATATCACTAAAGCCACCTGTACTACCTGTACGGTTGTATATTTGATGGATGAGTAGCCAACTAAGTGTGAATTCTCTTCAAGATTACACACAGCCACATTAGGTAAGCATAGTCATAAAACAAAGCATACAAAACAATACATGATATAGGTCTTATTAGATGCATGGATGCGTGAATGCAATCATCGCCTCGGGAATGCTCATCCGTGCGGACAATGGGCCGTCACCCATGCAATCATCGAACCTGGAAAACATCATCTAGTTGAAATCATCGAACCTGGGAAACATCATCCAGTCGGAACAATACATACATCACGTACGATAACAATAGATGTTGGTCTGTGTCATGTATGCATGATTAGCCAATCCATTATTAATCCAATTACAACTAGCCAATTTAAATAAGCTCACGGTCACTACAGGGAGCACATGGCTCAACGTACGCCGACAGCTCGGGCATAGTGTCTCATTACCACCATCTCTGACCCATGAGACTACCACCTTAGGATGTTTAATGGAAACTCATCGACTAGTGGCCAATCATATTACAGTATATGGGGCTTACCATCGCATGATTACATAGTATAAAACATCGAACCCATATAGGGAAAACATTAAAACAAAACCACATAAGGCGAGTATCAAAATATGCCACATAGGGCGAATATCAAAAACCATATAATAAAGACCATCCTTAAAAACCATTAGGCACAACAACCCTGGATGGTAGGCCCGCATCAATGATCCATCTAGACCATCACTCAATAACCACCAAGTCGAAGGTCCATTGTGATCACAACTAGTCAAGTTACATCCCAAGTATGGGTGTACATTCATATATGGGAATTTTCCACTAATGTACCAGTTTAAGTTCCATAAGCAATCCACAAAAAGAAATCCACAAGCACGAACAATTATACAGGATAAGCATAAAGCATGTAATACAACAATTTAATTTCCACCAGCTAACACATGTGATTATGAAGGGAGATATCAATTATAAATTTAAATAAAAACTATAACTTAAGCTAATGAGAAGATGGAAAGCTCAAGGGGGAGAATCATCACCTTATACTTTGAATCGCCTTCTAGTGTCGCTAAGTACTTGCGCCCTTAGAATTGTATCCTACCACAAATCATGAACTTGTATAATTAGGTCCAAGTTCTAATCACTACCTAGTTATCTTTTAAGGTTTTAGTGTAGAATTAGGGTTTTCATCTTAGGGTTTAGTCTTAAACTTAGATTTTAGGATTTGGACTCTACTTGGTGTATTAGTTAAAATTATATTTTAATAATTATAAGAATACCATTGGCATTAGCATTAAAACTTATATTAGCTAATATGTTAATAATGATGGTTTATAATTTCACATTTAAATATACCGACATTAGATTCTACACCTAGATCCATACTCAACACACCATCTATATTTAAAGTTTTGACCTAAGGTTTAGGCCTGGATAGATTTTTAGGGTTTGAACCCTAGTGGTGCGTAATTAATTATAATGTTAACTTAATATTTATAAAATATTTATTAGCATCCTTGTTATGATTAATGTTAGCTATCACAACAATGATAACCATTATAATGATATCCATTTGTACAATCCACTATCAATGATAATGTTTGGGAATAATGAATAGAATGTTAATATCCAATAACTATAAACTTTTTTTTTTTATAATACTAGCATAAGCATGGATAAGCTTTTAATAGCTAGTTATAGCACAAATAATACTAGCATAAGCATGGATAAGCTTTTCATCAAGTTGTATAATTGCAAATATTAATGATGATAACTAAATACTAAGATCTATTATTAACGATGATCCTTAAGACTACTATTATTTGGCAAATACAATCTTGTTTGCAATAGCTAGTTATAGCATAAATAATCTACTAATGTTCTAATTAAAATTTCAATGCAAATGTTTGAGAGAAAGCGCACCTATGATTCGACTTGAATCAACAAAACTTGGCATCTGAGTTAACTCGGCTCAACTCTCTCAATCTCACCTTCTCCTTCTTCTTTCTTTTCTTTCTTTTCCTTCCTTCTCCTTCATTTTCTCTCTCTTCTGTCTCTCTCTCCTTTCTGTTTCTTTCTTCTTCTTTTCGTCTCTCCTTCTGCTGCTGGAAGCGTCCAACAATGGGCGCAGCATACCATGGCTAATTCAGCCCAGATTCTGTGGCTTGGGCGAGTCAGTGAAGTGCGACACCCTCCACTAATAGTGTGGCGCTCGGATTTCTCTCAGACTTTCTCCGTCTTCTCATTTAGAGAGGTCTAAAACTTCTGGATGCGACCCAGTCTAACTCAGTGTAATCCGATCCCAGCTGGTCAGGGCAGACTCAGAAGCCGACTGAGTCGACTGGTTCACCACACCCCGACACAGTTTGGTTTGGGTAGTTGTAGCACGTGGCAGACGCACACTCCCTCTCTTTTCTTTCTTCAATTTGCATAGAAAACTGCAGAGACGTCCCACCTAGTAACTGACCTGAGACTAAAGGTTACAACATGAGCTAATCGTCTGAGCTTCCAACAAGGAAGACGACCCGCCATTAATGGCAGATCGTAAACATCTGCATTTTTTTCAAAACAGTGCCTAAGGATGATGTAAATAGGCTTATGGGAGCTTGAGAAATCAACGAATCAAAGCTTCAATGGGGTTTGGACGGTGGGTTCGGACGTTTGAAGAAATGGCCATTTTTCTTTTTTTCTTGAGCTTGGTTACAAGGAACAGAGCCCTCACTGTTTATATTCCCTTCTCCTGACGCCCTAAGCTTCCTGAGACAATCAGATGTATAACAACTGATCCAGATTTGATCTGGTAGAAACCACCTTCCAATACCATGGGTAGGAATCGAGACCGACTGTTTTCTATTTGGGAAGCAACCCTAAACCGCCTGCCTCACATGGATGGCTAAGAATGCTTTAGGACGAATGGCTAGGATCGAGGGGAAGAGAGCTCGTGCAGATAGCCCTGTTGGTGTGAGAGCAGTTTCCATTTTTGGAAACATGTAACACCCCGAAAATCAAGGGTCGGGTAGAAACTCAACTCCTGAGTTCCAGAACGTCACTTATGCAACATAGATAATGATAAATGCATGTTGTCTGCAGAATGGCATTAAAAAAGATTGAGACTAAGCCAAAACAGCATATCATACTCCAAAGACAATTAAATTAGCAAGCGGAAGACTGATAAATATATAAAATATATAATTGATTGTAAGTCTCCAGAGTGTGACCATGTTACCAGGTTAATTAAATACATGTATACTCCAAAAATGGAAAGAAATGAATATACATGAGTACTCCAAAAATATAAAATGACAAGTGTCATTGTGTCTAATCAACCTCCCTATAATCCCGTCGATCAGAACACGCATAAAGGAGGGATCCTCCTCATCATCATCAAGTCTGGCTCCACCTCGCAGGTCGCGCCATCATCTGCAATTACAAAAGGGTCTGGTGGGTGTCTGGAACACCGTCCCGTAACGTGGGAGTGAGTAATTAACTCATTGGAATCATAAAGCAAAGATTAGCATGTTCTCAAATCAATCATGTGATAATAGTAAAGCAATCAATCAAACATTCCTAAATACTGTTGTTAATGCAAGCATGAAATGACATGATGGATGCCCTCACCGACATACTCCCTCATGCGACACCATCTCACGCCCGCGGTATGCTTTCTTCCTACAGTGCTCCACATCTTCCAGGCACATGCAATGCGATATGAATAATGATTACCGGGTTATTATTAGTCCTTTTCATACAGCAGGATTGGGAAACTAAGGTACCTTGCTTATATCAATCCTAACACAGATCCTGTCTAGGGTCGTCACTCCTAGTAATCTCATACAATGTTATATTTGTAGGTCGCTGCAAGGGCTGTCAGGGCTGTTGCTCGCACTCATTGCACCTCTTCCCCATCACCTTATCAATACAGGCCTAATGTACTCTTGTCGCTACGGAAGGGTCGTCGCCTCCCGTAGACTCAGAATATGCTCGCGGTCACTACAAAGGGCTCGTCACCTGATCAGTGTAGGACGACAGTAAGAACATAGTGTCACATACCACCATAATCTGTTCACGAGTCATAGGTGCTCACTGGTCACTACGAGGAGGTTTGTGGCCCTAGCGTAGGCTGACAGCTCGACCACGATATCCCATACCACCATGTCCGGCTCATGAGTCTTTATGGATCAAAGTATCATGGTTAACAGGGTTTTCAATGGTAAGTTCAGTATCCTAGGTTCAAGCAGTTATGACTCATACATGGTAAACATACAATGGCCAGTCGGGTTACTTGACGGGCTCGACTAGTACGATCGCACCTCAGGTTAAACGACATGAAGTGCATAAAACACTTCGCGTGGCCTAACCACTACCGCCAACCCAAAACATGACTCGCGTTCATCGACGAGTCCTTCGTGGGAATTAGAAACCAACCACGAATTCAATCCATTACTGACTGCCTGGACTAGGTCATAGCCCCAAGCATTCATGTATCAACATCAGTAAGAATATGTGTTTAACAGAAAAGAATATAAACATTACAAGCATGTTGACACATGTTATATCATACTACGTAAGCAAATCAACCAACAAATGCATTCCATATATGTATAATGAAATCGATTCATATAGTCAACATGTGGAAACCATATACATCAGCACATTAATTGAGAATTCAATCTCAAAACTAATTCACAACACCATTTCCTCAATACTTCCTAATACAAACATTTATACAAACACTTAGCCTACACACTTTAGTCTACATAGCGTATGTCGGCCAATATGTGCGTTAGGGTGAATCTCTTTACCAAACAGATCATACACGCATTTCTAATATCACAATACGACAAATAGCCATGGCAATCATTTCAACAAAATACGGACTTATACCGTATTTTCTATAAATGCCTAAAATACCCTAAATCTCATATTTACCGTACGTTTACGAAACGAAAAACGGACAGCATGTTGTACATGTCAAACGGCGTTGCCGTCGATAATCTACTATTAAACGACATTGAAATCTTTGAAATCAGTCAATCAAAGCGTCTAAAATCTTCACCTTTTGCCCTAGATGTGTATCGTTTCGAACGGAACGTATACGCTTCGTCAACGGCGTACAGGCGACCTAATACACAAGATACATAAGCTATGTTGCTATTTGAATCGAAAGAACCCTAAATCAGCAAGTAGTTAGGGTTTTTCTTACCTAGGAGTGCATTGGAATCGCCGGGAAAGTGATTGGAGTGCGGTGCTTTGGCACGTGCAATAGTTATAGCAAGTGGCAGGAGAATCTCTCCCACACTCTCTCACAATCTCTCACTTTCTCTCTCTCTTTTCCTAGGGTTTCAAGAAAATTCAGATGGGAGGGTTGTGAGAGGGTTTAAAGCCCTTATATAGGCTAAAACTTCACCAGTTTAGACTTAGGAACAAAGTATACTTGGGTTATAACGAAATCTGGACTGTTTCGATCCAAAAGAGCATTTCGGGAGGTCCCCTGGCCGAACGCGGTCGGACTTAAGCTCATTCATACTGGATCTAGCACACACCAAGTTTTTAGACCGGTAGAGTTCCCAGATCGCACGTGGCGAACCAGTTTCAGTTCAGCGGTCATCGGACCTAAATCAGGTCTACAAGTCTCATGATATGAAAGAGAAATTTTTCTTGATACGAGGGTGAAATTTGGTTGAATTCTAACGGTCAGAACGCTTAATAATAACGCGCAAAGTCACGTGCCGGATTTGGATTAAAATTTTCAAATCTAACCCATTTCTCACTCTCTTCACTCCAGGCTCAATGAAATAGTCTCTGAACATCGGTTGGGCTTGATTTTCGAAATGATTGTCAAGTCCAGCTAAGCGGTCATAACCGTCTAAGATTGTAGGTATCGGACTTTCGACGCGCGGTCTAGATCCAATACAAAGTTTCAAAGGGTTCCTGAGAGCAAACGGGTTTAGAGTTTGATCTTAGATTTTAGGGTATTATAGCGTCATTAATTCTACAAGTTTTGGGTCTTGTAGAACGTATTTAAAGTGTTCAGGGACAATTTCACAGTAATCTAACGTAGCGCCAGTTAACTTACACTTAATTTCTAAAGGATTTGATTCTACACGATTTCTTTGGCTTTGGAATTGGGTTCTGAGAGGTTACCAAGGCGTTATGGTTGACCCATTGCCTAAGGACATCTAATCCCAGGTTGGCAAAAATTCAGGGTGTTACAATTGTGCTTCGTAGGACCCTATTGCACCGTAAATTGTGTCCACACACATGCACTCCAACACAAGATCTGAGTTGGGTTTTGGTGGGGCCTAATCCCTGGACACGATGGATGGTCTGGATCGAGTGAGGAATCCTTCTTGGTGGGCCGCTGATCAAAGAAAATGGGCGTCCCATTTCACTGGCGAGAAAACGAAAATGAAGAAGAGAATTTCTTCTTCGGGGTTGTCGGGTCACCGCACGGTTTGAGCGCGCTAACAGACTAGTGCACCGTGGGAGCACACCTGTTGGTGTACCCAGTGGCTTAATGGTGGGGCCCACATGATGTTTTAATAAAATTCACACCTATCATCTAGTTTAAGGGCCTAATTAAGGTCATTTGACCGGATATGAGGCGGATCCAGAGCTTAGGTGGGTCGTACCAAGCAATTTGCAGGTCTTAAGTGTTGATCTCATTGATCGACAGCCGGATTAATTCAAATCCGACCATCAACGGTCAAAAGGTCCTACCGGTTCACTTCAATGTTCAAGATTATCATAATATGTCAGTATTAAGATAATAATATTTATTTTAATTATCCTATTATAAATCCTCTCTTTTATTTCATATATGCATATTATTTTAATCGTGTGGTGGGTCCCACACAATCTGATATGTTCATCAGACTCCATAGGTCCAAGTGGGACCCCTGGCCATAGATCAGGCATATCCAAAGCCTAGGTGGCCATACTTTCTAATTACATGGGTCATTTTATGATCTGTGAAGAGCTGACGGTCAGATCATTACAAAACGTGATCAGTGGTGATTCCTAGGGTTCTCAACCTAATATAGGTGAAATTCATTGGAAAGTTTAGTGATCCGGAGACCTAATCATCATGATTAAGTGTTGCATCATCTATGGGAGTTTCAGAAGCTAAATGATCAATGGGTTTATTGATCCAGGACTTAAAATTTTAGGTGGACGGTCTAACTTAATCATCAAAGCGATTAAAGTTCTAGAGTAGGTTTTTGTACGTGATGGTCCATCACGAGTAATAACAGATGCATCGCCTTGATCTATAGGTGGGGATTCCTTTAAACGGTTGGATTTAAACTAGGATTCATGTGAATGTTCATTTAGATAGGTTCATATTTATTTCTAAATTTAGTTATACGTTAATGCCCGAGCACTGGAAAGTATGGGGTGTTACAATTATTAACATTAACAATGTACTTAATATTAGTTAACGTGGCCTTGATAATCATTGTGATGAATAGAAATAGTATGCTCTAATGTCAATAATAATGTCTTAAGAATGACGAATAAAATACTAATATTTTAATGATAATAACAATTTATATATATGTGTGTGTGTATATTAATTAATATAAGTATGGATAATTACTAATGGTTAATCACATCGAACTTAAAAATTCTAAAATGATGTTAACAATGATAATTAAAGTAATTTAAATCTGGAGAGAAAATATAGACTCACCCTTGTCAACACGGCTCGACTCGGTTCGAGTTGAGTCGACTTCAGCCAACACAAGCACCTATTTCGCTCCCTCTCCCTTTTTCTCTTTCTTTCTACTGGAATGTTTAACCATACTTGGACTGGACCCAAGCCCAGTTGGAGCTAGACTAGGCCCAGGGTCGAATCGACCCAGCTGACTTGGCGAGTCATCCCATAACCCAAGTTAAAACTCTCCCTCTCTTTTTCACATTTCCTTCCTCTTCTCCCTGACACTTTTTCTCCTATCTCTCTTCTTTTCCCTAGACTTCCCCCCAAAACCTGAAATGAACTAAACCCAGCTAGCAACTCACTCCAGCGAGTCAGTGGTTGATGACTTGGATGGCTGGGTCTAGCTCCCAAACTCAACCCATTTCCTTCTTTTTCTCTCATTCTCACTCTTCTTTCTTTCATCTGCCAAGCCCAGCAGCATCATTGGACAATTAGACTCGTCCTAGCATGAACCGAACTCGGCAACGAGTCAGGTTAACTCGATGTTGTACAAGGAGCACATGCAACAATGCAGCATGGCAACCTCACTCCCTCGCACTCAATATCTCTTCCTCCTCTCTATTTGTCATGCCCCAAACCCAAAAATCGGATTCACAGGAATCCCGATCGCCGAATCCGGTGCCGACAGCCTCCGTAGTATCCCATTCTCAGCTCCTAGCATTCATATGCCAGATTCCGATCCTAGGATCCTATAAGGAGGATTTTTTTGTACATTTAACTAGTAATAAGCATAACCACAAGATTACCCAATTCACAAAGGCAACATCATCATCACATATCCACTAATATAATCATTTGAGTACAACACTGAAAGAAAAATACATAAATAGAAAATCAAGCTCCAGAAGACCACTGCACGCTCCAAGCTCAACATTGCTACAACCTAACATCACCTGCACGCATCTATCGTGCATAAGCTTATAGAAAGCTTAGAGGGTGGTGTAAGTGTGTGTACAAGGTAAGTGTCAAGTATTCAATACAATGTCATAATCATATAATATCGAAAAAAAAACTGTAATTCATAAACCATACAATGTCTGAATAAGCAAAAACACTATTAAGATCATTAATTATCAGAGTAAGCAGAAGTATGGACAAGTCCATAAGTCAATCAATATCAAAATACGCAATATAAAATAACTATACAATAAGGAGTCATAAAGAGTCAAATATCAGATGCCAAGGATGCAATGCAATATACAAATCCTGCTAAGTCTGTCTAGGCCATATAAGTGCGGAAACATAGTAACTCAAAATGTCATATGCCTGTAGATGTAATGCAATATGTGAAGCTAATGAAATGATCATGCTCGAGTGTGGAGTCAAGATGATAGTATGTAGTATCACAGGCTACGGGGTCCACCACAAGGGGCATCTATCCAAACTAGTCCCATACCTAAATTTGGATAGTCAGACTCAACGTGGTAAACTCCTTATCTCAGGTTAGTCGCGCGCCCAACCCAAATCCTTGCCATAACGAATGTACATAATAATTAGTTGCGCACCACCAACTCGAGTGGATAGTAAATGAATGAATGAGCATGCAACTCCTACTCAATAAGTCCACATATCAATACGGTTCCTCTCTGAAAAATCACCCGGGTCTATTACACTCCAAACCAGATTGTCGCCCCATCACGGGCAATAAGGTGAGTGAAAGAGACCTCACTATCCGCCTACCAATATCGGGCTCGGCTCGTTGATAGCAGACCCATTCCTCGAGCTGGTCAGACTCAGCCTAGCATTGCCCCCTCCTCTTAGGCAGGTAAGGCCACACCCCCTTCCAACCGGCCACGACACAGTGGGAGACGGGGCCTAACGGTGTACGGCCCTCATGCGCTCATGCATCCACTCGGTCTAGACGTTAGAGCAACCTCTGAAACCAAGAGGGTTTAAGAACTTTCACCCAGGGATATTTATAGCACCCCATGTAAAACAAATTTTTGGCGTTCCATCTGGCCATCCATGATATGCCTGTGGAGGCTATGGCCCTGATGTCGCTAGGGCATACAGTAATCACAGCACACAATGCAAGATGCATGAGTCATACAATCCAGTCATGCATTAATCCTGCGCATACCATGTGCTTATATGAGACAATCTCTGCCTATCAGGGAGTCTCATAACAACCGGCACTATGACATATGCAATGGTCAATCACATTTCATAACAAACATGCATATGATGCGTATGTATTATGATGCTATGTTGTCACATACTCATAATCGGTATCAATAACTAGTATCAACAATCGGCCTTAACAATGTGGACATCTAACCAACATTGCCCCAAGGAATGACCCCCACAGGGTCAAACACATAATGGGCCGACAGCCTCACACAAAGGCCTAATATACAACACAGTGGGCCTCACCCAAATACCACAGATACATCACAATGGGCCTCAACTATGGGTCATATATACATCCTATAGGTCTCGGCAATCAGCCTTGGCAATCGAAATCGGAATCGGAGTACGCCTCAGTAATCAGGATCGGTCACGACAATCAGAATCGTCAATCGGCCACGACAATTAGAATCGAACGATAATCGGAATCGACAATCGGTCACAATAATCGAAATCAATCGGTAATAAGAATCAGCAAATCGGTAATGTCAATCGGAATCGACAATCAGTCACAATAATCGAAATCGATCGGTAATCAGAGTCGGCAAATCGGTCACGTCGATCGGAATCGGCAATCGGTCACATCAATCGGAATTGATCGGTAATTAGAGTGGGTAAATCGGTCACGTCAATCGAAATCGACAATCGTTCACAGTAATCAAAATCGATCAGAGTCAGAAAATCGATCACACATCGATCGGAATCGGCAATCGGTCACGTCAATCGAAATCGATCGATAATCAAAGTCGATAAATCGGTCACGTCAATCGCACCGATAATCAACAGATAAACAAAACGGGGTCCATGGATGATCAGCCGATCAACTATAGTATAAAGATCAGCACTCGGCCGTGGTTATATCAAATTCGATAACACGATGCCATCCGTCTACGACGAATGGGGTCCACTTATTTGGGTTAACCCACTTAAAGAATGGTGCGAATGGGCCTAACAAAGCCTACGGGAAGGTCATAATGAGGACATCTAACCATCATTACACATCAATGTGGACATTAAACCATCATTGGTTCTAAAGCATGATCCGCCATAATCATCATTACATACATCATAGAGTAATCACACATCGCAATGGAGCTCATATACATCACATTCGGCCCCATACAAAGGCCCCACATACGTCTCATTGGGCCTAACTCGTGGCCCTTATATCCAGCACATTGGGCCTCAACCCATGGGCCATTAAATACATCAAGTGGATCGCATCTACGAGCCGCACCAATGGGCTTCATATACACAACAAGTGGGTCTTGCTTATGGGCCTCAAATACATAACATGTGGGCCTTATGCATGAGTCTCATATGCATCAAATGGGCCACGCCAACATGCCTAATACATTTCACAATGGGCCGCACTATATGGGCCTAATACATATCAAAATGGGCATTGCCCATAGGCAATGAATTCATCACAATGGGCCTTACCCATAGGCTCCAAATACATCACAATGGGCCTTGCCCATGGGCCTCAATTCCAAGTAGGTGGGCCCCATCACATGGGCCTCAAATATACATCATAGGTGGGCCCCATCACATGTGCTAAAAATACAAACAGGTGAGCCCCACACACGGGCCAAAAATGCATCATGATGGGTCTCATGGATGGACCGCACCAATGGGCCTCAAATGGGTTGGACCACACCAGAATTATATCAATGGTTGTAGGTGTAACATGTGTATCATTGTACATTATCATTCCATGAGGTACATGGCCCACTAATGATGATTAGCTCTGTCCAAACATCGTCTAAGTGATTTAGCACCATCCAAACATTATCCATGTAAATCAGCATCATCCAGGCATTGTCCAGCACTGTCCAAACATTGTCAGCACCGTCCAAACATTGATGGAACTGTCCAAACATTGTGGACAGTGTGGATGAAATAAATACAACATGGAGGTGTCCACAGCCGTTGGACGGTGTGGATATAAAACACATAAATCAAGGCAGGCCCCACAAAATTTGGTGACGTTACTACAACAACTATTTAGCCAGTGGGGCAAATAAAGATGGATGGTCTGGATTTATCACATGCTCGAGATCGGACCCAAGAGCTACTGAGTAAATCCAGCAGCTATGGGTTCGTGTGCTGGCCCACACCGTTCAACAGATGAAAGGTTTGGATACAAAACATGCCTCATGATCAGGCCTGGCTTACTGACGTCCTCAAATGAACGGATTGGAAGCAACGCATACATCACATAGACCCACAGAACTTGTGATGTCAATGCAGCAGCTACCTAGATGGTGGCTGCTGGCCCAGTGTCCAAAAGATGGACGGCTAGGATTTAACACATACATCATAGTGGGGTACCATTATATGGATGGTTGGATAAAACACATGCTCCTAGGTGGGTCCCACCATAATGTTTATTTTCCATCCAATCTGTCTATATGGTCACAAGGACCTGGTTAAAGAGGAAAAAAAATAAAAATAAAAATAAAAAATATCATTGATCCAAAACTTCTGTGTTTCCAAAGAGTCTCGATGGTGGATGATCAATCCCCACTGATTTCAGTAGTGTGGTCCACCTGATGGACGGCTGGATCTAACACACATTTCAGGGTGGGTACCATCCAGATGGACGGCCAGGATGAATCAAATATCCCAGGCGGGACCCATAGAACTTGCTGGCGCAAGTACAGTAGCTATTTGTCGCGAGTACCAGCCCACCGTCCATCATATGGACGGTTTGAATGAAGATTAGGTGGATGAGTGGGGGTGTTAAAACATATACATCACAGCATGGCCCACTGTGCTCTCGCGGCTGCACGTACAGTAGCTGTTGCAACGGCTGCTGGCCCACCGTCCATCAGACGGACGGTTTGGATTCAAATAGATGGACGGTGGGGATTTGACCCTCTTGCTGATGTAAACACATCAGCTATATAGCTGGTGTGGTGGTAGACCAGCCAAACCTCATTCACGGTGGGTGGGTCCCACGTGCTGGGCACAGCACGGTGTGCTTCCACCTGAGGATTTGCATCTGCCTCAGGATGGGCGGTGTGAATGAAACTCGTACATCATGTGGGCCCTCCTCATGCAAGCCATGGACAGTGTGGATCTGCAAACGTACATGACGTGGGCCACGTGGATGGGGTCCATGTCCAGCTGGACTGGACGATGGATCAAAACACTCATCATGGTGGAGTCCACAGCACCGTCCAGTAATGTTAGTGCAAATGGACGGTGCAGGTAAAGCACATACATCAAGGTGTGCCCCACCGTCCCACCTGCTGGACGGTGGTGGGGACATAACACATGCATCAATGTGGGTCTCACGGTTCATCCAGCACATGCCAGATCTCTCTAAAGGAACCGTCAGGTGGGCTGTCTGGACGATCTGGATAAAATACATAAAGTCAAGGTGGATCCACATCCCACGTCCAGTGCTATGGATGGATGGATTTAACGTATACCTCAAGATCAGGGCCGCCGAGCTTGCTACGTTAAACAGCAGCTATATAACTACTGGTGGGCCAGCCAGCAGATGGACGGTTTGGATCATTGCTGGCCCACTGCAGCAGTGAATGAAACCTATACATCATTGGTTCCACCATCCACTGCTGGATGATGTGGATGCCACACGAATCAGGCAAGCCCCACCGTCCAGACAGCTGGACGGTGCACCTACAAACATACATCATATGAGTCTTGTCCCTGTTGGGTGGACGGTTAGGATGAAACACATGGATCGTGAGGGACCCCAGTAGCTACTGGACACAAGGTCCAGCAACATCCCACCTAATTGGATGGCTGGGTTATCAGTTACATCACGGCAAGATCCACACCAGTGGATGGTGTGGATCAAACGTCACCATGGTGGGCCACATACAAACACACATCCGGTGGGCCACTCACCTTGCCATCACTGTAAAATGAGAGAGAGCGAGAAAGAGAGAGGGAAAACGAGCGGTGATGGAGGGACCCCGCCACTATGGGCCCCTCTTTGATACAAAACGTACATTAAGGTGGGTCCTATCATATGTGGGCTCTTAAATCATAACATCACAACATAAAATCACCTACCTTAGGATCTTCTTCTTCATTCTTCTACCAACACGTTGTAGAGCTTAAAGGGAATAAGATTTAACGGTTGAGATCGACTTTAGAGGTTGGGATTGGGTGATAGGAAGGTGGGCCACACATGATTTTCTCCAAGGAAGCCATGGACGATTCATCTCTTGGGGTTGCTTAGGAGAATGAGAGAGAGAATGAGAGAGATGATGGGAGAGGAGTGATGGGAGAGAGGGAGGAGTGGTGTGTAAAAGATAAGGCATGGGAAGTATGGGTCTCTTTAACTTTTGGAATAAGAGGAATAGGCTAAGAATGGGTTGCTTTAATTAGTTGGTGGGAGAGGTATGGGTAAGTGATTTGATTGATGTGATTGATGTGATGTTGGGTAGAGATTCTTTTCTCAAGATTTGCAACGCGTGGCGTCTTTCCTCGAACTGAATGCAGGCCCACATCTCCTGGCCAGGGTATCGCCTCGGTGTGCGAGACGTGGCGACGGCGCAATCGCACTGGTATAAATCTCTGGTTAAGCCGACTCAGATATGCAGGACTTGGCTTAGGGTAGCGCGCAAACGTCGAAAATAGATCGCGGGTTACCAGAATTCGACCGGGAGGACCGCGGAAGCCTACGGAATGGTACAGGCTAGGATACGGGTCTTACACTATTCCTTTCCTTCTTCCCTTTCTTCTCCAAGGACGTCCAGCAATGGATGTTAGGACCAGGCACAAGCTCGATTGATATGAGTCATGCTGGTGTGGCTGAACAACGAAGAAAGAGACCCACCATTAATGGCAGATCTAGAATGAAGACTTCTCCCTCCAATCGGCTTCCTTCAGATGGTCCGTATGGACCCTTAAGAGCTTACACACATGTAGTTTTGAAGCTTGGGAGAGGTCTGGCTAGTGGGTTCGCGGCTAGAAGGTTTCAGCGATTTTTCTAGGTTTTTCGCAAAAAAACAGGGAAGCTCCCATTACATTCGATCCTTCCCTTCTTTATAATGTTACCTTAAACTATCAAAGACCGTCAGATTAATACTAACGATCCAGATCTGATCTGGTAGAAACTGCCTTTCAATACCATGAGTGGGGTTGAGGCTGGTTGTTGGTTTTGCTCGAGAGCCCTAAACCGCTTTGCTTAGGTGGAGGGCCAAGATTTTTCCAACTGTTGGACGATTGAGATTGAATGGGATGCGCGCATGCGGATTGCCAATTAAGGCGTTAACAGCTTCCATTTTCGAAAGAAAAATAGCCGCACGCAAGCTATCCCCGCCAGACTTTGTGGCCATGCACGTGTGTTCTAGCAAGCTAAAATGGGTAGGGTTTGGTCAGACGAGGGCTCTCCATCAGATGGACGGTTCCAACCATGGAGATGGGACGTGATTGTTGGGCCATGATCAAAATCACGGATGCCTGTCCATTTGAATTGAAATTGGGAGGGAAAGGAGGGAGAATCCTTCTTTTTTCGAGAAAGCTCGGGTCAATGCTAATTGACCGAGCTTCCCAGCTTGGTGCACATCAGGTGCACACGCTGGTGTACACCCCAATGATTAAGTGGGGTCCATCGTGACGTTTGTGGGAAATCCACTCCGTCCGTGCTCCTCTATGGGCCCATCTAGGTTACCTGACCGTAGATGAGGCAGATCAAATGATCAGATGGGCCACATTCAGTGACTTTCATCTCATTTCGTTGCTTCACATTGATCTACTTGTTGTGCTGGTTTTTAATCTGATCTTTAACGATCAAAAAGGGTCTCAAGAATCCATGTAGATGACTGGGCCACCTGTTCTATGGATTTAGAATATTTAATATTATTAGTAGAACAAATTTCAACGTTTGTTGTTATTATTATTAATAACTAAAATTGTAAGGCCTACCTAAAAAGGTCAAGCTATATGTCCTAAGGGGGGGGGGGTGAATAGGACTATGCTAAATTAAAAAATAATAGTAAAATTTAAATAAATTAAATTAAATACAGATAGCAATAAACAATCCCACAATGCTGAATTTAATGACAACCTCGAATGTATGAGTATTGAGAGGTTGATACAAATGTTGTTCTAAGGACAACCTTACACCATAAAAACCCAGGATTTTTGACAAGACAACCTTACTAGAACAGTTTGTGTATCAAAAACTCAAACTTAATACAGAGGAATAAAGAAATAATTAGCAAGGAAAGAAATCTATGCTATTACAACATTCCCATACTTGCATAAAAGAAATTACGACATTCTCTACAGTGCAAAAATGAAAATTACAAACATCCACAAAAAGAAATAAACATTCAATTCACAAGACCAGAAATTATAGTGGTTCACTTGTGTGTAGAAAAATAGTCACACAACTACTCCACTTCTAATATCCTCACACAGTGGATATAAGCATTCACTATGAAAATAAGTTTTTTCAGGTTCATCTAAAACCCTCACAATCGTGTCTTTCAAGTGGGCTTACACAATTCAAAAACCCCACACACTGAGTTTTCTAGATCACCTCAGACTGTCACACCCCAAACTCTGAAATCAGGCTCATAAAATTTCTGATCACCGAATCTGGGCCGATAGCCTCCGTAGAACCCCATTCTCGGCTCCCAGAACCCATTCGCCAGGTTCCGATCCTAGGATGCTACGAGGAGGATTTTCAACATCAGTTTGATTCGTGATAAGTATAACCAAAGGCATAACCCACAAATAACAACCAAAAACTCCATTACATTTCCATTATGATCAAAAATTTTATAAGTACAATGAGCATAAAGGGAAATACAATAATGATGAACAAAAGCTCCAAGATGATCTGTAAAGCGCTCCTGCCTCAGCGCTGTTGAGCCCCAACATCACCTGCACGCAATGGTCTTGCATAAGCTTATGGAAAGCTTAGAGGGTGGTGAAAGTGTGTGCACAATGTAGTAATGCAATATCAGAGTAATGCGAAATATGCTAATGGAGCCATGAATACTATTGGCCTTATTAAGGCCATGCGATGCAAGACATGTGATGCGAAATGCAACTCACGCATACAAATCCTCATCTAAGTCCACGTATCACTACAGTTCAATTCTAAAATATCACTGGGGTCTAGTACATTTTAAATCAGATCGTCGCCCCATCGCGCGCAATAAGGTAAGTGGAAGAGACCTCACTATCCACCTGTCAATATCGGGCTCGGCTCGTCGATAGCGGACCCATTCCTCGAGCTGGTCAAACTCATTCTAGCTTTGCCCCCTCCTCTCAGGTAGGTAAGGCCACACCCCCTTCCAACCGACCATGACACAATGGAAAGCGAGACCGTCTGGTAATCGGCACTCGGTGCTCATGCATCTACATGATTCAGACGTTGGAGCAACCTCCTGATACCATAAGGGTTTAGGGACTTCACCCAGGGATATCTATAGCACTCCATGTACAATAAGATTTTTAGTTTCCAATCCTGCCAACTATGATACGCCGGTGGAGGCTATGACCCTGATGCCGCTAGGGCATAAAGTAACCATGTCACATAATGTGAAATGAATGAATCACACTATCCAGTCATGTAATAATCTCGTGCGTATTGTGCGCTCATGTAGGGTAACACCACCAAACCAAGAGCCCATAAACAATCTGCCCAAAGGCATATGTTATGATCAGTCACTTCTCATATCAAGCATACATATGATGTGTATGATCATGAATCATGGAACTATACTAAACATGTTATGAAGTAATACATTATCCTTACAATGCAAATGGCCTAGACGGCCTACACACAACAAGTACGGGCCTATTAATGGGCCCTAGGGAGAGTCATAATGTGGACATTTAACCAACATTATACTTGCAATGTGGACATCAAACCATCATTGCTCCCAAGGCATAGCCCATCGTAAATATCATTACATACCATGTTGGGATCACACATTGCAATGGACCTTAGGTACATCCCAATGGGCCTTAAATACATCAAATGGGCCTCATCAATGGGCCGCACCAATGGCATTATGTATAATGCAATGGGCCATAACCCGTGGGCCTTAGAATGCACCAAAATGGGCCTCGTAACATGGGCCTTATATATATCAAAGTGGGCCTCAACCACGAGCCACAAATACATCAAATGGGCCTCATAACATGGGCCTTACATCCACATCAAAGTGGGCCCCAATGGACTACCACAGATAAATCAAAATGGGCCTAATCCACATACTAAGGTGAGGTCCACTTGAACTATGGATCTAGCTCATTCTTTAGCTCATGCCATAAAATGAGCTTTTTAAAATGGATGGACAGATTGGATGCAGCACCGGCATCGTGGTGGGTCTCATATAAATGGATGGCATAAAGAGAACACACGCATCATAGGGGTCCCACCGTCCAGCCCTGGGCGGTGTGGTGAAAACACATGCGCCAAGGTGGGTTCCACCGTCCATGGACGGTGTGTATAAAACACATACATCATTATGGGTCCCACATGGGGCCACCATAATGTTTATATACTATCCAATCCGTTGATGAGGTCCCATGGACCCAAATGAATAAGGATAAATAAATTTCATAATGTTCCAAAACTTTTGTGTCAACCTAAAAGGGTTTCAATGGCAGACGTTCATCCACACTGTTTCCTGTGATGTGGGCCACCTAAGCTTTGGATGTGGCTGATATTTGTAGGGGGCCCACTGCTGGAAGTGGCCCACCATTTGAACGGGTTGGATGACAAATAAACATCACAATGGGGCCCACAGCTGGAGCCGTGGGTCCCTGCTAGCTGTCCATCAAAACGGAGCAGCGTCCTGCTGCTGCGTCAGTAGCAGCAGGCATTGCCTCTTCCTTTTTTTTTGAAATCACGGTATTTTTGTTATTTTTCACATGTGGGGCCCTCATCAAGTGAATTTGATGCAACCATTGGTCGTCAGGGCTCAAGACAAGCCAAATGAGCCCAATATTCAATATATTTTGGGGCATAGAAACGACAGGGGGATATTTCAACGGTAAACCCGCCGTTTGCTATGTTATGGCCTGCCCGAAAGTTGGATTGGCCTCATCTATTAGTTTAACGCCTAAAATGAGCTTGGGAAAGGAATGGACGGCGTGGATTGAATACATACATCGAGGTGGGGCTTATATGAGTGGGCCACCCCATAAGCTTGGAAATAAGCTAATATTTGTGTTTTCCCCTTTGTCCAGCGTCCCTAGATGCTGGACGGTTTTGCATTGCACATGCATTGAGGTGGGCCCTGCTTAGGTGGGCCACCAAATGATGGATAGTGTGGGTACAACACATTTAAAGTGGGCCCCACTTATAAATGGCTTATATAAAATACCTACCCCATGGTGGGGTCCATCCTGATGGGCCGCATGACCATATTAACACAAGAAAAGAAAAAAAAAATAAAAAAAGAGAGGGAGAGAGAGAGAGAAAGAGAGAGTGGGACACACGTGATGGAGGGACCCCGACATTATGGGCCCTCCCTTGCAATCAATCATACATCAAGTGGGTCCCAATACATGTGGACCTATTAAATAAAATCCAACGGTGGAGCTTTTATCTCCACTAAAATAGATGGTCTAGATGACCTCTATTCAAGCTAGGAAAGTAAACATCATGATGGAGTCCATGGAAAATGGCCTCATCATGGAATGATATTGATAATTAAGGTGGGCCATCGGCCACATCTTAGGGTCCCAAGTGAGATCCAAACCGTTGATCGGTATGCCTCACTTGGCCCATCATGAAAATATTAAAAAAAACTAGCCTATAGAAGCACCAACTATTCGATCTTCTTGCTCTCTTGGCTTCCTTAGCTCCTTAGCTTTGATTCCAAAGGAGGAGATGAGGTTTGGATGGTTGAGATGGGAGATGAAGGGGTAGGAAAGGTGGGCCACACTTGTTGCTTGGGAGGGATTGGAGAGGCTTGGCCGTGTGATGCTTTCTTACTTGAGAAAGAGAGTTTTTTTTTTAGAAATGAAAATGAGAGAGAGGGTTATAAAGAGAGAGAGAGAGAGAGAGAGAGAGAGAGAGTGGTGGGTGATGGAGTGATGGATGTGGTGAGTGATGGGTGTAAGAACTTTTTGACTTTTGTGGCAAATGGTGTAAGGAAAGTATGGGCTTGTGTAAGAAACTTTTGACTTTGGGATTGCTTGGGAATGGGTGAAAGGTGATGTGTACTTGACATGTACTTGACCCTTGATGGGATTAATTGATGGATTGAGGTAACATGTCATAGAGATTCTCTTGGGTTTTGCAACGCGTGGCGTTTTTCTCCCACTGAACGTTGGCCCACATCTCCTGACCAGGGTATCGCCTCGGCGCACAAGTCGCGGCATCGGAACCGCGGCGACGGTGTGGTCGCTAGGGTACAAGTCTTGGGTTGAGTCGACTCGGGTTAACGGCGTGTGACACAGGGTTGTGTGCAAATACCGGTTAAGGGTCGAAGGTTGCTGGAATTCGACCGGAAAGATCACGGAATCCTACGAAATGATACGGACTAAGATACGGGTCTTACACAGACAAACCAAAACAGAGATTTTTCTGGCACAATCTCAAAAACCAAAATAAAAATTTACAATAATGTAAAATACCTGAATATTCTCTTTTCGATGAAACCTGAAAGAACCAAATCGGAGTCAAAGTTTAACGTAGAAGGTCAATGTCCAAACTCACGTATGAAATGATTCTAGGTTCTAAATTGATTTTAGATTTTAAAGCACCTTGGGCTAGCTTGATCTGATTTTGATTCCAAGAAATAAGAATACTTCAATCCCTCTTTCAAATAAAATTAGAATGTGAAAATTTAAAATTAAATGCAAAGAAAGCTAATAAAAGAGAATATTAAATGAGCACAATATAGCTTAAAAAGATCATTAACTTATCTCTCAGAGTAGCGTATTAATTTAGTTTGAATTAAATAAAAAACTTTGAAATATGTGCTCTATTTATAAGTGAAGAAATCACGTTCACGACTGGTCCTAAGGACACCACGATTGGTCATAGGACCAACAAATTTTTAAAATTTTGAGCGCGATAAGATAAAACCATTCCACGACTGGTCGTACGCCCTTCACGACCGGTCGAGGGACCTCCACGACTGGTCATTGAAATAGCGGTGAAGACCACTTGAGTTGAAGTAGGAATATGCCAATATGTCCTAGAGGGGGTGAATAGGACTTTTTAAAGTTTTTTACAATGTATTTAAAAATCCTATTACACCAATCCTTACAGATAGGCAATTATCAGGATTACTCAAATGTAACTCTACTGGCTTCCAAGCCTGGTAGAGGATCCAATCACAAACTATTCAAGAGACAACAAAATATAGCTAAGTTCATGATGGATATGACTACGTTTGTGCGTGAGGTATGCTCAGATACATAGATATGAAAGCATTGACATAAACAATCACACACACGAATGAATAAAAATTGCAAATACAGTCATTTTTATAGTGGTTCGACTACTTGTCTACTCCACTCCCATTAACCGCACTCAACCCTTGAGTGTACCAGATTTTACTAAGGAGGTTTCACATGGTTCACCTCTAACCTAAGGTTTTAAATCAGATTTATCTTCAACCTTTACAACCTACACTGATGCTAACTATTTATACTCTCACTAGCAAGGGTCAACACATCACACCCACATTTAGGCACACTGGCCAAGGATCTTCGCTAAGACCCTACGAAGGTTTTAGCGGTTCACCTCTAACCTAAGGTTTTACTGGTTCACCTTCAACCAGGTGTTTATGCTCTCCACAGAGCAAGGGTCCACACAACGCACCCACCACGTACACTCCCCCCGGAGGCCTCCTTGAGGACTTCAAGGGTGAGAAACACATTGACCCAATCCTATAAAGGAATGATCAAAGGGTCTTCTGGACTCTAGATACTTACAGATAAGTTGATAAGTCTCATTCAGCACAGTGGCAAAGATCTCCTCCTTATTGACGAAGAGTCTTCAGCTCCCTTGATCTGCAATAAATGATATACCAATATAAGGCAATGGGTTGGGTCAAGGTTATGATGGAATTCTACTCTCTAGATGTTTTTCTATCAGGAAGATAGAGTGATTCCAATCATCTAAGCATTCAAGGCATCCCAGCTTAATAATTGAACATTAAGGTAGTAGCTGGAGGATCCTTAAATGCGAAAGTTCATTCCCCAATCCACTCTATTAAATATTAATGATGAGGGTGGATTGGAGGATAAACTCCCTTGAGAGAAAGGGCTTTGGGTATATGATCTAAGTTTAAACACATAAAAGCATTCTCTTCTTTCTCTCACAGCAACTAGAGACAAGTTCTCTTAAAATAGGTAAAAGGTTCCAACGGATATAAAACGGTCACATTTATGACAGAGTTCAATATCATTGAGCAGGTTCGATATCATCGAGTGTATACTCTCGATCGTATTGATGTTCTACTCGATGACACAAACTCAATGTCATACGCTTTTGAAAAACCTTCTACCAACTGATCGAGGGAATCGAGACTCATGTCGATGCCATCGGATTTTGAACTCTAATATTATCGATATAAGGGTCGAGTCCTCGATATTTGAAAAATGAGAGAAACTTGCATGAAATTTTTTAGGTAAATAGATATGATCGAGGGATACTTGATATCATTGGAATTTGAATGTTAATGATATCGGAGGTCGTGTCGATGCATCAAAAAATATAAAGATTTTATCAGTGAGCTTGCTAGACAAGTTTGTTCTTTCTCGATGCAATCGATACAGCCCGATATCATCGATACTTAGAATATTAATTCTATCGAGTGACCCCCAATCTGAGTTAAAAACCACCTGAAAAATATTACTAGAGAACTTCACGCTCATGACCAATATCATCAAGAGCCTTTTGATATCATCGAGATTTAAACTCCGATAGTATCAAGGAAAGCTCCGATATATCAAAGCATATATGATTTTCCTGAGTAAAAACAGGGGTGTCGGATCTGCCTGCCGATATTATTGAGCCATCTTCGATGGACTCGAGATTCAAATATGGATGATATCGATACATGTGTCGATACATCGATAATTCTATCCAGATGTGTATTTGGTTGCTGGACATATCACGTCCCCATTCGATTGTATCGATTGGTCTTCCGAGGACATCGACAGCGCAGGTTGATCATATCGAGATGTGTATCGATACAATCGACAGGGTAAGAAAACTTAGAGATTTTCTGATTCTTTGAAAAGTTTTCTTACCATAAACCCTAATATGTTCTAATATGTTTTAAGGATTTTATTCACCCGGTGTTTTAGGATAAGGGATATGAGGCTTAGATTTACCTATGACGAGCTTTCACACATCCGGTTGAGGCAGACGTTTGTATAGATTTTCCTAGGAGGCTTCTGCAGTCCGACTGACTCAACACACACGCTAATTGACAAACTAGGGCACTAGCAAGGGTACTTTCAGTCGTGACCTGTCCACGACTGGTTGTGCGGAACCTGAAATATTTAATAGACTTTAAGTCGTAGCTGCAGGACTAGTCGAGAACGAGTTGGGCACTATTCACATGACCAGTCGAGCAGTCTCTAGGACTGGTCGAAGCTTAACAAAAAATTCTTAAATTTTGTAACAGACTCAGGATGGTTGAGGAATTTCTTGGACTGGTTGAGCTAGTGCTAGGACTAGTCGAACAGAGTCCAAGACTAGTCAAGAAACAGATTATTCACTTATAAAATGATCTAATTGAATTATGTATACAAAATGAACTACCCTATGGTCAATCTAGGGTCATTCATACCTTAACCATGATGTATGAATATTATAACTTCTTTTTTTCGGTTGATATTATTCTTTAAAGTTCGTGAAGCTTGAGATCTTGTCAAAGGATGAAGCTTGAACTTGAGACCTTTTGAAGTATATCCAAACTTGAATTTGTAACCTTAAGAAGCTTGATCTTCAGCTTGAGTTTTTTTTTTGAAGAAGAAGAAGAAGAGGCAATGCACTACCCTTTTAGTAAGATCATCTGTTAATTTGTGTGATTGCATTTTAGCATGGCACGAATGGATAAGCGACAATGACCTGCAACTCTATCTTCCTTCAGGCAATGTTATAGTCGCAACATTTACAGAATATATTTCATTACTATGTGGAGATGAGTGTGAACTTGTTCTCCTCCTTCGAAAACTAAATGCGGGTTGTTTAGGCGTTGGACGAGATACAGCTTCGCCCAACATCAAAACAACTGATGACATGGTCAGCCAGTCTGTTTTGCATTCTTACACACATAGGAGCCCCACGTCGATGCATCGCAATACTTCCAATGTGGAGCACGAATTGCCCATTGATGGATCGATAAGCTGTAGCGCCTTATCTTCCTTCCACAATCTCCATGCATACCCTAGAAGGTTCACGAACTGTTCCTAGTAATAGAAACTTGTATTTCTTCTCCCACTTACAATCTCTAATAACATGACACATAAGCTAAATACATCGGATCTCTCAGAAAACCGCCCTTCCATTGCATACTTCGGGGCCATGTAACCGTAAGTCCCAACAACCCTATTACTGTGTGCTGGAGTTTGACTTCCTGCAAAAATCATGGCCATCCCAAAATCAGAAATTTTAGGGTTCAGCTCATCGTATAATAAAATGTTATTGGCCTTGAGATCTCTGTGAATGATCTTCAATCTAGAATCCCGATGAAGGTAAAGAAGCCCTCGCGCAATTCCTTCAATAATTTGGTAGCGTTTCACCCAATCTAGAAGTGCTTGTTTGGATGGATCAAAAAGGAAGGCATCTAAGCTTTTGTTGGACATATACTCATAGATCAACATCTTTTCATCTCCTTCTATGCAACATCCCAGAAGTGTTGAAGTTTGGATATCAATATAACCTCATTCTTGAATTCCCTAAAGCTCTGCCCAAATCTTTTAAAAAGTCTTTTTACAATAATTTCTTGACTTTGTCTTAAGGTTGAGGTTCAAAGTATAAAGACTTTGTCTTGACTTGGAGCTTTGTCACGCCCCAAACTCGGAAACCGGGCTCACAAAATTTCCGATCGTCGAATCCGGCGCCCACAGCCTCCGTAGAACCCCATT
Organism: Magnolia kwangsiensis; assembly: GCA_037074715.1. Lineage (NCBI taxonomy): Eukaryota > Viridiplantae > Streptophyta > Magnoliopsida > Magnoliales > Magnoliaceae > Magnolia > Magnolia kwangsiensis. The sequence goes on along the minus strand of CM073575.1, from coordinate 53,859,698 downwards.
CTCTGCTCGTAGCTCCCATTCGCCAGGTTCCGATCCTGGGATGCTACGAGGAGGATTTTTAATGTCAATTTGATTCGTAATTAGCATAACCAAAGGCATAACCCACAAACAATAACCAAGAACTCCATTACATTTCCACTATGATCAAAAACTTTACAAGTACAATGAGCATAAAGGGAAATACAATGGTAAAGAATAAAAACTCCAAAATGCTCTGCAACGTACTCCTGCCTCAGCGCTGCTGCGAACCAACGTCACCTGCACACAACGGTCGTGCATAAGCTTACAGAAAGCTTAGAGGGTGGTGAAAGTGTGTGCGCAAGGTAGTAATATGAACATGCAATGTCAGAGTAAAGTGGAATATGCAGATGGATCTCTAATATCATGAGCCGTACCAAGACTTATGCGATGCAAGACATGAATGATATCGGCCATCACAAGACCATGCGATGTGCAATGCAACTCAAGCATACAGATCCTCATCTATGTCCACACATCAATACAGCTCAAATATGGGATATCACCGGGGTCTAGTACACTCTAAACCAGATTGCCGCCACATCGCGCGCAATAAGGTAAGTGGAAGAGACCACACTATCCGTCTGCTAATATCGGGCGCAACTCGTCGATAGCGGACCCATTCCTCGAGCTGGTCAAACTCAGCCTAGCATTGCCCCCTACTCTTGGGGGGGTAAGGTCGTACCCCCTTCCAACCGACCACGACACAGTAGAGAGCACAGCCAACTGGTATTCGGCACTCAGTGCTCATCTACCCACTCGGTCTAGACGTTGGAGCAACCTCTTTGTACCATAAGGGTTTAAGGACTTTCACCCAGGGATATCTATAGTACTCCATATAGAACAAGATTTTCGGTATCCAATCCTGCCAACCACGATGCGTCTGGGGAGGCTTCGGCCCTGATGTTGCTAGGATGTACAATATCCATGTCATACAAATGCGATATGCATGATTCACGCTATCCAGTCATGCATCAAATCCTGCGCATATCGTGCGCTCATGTAGGGCAACACCGCCTAACTGGGAGCCCATAAACAACCTGCCCGAAGGCAAATGCTATGATCAGACAATTCTCACGTCAAGCATACATATGATGCGTATGATCATGAGTCATGAAATTGTACTAAACATGTTATAATAAAATGAACTATCTTATAATGCAGATGGACCTGGACGGCCTAGACAAGATAAGTACGGCCCAGTAATGGGCCCTAAGGAGAGTCATAATGTGGACATCCAACCAACATTACACTCGCAATGTGGACGTCAAACCAACATTGCTCCCAAGGCACGATCTTTGTAAACATCAGTACTTAGTCTGTAATGGATTTACACATTTCAATGGACCGTAGGTTGTCCCCATTGGACCTTATATATATATCAAATGGGCCATATCCTATGGGCCTTTTATTCATCAGATGGGCCACATAAATGGGCCACACCAATGGGTCTTATGTGCATTGCAATGGGTCAAACCCGTGGGCCTTGGATTGCATCAAATGAGGTTAGTCTCATGAGTCTAATATGTGACCAATTGGGCCAAACAAAACTCAATTCGACCACACCAATGGGTCTATCCTTTATCAAGTGGTTGCACCAATTACACTATTCATTTATTCTTAAGGATCATTTTAGAGTATTCAAAGGGATATCTAAATCACATGGACCACACTCCAACTTACCGTGGTGATAATGATTCCCATCGTTTGGAAATCTCAAGGCCCACCATAGCATCTAATTCCCCATACAATTTGTTCATAAGGTCACACAGACATGACCTGAATCAAGATGAAAAATAACTTTCAAATTGACTCAGAATGGCTGTGACCCCATTCAAGAAGGATTTCAATGGTGGACGCCCTCTCAACACTGTTTTCTGCAGTGTGGTCCTCTTGATATTAGATGAATCTTATTTGGTCTCAAGGGACCCACAGAGATCACTATGGGCAGCTGGCAGTGGGCCCCATCATCAAATGCAGGTGGACGGCGTGTGTAAAATATGTGTAACAGGGCCCCACCGTCCGCTGGACGGTGGGTGAAACAAATATACCATGATGAGTCTCACCGTCCACGGGCTATGGACGGTGAGAATAAAATACACATTATCATGGGTCCCACAAATGTGGCCCACCACAGAGCTTAAATGTCATCCGAACCGTTCATAAGGTCACCCGGACCTGGATGAAGGGAAAACATAAATTTCATCTTGATCCAAAACTTCTGTGGGCCCCAAAAACTTTTCAACGGTAGAATTCAATTCACACTGTTTCGCGTGGTGTGGGCCACCTGAGTTTTGGATCTGTCTCATTTTTGGAGGGGGGCCCACCACTGGGGTGGCCCACCTAATGAACGGGTGGGATAACAAATAAACATTATAATGGGGTCCACACGTAGGCCGTGGGCACCCTCCCCCACGTCCGTCCACCCGCCTATACAAGGCTGCATGCGCCTGCGTGCAACCGCTGGCCGTTGTCAAAGGTAGAGGCAAAGCCTCTGCCAATGCATTTTATAAAAAAAAAAAAAGAAAAACTCATTTTCCCAGGGTTTTTCGCACGTGGGGCCCGCTAAAATGAAATCTGCCCCGACCATTGCGATCAGTGGCCCGAGGCCATCCAAATGAGTCTAGAGTTTGGATTTTTTTTACGCTTGGAAAGTGAAATAACATAAGAAAATAGCATTTGAATGGTGAGGACGCAATATTTGGCGTTATGGCCCACCAGGTGCTCCGTTCAATCTCATTTTCTGGCTCAACGCCTAAAATGAGATGGTGAAAGGGATGGACGGCTTAGATTAAAACGATACATCAGGGTGGGGCCTAAGCAAGTGGGACCACCCAAAGACCCTTTCCTTCTTTCCCTTTCCTCTTTTCTTTGAAACGTCCAGCGTCCCAGACGCTGGACGGTTTTTATTTATATATTTTTTTTAAAGAGTGGTGGGCCCTGATGAAGTGGGCCACCACTGATGGGTGACATGGGTTCAACGTCTAAGGTGGGCCCCACTTGAATAAAAATTTGAATAACATAAATCTCAAGGTGGGATCCATTCAAGTGGGCCACACATTCCTATTACATAAAAAAATAAAATAAAATAAAATAAAATAAAATAAAAGAAATAAAAGAGAGAGAGAGACATGGAGAGTGGGACACGGCTTGTGATGGAGGGACCCCGACATTATGGGCCCTCCCTTTCATGAAATCATACATCAAGTGGGTCATTTTGCACATGTGACCATCAAAACTGAAGATCAACGGTGGGGATCCTTTCCCCACCAATATGGATGGTCTAGATGACCTTTGTAAAGAAAATAAACATCATGATGGGGTCCATGGAGAATGGCCCCATCATGGAATGATCATGATGATCCAAGTGGTCCATCGACCACCTTTTAGGGTCCCAAGTGAGATCCACACCATGGATCGGTGGGCCTCACTTGGCCCATCATAAAAAGAAGTAAATCTACCCTATAGAGGCACCCACCGTCCGATCTTCTTGCTCCTAGGGGTTCCTTGGCACCCTAGCTTCAACTTCAATGGATGAGATGAAGAATGGAGGGTTGAGATGGGAGATTTTAGGATGAAGAGGTGGGCCACTTGGAGCTTAGGAGAGTTTGGAAAACTCCATACGTATGGAGCTTGGAAGTTGCTTGGAGGTTTGAAATGAGAAAGATAGAAAGAGAGAGAGTGATGTATGGGAGAGAGAGAGAGTGATGGATGGATGTGGTGAGTGATGGTTGTGTAAGAAAATATTGACTTTTGTGACTTTTGTATAAGAGAGGTATGGGAGATGAAGACTTTTGTGGCTTTTTGTGTAAGAGAGGTATGGGAGATGAAGACTTTTGTGGTTGCTTAGGAAAAGGGAATAAAGTGATGTATACTTGACATGTGATGGCTTGATGGATTGATTGATAGATGTGATTGATATGATTGATGTGACACATCGTAGAGATTTCTTTAGTTTTCGTAACGCGCGGCGTTTTCTCGCACTGAACGTTGGCCCACATCTCTCGACCAGAGTATCGCCTCAGCGCGCGAGTCGCGGCATCGGAACCGCAACGACGGTGCGGTCGTTATGGTATTGGTCTCGGGTTGAGTCGACTCGGGTTGTCGGTATATGAATCAGGGTCGCGCGTCGATATCGGTTAAGGGTCGAAGGTTGTCGGAATTTGACCGGTAAGACCGCAAAAGTCTATGGAAAGGTACGGACCAAGATACGGGTCTTACAAGCTTGAATTACGAATCTTGAGCATTGAACACACACTTGATGTTGTACTTGAACATGACCGTGTAATCTTGCATTTCTTGGAAGTAAAGACCTTTATTCTTGAGTGATGCATAGTCTTCATTAGGTAGATGAGCTACACAAGACAGATTCACTACAAGAAATATGGTTTTTACCGACGAAACTTTTACCGACAAAAATAATTTTCGTAGGTAAAGATGACTTTTACCGACGAAAATTATTTTCGTTGGTAAAAGTTTACTTTTCCTGATGAAATTTACTTTCATAGGCAAAAGCCATCTTTACCTATGAAAATTTTCATAGGTAAAGGGTGTTTTGAATTTTTCGAAAACTTTACTTTTACCTAAGGGAAAAGCCATCTTTACCTACGAAAATATTTTTAGCTAAAGGGTGTTCTGAATTTTTCAAAATACAAAAAAATCTAAAAATAAATCGAAAAGTCTACTTTTACCTATGAAATTAGATTTCGTAGGCAAAAGCCATCTTTACCTACGAAAATGTTCATAGGTAAAAGGTGTTTTGAAATTTTCAAAATACAAAAAATCGAAAACCTTACTTTTACCTTTGAAATTTAAGTTCGTAGGGAAAAGCCATCTTTACCTCCGAAACTTTTCATAGCTAAAGGGTGTTCTGAATTTTTCAAAAAAAAAAAAAAATCAAAAAGTCTACTTTTACCTACAGAAGTTGATTTCGTAGGCAAAAGCCATATTTACCTATAAAACTTTTCGTAGGTAAAGGGTGTTTTGAAAATTTCAAAATACAAAAAATCGAAAGGCTTACTTTTACCTACGAAATCTTAGTTCGTAGGGAAAAGCCATTTTTACCTATGAAAATTTTCGTAGCTAAAGGGTTTTCTGAAATTTTCAAATATATCAAAACGTCTACTTAGACAAGTAGGCAAAAGCCATCTTTACCTACGAAACGTTTCGTAGGTAAAGGGTGTTTTGAAATTTTCAAAATACACAAAATCGAAAACCATTTAGTAGGTAAAAGCCATTTTTACCTACGAAAATTGTCGTAGCTAAAGGGTGTTCTGAATTTTTCAAAAAAATTGAAAAGTCTACTTTTACCTACCAAATTAGATTTCATAGGTAAAATCCATATTTACCTACGAAAATAGTCGTAGCTAAAGGGTATTCTGAATTTAAAAAAATCGAAATGTTTACTTTTACCTAGCAAAAGCCATCTTTACCTACGAAAATGTTCGTAGGTAAAAGGTGTTTTAAAATTTTCAACTTACTTTTACCTACGAAATATAAGTGCGTAGGGAAAAGCCATCTTTACCTACCACAATTTTCGTAGCTAAAGCGTTTTCTGAATTTTTCAAATTAATCAAAAAATCTACTTTTACCTAGGCAAAAGCCATATTTACCTATGAAACATTTCGTAGGTAAAGGGTGTTTTAAAATTTACAAAATACACAAAATCGAAAACCTTACTTTTACCTACGAAATATAAGTTCATAGGTAAAAGCCATCTTTACCTATGAAAATTGCCGTAGCTAAAGGGTGTTCCGAATTTTTTAAAAAAATTGAAAAGTCCACTTTTACCTACCAAATTAGATTTCGTAGGCAAAAAGACATATTTACCTACGGAAATATTCGCAGCTAAAGGGTGTTCTAAATTTAAAAAAAATTAAAAGGTTTACTTTTACCTACGACACTAGATTTCGTAGGTAAAACACATCTTTACCTACGAAAAATTTTCGTAGGTAAAGGGTATTTACAAAAAATCGAAAACCTTACTTTTACCTACGAAATATAAGTTTGTAGGTAAAAGCCATCTTTACCTATGAAAATATTCGTAGCTAAAGAGTGTTCCGAATTTTTCCAAATAAAGTAAAAGCTATCTGTACCTACGAAATTTTTTCCAAATACAATGTGCTTTGAATTTTTCAAAATACAAAAAATCGTTGGTAAAAGTGTTTTTCCTAATGTAAAAATGTATATATTTTTGTATTAATGTAAAAATGTTTTAATTTTTAAAAATATTTGTCGGTAAAAATGTGTGTGTATATATATATATATGTTTAGTTTTTATCTCATATGAATTGAAATTTTTTATATATATAATTAAAAGGTAATATTTAAATGATTGTAATATCACATAAAAAAGAATATTGAAAAGTTTAGAAATTTTAACTATGTTTAAGAAAAATTTTGAGAACAAAATAATACTTTTGAAGAAAAAAATCGGCATTTTGAAATTTTTGAGAAAAAATTAAAATTTGAGAAATTTTTTGAGATTTTGAAAATAAAAATTCAAAATTTGTATTTTAAATATTTTTGAAATATTTTATAATAAAAATGATATTTGGTTAAAAGAGTAAAAAAAAATATACATTTTGAAAAAAAATGTTATTTTGAAAAGGAAATTAAAATTTATTTGTGGAAAATAAAATTACTAAATTATTAGGCACATCCACTAATTGAACATTTAATTGTTTTTGGACAATCTAATCGGTTCAAATTGAAGAGTAAATAACTTCAGATGTTTAAATCAAATTTCATTGAAATTGTTGATCAATCTCATATGCCCAATATCTTTCTCATATGTGGCCTGATTGAGGTTCCAAAATTATTCATATGATAATTTCAATCGGACGGTGAGAAGCTTCTAAAATTATTCATTTGAGTTTGGTATGATTTGCATCTTCTGAAATTCTATATTGACAGTAGAAAATGATAGCAAATCGTAGAGCTTTGCTAAGCTCACACATGTGTGCAATTAAACTCGTGTAGATGCCACACATATGCCAGGATGGCACATACATGCTAGATCTCATCCATCCATCAGGTTGGTCCTACACTGTATATGTTTTTTTCTTCAAAATAAAATCTGGTCCAATGAGTATGTGGGCCTCAATTTGAAAACAGCGAATGGGTTAGAAAACTTCAACCAGGTTTTTCAGAGCCATACTTTTTTTTTACAAATTGTGGCCCACATAACACATGGACCAAACGGATTCTTGAATTAAGTTATTATTATTGTGTTTCTGTTCTGATGAATGGACTGGATCTCAGATCTATTGTGCCATGCTGGCAAATATATGGCATGTACTGGAGCTGTATTGCACATGCGTGTGGGCTTAGCAAAGCTTAGAATACAATATTGATATTTCAACATTTTAAAAAGAGAACTGATCACCTACATGCAACGGTACCATGGCTTGCATTACCGTGTCATTTATGGAGGACATCAGTACCATGAAAAAAGTAGGCCCCTCAATGAAGATTGTCCTTCTCCAAAAACAGGCTGATCGTCCATTCATTCTCCTTACGCATGACAGTGATGTACGACTATCCAAACCATCCAAATTGTGAGATTAAGCAAATCTCTAGAACCACAAGGTCAAGTAATCTTGACCATCCAATTAATGGCCATCAAATAGATTATTAAAAGTAAGCAGCGAGTGGTCCAAATTCAAAGTAAAAAATCAGGTGCATGGTTAATAATCTTCTCTTTGTCATTTTTCAGTTATACTCCATCCACACTTAGTTTTACGATTCGGACGGTTGTGATTACTGTAAAACTATGCCACTTGTACAACTAAAGAATTACCTCCAATTTTTAAACGTTACCCACTCTAGAGTCACTATGGTTGTACATCGAGCTAAGCCGAGTCGAGTCGTGGTCGGCCAAGCTGGGCTTGACTTGTCCATGCTATACTTGACCTCAAGCTCACCCTCAAGCTCAACATTGAAGCATGCCTTGTTTGTTAAAGCTATCGAGTCGAGCTAGCGGTTCAAGTTGAGTTGAGTGGAGCTTGTTCATATGTTAACTTATTATATTTTTGACTAAATAATACAAATTAAATGTCAATCATGTTAAGTATAAAAAACCTCCAACCTGACCTAATCTAGCCCTCCTAACCTGATCCAAACCCCAACTTGACCCAACCTAGCCCCCAACCATAAATATAAAATAAATCTACAATCATATAAATATACAAGTTAAATAAATAAAAAACAAGTTAAACACCTACTTCGGAGAGATCAAGCCGAGTCGGGATTGGGTGCAGGTTGGCTCGGAGCCTCAAAGAGACCGGGAGAATGAGAGAAAGAGAGAGATAGAGGGGGCGGAGATGGTGACTGGCAAGCAGCGTGCTGGACTGTAACATCCCGAAAATCGGGGGGTCGAGCAAAAACCCAACTCCCGAGTTCCAAAATGTTATTTATGCAACATGGATATGTATGATTGAATGTTGTCTGTGATAATGTATTAAACATGAGTGAGATTAAACCAGAACAGCATATCATACTCCAGAGACAGTTAAATTTGCAAGCGGAAGACTGTAATAATATGTATAACGTATATAAACTGTTATATGTCTCCAGAGTGTGAATATATTATCAGGTTATACACATATATGTATACTTCAAAAGTAAACCAAATGAATATACATGAGGGCACAAAAAATATAAAATGACAATGTCAAAGTATCTAATCAACCTCCCTGCAATCCCGTCAATCAGAACACGCATAAAGGAGGGATCCTCCTCCTCATCATCAAGTCCAGCTCCGCCTCACAGGCCGCGCCATCATCTGCAATCACAAAAGGGACTGGTGGGTGTCCGGAAACACCATCCCATAATGTGGGAGTGAGTGATCAACTCAGTGGGATAAGAGAGCAGAGATTAGCGTGTTCACAATTCAATCACGCGATAATAGTAAAGCAGTAAATCAGACAATCCTAATACTGTTGTTAATACAGGATGATATGACGTGATGTATGCCCTCACCGACGATCACCCTCATGCGGCAACATCTTACGACCGCGGCATGCCACACTCCCTAGAGTGCTCCACATCTTCTAGGAACATGCAATGCTATGGTGATATGATTTCCAAGTTGTTATTAGTCCATTCAAACAGCAGGGTTGGGAAACTAAGGTACTTCCCTTGTATCAATCCCAACACAGATCCTGTCTAGGGTCGTCACTCCTAGTAATCTCATACGATGTATATTTCGTAGGTCACTGCAAGGGCTGCCAGGGCTGTTGCTCGCACTCGTTGCACCGCTCCCCCATCACCTTATCAATACAGGCCTACCGTACTCTACTGCAACGGAAGGGTCGTCGCCTCCTGTGGACTCAGAATACGCTCGCGGTCACTACAAAGGGCTCGTCGTCTGATCAGTGTAGGCCGACAGCTAGAATATAGTGTCCCATACCACCATAATCTGCTCACGAGTTTAGGTGCTCACTGGTCACTACGGGGAGGTTTGTGGCCCCAGCGTAGGCCGACAGCTCGACCACGGTGTCCCATACCACCATGCCCGGCTCATGAGTCTTCGTGGATCAAGGTACCATGGTTAACAGGGTTTTCCGTGGTAAGTTCAGTACCCTAGGTTCAAGCAGTTATGACACATACAAGGTGAACATACATCGGCCAGTCGGGTTACTTGACGGGCTCGACTAGCGCGATCGCATCTCAAGTTGAACGACATGAAGTGCGTAAAACACTTCGCGTGGCCTAACCACTGCCGCCAACTCTCAACACGAATCACGTTCATCGACGCGTCGTTCGTGGCTATGACCAGTCAGCCACGAATTCGCTCGGTTACCGACTGCCTGGACTAAGTCAAGTCCCACACATCTATGGAATTACATTAACACTATATACAAAGGTATTGGAATTGAAATACAGCATGTGAGCATGTTAGCACATGTTATAACATTCAACTTAAGCAAATCTTCAAGGCATACTTTCTATGCATATTCAACTTAAGCAAATCTTCAAGGCATACTTTCTATGCATGTAGTGCAATCAAGCATAAGGTAAGCATGTAGGAAATCATTTAGGTCAGCATTTTAATCATGAAATCAATCTCAAACTACTACATAACATCATTCAATACAATACATACTAGTACAAGCATTTATACAAACACATACACTACACACTTAAGTCCACATATAGTATGTCGACCCAAAGTGCGCAACTTGGCGAATCTCTTCGCCAAACTGATTATGCAAGCATTCCTAACTCACTAATACGGCGACAAACCATGTCAATCACGTCAGCAAAATATGCATGTAGACCGTACTTCCTACAAATGACTAAAATGCCCTAAATCTCATATTCTTTGTTAATTTACGAAACAGGAAACGGAGAGCATGTTGTACATGTCAAACGGTGATGCCGTCGATAATCTACTATTAAACGAGAAAGTGTTGTAAACCGTCAATCAAAGCGTCTAAAATCCTCACCTTGTCTCTTATGGATGTTGAAATTCGAACGGAGCGTATACGCTTCGTCTACGGCGACTAGGCAACCTAATACACAAGATCTATTAGCTATTTCTCTATGGAACCAAGGAATCAGCAAATCAGCAACTTTCTAGGGTTTTTCTTACCTGAAAACGCGGAGAAATCACCGGCAACGTGATCGGAGTGCGTTGCCTAAGCACGTGCAGCAGCAGCAGGAAAAGCTCTCCCACCTTCTCTCACAAACTCTCACTTTCTCTCTCACTCTTGCTAGGGTTTCTAGCAAATTCGGATGGGTGAGAGAAGTGAGGGTTTCAACCCCTTTTATAAGCCCAAATGTGCCCAAAACAGGCTCCGGGTCAAGGTACACTTGAGGTATGTCCAATTCGGGGCTGTTTTGGCCCAAAAGATGCTTTCTGGTGGTCCCCTGGCCAAATGCGGTCGGACTTAAGCTCATGAATACTGGATCTAGCATACATCAAGTTTTCAGTCCGGCAGGGTTCGCAGATCGCACGTGGAGGACCAGTTTCAGTTCAGCGGTCACCGCATGTAGATCAGGCCTGCAAATCTCATGATATGAAATAGAAATTTTTCCTGATCCGAGGGTGTAATCTGGATGAATTCTGATGGTCAGAACGCTCAATACTGACGCGTCAAGTCGTGTGCCAGATTTGAATTTGAAATTCCAAATCCGTCCCTATTCGCGGTCGCTTCAGTCCGGGTTCAACGAAATAGTCTGTGATTATCGGTTTGACTTGATTTTCGAGATGATTGTCAAGTCCAGCTGGGCGGTTCTAATGGTCTAAGATAGGAGGTATCGGACCTTCGACGCGCGGTCTAAATCCAATATAAAAATTCAATGTGGTCCAGAGGACAAACCCGCTTAGAGTTTGATCCGAGGTTATAGAGTATTATAGAGTCATTGGTTCTACTCGATTTGGGTCTTGTAGAACGTATTTAAAGTGATCAGGGACTGTTTTCCAGCCACTCCAACGTTGCGCTAGCTAACTTATGCTTAGTTTCTAAAGAAATTAATCCTAAGTGGTTTCTTTGGCTATGGAATTGGGTTCTAAACGATTTTTCAGGTGTTTTAATTGACCCACTGCCTAAGGACGTCAAATCCCAGATTAGCCAAAATCCGGGGTGTTACATGGACTGTTGGGTGCGACAGCGGCTAGGGTAGAAAAAAAGAGAGGCAGGGTATGGTAAGGGAAACAAATGGATCGTATGGATATATAATATATAAATCAAAGTGGGCCCACATCTACCCCATCAGTCAAATGCACCATTCCATGGTGGGCCTAGGGCTTAAAAATCAAGTCAATTCATGACTTTTTTGGGCCACACCACGTACAAAAGTTGAGAGGGGTTACCCTCCATTAAAATATGTATAATCATTTGTTAGGCCCACCGAGATGTGGTTCACAAATCTAGCCCATCCATTATGTGTGTCCCACTTGGATGAGGAGTCAAACCAAGTTTCATATGCATAAAAATTTCAAGTGGGCTCCACCAAGTGTTTTTATATGTTTTAGGCATTTATTCACATATTTTAGAAGGTATGGCCCACCTAAGATCCGTATACGGCTAATTTTTGGGATATTCCATAATTTAAAGGGAGCCCGTCAAATGCACAGTGTTGATGTTTGACACATGTCATGGTGGGGCCCACACAGCTTGACCTTTGTGTTTAATCCATGTCAAGGTCAAGCTGTGTGGGCCCCACCATGATATGTGTCAAACATCAACACAGTGCATTTGATGGGTCCCCTTTAAATTATAGGATATGCCAAAAATCAGCCGTATACGGAACTCAGGTGGGCCATACCATCTAAAATCATGTGAAGACAGGCCTAAAACATATAAAAGCACTTGGTGGGCCCCACCTGAAATTTGGATGCATCTGAAACTTGGTATGACCCCTCATCCAAGTGGCACACACATAATGGATGGGCTGGATTTATCGACCACATCTCAGTGGGCCCAAAAAATAATTATGAATGTTTTAATGAAGGGTAACCCCTCTCAACTTTTGTATGTGGTGTGGCTCACACAAGTCATAGACTAATTTGATTTTTAATGCCTGTGCCCACCATGGGATGGTACATCTAACTTATGGGGTAGATGTTTGACACGCATCATGGTGGGGCCCATAGAGCCATACCATACCCTGGCCTAAATTTGGGCGCGCATTCAAAACAAAGCTGCACCCAAAAAAACCTTAAATCCCCATTATCTCTCTCTCTCTCTCACTCTCGCTTTCTCTCTCTCGCTCTCGCCATCTTCTACCCCCTTCGTTTGAACTTCAAAATCCCCCCTCATTTCATGCATTCTCCTCCCGAACCCTAACTTTCTCTGCAAACCTTAGCTCTCTTTACCTCTCATCCATCCATATGATGTCTCCGTCGTTCGCCATGGATTCTCAAATCAAAGCTCAGGATCTTGCCTCCACCATCCTCTCATCCTCATCCCCGCCTCAAATATCCACCACTTGCTCCACCACCGAATCCTTCCTACAAAAGCACGTCCCCGATCAGACTCTATCCTTCTTCACCAATGGCCTGCTTCCGCACTTCCCGCCTCCTCCCATCAACGCGAGCCTCCATCGCTCTCCTTCCATCAGCAAGAGCCTTCGTCGCTCGCTTGCCGTCATCATCTTTCCTTCGATCATCGCTTCCTTCTCCCGTGCTCCTCCACCGGGTAAGTACTACCATATGCTATTTCTTCCTTCACTTTCTTTTTCACTGAAACATCTCTCTTTCTACTTTCGTGGTCTCGCAGAATGCCTGAAGAATGACATCAATTGAGGTGGCCCGCACGTCCAGTGGTGCCGCCTCCGCCACTTGCTTTGCATCCAATCTGGAGCAGCTGAAAAGCACGAGGGAAGATATTAAAGAGCTTCTCAAAACTACTTTCTGCCATCCCATCCTGGTAATATCACCCCCACCTTTGATTTCCTTTCCCATTTTCGATGCTTTGAGTTCTCTGTTTCTAGATTCCTACTGGCGATTTCTCTCTACTGGAAATGGATGTTCAGTCTACTCTAGATTGATGCAATGTGGGGAATAACACGGTGGAGATAATGTTACTTAAGTGTTATGTTTAATGAGAAAATAAGTAGGCAGTGTTTGGATGTTCAATCCAATTGAACTATGAAGATGTCCAAGTAATCATGACGAGGAAGTAGCCCTCAAGGAAGAGTGGCTGTGTTTCTTTCGAATCCAAATTGAAAGTAGTGCAAATGCAATCCGGCCCGGTCCTTCCATGTGAATACTAAGGAAGGAAATCGTAATTTGGTCATTTTAATTTTTTATTAAACTGAGTTGGAAATCACAATCACTGAAGAATTTCAACATCTGAGTGATTGCATGCAATATCGAATTAGATTGGCTAAGGATTTGACATTGCATGCAATTGCTTAGATGTTTTGAAAATCATGATTTTCGAAGAATTCAACACATAAAGACAAAGTGCTATTTGGTTGCTGCTTAATAACAAGTTCACCTCATTTTAGTTAACAGTTAGTAACTATGTATTAGAGATTTGGTTAGGGTTAGAAATATCTTGATTATGATCTCTAATATGTAATTACTGAAAGCTAAAATGAGATGAAATTATTTTGAAGTGGCAACAAAACAGGGCCTAATATTTCACTAGAATGCGGGTCAATTACTATTACATAAAGAAGGGGATTAGATGTAAGCAGCTCAATGCTAAGAGGGGGGAAAACAAAGTAGCAGAATCAAATAGTTATAGACGAGTGTTATTAATGAAGAAAAGAACAAACAGTTGTTAAGAAACTTGAAGTGCAGGGACTCTTACTGAAGGGCTTTGTACCACTTCCAATTTTAGCCAAGGTCCTGTCAAGATGGAGGGGTCTTCTCAAGAGATATTGGATTCGGCATCCAAAAAAAAAAATAGAGCCATGGAAGTTAGGTGTTATGTTTTATGAAATTAAGCTTTTTTTCTGGCTGGTTGCCCAGAACGTGAAGCTGGGGTACTCTTTGTCTGGCATCCCAGTTGCTGATGGTGTTGATTCAGAGAGATGAGTGAACTTATTCCCAACATCCTTCTTATAGGGAAGGATTCATGTGTACAAAATGCTCGGTTTGATGTGAACAAAGTAACAGTTCAACATACTTACATCGAGGCTAAACATTTAGTTTGCCCACGTTGGCAAAGAGGTGAAGTTGTTATCAGATGTTTTTAGTTAGAGGAGTGATGGAATTGACCATTTGCAGAAAATGTGAAGTTCTGTAATGCTATGCACAGTCTTTACCTTGAAATGCTCTCTTAGTTGACCTGACTGATATACTCTTTACAATAGTTTGGCAGTGGGGATCTCAAAATGTGAAAAGTGGTGTGCAGCTGCTTTCAAATCGGGCCTAGCAGAATTTTACAGCTTCTAACCTACTCTGCCCATTTAATTAAAACATATAAAAACTAAACTCGAAATAAAATACTGTCATTTGTAGAAAAAATAAAAATACTGAATTATATTTAATTCGTTCCCCTACTACTGAATTGGCGGTTAACGTGAGACTTCTGGTGCAACTATTTGGTGACAATAAAGCAACAAGTCATATTGCTGAGAATCTAGTTTCTGTAAGTGGACTAAATAATCTGAGGTCAATTGTTATTTCATTAGGAAGAAGGTGACAACTAAGCCACTCAGATGAGATAGAGTTTAAAATACACTTAGTAAGTTGGGAAGGATGGACATACATTTTCTACCTTGAGGGGAAATGTTGTTAGAATAGTGATCTTTTGCTCTCTTCTTAGGGCTATTAAAGTCTTTTGCTCTTTTATTGGTTCTATTGTGACAATGTTCCCATTTGGAGTTATTTCTACCCTTGTAAGGATTTAGCCAATAAATAAAGACTAGTCTTTATGATAAGAGATAAATTGAATGGTTACAACTCTAATTTTTCATTTTTTTTCCTTCCTTTCTTAGTTTTTGTTGCCAATCTCCTATTCTCTTGCTTTGGATCTCTCTTCCTTGATATCTCTTTTGTTAATTTGAGAAATCATCTGATTGCTTAGGGATAAAAGCATAGCTATATGTGAACTCAAGCCAAAAAATACCCAGGGCCTAACATACTTTATTCTCCCCTCTTTTTTTTTTTTTTAAGGGTTGGGTAGTTATAATAGAGGAGAGAAAATACACAGGGCCTCCCAAAGCTTTTTAGGGTGGGGGTTGGGGTACAACGCAAACCTGCCCCACCAAGATGAAAATGAAAATAAAATATATTTCACTCTTTAGGGGAGTTATATGATCCTTGGCCTAAGGAAACAATATTTGTCCTAAGGAACTGGCTTCATACAAGTGCGGCCTATGGTTTGGTTCTCCAGTCCATTGGTCTGATGACCCATATTATGGATGGACCCTACCCAGAGAATCTTCAAGCTTAGAAGATTTTAGCCATTTATCTTGGGGCCTTTTCCCTCCTGAATGTGGAGCTTTTCTGTATTTTTAGTCTATTTCTGCTAGCAACAGAGATAATCGAGTATTCTCATTGTATTAAAATGTAGGCTATTTCTCCTTTATTCAACCAATAAAATCAATCTGTATGCTCAGTGATTCATGATATCGTGACCTTAGTTTACATGAAGCAGGAACAAGAACTCAATGGTTTTTGAAATTTCAAGATGATGGGAAAGCTTATGTTAGCAACTCTATTAAACTGGTATTAAAGAATTTAAATATTCACACATTTAAATCCATAGAAATTAACTTACTGAGTGCTTGTATTCATAGAAACTTAAAATATCCTAATTTGAAAATAACACAAAACTAGAAAATACAGAACTAGTAGAATAATATGTAGTCTTTGTTTATTCATGGCAGCGGCAATTAGTGGATAGTATCAAGGAGGTTTGGAAGCAAAAGCAGGACAGAGCTTCCAAAGCGGCGGTGGCACATCACATAAAATGGCAAAGATCATGATGAGGCCCACCTACAAACTATTTAAATCAGCAAAAGGTGGCCACCCCTTGTACAGTTTATTGGGCTGAACAAAATGCTCAATCGAGCATCACACCATTAAAATCTTCTAGGGGGGCACTGTGACGCTTGTATGACATCCAACCTATTCATAAGGTGAGTAATGTGTATTTAAATTCAATACAGTGAATCTACATGGTGATGTGTATTGATGAGACCTCAATAATTTGTACAACCTTTTGCTATAATTTGTGAATGTGCAGTGAATCTGCATGGTGATTATTTGGTTTTGTCATAATCTGCGATGAACTTTTGAGAGAGATTAACTATACAATTTGATGTTCTTCTTTATATGAACATCTAGATCTAACAGACATACAACTGTGCTTCAGAAACATTATTTTTATTGTGATTCTAATGGAACTCTTTTTTGGGATCATGATGAAACTAAGCTAGGTCGGACTCGGTGTAGCTTCAATGTTTCAATGAGAACCAAACATATATATCATTATAGATCAAGCAAAGTTCTATTGAGAAACCAGTTGGTTAATGTGTCCATGTTCATTTGGAAATCAATCCATGTGCCTAACATGTTGTACAAATTATTGCACATCATCTTTCTTTTTAGAGTTTTTATTTTTTTTTATAATTAGTTTCTCCTTATGTATTGTATAATCCATTTCTGGTTTTGTTGTGTTGTCTCTTTGCATTTTTCTTAAACTTGAACATATAGCATTTTTCAATCCATAATCTCTAAATTTTACAATTTTTTGCCTTGATGAGCCCAGCAATTTTCAATCCATGTATGTGGAGCTAATGAATCTTTTGCATGGCTTGTTTCATTGGCTAAAGAGAAAAGCGCACACCATACAATCTGTTTGTTAATAGTATCTTCTTAGTGCAATCTGCTGGTTATACTCCTTTGGTACTTGGGTCAGCAATTTGGACAGTTCGGATTGCCATACAACTATGCCATGCATGCAGTTGAAGAAGAGCCACTCCCATTTTTAAATGGTGTAGAAACTAACTTGGGGTTGTAGCCCATGTTTCTAAGTATTTATATTTGTATTCCATATTATCTTTTCTTCATTAAAATATATCTTTGTGGGTGGATTCACTTTTCAAGGAGAGGGCCTTAGATAGGAATGATTGGAAATACATGATTTGTAAAGGTGACTCCAAATAGTTGGGACAAGGACATGATGATGATTGGAGTAACAATGTAGGGCATCTAATTACAGGTTATTTTATCTGATTTAAATTTGTTTAAACATCTAGAGGTCTGAGGGTTTTGGAGTTTAACCTCCGTAGGATGGTATTGATGGGTCTCCTCATCCCTAGGGACAAATCAATGCATTTCTTGAATGGCCTTGAGAGCAAAAATGGATCTTCAACCTTGTTGAGAGTCATGAGACAACTAGCTTGCCAACAGGAGTAGCATTTTATTTATTTATTTATTTTAGTGTTTCCTTTAATGAACAAGAGTGGCATATCATGATAAAACTGAACCATTAGTGTTGTGTGTTCTATTTTATACTGTTCTCACCTTACATATGGAACTGTAAGAAAGGTCCCATGACTTTGTATCATCATTTCTAGAAAATGAGTCATGTAATATGGTTGAATGGTTAGTTTTTCTAGGAATGATTACTTTATCATGTTTCAGTTTAGGACTGGTTGCTGGTCAAATGGTTAATTTTTCTAGGGATGTTTTCTGTATCATGTTTTATTTTAGAACTGGTTCTTTGTTTTATTTATTTATTTTTCGAGTCACTAGAATTTAATGTTTTGTCTAGATTAGTTGTCTGTTTTATCCACTTGCTTAGATGCTAACATTATGAACTTGGGAAAAATGTGTTCATAGGATGAGTGTAGCTGGCACGAGGATGTTGATATGAATGAGTGGGAAGAGAAGGAAGGATAGAAATAGAAATGAATGCATTCAAGAGTAGTACCAATAGGTAATAAAATGAGGGAAAGTAAAAAGATTGTTTGGTCACATGCAATGGAGAGACCAAGAACTGCAATGGTTAGATGGAGTGAGTTGGTATAAGTTGAAGTTTAAGAAACACAGAGAAACAAATATGGTGATATGTACATGAGGCTATTGAAGTTTAAGAAACAAAAGTCTTATAATTTTTTTGAATGACTATAAAGGTATTTAAATTCAGTTTGTCATATAAATACCTCGAATCATAATTATAATCGTAATCATAAAAGTTTTTTAAAATTTTAGTTGGTTGTCCAAATGATTCTTGAACTTTTATTGAAAATGATACTCTTGTCATTCAATATTCAAAACCTTTGCCCATACTCCAGATTTTTTTTATTCAGTAGCTCAATCAAGTCAATGGTATGCACACAAACTTCATCAAAGAATCACAGATTGGAAGGAAGTCAATCAAATATTTTCTTTAATTTTCTTTTTTCATCATAAATTGATACTGAGTTTAAACTAGCCATTACATTCTCTAGCACATATATTTTTAACTGTGGAAAACAATCATAGAATCTCCATCATGTTGTATATATGTAGTTTCTCTTTCACTTGTGAATTTATTTCTCTATCTAGTTTTAAAACTAATAAGTTCTTCGTACTAATTTCATGTAGCATCTCTTGGTATCATTAGATTTTGCCTTCATGCAGTAACATATACTGCATCAAAGTTTCTACTGAAATGGTTGTTTCAGTATGAACATGAGCACAGACGATGGTCGACCACTATCTCTTTGGGACTGATATCAAGTTGTTTACATGCAATGGATTCAAGACAAATTCCAAATCATCATCAGACTTCTTGATGTACATACTAGTTTATGCATACATACAAATGCCTACCCAAATTCGGATGTGCGTCGGAGCTATCCGGATGAGTGGGGGTCCCTGAAAGGTGGGAACTGTTGTTATGGCCATGATAAAGCTGTTCATTTCTTATGGACGACATTGGAGGGGCCTGGCCATTTGGACAGGTCATGTTTAAGTATTTGCTCGAAATTAATGGAGCAGACCCAGATGTGCGTCGGAGCTATCCAAATGAGCGGCTTCCCTGGAAGGTGGGAACTGCTATTATGACCATGATGAAGCAGTCCATTTCCTATAGACAGCATTGGAAGGGCCTGGCCATTTGGACGGACCGTGTTTATGTATTTGCTCAAAATTAATAGAGCAGACCCGGATGTGCGTCAGAGCTATCCGGATGAGCGGGTTCCCCGGAAGGTAGGAACCGCTGTTATGACCATGATGAAACTGTCCATTTCCTATGGACAGCATTGGAATGGCCTGACCATTTGGACAGGCCGTGTTTATATCTTGTTTATATCTGTATTTGCAAGGACCACACTCTTAACCTGAACTACACCCTAAACCTATAACCTATAACTTAAACTTAAACCTTAACCTATAACCTAAACCTAGACTTATAACCTTAACTTAAACCTATTCTCAAATCCCAAAACCTATACTTATAACTGAAACCTAAACCTTAACCTTAACCTATTACCTATACTTACAACCTTAACCTAAACCTAAGCCTTAACTTATAACCTAAACATATACCTATAACCTTAACATATAACCTAAACCTAAAGTTATAACCTTAACCTAAACCTATTCTCAAATCCCAAAACCTATACCTATAACCTAAACCTAGACTTATAACCTTCACCTAAACTTATTCTTAAATCCCAAAACCTATACTTATAGCTAAAATCTAAACCTTAACCTTAACCTATAACCTATACTTACAACCTTAACCTAAACCTAAGCCTTAACCTAAACTCAAATCCCTAAACCTTAACCTTAACCTATAACTTATACTTATAACCTATAGCCTAAACCTATACCTATACCTATACCTAAACCTTAACCTATAACTTAAACCTAGACTTATAACCTTAACCTAAACCTATTCTCAAATCCCAAAACCTATATTTATATCCTAAACCTAAACTGTAACCTATAACCTATAAGCTAAAACCTAAACCCAAACCTAAACCCGATCCCGAACCCGAACCCGATTTCCTTAACCTAGACCTTAACCTATAACTTAAACCTAAACCTATAGCCTAAACCTAAACCTAGACTTATAACCTTAACTTAAACCTATTCTCAAATCCCAAAACCTATACTTATATCCGAAACCTAAACCTTAGCCTATAACCTATAATCTATACTTACAACCTTAACCTAAACCTAAGCCTTAACCTATAACCTAAACATATACCTATAACCTTAACCTATAACCTAAACCTAGACTTATAACATTAACCTAAACCTATTCTCAAATCCTAAAACCTATACCTATAACCTAAACCTAAACCTTAACCTATAACCTAAACCTAGACTTATAACCTTAACCTAAACCTATTTTCAAATCCCAAAACCTTAACCTATAACCTAACCTAAACCTATACTTATAACCTAAACCTATTCTCAAATTCCAAAACCTATACTTATAACCTAAACCTAAACTGTAACCTATAACCTAAACCTAAACCTAAACTCGATCCCGAACCCGAACCCAATTTCCTAAACCTAAATCTTAACCTATAACCTAAACCTCGACCTATAACCTTAACCTAAACCTATTCTTAAATCCCAAAACCTATACTTATAGCCGAAACTTAAACCTTAACCTTAACCTATAACCTATACTTACAACCTTTGTCACGCCTCAAACTCGGGAACCGGGCTCACAAAATTTTTGATCACCGACAGCCTCCATAGTACCCCATTCTCGGCTCCCGACACCCATACACCAGGTTCCGATCGTGGGATGCTACAAGGAAGATTTCTAATCATCAATCTGATTCATAATGAGCATAACCACAAGCATACCCCATGAACAGTAACCACAAGAACATCATCACACAATCCACTATGATAAAAAAAATTTGAGTACAATGCGTATGAAAGGAAAATACAGAATAATGAAAATAACAGGAAACTCCAGAAGCTTGACTGTGTGCTCCAAACTGCGGACTATATGCTCCAACTACGGCTGCGTCCTGGCGTCACCTACACGCATCAATCGTGTAAGTGTGTGCGCAATTTGAGCGTGCTCAGAATGTAAGGTCAGAGTAATGCGGAAACATGCTAATGAGTACATGAATACAATCAGTCGTACCAAGGCTATACGGTGCAAAATATGAATGTTATCGGCCATGTTAAGACCATGCGATGTGTGATGTAACTCAAGCATGTCAATCCTCATCATATATTAGTACAGTTCTCATTCTGAATAATCATGGGGGTTTAGTATACTCCAAATGGTACTGCGGCTCTCCCAGCCGTACAGTCCAAGTGAGCGTAAGAAACCTCACCATCCACCTGACCAATAGTCTGTTAATACCTATCCGGCACGTCGATAGCAGATTCATTCACGAGCCGGTCAGACTCAACCTAGTTTTTCCCCCTATCCTCGAGCGAGTAAGGCCACACCCCTTTCCAACCGACCACGATACAGTGAGAGACACGGCCTCCTGGTATTCAGCCCTCATGTGCTCATATATCCACTCGGTCTCGACGTTGGAGTCATCCTCTGATACCATCGGGTTTAGGAATTTTCACCCAGGGACATATATGGCGTCTTGATGCTTAGTAATAATATTTTCAGTATCCAATCCAGCTACCCACGATGTGTCTGTGGAGGCTATGGCCCTGATATCACTAGGGCTTATAATAATCATAATCACACAAGTGCAAGTGCATGAATTATGCTATCAGACATGCAACAATCCTGTGCATACCACGCGCTCATGTAGGGTAACTCCACCTATCAGGGAGCCCATAAACGATCTACCCGAAGGCATATGCTATGATCAGTCACTTCTCATATCAGGCATACATATGATGTGTATGTTCATGAATCATGGATTTATACATGTTATGTAGAGATGAGCTCTGATTAAAATGAAGATGGGCCTAGACAGCCTAAACACTACAGGTATGGGCCTATCAATGGGCCCTATGGAGAGTCATAATGCAGACATTTAACCAAAATTATCCTTACAATGTGGACATCAAACCATCATTGCTCCCAAGGCATAGCCCGCTATAAGGTCTACACATATACCATGGTGGAATCTCACTATAATGGGCCTTATTTACATCTCATTGGGTCTTGGCCCATGGGCCTCCAATACATCAATGGGCCTCATACCATGGGTCTCATATAATCAAAGTAGGCCTCAGTGGGCGGGCCACAAATACATCAAGTGGGCCTAATCACATGGGCCTTGCATACATCGCAATGCCTCACAACATGGGCCTTATATATATATATATATATATATATATATATATATATATATATATATATATATATATATATAGGTAGGCCTCAACAAGGGCCACTAATACATCAAGTGGGCCTCAACAATGGGCCTTATGCAAATCAAGGTGGTCTCAACAATGGGTCTTAAATTACCTCCAAAATGGTTGGACGATTTGGATGAAACACATGCATTATGGTAGATCCCATAGTGATTGAAAGGATGGACAACATAGATGAGGTACATACCCATGGTGGGGCCCACACTAATGGGAGGTGCAGATTACAATACATTCATCAGGTGGGTCCCATGTGGGGCCTACTATAATGTTTATTTTCCATCCAACCCATTGATAAGGTCACTCAGACCTGGGGCCCACAGTAATGTTTATTTTCCACCCAACCTGGGCCCAGTGTAATGTTTATTTGCATCCAATCTGTTCATAAGGTCATGTGGACCAGGGGCCCACCATAACGTTTAATTACATCCAATCTGTCCAGGGCCCACAGTGATGTTTATTTACCACCCAAACGGTTCATAAGGTCACGTGGACCTAGAGCCCATGGTGATGTTTGTTTGCCATCCAAACTGTTCATGAGGCCACGTGGACCAAGGGCCCACCGTGCTGTTTACATGACATCCAAACTATTCATAAGGTCATGTGGACCAGGGTTAAGGAGGAAAAATAAATTTCATACTGATCCAAAACTTCTGGCCCCAAAAAAGGGTTTCAATGGCAGACATTCAACCCACTGTTTCCTACCGTGTGGGCCACCTGAGTCCCAGGTACAGTCGATTTTTGGGGTGGCCCACTATCAAAGGGGACCTGACAAAATACACGGTGTTGATGACAGTCACACATCATGGTGGGGGCCCATGGCTGGGACCCGTGGTCCCTGCCTGTCCGCCCCTAGGACGTTGTTGTGTCTCTGGTGTGTCAGCGGCAACAGCGCCTACTTCTGCCTAATGTTTTTTTTTTAAATAAGAAATTTCATGGTTTTTCCCATGTGGGGCCCGCATCTAAAAAATCCAACCCAGTCATTAGATTCTACGGCCCCTGATCATCCAAATGAGACCAATATGCGATGTGTTTTTGGCGAATAGAAGAATCAAGGTGGGTTTTAATGTTAATAGCACTATTTCCTATGGTATGGCCCATTTGATTATCAGATTGGCCTCATTTTTTGGCTCAACACTAAAGTTGGCTCAGAAATGGAATGGACAACGTGGATTATATAGATGCATCAAGGTGGGGCCTGCATGAGTGGCCCACCCCAAGCTCAGTACACCCCCAGCGTCAGTACATACTTCACTGCTAGCCATGCTCCAAGCCAGTTCACACTTCTCTGATGGGCAACGTCCAGCGTCTTTAGACGCTGGATGGCGTGGAATAACATAGGCATCATGGTGGGTCCCACATGGACATGGCCCACCATGCAGGTATACTCATATTATTATATATAAAATAAAAAATATAATATATATTTAGTCCAGCATGTGGATCTTCCCATCGTCCCACCATGGAAGGTGGATTTCATCTAAAATGTGGTGGGCCACACCGTTTGATGGATGGAGTGTATTTAACATGATTCGGTGAGGCCTACCTCATTCTAGGGAGAGGAGAGAGAGAGAGAGAGAGAGAGAGAGAGAAATAAGAGAGACGGTGATAGAGAGGAGGGACTCTGCCACTATGGGCCCTCCATTGATACAACACATAAATCAAGTGGGTCCCATCATAAGTGGATCCCTTAAAAAGATAATTGACGGTGGATCACCCACCTCTAGGCCTTCTTTTTGCTCCCTTAGGCTTGTAAGCTCCTTGCCTTCACTTTTAACGGTGGATAATAGAATTTTGATGGTGGGGATAAGAGATGAGAGGGTGGGGAAAGTGGGCCACACTTGGCTTGGGAGGTAGAGCTTGGACGTATGAATTTTTTGTTACTTGGGAGGTTTGAGAAATGAGAGAGAGAGTGAGGTGATGAGAATGATAAGAGGTGATAGAGTGATGTGGTGGTTGTAATGAAGAGATGATGAGAGGTATGGTTGTGGTTGAAAATGGAGTAAAAGAGGGATGGTGAGGGAACAAAGAGAGTTGACTTTTAAAAAGGGAGGGATGGGTTGTTGTACTTAAGGTATGGTTGTACTTGAAATTGATTGATTGATTGATTGATGGGACATATCGTAGAGATTCCCTCAAAATTCACAACGCACGGCGTTTCTTCAGAATGAATGTAGGCCCACATCTTCTAGCTTAGGTATCGGTTGGGTGTGCGAGTCGCGGCATTGGAATCGCGGTGACGGCGCGGTTACTATGATATAAGTTTCGATTCGAGTCGACTTCGGTATGTCGGACCCATCTTAGGATCGAGTGCAAATGTCGGATACGAGTCGAGGATTGCCGAAATTCGACTGGTAGAACCGCGGAAGCTAACGGAATGGTACGGTCTAGGATATGGGTATTATAACCTTAACCTAAACCTAAGTCTTAACCTAAAACCTAAACATATACCTATAACCTTAACTTATAACCTAAACCTATAGTTATAACCTTAACCTAAACCTATACTTATAACCTTAACCTAAACATATTCTTAAATCTCAAAACTTATACCTATAACCCAAACCTAAACCCGATCCCGAACCCAAACTCGATTTCCTAAACCTAAACCTTAACCTATAACTTAAACCTATACTTACAGCCTAAACCTAAACCTTAACTTATAACCTAAACATAGACTTATAACCTTAACCTAAACCTATTCGCAAATCTTAAAACCTATACCTATAACCCAAACCTAAACCCGATCCTGAACCCGAACCTGATTTCCTAAATCAAAACTTTAACCTATAACTTAAACCTGTAGCTATAGCCTAAGCCTAAACCTTAACCTATAACCTAAACCCATACTTATAACCTTAACCTAAACCTATTCTCAAATCCCAAAACCTATACATATAACCCAAACCTAAACCCGATCCCGAACCCGAACCCGATTTCCTAAACCTAAACCTTAACCTATATAACCTAAACCTATTCTAAAATCCCAAAACCTAAGCCTATAACCTTAACGTAAACCTATTCTCAAATCCCAAAACCTATCTTTATAACCCAAACCTAAATCCGATCTTGAACCCGATTTTCTAAACCTAAACCTTACCTATAACCTAAACCTATACCTATAGCCTAAACCTAAACCTTAACCTATAACCTAAACCTAGACTTATAACCTTAACCTAAACCTATTCTCAAATCCCAAAACCTATACCTATAACTCAAACCTAAACCCAATCCCGAACCCGAACCCGATTTCCTAAACCTAAAACTTAACATATAACCTAAACCTATTCTCAAATCCCAAAACCTATACCTATAACCTTAACCTAAACGTATTCTCAAATTCCAAAACCTATACATATAACCCAAACCTAAACCCGATCCCGAACCCAAACCTGATTTCCTAAACCTAAACCTTAAACCATAACCTAAACCTATACCTATAGCCTAAACCTATACCTAAACCCTACCCTATAACCTAAACCTAGACTTATATCCTTAACGTAAACCTATTCGCAAATCCCAAAACCTATACCTATAACCCAAACCTAAACCCGATCCTGAACCCGAACCCAATTTTCTAAACCTAAACATTAACCTATAACCTAAACCTATAACTATAGCCTAAACCTAAACCTTAACCTATACTTATAACCTTAACCTAAACCTATTCTCAAATCCCAAAACCTTAACCCAAACCTAAACCTGATCCTGAACCCAAACTCGATTTTCTAAACCTAAACCTTAACCTATAACCTAAACCTATACCTATAACCTTAACCTAAACCTATTCTCAAATTCCAAAACCTATACCTATAACCCAAACCCAATACCGAAACCTATAACCTAAACCTATTCTCAAATCCCAAAACCTATACTTATAACCCAAACCTAAACCCGATCCCGAACCTAAACCCGATTTCCTAAACCTAAACCTAACCTATACCTATAGCCTAAACTTAAAACTTAACCTATAACTTAAATCTAGACTTATAACCTTAACCTAAACCTATTTGTAAATCCCAAAACCTATACCTGTAACCCAAACCTAAACCCGATCCCGAACTTGAACCCGAACCCGATTTCTTAAACCTAAACCTAAACCTAAACCTATAACCTAAACCTATACCTATATCCTAAACATAAACCTTAACCCATAACATAAACCTATTCTTAAATCCCAAAACCTATACCTATAACCTTAACTTAAACCTATTCTCAAATCCTAAAACCTATACTTATAGCCGAAATCTAAACCTTAACTTTAACATATAACCTATACTTACAACCTTAACGTAAACCTAAGCCTTAACATATAACCTAAACATATACCTATAACCTTAACCTATAACCTAAACTTATACTTATAACCTTAACCTAAACCTATACTTATAACCTTAACCTAAACCTATTCTCAAATCCCAAAACCTATACCTATAACTCGAACCTAAACCCGATCTCGAACCCGAACCCGATTTCCTAAACCTAAACCTTAACATATAACCTAAACCTATACCTACAGCCTAAACCTAAACCTTAACCTATAACCTAAATCTAGACTTATAACCTTAACCTAAACCTATTCACAAATCCCAAAACCTATACCTATAACCCAAACCTAAACCCAATCCCAAACCCAAACCCGATTTCCTAAACCTAAACCTTAACCTATAACCTAAACCTATACTTATAACCTTAACCTAAACCTATTCTCAAATCCTAAAACCTATACCTATAACCGAAACCCAAACCCGATCCCAAACCCAAACCTGATTTCCTAAACCTAAACCTATACCTATAACCTTAACCTAAACCTATTCTCAAATCCCAAAACCTATACCTATAACCCAAACTTAAACCCGATACCGAACCCGAACCCGATTTCCTAAACCTAAACCTTAATCTATAACCTAAACCTATTCTCAAATCCTAAAACCTATACATATAACCCAAACTTAAACCCAATCCCGAACCCGAACTCGATTTTTTAAACATTAACCTTAACCTAAACCTAAGCCTTAACCTATAACCTAAACATATACCTATAACCTTAACTTATAACCTAAACCTATACTTATAACCTTAACCTAAACCTATTCTTAAATCCCAAAACTTATACTTATAACCTAAAAAGAGACCTTAACCTTAACCTAACCTTACAACCTTAACATAAACCTAAACATTAATCTAAACTCAAATCCCTAAACCTTAACCTATAACCCAACCTAAACCTATACTTATAACCTAAACCTATTCTCAAATCTCAAAACTTATAACCTAAACCTAACCTTTCCCTAAACCTATAACCTACACTTATAACCTAAACCTATACCTATAACCTAAACCTAAACCTTAACCTTAACCTATAACTTATACTTACAACCTTAACCTAAACTTATAACCTTAACCTAAACTTATAACGTAAACCTTAACGTATAACCTAAACTTATAACCTAAACGTATAACTTAGCCTAATCATAAAGCTATTTCCGTAAACTGACTTTAGTTTTTTCATTGTAGACATGGATAAGAGTTGGATGCGAGCTAAGAACAGGTTTGACCCAGAGTATAAATAAGGGGTTCAAGAGTTCATGAAATTTATGCGAAATCGGGCGTATTCAAGGAATAGGGATTCAAGAAGAGTGAGCAACTGGAGAGGTAGATGAAGGAGCAGGAGAGGAGGATGGAGGATCTGACGAGGCAGAGGGAGGAGCAGGAGAGGAGGATGGAGGATCTGATGAGGTAGAGGGAGGAGCAGGAGAGGAGGAGGATGAAGGAGCAGACAAGGGAGAGAGAGGAGCAGGAGATGCGGGTGGAGTATGAGCGACGGATGACGGAGATGTTTCAGACTCTTACTGCACACTTACCCACTGATGCTCCACCTCCTCCGCCTTCATCTTTGTAATTTTCTATATTTTATTTATGATGTTAATTTTATATGTATTTATGTGTGAATGAATGTCATGTTGATGATGTAGTTTATATTTGGATGGATCTACGTACTTTGGGTTTAAATGGATGTGAATGTGAATATGATGAAATATTTATTATAACAGGTGTATATCAGAAATATTATAACAGGTGTATATCAAGAACATTTTGCTAGAATATTGATAAAAAATGACACTTTTACCAACGAAAATTTTCGTAGGTAAAACTATCATACAGGTTTTTTACCAACGAAACTTTTCGTAGGTAAAAGTATCATACAGGTTTTTTACCTATGAAACTTTTCGTAGGTTAAAGTTCAGTAAATATTTTTTGCTAAGAAAAAATTCGTAGGTAAAAATTTTGAAAATATTTTACCTACAAAAATTTTCGTAGGTATATGTTTTCAAAATGCTTTTACCTACTAAACAATTCATAGGTAAACGTTTCTAGTTACGAGAAGACTCGTAGGCAAAAGTTTTGTAAATATTTTTGCCTACGAAAATATTCATAGGTAAAAGTTTTGTAAATATTTTTAGTTACGAAAGTATTCGTAGGTAAAACTTTTCTAACAATTTTTACCTACAAACGAATTCGTAGGTAAAAGTTCTGTAAATATTTTTAGCTACAAAAGTATTAGTAGGTAAAACTTTTCTAAGAATGTTTACCTACGAACTAATTCGTAGGTAAAAGGTTTGTCATAATTTTTACCTACGAACAAAAATCGTAGGTAAAACTTTTGTAATATTTTTAGCTACGAAATTATTTGTAGGTAAAAGTTTTGTCATAATTGTTTTGTAAATATTTTTAGCTACAAAATTATTTGTAGGTAAAAGTTTGTCATAATTTTTACTTACGAAAAAATTAGTAGGTAAATGGTTTGTAAATCTTTTTTAGCTACAAAAATAATCGTAGATAAAAGTTTTGTAAATCTTTTTTAGCTATGAAAATAAGGCAAAAATATTTGTCAATATTTTTGCCTGCGAAAAAAAATGTTGGTAAATTATTTTACCTACGAATGAAAATCGTCGGCAAAAGTCTTATTTTTGCCAACGAAATTTATTTATTTTTGTTGGTAAAAGTTTTCTCCATCAGTCTTTTAGCAATGAAATTGTTGACGAAAATTTTTGTCGGCAAAAGTTTTTACCTACGAAAAATATGCTTTTACCTACGAACATTTTCGCAGGTAAAAGTGTCTTTTCTTGTAGTGATTCTAACAGAGAGATTTTGGTACTACAAAATTTGACAATTATAGGATCTAGAAACCATAGCATTTACACTACCTCTAGTCAGAATTATTCCTCCAGGTGAGTAGATCGCTTCAAGTTATGTTCCTCATCTTTCGACTAAATGAGCCACACCAAGTGAATGTCCACTTATTACCCTTAACATCCTCATGATCCAAATAATTCAATGGTTATTAATTGTCCTAGGAACCATTTGGTTGGGAATCAGCAGTTGAACTAGGGATTAGATGCCCTGATATATGCTTAGAGTAATTAGTCAAGTAATTTAATCAATTCTAAAACATGTACTTAAACAAACTAATCAAATATTTTAATTAATCTAGGACATGTATTTAAGCCAACCTATCAAGTATTCTAATCACTTCTAAGGCATTGGTTTAAGTGAACTAATCAAGCATTCTAGCATTATAATTAGTTCCGAGACATGTGTTTAAGAGGGCTAATTAGATGATCTAATCACTTCTAAGACATGAATTTAAATAAGCTAACCAATGATCGTTCAAGTGTTGATAAATAGTTGGCTGGCTTGAGGAATGGATGCATGTTACTCCTATCAGTCTAATTTAGGGTAGAACATAGGTGAACATTCAACTAAGTTACGTTAGTATTCATACTAAGTTGGGTTACCGGGTAATACCCGAGTATGAAAAAGTACAGGGTGTTACATATACATGGTTTGCTTCTTGGTAAAATGAGCTAGAATTTAAGAGAGTTTGAGAGAGCTGTTGCAAGAGTTAATACCCTCATCCTTATTCCCTCTTTCCCACTAAAGTTCATCGTTCAATCCTTTGCACAAGCATTTACTCCTATCTTCATTGTTTGGATTGAATCATGAACTCTAGCATTCATTAAGATTCTAATAGCACTCTTTAATGATAAATCATTATGCTGGAACTCTTGAATGGTTAGCACATGGGAATCTTCTCTAGGTATTTAATTCATATTATTTAATAGAGAAGATTCATAAAACCCTAAACCTCACAACTTCAGAGCATTGTTTGGTTCATCATCAACAGTTACGGTTCAAGGGAGCTAAAGACTCTTCATCAATAAAGAATATCATCCTCAGATTGTGCAAGAAAGGTGCTCACTCACTTACCTTCGACGAGAGAATACGTTATCCTTGTGTAGGACGTATTGCTTTGTGTAGGCATTGCCATGTATAAGCATAAGTTGCCTTGTGTGGGCTCCTAGTTGTGTCCTTGTGTATGATGTATTGCCTTATGTAGGCATAGGTTACCTTGTGTAAGCTTCTAGTTGTGTCCTTGTGTAGGACTTGTCGCCTTGTACAGGTATCTAAGGTTGTCTTGTATAGGCTCCTTAGTTAACCTTTGTGTAGGTTGTGAAGGTTCGTGCATGGTTAACCTAATTTAAAATCATTGGATAGTGAAATCTAGTATACTTTAGGAGAGAGTGCGTCAGCCGGGAGCGGAGTAGGCATGTAGCCGAACCATTATATATGATTGTGTTTGGGATTATTTTTTATGTATTGATCAATATGCTTATGTCTATCAAATAATTATTATGATGCATGATTAAGTAAATGTCTAAGCATTAACATGAATCACTTCCCACACACTCTCACATACACTATCTTCACAGACTAGTTGCTTTACATATAAATCTTGTGTAGCGTATATGTTTGGATCTTATATTGGCTTGGAAGACATATAGTTACTTTTCCTTACTTATCTTACTTGAAGTTAGGCATTGTTTGTTGTTATAAAAAAATATTTTTTGAAAAATCCTATTCACCCCCCTCTAGGACACTTGGACAAATTCCGTACTTTTACAATACCGGTTCTACTGCAATTTCAAGTACAACATTTATGTGTGGTGTGCCACCCTCTAGGACGCTCGACCCATTATCCAAATCCTTAAGATCCGGAGTCGACATCTCCACATGGACAGTGTGTGCTAGTGCCTGCACCTACAAAGACTCCAAGATGAGGTTTGGATTCCATTACATAGTGATTGTGAGCCCATAGCCCCATCCTAGCACATTTGTTTTATCTACATTACATATCTTTACATCATTGTACTATAAAATTAATGATTCCACTTTTGTGGCCCAATTAGGGCCTGTTGAGGAGCATGGATTTGTAACCCCCTAAATTCGGAACTCCCAGGATTAGAAACCCCCTGGATTTGCAATCCTCCCAGTGTGTTTGGCACCCTGGAGTGTGAATCAACTTTAATTCAAAAGTACCTATCCATGGTATATTTATAGGGATTTAAATTTAATTACTAAATCAACTTCAATATCTCTAATTAGTAAGATATATAATTTTTGATACAATGGTTGTGATAAGCCTGCTGAAATATATGTTATGCCTGAAAATGATGAAATTCTAAGTCTCGGATGGGCCACAAGCACAAGATCATCTTTGAGTGACTAACCAACGATTTTTAATCGTTGATTTACATGGACAATGTTTGTGGATGGTGTTTGACAATGTTTAGATGGTGCTGAGCATCATTAGTGGGCCGTGTGCCTAGTAGAATAATAGTGTATGGTGACACACATGTTACACCTGCAACTATTGAAATGATTTTAGGAGTAATCCAAGCTCTCATCGTGGATTGAAAACCCCCTCGATTTGAAACCCCCAGTTACTTTATGTTGCCAACTTTATGTGGCCAAACAACCAGGGGATTTGAAACCCCCTCAAATCCTCTTTAACCCACGGTGCCAAACGACCCCTTAAGGTTTACTTTATTTTTAGCTAAAATATATATTTGAAGAGGCTTCTCACGTTAAAATTTAAAGTGTCATACACATGAGTTATTTGGGTTATTCTAGATGATTTAATTAAATTAAGGTTTATATGAACAATATTATAAAATTTCAATGCATTTCAAATCCAAATGCCAAATATAAGTTTTAGATTCAGTAGGATTCCATTTAGTGGCTGGCACACTCAATTCAAGATTCTAAATCACTTTGATTCCACGATCATAATGATCTAGACCCGAATGCATTAAAAATACACAGTGCAAAATGAGCTGTAAGATGAGACATATTAAATACTAATGTGAGACGCACTAATGGAAACAATGTAGAATTGCTATCGAAACCAAGAAGTTCACTCGGTGCGGCTCATACTGATTCTGGCCATCAGAAAAAACATACAGGGAATGGAAAAGATTACAGCCCATTTTTTGAGGGCATGCGTATCGAGCATCTAAGGCGGCCGGTGATCAAATA
Organism: Magnolia kwangsiensis; assembly: GCA_037074715.1. Lineage (NCBI taxonomy): Eukaryota > Viridiplantae > Streptophyta > Magnoliopsida > Magnoliales > Magnoliaceae > Magnolia > Magnolia kwangsiensis. The sequence goes on along the minus strand of CM073575.1, from coordinate 53,826,577 downwards.
ACACACCCCGAGACAGAATGAGGGTAATGGGTCATTTTCGCGGAAGGTGTTAAACATGTCATACTCAACACCGGCAACCAAAAAAGGACCAGGGCATTTTCGTCATTCTTTACTCAATATTTATACGGCAGAGACCGTCTCCGTAAAGCAAGAGTCCTTTGCACATCTTCCTTCCTCGAAATTTCCGCGACCCTCCAAACACGTCCATATTCCATTCTTTCTCCGTTATCTCTTCCTTCTCTTCTTATTTTCCATCGAAACAGGCCCAAATTCCAAAACTCTCGATCGAAGCTTTTTCTCCCCTTTAGCTTTTATGGCGACTATTGGCAACAACAATCTCAACGCCAAGCTCGTAAGTCAACTCCAACAATTCCTCCCTTCCCCAAATTCAAATTCAGATCCAAATTCGGCCCTTTTTCTCATCTCGATTTTCATTTGAATTTCTCCGTCTTCGATTTCGATCGGGGATCTTGAGAAATCTGCAGGTCCTGCTTGGGGACATGGGCGCTGGCAAGTCAAGTCTCGTCTTGCGGTTCGTCAAAGGCCAATTCCTCGAATTCCAGGTTTGTAATTCCCGCGACGTTTTCTAGGGTTTCTTTTCTGGAAATCTTCTTCCATCCTGGAAAAAGATTTCCTACCTGCTTTCTTTCTTTCTTCTTCTTTATTTTCCGGAAGAAACGTGGGTAGACCGCAGGAGTGCCTGAAATCGTAGTCCGCGGGCTTTTCACCCTGTGTGAGTCCGACGCTGCTCGGTCAGAACCGTTCACACTGTTGTCGCCCACCTTGGATGGCCCATGGTGCAAAACTTCTGCTGATTGCATGATTGATTGAATCCCACTAGGAAGGCCGATGGTTCTCATTCCAGGTGTAGAAGTGGGTTCACCTTCTTCAATCCTGTTGTCTCTGTTGATTGGATGATCTGTTGAATCCCTGGTCAATTTTAGCCAGTCCTTTGGCTGGAGGGGCATAATTGTCCAATTGAAGAAATGTGTAGTGAGCCATCTATACTGACGTGCCCTAGATTAATAGTAATGCTACAGCAATTTTCCTGTGGAGAATCTCCTCGCTTTTCCTGAAAATTTGAAAATTTTGAAGGGGCTTAGCCCGTGTTAAATGGTGGTGACTTATCTCGTTATGTGTGGCACCTATGTGGAGCTATTCAGACTGTACAAAGTGTGGGTGCATATGGATGGAGCATAAATTGACAAAAAAATTCTTACAATCCAATTATTGCTATCAAATGGATTGTTAAAAGAAAAATAGTAATTTACCCTAATTCTTAGGAGAAAATCAGATGGTTAATATCATCTTCTCAGTGCAAGTTCTTGGTTATGCTTCATATAAAGTAGGGCAACTGTTTGGACAGTTTGAATTGCCTTACAACTATGCTATGTTTACAGTTGAAGAGGCACCACCGATGACCTGCATAAATAAGGAGTCCTTGATGATTATCGCCATGAGTTGTTATTCAGTGAGAGGGAGACATGTCAGAGATCTGGACATAAGGAACACTTGTCAGAGATCTGGGCCGTTCATTGGGCAAATGTATATTGTGGGCATGCCATGTGCCAAAACTACTGTTGGTCCGCTGATCAGGTTGGTCAAGCTTGTACTGGTAGTTGAAAAGTGTTCAATAGTCCAAATTTAATGTTTTTGTGTGGCTCACTTGATGAATATGCTCCAGTGATTTTGCTATGTGATACACTAACAGTGTGCTTCACTTGATGAATGGTTTGGATTTATAATATATGTATGGTGTGCCGTGACTGAATCTCTGACATGCTTCCCTAATCTGTGCTGATGAAAACCTGAAAAGGAAAAAGCAAATAAATCAATAAGAAAAGAAAGAGATTGTGGGAAAAGACCCAACAATCCTCTAGCCGAATGCTAGAGATCACAAATGCAAGACTGAGCAAAATCTCAACAGCCCTCTAGTATAGAACTAGAGACCACTCTCCCTCCCTTCAACAGCCACCATAGAGAAAATAGGAGAATTTCGTGAAGAGAATATTAATCAGCTTGTCTTATTCCATAGTCCATAAGTCATATTTATAATCAACCTTACAATCTGTAATAAGCGATATGAAATCTAAAAATCCGTGAAAATAGGAAAGCACCTAAATAACAAAGCATTCTAATTAAGAAAATGCCAAAAATAAGAAGATACTTAGATAAGAAAATATTTAAAATTATTTCCCGCCTAAAATAAAGATATGAAAGAAAGATGAAAATTTTTAATCTAGAGATTTGAAAGAAAATGAAAGTGGTGATGGGCAAAAAAAGGAAGGTGGAAGCACTTAAATAACAAAGCATTCTAATTAAGAAAATGCCAAAAATAAGAAGATACTTAGATAAGAAAATATTTAAAATTATTTCCCGCCTAAAATAAAGATATGAAAGAAAGATGAAAATTTTTAATCTAGAGATTTGAAAGAAAATGAAAGTGGTGATGGGCTAAAAAAGCAAGGTTGTCTTTTTCTTGTACACATGTACGGAGTGTGCATGTGTGAGATGTGGGCATTTTCTTCAAATCTTGATCAATGGGCTTGTGTGGCAATTTGGTTGCATCACGTCCCGTCACGTAAGAGGCCCTTGCTGAATCACTAGTTTTGTATGTACAAAGGGAGAGGGAATTAAATACATAGGGACACATGTCGGGTGGACATGATGCCCTATTATTACTCCTAGGTAAATAGTTATAGTCACCAATGGGTCACTTGTAGAGTGTACAGTTCTATTATTGTTCTTTAGGGTGGCCCAAAGGACTAATAAGCATGTCCTCTTGTTTCTTTAGGGCATGTTTGGAAGCAAGCAAAGTTCCATCCAGTCTTGCTATCCGAGTCAGGCTGACCAGGACTAGGCTGACTCCTGGTTGAGTTAAGCTGACTTGGACTAAAACCCGGACTGGTCTTGTCGCACACCCAAGATAAGGAAGGACTATCCATGGCATGTGGAACATATGCGCATATTTCTAACTTGGCACATGCGGTGCTTGAAAATGTGTTGTGCACGTGGCATGTGCAGGGTGCTTGAAGGTGTACAGTGGCATATGTGGGAAACCTAGTAAGTATGGAGGCACATGTGACACATGTAGTCATGTGCAACTTGGTGCATCTGGCATGTGGCACATGAAGGGTACTCGAATGATACATGTGGCAAAATTCTTGCGCTTAAAGATGGAAGAGGGTTGTACTTGCGGTGATTTGCTCTTGTGGCACATGCGCATCACAACCGACTATACCGGTGTGTATTATAACAGGGATAAACACTGTACAAGGAATCAAGGATAAGTAGAAACCAAACATTTGTATCAACAAGGGAGACCTCTCCAACAGTAAAAGAATAGAGACGACAATGCCTTTGTTTTTTCTTTTCTGCGAATCCCAACACGTGACAAGTGCATACACAAGGTCTTGAGATAGACACACCTGATTGAGACTGTACCTTTTCTGCTCCCAAATGACCAGTTAGGGTTTCTGCTTATGGTTAGGGTTTTCTTCAATGGCAGGAATCGACGATTGGGGCTGCATTCTTTTCACAGACACTTGCAGTGAATGATGCAACGGTGAAGTTTGAGATTTGGGATACTGCAGGGCAGGAGAGGTATCACAGCTTGGCCCCCATGTATTACAGAGGAGCTGCTGCGGCTATCATCGTCTACGATATAACTAGCACGGTGGTTTTGATATTCTGATGTTATAATAGTTTAATTCAGTTTTTTTTTTTTTTTTTTTGGGGGGGGGGGGGGGGTGATTCGATTTCTCCTCAGAAGTGATATATGTTGCTTGATTTTGCAGCCAATGTTTCTTTTTTGGTATCATTTTGCTATTTAATTTCTTTTCCTTTTTTCCTAAGACTCTGTTTGGATGTAGAATTGATTTATGTTCCGATAGTTATTTGGCACTGTAGTTAAAATATTGGAAGTTGGTTGAGTCACACATTAGATTGGAGTAATCATCCCAAATCATGGTTTTAAATAGCCATCACAGAGTGTGACTCACATGGAGACTGAAGTCAGTACCGGTTGCCCTGCCTTATTCTGCTTTCTGTTTCAGTCCTATTTTGATCTGGTGACTTATTTCGTTGCCCACCAAAACCAAAATGACTCGGCTGAGTTGACAGTTTCGGACAATATTTAAAACCATAGTCCAAATTGTGATTGCATAATATTTGAATTTGGGCTTGATAAAATAAAAATAAAAATTGCTATGATATCAAGAGGCTGCACATGTCCAGTTGGGAAAAAAATGCTGTGCAGTTTGTTGCAGCTTAATTAGTGCATCCCTCCTTTTTTGTTTCCAATGATGATAAATTTCTTACAAAGAAAATATAGGGAACAAAGACTGCAATGGTCCATACAACAAGCGAACCTCCTATTATCAGTCCACGAACTAGCCATCTCAAAAACAAGATGGAGAAGAAGGCTACAAAAACAAAAGAAATTCCAAAAGCCTAACGCCCAGAAGGCCTAGACTAGCCTGTCCCTATCCCCCAGAAGATCTGCCATTGATCACCCTTGGAAATCCTCTCATGCAATTTAAGTCAATGGGTTATATAGTGGTGATAGACTTGTTTATTTGTGTTGTTCTGATGGATTATTTTAGGACGCATTTCCCTGCACCATTTCATGATATTTTGTGCAACCAAATGCTCCCTTTAGCATAGGTTGTGATAAAAAAAAAAAAAATTCTCACCTTTTGTTTTTGTTTTTGTTTGTTTTTTCTTCTTATCGTGTTGTCTTGTTTTCTTTCATATTGTAGGATTCTTTTGCTTTTGTTTGTTTTTTTTTCTTATTGTGTTGTCTTGTTTTCTTTCATATTGTAGGATTCTTTTGCACGTGCTAAGAAGTGGGTGCAAGAACTTCAGAAACAAGGTGATGTTGAATGTTTTGACTGATTTGCTTTTGCCAGTTTTTCTTTATTGAGTGTATGTGGTAGCTGGTTCTTGTTCTAACTGGGTATTAAATAAGAAGAGATAGGTGAATGTATTGGTTGGTCTTTCATATTTGATTTCAATCTTTTTAGTTGTCTATTATATAGATTAAGGTATTTTATCATTCCATGTGAGTTTGAAGTTGGATTCATATGATCTTTGCTCCATTCGTCGTTGTAATTTGGCATGTTTGGAATGGGGTACAGGCAATCCAAATATGGTGGTGGCTCTTGCTGGAAATAAAGCTGATTTGGAAGATAAAAGGATGGTGACAGTGGAGGTATGCATGCACTCTCTATCCTTGGGTTGTGTGCGCTCTGTGGTTGGGAAGTCGAGTTTGTTTTAGGTGTCTTTTAAAGGTTGAGATTATCCAGCTTTTTAGGAACTTTAGATGGTAGGGCAATGTTTTAAAACCCTGACTAGACTGGACCACACCACAAATGGACCAGTCACTAAAAGACTCACTTTAGGAAGAAACATTTGAACAGGATGGTTCAACCAGTCCAACTATTCAGGTCCGGTGGTTCAGTTGGACCTGTTGGGTCCAACTGTTTGAGTCAACTGATCTGACATTTTTTCTATGCATTTAACTAATTCATTTGTCATGTTGATTTCTCTGGTGGGAGCAGTTTGACCAGTTTGGACTACACTGTCTCGAATGGGTTGGCATCTGATGTGGATTTTGAAATGTAGGCTTAAGTTTAAAATCTCATCAGTAATATCCGCAAAGAAGGAAAATCTCTGTGTTTTAGTTTTTGGTAAGAAATTGTGAGCTTTTTTAGCCTTTCAATTTATGGGTCTTTCCCCATGGAATCATGGTTATGGAACCTCTCGTTTTTATGTTCATGGGTTCCGAGTCTTTGGGTTACGCAAGCTACCACAGAATCTTCATCCGGTTTGGGCTTTAAAATATTGGCTTAGGATTCTAAGTCTTATTGGTAATATTGTGAATGAAGAAGAATCTTTGTGTTTCGTTTTTTTGTGAGAAATTGTGAGGTTTTTGCCTTCCTATTCATGGGTCTTTTCCCATGGAATCATGGTTATGTGTCCCGTATCAGTATCGGTTGGCGTAACGGTGCCTTCTGAAACTGATACGGATACGGAAGCGTAACGGCGATACGGGGGCGTAATGGCCCATAACGGCGCAAATTTTTTTTTTTTTGCCAAAAAAATATGAAAAAATATGGATTAAATCCGAAATATTCTAAGCATTCCAAATATGCATTCATTTATAAATTGGAACATGTTTATGGTGGTGTAACGGTCCACTCTTTGGTCAGAAGTTGTATCGGACTGTCTGATGAATTTATGAACCAGATAACCTGAATTTGACTACAAATTTCATATATTTAATTTTCTAACTATCTACTATCAATGATAGATATATTAAAATGAATGTAATATGAAAATATCTTACATTTAGGTGTTTGCAATTATTTTTGAGGGCCAGAATTCATGCGTAAATAGAAAAAAATATAAAAATAAAAAATAAAATGGCACCCAAATATGTAAAATGCACATTAACATGTTCTACTATGATTAACACATCACATGGCATCATTAAAACAGCAAAAGAATCATTAAAAAATGATTTTTCGAATTTTCAAAAAAAGGGTCACTAAATGCATAAATAGAAAAAAATATAAAAAAAAAATATAAAATGGCACTCCAAATCTGTAAAATGCACATTAACATGTTCTACTATGATTAACATATCATATGACATCATTAAAACAACAAAAGAATCATTAAAAAATGATTTTTCGAATTTTCAAAAAAAGGGGCAAAATAAATGCGTAAATAAAAAAAAATATAAAATGGCACCCAAAATCTATAAAATGCACATTAACATGTTCTACTATGATTAACACATCATATGACATGATTAAAACAACAAAACAACTATTTAAAATTGATTTTTTGAATTTTTAAAAAAGGGGCCAAAATTCATGCGTAAATAGAAAAAAATAAAAAATATATATAAAATGGTACCCCAAATCTGTAAAATGCACATTAACATGTTCTACTATGATTAACACATCATATGACATCATTAAAACAACAAAAGAATCATTAAAAAATGATTTTTTGAATTTTCAAAAAAAGGGCCAAAATAAATGCGTAAATAGAAAAAAATATAAAAAAAATATAAAATGGCACCCAAAATCTATAAAATGCACATTAACATGTCCTACTATGATTAACACATCAAATGACATAATTAAAACAGCAATACAACCATTAAAAATTGATTTTTCGAATTTTAAAAAAAGGGGCCAAAATTCATGCGTAAATAGAAAAAAATATAAAAAAAAATATTAAATGGCACCTCAAATCTGTAAAATATACATTAACATGTTTTACTATGATTAACACATCATATGGTATGATTAAAACAACAAAACGTATTAAAAAAAGTATAAATACCTATTTTTGACAAATTTTTGAAAAATGGCCCACCGAGCTTTGATTCAATAAAATCCATAATATAATGTGTTTTTATCTCAAATATCCAGCCAAAGTTGGTCGAAATTAGTAGTAGAAGGAGTGAGAAACAGTTTGGAAGCAAGAAGTTTCAAAAAAACAGCAAAAACAAAGCTTAAAATGGAAAAAGGTCGATACGGGCTTGTAACGGCCCGTAACGGCCGATACACCCCCGTAACGGCTGATACGCCCCATATCGGGCCCGTATCGGCCGATACGAGTATAAAAACGTATCGGCCGATACGACCCCGAAACGTGTAACGGTCACCACTGTTTCCGTTACGTATCAGCCGTATCGGCCGATACGTAACCGATTTGGCATTCCTCACCTCTTTACGTTCATGGATTTGGTGGCAGCTTGCACTCATGTGTGAAAGCCGGTCGTTCCAGGAGTCATTATTATTATTATTATTATTATTTTAAAACTTTGCACACCTCTTTTTAGTTGTAAGAAAAGATTTGATGACCTATGGTTTAACTTGGCATATGATCCTTGATAGAGTGGAATGGTAGAACTATTGGCATAGCTGATCCCAATTAGTTGGGATAAGGCTCCGATGATTATTATGATGTTCTATTTTTTGTACATGTGGCTCTATTCTTATTGCAATTTGTGATATTGGTGGAAAATTGTTGATGTACGGAGCATGGTTTGATTGTTATGTAGTGGTCCAATGTGCATCAAATACTTTTCATCTCTTTATAGTTGATCATGATGGTTGGATCTACACTATTGTTCTCGTGGATTAATCAAGTATGGTTATGACATCATATGGATGACAGTATGCTAAGATCCTTTTTCTTTATTCATTAGGGTTTTTCTTTTATTACACTTGCGGTCTATCATATATTTTTCATTTATGGTCTTATATGAAGCTCAAGGACATACCATCCAGAGTTTCACTAAGACGGTACCTTGTGAAGCATTTTAGAGCAATGGTCCAATCCTAATCGACTGAATAAAATTATAAATTTTGTGTGTTCCTTCATCATCATTGTCGTCGTCGTCGTCATAGTCATTGCCTTGTTTGAGCTAGTAGGATTGGCTTTAAGGAACTTGTTTTTCCAACCAGTTCTACCTGATGATGCTCTATTCCATGTTAATAAGCCTTCATAGCCCCTCTAGCCACCTTAACTGTAGTCCTATCTTGGCTTGTTTTCAATCTCCTTCCACGCCCTACAACTTTGATCAAATGTCACGTTGTTGATGATGTTATCTCTGGTTTTCATTTACAATGCTCTAAATGAACCTTCATAATGCATAATCATTATTGTTGTCATTGTTGCCATCATCATCACTATTTGGGGCCGGTTGGACAGTGCCGTGTGACTAATTATTCCTATTGAATGAAGGCCCTAACCTTTTCAAGTGAATAAGGTTCCATTTACCCTCAACACCTCTATCCAAGTCCTTTAACCCCGAGCAGTTATCCACTCCTTAACAGCCCAATCTCTAGTTTTTGTTGCACATTGCCTGAACCATCTCAATCAACTCTTCATCATTTATCTCATATTGGGATTCTACTCTTAGGTTGCTTTAAATGACCTCATTCTTGATTTTATTCTAGCCTTCCCAAACACCTATCTCAACAGCCTTGTCTCTAAAATGCTCCTCTACTCATGTGCTCCTACTCTTAGGTTGCTTTAAATGACCTCATTCTTGATTTTATCCTAGTCTTCCCATACACCTATCTCAACATCCTTGTCTCTACAATGCTCCTCAACTCATGTGCCCCTAATTACCCAACATTGTCTCGTATAACTAGTGTTCGAGTTGTCGGTATCGCTACAAGTTTCGCTGGCCAGAGATAAAGATAAAATATCATTATCGCCGATAATATCGCTAATAACTAGAAATGTGGGGAAACTTAGGAAAAATGGTGGATTTTTTTAGTGAAACTTTAGGAGATGTTTAAATACACATTTACATATTTAGGAATAAAAAAATTACAAAGAAAAAATAATACATAATAAGTTTTCATTTAATGGGGCCTAAGCATGTGTTGTTATAATAAATCCAACATTCTAATCCATCATTCCATCTATCCAATCATCCATCCATCCCATCTATACATCCAACCATCCATCCAACCCATCCAACCATCCTATCCATCCATCCATCCATCCATTCAACTATCTAATCCATCCACCCATCCGACCATACACCCATCCAATCATCCCATCCATTCATCCATCCATCTATCCAATCCAATCCAACTATCCAATCCACCCATCCAACCATCCCATCCATCCACCCATCCATCCAACCAACCATTCAATCCATCCATCCATCAACTCATCCAAATTCTAATCCATCCATCCCATCCATCCATCCCATCTATACATCCAACTATCCACCCAAACATCCATCCCATCTATACATCCAACCTTCCATCCATCCCATCTACCCATCAATCCAACCATTCATTACATAATCCATACAAATAGGTTTTTATTTTTCATTAGATACATTATTAATTTTATTTTAAAATATTTTAAAATAAATCTAAAAATTAAAAATAAATAGTGTAATACTTTATTTTCCTTTAAATGGCCCCAATGGATCCTAATGGGTTCCATTAGGCTAGCCCATCCTCATCATGTAATAAATCAGGCCACAATGGGCCCCATTTAAAGAAAGAAAGAAATAATTTATTTTATCTTAAAAATAGATTTATTTTATTTAAAAAAATTTAAAAATGGATTTTATATACATGTACTTAGAAAATGAACACGTGGCACACAAGTGTCAAATTAAATTGTTCAAATTATGGTATCCTGCTTAAGCTATATCATGAATTCAAATTAAGCTTTTTTTAATCATCCAAATATCCAGTTGGTGGACATTTATTGGACAGTTAAAATAAAAAAAATCTAATGGTCTTCATTTTTAGCTCATGACCCAACACGATCAGGTAAAATGAATGGACGGGATGGATTTCTGACAAATATCATGGTGGGCCCCATGGCCCCACCTAACTTCCAATGCATTCCTGTGAAAGGCCTTGCTACGCTGCAAAACTGGGAAGTAGATTGCGTGGTGTGCCGCACACCACCAATCTCTATATTGATGTCACCAAGTTTTGTGAGCCCCAATATGATCATTGTTATATCCAAGCCGTTAGTCCATTTGCCAAAATATTTTTAGGACTTGAACAAAAAAATGAGACATATCCAAAGCTCATGCGGACCACACCATAGAAAGCAGTGGGGATTGAAGGCCTACCATTGAAAATTTCTTTGGGGTCACAGAAGTTTTGGATAAATCTTATATTTGTTTTTTCCCCTTCATTCAAGTCTACTTGACCTTTAAAATAGGTTGGATGGAAAATAAACATCATGGTGGCCATAAGAAGGTTTCAACAGTGGGAATCAATGTCCCCATTGCTTTATTTGGTGTGGTCCACTTAAGATTCGGATCTGTCTCATTTATGGGCTCAAGCTCTAAAACGATCACGTCAAATGGAAGGATGGTTTGGATATAGCAAAAAAATTATGGCGGGGCTCATAGAAATTGGTGGCGTCAACACACCATGGAGGTTGGTGCGTGTGCACACCATGTAATTTGCTTCCGCTGAACCCTTGACATGGGTGGAATAGAATTTGGCTGTGGATCCCACCTCAATGTATGTGTTGTATATCTACGCCGTCCATCTGTTCTGCTAGCTCATTTTAGGACGAGCTGAAAAATGAAACAGATCCAAATCTCAGGTAGACCACTAACCACACTACAAGAAACAATGGTCATTCACCATTAAAAAAATTTTGTGGGCTACAAAAGTTTTGGATCATGCTGATATTTGTGTTTTTCCCTTCATCCAGGTCTGTTATGAACAACTTGGATGCGAACTAAACATTACGGTGGACCCTTTAAAGTTTTTAATGGTGGGTGTTTAGTGACGACTGTTTCTTGTGGTGTAGTCCACCTGAAATCCGGTTATGCTTCATTTTTTGGCATATGCCCTAAAATGACATGGAAAAATGGATGGACGGTGTAGATATACAATTCAAAAATGAGGTGGGCCCTAGAGAGTCGTCGCGTCCTTATTTAAAAAAGGAACCCGACACTAAAAATCCTTCGTAAACAAAGGGAAGCAGAAACCTAAAATCCTTTGTAAGCAAAGGGAAACTGAAACCCTTTTCCTTTTTTAACCCTAAAATCCAGTTTGAAACATCTTCAACGTCAATTCTCACTGGGAAAATGGATTTTTTTTTACGGAAGCAAGCAAGATTACATAAAACTCACCGAAATTTTTAAAATTTATTACTGTTAGAAGACTCGTGGGTTTATTTCGTACTTTTGAAGACCGGAGTTGTCAATCCACAATCCAACCACCGAAGATCTTCCAAAATTCCTCGAAAGGTATTTTCTATTTTCTATGTTTAGTTTTTAAAAAAGATTTTCCAGCATTTAAGCTGGACATATGCTCGATTTTATTGCAGACAATCACCAAAAATGTCAAAATTTCGCCATTTTATCGGAAAATTGAAAAAATCGGTGAAATCTCACCGATATCCAGTAGAGATTCGAAATTTGGGGTTTTCGGTATCGACGAGCCACTGATACCGAAAATATCGGCGATAATTCGATATTATCACCGATAATTTAAACACTGCATATACCATAGCCAGTCCGTCATCATCATCATCATCATCATCATAGCCTGTCCGAGCTATTTCGGATTGGCTCTCGTGATTTCTTGGCAAACATTCAACGACCACCTGCCTACTTTGGCAAAAGCCCTCATCTACTTGGGCTTGGGATCGGCTAGTTCACCACTACTAGGCAGAGTTCTTTTAGTTCCTTTTCTGGATAATAGAGACGCTCTTTGTACAACATGCCCCTTAATTGAATGTCAGTCTTATGAAATTTCTCTTGAGCTCCATTGGCACGTGATGATTACTTAACTCAGAGGCACATCTCCACTTACCCACCCAGCTCTGATTCCGTTGGAAACATTTTCATTGGTATCTCCATCCTCTCGAATTATAGAGCCAAGTTGGAGGTGCTGATCTTGCTGTGTATGCTGTAGCAAGGATGGTGTCCTTGCCACTTCCTTTGCCCTGGGTTTCTCCCCTCCTTTATCAACATATATCTTGTTATCTTCTTAAAAGAAAAGAAAAGAAATAAAAAAGAGCCACATTAATGAAACATGTTTACTTGACAAATCTCCTAGCCGTTGGCTTAACTACTCTCACTAAATTTGCATTCCAAAATTCTATCTTGGTTCTGCTGATATTTAAACTTCCATACTCCAGAGCCTTACTCCAAACCTCTAGTTTAAAATTCAGCCTCCCACTAGTGTCGTAGACTAGCATCACACCATCCACAAACAGCACACATCAAGAGACCGTTTCATAAACAGTAGCGGTTAATTCATTTATAACAAGTGGAAAAGGTGCCACTACTATAAATAACTCATCTGGCTTATTAAAAGATGTTCTCAATCTTGTAACATCAGCCTTATACATGGTTTTAATTATGTTAATATATATTGCAAAGATCCCTTTCCCCCTTTGTACCTACCGCAAAAACCCTTGTCGATAAGCATCTTTTTCCTCAAGATTATTTTCTCTATAGTTTGCATCAGTTGTCTAAATAAGAAAATAGCCTTGTTTATTATTATTATTATTATTATTATTATTATTATTTTTAATCTCCCCCCATTAAGCTATACTCTAAAATCCTTGTCTGTTGTCTAGTCTTTCTTCCACCACCCTTTCTTGGAACTTCATTGAACGACTCATTATTTAATGTTTTGATAGTTGATACAACATTGTGCATATCCTTTGTTGTTGTAATTTGTATAAAAAATGCTATATAAAGAATATACCTTGTTGGTTACCTAAGCAGCTCTATTGAGATTTCACCTGCAACCATCCTTCGCTCTCATCAACTAAGCAATGGTTGGTTTCTTATACTTGTATATTTCCATACATACATACATACATGTGCGCATACATTTATGAAAGGTAACGGGTTTAGGGTTTTTGTTGTGCCGGTAGTCAACGTTTCTTATTTAGAGCAATGTCTGGGAAAGGTTTACTAATATTTGAGTTATATTCGATATGTATTTGTAGAGTTTCGTGGTCTTTTTTTTTTTTGTTTTTTTCCTTCCTAATTTTGCCCTATTCTAAAAGAGTTATTCACCGACTCTCTCTCACTCTCCCACTATTTGTTAATTTAATTAGGGGGCTGTTTGGAAATGAGGATTCTTTAGGAAATCATTTTCTTTTCCACGGATATGGTGTTTAGTGCTGTTTGTAGTAGTCAAGGAAATTGACTATCGTTATTATACTTTTCTCAAAAAAGCAGCTTCTCGATTTCCTCTCAAAAAGCTAAATCATGGGCATTTCCATGACAATGTGAGACACCTCTTGTTGTTGACCATTGACCCTTTGACATTTCCATAGAAATCAAGTTGAGAGCCCGAGAAGTGAACAATGTATATTGACTATTGACGTTTCAACATTTCTACTACTTTCCGTGTTGACCAATTTCAGGGGATGAGTTTGGAGTTATTTTTGTAGGGAAAGTTAGTTATGGACCTGTCACCAAGGGAGATTAAGTTAATGATAAGAGCATTTTCTGTGTTGAGATTATCAGATGGATGATTCAAATCGTGTTTGCATGGAATGGGAGGACATCTTGAGGCAGACTAATTTATGGAAATGTGTTTCTTTGAAATAAGTTTTTCAATGTCGTAGTATGTTGTTAGGCTAGTCCTCCGGAATACCATGGTATTCATTGTGTTTTGTTGACACTTCCCAGAATTCATCACTGGAGCTTTTTTGGAATTGCCTGGGGCAGTTATTTAAGAGATCACATCCATCGAAGAGATCATAGCCCATGCTTTCCCACCTTGAATTCATAGGCTGCCGTCTGCTTATCATGTGGGTCATATGTATATTATTAGGAGGGGCTCTTTGCGAGTATGATTTGTCTCGAATCACAGGTGACTGTCAACTCATCAGATGACCATGCAGGGGCATTGGAGATAGGTTGTTGGTGATTTTCTTTTGAAATGTTTGTTCCCCAAGTGCAGCTTGTGGATTGGATGGTTCGGAAAAGCAAGCTGTTGACTATGGGCATTTCTATGGCAATCAAGCTTTTTTATTACACTATTGTGGAAATTGACTGTCATTATTACACTTTTCTTGAAAACACTTTTTTTTCCCTCTCAAAAAGCTCATTCATGGTCATTTCCACGATAATGTGTTATGGACCTGTCGCAAAGGGATATTAAGTTTGTTATAAGAGCCTTTCATGTGTTGAGATTATCAGATGGATGGTTCAAATTATGTTTGCATGGGATAGGAGGACATCCCTGAGGCAGACTAATTCATGGAGCTGTGTTTCTTGGAAATAAGTTTTCTAGATGTTGTGGTATGTTGTTAGATGAGTCGTTGGGAATATCGTAGTATTCATTGTGTTTTGTCAATGCTTCCCAGAAACTCATCCTCAGAGCTTTTCTGGGATTGCCTGTGGCAGTTATTTAAGAGATCACATCCATCGAAGAGATCATAGCCCATGATTTCCCACCTCGAATTCATAAGCTGCCATCTGCTTATCATGTGGGTTAAACATATATTATTAGGTGGGGCTCATTGGGAATATGATCTGTCTCGAAATCACAGGTGACTGTCAACTCATCAGATGACCATGCTGGGGCATTGAATATAGGTTGTTGGTGATTTTCTTTTAAACCGTCTGTTCCCCAAGTGCAGCTTATGAATGCTTAATATTTTCCATCAAAAAGATTTGGTGCGCCTTTATATCAGTTGTTTGAATCACTGAATCATGGTCCTACTTTATGATTGGTTGTGATGTAAAAATCCGTCCAATTATATCTATTCTGTGATGTCCAATCTATATAGGCATACCATGCATGTGGCTCGTGATGTAAAACTCTGTCCAGTCATATCCGTTCTGTGATTGGTGATTGGTGCATTCCAATCTATCCGAATCGTCCAATTTTTCTTGTGGCCAATCTACTGTGGGGTGCACCTGATGAACAAAAGAAAAGACACAGTGGGAGGTTGAAAGGGAG
This sequence comes from Magnolia kwangsiensis, assembly GCA_037074715.1. NCBI lineage: Eukaryota > Viridiplantae > Streptophyta > Magnoliopsida > Magnoliales > Magnoliaceae > Magnolia > Magnolia kwangsiensis. The sequence continues at coordinate 53,811,110 of CM073575.1, read as the reverse complement.
GGGATCCCGTATTTGTCTAATGAAGACATTAAAGAGAGGCAAACGTGTCTGAGATCCAAACCATTCACCAGTTGGGGTCTACCAGGAACTGTCTTACCTCAAAATAAGCTGGTCTGCACACCAGTTGGTATCTTAAGATATGAACATGCACTATTGGTCTTTGTTCAAACTATCCTATTTTCACTAATGTGTTGCTCACCTGATGAGTGGAGCACCCTGATTACAGGCTGTGTGCAAGCGTATGATTGGATGTTAAAGATTGTGCAAGACCCATGGTTTATTGATCCATTCCATTGGTCTATTGTGCTGCATTACGGTTCAGATCCAGTTGGGTGATGTGAGAACATGCACATGCCTTTTTTTTTTGGTGGCATGTGCACTTTGCAAATGCCGGCTATCTATCTTCCCGATTCCATGCCAAGCATAGGGACTACCAGCTGTGCTCTCGTGTTATGTTTAAATATAAATGCATTTTATTTTTTCCCTGCACTAATTGGTTGGCAGATACTTAAAATTCCATTTATCACATGTTGCTGATGTCTTCTGTTGCAGGAAGCACGTACATTTGCTGAGGAGAATGGTCTTTTCTTCATGGAAACCTCTGCCAAAACTGCTATCAACGTGAATGACATATTCTATGAAATAGGTGCATTTTATATTTCTTGTTGCTAGATTAGGCGAAGGAACAATGTCGTCTCTGTAAACCTTCTTGGTCTCTTCATAGAAAATCTTTGCCTTTTAGCTTCATAGTATGCATCATGGACCAGCCTTATTGCAGCAAATCTTTACTTTCTGCCTCCAATTAGCATCTTTATTGTGACATAGATGATAGGTGTGGCAACTGTCAGGCCTGGAAAGATCTCAGGCCTGCATTTTGAAGACTCCATAACCCACAACACTACAAAACATGGGTTTCTTCGACTCGATTGAGTCACTAAAAAACTTGATAAGAGTCACTAGAGTCAGATCAATGTTGTACTGTCACTGAGTTTATGCATTTTTTTGACCTGAAGTAGCATCAAAACATGGGTCGATTCAGGTGAGTCATGGCCCTCATGGGTCAACTTGTGACTTGGCCATCCTTGTTTAGAATTGCTTGAGCTGGACCTATTAAAAAATTTTAGTCTTTTGCTAACCCTGGGTCTGGCCTGCAGCCAGCCCTATTGCATGCTGTCTGGAAGTTCCATAATTTTCTTCGTAGCATCTTTTTGTATACTGTAGATGAACCTGACAAAGATTTGTGGTCTGGCCTTGCATTCTGTGAAAATTGAATTGACACTTTATACTGGCTGAAATGACAGTGCATAGAGAAGGATCTCAAAATGTCGATTAATACTCATCCCCACCACTAAATTTCTTCTTGCCAACATCAGTACCTTCTATGCTTGCTGACTCTGTAGTGCATTTTATCCTGATTCATTTCTGTTTTATCCCGATTCATTGCATTTTGTTTTTGTTTCATTTTTCATGAAAATGGCAGGAGTGCCAGCTGTAATTATTGGTTTATCATCAAGCATCAACGGGACCTTCAGCTGGGCAAGATGCACCTTTATTATCATTAAAGAACAGTACTAATACTCGGCCTGAGAATTTCTACAGTTAAATCGGGTTTTCACTTCATACAACTGGGACCTGCACGTGGCTCTGCAATCCAAACCATTGCTCTGTCAGGCCTTTTCCCCTAATATCTCCCAGATTGGAAGATCCTAACCCTTCAATTGGTGGCAACAAATGAATGGTTCAGCTAGAGAATACAGAAATGGTCAACCTTCAACCAGAAAAGGCCAAACATCCAATGGCGGCATGGGGTGTCCATAGTGGGTCCAATCATATCAAAGTTTTTGGTTACTGACCATTCTAGAATACTTAAAAAGAATAGGTTTCCATTCTTTCATCCTTGTTAAGATGGATAATCTTCTGTGCTGCTTGCCAACATGTCAATGATATAATCAATGATGCAATGACACAATCAGATCCCAATGCACTGGTGGACCCCACATGATCACAAGTGTTGTCCCTGCATGACCACATGTGTGTGCAATCCTGTGTTATGTCAGCTAATTATTGGATTGTTCACTTTTGCCCTTTTTAATGTAGGAATTGACTAAAACACCTGCATGGCTTTGATTGTGAACTAATCCATAAGCAAGGGCTTCTTTTTATTTATTTTTTCCCCTCTTAGATGAGGGTTTTTTGATGGCTTAAAGCCTACATAAGGACATATCGAGTGTTTGACTTCTCTTACATTACAATGAATATTATAAAATAAAATAAAATCAAATAAAATCTTGTCTTTTTCCTGCAACAGGTGATTTATTTTAGTGAGATGCCATTAGATCCTTGGCGAGATGCCATGAAGAGGTGGTGCCAGTCCTAGTTAGCAGATCTGTATCAACCTGTCTTGGATTCAGCTCGATTGTCTTCGGGTTGCATCTGTCGACCTGACGGATTAGTTTTGTTCTATTACTTGTGCCATGTCAGGCTATAACCTTCTGAATAAGCTGGGCAACAGACAGGATGCTAATTGACTCCTTGCTCAAATACCTTGTAGTGGCCTCTTTGAGATCTTCTTAACCTCTGATTTTTGCAAGCTACATTGATATACCTAAAATTTCTTGTTCCATGTTCCATAATCATTCATGCTATGGCTGGTTATCATTCATTACCTGTGTTAACACAGTATTTGTGTTTTTTGGTGCAAGCAGCAAAAAGGTTGCCTCAAGCTCAGCCTGCTCAGAATCCCACAGGCATGGTTCTTGTGGATAGACCAGCAGAAGGAACACGAGCTCCTGCATGCTGTTCCTAGGTTTCCCTTCTGTTACTTCTCTTCTATCATAAATCTTTATTTTGTCTTGAAAACTTACACCTTGTTCTCCTTACATGTGTTATCCTTTCAACCTTTTACAACCCACCCACCCCCCCCCCAAAAAAAAAAAAAAAAAAACAAAAAAAAAAAAACAAAAGAAAAAAAAAAGAAAAAAAAAAGAAAAAAAAAAAAATTTGTTGTTATGCTTACATGCGCCTTGTTAACCTAAGTGGAAATATAGACTACTTATTCAAGTTTTTCGTTGGGCCCAAAAAACTGTAAATGTGTGGGCATAGATGGGTCCCACTGTGGATGGGAGATCACTTTCAAATTCTCCCTAATAAGATGATTCTAACCATCCGATTTGGGCCCTGTTAAATGAAGACCATATTGTAATTCTCCATTTTCATTGGATATCTAGGATCATCTGGTAGGGGGGAATTTTTTGGCATGGCCTATCCAGCGATGTTGCCGACCAGATCAACACCTTAGTTACCAGAAAGTGGATCCCACCTGTACCATTGCTGGGTTGAACCAAACAAAAAATAGTACTAAAGAAAAAAGGAAAAAGAAACCATTTCTCTATATTGGCATCATATAATGCCTTCTTAAATAAAACATTAATATTCAGGATTCTAATTTGCATGTATAGCCCAAAATCTGAGGCAATCTGTTTATCGGGTGTTGTGTTTGGGTAGCTGTCAAAGCACCTGGTTAAGAGTATGTATAATGCATTTATTGACTTTGGCTGTGATAGACAAAGGTTATGATTGCAACAAGCACGTTTTCCCCCCAATTTGTATGGTATTCCATGATGCATTCATTGGACTATATCAACCAAGGTTTTGATCGGTATGTTGGGTATTGTATCATACATGACCGATACAGCCCCCTATTGTCCCATATTGTCCCTGTATTGGGCTGTTTTGGCTGGTACAGGCTGATATTGGTGGTACTTAGTTTTGGATGATACTTTAAAGCTGTATATCAACAGCGAACTGCCTGAGTTTCTGACTGCTTGACTTAGTACTTGCCCTACACATCCTCTATATTTTAAGGCCTCACCTAGATGTTTATGCTTTAAAGGTTGTCTTGATGTGCCGTTGAACTAGATTTTGGATCTTTGATAATTGAGATTCAATAAAGTTGTTCAAGAGTTGGATTTAGCCCCACTTTAAATTGCCATCAACTTTCATTTTGAGCGACTCATAGCTGGCCGAATCAGCTTTACTCGGCGAGATTTCCAGCCCTCTTGGAAACTCGTGGATAAACCTGACTCTGTCGAGGTCTGGACAAGACTGGTTGAGTCAGCTCAAAAATGTGGTTGACTTGATTTGACTTAGCTCAACTTGAGCGAGTCACTCGCATGCAACCTCTGGAGAGGACGGACCTGCCACCAGTGCACCATGCAAAGCAGCTGTGCTTTGTTTTAATATTATTATTATTTTAAATTTAGTATATCAACTTTAAAACCTTTTTCACCATGGTAAATACTTTAGATTGGTCGAGTCAATGTACATACTTCAGTCGAGTTTTCAAGTTGACCTAAGTAGACATAATATCAAGTCGGAGTTTGCAAGGTTTTTTTTTTTTTTTTTTTTTTTTTAAAAAACTATGAATCAGAGCCAATTGTGCATCCATATGGGGGTCCATGCTTAGCTTAGCTTGATGCCATAGTTTACTTGAAATTGATGCTGTATTGCGCAGATTATATATAGTCAGATACGCTTGAAAGGTGTGATGGGGAACAGAACTGTAGAAGGGGCATGACGCTGTGAAGTCCTGGAGTGGCATCGGCGGATGGGCGATAGAAAAAAAAAAGGAGGTGGGGCCCATCCCTACCACCACTTCAAGAAGGGTCTCTCCCTCTAATTTGGTCTGTTGAAAATGTGTTGAAGATGTTTCTAGTGAATACTGTAAATGAGTGTCTCATGTTTTGAGTACCCACTTCCGGAATACAAGTGAAAACTGTTGTGTGTAATTCAGTGCTTTCCTCAATATATGTTGTTTCTTTTCTATTCAAGTTTCTGTAAGAACCAAAGGGGCTGTGTTTGCACCTGTTTCCTTCTTCGAGTTGTGCCTAGCCCAGGGGCAGCCACACGTGCAGATGTGGCAGTGCCATCAGAACCATGCATCAGATGTGCCTCTTCTGTATGGATGACCTGACTAGTCAAAATTCATCATTTCCGCGACAGGTGTATGATGAATGTGGTCGTTTGGCAAGTTCGGCACTGTTCTGTGTTTCTGTATTTGTGGGCCACCTGTGCCAAGACGATGAAAACCATGCAATTTGTGTGGATGCAACCGATGTTGGGGTTCATCCAAGCAGTGGGATGCCTGATGCACTATTTGGATGTCATGCATACATGTGCTTAGCAAAGCTCCTTTTGTCATCAGACCAAGCTGGTTTTTCTAACCCTACGGCCGGTAAGCCCTGGGGGCTGGGATGGGTGGAGCTGAAGCAGTGAATCAATCCTAGTCACAGGCATTCTTGAAAGCTTGACTCACGGTTTGGGTCTACTAACAATGCAGAAAATATACAATGCTTGATAAACGTCTTCTTAATGTGGCCAGCAAGTATATTGGTAGACGCATCTTGATCTAAACCATTCAATCTAGTGTGAATCATCATGAATGAGTATTGACCCATCAATCTTCATTATCAGAAAATCCCACCCATTTGATAAGTTGGTTTTCATCTTGAATGAGTAAATCTCCAGTTTTCTGCACACCAACAGTACGGTTGGAACCAATCAAGGGTGGAAATTGTGTGCCCACCCAGTGGTTGTGCCTGCCAAATGAATGGTCTGGTTTCGTGGAATGGTGGGTCTACCCTGCACACTTTAACGGCCTGTTTGGATACTCCCAAATAAACAACTTTTTTAACTTATACAAGTTAAGAAGTTACTTTTCTTAATTAAGTTTGATTAGTAAACTTAGATAAATAGCTAAGAGAGAGAGTTATTTTTTTTCAGTCTTTAAAAGAAAAAAAGAAAATGTTTTTCTACTTCCAAAACTTCATTTTCGTTGTGAAGCAACTCACGATTTTTTATTTTTTAAAAGGGAGTATGCTCTCTCTCTGTCCATGAACCCTTATTAAGTTCACCAGAATGGAACCGTTCATCCAATGGATGGTTAGATAACCCGGTGGTACTGACCATTGCCTACAAGAATGGTAGTGTTAAAAGGGCTACCAAATCAAATATTAACTCCCTAATGGGGCACACAAGATCATTCCATCTATGAAAATTGATTCATTTGAACTGCAATGGCCGGCCGATGAACAATTCTGGTGAGTTTGTAAGTAAAAATTTCCATGGCATCATGAGTTCCACAAAGTGCTAACCAGAAAATCTCCTGTACATGTGGCACATGCAAAAGCTGACCAGGAGTTCCAGGACCATTTATGTAGAAGGCTATCATGAGCATGTGGTATTGCCCCAAAATAAAAGCAATCAAACTATTATAGCTGCATCAATGGACACGATTTATTCACACATGTCCATTGATGTAGGTAGGGGACCAGCCTGATCTTTCAGACCAGGGCTCATGATGGGGCCTGCCTAATGAATGGCGAGGATCTTGCACATTCAGGTTGAGTCCCACTAGAAGTCTACATGGACGAATGGATGTGATCTTTATCTATACCATGTTTACTCACATTGCAGATGTACAGTTGACAAATCCATTGATACAATTGATGAATGGCCTGCATGCCCACATGATGGACGGCCCACATCAAAGGTGGGCTCCACAGGATGGGCGGTGGACGTTAAAGTTGGGCTCCACATGACAGATGACCAACATCAAAGGTAGGCTCTATATAATGAACAATGCACATTAAAGATTGACCCCTATTGATAAATGACCCACATCCAAGGTGGGTTCCACATGATGAACAACCCACATCAAAGGTAGAGCCCACACAATGAACGGTCCACATCAAAGGTTAGCCCCACATGATGGACAGTGGATGTGAGAGATAATTATTTATGATATTGAAAATCAAACGGCTTTTCCACTTTTGAGCTAATAAGTATTTTGTTTACCGGACATTGTTGTCAGCTGAATGGGTAAAAACCACGATAAGCTACTCATGGTACAAGTAACTTACTATACAGGCGCCCCAAAAGCGTCAACCAAAATAAATTTTCCACGGAAACTGAATTTCAAGGACTGATGTAAGTAGTGTTTCGTAGGCTGTTGATAGATCAATTTACAAGATCATAAGATCATTTCTTTGATAGTAAAGGTCATGTTTGGCGTCATATGGGAGCTTTTCTATGAAAAAAATGAAATAAAATGCACTCCTTAGCAATCTCACAGGACTGTTTGGTTGATACCAAAATATGATTTGATAGCAGAAAGGCATGGCCATAGCTGCTGCTGCTGCTGCTGCTGGCTGAAGCCATGTAGACAGTGGAGGTGTCCTTTAGTCTCCAGCTGGTTAGCAATGCATGCTCCCCTGAGCATGGGAATGTTCCTGGTTCGTGTTTCCACCGGTTTCCAGGCCCTAATATGCAGAACTTATTATTATCTTTAATATCAAAATATAAACAAGGAGATGTGAGACAATAGGGTAATACAGCACAACTCCAGCGGGAGATGGAATGCGCATGCCAGGTTTTTAGTAGGCATTTCCTCTTAAATGATGGTCCACTCAAAAGCAGGCCACACTTCTATGAGAAATACCAACCAGCACTCTATATTTCAACATGCGTGTGAGGGTTAGCTGATGACCTGACCCACTCGCATTTTGTTCCTCATCAGTGGATGGAATATTTCGCACGTGCTAGATCATGCATGTACACATGCCCAATATACACGTGACTTTGGAAGAGGCAAATCGAGAACGGCACATTTATTTCAATAATCTTATCCTGTTATTAATACAATGTTAGTGAGTAATTTTTTTTAATTTTTTTTTAAATTTGAATTTCCACCATTGATCCTGTTTATTTTAACCATTAATGGCATGGCTACCAATCAGATAATTAAGATCGTCCATCAATTGGTCCATGATGATTCATTTGGATGGTATGGATTACCTCGCATGTGTTCCATGTTATATATATATATATATATATATATATATATATATATATATATATATATATATATATATATATATAGGGAAAGGGCACTATGTGCTGGACCTCACGATAAGCAAACGTGAGGTCGAGCTGTGTAGGGCCCACCGTGATGCGTGTCGATCATCAACACTATGTATTTGATGGCTCCCCTTTAAATTATGGGATATCCCAAAAATCAACCGTATATGGAACTCAGGTGGGCCATACTATCTAAAATCATGTGAAACACCGTTAAAACATATAAAAGCACTTTGTGGGGCCCACTTGAGTTTTGAATGCTACTGAAACTTGGTCTAAACCCTCATACAAGTGGCACACACATAATGGATGGGCTGCATTTGCAAACCACAGTTTTTGTGGGCCCCAAAAATGATTATGAATGTTTTAATGGTGCACGCCCCCTCTCCACTTCTGCATGTGGTGTGGCCCCCAAAAGTCATGGATTGACTTGATTTTTGAGACATAGGCCCACGATGGAATGGTGCATCTGACTGATGGGGTAGATGTTCGAAACACATCACGGTGGGGCCCACACAGCTCGACCGCATGGGACGTGAGGTCGAGCGCATAGACGCACCTGACCCACTCGCATTTTTTAAGTCACCGAGATGTGGTTTGCAAATCCAGCCCATCCATTATGTGTGTCCCACTAGGATTAGGGGTCATACCAAGTTTCACTAGCATTCAAAACTCAGGTAGACCCCACCAAGTGTTTTTATATGTTTTAATGGTGTCTTCACATGATTTTAGATGGTATGTCCCACCTGAGTTCCGTATATGGCTGATTTTTGGGATATCCCATTATTTAAAGGGGAACCATCAAATGCACGGTGTTGATGGTTGACATGCATCATGGTGGGGCCCACACAGCTCAACCTCACGATAAGCTTATCATGAGCTCAAGCGTATAATACCTTTTCCCTATATATATATATTTCACCCTAATTCGAACCGGTGACCTTTTGTTGAAACTCAAGTCCAAGACCCCTTAAGTCTATACCACCGAGGCATGAGTAAGGACCCCTTAAGCCCAGGAGGGCCTGTCGCCACTAATTTAATCGATAGTTGTTCATTCTCCAAGTGTAGTGTTGTGATGTAGTAATAAACTCGGTAAGACCAAGGTCGAATCTCAAGGAACTAAAACTTGTACGTTATATAAAATTAAGTAGAACTAGAACTAGGCTAAGATGTAATCTAAATCAAATATAATTTGAGGAATAATTGTGGAATACTTAATCTAAAACTTAAGAAAATTTAGTGAAAGGGAACTAGGGATTCAGAGGATCCACTTATAGAGATCAGGGAGATCTTACGCCTGCTTCAAGAATCATGAAAATTAACTGAACTGTCATTGATATAGTTTTCAAGAGATGAAAGGTATATGAATTAGAATGGATTCCATCATCAAACCATGCTCAAGGAGATAAAGTAAACAATAGAATTAAACTAATTACCAACTAATCAACAATGCATGAGGGTAAGGAGTGTACCGTCATCCGACCATGCTCAGGAGACTATAGTGAACAACAGGGCTTCCTGACGTCATAAACATAAAAGAGAAGAATATGCTTAAAGCCATTGCAAACCCATTGTAATTTCAGTCATAACAGACCATTAAAGACTAAAAACATTCCATTAACAAAACTAATAATCAACATCAATTCAATTTTAAACAAAAACCACAAGCATAAACTTTCCCTTCACACTACAAGCTTCCCCTCTTAGCCCTAGTTAAGAGGTTTAGTTCAACATGATGGAGTTAAACATCTTAAAATAAAATAAATAAACAAATAAAAAAATACTCTAACTACTCTCTCGGCCTTTGCCCACGTCCGAGCCGTGCATGCTAAACTCCCCCAAAGCTCTCTCTCTCTCTCTCTCTCTCTCTCTCTCTCTCTCTCTCTCTCTCTCTCTCTTATAGCAACAGGGAATCAGTTGGCTGGAAGAGTCGGTGGAAGGGGCACCAATGTTGCTGCTGTTTACGCCTATGGATGCAAGATCCAAGCCATTCAATCACCATTGCTTTAGTTGCCCATCCCCTGGAATGTTTTTGGACGGTCAAGATTGAAGGACCGATCCTATCCATGATCACAGATCATCCCAGAGCGTTCCAAGCTCCTCGAACGTGCGAACGGAGCCTGCGTAAGTCATCTTCGGAGAGCATTCCGAGCTCCTCGAACGTGTGAACGAAGCCTGCGTAAGTCATCTTACGCTGATGTGTTGGTGGGGCCCATCATCGGTATCTGTTGAAGAATCCAATCCGTCCATCAGATTACTCTCGAAATTTCAATTGGAACGATGTACATTTTTTCTTCTGTTGATGAGACCCACAAGATTTCCAGTGCACCGTCTAACCTTCGTTTGAACAGATAAAATCAGATCCATGCTCTTTCTTAGAATACTTCCACCTAGGCCTTGGTAAGTGGGCCCTATTAAGTCTGATGGACGGTTCCGATCGAACCATTGATCTACGGTGGTGGCCCACAGAGGTCGCCCGTAGGCTCTGTTTGCGAACAGAGCCTGCGCAATGTTGCGCTGTGATGGTCGATGGCCCTCACCTTGATGTTTATGGAGAAATCCATACCATTAATTCGACTCGTGGTGAGAAATCACTTAGAATTGTGTATTTTTTCTTGATTTTAGTGATGCCCACCGCAGCAAAAATTTTCACCATCCATCCTGTGTTCAACGGCTAAGATTTTTCCATAGATTGCATGGGTTCAAAATATCACTTAGGCGAGGTTAATATACCTCCTTCGTACACAATGGACGGTCCAGATTAATTATTTGGATGAAGGGTGAGCCCCATTGCACGAAAACGGTCGGATGTTGTCCTTCCGCTGGCGTGTGCTGATCCGTTTCTTGATTTTTGGTGCGCGGCTGGTGCACTTGTGCACCGTGCACGCGAGTCCCATGTGGGGTCCAATGTACTGTATATACGAAATCCTCTTCATCCATTCATTTTCTCATTTATTTTAAGACGTTGAGTCCAAAGTTGAAGCATATTCAGCGATCAGGTGGGCGGCCTCAGATTGCTGATATGGGGGTTGATTTGTCTGTTGGGCCACTTCCAGAAGGATCCAAAGTATGAATTTCGACGTGAACGGTTACTTTATGGTCCTGAAGCCATTTATGAAGTTTCAAGCCGAACGGATGGTGGGAACCGCATGATCTTGCATTCTGGACGATTTTTGGGCCACTTGAGCTTCAGTTTCTCAGTTTTCTTAAATCCCTAGCATATAATTCCGTCGATCTTGACCCTCTGGAGTCCGTCCCTTGCCTTTGGTATCATCAGAATGTTAAATCTATGTTTAAAATATCCTTTTTTAGTCCATGCTCGTAAATACACTCTGCATCACAAACACAATAAAATGGGCCATTAAACAGTATCATACTCGTAAATTTAGGTAATAACTGGGGTTTGATATGCAATATTTGACCCTCAATAATAGTCCAATGATTTCAACCATCCATCTTTTCGTCATTGCTACAGTCCTTTTCTTATAATCATACTCTAGCAATGATCCTAATCTTCGATATTTAGAGTTCTAGTTCAATCCAAGCCATTGAAAAAAATTCATTTCCTGTTCTGAATACGTCTATAGATAGTAATAGTCCTAATCATCTGTTAAGAAATATTTTGTTCCTGTAGCCCGTATGAGATAAAATCCACAATATGGATGGTACCGATCATATGAACAACCTTTATGTGGGCTGCAGTGGGCGGCCACATACGCTAGATGTTATGACGCGATGTAGGAAAAACGAACTCGATGTAAAATAACTCCCGAGAAAGAACGCAACTCCTCTGTGAGGCTGCCACGTGTAAATCAACCAGTGGTCCCCAACCCCGTTCCTTTTTCAAAAACAAAGAAAGACAGAGAAACTTTGATACTCCGGCAAAACGTGATAGATGATACACATGCACTTAGAAATTGTATACAAGGGATACAAGTAAGTTAAATTAATCAGTAAAATTATGGTTCCCAGATTAGATGCATCATCAACCAAAGACAGAATCATTTAGTTATCCGGAAGCTATCAGATTGGTGGACATTATTTGACGGTTGAAAATGAAAAAAATCCAATGGTCTATATTCTAAAAAACACTTATCAAGTAATCAGAGGTTAGGATATCTAAAAAAAATCTGATTTTTAGTTTATCTAAAATGTTTTAAACAATTTAGTCGGTTGAGTTTGAGTTGTTATAAGCTACGTATTCAAATTCTTAGTGCCTGCGTATCAAGCCTCATACGCTGCCGAAGTATATATTACTCCCAAAAGAAAAAGGTCAGAAACTCTCTAACGGCTCATTCCCTTTCCTCATTTTGAAAAAAATCCCGACCAAACGCCTCTTCCCTCCCATCCAAATATCGGAGAGAAATCCCAAACTCTCTCTCTCTCTCTCTAACCCTCCGTTCAAAGAGTGGGTTTGATCTCTGCCCCATCCATTTGTACGGTTGAGATCCTCTTTACCCCCCGCTCTCTCTGTCCTATCCATTTCTAGGGTTGAGATCCTCTGCTTCCTCCGTCACTAGAGTTTTCAATATTTCGATATCTTGAAGAAAACGGAGAATCTGCATTTCTAGGGTTTCTTCCTTCCTTCACGAGATGGATCTCCCTTCCAATCTTGATGAATACATCCACGAATCCATCCAACATTCTGTCGGCCTGCCTGTCTCCTTGAAGACCTTGGAACTGAAGCTTCTTGCCTCCGAAGATTCACGTCACCGACTCCAAGACCGGATCTTCCTTCTTCAAGATCACTTGAAGGAGAAAGATGAAAGAATCGAGCGATCTAGGGTTTGTATTTTGTTGTTGTCGTGATTTTTCACTTCTTGGTTGTGGTTAGATGATCAGTTTTTTATTACAGGCGGAAGCGAGTTTGAATGCACAAGCATTGAGGAAATACATCGAAGTGAATCAGAGATTGGCGGCAGAGTGCACTGAATTGCTCAGTCAGTGCGCGAAATGGGAGAGGGAGTGCTCGCTGTATGAGCGCGACAGAGAGGCATTGATGGAGTTTGGGAACGACGCAGACGAAAGGGCGAAGGTGGCTGAGATCCATGCTCTGGAGGCAGAGGAGAACTCAAGGAGGCTTGCAGAGGAATTAAAGAACTATAAACATGAATGCCAGATGCGCCTGGTAACATTCTCTTTAGCTTCTTTCTCCTGGACAGTGTTTCTATTCTCTAAAAATCTGATGTCTATGTTATAATAATAGTCCAATGAAGCAAAGGCAATTGAGGAGTTGTGCACACTGAGGCAACGGATTGGTGAACTTGAACATGAAAGGTATAATCCTGTTGTAGTTTATGGTTTTGTTGGCAGAGGCATGATATTGAATGTCTGATTATGTTGGATCATATGCATCGACATACCAATGGGCCCACATGTGATGTACATGGTGAGTCCAGATCATTCAAATTGTGGTTCCACAGTGGATGGGTATATCCCAAAATTAAACTGATTGGGCACTACTCCTATCTGTTTGATTGAGGGCCACCAAATGGATGGAAAGAAATATCATGAAGGGTCTGCATGCTGAAGCAGCAGATTGTTGAACTTGAACATGAGAGGCATAACCCAATTGGAGTTTATGGATTTATTGACAGAGGAATAATACTGAATCTGTCAGATTTTGCTGGGTCATATGCATGGACAGACCCCTGGGCCCACATTCGATGTACTTGCCGAGTCCATTGTTCAAATTGTGGGCTCCAGAGTGGATGGGCATTTCCAAGAAATACACTGATTGCGCGCATTCCTATCTGTTTGACTGGTGGCCACCAAACGGATGGAAATAAATATCTTCATGGGTCCATCCTCGTTGGTTGAATGCCCATTGATCAGCAAGTTCAGCTTCTTCTTTTTAAATTTTTTTCTCTATACGTCATCCTCAGTAGGCAAATAATCTGGACAGTTTTGGATTCTGTGCATGTCTTCCATGAGTACACATGTGCATGGATTGCTATCCTTTGTCTTTTTGGTATATTTGATTGCAGCCTACTTTGAATTTATTTATCATGTTGAACAAACAGTTCGCAAGGAAGTGGTCTTGCTTGTAGCCAGTGTTCTTCAGTGAAGAAGGAAAATCAAGAATTGCGGTTGCAGTTGTTAGCTACTGCTCCTGTGAGTATTAAACTTCATTTGGTTTATTTATATTCTTTCTAGGCAAAGAGCTTTGAGTTTTCAAGATAGAGTAGAATAAAAACCTATTACGTATTTCTCAGTGAAAGCTTATTTCTCATGGTTACTACAATGACTAATATTTAAAGCCTGTTCTATATTACAGCATGTTCCCATCAGTTTATGAAATGGGGCCGATGTTTTAATTTTTTGGAGTCAAGAACGAGCTACAACAATGCATATGAGATGCCATGACATTTCCTTACTCTCGTCCATAGTTCAAAGCTCAAAAACTCGACTTGATGTCCAACTGGGTTCACTTAATAAGAATATTGAAGTAACAATACCTAATAAGAAGCTATGAATATTAAAATTGACATAAATCATCATCAATGATATGCATGGCTTGTTGGTAGAGTTGTTCAACTCTCATAAAACAGGCGGGGTTTAAATCTCACACTTTTTTCACATTCAACATTTTAATTTTTTTTTAATTATTTTTTTATGAAAAGCAATTCCTAATTGAGTGACTCAGCTTGAGTTGTTTTGAGTTGCATTGAGTTGATTGAATCAGGGAGCTGACTCGACAAGTTTGGCTCAGTCTCCACCAAGTCGAACTCGTCAGTGAGTTTCATGCTGAGTTGGCTCGAAATCTTGCTGAGTCGAGTTGTTGGGTCAAGTCTCGAGTCTAGTCACTGAGTGCATGTACACATGTTCTAGCTAGTACGGAATATGGATGCATGCACGTGTGCATGTTATAACTAGCCCATGCACGTATGTGTGCATATGTTTTTTATGTAGCTTGTGTTATAACTAGTCCATGCATGTATGTGTGCATATGCTTTATATTATCTAGTATAGTGTGTGTGCATTGACACCTGAGTTAGTGTAGCGTAAGCTACACGCTACTTCTAGATTTTTAATCAAGGTTGTTCTTGGTATGGTTGCACCAATTTCATGATATTTACCAAGTTAGATTAATTAATAATAGAATTTAACAAGTTTTATTAATACTGTTATTTATATTATTTTTACTACAAGTATTGAAAAGATTAACAAGTTTTATTAAAAATAGAAAAATGTAACTAATCACTGAAAATATTATTTGATTTTAATGTTGTAGTGAAAAATAATTAGTAATGTGAGCTAAATAGCGTGTAAAATATACAAAATTATCATGTAGTGTAGGCTACATGCGACTTAAGCTATTTTTATGAGCCACGTAGTGTTAAGGCTAAGTTATGCTACATGCGACTTAAGCTATTTTTATGAGCTATGTAGCTATTTAAAATGCCGGTTCTACCCTTTGTTCTTTGTTATTTAATACAAATTGTACTATTCGTTTGTGACCCATTGAACTGTGAACTTCTCCTGTAATGAAACAAGGCCCTCTTTGGAATAAGGGAAATGAAAATATGAATTTGGTAAATACAAGTACTTGTCAACTTTGTGGATTTGCTTGCATCGGGTTTCAATTTGGCATCTCCCAGTCCATAGTTTGAGAATCAAGCTAACAAATCCATGAATTTGTAGTTAATTTATTGCGATGATAGAACATTATTGCATGGGAATAATTTTTATTGCTTTTGAAAGTCATTTTGTGGATTTGCCGAGTCTTTATTTATTTATCTAGTTTTTGTATTTGGATTTGGATTTGCCTAATTCCATGATTTATGGGGGTGTGGATTTGTGAAATCCTAATTTGGCAATTCCTAGCAAGAAACAAACAACATAGATTTTGAATATGTGGATATCACAAATCCCTGCCCTAAATCCCTCACTCCAAACAACACTAAATTGATTTCTTCTTCTTGTACTGGTTGTATCTGGGCTCATGATTAGCAGAAGAATTGTCAAAATGTTTGGTATTTTGAACCTAGTCTTCTTCTGTCTTCATCACCTTATTTTCATTTTGACTTTGTGGATTTAAAGGTTTCTAACTGTATATGGAAATGGCTCTATATTGTAGGTTATCAAAAAATTTGCCAAACTATGTTTGTTATTTTGAAGTGTGTTAAATTCCCTATTTAAGATCCATCAAGTTGGTGGCAATGAGTGTAGTGCAATTAATATTGGCCGATACTATCAGTAGTGCATGTGCTCGATACAAAACCCGACCTAAGTTCAGGTTTTGTGGGATATCGGCGGTGTTGTTGCTATGTATTGATGATAATAGCGATACATTACCGAAAAAAACAAAAAAAAAAGAAGGAAAAAAATACCTTTCAGCTGTTCTTCTTCCTCTTCTTCTCCTTCTCCTTCTCCTCCTTTCTCGCCTAACATGGGATGACGCGCCAGAGTTGAGTGATTGGATCTCCTCCAATCATTTCAATTTGTTGCCCATGATCCATGTTAGATTGGACCATGGGCCATGGGCCAACATCATCTCCTTCTTCCTCTTTCTCTCTTTCGTTTTTCTTCTCTCATTCTCTGTTATGACTCTCTCTCTCTCTCTCTCTCTCTTTCTCTCTCTCGACCGCGGTCTTTTCGAAATAAAGAAAAGTGAGAAAGGGGTGTCACCCCCATGTTAGGTGAGAAGGGGGTCGACGACTTAGGTGGGCCCCACCATGATGTTTATGTGAAATCCAACTCATTCATCAGGTGCGTCACCCCATGGTAGGTCCAGGGTCCAAAAATAAGTCTCATTTGTCATTTAGGTGGGCCACATGATTGGAAATAGTGTACAAGCAATGATTACCCTCCAACTATTTTCCTTGGCAGCCCAAGTGAATCATGGATGGCCTGATTTTTAGGCTCCATTTCTTAATTTTGTTTTTGCATCTAATGGTTAGAGTGGATTTTATACAATCATCATGGTAGGCCTTGTAAAAATCATTCATGGTAGGTCCAGGGTCCAAAAATAAGTCCCATTTGTAAAAATCAGGCCATCCATGATTCACTATTTCCAACTCATTCATTAGGTGTGTCACCCATGGTAGGTCCAGGGTCCAAAAATAAGTCCCAATTATCTTTTAGGTGGGCCACATGATTGGAAATAGTGTACAAGCAATGATCACCCTCCAAACTATTTTCCTTGGCAGCCCATTTGAATCATGGATGGCCTGATTTTTAGGCCCCATTTCTTAATTTTGTTTTGGCATCTAATGGTTAGAGTGGATTTTATACAATCATCATAGTGGGCCTTGTAAAAAGCAAGGGTAGGCACACATCTATGTACCAACTATTTCCTTTGGTGTGGCCCATCTAAATCACGAGTTAGCCTGATTTTTTGGCCATAGGCCTAAAGTGAGATTACACACCTACTGGTCGGAGTGGATTTCACATACTGCATCATGGTACATCCCTTGATTTGAGCCAATATATTTTTTAAAAATATCTTACCAACCTTTTTTTTTTTTAAATTTAATTTTTTTTTATTTTTATGGGGTCAACCTTGATCCACTCCAACCAATATATGTGTAATCCCATGTTAGGTCTAGGGCAACAAAATCGAGTGGACCTGTGATTGGCCACACCAAAGGAAACAATTGGTTGAGAGACATCCACCCTTGAATTTTATGAGGCCCATCGTGATGATTATATTAAATCCACGCTAACCATTAGATGCCACAACAAAATTTAGGCATGGGACCCAAAAATCAGGCCCATTCGTGATTCTGGTGGGCTACACCAAGGGAAATAATTTGGAGGGAGAACATTGCCCTGTACACTGTTTCCAATCATGTGCTCCACCTGAATCACTGATGGGGCTATTTTTTAGCCGCGGGCTTAACATGTGGTGACGTGACACACCTAGTGGTCGGGATGGGTTTCACATAAACATCACGGTGGTGTCCACTTGAGCTATCAAATCCCTATTCGCTATTTAAAGGTATGCACAAATTATACGTGTACGAAGCACTTATACGCATGTACAACACTTATACGCATGCACTCAGAAATTGGATAGATGTCATATATTAACTCAAAATTAAACCAATTAATTGTGGAACCACTAAAGCCAAGTCATAGTCCCAAAATTAGATTGTTTGAACAATTCCCGACCTTTGACTCGTGGACACTTGTTTAATATTTTTTATTCTTAACTGTCCAAGAAATGCCCATCAAATGAGGAAATAAACCTAAGTTTTGGGTTTCGAGATATAATATGGACAATTTAATTTCAATAGCTTGTACGCCACGTGTAGGGGTGCACACGGTTCGGTTTGGTCCGGTTTTGGGGTGAAACCGGAACCGAACCGTTCCCTATGGTTCTAGGATTTTTGGAACCAGAACCGGACCTTTAGCACCCTAGAACCGAATCGGAACCGGACCGTGAAAACCGGTTCAGTTCCGGGTCGGTTCCTCGGTTCTGGGCTTTTTAAAGCCCAGCCAAATGCTCCAAAACATAGATGGTCATTCTAATTTAGGCCAAAATATAGACAACATTTTGTAAAAATCCCTGCACTGAACCTCCAAACCACCTATGATGACTTGGGTGAATGTAACAAAGGGAAGGAAGAAGAAAGAAAGAAACGAAAAGTCCAAACTCGGAGTTGTTCTGCAAGCTTAGTGTGCCCCCCTTTCAATGGCAAGCAGGATGAGTAGGGCCCAGAACCCACTTAATACCGCTTCAATTTTCCAGAGTCCAAAACCAACCCAACCGCGAAAAACAGAGAGATCCTGCTCAAGTACAAATCCTCACCTCACGATGCTTTCGTAGCTGGGCCCATTTATATTTTATACTCTTGAGTATTCAAAATTTCAGTCCAGCACAATGCACAAAAGAAATCTATAGCAGACAAAAGTCATCGATTTTAAGAAAATAAAATAAAAATGGAGAGACTTACCCTAAAACACCCAATAGTCAAGATAGAACATACGTTTCTTTTCTTTCTTTGTTCATCAAGTATATACAGCGGAAATGTGGTTTTGTGCATCATTACTCAGAGACCACAATGTATTTGAAAAAGAAAACAAAAATAAAAAGTATTCTCAATGGAATTAGAAAAAACCAAAATTCAATTCAAGAATTCTCATCCCCTTTCAATTTTCAGTCTGTCAATATATTATAGAGTCATAGACTACCAGTGAACTTAGGTAAGTAGATAGATAGGAGTTTCCTTTTACTTACAGACATTAGGAGACAGTTCTGCTTCCCCCATCTCAGAAAGATTCTTCTCAGACAATGTAACCAGCCCCTTGGGCCGCCGAGCTGGCTCTCAATATCAGACATTTAGCTGACATTGAGAAAGCAACATTATTGAAGAATTGAGAGGAAATTGAAACACGAAGGATACGTATGGTGGTGGGCCATCATGCAAGATGAAAATGTGTATGTACATATGGAGGTGTTTTTTTTTTAAAAATGAATGCTCGGTGCGGCTCATGGTTTGGATCCACGGTTTGGATCTACGGTTCATGGCACGGCTCGGATCAACGGTGCGGTTCAACGGTTCGGCTCTACGGTTCGGTTCAACGGTTTAGATCGGTTCTGCAGGGCCCTAAACCTGAACTGATCCGTAATCAACGGTTTTGGGAATTTTGGAACTGGAACCGGACCGTTAGCATCTTAGTACCGGACCAAACCGGATCGATCCAACGGTTTCGGTCCGGTTCCATGGATCGAACGGTTTGATGTACACCCCTAGCCATGTGCACAATTTTTAAAAATAATTAATTGACTGTGGTTTCATACGTGTCTTTTATGATTTATAAATTATATTAGTTGATTTTGAGTAAGTTGTGCATTACTCTGTTAAACAGCGCATAGTTTAGGACCCTATACAAAGAAACTTACTACGAGCACTTATTTTTTGTAATCTTTTAATTTTTAAGTGCGCAATGATGCCTTTTTTGACATTCCTTAAAGTTTCATTGAAAAATTCAACCAATTTTCCAATGTTTCCCAAAAACAACAAAACATTAATCGATACATACAATATTTCCCATGCGATAAATGACATGTTTCCGTATCCAAAGGGTGTGATACATCACATCAATATCGATGCTGAAAACATTGGTTAGAGGTCAATTCACCAATTTATTTATTTATTATTGGAGGATTGGAAATGGCAAAATTTAGTAAGTATTCCTATGTTAAAAATATGAGATTTGTATATTTACATTTCAAAAATTGGTTCTTAGTTTTGAATCTCCTTATCTTCCTTTTCTTACTTTTTGTTCCTTCAACTCACAGTGACAATATAAATATGGAATGGAGGAAATGTATATGTGCCTTTTAAATCAAATTCTGTCATTCAATTGAAAATGTAGAATGTTGAAATGCTTATAAATTGTATTATAGTAGGCTGATGAGCTTATTTCTTATGCTTTAAAGGGTGATTCATCTGGAGTCAACACAACTTCGGAAGGCCATTTACTTGACTTGGTGATATTTTCAATGCTTGTTAAAGCTGATGCCACAAGACAGATAAATGTTGAAGTTGCGGCAAATGCACGTTCTTTCTTAGAGGCACATACAGGAATAGAAGCATGCCAAGGATTGCTTAAACTGTGGGACATGTGAGTTGCAAAATTGCAATATTTACAATATTCTAAGCCATGCCGAGCTATTATTATACGTGTATCGTCTTCATCATTACTATATCATATTGGGTAAACAATGCCTTACTTCCAATAGCCAGCTAATTGGATTCTCTATTTGAGTCCCCTTGACTAAGCATTATCCCAAACTTTTTGTTTTGAGCTTGAACCTTTGCTTGCTTCAAATGGAATAACAGTGGAATTCTCTTTGATTATTGCAGAATGATCTTTGAACTTTGTTCTTACTCCAAATGAAATCTCTTTCCTTTTGTTTTATTACTTTATTTTTTCCTTGCAGCTTGAGTCCATCAACTAAAAATATTCTGGCATTGGCTGCTGAAGCTGAATCACTGCAAAAAGATAAGGAGCATTTAAGGATTAACCTTCACAGAGCGGAAGAGGAAGTATGAAGATAAAGCTCTTCAGTTTTTGTTTATTTAGATTTTGTTTCACCACAATCATAATTTAATCTGTTGATTTTCTATTCGCAAGGTGAAAGTGTTGTTCGAAGAAAATAATATGTTGGATGAGGAGAATAAGAGGTTGTTGAGACAGGTTCACCGAGAAAGACACCATCAAGGATCTGACGGCAAGCATACCTCAATTGTTTCTGCCAAAGTGAGAAAAAAGCTCTATTTTGTTGAATTTCTTAGAATGTTTATAATGTGGGCTTTAGAAATTCAAATCACGAGGTTCGTATATTTGGACAACAGGTTCCTCTAATATGCATTCACTAACATGGACTCGGCATATTTAATGACTTGATCATTGGTTCATGGGGATGAGTTGCAGATCATGATTCACCTCCAGTGCGCATGTTAGATGTACCCTGTAAGTGCTGTTTGAAAAGGTGAAAGTATGAGGTGAATTCTCTAGGTCTCCTAAGAGGCGTGGTGTAACTGTGTAATTCTTTGTATTTAAAAGAATGAAAATATAGGAAAATAGACAAATTTAAGAATAAACTATAAAAAGTATATGAAAACATAAGATATTCTAATGTTTCATGTGAATTGTATATTGTCGATTATCTATTCAATTGGTATGACATTTGAATGCTAAAATAATTATACCACATGATTATGTAATCAAAATGCATAACTCAAAAATGAATAACTAACCAAGAAAAAAGTCATGGAAACATCAAACAGTTAGGAAAAGAAAATAAAAATCATGGGGTCACTCTCCATTACGTAGAAAGAGGAAATTGGGAGAAATTTGGAATGTTTTTATTTTTATTTTTTATTTTTTACACACGCACCCGCCACACAACCATGCACGCTGTAGTGGGATTTCACCACCTATGGGTTTCGAACCCAAGACCTCGTGTAGAAACTCCTTAGAGTCTACCACTCGGGCAAGGATTGGAACCCTGGAATGGGGTTAAAAGCTGCTCTAAAACATGTTTTATTTAATTCGTTATTGGATGATTGCTTTGTGTGTGTGTGTGTTTAACCTCAAGAAGGTTCATGCCTCCCTTGCTTTCTAAAAATTGCCCATAACCAATAAATATAGGTGCTAGCCTATGATATGCCTCACATGTCACTAAATGTGGCGTGTAAGCCTGTCTGTATTAAACCTCAAGATCTATTCCTTGGGGCATTTTTGGGAGAGCCTGACCTTGAGGCAGGTGCCAAGGTGCAAGCCTCCCATGCTTTTCAAAAATTGCCTATCAATAAATGCAGGTCCTAGTCTTCTGGGGTGTACTGCCAATCTGTTGGGGGGTTGTGTGTGTGTGGTTGTGATGGTTGCCACTTCTCAAGTCCGCTTTAAGTGTGCTTGGGGTTTGCTAATACATCTTATTTGGGCCCTCGGAACTGTGAATATGGATAAACGTTTCCTTTTAATGTCCCCTGAAATGTTTCTATTATTGATATTCATGATTTGAAGATGCCCAGTTCAAATCACAAATACTTGCAATGCTAAGTGATGAGACAAGGATTTCAATATGGTCCACTGTTTAAATTCTGTTCCAGTCAAAAGAGTAATTTGTTTTTCTTAAAACCCAAAATTCCTGATTGAATTCTCAAAAATCTCGATAGACTCCTCAAAAACTAGATGAGAGAAAAAGTGAATATGATGTAAGGTTCTTAAACTTTGAAGCATCATGTTTGAAATTCAGCCTAACTCAAAATCATGATCGAGTTTATGGTTTTTAATTTAAACCTTTGTATGAATCTCTCTCTCTCTCTCTCTCTCTCTCTCTCTCTCTCTGTTTTTATTTTATTTTATTATTATTATTTTTTTGTGGTTTTCGTTTCGCTTGTACAGTTATATGTATTTATTTATATATCTCATGCAGGGGAAACGAAAATCAAGTCCAAAGATGACTGGTTCAATCATCGGCAAAGTGATTGATTTTAATGGACCAGATTCACCGAGACAGCCTCTGTCACCTCTGCAGCACAATTCACCTGATTCGAAGATGCATAGGAAGACTTAAGGACTCTGTAGCACGGTTCTCCTGTAAGGAAAAATCCATCACAGAAGCATCTTCGATACTCTTGTTTTGCCTGTATTTGGGATGATGTTACTGCTCTGTAGCCAAGTGAATGATGACTCTCCATTCCTTTCTATTCACTATAAACTTCATTTGTTAATTCAATGCTTGGATGCAGTGTTGAATTGAATTTACAGCTTTTAGTCTTACAGAGCACAAATGACTCCATTATAATTGCTGCCCTCAGTATTCATTTTGCGGGACTAGAGAATCCTCCAAATTGCAATTAAATGACTTTCAAGTTGAACTTGATAGGAAGCACCCCATTACAATTTGGCCATTTTGCAATTCAATTCAGTGGTGCATCCAAACAAGCCTTAAAGCATTGGTGCGGATTGGATTTACATAGAAGAATCAGTACTCTGAAGTATATCCTTGTTATTTCCATCTTAATTTGTAGCTATAGTTTTGATACATCCAAAGTAACTTCAACTCATCAAAATAATCCAAATGCCAACACTAAAAAGGAAGTCAGGGTTAACTAAGCATTGACTAAAATAATGCGCGTATTATCTTGAATAGAATTGTGAGTTGTTTTTACGAAGAAAATGTGAGTCGGGAATAGGGTATCTCAAAGGACTATCCAGGTAAAATCCTCCTAGTCATGGCTGCTCTCTTTGTTATCATTTTCATTCGACTAGTGTCATTATATATATAGGAAAAGGTTTTATGCGGTCGAGCTCAAGAGAACTTCCCATGAGGTCGAGTCATGTGGCCCCCACCGTGATGCATGTCGAAGATGCACTATTCCATGGTGGGCTTGGGGCTTAAAAATGAAATCAATCCATGACTTGTGTGGGGCCACACCACATACAAATGTTAAGAGGGGTTACCCTCCATTAAAACATTCATAATCATTTGTTAGGCCCACCGAGATGTCGTTCACAAATCTAGCCCATCCATTATGTGTGTCCCACTTGGATGAGGGTCAGACCAAGTTTCAGATGCATCCAAATTTCAAGTGGGCCCCACCAAATACTTTTATATGTTTTAGGCATGCCTTGACATGATCTTAGATGGTATGGCCCACCTGAGTTCCTTATAAGGCTGATTTTTGGGATATCTCATAATTTAAAGGGGACCCATTAAATGTACAGTGTTGATGTTTGACATGCATCACGGTGGGGTCCACACAGCTCGATCTCATGGGAATTTCCCATGAGCTCGACGCATAGAACCATTTTCCATATATATATATATATATATATATATATATATATATATATGAAAAGGTACTATGCGCTCGACCTCACGATTAGCTTATCGTGAGGTCGAGCTGTGTGGGCCCCACTATGTTGCATGTCAACCATCAACACCGTGCATTTGATGGGTCCCCTTTAAATTATGGGATATCCCAAAAATCAGCTGTATACGGAACTTAGGGTGGCCATACCATCTAAAATCATGTGAAGACACCGTTAAAACATATAAAAGCACTTGGTGGGGCCCACCTGAGTTTTGAATGCTGCTGAAACTTGGTATGACCCCTAATCCTAGTGGGACACACATAATAGATGAGTTGGATTTGCAAACCACATCTTGGTGGGACCCAAAAAATGATTATGAATGTTTTAATGGTGCACGATCGCTCTCCACTTCTGTATGTGGTGTGGCCCACAAAAGTCACGGATTGACTTGATTTTTAAGACCTAGGTCCATGATGGAATGGTGCATCTGACTGATGGGGTAGATGTTCGAAACGCATCACGGTGGGGCCCACACAGCTCGACCTCATGGGACGGACTTGTGAGGTCGAGCGCATAGTACCTTTTCCTTATATATATATATATATATATATATATATATATATATATATAGAGGCATGCTCACCTACGCACGTGCGCACCTTTGCACATGTGTCATGGGTGTCGAATCCAAATGGTCCATAAGATGCGGAATCCCATGCAACCTTAGGAGGTGAATTTTCACCCTGATCTAAGATTCTGGTAGGCCATAGCAAAGAGAAATTCAAATCAAGGGAAGAAACTGTTTGCATTTTTCATGGCCCACCGAAGTTTTGGATCAAAGTAAAAATTCGTACCAGGGGGTTTCATGAGGTTCTGCTTCATGTGGACCGTTCAGATTTTCGAGACTTATTAGATATGATGAGATCTCAAAAAAGTTTGTATGTAGTACATATGAACTGGTTCGCAGGTGAGCGTTTCCATGTATATATATATATATATATATATATATATATATATATATATATATATATATATATATAAAGAGAGAGAGAGAGAGAGAGAGAGAGAGAGAGAGAGAGAGAGAGAGAGAGAGAGAGGGGCGGGCTCACCTTCACGTTAGTTCTCACCAGAACTTGGTGAGAACTTTTTGAGAACTCATCTCACCTAACATGAACCCAAAATCTGAATGGTCTGTTTATATAGAGAGGCTCACTTGCGCACCAGTTCTCACCGGATTTCGATGAGAACTCATCTCACCTAATGTGAACCCAAAATCTGAACGGTCCACGTGATGCAGCACCCCATTAAACCCCATGGCATAACTTTTACCTTAATAAAATTTTTTTAGTGAGCCATGGTAAAATGAAACAATTTCATTCCCTTGATTTGCCTCTCTTTGCCTGTCACGTCCCAGACTCGGTAACCGGACCTCACAAGGAACCCGATGACCGGTTCTGGCCGCAACAGCCTCCGTAGTACTCCTTTCTTGACTCCTGAGATAGGTTCCAGTCCTGAGATAGGTTCCAGTCCTGAGATCCTACAAGGAGGATTTTTATAACAATGTAATCATCTCCAATACGAGCATACCCAATATCACAGCAAGTAAATCTGAGAATAACAAACGCACACATCACAAAATCCGCTATGAATTTGAACTTTTACAAGCTCACATCAGGTCTAAAAAGACATACATAAGATAACAGAAGAAAGAAGGAAGAGAATCTGCAACGCTGGATCCTCATATCACACACTTATCCAAGCTCTGCTGCTAAGACGCCAACTTACGATCTCCTGCACGCATCAATCGTGCATAAGCTTACAGAAAGCTTAGAGGGTGGTGAAAATGTGTGACAATGGTGCTCAGAAGAAGATAGAGAATGCAGAAGGGAGTCACGATCAATACTAATACCACTAGCCTTACTAAGGCGATCATGAACACAAGAATCTATGCCAAGGTAGTATGATAATGTAGGAAGTCATACCAAGGCTATATAGTGCAATGCGTAATATAATGCAATGAGTACTGGGCGCCATACCAAGGCGATGCAATATGAGGCTTACACAGTCGATGCAAATGTAATAATGCGAAGTAATGCCAGTGCTCATATCCAATCCACATATCAATTACATTTCCATCATAAGGAAATCACCGGGGTCCATTACATTGCTGGATGACTGCTGCTCTACAGACCCCGCACAGTCAAACGAGCTTAAGAGACCTCACTACCCACCTGTGGACAACCAATCACCAACAAGGCCTGAAGGTAGCGGACCCATTCACGAGCTGGTCAGACTCAGCCTAACAATGCCATCTTACATCAGGCGAGTAAGGCCACACCCCTATCCAACCGACTACACGACGGTGGGAGTCGTGGCCTAACAGTATAAGGCCCTCGTGCGCTCATATATACCACCCAGTCACGGCGGTGGAGCAGATCCTTGGTACCATGGAAGTTTTGGAAATTTCACTGATGGGCATCCTATGCACCCGGTATGTTCAAGTAACATTTCTAGTGTCCAAACATGGCCATCCACGATGTATCTGTGGAGGCTACAGCCCTGATAAATTAAGGACGATAATGCTCATATGCTATGCAATGCCAGATGCATGAATCACACAATCAACTATGCATCAATCCCAAGCATCCAACGTGCTCAAGAGGGGATACTATGTCCCTCGGGGAAAGTATCATGCAATGCCCAATGACACAATATGACCACACACACATAGTGTCAACCAAGCATACAATGATGTACATGGGCCATGAAGATGGGTCTAGACGCATTATGCGGTGATATACAAAGTAGTACACTCCTCCTATCCAAGAAGGGACCAAGACTAGGTACTTAGACAATATCCTTAATGAATCCAACCTCTAGTGGGGGCCCATTTACCTGAGGTAGCCCACGAGACTAAGTATACAAACTATGTATCTAAGTAATATAGAACTGAGTCTAGCAAGAGTTTAAGATGAGCATCTAATCACATTTAGATATAACCGGGCCTAGAGGGGTCCATAATGGGGGCATTTAACCGTCATTTCCCAAAAAGGCATATCAACCATGAACTGTATGGATAGACGGTTCAAGGCCTATATTTAGATAAAAACACAGGTAACCACATACAAATATATTCCTCATAATAGGCCATGAGAAAAGGATATAATACCACCATTAACAACATGGGCCCCAAGAGGGAAATCAAGGCCCAAGGCTCAATTTCCAATAGCCATAGATCCATGCATTAAGTTGGACTTGGTGGGCAGCCCACGCACACAATATATGGCCTGAAAATAAGTTTAAGTTAGGAGGAAATGGGCCTAACTACATCAGCCCAAAAACTAGCAAATTAAGTGGGCAACCAAGGGCCCAATACTATCCTTATCTTAGCCCACAAGTCCATCAAAATGGTGGAAGTCGGTCCAATATATGGTTGGGCCAAGCTAGAACGTTCCAACCCACTCTGGGCCCATAGGATGCCCCAAAAATCTAATCTAAGATGGGGTCCTCAAGTGATCACTAAAGGTGACCCAAAAGAATACATTGATTAAGTCCAAAGATTATAAGAAAACATAAGCATGTAACAAGTACACAAGTTCTCAATATGGTGGGCCCCATAGCCAAATCAAGTTTTAACCATACAATTTTAATTTAAGGCCCTTTGATAAACTTTTGACCCGTTTGACTTCCTGGGCCTGCTAAGGTCCAAGAATTAGTTAAATAATCTCATGAAGGCCAACAATACTTACAGGGGGCCCCACCAGATGGAGGGTGTGCATACATCATGAAAAGGTCAAGTGGGCCTGCTAATGGACTGGGAGTCCAGCAGCAACCCAAGGCAGAGAGTGTCTCCATGATTGGGCAATCCAATGCTTGGACAGCCTGGACCAAACATGTGTTGAGGTAGGCTCCACATGCATCCATATTTAGCCTCAAATAAACAGTCAAGGGTCTATGGTGGGCCTTTAACCATCCATAGAGGAACCCATGGTCCTACCCTAGGATCACCTAGGAGGACATCCAACCTCAACTGGTTTCCAAGAGATAGCCCGCCACTACTCGTATAATGTAAGGTCTAAAGCCCAAGCAATGCATGACCTAATGGGCCATACACCAAGCCCAACTCATTTAACACAGGTGAGTTGGGTCTCACTTTTGGCCCAAGTACAGGGTCAGTTTAGAGGGCAGCCAATGGCCCGACTTCTTGTGTATAATTGCCCCTAAGCCCATCACAATAGAATGGAGAGTACAGGCCTAAGATCAATGAGCCTATCCAAAAGAATTGAGTCCACAAGGCCTACTTGCTAATACAAACATGCATATATTATATCACATAATGGGCCCTAAAGAAATGACCCAAAACAAAAGCCATCCAATTCATACATTATGGTGGACTAGAGGGCAGCTCATAAGCCTAAGAATACACATGGGCAAGACCTATACCGACAGGGTGGGCCTTGCCACATAAGATAAAGACTTAACAAGGCCCTTCGCAATATATATTTATGTGGGCTTTGCAAGTCAGCCCATAATTAAACACTTCATGAGGGCATCGAGGCCGATTAATACACATGGTCAGCTTATAAACAGCCCATTGGGTTCATAAATCAATAAGGTCAGCTCTTGCATAATCTTGGGCTTAAGAAGGAAGTTTCCAACCCATTGAGCCTATAAAACTATTAAACATTTTGATTAAGGCTAGCCCACAAAACCACCACCAAGGTCGGCCTCAAGGGGGTACTCATTAAGCTCAAAATGTCTAAGCAAGGAAAGAAAGGAGTGTGTGCAACACTCTCTCAAATCTGGTGTGCCACAATAGTTCCTAAACAATCAACCATGTAGTAAATTTTGGGCCCCTTGCTAGAATTCCAGCCCACCCATTTCCTAGGCCTGCTGGAGTCCAGAAATTTATTTAATTTAGATAGGTTACTGACCCGTGGTGATCCACATATATCATAGTGGGCCCCACCAGATAAAAGAGAGATATACAATACTTACTTCAAGTGGGCCATGCCATTAGAATGCAGGCCCAGTAACCCAAGGTAAGAGTGTGCTTGGGTATTTGACCCAAAATTGGTCCAAATTGCAGACCACACCACGGTCGGTATAGAGGCCCGATGGCCCTAAAATTTATAGAGTGGTCCTTCCATGGGTATACCACACCCCCATAAAATTTTATAATTTTTGGATATCTAAAAATATTTTAATTAATTCAAATAAAATAATCTATCCTGAAACTCGGACTGATCTGGACACCATATAAGAGTGGGCCGGTTCAGCCACCACCATAGTGTGTACAGGCGTCCAATGGCTCCAAACTTTTGTATGTATGTCTTAACATGAGTTTAACACATCCCTATAAATTTTTATAATTTTTAGACACTAAAAAATATTTTAATAAATTTTAAGGATATAATCTGTCCAGGGTGAACTATTGCTGGAATGTAACTGTCCTGAATTTGAGCCATCCAATGGGTGGGTTCTGGGCCTCCAAAATCCCTTAAATTTGGCCCCAAGGTCCCTCATCAAGCCTACAACAAGGTTGGACCCAGAAATATGGCCCAACTTCTTAGAAGGTACTTTTAGGATTTTTTTTTTTTTTTTTTTGGACTATGTTGCTGGACTGAACAGCAAGAATTTCTGGCAGTCCAGTATGTTGGTCCACTATTTTGGATGCCCAAACGGGATACCTTGGCCCTAAAATTGTGTATGTAGGCTCTACCATGGGTGGAACACCTCCCTACAAAAATTTAAAATTTTTGGGAAAGTAAAAATATTTTATTTAAGCCCTGCAATCTGTGTACAGATAAGTATTCCTGAAGAAATCTACAGCTAAAAAAATATTGCTGGAAATGTGACTGTCCCTATGTTTGGGACCACATGGGGTGGACCTGGACCCACCCAAACCCTTGAAAAATTGGAAAAAGGTGTTCCTACATCTGGATAACAAGTGGGGTCCACTGGGGTGGTCCACTTATTCTAGAAACTCAGGTAAAAATGCTCATTTCCAACTTATAGTGTTGCTGAACTGTCCAGAAATTTCTGGACAGTTAGCCCACTTTGGCCCATCCCATGGGTCTCAATCATGAGGAAAATGGTATGGGCCCCATTCCACATCGAAGTAGGGTCCATGCACTGTAAAATCCTCAAGAAAATTTGAGAGAAAATGGCATGTAAACAGATCCAAACATTAGCTCAAAAGTCATGTTCCAACTGGGCCTGGAATCTGGACAGCAACATATGTTGTCCACATTTCAGCCCATATAAATTAATCAAAGGTCTTATGGCCCTGATTCAACATGTGGGGTCCACCTTGATGGGTTAACAAAATTTTAGACCCATGAGCTCACTCAGACCTTCATGAAAATGTCATTTTGGAGGTCATCCAAACCATGCATGCATGGTGGGCTTGGACATCTAGTCAAAGTGGGCTTGGACTTCCCATCTAGCTAAGGGTCTGAGATGTTGCTGACCTCTCCTTGGTGGGTCACACATCATCAGAATACACACGAAAAAGAAAAGAGAGAAAGGGAGAAGGAAGAAGCAATCGGCCATTGGTGGAAGGTCCCACCACTAATGGACCTTCCACTCCACAATCTACACCATCCATCATGTATATACTTACATGCAAGCTATTATGTATCAAGATAATTTGCTGGAGGGTAGGGACATCCTCTCTTCATGCATGCAAAGGCCTAGATGGCGTATGAGATGCAAGAATAAAGGAGAATGCATCATGGTGGGTCCATGGAGAATGGCCCACCATGGAAGGGAGTGAGTAGGATCTAGGCCCATGGCCTTCATCTTAGGAGCCATGTAGGACCTCCACCATGGATTGATGGGTCCTACATGCTTTCATGCATGTAGCAAAAGGGAAGAGAGAAAGGAAAGAAGAAGAAGCACCCACCTAGATCAACCTTGAAATTTACATCACCATCATCTAAAGGCTCCAAGCAACATGGATCAATAGTTGGGATGAGTTTTCAATGGAGGGATTAAGAAGAAAAAGGAGGAGAAGGGGCTAGAATGAGGGGAGAGGGCCTGGATTTTTGCAAGGGAGAAAGAAGGAGAGAAAATGAGGGAGAGAGAAGGGAGAGAGAGAGTTGTAGGGAGGCAATCATGGCCTCTCTCTCCTTAGAGAAACCATAATGGCCTATGGTGACAATAACAAAGTGCTATGCTTAGTAGGTCTCTTGGTGGTGTTTTTGATTAGTGGTGTTAGTTATGGATATTTGTGTAGTGTGTGGGTAGTATACCTTGAAACTTGTGGCAAGGGAGGTGGTGGTCCACACATGCATTCCACCTAAGTGGGCCACATGATCAATGGTCATATAATGAAATGTACACAACTTTTGATCTACATATCGGATGGACGCACAAGACGTGGCGTTGGAACCGCGGCGACGATGCGGTCGCAATGGCATACAATTCAACTCGATCCGAGTCGGGTCTTACAATCCTCCCCACCAACAAAAAATTTCATCCTCGAAATTAACAAAATCAGAACAAAATAAAAAAAAAACATAGCATCTTCATATATGTATCAATCATCGAACAAATGGGGATAATGCTCCCTAATCATGGTAAACTTATGATGAGATCCATCGATACGTGCTCCCACTTTCACTCTGCAACACTCAACGGCTACAAGGGACTAGGGGGTCTCAGATGATCGGCCTTGACACGCTGACAAGCGTCACACTCGGCCACAAAACTAGCAATCTAGCTTACCATCCCTAATCAGGAATACTGCCTTGACAACAAAACAAGCCCAACATTGGTAATATAAAACTATTAAGCGGGTAAGAACATCTCATCATCAAAATGGAACACGATAATATTATTGACTTAACACAGCGATCTTTCAAAAAACGTCGACACTGACAATCTCTTACGACAGGATCTAATATAAATCTGATTGAACAAAACCCCTTGGATACAAAAGAGGGCTCGCATGCTCCTGTTCTGCCTGTCCGGGCGTCTCAGGAACGGGCTGACAGGTCTGAAGAACATCAGTGACGACCTGCATCTATTGCTGGAGATGTTCAGCTCCTACAGGAATCGTCAGATAAGCGGGGGTAGCACTGGCCACTAACGGAGGCACAGGTATGGCGGGAGCCTTAGGAATAGGTACGATAGGCTTTAGAGGGGAAACAAGAATCTCAGATGGTGGAGCAAAAGTCACTCAGATCACTGGAGCGGAATGAGAACCATGTCCATGGGCATCACGGCCACCGGCGTCACCATAATGGGTACCTCGTTTAGACGATATGGTCTACAGAAAGAATAAAGGTGATGGAAACTTAAGAATTAGAATCCTTGAAGGCTCAAACGGAATGAGAGAAACGTACTCGGGACACTACTTGTCCTAAGCTTGCAGTAGATATGTGATACTATCCTAAGTTATTCCAAAATTACTTGCTATGCTCTGATACCATCTCCTGTCACGCCCCAGACTCGGTAACCGGACCTTACAAGGAACCCGATGACTGGTTCTGGCCGCAACAGCCTCCGTAGTACCCCATTCTTGGCTCCTGAGACAGGTTCCAGTCCTGGGATCCTACAAGGAGAATTTTTATAACAATGTAATCATCTCCAATACGAGCATACCTAAGATCACAACAAGTAAATCTGAGAATAATAAAGGCACACATCACAAAATCCACTATGAATTTGAACTTTTATAAGCTTACATCAGGTCTAAAAAGACATACATAAGATAACAGAAGAAGGAAGAGAATCTCCAACACTGGATCCTCATATCACACACCTATCCAAGCTTTGCTGCTAAGACGCCAACTTACGATCTCCTGCACGCATCAATCGTGCATAAGCTTACAGAAAGCTTAGAGGGTGGTGAAAGTGTGTGACAATGGTGCTCAAAAGAAGATAGAGAATACAGAAGGGAGTCACGATCAATACTAATACCACTAGCCCTACTAAGGCGATCATGAACACACGAAGCTATGCCAAGGTAGTATGATAATGTAGGAAGTCATACCAAGGCTATATAGTGCAATGCGTAATGTAATGCAATGAGTACTGGGCGTCATGCCAAGGCGATGCAATATGAGGCTTACACAGCCGATGCAAATGCAATATTGCGAAGTAATGCCAGTGCCATATCCAATCCACATATCAAGTACATTTTCATTATAAGGAAATCACCGGGGTCCATTACACTGCTGGATGACTGTCGCTCTACAGACCCCACACAGTCAAACGAGCGTAAGAGACCTCACTACCCGCCTGTGGACAGCCAATCACCAACAAGGCCTGAAGGTAGCGGACTCATTCACGAGCTGGTCAGACTCAGTCTAACAATGCCCTCTTACATCAGGCGAGTAAGGCCACACCCCTATCTAACCGACTACACGACGGTGGGAGTCGCGGCCTAACAGTATAAGGCCCTCGTGCGCTCATATATACCACCCGGTCACGGTGGTCGAGCAGATCCTTGGTACCATAGAAGTTTTGAGAATTTCACCGATGGGCATCCTATGCACCCGGTATGCTCAAGTAACATTTTCGGTGTCCAAACATGGCCATCCATGATGTATCTGTGGAGGCTACAACCCTGATGAAGTAAGGGCGATAATGCTCATATGCTATGCAATGCCAGATGCATGAATCACACAATCAACCATGCATCTATCCCAAGCATCCAACGTGCTCAAGAGGGGAGACTACGTCCCTCGGGAAAAGTATCATGCAATGCCCAATGACACAATATGACCACACACACATAGTATCAACCAAGCATACAATGATGTACATGGGCCATGAAGATGGATCTAGACGCATTATGCGGTGATATACAAAGTAGTACACTCCTATCCAAGAAGGGACCAAGACTAGGTACTTAAACAATATCCTTAATGAATCCAACCTCTAGTGGGGGCCCATTTACCTGGGATAGCCCACGAGACTAAGTATACAAACTATGTGTCTAAGTAATATAGAACTAAGTCTAGCAAGAGTTTAAGATGAGCATCTAATCACATTTAGATATAACCTGGTCTAGAGGGGTCCATAATGGGGACATTTAACCGTCATTCCCCAAAAAGGCATATCAACCATGAGCTGTATGGATAGAAGGTTCAAGGCCTACATTTAGATAAAAACACAGGTAACCACATACAAATATATTTCTCATAATAGGCCATGAGAAAAGGATATAATACCACCTTTAATAACATGGGCCCCAAGAGGGAAATCAAGGCCCAAGGCTCAATTTTTAATAGCCATAGAATCCATGCATTAAGTTGGACTTGGTGGGCAGCCCGCGCACACAATATATGGCCTGAAAATAAGTTTAAGTTAGGAGGAAATGGGCCTAACTACATCAGCCCAAAAACTAGCAAATTAAGTGAATAACCAAGGGCCCAATACTATCCTTATCTTAGCTCACAAGTCCATCAAAATGTTGGAAGTCGGTCCAATATATGGTTGGGCCAAGCTAGGACGTTCCATCCTACTGTGGGCCCATGGGATGCCCTAAAAATCTAATCTAAGATGGGGTCCTCATGTGATCACTAAAGGTGACCCAAAAGAATGCATTGATTAAGTCCAAAGATTATAAGAAAACATAAGCATGTAACACGTACACAAGTTCTCAATATGGTGGGCCCCATAGCCAAACAAAGTTTTAACCATACAATTTTAATTTAAGGCCCTTTGATAAACTTTTGGCCCGTTTGACTTCCTGGGCCTGCTAAGGTCCAGGAATTAGTTAAATAATCTCATGAAGGCCAACAATACTTACAGGGGGTCCCACCAGATGGAGGGTGTGCATACATCATGAAAAGGTCAAGTGGGCCTGATAATGGACTGGGAGTCCAGCAGCAACCCAAGGCAGAAAGTGTCTCCATGATTGGGCAATCCAATGCTTGGACAGCCTGGTCCAAACATGTGTTGAGGTAGGCTCCACATGCATCCATATTTAGCCTCAAATAAACAGTCAAGGGTCTATGGTGGGCCTTTAACCATCCATAGAGGAACCCATGGGCCTACCCTAGGATCACCTAGGAGGACATCCAACCTCAACTGGTTTCCAAGAGATAGCCCGCCACTACTCGTATAATGTAAGGTCTAAAGCCCAAGCAATGCATGACCTAATGGGCCATACACCAAGCCCAACTCATAGGCCATATAGTGGGCCCTCAAGTAAGGTTTGGGTCCAACCACAAAGGCTATAATTCTACATATTGTGGTGGGCTTCATGGGCAGCCCAGTTATTCATTTACATGGCAAGTTTCACATTTAACACAGGTGAGTTGGGTCTCACTTTTGGCCCAAGTACAGGGTCAGTTTAGAGGGCAGCCAATGGCCCGACTTCTTGTGTATAATTGCCCCTAAGCCCATCACAATAGATAGGAGAGTACAGGCCTAAGATCAATGGGCCTATCCAAAAGAATTGAGTCCACAAGGCCTACTTGCTAATACAAACATGCATATATTATATCACATAATGGGCCCTAAAGAAATGGCCCAAAACAAAAGCCATCCAATTCATACATTATGGTGGACTAGAGGGCAACTCATAAGCCTAAAAATACACATGGGCAAGACCTATACCGACAGGGTAGGCCTTGCCTCATAAAATAAAGACTTAACAAGGCCCTTCGCAATATATATTTATGTGGGCTTTGCAAGTCAGCCCAAAATTAAATACTTCATGAGGGCATCGAGGCCCATTAATACACATGGTCAGCTTATAAACAGCCCATTGGGTTCATAAATCAATAAGGTCAGCCCTTGCATAATCTTGAGCTCAAGAAGGAAGTTTCCAACCCATTGAGCCTATAAAACTATTAAAAACTCTCGTTAAGGCTAGTCCACAAAACCACCACCAAGGTGGGCCTCAAGGGGGCACTCATTAAGCCCAAAATGTCTAAGGAAGGAAAGCAAGGAGTGTGTGAAACACTCTCTCAAATCTGGTGTGCCACAATAGTTCCTAAATAATCAAGCATGTAGTAAATTTTGGGCCCCTTGCTAGAATTTCAGCCCACCCATTTCCTAGGCCTGATGGAGTCCAGAAATTTATTTAATTTAGATAGGTTACTGACCCGTGGTGATCCACATATATCATAGTGGGCCCAACCAGATAAAAGAGAGATATACAACACTTACTTCAAGTGGGCCATGCCATTAGAATGCAGGCCCAGCAACCCAAGATAAGGGTGTGCCTGGGTATTTGACCCAAAACTGGTCCAAATTGCAGGCCACGCCTCGGTCGGTACAGAGGCCCGATGGCCCTGAGATTTATAGGGTGGTCCATCCATGGGTATACCACACCCCCATAAAATTTTATAATTTTTGGATATTTAAAAATATTTTAATTAATTCAAATAAAATAATCTATCCTGAAACTCGGACTGATCTAGAGACCATATAATAGTGGGCCGGTCCAGCCACCACCATAGTGGGTACAGGCGTCCAATGGCTCCAAAATTTTGTAGGTAAGTCCTATCATGAGTTTAACACATCTCTGTAAATTTTTATAATTTTTAGACACTAAAAAATATTTTAATAAATTTTAAGGATATAATCTGTCCAGGGTGAACTATTGCTGGAATATAACTGTCCTGAATTTGGGCCATCCAATGGGTGGGTTCTGGGCCTCCAAAATCCCTGAAATTTGGATCCAAGGTCCCTCAAGAATAAAGGAGAATGCATCATGGTGGGTCCACGGAGAATGGCCCACCATGGAAGGGAATGAGTAGGATCTAGGCCCATGGCCTTCATCCTAGGAGCCACGTAGGACCTCCACCATGGATTGGTGGGTCCTACATGCTTCCATGCATGTAGCAAAAGGGAAGGGAGAAAGGAAAGAAGAAGAAGCACCCACCTAGATCAACCTTAAAATTTACATCACCATCATCTAGAGGCTCCAAGCAACATGGATCAATGGTTGGGATGAGTTTTCAATGGAGGGATTGAGAAGAAAAAAGAGGAGAAGGGGCTGGAATGGAGGGGAGAGGGGCTGGATTTTTACAAGGGAGAAAGAAGGAGAGAAAATGAGGGAGAGAGAAGGGAGAGAGAGAGAGTTGTAGGGAGGCAATCATGGCCTCTCTCTCCTTAGTTAGAGAAACCATAATGGCCTATGGTGACAATAACAAAGTTCTATGCTTAGTAGGTCTCTTGGTGGTGTTTTTAGTTAGTGGTGTTTGTTATGGATATTTGTGTAGTATGTGGGTAGTGTACCTTAGAACTTGTGCCAAGGGAGGTGGTGGTCCACACATGCATTCCACCTAAGTGGGCCACATGATCAATGGTCATATAATGAAATGTACACAACTTTTGATTTACAAATCGGATGGACGCACAAGACGCGGCGTTGGAACCGCGGCGACGATGCGGTCGCAATGGCATACGTTTCAACTCGATCTGAGTCAGGTCTTACATTGCCGCAGCCACCAGAGTTTTTAATCAGGTTGAAAGTTATCCCTAGGGGTTTCGTGGGGTGACACATCACATGTACATTTCGGGCCCACGTCACGTATGCAAAGGTGAGCAAGAGAACATGACTAACTATATGTGTGTGTGTGTGTGTGTGTGTGTGTGTGTGTGTGTGTGTGTGAAAATGGACTGACCAAGACATCCGCAATGAGAGAGGGTACAAGGCATAAGTAAAGGGAGGTCAGATAAGAGCTCGACCTCGACAACCAAGTGCGATCTATATGAATACTAAGAGGATTGAACGCCAACAGTGAGGTCAGCTTTGGTTGACTTCTTGTTACCTCGACCTCGGGTATATATCAACATCAGCCTTAGGCACTGACCACTACCAACAGTTTAGCTCGATCTATGGGACCTCATCCGATCCTAGCTGGGTTTTAGTTGGAAATATTAGCCGAGTTATGCAAATGCTAGAGAGGCAAAACACACTGCCTAACCATGAAGTAGAAGCATCCGCAGTCACTGAGCAATCTCGATCTCCATAGATTCCCCACGACTCATACGGAGCCAGGCAACAGCCTGGATAGCATAATCAAGAACCCAACCACATCGCGGGAACTATCGTGCTTGTTGACTTTGACCTTAGTCGATCCTAGCTGGGTTTTAGTTGGCAATATTAGCCGCATTATGCAAATGCTAGAGAGGCAAAACACGTTGCCTAACCATGAAGTAGAAGCAGCCGCAGTCACCGAGCAATCTTGATCTCCATAGATTCCCCACGACTCGTACAGAGCCAAGCAACAGCCTAGATAGCATAATCAAGAACCCAACCACACTGCGGGAACTATCGTGCTTATTGACTCTGACCTACACCATAGTTAGAGAACAAAGGGGGGGGGGGGTTGCTCCCGAGGTAGCGGCCGAGAAGGAGGTCCCTTGAGAGGCCGAGCTCAAGGAGATACAAGGCTAGATCAGCGATATTCAACAAGCATATCGATCTCGAGGCATAACTTAGTAGACATAATGTTGGAAGAAGGCGGAACCACCGTTCACCTATGATCTAATGGCATCTCTACTATCATCGAGATTCCGGATGCCACAAATCACTCATTATTCTGGGATTCGTAATCTAGTCGAGCATCTAGAGTTGTTCAAAGCATGGATAAAATTGCACAGTGCGACTAGTTCAGTGATGTGCCGAGCTTTCTCCCTGACCTTGTTAGGAGTAGCGAGGAAGTGGTACAGGCAGCTGAAGCTAGAATCCATTAGCTCTTTCACACAACTTAGCAAAGCCTTTATCATCCAGTTCATTGGCATGAAAGATTGGAGAAAACCAACAACTCATCTACTCATCATTACTCGGGAGGACGAGCTGTTGAAGGATTACATTGTCCGCTTCAATGCAAAGGCAATACAGGTGGAGGGCTACTCCGAGTAAATAACCCTTGCCGCGATGATATCCGGCCTCAAAGAAGGCCGATTTCTTTTCTTAATTGGCAAAAATCCTTTGACCACGTTGGCCGACCTACTCAACAGAGCACAAAAGTACTCTAATGCGGAAGAGCTCTTCAGCTCACGAAAGGCCACTCGAAATGTAGGGAGCTCACCCAAGGATCGAAAATGTAGAGAAGAAAATCCTCCCTCCTTTGAATGCTACTCTTGAGCAAGTATTCATGGAAGTACGTGACAAGAGGATCCTGAAGTGGCCGAGTAAGATGAAGGCTAACTTTGACAAGTGCGATAAATGAGTTCCATCGCAACCACGACCACACTATTACAGATTTCTTTGATCTTAAAGAAGAGATCGAGTCACTGATCCGTAATGGTCATTTATAGTTATATTCGGAGGACTTGCTGGAGGAGGGGACTCAAACATAGCTCGCAGTGCTCATACTAGGAGCATAAGCAGCTCGAAGCATCAGGTCCACCTCACCAGTAGGGCCCCAAAAGAATAGAAGATGGTCCCCTGTGGCCTGACATTTTCCTAGGAAGATGCTTGTGGAGTCCACCACCCTTACGACGATGCCCTGGTGGTGACTATGACAGTGGCTAACTATAAGGTGTACCACATCTTGGTGGACACGAGTAGTTCAGCTGACATCTTCTTCGCCGTCACCTTTGAAAAAATGGGGATTGGAAGATCCTGACTCCGATCCGTCCGAACTCCTTTGCTTGGATTCACAGTAGAAAAAGTCACCTCCGAAGGCAATATACTACTTCCAGTACCGCAGGAGAAGGACAAAACCAAACTACAGTGATAATCGACTTCTTGGTCGTCGACTATCCCTCTGTCTATAACATTATCCTTGGACGACCATCCTTCAACTTTACGCGGGCAGTAGTGTCGACCTATCACCTTGTTATGAAGTTCCCAACTGAGCACATCAGACAAGTCAGAGGTGATCAACATGAGGCCCGTTAATGTTACTCCACGACGTTAAGAGCAGGAGCGTGACAACATGCAATGACTATCACCTCCTTTGACCCTCAAGAGGAGTTGCTTGAGAGAGGATCCCTCGTGGAAGACCTAATAGCTATCTCCCTTTGTGAGACTGACCCATCCCGCACAGTACAGATTATCTCGCTGCTACCCTTATGTCTGTGAGACAAGATCATTGATTGACTGAAGCAACACACTGATCTCTTTGTGTGGTCCCACCAAGATAAGCCCGACATCAACCCAGAAGTGATGGTCCATAGGATAAATGTTGATCCCAACCACCGACCAATAAGGTAAAAGTGACGAGCATTCGAGTTAAAACGGTATGCTATCATCGCAGTGGAGGTCGGGAAACTCCTCGAGGCTGAATTCATTGAAGAAATCTACTATCTCGACTGGATCGCCAACATTATGCTGGTGAAGAAGTCTAACAGAAAGTGTCGGGTGTGTGTCGACTACACGGACCTGAACAAGTTATGCCCCAAGGATAGTTTCCCACTCCCGAGGATCGACCAGCTAGTCGACAATACAGCAAGGCATGAGCTACTCAGCTTCATGGACACCTACTCAGGCTTCAATCAGATTGACATGCACTCCTTGAATAAGTAGAAGATAACCTTTGTCACCGACAAGGGATTCTACTGCTACCAGGTCATGCCCTTTGGGCTGAAGAATGTTGGAGCCACATATTAACGACTCGTCAACAAAATATTTGCCTAGTAAATCAGATGCTCTATGAAAGTCTATGTTGACAACATGCTGGTCAAGAGCATCAAGGTTGCAAACCAAGTCATCAATCTCGAGTAGATGTTTACCACCCTGAGGAAGTACATAATAAAGATGAATCCAAGCAAATGTGCCTTTGGAGTAAGCTAAGGAAAATTCCTCAGCTTTCTAGTCAACCAGAGAGGGATTGAGGCATATCCCAACAAAATACAAGCATTGCTGAACATGAGCTCACCCAAAACTACAAAAGAAATCCAATGCCTCACAGGCAGAGTCACCACCCTTAATAGGTTCGTTTCCAAAGCTATTGACAAATGCCTTCCGTTCTTTCAATACCTAAAGGGTAAAGCTAAATCGACATGGACAAACGATTGTGAGTGAGCTTTCCAATAGCTCAAGCAATATTTGGGGTCACGCCCTTTACTTTTCAAACCCTAACAAGGAGAACCACTATTGCTCTACTTGGACGTCTTGGTCACAACAGTCAGTTCAACACTAATATGAGAAGTCGAAGAAAAATAACTTCCCAGGTACTACGTCAGCAAAGCACTGGTCCTAGCTGAAACTAGGTACCCTAATATTGAAAAACTCATGTTGGCACTGATAGTGCCATCTTGCTGTCTTCGCCCCTACTTCTAAGCCCACATCATTGTGGTCTCGATCAATCAACTCATTCATCAAATACTCCAGAAGCCCGAAGTGTCGATGAGACTAACAAAGTGGGCGATTGAGCTCAGCGAGTTTGACATCAACTATCACCCCTGAACTACTATCAAAGGCCAGATAATAGCCGACTTCTTCATATAGTTCACCAACACCGAACTCCCGAATCAACCCGAGGAAATCAAGGAAGAGACCGACCCCCACACATGGACACTTCACGTCGATGGGTCTTCCAACTTTAAAGGCAGTAGGGTGGGGATAATCTTTGTGGCACCCGACCAGTATGAGGCCATCCTCACTGGGTTGAGATTGGTAAAGGCCATAAGAGCTCAGATTTTAAAAATTCACGGTGACTCCCAGTTCATTGTCAACCAAGTGGCAGACAAATACTAGATGAAGGGAGAGAAGATGATCGCCTATCTCTAGAAGAGGAAAGAACCTCTCGGCCAACTCAACAAGTGTGAACTCACTTTGGTCCCTCGAACCCAAAACTCCCGAGTAGATGCCCTAACAAAGCTGGCAGTTGTGACAACGATGACATCGCCAAATCGATCCTGATTGAGTTCCTGCCTAAACCCAGCATCGATCAACCTGAATCAGAGAAAGTACTTCCCCATGTATTGACTCTGAGCTAGATGGACCCAATCACAGACTATCTTTGAGAGAACAAATTACTCGATGACAAGCTCGAGGCACAGAGAGTTCGGAGCAGAGCAACTCGGTACACCATGATAGGGGACGTCCTCTACAAGAAAGGATTCTCCTTACAATATCTGAGGTGTCTCTGACTCGACAAGGCCGAGTATATTTTGAAGGAAATCCATGAAGGTCCGCGACAACCATTCGGGAGGAAGATCTCTCGCCCATAAAGTGATCCAACAAGGATATTTCTGGCTGACCATCCAAGAAGATGCCAAACACTATACACAAAAATGCGACAAGTGCCAGAGGTTCGCTGCGATACCTCAACAACCATTTAAGCAACTGACTCCCATGACTGGCCCCTCCCTATTTGCCCAATGGGGGATCGACATCATAGGACCGTTGCCAACAGGAAAAAGGCCAAACCAAGTTTATCGTGGTACCAGTCGATTGTTTCACCTAGTGGGTCAGGGCCGAGCTGTTAGCTAAAATCACCGAGCAAAAGATTACCAACTTTGTCTGAAAAAACATCATTTGTAAATATGAGATCCCACATACTATCGTCTTGGATAATGGCAAACATTTCGATAATGCCTAATTCCGAGGTCTTTGTGAAAGGTTTGAGATTCGTAACGCCCTCTCATCATCCCAGCACCCCCAGGCCAATAGACATGTGGAGGCAGTGAATAAGATTATAAAGAACCACCTTAAAACTAAGCTCGAGAAATCTAAAGGGGCCTGGGCTGAGGAATTCCCACATGTCACCTGGGCATACCAAACCACTGTTCGGACTTCGATAGGGGAGGCCTCCTTTTCCCTGGCCTTTAGTGCTGAGGCTGTAGTGCTAGTTGAAATAGGACTTCTCACTGCACGAATTGACTCTTACGACGAGAAACAGAATTCTGAGCAGATTACCCTAAGTTTGGACCTACTCGAGGAAGAGAGAGGATGAGCACAACTGAAGATCGCAACCCATCAGTAACGAGTGGCCCAATACTATAACTCTGAAGTCAAGGTATGGAGGTTTTGAGTAGGAGATTTGGTCATTTGCGAGACCTTTTAGAACAGAAAGGAGCTTGGCTCAGGAACTTTGGGACTATGCTGGGGGGACCCAACAAAATAACGCGTACATTGCGACCAGGGGTGTATTGACTTGAATATATGGATAGACAACCCTTGCCTCATCCGTGGAACGTCGAGCACTTGAAGATCTACTACTCTTGAGAACTTGGGAAGTCCTCTGACTAAGAGTACGTTGTGCTGCTGATATACTCGATCGAATCAAGCTCCCTTTTCTAAAAGAAAAGGTGCTCAGGAAATTATTGTTTCATGTCTACCTTTATGCATTCTACAATAAAAGAACATCCCCCAGTTCACGGAAGAGATTCTCCTTTTCTAATTTTTGGACCACTCGAATTATGCAACTGGTTATAAGTCCTACGCTGAATGGACCTCCCCAAGTTAGGGGAGGAAAACTCCTCTCAAAATCCTACTATGACATGATTGACCGACTACGAGGACTTCCCTTAGTGTAAGGGAAGAAAGCCTTCCATAATGAGTTCTACTGAGAAAGAGCTTCCCCAGATCGAGTGAAGAAAATTTCTTTCTCAAACAATCCGACTTATGCGGCCGACCAAAAGGACTTCCCTCAATGGAAGGGAAGAAAGTCCTTAATGCTCGGCCTACTCCTACATCGATTATCTTGAGATCGATCTATTGGTCAACCTACCTACTTGATCTACAATACTTGATCTACTACGCTACCCCGATTTACTAAAAGCATCTAGAAAATACATAAAAAAAATGGAAAAATTGATTCTTTCATCGATCAAAAATTTGATTACTGAAGAAAGAAAAATAAAAACTGACTATAAGTTTAAAGAGGGTGGCGAGGATAGTCTTCTCGAGGAGGATGCTCGGCTTTAACGATGTCAAGATCTGGGTCTTGAGAAGCTCCTTCCTCTAAATCGTGCAGGTCGAGCTCGGGGAACTTTCCCTTGATGTCTTTAAGGCATTTCTCATAGGCACAACTATAAAATACCTCTACTCATTAGCTCGCTCATTCGAGGCCTTGTACTGCTCCATCGTCGCTACCTGGATTGATGGGATGCATGCTTCAACCTTGGCCAACTTAGCGACTGAACTAGCCTCGACCTCGACCAACTTAGCTATCGAACTAGCCTTCACCTCGGCCAGCTCAGCCTCCAACCTTTCGACGTTATCCTCTGCTTCAGCCCACTCCCTTTCAAAAGAAGAGAGACGCGACCTCACCCCCTATAGCTCAGCTAATGCCTAGCCCTCTTTCTGTTGAGCCTCGCCTAACTCGATCTTTAGAGCAACA
Source organism: Magnolia kwangsiensis (assembly GCA_037074715.1). Taxonomy (NCBI): domain Eukaryota; kingdom Viridiplantae; phylum Streptophyta; class Magnoliopsida; order Magnoliales; family Magnoliaceae; genus Magnolia; species Magnolia kwangsiensis. The sequence continues at coordinate 53,766,699 of CM073575.1, read as the reverse complement.
TGCTTCTCCCCAGGTTTCTCTAGAGCTTGTCAGAAGGCTTTGGCCTCAGTAGTCTTGGCTTAGAGCACCACCTCTGCCTTCTTGCACTCCTCAGCCACTTGCCTCATCGATTGGTGGGCAGACAAGAGAGCGGGGATGAGCTAAAAGAAATAAAAATGACATATTAGAAGACATCAATAGTTTACAAGTGGACACAACTGGCTAAAGGGAGGAGGTCTACCTTATAGCAGGTCGCGACGACGTCACCCAAGAGAGTTACCGGGTGAGTGTTGATCAAGGTCATGATCTGCTACTCTGGGATATGCCGAGCCATCCATGAGGTAAGGTTACTCATATAAAACCTCAAAGGTAGAGGGCCCGACTCGTCAGCCTTGCTAGCTCGCTGGCCCGAGGTATCACCCTCTTCGATCTGAGCTTTGGTTGTAGGGGGCTGAAGCTCCTCAGTGGGAGGAACTTCCTTACAAGCCGGAGGAGTTTCTAGATATACTACTTCTAAAGCCATTGGTTGAGGAGGAATCGCAGAAGTAGGAGCACCCTGAGCTCCCTCACCCACAGGGGCTAAAGCCGCTCCATCGCAAGTCCTCAAGTGTTGGGCTCTGACCTCGTCTCCATAGCTATAAAGGACCCCTCCCGTTTCGTCAGAGGTACAACAACTCTCCTCCTCAAGGATGACTTCTTCTGTGCCATCTCAGCTTCAGAAGGGGGTTAAGCTCTTTTTGCTGGGTGAGGGAGTTTGTCAATTTCTGCACAGCTAAAGATCCCGATCAGGAACGAGATGAAAGACAACATGAAGCTCCAAAGAAACTACACTATCTACTATTTACCTCTTGAAACGGTTGGGGTAAGGCCAGATTGATGAAGGAGCTCAGGAGTTATCAGATTCTTCCAAGATTTGTCAGCAGTGTCCACTAATCTAGCACAAGCAATCCGGCCACGCTGTAGGGTAGAGATTTGGGGTGTGTTCTTGGGCAAGCCTGCAAAAGACCACTCCTACAGTTAGAAAACATGATTACAGAGCAACTAAAATTTATAAATCTACAGTTCGGATATGTCCAACTTGGAGTGGCGAATATGGTGAGAATCTGACGTCGAAGCCTAGCCACATCAACTGTCAGAGCTTCCCATCTCTAGAGGCCCAAAACCATTTGTCCTTTCAGTTCTTGTTGGAGGATATGTTATTTGTAATAAGGGCCTGTCCCCTAGTTGCCCAAGCTGAGAAGTAATACCAGCCCTGGTACTTAGGTCTAGTCTTCACTCGATATAGGTGCAAGAACTCTTCGGTGGTTAGCTCAGTGTTCCCAAGTTGAAATCACAAATATAAGTCCCCAACAAAGCCCTCGGGGTGTTGGGTTAGGGATGATCGGGCCAGGGGCTAGCTTCAAGCGAGTTATAACCTCCCTAAAAATACGATGGATAGGGAGTCGGAGGCCACACTGCAAGGCGACCAAATATATGGCCACCTCGCCCTCGTGAAGATCACCTAAGATCTCACAAAGTTCAGGAGATCAGAGTACCATGAAAATTGGTATATGGTATTTTGACCTGATCTGAACTAGGTTGGCATTCTCAACCTTGACCCAAAAGAGCCAATATCTAAGGGCCGCTCAGCAGAAGCCCGGGCTACCGCTCTCTCAACTGGAGTGGATTCCATATCCAAGGGCTGCTTAACAAAAGCCTGAACTATTGCCTCCTCTATCGAAGAATATTCCATCGGAAGTTCACAACCCAACGACATCGGGGATGGTGGTCCAGAAGGAGCCCCCAACTGGGAGTCTACACTCTCCGACCCAGAATCCCCCTGAAAGGCCCTTCGCTTAAGCCATTCATCTAAGATATTACACATATTGGCCAAAATAGAAGGGGGAAGATAGTGAAACAAGGAAAAAATGGAAAGAAAGGGTCGCTGGAGCAATATTTCCAACTTACCACAAATCGCCCAAATCGATGAGCTTGAAAGGCAGCAGTGGCAGCAAAGTAAATGAGGGTTTTTGAATTTCTCCACATTTAATGATGTAGCTAAGGAGGCATTATAACTCATGCTTCTTTCCACATGGCGATTGTCAATTCGCAAACTGACCCAACCTCCGATGTAAGGCCACGTGCCCACACGTCACTGGCCGAAAACCGAAAGGATGCTGTGCCAGCACATGCTACCTTGAGCACGCCTTCACGATCATTAGGATCCCCCTCAATCCCTGTGCCACCCGCCTTTCCTCTTCTGCCATAATGATAGACAGGCTTGACCTCTCAAATTTTCGACCTCTTCCACATGAAGCACCCCGTGAGCGTCAGTCCGCATTGACTTACTTCCTGATCTCTTGAAGAATGCTCAGAAGTAGGGGGGCTACTGTTATGAGTGAAAATGGATTGACCAAGATAACCGCAATGAGAGAGGGTACAAGGCACAAGTAAAGGGAGGTTGGATAAGAACTTGGCCTCGACGACTGAGTGTGATCTCTACGAATACTAAGAGGATTGAACACCAGTAGTGAGCTCGATTCTGGTTGACTTATTGTTACCTCGACCTCGGGTAGATATCAACATCAGCCTCAGACACCAACCACTACCCACAGTTTAGCTCAATCTATGGGACCTCGGCTGATCCGACTTTGAGGTTGGCCTCGACTATCTACGACGATATCCTCGAGAGCTGACCATCGAGATATCTTCTTATATGGGGAAGATCAGTCCCTTAAGATTCTTTCCTAGAACAAAGCCGAGGATAATGCCTTGGATTTCAGGGACGATCCCTTCTATGATACACAACTGAATGACAGATTCGTTGCCATATATGTTACCAACATCAAAAGGCTATAGATAAAAGTCTCATCAACGGTGAAAGGTATGCACAAAAAATCCTAATCCGACTAGACCCGAATTCCCCGCTCTAACTTAGGCATCAGAGGGTCCCTTGCCATAACCAGGGTCCTCGTTGTCACTTTATTTTTTGCAGGTATCTGAAGGCCTAACAGGACGACCAGATTTATTGTCATGCCCCGAACTCAGAAACCGGGCTCACAGAATTCTCGATCGCTGAATCTAGCACTGACAGCTTCCATAGTACCCCATTCTCTGCTCCCGGCACCCATATACCAGGTTTCGATCCTGGGATGCTACAAGGAGAATTTCTAATATCCTTTTGATTCGTAATGATCATGACCAAAAGCATAACCCACAAATAATAACCACAAGAACACCATCACAAAATCCACTATGATCAAAAACTTTAAGTACAATGTGTATAAAGGAAAATACAAGATAATGCTAATAAAAAAACTCCAAAGCTCGGCTGCATGCTCCAACTGTGACGAAGCTACGGTTGCATCCTGGAGTCACCTGCACGCATCAATCGTGCATAAACTTATAGAAAGCTTAGAGGGCGGTATAAGTGTGTGCGCAATACGAGCGTGCTTAGAATGCAAGGTCAGAATAATGCAGTAATGTGCTGATGAATACATGAATGCAATCAGCCATACCAAGGCTATGCGGTGCAAGATATGAATGCTATCAGCCATGACATAGCCATGCGATGCAAGATGCAACTCAAGCATGCCAATCCTCATCATATATCAGTACAGTTCTCATTCTAGATAATCACCTGAGTTTAGTACACTCCAAATGGCACTGCCGCTCTCCAAGCCGTACAGTCCAAGTGAGCGTAAGAAACCTCATTATCTGCCTGGCTAATAGTCTACCAATACCTATCCGGCACGACAATAGCGGACCCATTCATGAGACTCAGCCTAGTATTACCCCCTACCCTCGGGTGAGTAAGGCCACACCCTTTTTCAACCGACCACGACATAGTGGGAGACGTGGCCTTCTGGTAATCGGCCCTCATGCGCTCATACATCCACTCGGTCTCAACGTTGGAGTCATCCTCTGATACCATCGAATTTAGGGATTTTCACCCAGGGACATCTATGGCGCCCGCATGCTAGAACCAAACATTTCGGTATCCAATCCAGCCACCCACAATGTGTCTATGGAGGCTATGGCCCTGATGTTGCTAGGGCATACAATAATCATAATCACACAAATACAAGTGCATGAATTACTCTACCAGACATGCAACATTCCTGCACGTACCATGCGCTCACGTAGGGCAACTCTGCCTATCAGGGAGCCCATAAACAATCTGCTCAAAGGCATGTGCTATGATTAGTCACTCCTCATATCAGGTATACATATGATGCATATGATCATGAATTATGGATCTATACTGAACATGTTATGTGGTGATGGGCCCTGTGCATAACTAAGATGGGCCTAGACGGCCTTCACACTACAAGTATGAGCTCATCAGCGGGCCTCAGGGAGAGTGACAATGCGGACATTTAACCGACATCATCCTGACAATGTGGGCATCTAACCATCATTGCTCCCAAGGCTCGGTTCATCTTAAATATCATTAAATAAATCATGGCAGAATCGCACATTACAATGTGCCTTAGGTACATCCCATTGGGCCTCAAAAATATCAAATGAGCCGATCTCATGGGCCTTATATTCATCAAGTGGGCCACCTCAATGGGCCTCACCAATGGGCCTTAGGTACTTTGCAATGGGCCATCACCCATGGGCCTTAAAATGCATTAAAATGAGCCCAATCACATAAGATTTATGTGTATCAAATGGGCCTAATCACATAGGCCTTATATATATCAAAGTGGGCCTCAACAATGGGCCACAAGTACATCAAATGGGCCTCATAACATGATCCTATATATATCAAGGTAGGCCCCAACAACGGGCCTATAAACACATCAAGATGGCCTACATACATGAGCTCATATATACCGAAGTGGGCCTCAATAATGGGCCTAAAAATACATCAAGATGGGACTCAACACATGGCCTTATAATAATCTCAAAATGGTTGGACGGTTGGGATGAAACTCATGCATCATGATAGGCCCCATAGGGATGGGAGGCATAGATAAATCACATACTCCGTGGTGGAGGTCCACACTAATGAAAGGTGTGGACTCAAAACATACATAAGTGGGCCCTAAATAGGACCCACAAAAATGTTTATTTTCCACCCAACCTAGGGCCCAACATAATGTTTATTTCCCATCCAAACTGTCCATAGGGTTACATGGGCCTAGGGCCCACTATAATATTTATTTACAATCCAATTTATTCATAAGGTCACGTGGACTAAGGGGGCCACTGGAATGTTTATTTTCCAACCTGTACATAAGGTCACATGGGCTTAGGGCCCACTGTAATATTTATTTATCAACCAACCTGTTGGTGAGGGCACGTGGACCAGGGGCCCACCACAATGTTTATTTTCATCTAATCTATTCATGAGGTTACGTGGGCCAGGGGACCCACGGTGATGTTTATTTTCCATAAAACCCGTTGATATGGTCACAGGGGCCATGTGGCCCTCTGTAATGTATATTTTCCACCCAACCTATTTATAAGCCACACGGTCAGGGGGCCCACAGTGATGTGGTCCACAAATCCAGACCACCCATTATGTGTGTCCCACCTGGCTGAGGGTCCAGACCAAGTTTCAACCACATCCAAAATTCAGGTAGGCCCCACCAAGTGTTTTTATATGATTTAGGCATGTCTTCCCATGATTTAGATGGTATGGCCCACCTGAGTTCCGTTTACGGGTGATTTTTGGGGATGCCCCATAGATAAAGGGGACCCATCAAATGTGTGGTGTTGATGCTCGAAACGCATCACGTGGGGCCCATAGCTAGGGCCGTGAGCCCCAGCTAGTCCGTTCGTCAGTAGCTAGCGCAAGCGCTACCTGCACCTGTAGTAGCAGCTGACGCTGCTGCACCCTCTCTTTCTTTGTTTTTTTTTTTAAAACGTGAACTTCTGCAGTTTTTGGTAGGTGGGGCCCACCTTAGACAAATCCAACCCAGCCACTCACTCCAACGGCTCAAGACAAGCCAAAAGAGTCTAATATACGGTATAATCTGGCGAGAAAAGAGATCAAGGTGTGTTTTAATGGCAAACACCACTATTTCCTGTGGTATGGCCCGTCAGAGAATGGGATTGGCTTCATTTCTCGGTTCAGCGGCTAAAATGAGTTGGGAAATGTAATGGACGATTCAGATTATATACATACACCAAAGTGGGGCCCGCATGAGTGACCCACCCCAAAAGCATATATGTATATATATATATATATATATATATATATATATATATATATATATATATATATATATATATATATATATATATATTTTAAAGGCTTGTTAGTATACGCCCATGCCAGTACACATCTCCATGTTAGCCAACCCGCACGAAAGCTGGATGGCGTGGATAAACACAGATGTCAGGGTGGGCCCCACATGTATGTGGCCCACACATTAAGGTGGGTCCCACATGAACGTGGCCCACCTTTTGGATCAACATGATATTTGTGTTTTCCCATCATCTTGGTCGTCCAATTAACCCATTGCAAGATGGGCCTTACGATCAGGCGACCAAGATCACCTTGCACATGGTGGCCACAAGAAATCACATCAAAGAAAGAGAAAAAGTGAGAGAAGGAGAAACCGGTGAGATAGAGGGACCCCGCCACTATGGGCCCCTCACTACAATACGTACATCATTGTGGGTCCCACTACAAGGGGTCTTTATAAAATTGAAATCTAACGGTCGATCACCCACCTCTTTTCCTTCTTCTTGCTCCCCTAGCTTCCTTAGCTCCTTGCCTATACTTTTAATGGTGGATGATGGGATCTTAATGGTGGGGATGAGAGATGGAGGGTGGGCCACACTTGTTATTTTTGAGAAGCTTAGAAATGCTTGGACGTTGGGTGGTGTGTTGCTTGGGAGTAGAGATGAAATGAGAGAGAGGGAAAGAAGTAATGGCTTGAGGGATGGGGTGATGTGGTGGTTGTAAGAAAGGGTGATGTGGAGGCATGAGTGTGGTTAAAAATTTGTAAAAGAGGGAATGGTTATAATTGACATTTGATAAAGGAAGGATCGTGAGAGGAGAGAGAGTTGACTTTTGAAAAAAGGGAGGGATGAGTTGCATGTACTTGGGTAAGGCTTGTACTTGACATTAATTGATGGGACATCTCATAGAGATTCCCTCATAATTCGTAATGCACAGTATTTTCTTCGAACTGAACGTGGGCCTGCATTTTCTACCCTAGGTATCGGGTCGGTATGCGAGTCGCGGCGTTAGAACCGCGGTGATGGTGCGGTCACTAAGGTATAGGTTTCGATTTTAGCCGACTTTGGCATATAGGTCTCGGCTTAGGATCGCGCGTAAACGTCAGAAACGGGTCGAGGATTGCGGAATTTCGACCGGAAGGACCGCGGAGGCCAACGGAACGATATCCATCCTACGCACCTTTGCACATGTGTTAATGTCCTAAAATCTGAATGGTCCATGTGATGCGGGGCACCCCATGAAATCCCTATGGCCCAAATTTAACTAGATCCAAAGCTCTAGTGGGCCGTATCAAAGAAAGGTAAATCAAGGGAGGAAATTGTTTCCTTTTGTAATGACCCACCAAAGCTTTGATTAGGGTAAATGTTGGGCCTTGAGAGTTTCATGGGGTGCTGCATCACATGAACCGTTCAGATTTTAGGTTCGTATAATGGGAGATGAGTTCTTAACAAGTTCTCACCAGTTCTTGTGAGAAGCAGTGGGTAGGTATTCCATTTCACTTGCGTACCTTTGCACATGTGTCTTAGGCACAAAATCTGAATAGTCCATATGATGCGATACCCCTCGAAACCTCACAAGCCCAACTTTCTACCCAGTACAAAACCCTGGTAGGCCATGGCAAAGGAAAAAGTTTTCTCCCTTGATTTACATTTCTCTTTGCTATGGCTTGCTAGAGTTTTGGATCAGGTTGAAAATTAAGGCTATAGAGTTTTATGGGGTGCTGCATCACATGGACTATTCAGTTCTGTGCCCATGACACGTGTGCAAAGGTGTTTATATTCGACACACATCACGGTAGGGCCCACATAGCTTGACCTCACAGGAGGTTCCCATGAGGTCAATATACAAATATATATATATATATATATATATATATATATATATATATATATATATATATATATATATATATAATTTTGATGATTAATTGTTTTATAGCCACTCAAGCCAAAAAATAATGCTTAGTTGCTAAATTAGCACTCATTTTAAGTTTATGTGAGCAAGAAATGGTCTTCTCCCTATAAACTTTAGGTTCTCAAGTGGGTTAAAGCAACTGCATGCAGGAGCAATCTATGTTTTCTCTTTACATTGCATCTGTGTCCCTTATCAGATATAAAATCTACTTTGAAATTGGAATTAAATATGTTTGTAGCATCACGAACGTGTGATTGTGGTTTTTGTGTTTTTAGGTCGCGTTTGGATGTCCATTTGACTTATATTACGATAATTAAGTCCCAAATTGTGATGGTTTTTTTATTCCAACTTTGACTGGTTAGGAATTTTTCTACCAATCTAATTTTTAGCAATCTAGATTTGGTCCGTGTTGTGCTAAGTTGTTGGATGATGCTTCAAAAATCTCCCTGTGAAGAGACTTCTTTCAGTGGAATGTGGACCGTTGTTATAATGAATAGGCTGCGAGGGTGGTTTAGCATAGTACATCCGTTCTAGGATATAACTGTAATGCCTCGTACTTTTCAGTACTCGGGTGTTACCAAGTAACCTAACTTAGTGCAAATACCAACTTGACTTGAACATTTACATTCATTATAGTTTAAATCCAACCTTTGAAAACAATCTCAATCCATATATTAAGCCATCCATCCACTAATGTTGGGATGAACGATCACGTCGTCAATATAAACCATTTTAGGACTCCTTAGATAAACTATGAATCAATCACAATGTTCCATGGATCGATCTAATGATAAATTCCCATAATCTAATCATCGGGCTAGCAGGAATCATTAGTTGTCCGTGAGATCGCTAAGTATGGTCCATCTGAGTTTAGGAGACACCTCATCCTTTGGGTCGGCACCAATTTGAGTTGACAAAACAGATGGAAGAGGTGGATTAGCTGATTTAAACCTTGGATTGATGGATCCACCATCCATCTAATGTATACGTAATATCAAACGATTTAACACTCGAATACTATAGCCTAGTGGCCTGATAGATGGGAGTATTGTTGAGGATCATCTAAACTGGATCAGGGACCACTCAAATCAAATGTAGGCTCGATCCAGCCGTCAACTTAACTTGAAACCACAAACTAGCTCAGTATGACATTATCAGTTATGACTCTTGTAAAAGGCAGGTCCTACAAATAAATAAATAAGTGTGTATATACACACACACACACACACACAAATAAATAAATAAGTATATGTGTATACATATATAATAACAAAATATAAAACAAGTGGTAATGGCATAATAAGATGAATGATATTATTAAAGGGATTTTAATAATAATAATGGAGTCATTAACATAGAGAGAGTAGGCTGGAACACAAACAAATAATCCCTAGAGCTTTTTGACCATTAATGCTCGAACCCAGAGCAATATGACCCTTAGATCGCAGTTTACGGCCCACCAAAGCTTTGGATCCACCTCATCTTTAGCTAAGTGTCCTGATAAACCTATAGGATCATTTAAACGGACTGGATTCCCAAAAATCATCACGGTGGATCCCACCTTACATGTGCGAGCACACTGGTGGGTGTGCATCGAACCGATGGGAGCAGTCAAGCTGATTTGACTTGACACCTTCCACAAATGGGAGGGTTTCTCGCTCGAGGCCGTTTAAAAAGGGAAACACAGTTGTGTTTCCTCTCCTCGGTTTGATCAATGTGTGGCCCACCATCTGACCCCTTTGGTATGATCCAAACTGTCTATCTGATTGAGGACCCATGCTTGAACAAAACCCACTCAGATCCACACCCTGCAGCGCATGTGAGTGCACGCGATTTTCAGCTTAGTAGGCGCGTGCGTGTGGCTATTTTGCTTAGAACGGAAAGCTTCCGTTTCTATTTCAGTCTGCCAGAAGGGCAACCCATGTGAGAGGTGGAATCTCCCAATTTCAGCCTTCCATTTAGACAAATCCCCACCGTCCACTCCAAACCACCTTTGGGTTCTCCCATCCACGGTAAAGAGAAACCGACGGTCGGTTTCTGGTTTTGTTAGTAGCATCTGAATGGTGGATGTAATTAAGCCAGTCAATCTCAGCCATCCATTCATATGCTTTTATGCATAAGGAAGCCCTGGTTTCCAGGAGAAAAACAGTAGCCGCAATAGTTCTCCCTGTTTTGTTTCAAAATCAATCCGAAAACTTCTACCTTCGTACCCACCACCTATTCCTCCCTGAAGCTTCGAAATCTTCATTCTACGAGCTCCATTACATTCATACGAACCCTCCCATTGTCACGCCCCAAACTCAGAAATTGGGCTCACAAAATTTTTGATCGCTGAATCTAGTGCCGATAACTTCCATAGTACCCCATTCTCGGCTCCCAGCTCACATACGCCAGATTCCAATCTTAGGATCCTACAAGGAGGATTTTTCAATGTACATTTGTCTCACAAGAAGCATAATCACAAGTTTACCCAAATAAAAAAGGCAACATCATCATCATCACATATCCACTAATATAAACATTTGAATACAATGCTGAAAAAGAAATACATATATAAAAAAATAAAGCTCTAGAAGTCAGCTGCACACTCCAAGCTCGACGCTGCTGCAACCTAATGCCACCTGCACGCATCTATTGTGCATAAACTTATAGAAAGCATAGAGGGTGGTGTAAGTGTGTGAACAAGATAAGTGCCAAGTATTTAATACAATGCCTTAATCATACAATATCAGAATTATTTGTAAGATCATGAATCATACAATATCAGAGTAAGCGAAAATACTACAAGTCTATAAATCATAAAATATCAGAGTACGCAATACAGATAAGCTATGAATATGATGAGTCATAGAGAGTCAAATATCAGATGTCGAGGATACAATGCGATATGTAAATTCTGATAAGTCTATCTAGGCCATATAAGTGCAGAAATATAACAATCCAAAATGTCATATGCCTGCGGATGTAATGTAATATGCGATGCGAATGAAATGACCAAGATGGAATGTGAAGTCGGGATGATAGTACGTAGTATCGCAGGCTACGGGGTCCACCACAGGGGACTTCTATCCAAACCAGTCCCATACCTAAATTTGGATAGTTAGACTCAATGTGATAAACTCCTAATCTCAGGTTAGTCGTGCGCCTCAACCGAAATCCTAGCTATTTTGAAGGTACACGTAACAAATAGTTGCGCACTACTAGCCTGAGTGGATAGTGAATGAATGAATGAATGAGTATATAACGCCTGCTCAATAAGTCCACATATTAGTACAGTACATCTCTACGATCATCACTGGGGTCTGGTACACTCCAAACTTACTACCGCCCCTGCAAGCCGCATAGCCCAGCGAGTGAAAAAGACCTAACTATCCGCCTGTTAGCAGTATTCCAATGCCTACCCAGCTCGTCGATAGTGGACCCATTCAGGAGTTGGTCAGACTCAGCCTAGGTATGCCTACTCCCTCAGGCGGGTAAGGCCACACGCCCTCCCAACCCACCAAGACACAGTGGGAGACACGACCTCCTGGTATTCTGCACTTGGGTGCTCATGTATCCACTCGGTCTCGACGTTGGGGTGTCCTATTGTACCAAGAGGGCTATGAATTTTCACCCAGGGCCATCTATGACAGTCTGATGCTAATAACATATTTCTGGTGTCCCATTGGCCATCCACGATATGCCTGTGGAGGCTACGACCCTGATGTCGCAAGGGCGTACAGTAATCATAATATACAATGCAAAATGCATGAGTCATACAATCTAGTCATGCATCAATCCTGCGCATATAGTGCACTAATGTGAGACAATCTCCGCCTATTAGGGAGTCTCATAATAACCTGCCCAGTGAGATATGCAATGGTCAACCACATCTCATAACAAACATGCAGATGATGCATATGGGTATGTATCATGATGCTATGCTGTCACATACTCATAATCAGTGTCAATAACCGATATTGATAATCGACATCGATAATCGGCCTTGATAATCAACCTATACGATTGGCCTCGACAATTGAAATTAGCCTAACAAAGAGCTTAAGGAAAAGTCATGATGTAGACATTTAACATCATTGCCCATCAATGTGGACATTAAACCATCATTGCTCCTAAGGAATGACCCACCATAATAATCATTACACATATCATGGAGTAATCACACATCGCAATAGAACTCATATACATCACATTCGGCCCTATACAAAGGCCCCACACACGTCTCATTGGGTCTCACTCGTGGCCCTTATATACATCACATTGGGCCTCCACCCATGGGCCGTCAAATACATCAAGTGGATCGCATCCACGGGCAGCACCAATGGGCCTCATATATATAAAGTCCGCCATATCACATGGGCTACACCAGTGTGCCTCATATACATCAACTGGGCCTCATCAACGGTCATAAATACGCAACAGGTGAGCCCTGCACATGGGCCTCATATACATCAAATGGGCCGATCAAATGGGCTGATTTAAATGGGCCGAATCAAATGGGCCGAATCAAATAGTCTGATTCAAATGGGTTAATTCAAATGGGCTGATCAAATGGGCCGATTCAAATGGGTTGAGTCAGATGGGCCGATCAAATGGGCTGATTCAAATAGGCCGAGTTAGATGGGCTGATTAAATGGGCCGATTCAAATGGGTCGAATCAAATGAGCCGATTCAAATGGGTTGAATCAAATGGGCCGAGTCAGATGGGCCAAATCAAATGCACCATTCATCCATTGTTAAAGATCATTATAGAGCATAAAAAAATGAATCATATCTAAAGGATCATCTAGACCATACCTCAAATGGCAGTGGTGATAATGATTTCCACCATTAAATTCCAATGAGCCCACCATGGTATTTATTTTCCATCCAATCTGTGCATAAGGTCACAAAGACCTGGATACAGAGGAAAAATAAATATTATATTGATCCAGAACCCTGTAATCTTGAAGGGTTTTCAATGGTGGGGGTTCATCCCACTGTTCTCTGCAGTGTGGTCCACTTGATATTCGATTTGCCTTATTTTTAGTCTCAAGCCTAGGGATGAAGTCGCTAAATGGATGGACTTTAGGGATACAACACATGCATCATGGTGGGGCCGGTCGCCAAATGGACGGACGGTAGGAATACATCACGGTGGGCTCCACCCATAAAAATGGATGGATGACATTGCTTACATTATGGTGGGCTCCACCCGTAAAATGGATGGACAGGATGACTGTCATGCTTGCTACACCGTCCAGCAATTGGACGGTGCAAATATAACCATACTTCATGGTGTGGTCCACATAGTGGCTCACCAATATAATCTTATATTATAATATATATATAATATAATATAATATAATATATTATATACTTATAGTAGCAGGAGGCTGCTTATACTACAACGTCTCTGGACAGTGCATAAAACATGATAAAGGTGGGTCCCACGTAGCAGTGGCCCACCACAACATCCCTCTCTCATAATATATATATATATATATATATATATATATATATATATATACATATATATATATATATAATATAATATGATATAATAATATATATTATAAAATATTATAATCATAATTAAATGTCCACCGTCCAGGGGATACAGAATACTTTCATCAAGGTGGGTCCCACGTAGGGCCCACCAATATAGTACTATAGTGTATATATATATATATATATATATATATATATATATATATATATATATATATATATATATAAAAATACATGCATCAACACTCCAACGTGTAGGCCTTACAGAGCTTGCTGACGTCAGGAGCTTACTAACATGTAGTACAACAACTATGTAGTTGCATGGTACACCGGCCATTTTACGTCCACAGTAAGTGGGTCCCAGGTGGGGCCCACCATAACGTTTATTTCCATCTCATCTGTTCATAAGGTCACAGAGACCTGAATAAAGAGGGAAAAAAACAAATTTCGTTTCGATCCAAAACTTCCATGACTCAGAAAGGTTTCAATGGTAGACGTTCAATCCACTACTATTTGTGGTGGTGTGGACTACCTGAGCCCCATATACAGCTGATTTTTGGGGAATTCCAGTTCCCAAAGAGGACCCATCAAATGCACGGTGTAGATGTACAACATACATTGTGGTAGGGCCTGTGATGGGGCCCACCATCACACCCTTAAGCAAGCAGCATGGACGCTGCTTGCTGCAGCCTCCAAGGGACGCGGACAGCGACAAGTTCAATATGTATGTATTTTTATATATATATATATATATTTTTTTTGTGAGGTTTTTCATAGGTGGGGCCATATCAAGGAGATCCATGCCTACTATTGGTCTCCCCGGCTCATAATGGATCTAATGAACCCAATATACATTTTTTTTTTTTAGTGTATAAGAAACACCACAACGGGCCTTAAGAGTTTAAATCACCAAAAATCATTATTTTCTACATTACGGCCCGCCAGATATTCAGATTGGCTTTATTTTTTGGCTCAACGCTTAAAATGAGCCGGGAAAAAGGGTGGACGGTGTGGATCAGATACATACACCAAAGTGGGGTCCATGTGTGTGGAAGGTGTGAATATAAATAAAATATATACATAACGTGGGGCTCCCTGTGGGTGCACGGTGTGCAGTTAACACATACCACGGTGGGTTTCCACCGTCCAGATAGCTGGACGGTGGATGGCATGGATGAAACGCATTCACCTAGTGGGTCCACACGTGTGGATCTAGTGGGCCACACCTATCACACACCCACACACACACACACACACACACAGAGAGAGAGAGAGAGAGAGAGAGAGAGAGAGAGAGAGAGAGAGAGAGAGAGAGAGAGAGAGAGAGAGAGACGGTGAGGAGGGGAGGGACATCAAGATGGGTCGCACATATGTGGGCCCTTAAATCATTAAATCATAAAATCAAATACTAAAAATCACCCACCTTTGATCTTCTCGGACTCCTCCTTCCACCGATGCGATCTAGAGCTCCAAGGGGTGGATTTTAACGGTTGAGATTAGCTTTGAAGGGTTGGGTTGAGTGGTAGGGAGTGGGCCACACAAAGCTTTCTCATGAAGCTTGCTTGGACGTGGGTTGCTCTCATGGAGCTCGGGAGAAAAATGAGAGAGAAAGAGGTGATGTGAGTAATGGAGTGATGGGGAAAGGGATGGTGAGGTGATGAAAAATTGACTTTTTAGAATGGGTAGTTGTACTTAAGGATGGGTGTAAGGGATAGGAGTGATGTGATGTGTACTTGACATTTTGATGTAATAGATTCTCTCGGGATTACAACGCGCGGTATTTTCCTCGAACTGAACGTAGGCCCACATCTCTTAGCCTGGGTATCGGCTCGGTGCGTGAGACGCGACATCGGAACAGAGTTAAGCCGAGCTGACTCAGATATACGTGGCACGACTCAGGGTCACTAGGGTACAAGTTTCAAGTCGAGCCGACTTAGATATACAGGCACGACTTAGGGTGCGCGTAAATGTCGATTACAGGTCGCGGGTTTCCAGAATTCGATAGGAAGGATTGTGGGAGTGTACGAAATGGTACGGACTAGGATATGGGCCTCACACCCATGTTGTCGGTCTGAAAGAAAAAATGTCCGGAGGAAATCTGCCATTGTTGTCGTCTTCTTCCTCATCAACCCACCACACCCGGCAACTCAAAACGAGTCGAGCCTGGCCAGATTAACGTCCCTCTCTGGGACATTTCTAACTGAAAAGAATGAGAGAAAAGAAGGGAATGAGGGAAAGAAAACAGGAGAGTATGAAGGAGAGAAAATAAGGAATGTGGTTACTGTTATGGCTGCCGCACCACTTGTGACTCAGGCCGAGTCTGAGCAAACTGCTCAAACTTGTTGACGGGTTTAGGCCTGTTCGTGTGCTGCTGGATGCTTCCAGCAGCAGCATAGGAAAGAAATGGAGGAAGAGAAAGAGAGAAGAGAAATGGGGAGAAGAAGAAACAGAGGAGAGAGAGGGTATGGGTGTGCGTTGTTGAGTTAGCAACCCACTGACTCAACTCAGTCGGGTTGAGACTAGTCTTGGGTCGAGTTCAGCACTTGTTGGACATTGCAAGGGAGAGAGAAGAAGTATAGAAGAATGAGAAGAAGAAGGAAAGCAAATAGAGAAAGTGAAGGAAGTGGCTAGTTGGATGGGCCATTCCTTAGCCAACCAAGATAACTCGGTTAGTTACTAACCTAGCCAAGATGATTCGGGTTTAGACCTTATTCCTCATGAGGAAGAGGAAAGGAGCGGGAGTTGGTACACACTACCAAGTCGACTCGGCTGAAACTCACTGAGTCAAGTTGCTCGAGTCGGGAGAAAAAATTAAACTTGTGAATCGAGCCAAGTCGATGTGGGTGAGTCAACGTTCTCTTCCTAAGCTAAACTTGTTTTGATAAGTTAATAATTGTTACCACTCTTGTTATAGGGATTTCTAATATGGATAGACGCTAGTAGATTATTTATGCTAAAGATAGCCAATATAAATCGTAATTATCAAATAGTAGCAGTTTATTTAACTCTCTTAAATAATGTCCTTAATAGAAGATCATAGTATTTATTTTTATCATAATGATTATTATTACTATGTTAGTTAATATTAATTATAACATTAAAGTTAATGATTATTTTTTTATTATTAAATTAACATTGTAGTTTATCGTACGCCAACCACAATTTAAATCCTAGAATCTAAGTTTGGAACTAAACTGTAGGATGAAAACCTAGTTCTACATCAATACATGGTTGCGCTAATGTTAGTTATTATGAACAAATTACCATTAATGATATTAGTGTAGTATCTATCACCTAAAGATGTCATCAATACACACACACACACACACACACACACACACACACACACACACACACACACATATATATATAATAGATTACACTATTACATTGTAATGCTTAGTATTATCATGGTCACAAATATTGGTTATATCATTAACATTAATTTGTAATTAACCATATTATTATATTGTGTTTAAGTTAAACATATATCCTAATTTGACTCCTAGAACTAAACCCTAGGGTGAAAACCCTAAAACTTAGATAATCCATACCCTAGGTTAAAACCCTAACCCTAAATAATGTGTAAGCTTGGACCTAACTGTATAACTTTATAATTCATGATAGGGTTTGATTTTAAGAAAACATGCACTCTCTAGCAACACTGGTAGGCAATTCAAAGTATAAGATAATGATTCTTCCCCTTGAGCTTTCCATTTTCTCATTAGCTTAAGCGATAGTTTTCATTTAAATTTCGATTGATAATTGATATCTTCATGTTATAGTCACATGTGTTAATTGTTGGAATTGAATTGCTATATTATATGCTTATTATTAATCATACATATTTAGTTCATGTATAAATGTACACCCATACTTGGGATGTAACCCAACTGGTTGTGATTGTAATGGACCTTCGTCTTAGTGGTTATTGAATGGTGGTTTAAATTGACCATTGATGTGGGCCTGCCATCAAGGGTTGTTGTGTCCAATGGTTTTCAAGGACGGTCTTTTATCGCATGGTTTTGGTACTCGCCCTATGTGGATTATTTTGATAATTACTCTGTGCCTTGTTTGATATCGTCCTATGTGGTTTTGTTTTGGTACTTGTCCTATATGGGTTTGATATTTTATACCGTGCAACCATGCGATGGTAAGCCTTATATACTATAATATGATTGACCACTAGTTGACAGGTTTCCATTAAACATCCTAAGATGGTAGTCTCATGAGCCGGGGATGGTGGTATGAGACCTATGCCTGAGATGTCGGCCTACGGTGGTGACGAGCCCCCATAGCGACCTTTGAGCTTATTTAAAATGACTGGTTATAATTGGACTAATAAAGGGTTGGCTAATCATGCATACATGGCATAGACCAGCATCTATTGCTATCATATGTGATGTACGTATTTGTACTGGATGCTTTTCCCAGGTCAATGATTGCATGGGTGACGAGACCATTGTTCGTATGGATGAGCATCCTCGGGGCGATGATTGCATTCACGCATCCATGCACATAATAAGACCCATGTATTGTTTTGTCTGCTTTGTTTTATAACTATGCTTACCTAATGCGGCGGTATGTAATCTTGAGGGAAATTCATACTGAGTTGGCCACTCATCCATCAAATAAATATAACTGTACAGGTAGCACAAGTGGCTTAAGTGACTTTCAGGTTCGGACTGATGAGGAGACGGGTTTAAGTGCCAGGGTTGTAAGACTGTATGTACCTTGAGAAGCTGAGGGGTCTTGTGGCTTAAATTTGCTTGCATTCTACTATTTCTCATGTATTGGATCATGTAATTCTTGTATTTGTTAATTTTTGAGACATTAGTTTATATAAGTCATTATGAGCAACCACTTGTATATTCTAAATGAAATTTGAAATTTTCCTTTATACTTGTCCATTCTACACTCATCTGCTTACTCTGATGAAAAAAAAAATATATATACTCGAATTTAACCATCCTTTAAGGTTAACACTTTCGTTTTTGGGAAATGAGTGATATACTTGGGTCCTGAAAAGTCGGGATGTTACAATAACTGACTGAAGGCCTGGATTACTGAACAATGGGACACACATGGAGTTTGTTGTAGGGAAAATAGGCCGACCAATGATAAAAGGTTAAGTCGAGACCTTGCGCACTTCTCTAGGTTGGATATGTTAGAAGGTTCGATCCCCTACTCGAAGCCCAATCAAGAAGTAAGATCAAGCTCGACATCCCATCAACAGATCGGAACACCTACCGACTTACCTGAACACTTGAAAGAGCATTACCTCCGTCGATTCCAAGATCTCCAGAGTATGCTAAGAGCATCTCATCCCTTGGCTCAACTAAGGAGATAGGTCGGCATTACCCAGGTCAGCCTCACCCAGGTGGGCATTATCCAGGTCGGCATAACCCAGGTCGACATGACCCAGGTCGGCATCGGGACACTTTAGGCTGGCTTAACTTGCCTCCCATCAAGGTTTGACCACATCCACTCAAGATCTTAGCCAAAGACCCGGGAAATCTATTATGATAGAGATCTATTTAAGATCTTTGGAGGATATCCGCGACACACTTGGGATGCGAAGATCTTTATCGAGGATCTCGGTAGATTTACCGCACACTCGTGATCCAAATCCCTTTATAATACACACTTACTAAATAGGGAGATCTCTGCTATGTCACCGCCTCTCCTAAACTATAAATAGAGATACCTCTAATGGTGAGAGGTACACACTATCTTTAGGCCAAAACCTTCGATACTCAACTAGACCCAGATCCCTTTTCTGACTTTGGCATTGGAGGGTCCCCTGTACGAGCCAGGGTCTTGTCCATTCCTTGTATAAGTACACGACAATCTAAAAGGGGTTAACCAGATTTCTGCATTAATAGTTTGGTGCCGTCTGTGGGAATGACACCGAAAGCCATTCTCATCCTACCATATCTTAATAAATGGTGAAAGGGAAGAAGAAAGCTACAACTTCCTCTATTGCGCCTGACCTCGCACTCCCGGAGTAGTCTGCTAGTCACCAAGATTCCTCTTCCCAGCTGTGGACTGATTCCACACCTGTGGGGCCGAACAATGATCCCACAGTTAGTGAGGATGACTTGTCTCCCTTGAGCAACAAGTTGAGATGATTAACAATAACATGAACTCCATGAAACAACTATTGGAATAACTACAACCCTGCCCCACACAAAGGGACAGACCAGTGGTAGGACCAACTGTTCGAGAGCTCCCTGAGCCATCTGATGTGTATGCTGTCTCTCGCAGAAGCTAAAACTCTGAACTTCCAAGCAGGTACCTTCTCGTATCTCTGAAACTACCTAACTGGCCGCTTTCGACCTACGCCATGAGTTAGATAGAAAGAAGCGCGATAAAGTGCCCAAAGCAGCCACCGAGGTTATGGTTGAGAGCAGTGATCCTTGGGAAGCTGAGCTTAATGATCCACGAGGTTAGATTGACGACATTCGACAGGCCACCGCGCTATCGCTTTGACCTCAGTGGTGGCAATATTGGAGGAGACGAACCTCCATTCACTGCCGATATTATGCATGCGCAACTCCAGCCTAAGTTTTGTATCCTCAGATCACTCCATACTTTGGAACCACAGACCCAACCGAACATTTGGAATCCTTCAGGGCTTGGATGAAATTGTACGGTGCATCAACCTCGATCATGTGCTGTGGATTTTCACTGACCTTGACTTAAAAAACGTTTATAATCATACGAGAATATCGAATGACATTGAATCCAAGTGCGCCTTCGGCATCAAATCATGGAAAATTCTAGGATTCTTGGTCAGCTAGAGAGGGATCAAGGCCAACCTCAAGAAAATCCAAGCTTTGCTCGACATGAGCTCACCTAGGATGATGAAAGAGATCCAATGCCTTACAGGAAGAATAGCCACCTTGAACCTTTTCATATCTCGGGCAACTGACAAATGTCTTCCCTTTTTTAAGCAATTGAAAGGAAAATAAAAGACAGTGAACAGATTAAGGAGAACCATTTCTAATATACTTAGCAGTTTCAACAGTGGCAGTTAGCACGACCCTCATCAAAGAGCAAGAAGGGAAACAACTCTAATGTACTACATCAGCAATGTAAGGCCCATATCCTAGTCCGTACTATTCCTTGGACTCACATGGTCCTCTCGATCAAATTTTGGTGACCTGTGACCTGTAATCTGTATTTGTGCATGACTCTGAGTCGTACCCTGTCAACCTGAGTCAGCTCAACCCGAGACTTGTACCCTAGCGATCGTGCCGTTTTTGCAGTTCCAACGCCGCGTCTTGTGCATCGATGTGATATCCAGGCCAGGAGTTGTGGGCCCGCGTTTATTTTAAGGAAAATGGTACGTGTTGTGAATTTTGAGAGAATCTTTATAACCCATCACATCAATCAATCAAAGTACAACCCATCACTCCATTCCATCCCTAAGTACACAAGCCATTCCTCAAGTCAACTCTCTCTTACACAACGCATACCACCCATCACGCATCATCCATCACTCTTACATCACCTCTCTCTCTCTCTCTCTCTCTCTCTCTCTCTCTCTTTCTCAAGTCCATCTCCCAAGAAACTCCCGAGGAGAGGACGTCCAAGCTCTCCATGAGAAGAGCTTGGTGTGGCCCAATTTCTACCCCCTCAATCCTCACCATCTAACCTTTCTATTATCATCATCCTCCATCAAAGAAGAAGCATAGGAGCTCGGGATATCAAGGAGGCAAGAAGGATCGAAATCGGTGGGTGATCCATCGTTGATTTTCATTTGAGGGCCCACTTATGATGGGACCCACTTTGATGTATGTGTTGTGATATAGGAGGGGCCCATAGTTGCAGGGTCCCTCCACTACATCGTCTTCTCTCTCTATCTCTCTTTCTTTTCCTCTCTTTCATTTCTTAATGGTGATGTGGCTGTGTGGCCCACCTAGATAGATCCCACCATGATGAATGTATTTTATCCATGCCGTCCACTGAGTGAGCCCACCTGCCAGTCCATTTGGACAAGCCTGATTGAAGGAAAACATAAATATCAACTGATTCAAACCGTGTGGGCCAATCACGTGGGGACCCACCTTGATGTGATTATCCACACCATCCGTCCATTCGGTTGGATTGGTGGGCCACATATGTGGACTCACCTTGATGAAGAGGATAGGTTGGTGTACCTCTCACCAACAATATAGTTGCTGGATTGAAGTCTACAAGTTCTGTGAGGTGTGTTCATCCACACCGTCCATCGACAATGGAACCCACTCCCATGTACTTCATCCACCTCCCAATCCCTGAACGGTGGATCCCAACCTGATGTGAGTGTTTTATTTATACCGTCCATATGACGGTGGGTCCCACTTCAGGATGCCAGCCAGTTTAAATCCAGACCGTCCATCAATGGACGTCATGTACAGATCGTCCATCAATGGACGTCTAGGGCTGGATGTTTGATGTTTATATATATATATATATATATATATATATATATATATATATATATATATATATAGATATATATATCTGGTGGGCCCCATGTGGGACCCACCTCTGTGATATAGATTGGCTGGTGTACGATTACACCATCTATGTAGCGTTGTACACGTCAGCCAGCTATGTGGGTCATGTGATGTATGTATTACATCCAGACCGTTCATCTCTATATCCCCCAGTAGCAGTAGCTACTGTATTGACACCGTAAGTTCCATGGGCCATGCCGTGATGTATATGTTATAGCCCACACCGTCTAGATGGCTGGACGGTGGACCACACCGTGATGTACATGTTATATCCAACTGTCTATCGGGTGGACCACACTACAAAAATTAGTGGAGATTGAACGTCCACCATTAAAACTATTTAGGGTTAGGGTTCTAGAAGTTCTGGATTAGTATGGAATTTCTTTTCCTCTTAATTCAGGTCTTTGTGACCTTATGAACAGATTGGAAGGAAATAAACGTGATGGTGGGCCCCGGCCCAGTGAATTGTTTAACAGTGAGAATTATTATCCCCATTGTTATTTGTGGTATGGTCTAAATGATCTTTCAAGCATCATCTCCAGCGCTATTTAGGCTCTGGTCTATATGATCTTTCAATATGATTCATTTTTAGAAATGCTCTAAAATGATCTCTAAAATAGATGAATGGTGTAGATGGTGAGGCCCATTGGTGTAACCCATTGATGCAGCCCATTTGATGTATATGAGGCCCATTGGTGTGGCCCATTGATGCGACCCACTTGATGTATATGAGGCCCATTGGTGCAGCCCATTGATATAACCTACTTGATGTATATGAGGCCCATTGTTGAGGCCCATGTGATGCGGCCCATTTGATGTATATGAGGTCCATTGGTGCAGCCCATGTGATGCGGCCCAATGTGAAGTATTAATGGCCCATGTATGAGGCCTATTGTGATGCATATTCGGCCCGTATATGAGGCCCATTGTGATGTATATTGGGCCCATGTGAGTGGTCCATTGTGATATATTTGAGACCCATGGGATGTGGCCCATTGTGATGTATGTGTCCTACCGTGATGCGGCCCATTGTTATGTATATTGGCCTATATGATGAGGCCCGATATGATGTATATGAGGCCCATATGATGAGACCAGATGTGATGTACGCGAGGCCCATGGTGATGTATAATAGGTCCTTAAGTAAGGTCATGGGCCCCACTATATGTTAGGCTCTATGTGGGCCACTCATTGGGAGCAATGTTGGTTAAATGTCTATATTGATGGGCAATGATTGTTAAATGTCCACATTTTGACCTTCTCTTAGGCTCTTTGTTAGGCTGATTATCGAGGTTGATTGTCGAGGTCGATTCTCGAGGCTGATTATTGATGCCGATTATCGATGCCGGTTATCGATACCGATTATAAGTATGTGACAGTATAGTATCATGACACAGGCCCATATACATCATCTGTATATTTGTTATGAAATGTGGATGACTATTGCATATGCCGCAGGACAGGTTGTCTATGGGACTCCCTGATAGGCGGAGTCGTGCCACATGAGCACATGGTATGCGCAAGATTGATGCATGATTGGATCGTGTGACTCATGCATCTTATATTTTGTGATATGACTACTGTACGCCCCAGCGACATCAGGACCGTGGCCTTCATAGACATATCGTAGATGGCCAGATGGGCACTGAAAATCTTTTTCTACATGAGGTGCCATAGATGTCCCTAGGTGAAAGTCCCTAAACCTCCGTGGCCAGGAGACGCTCCAACGTCTAAACTGAGTGGATATATGAGTGCCCGAGTGCCGAATACCAGTAGGTCACGTCTCTCACTGTGTCATGGTCAGTTCGAAGTGGGTGTGGCCTTACCCACCTGAGGGTAGGGGGCATAGGTAGGCTGAGTTTGACTAGCTTGTAAATGGATCCGCTATCGACATGCCTGCTAAATATTGGCTGATTACTGGCTAGGTGAATAGTGAGGTCTCTTCCACTTGCATGATTGCACGTCTAGTGGGCAGTGATCGCGTGTAGAGTGTACTAGACCCTGGTGGTAAACTTAGAGATGTACAGTACTGATATGTGGACTTATTGAGCAAGAGTCGCATACCTAACATTTTTCTCATTCATTCATTCATTCACTATTCACTCGGGTTGGTGGTGCACAACTACTTGTTGTGTACCTTCGTAATGGCCAGAATTTCAGTTGGGGTGGGCGACTAACCTGAAATCAGGAGTTTATTACATTGAGTCTGACTATTCAAATTTAGGTATGAAACTGGTTTTGTTAGAAGTCCCTTGTGATGGACCCCATAGCCTGCGATAATATGTACATAATCCCGACTTCACATTCCAGCTTGGTCATTTCATTCGCATCACATATTGCATTACATGCGTGGCATATGGCATTTTGGATTACTATGTTTATGCATTTATATGGCCTAGATGATCTTGATGGTATTTGTGGACTCATCAAGATTTACATATTGCATTGCATTCTCAGTATATGATATTTGGCTTACTATGTCTCCGCATTGCATCGATAATCTACGTTGCTTCCTCAGTATATGATATTGGTTTATTACATTTTTTATCACATAACTTGGATGAGGCTGATGATATTTATAGACTTACCAGTATGTTTCCACTCACTCTGATATTTATATGCTTGGCACGTGCATTGCACACACTTACACCACCGTCTAAGCTTTCTATAAGCTTATGCACGATAGATGTGTGCAGGTGACATTAGGTCGTAATAGCGTTGAACTTGTAGTGTGTAGTTGTCTTCTGGGGCTTTGATTTTTGATTTATGTATTTCTCTTTCAGCATTGTATTCAAATGTTTATATTAGTGGATATGTGATGATGTGTTGCCTTTGTGATTTGGGTAAACTTGTGGTTATACTTATTACGAGTTAAATGTACGTTGAAAAATCCTCTTTGTAGGATCTTAGGATCGGAATCTGGCATATGGGCACTGGGAGCCGAGAATGGGGTATTACGAAGGTTGTCAGCACCGGATTCGACGATCAAAAATTTTGTAAGCCCAGTTTTGAGTTTAGGGTGTGACAAGCAAAGCCCTGGTCTCTGCCGAAACCAGGTATCCAGATAAAAAAATTAGCCCTAACCCTTATCATTTCATCGCATCACTTATAATCGTACTTCCAAGCTCATACCATCGTCATCCCAACTAACCAACCTCTTGGCCAGGTGCTTTAAAAACCTGAAATATCGGGGAGATTTACGAAATGGGAAATTGAACTAAGTGAGTTCGATATCAAGTATCGTCCCCGGACAACAATCAAGGGTTAAACAGTGGCTGACTTCATCGTTGAGCTCATACCAGAGGGTGACATGGGTCCTGCCGAGCTAGGACCAAATCCGATCACTGACCTGGGCCCTGGCGAGCCGGGACCCAATCTTATCATTGACATGGGCCTTGCCAAGCTAGAATCTAGTCTAAAATCCAGCACGAGCAAACTGAGCATCAGACGACCGACCTAAATCTGCCGACATGAACATTGTACATTGATGGTTCATCCAATTCTAAAGGCAGCGGGGCTAGGATAATCCTGGAGGCTCCTAACCAGACATACACATAATACGCCTTAAGATTTGGATTTCAAGCATCAAACAATACAGAATAATATGAAGCATTTTTAGCCTAGCTAAGGCTCGCAACAGTCATGGGGACACATTTGGAGATTTGCAGTGACTCATAGCTCGCAGTCAACCAAATAACTTATGAATACTAAGCTAAATAAGAACAAATGAAGGCCTATCTCTAGAGAGCCCGAGAGTTGATTAGCAAATTCCTGAGGTGTAACATCAGTTTGATCCTTAGGTTAGAAAAATCTAAAGTAGACATGTTGGCAAAGCTACCCTCGGTAGCCGAAGACAATATCCTGAAACCAATCTTGATTGATTTTTTAACCGAGTTGAGCATTGGCGAACTCGACCCAAGTACAGTTCTCCCGGTAGATTTGGAGCCAACCTAGATGGATTTGATAATCGACTACCTCAAGGAAGAAAAGCTACCCGAAAGTTGTTTAGAGGCACACAGACTTGGAGCAAGAGCAACATGCTATACCATGATCAGAGACACTATAAAAAAATGATTCCCACTCATGTATCTTAGATGCCTTCAATCTGACAAAGCAGAATATGTTCTAAAAGAAATCCATGAAGGCATTTACGGGAACCACTCTAGCGACCGAGCCCTTGCTCATAAAGTCATCCGACAAGGACACTTCTGGCCAACCATCCAAACAGACATGCAACAACACACTCAGAAATGCGACAAGTGTCAACGATTTGCGATTATACCTTGAAAGCCTCTCGAGCAACTAACTCCTATGACCAGACCTTGGCTGTTTGCCCAATGGGGAATCGACATTATAGGCCCCTTACCAACTGGTAAAGGGAAAACTAAGTTTGCGGTCATCGTAGTCAACTATTTCAACAAATGGTCTGAGGTCGAGCATCTAGGTAAGATCACCGAGCAGAAAATTACTGGCTTCTTCTAGAAGAATATTATATGTTGGTATGGAATCCCCCACACAATCATTTCAGACAATGAAAAATAGTTCGAAACAAGCAATTCCAGGGTATGTGCCATAATCTTGGGATCTGGAATGTCTACTCATCACCCTGACACCCGCAAGCCAATGGACAAGTCGAAGCAATCAACAAGATCATCAAGAACCACCTTTAAACAAAGCTTAAGAAGGCTAAAGGAGCCTGGGTAGAAGAGCTTCCTGATGTCCTCTGGGCATATCGAACTAATGCCCGAATGACCATAGGAGAGACTCCTTTCTCCTTGGCTTTTGGAGCAGAGGCCGTTATCCTAATCGAGATACCGACTGCTCAGACCCACTCCCACGATGAATACCAGAATGCCAAATAAATGACGTTAGATCTTGATCTTACCGAAGAAAGAAGGGAACGAGCTTGGATCAAGGTCGCAATCCGACAGAAGTAGGTCGCTCGTTTCTTCGACTCGAGGATAAAGACAAGAAGATTCTGAGCTTGAGACCTAGTCCTCTGTAGAACCTTCCAAAACACTAAGGAACCTGGCTCAAAAACCTTAGAACCGAACTGGGAAGGACCCTACGTGGTAATGAGCACAAGATGACTAGTATCGTATCGACTTGAAGACTTGGAAGGATGACTCTTACTTCATCAATGGAATGCTAAGAATCTCAAGATCTACTATGCATAAGGGCTGACCTGGGTTGAGCCCCCCAAAATCTACCCTTTTGCTGTTTCTAGTCTATAGTGTTGGAACTATTGTAATAAAAATTCCAAGGACAGGATGAGTTTTGCTTTCTACTTTCACCTCTACAAACGATTCATCTACTAAAAATCTACTAAAGGCTTCTTGCAATATAAGGGAAGAACAACCGTTACTAATGCGTGGTTGGGCCATGGATTATCACCACTAATCAGGCCACACAATTTGTGGTAAAGACGATACTCTGAAAATACAGAAGTATCCGTCCTATAGAAGTGTTCGACCAAGAATAATAGATTCATAAGGGTAAAAATGATTAATGTTTCAACCTCGGCACAAGATGCCGACATACCCGTCGCAAAATTCACAAATCTACTCGAACGATAGCAATGGACCAAAAACATCTTTTTCATTAAAGTAACTCAGAGGAGTGCATTGCAAAAAGGACAACAAAAAGGAGAAAGGAAGAATCTTCAACTCCCAGCTGGAGCAGAATCTTTGGAGGGTCCAACCTCAAAAGAGGACAAGTTGAGCCCGGGATGCACCTCCTTAATCTATTCTAAAAACTAATCATATCTAGCGCTGTAAAGAGTATCCCTCTCTTCCTCCCACTCTTTCGAGGCCTTCAACTCCTCGACCCCTACCTCCTTAGCCTTCAAGAGATCTGCCTCCACTTCCTTTGCCTTCACCTTAATGACATGCTTCTGTTCAGCATTCTCAGATTTCCACTGAGCATCCTTCTCCTGAGCTTCATGAAGAAGCACCTTCATGTCCTCCTGCTCGGCCCTCTTAGCCTCCAGCTTGGCTTTCAACACCTTTGCTTGAGCAAGCAAAATAACATTTTCAGAGTGAAGCTGCTCAGGCTCGGTGTTCTTCTAGTGGAGGGTCGTTTTCACCTCCTTACACTCCGTCTTGAGGTGAAGGATGTCATGACGAGCACTCATGAGAGAAGGGGAGAACTGAAAATAAGCCCATGATTAGAAAAGAGAAGCATTACTTAAAATGAGGGAATCAACCACCATAAAGAGGACAACTTACCCTATAGAAGAGATCCGCCATATGGCCCGTGGTGGCCTCTAAGACGTTTCCATCACCTGGGTAAACTCGATGTCAGGCACATGTTGAGTGATCCAGGGCACAAGGCTTTCCATCACAACAACGACTGATTTCCAGGAAGGTTGCGCTCCACTACCTTGGAGTCCAGCCGAGCCGGTCAACTGAGATGGAGGTAGAGCCTCACAGCTAAAGGCCACTTGCGCCTCAGGAGGCTGAACTTCATTTGTGTGGGCTTCCCCCACACTGGTCTCTACACCTCTAGAGACCTCAGTCTGCTCTGGAGGAGTGACAATAGCATCGGAGACGGGCTTGCCAGTCGTCTTCTTCTTCGAGGCATGCCTTGACTTCTTCTGGGCTAGCTTGGTTGAGGATGGAGCTTTTTGCTTTTTCTGACTTTTCTCGGGCATCTCTACGTGACAGGAAACAAAGGTTAGCAAACATATAAGTAAATGGAAGACTTAAAAATTATAATCCCTAGAAGAATGTACCTATTAAGAAGGAATCAAGACCTGACTTGAGCAACAGTTTGAGGCATTATCAGATTCTTCCAACACCTCAGTTTGGCATCTGACGACATCGCCTCAGTGATTCGAGCTCGTTCCTCTCCACCCACCTCAACAGGGTACTTCGTTAGAATTGCCAAAGATGACCACAATGAAAATTGAATGGAAGAAAGAAAACTAAGGAGGAAAGTTTGGATATACTGACCTGAGGTGGTGAAGGAGGTCGGAACCCAAGAGTTCAACCTGGATAGCCCTGGTGTCTCCTAGTCCCTCGATGCCCAGAACCACTTACTCTTTTAGTCCTTGTTCAAGGTCGGGATGCCCGTAACTATGGCTCTGTCAGTCTTCTTCCAGGCAGCAAAGTAATACCATCCCTCGTGGAATGGGTTCGACTTCACTTGGTATATATGGAGAAATTCATTCACTATCAGCTCGGGATGATCAAGCTCAGACCAGAGAATGAATGTCCCCACCAAATCTCTCCACACATTGGGGATTAGTTGCTTAGGAGCTAACCCCAAGTATGCGAGGACTTACCTCACTATCTTCTGAAGAGGGAGCCTTAACCCACATTGGAGGGTGACCTGGTAGATGGCCACCTCGCCCCCCAGAGGTGTAGTTGGGAGCTCACCTGGTGCAGGGACTCGAAGTATCACGGAGTCAGGAATGTGATACGTTGACCTGATTTACACCAGGTTGGCCTCTATCAGCAAAGACCCTACTGGTCCTTTCTCCTCTCCCTCTGACGATGTAACAGCCCAGATTTTTGCCTACCTGGAATTAGACATCCTTAGGCAATGGGTCAACCATAGCACCTTGGGAGCTTTTCAAAATTCAATTCCAAATCCAGAGAAATCATTTAGAACCCAATTCTTTAGAAATTTAACGTGAATTAGCCAGTGCTACACTAGACTTCCTGCAAAATTAGCACCAACCACTTTAAATACGATCTGTAAGACCAAAAACCTCTAAAATTGTTACCGCTACGTTACCGTAAAATCTAGGATCAAACTTTAAACCCGTTTGCCCTCAGGAACCCTTTGAAACTTCGTATTGGATCTAGACCGAGCGTTGAGAGTTCGATATCTACAATCGTAGACCATTATGACCACTTAGCTGGACTTGACAATCGTTTCGAAAATGAAGCCCAACTGATGTTCTGAGGCTATTTCATTGAGCCTGGAGCAAGGAGTGTGAGAAAGAGTAACATTCATTAAAAAATAAATGTCATTTAAATAAATCTGGCATGTTTCACTTGCGGGTTAAGTATAAGCATTCAGACCATTGGAATATGACCCCAATACACCCTCGGATCAGGTAACATTTCTCACTCAGGTCAGTGTACTTGAAATCCTCGATCGAATCTCTGTGACCGCTGAACTGAAACTGGTCCGCCACATGCGATCTGGAAACACTACCGGACTGAAAACTTAATGTGACCAGGATCTAATATCCATGAGCTTAAGTCCGACCGCATTTGGTCAGGGGACCTCCAGAAATGATCTTTTGGATCGGGAAAGACCCGATTTGGCTATAACCCAAGTATACCTTGACTTAAAGTCTGTTTTGGTTATGTTTGGGCTTATAAAAGGGCCTTAAACCCTTAGCTTTCTAACCCATACGAATTTACTAGAAACCCTAGGAAGGAGAGAGAGAAAAGAGAGAGAAAGTGAGGGAGAAGCTGGTGATTTCTCCTGGGATTCTTCCCTGCTGCTCCATGTGCCAAAACCATTCACCTGCATCACTTTTTTCGGTGACTCCAGCTTCATTCTTAGGTAAGAAATCATAACCCTAACCTGTTCTAGAGTTCCAAATAGCATAAATGATGATGTAGCTAACTTATTTTGTGGTGTAGGTTGCCGTTGAGTCGTTGACGAAGACTTATCATCTGAATCAACTCCGTTTCGTAATTTTTGGTTTAAGGTGCGAATCTTAGACGCTTAGATTACCTGTTTTTAAAGATTTCAATACCGTTTAATGGTAGATTATTGACAAGAATGCTGTTTGACATGTAGAACATGCTGTCCGTTTTTCATTTTGAATACGAACGAAGAATATGAGATTTAGGGTATTTTGGGTATTTATAGGAAATACTGTATACGTACGTATTTTGCTGATATGATTGCCATGATTATCTGTTGGGTATCTATACTAGTTATGCGTGTATGATCTGTTTGGCGAAGAGATTTGCCCTAACGCACATATTAAACGACATATGCTATGTAGACTAATGTGTGCAGAATAAGTGTTTGTTGAAATGCCTAAATCAAGATGATTTATGCATGCCATATGTTTTGAATGTAAGAACATGATTGTTGTGTATTAGACAACTCCTTGATATAAGGATCTGTCATATTATATGTCGAGATCAACATACGTCAAGTACGTTGAATTTGTGTAGTCTAAGTGTTTGTGTAAATGCTTACGTGAGTAAGCACTTTTTAAGTAGTGTTATAGGCTAGTGTTGAGATAGGATTCTCAACTACGTTGATGATGTGTATGATGTCCTCCATGTATGTTGTTGAATTGATTTCTTGTGTATGGAATGCTTGTGTATGCTTACTGCGTATGTCGTACCTTATAACATGTTGCTAACATGCTTGAATTATTTGTCATTTCAATTTTTTTTATCGCATATGATTACTGATTCACATTACATGTGTTTACGGCTATACTCTAATCCAGGAAGTCGGTAACAGATTAGGATTCGTGGTTGAATTCTATTCGCCACGAAGGATGTGTATGGTGAACTCGAGTCATACTAGAGTTGTCGGCAGTGGTTAGGCCACACGAAGTTCTTGTGCACTTCATGTCGGTCCATTTAACGTGCGCTCGTGCTAGTCGGACTCATCAAGTAAACCGATTGACCGTTATATGATCACCTTGTATTCGTCATAACTGCTTGAACCTAGGGTACTGAACTTACCAGTGATAACCCTGATAACTGTGGTACCTTGATCCACTAAGACTCATGAGCCGGGTATGGTGGTATGGGACACCGTGGTCGAGCTGTCGGCCTACACTGGGGCCACAAACCTCCCCGTAGTGACCAGTGAGCAACCCAGACTTGTGAGCAGATTATGATGGTATGTGACACTATATTTTTGCTGTCGGCCTACATTGATAAGGTGATGGGGGAGCGGTGCAATGAGTGCGAGCAACAGTCCTGACAGCCCTTTGTAGTGACCTCGAGCGTACTCTGAGTCTACGTAAGGCGACGACCCTTCCGTAGCAACAAGAGTACAACTAGGCATGTATTGATAAGGTGATGGGGGAGTGGAGCAACGAGTGCGTGCAACAGTCCTGACAGCCCTTGCAGCGACCTAGAAATATATCATCGTATGAGACTACTAGGAGTGACGACCCTAGACAGGATCCTTGTTGAGAATGATATAAGGGAATTATCCTAGTTTTCCAATCCTGCTGTATGAAAAGAACTAATAACAACTCGGTAATCATATTCATATCGCACTGCATGTGCCTGGAAGATGTGGAGCACTGAGGGAAGAAAGCATGCCGCGGACGTAAGATGATGTCGCATGAGGGAGTATGTCGGTGAGGGTATCCATCATGTCATTTCATTCTTGCATTAATCACAGTATTTAGGAATGTTTATTTTGCTTGCTTTACCATTATCACTTGATTGATTTGATAACATGCTAACCTTTGCTCTATGATTCCACTGAGTTAGCTACTCATTCCCACGTTACGGGATGGTGTTCCAGACATCCACCAGTCCCTATTTTAGTTTCAAATGATGGCGATGCTCTCGAAGCAGAGCTGGACTTGATGATGATGAGGAGGATCCCTCCTATATGCAGGTTCTGATTGACGGGGTTACAGGGTTACTGATTAGATGCCAGTACACATGGTATTTTGCCTTCTATTTTCACACCCATGTATATTCTCTTCTTTCTATTTTGGAGTATACATGTATTTAGTTAACCTGGTAACATGTTCACACTCTGGAGACTTACAATCAATTCTATATTTTATGTATTTATCACAGTCTTCCGCTTGCAAAATTTAACTGTCTCTGGAGTATGATTTGCTATTTTGGTCTACTCCCACTCATGTTTTCTGTTCTAATATGAACAACATTCATCCATCATTGAAAATATTGCATAAGTGATATTCTAGAACTCGGGAGTGGAGTTTATCCTCGACCCCCGATTTTTGAGATGTTACAGACAAGGACCCACTAACCTCTTTAGCCATTAGAACAACTCCTTCACATCCACTGGTCATTCAACCGAGGACTGGTCTGCCATTCGCGACTCGAGGAATGCCTGGAAATCCCTGTCGCTCACCATCATTAATGGTGATGGCGGGTTTGACATGGGGCAAAGGCCATCTGCCCCACCATCAGAATGTGAAGTCCCCTTCCTCTAGCCAGACATCTTAAGCATACAACTAGACAGGAGGACCATCGGAAACCCAACAAGAATAAAAAGGAGAAGATGAAGGCTTAGGATGGAAGAATGGAGCTCAATGGGGAAGAAGTCTTTCAGAAATAACCGAAAATTGCCTAAAAATTGCCTAAGTTCAAGTGCGAGAAATGCAGAAGAAAAGGGTAGGGAGGAACAATAGTGCGAGTAACCCTCATGTGATTAGGGTTCCCCTCTTTTATAACCTACCTGATAGTACGAGCATTTATTACCTGCACTCAATGAGCAGCTGAAACGACTCCACAGCTCCGCTGCACTGACACGTGGAGCATCTTTACTTGTTGTGCGGCTCTGTAACCGAGGACAAGCCACGCATCGACACCCCACACGCCTAATGCCGAAAAGGTGCCCTGACAGCCCACGTGACCTCGAGCCACGATACGCCACCTAGAGGGTGTCGTAACCTGAAGGCAGATACGCCTCGATACTCATGCTTGACTGCCTTTTTTGGTAATTAATGATAGGGTGACTCGACAATATGAGCACATTATGGTCTGACCTGACAAACATCGATCTACTTGTCAATCCCACTGCATGAACTCGAAAGTAGGGGGCTTACTGTAGTAGGGAAAATAGGTTGGCCAATGATGAAAGGTTAGGTCTAGACCTTGCGCACTTCTCTAGGTTAGACACGTCAGCAGGTTTGATCCCTTACTCAAAGCCCAAGCAAGAAGTAAGATTGAGCTCAGCATCCCATCACCATATCGGAACACCTACTGACCTTCCCGAACACCTGAAAGAGCAGTACCTCTATCGATTCCAAGATCTCCAGAGTTCGTCAAGATCACCCCATCCCTTGCCTTAGTTAAGGAGAGGGGTTGGCATTATGCAGGTTAGCATTACCTAGGTCGGCCTCACCTGGGTCGGCATTATCCAGGTTAGCATTAGGACACTTCAGTTTGGCTTAGCTTACCTCTCATCAAGGTTTGACGACATCCACTTGAGATCTTAGCCAAATACTCGAGAAATCCATTGTGATAGAGATCTGTCCAAGGTCTTTAGAGGATATCCACGACACGCTTAGGATGCCGAGATCTTTGTCGAGGATCTTGGTAGATTCACTGCACACTCAGGATCCGAATCCCTCTACAATACACACCTACTAAATAGGGAGATCTTTGCTACGCCACCGCCTCTCCTAAACTATAAATAGAGATATCTCTAATAGTGAGAGGTACGGACTATCTTTAGCCCGAAACCTTTAATACTCAACTATACCCAGACCCCTTTTCTGACTTTGCATCGGAGGGTCCACTGTATGATCTAGGGTCTTCCTTGTCCATCCCTTGTGAAGGTACACAACGGTCTAAAAGGGGCTAACCATATTTCTTCATCAACAAAGTTTATTATTTTTGGTTAGGACAACCAGGAGTTATGATGGATCTATTGTTAAAATGTAAAATCGACCTTGAAGAAGCTATCATTTTCTAGATATATAATAAGTTTCCTGTATGCAGCAGAGAGACTTTATACATGTGGGACCCATTATTGGTTTATTCGAGCCATTAATCTAATGGCCTCCATCATGGATGTACTAATTCTCTAATCACCGAATATTTTCTTTTCTCCACTTGTTTCTTTTACCACTGTTAATGCTGAAATCCGGATCTCTTAAGACTGTTAGTGGACTTGCAAAACAGGACAACAACGGAGACCTTGGTTACCACATGGGACCCTCTGATGCCAAAGTCAGTGCATGTAAACTGGGTCAAGTAGAATGTAGGGTTTCTGGTGTATATTTGTGAGTACCTTTCACCATAAGCAAGGTTCTTATTTGTACTAGCTGGGTGACAGTGGTGTAGATGGATCTCCCCCTACTTGGTAGGTATGTATTATAAAGGGAATCCCCTCCGAGAGAGTCGCGGTTATCTTCAAAGATCCTAGGTAGAGATCTCGAATCTTTTTGATATGATCTCCGAGTGATTTGGATCCGAGAAGATCGGGTTAGATGACCGATCTTAGGGCCGTAAGGCCGAGTCCGACCTACAAATCAGAGGCCTAAGCTGATCTCCCAGAGTCAAACTGTCGATCGTGGTCGAGAATTCCTTTGAGGTAAGTCGAGTTAATCATAGTAGTTCGTTGGTTAAGATAGGTGAGGGACTGACCAAAGTATAGTCCTACGTTAGATGGTCAGTTCCCGAGTCATTCGTAGAGGTCGTG
This sequence comes from Magnolia kwangsiensis, assembly GCA_037074715.1. NCBI lineage: Eukaryota > Viridiplantae > Streptophyta > Magnoliopsida > Magnoliales > Magnoliaceae > Magnolia > Magnolia kwangsiensis. The sequence continues at coordinate 53,731,272 of CM073575.1, read as the reverse complement.
TTCGGATGTTGGAACTGAACTATTTTCCTTGAAGTGCTTTTATGTTACTCCTCATACTGGTTGCTTCTAGTCAATTCATTTTCACCCATAATGTTAGTCCCCCTACTTCTGAGTGTCGTTTGTTGGCTCAGTAAGTAAGAATGTGTGAATTGACTGATGCAATGCCTCGGGCTCGGGGGGTTGGTCAGTTAGGTTTGTCATCATTGCAGGAGAGAGAAATATGGTTGGAAAAGGATTCAAGGAGGATCAATAATGATCATAGGGGCACTCTTGATGAGGCGTGTTGTCACGCCCCAAACTCGAAAATCGGGCTCACAAAATTCTCAATCGCCGAATCCAGCACCGACAGCCTCCGCAGAACCCCATTCTCGACTCCTAGCGCCCATTCGCCAGGTTCCGATCCTGGGATGCTACGAGGAGGATTTTGAACATCAGTTTGATTCGTAATTAGCATAACTAAAGGCATAAGCCACAAACAACAACCAAGAACTCCATTACATTTCGACTATGATAAAAAACTTTTACAAGAACAATGAGCATAAAGGGAAATACAATGATGAATGATAAAAACTCCAAAACGATCTGTAACGTGCTCCTGCCTCAGCGCTGCTGTGCCCCAACGTCACCTGCATACAACGGTCGTGCATAAGCTTATAGAAAGCTTAGAGGGTGGTGAAAGTGTGTGTGCCAGGTAGTAGTATGATCATGCAGTATCAGAGTAATGCAGAATATGCAGATGGATCCAAAATATCATGAGCCGTACTAAGGCTATGTGATGCAAGACATGAATGATATCGGCCATCCCAAGGCCATGCGATGTGAAATACAACTCAAGCATATAAATCCTCATCTATGTCCACACATTAATACAGCTCAAATCTGGGATATCACCGGGGTCTAGTACACTCTAAACCAGATCGCCGCCACATCGCGCGCAATAAGGTAAGTGGAAGAGACCTCACTATCCGTCTGCCAATATCGGGCTCGACTTGTCGATAGCGGACCCATTCCTTGAGCTGGTCAAACTCAGCCTAGCATTGCCCCCTACACTCGGGCTGGTAAGGCCTCACCCCCTTCCAACCGACCCCGACACAGTGGAGAGCACAGCCATTTGGTAATCGGAACTCAACGCTCATCTACCCACTCGGTATAGACGTTGGAGCAACCTCTTGGTACCATAAGAGTTTAGGGACTTTCACCCACGGATATCTATAGCACCCCATGTAGAACGAGATTTCTGGTATCCAATCCTGCCAACCACGATACGTCTGTGGAGGCTACGACTCCGATGTCGCTAGGGCGTACAATAACCGTATCACACAATGCGAAATGCATGAATCACACTATCCAATCATGCAACAAATTCTGCGCGTATCGTGCGCTCATGTCGGGCAACACCGCCTAATTGGGAGCCCATAAACAACCTGCCCGAAGGCATATGCTATGATCAATCACCTCTCATATCAAGCATACATATGATGCGTATGATCATGAGTCATGGAATTATACTACATGTAAATAACTGATGAACTATTCTTACAACGTAGATGGGCCTAGACGGCCTATACACAGCAAGTACCGCCTATCAAAGGTCCTAGGGAGAGTCATAATGCGGACATCCTACCAGCATTGCACTCGCAATGTGGACGTCAAACCATCATTGCTTCCAAGGCACGATCGTCGTAAACATCGTTACATAATCCGTGTCGGGGTCACACATTGCAATGGACCTTAGGTACATCCCATTGGGCCTTAAATATATCAAATGGGCCATATCATATGGGCCTTCCATTCATCAAGCGGGCCACATCAATGGGCCGCACCAATGGGCCTTGTGCGCATTGCAATAGGTCATAACTCGTTGGGCCTTGAATTGCATCAAATGGGCCTAATCTCATGAGTCTAATATGTAACAAATGGGCCACACCAATTGGGCCCCATTTTTCCCAGCAAATGGGCCTCAAGATACGATAAATGGGCCTAATCTCATGGGCTTTAAAATTCATCAAATGGGCCTAATCCCATGGGCCTTGGAACACATCAAATGGGTCCAATCCCATGGGCCTTGGGATATATCAAATGGGCCTAGTCCCATGGGCCTTAAATAAATCAAATGGGCCTAACCCATAGGCCTTTAAATAAATCAAATGGGCCTAACCCATAGGCCTTTTACAAAATTAAATGGGCCTAACCCAAACATAGGTGGCCCACCCAATCTTCACTCATGCCTTAAAATGATCTTACCAAGTGGATGGACGGGTCTGGATGCATCACATGCATCATGGAGGGGTCCACTGAGGTTGGGCAGTGCACGAGTATCACCGTGGGCCCAGCACCACCGTCCAGCAGACAGATAAAACACGAACATCATGGTGGACTTCCACTGTCCACCTGGAAGGTGGATATAAAGCACATACATCATTGTGGGTCCCATATGGGGCCCACTGAAATGTTTAGATGCCATCCAAACTGTTGATAAGGTCACTTGGACCTAGGTGAAGGTAAAACACAAATTTCATCTAGATCCAAAACTTCTGTGGACCCAGAAATGGGCTTCAATGGTGGAGGTTTAATCCCACTGTTTCCTATGGTGTGGGCCGTTCGAGCGTCAGATCAGCCTCATCTTTGGGGGGAACCCGCTTCAGGGAGCGGCCCACCAAATGAATGGGTCAGATGGCAGATAAACATCAGGGTGGGGCCCACAGCTGGAGCCGTGGGTGGCTGCCCCACCGTTCGTCCGCCAGCCCGCTGTACGCTGGCGTTAGCAGAGGCTCTGCCTCATTTAGTTTTTTTTTAAAAATTTTGGAAAACCCATTATTCTGGGGTTTTTGGTATCTATGGCCCGCAACAAGAAAATCCACCCCATCCATTGGCTTCTCTGGCTCGAAACAAGCCCAACGAGTCTAAAGTTTGAATTTTTTTATGATTAGAAAATGAAATAAAATAAGAAAAGGATCCTTGAATGGTAATGATGCATTCTTCGATGCTATGGCCCACCAGATCTTCCAATCAACCCCAACTCTTGGTTCAACGCCTAAAATGATAAGGGAAAGAGGATGGACGGCTTGGATTGTGCCAAAACATCAAGGTGGGGCCTATGAGGGGACCACCCCAAAAGCTTCCTTCTTTCTCTTTATTTTTTCTTTACTACAGGGACGTCCAGCGTCCCAGACGCTGGACGGTTTAGCTTTTAAAAAAAATTACATTATGGTGGGCCCTATTGAAGTGGGCCACCACTGATGGATGTTGTGGGTACAACATGTAAGGTGGGCCCCACTTGAAGAACACTTGGACAAAATAAGTACCTCAAGGTGGGGTCCATTCAAGTGGGCCACACTACCCTATTATATAAAATAAAATAAAATAAAATAAAAAGAAATAAAAAGAGAGAGAGAGATGGAGAGTGGGACACGCTTGCGATGGGGGGCTCCGCCACTATGAGCCCTCCAAAAAAAAATAAAAAAAATAAAATCATACAATCCAAGGGATCCCTTTACACATGGGACCATAAAATTTAAAAATCAACGGTGGGGATCCTTTCCCCACCAATATGAACGGTCTAGATGACCTTTCTAAAGATATAAACATCATGATGGGGTCCATGGAGAATGGCCCCACCATGAATGATCATGATGATCAAAGTGGGCCATTGGCCACAATTTAGGATCCCAAGTGAGATCCAAACCATTGATCGGTTGGCCTCACTTGGCCCATCTCAAAAACATGAAAAGCCTATATTAACAAGCACCCACCGTCCGATCTTCTTACTCCTATGGGCTCCTTAGCACCTTAGCTTCAACTTCAATGGATGAGATGAAGGATGGATGGCTAGGATGGAAGATGATGGGGTAAGAAAGTGGGCCACACTTGGAGGTTTGGAAGGAGAGGGAGAATTCCATATGTGGCATCTTTCTTGCTTGAGAAAATGAGATAAGAATGAGAGAGAAAGAGTTGTAAAAGGGAGATGTGAGGTGATGGGGTGATGGAGTGACGGATGGGAGAGAGAGGGGTGTGTAAGAAAATCTTGACTTTGGTGCCCTTTTGTGTAAGAAAAGCATGGGCTTTGTAAGACCTTTTTGACTTTTGAGGATTTTTGGTGTAAGAAGATATGGGCATGGAAGACTTTTGTGGCTTGCTTGGGAAAGGATGAAAGTGATGTGTACTTAACATGTGATGGCTTGATGGATTGATGTGATTGATGTGACACATCGTAGAGATTCTCTTGGGTTTCGCAATGCGCGGCCCACATCTCTTGACCAGGGTATCCCCTCAGCGGGCAAGTCGCGGCATCGGAACCGCAGCGATGGTGCGGTCGCTATGGTAATGGTCTTGGGTTGAGTCGACTCGGGTTGACGTCATACGAATCAGGGTTGCGCGTTAATATCGGTTAAGGATCAAAGGTTGCCAAAATTCAACCGGTAAGACCGCGGAAGTCTACGAATCGGTACGGACTAAGATACGAGTCTTACACGTGTGCCAAATTAACACCTCTTTGATTCTTTGCCAATCTCGTGCGGACAAGTGTCTTTGCCTTGGAGGTAAGGTTGGCTAGTGAATAGTCAGTCACCACATGGATTGAGGCGTAAGTTGTAATACTTCGGCTGTGGCATTAAATGTGGGCCATTAATGTTGGTGGCCAAGGTCTCTATAAAAGAGGGGGAGATTTGAAAATCCCTTTCATTTGTTTCCTCTGCTGCTGCTGCCTTCTCCCTGAATACCGGAGGAAGCGATTTCCAGTAAGTCAGGTTTTTGCTATTCCAATGTGTTTTTCTTTTTCTCTAATTAGCCTTCTTTTTCTTGTCTTTTTTGACTGACATGTCCAATATTTTAGATGATTGGGTAGTTCCAATTGCCTTCGAAGGGGACTTTGAGTCGAAGAGTACACACTCTGTTTGGTGCTCCCTCGAGCTCGGTGTCTCCGATACCACTAAGTCAGAATCGGACAGCAGAGTTGGATCTGATCGAGAGGGCTACAACTTTGACCTCCACTGAGTGGCCCATGGGTATCAGCTTATTTGGGTCATGGTTGAGGGATGCCGACCTAACTTAGAGTACCAAGTACCAGCTTCCATGGTACTCTGAGCTCCAGAGGTTAATGAAATCCTGGGTGATCCTCGCGTGGGTGAGGTGGCCATATACCTAGTTGCCTTGTAGTGTGGCCTCCATCTCCCTATCCACCACATCATTAGGGAGGTCACATCTTGTTTGAGGCTGACCCTAGGTCAGATCATCCCCAATGCCTGGAGGGCCCTATTGGGGACTTACATCTTGTTGTTTCAGATCAGGAGCACTAAGTTGATGGGTGATGAGTTCTTATATCTGTATTAGGTGAAGACAAGTCTCAAGCATTATGGCTGGTATTACTTCTCAGCTTGGGAAAATAAGGGCTAGGCCCTTATTATAGATAATCCATCCTTCAACAAGAATTGGAAGGACAAGTGGTTTTTGGCATCTGGAGAGAGGGAGGCTCCAACGGCTCATTTAGCTCGGCTTTGACCTCGGGTTCTCACCTGGTTCGTTATCCCAGGTTGGACATACTTTAACCGTAGACTTGTAAATTTCATTTACTATGTATTCATTTTTTTGTTAATTGTAGGGATAATCTTTTGAGGGTTGCCAATGATCCTCCATAGTTATCTGACTTCCATCGTGGTCGGGTTGATCGTATGAGGTTAGTGAACATTGCTGAGTGAGCTTGGAAGAATTTGATAACTCTTGAGCTCCTTTATCTATCCAGACTTGCCTAGACTGTTTAGGAGGTAATTAGTAGATACCGTAATTTCTTTAGACTTTGTTGCCTTGCTCGTTACTAACTAGGATTCTTCATTGTGCAGAAATGGCTGACCATCCCTGTAACACCCTGATCCTCATAACCAGAGGATGATCGCTCGAGTACGAGAACCCGAGGGTTACATCATAAAGTGACACTATCATACATCTACTTAATAGAAAATTTCATAGCATCAAGAAGGTAACTGCTATATAACTAATAAAAAGAGTTCAACATACGTGGATAGAAGCAAAAAAATAAAGTGAGAACCCTCAGTAGGGGATTTAATTACAATACTCAAAGATGAACAAAATATAGAGTCTGTAATATAAAGAAACAGTAAATCCTAAGCATTTAGTGGAGCTCCAGTGGCTCGACTACATCATCATACGGGTCCTCCTCATCATACTCCCCCTAAGTTGTACCAGGAGTCCCATCATAGGTGCCGCCTTCCGCCATCATACCTATGTCTATTTGGTGTAACTGCACGATTGGGTGAGTGAAAACTCAGTGAGAATTTTCCACAAGGATTCATGCATATCAATTCATTCCAAAATAGTTTAAATCAATGTATTCAATCATAATGAAGATAACATAAACTTGTATGTAAATGTATGGATGTATGAATGTATGCTCAAGTCACAGATCTAGGGATGCACATCCAGCTGTCAAAATAAAGGGTTTCCTAAGCAGAGCTAGTCACCTGGAAAAGTACTCAAAGGTATGCTCAAGGAGAACTAGTCACCCAAAAAAGACCATACAGGTGAGTGCGCCCAAGGATATCCTTTCTCTTAAAAAAATACACGGGGTACCCTCGAGGAGAGTCAAATCCTGGAAAAGCCTTATGTAAAGAGAGAGTGCCCAAAGTGACACAAATGCACATGTTCTATGAGTTAACTTAAGTGATAGAACTTTTAGTAAATCGAACAAGGTGTGGCTTACATTGAGCACTAGGAAAAGCTCATATGTCCTGCGTGGATGTCATGCACCATAATACTCATGTACTCTCCATAGGATTAACAAGACTTCTCTCATAGACATTGTCAAAGCTTGTGGTCTTTTAATAAAATATCAAACATCCAAGCATGAACTCAACATAAGTCCTTTTTCTTTCTCTAGGTCCAAATGAGGGCCCATAAATATGATATTTCAAGTATAACTCAATTAGTAACAGGTTCATTCTACTTCTTAAGAAAGGTGACATTCCACACCTAGTATTCATTGCATAACTTGTGAGATAGTGTGGATGATGAAAATCGGTGTCCACGCTGATTTGTATGTTTTGTTTTGATGGTGGGGGTGACTTGGCCGATTTGTAGATATTGGAGTCGCCACTAACCAATAAATCTCAGAATCATGCAGTCAACTAGAATCCATGGAATATTTAAGGTTGGAGAAATTTGAAGACTCTCCTGCCTTAGATTGACTCCTGATCTGTAATCTGAGATTCCGGGTAAGGGACCTCAGTTACAAAGAAGGAAGGTGTTAGGTACCCTTTCTACTTGGTGTTGTAAAACAATCTCAAGGGATGATGAATGTTGTGGTCGAGATGAAACTAGGCACGCACACGAATTTATGATATAATAAGATCCGAGATTTCGACAAGCCATAGAGCATATGTCCAACGGTGTGTCTAGAAGGCAAAGGAAATGATGCTTATGCAAATGAGGTAAGAAAAGTGGACTCGACTACTAGGAATTTCTGATGTGACAAGATTCGATATACGACAAGTCACAGAGCATACGTTCACTAAAAATCTAGAGGAGTAGGGGGATTGAGAAGGTAATAAATCTCATGATGAATGCTTGTGTATGAGATAAATGGATCTTTAGCTTAAACTTAAATAGGTTAAAACATGGACCGAACCATGACCAGACTGGACTAAGCTTAGGGGTTGAAAAGGTTAAGAGGAAGGGCTAGGGGGTAGTTAAAAAAATAGAACTTGAATGCTTGGGAGCTCCTTCCCTCCTTCACTCTCTTCCTCTCTCTCTCTCTCTCTCTCTCTCTCTCTCTCTCTCTCCCTCTCTCCTTCTCTTAGTTGTTGATGTGTTGTGCTGTTGTCAAAATGAGAAGAGGAGAGGGCTATTTATAGCCTTCTCCAATGATATTGTGGTAATTTTTGAGGCTGTGAAGGGTGAAAGCTGACATGGCAGCTTGGGAGTGGTTGAGGAGAGAGAAATGCCACGTGACTTACTCCCATTAGCTCTTAGGGTTAGTAAAAATGTAAATAGTATCGGCTGGAAGGGTAAGCTGTTGCTCGGAGGACACATACGCCCCGCGAGTGAAGGTAATCAGAGTATCGCCTGAGGTAGTCAAATTACCACTGGCGGTAGTCAAACTATCGCCCAGGCTTGGTTCGGGCTGGGCTTTGATCGGTGGGCCTCGTTTGATGTGCTGGCTCGTCTGATAGTCTTCTTTGGAGCTTTTAGGTTCAAATAGGTGGGTTTCCATGCTGAATCGCATGTATATTCTGATTCTAATAGGGTTTAGGTTTAGATTGGAATCTAGGTTAGGCTAGGTTTAGGGTTTTAACTAAGGTTAAGCTGGGATTTAGAGGTTCAGATTAGGATTTAGGGGTTCAGATTAGGGTTTTTGTAACACCCTGAAAATCGGGGGTCGTGTATAAACTCAACTCCCGAGTTCCAGACCGTCACTTATGCAACAAAAATGATTATGATTCAATGTTGTCTGATTTAAAGCATTCACATGAGTAAAAGTATACCAAAACTGCAATTCATACTTCAGATCCAGTGATAAAAGCAAGCGGAAGACTAAACAATATATATATCACTGTATGAAAAAAAACCAAAGTAGATCTCATCTGTCTCTAAAGTATGAATACATCTCTGAGTCTCATATACATATACATGAACAAAATCAAATGTTCAAAATAGTCCCACTGAAGTCCCGTCAACCCAGGTCGCCTAAGCAAAGCCATCATGATACTGCATGTAAGAGAACTCGTCCTGGTCCTCGTCGAAATCTGGCTCTGCCTCCTGGATCTCAGCATCACCTGCATCTACATTAGGGTCTGGTGAGTGTTGCAAACACCATCCCATAACGTGGGAGTGAGTGATCAACTCAGTGGAATCATAGAGCAAAGATTAGCATGTTCACAAATCAATCATGCGATAATAGTAAAGCAGTAAATCAGACAATCCTAATACTGTTGTTAATGCAAGATGACATGACGTGATGTATGCCCTCACTGACGATCTCCCTCATACGACACCATCTTACGACCGCGGCATGCAATCGACCCTCAAGTGCTCCACATCTTCCAAGCACATGCAATGGTATGGTGATATAATTTCCGAGTTGTTATTAGTCCATTCAAACAGCAGGATTGGGAAACTAAGGTACTTCCCTTATATCAATCCCAACACAGATCTTGTCTAGGGTCGTCACTCCTAGTAATCTCATACGATGTATATTTTGTAGGTCGCTGCAAGGGCTGCCAGGGCTGTTGCTTGCACTCGTTGCACCGCTCCCCCATCACCTTATCAATACGGGCCTACTGTACTCTACTGCTACTGAAGGGTCATCACCTCCCGTAGACTCAGAATACGCTCGCGGTCACTACAAAGGACTCGTCACCTGATCAGTGTAGGTCGTCAGCTAGAATATAGTGTCCCATACCACCATAATCTGCTCACGAGACTAGGTGCTCACTGGTCACTACGGGGAGGTTTGTGGCCCCAGCGTAGGCCGACAGCTCAACCACGGTGTCCCATACCACCATGCCCGGCTCATGAGTCTTCGTGGATCAAGGTACCATGGTTAACAGGGTTTACAATGGTAAGTTCAGTACCCTAGGTTCAAGCAGTTATGACTCATACAGGGTGAACATACATCGGCCAGTCGGGTTACTTGACGGGCTCGACTAGCACGATCGCATCTCAAGTCGAATGACATGAAGTGCGTAAAATACTTCGCGTGGCCTAACCACTGCTGCCAACTCCAAACATGACATGCATTCATCGACGCGTCGTTCGTGGCCAAGACCAGCCAGCCACGAATTCGCTCGGTTACCGACTGCCTGGACTAAGTCTAGTCCCAAACAATTATGGAATCACATCATCAATTTGTGTAGGAGTATTGGAATTGAAATACTATCATGTGAGCATGTTAACACATGTTATAACATTCAACTTAAGCAAATCTTCAAGCACATACATTTCATGCATAGTATGGAATCATGTACATCGTCAACATGTAGGAAATGATTTATGTCAGCATATAAATTGAGAAATCCATCTCAAACTAATTCATAACATCATTTAATTCAATACATACTAATACAAGCATTTATACAAACACATACACTACACACTTAAGTCTACATACAGTATGTCAACTCGAAGTGCGCAATTAGGTGAATCTCTTCGCCAAACTAATTATGCACGCATTCCTAACATCCTACTGCGACAACAAATCATGTCAATCACATCAGAAAAATATGAATGAAATCGGCACTTCCTACAAATGACTAAAATGCCCTAAATCTCATATTCTTCGTTGATTTACGAAACAGGAAACGGATAGCATGTTGTACATGTCAAACGGCGATGCCGTCGATAATCTACTATTAAATGACATTGAAAGCGTTGTAAACTGTCAATCAAAGCATCTAAAATCCTCACCTTGTCTCTTATAGACGCGTGATTTCGAACGAAGCGTATACGCTTCGTCTACGGTAATAAGAGAACCTGATTTATGAGTTACGTTAGCTAACATGCTACGAATCCTAGTAAACCTTAAATCAGCAACTTCTAGGGTTGTTTTATACCTGAAAATGTGGAAGAATCACCGGCTTAGTGATCAGGAAGTGTTGCTATAGCACGTGCAACAAGCGGCACGAAGACGGGAAAAATCCCTTCTACACTCTCTCTCAAACTCTCACCTTTTCTCCCTCCAAATCTAGGGTTTCTCTCAAATTCGGATGGGAGAGAGGAGTGAGGGTTTCAACCCCTTTTATAAGCCCAAAAATGCTGAAAATAGGCTCCGGTACAAAGTTCACTTAGTGCATATCCAATTCGGGGCTGTTTTGGTCCAAAAGATGCTTTCTGGTGGTCCCCTAGCCGAATGCGATCGGACTTAAGCTCACCAGATCTGGCACGTATTAAGTTTTCAGTCCGGCAGGGTTCGCAGATCGCACGTGACGGACCAGTTTCAGTTCAGCGGTCACCGCACGTAAATCAGGGCTGAAAGTCTCATGATATGAAATAGAAATTTTTCCTGATCCGAGGGTGTAATCTGGATGAATTCTGACGGTCAGAACGCTTAATACTGACGCGTCAAGTCGTGTGCCGGATTTGAATTTGAAATTCCAATTCTGTCCCTATTCGCACTCTCTTCAGTCCGGGCTCAATGAAATGGCCTGTGATTATCAGTTGGACTTGATATTCGAAATGATTGTCAAGTCCAGCTAGGTGGTCCTAACGGTCTAAGATAGGAGGTATCGGACTTTTGACGCGCGGTCTAGATCCAATACAAAGATTCAAAGTGGTCCAGAGAACAAACCTGCTTAGAGTTTGATCCAAGGTTATAGAGTATTGTAGAGTCATTGGTTCTACTCGATTTGGGTCTTGTAGAACGTATTTAAAGTGATCAGGGACTATTTCCCAGCTACTCTAGTGTTGCGCTAGCTAACTTACGCTTAATTTCCATAGGAATTAATTCTACGCGATTTTGGGTCGAGTTGGTACTCGAGCCCAAGTATGGATTTTTCACGGGCGTTACAGTTTTGAGATGTAGATTAGGGTTTTGAGGTTTAGATCAAGGTTTTGGGTTCAGATTAGGGTTTCAGGGTGTGGATTAGGGTTTCAAGGTTCGGATAAGATCATGGTTCTCAGACTGTCTTAGCCTTCTCAAGATATTAACCTGGGTAGGGCGTCTACAAATGCCCCTCTTTGGCCGAGGTTGTGAGCAACTAAGTACCAAAGCTAGTGGACACCCCACCCTTCTGGTCAGAAAGGGTAGTGATTCAAATCTATTTCCTACCGTTGTATAATTGTCAGTTGATTGTTTGGAAAAGAGATGACTTGCACATATCATGAGGGTTGAGGAAACCGTTGTGATTGTCCCTGCACATTCATGCGGCATTACGGGTCACCAATCACAACCTTTTACTTCAGATTGTTAATAACATTGAAGGGTAAGTCTGAAAGTAGGGTCTCTGCGCATTCGTTACAGCTTTACGAAGATTGCTATACTATTTAATCCGTTGTTTCCTTTGCTACATAATCGCCTTAGGAGAATTCATTTGGTTTAATCGTCAAAGTGGTTGGATGCCCTGCGCATTCGTGCATCCTTACGGGGAACTCACTATACCGACTTGGACTCAATCAAATTTTCTAAACATCCTAAACTAGGTATGTGCAGGTAATCTTTTTCCATGTAGTCTGCTAATTTTGATACTTTGCTTTTAATGGATTGTTGTCACTTCGAGTTTGATTATGCTTTTCAGAGATAGATCCACTCATTTCTACTAGCATTTGTATGACTGTCCAGATATAGAAATTGGGCCAATCATACATGTATCAAGTACGGATTCGATCATCCTCCGGAGAAACTGAAAGGGATCAAATCTTATTTCATTGTTTGCACTGACCGTAATTGGAGAATATAGAAGATTCCTCAGTGTACTATGCTCCGTGTGCATTTTTAAAGTTTTTATTTTAAAAGTAATCTCTTTGGAACTATGCTCCTTGGGGATTTTATTTGAAATATTTTTTTTAGATTTTGAAAAATATCCATTCGATCTCATGGGTGGGTGTTATCGTTCGATTTTTATTTGTGCAAGTTAAGTAAACAGTCCCATTGCCTCTACTAATGAGTTGGCTGTGCTAACATTTTTTATTTAAAATATTTTTAGATTTTTGTAACATCCGTCCGATCCCCACGGGAGGGCGTCGTCATCTAGTTTTTATTGTATGGTCTGGATCAAATAGCCAGATAGCCTCCACTAATGAATTAATGGGGTAATTGGAGAACATGTGCATGACTTGGACATGTAGGCCTAGGACCATGGTCCTTGAAATCAAGCTTGTGATGTGGGCCTTGTGGGCTTTGAACATTTTGGGCTTTAATGGGCTCTTAACATTTTGGACTTCGATGAGCCTTGAACATTTGGGTCTTGGGCTTTGACATGGGCTTTAGTCTTGAACTTGGTAGTGAGAAGGATACTTACTTGTGAATTTTGCTTGTGCAGTATGCCTCACCGTAGTAAGAATGATGCTGGCCCTTCTCGCCAATCGGTCGATCCCTGCTATGTACCTCGAGTGGTCGACACCTATTTGATGTGGCCTTTGTAGGTGGTGCTCCTGCGATCTTGAGGGGGTGTGGGGTTAGGACTCACTGGTCGGATTGGTTTGTGGATCCCCAGCATCTATTTTTTGATGTATTGGAGCGTACTCCTTTCGCTAGCTTGTTCCAGGTTCGTCTGAGCAAAGATGAACATTTCCCTTTTGTTTTCTTTAACAGAACGATGGCACGCCGAGACTCATAATTTCCATTTGCCCTTCGGAGAATGGAGGATCACCCTATATGACATTTATATGCAGTTGGGTCTCAGACATGACAGGGGATCTGTTCCATTTGAGGAGGATCTTTCGGTGCCTTTTGATGATGATTAGATGAGTTTGTTAGGGATGATGCCAGATCCTTCAGACTTCTCTGGCAATCAATTTAAGCTGCTTTGGCTGTCCTCAAAATTTACCCATTGTATTCCTAAGACAAAGGCAACAGCCGTTGTGAAGGCCCGTGCCTTGATATTGTAGACTATAGGCGCAATGATCTTCTATCAAGGGAATGAGTTGGTGAGCTCCCGTCTATTATCGCTTGTGGCTGATATCGCTTTTCCCACACCATACATGTAACGCCTTGAAAATCGGGGGTCGAACAAAAACTCAGCTCCCGAGTTCCAATGCATCACTTATGCAACATAGATAATGATGATTGAATGTTGTTCATATTAGTGCAGTAAACATGAGTGGGATTAGACCAAAACAACATATCATACTCCAGAGACAGTTAAATTTCACAAGTGGAAGACTGTGATAAATATATAAAAGGTATAATTTATTATAAGTGTCCGAAGTGTGAACATGTTACCAGGTTAATTATATACATGTATACTCTAAGAATGAAAAAAAAAGAATATACATAGGTGCTTAAATAAAATGCAAAATACCAAGTGTATTGGCATCTAATCAGTAACCCTGTAACCCCGTCGATTAGAACCTGCATATAGGAGAAATCTTCCTCAACATCATAAATTCTGGCTCTACTTTGCAAGCATCGCCATTATCTAAAACTAAAACAGGGACTGGTTGGTGTTTCAAACACTGTCCCGTAACGTGGGAGTGAGTGATCAACTCAGTGGAACTATACAGCCAAGGTTAACATGTTATCAATTTAATCAAGTAGTAATGATAAAGCAGTACAATCAAACATGTCCTAGATACTCTTGTTAATGCAAAAATGATATGAGGGAATGATGCATGCCCTCACCACAATCTCCCTCTGCGATCTTCATCTTACAGTTGCGCATGTCAGTCACTTCCTCAGTGCTCTACACCAATGCCAACAACACATGCAGTGCAATGTTATGAGCATGATTACCAAGTTCTTATTAGTCCTTTTCATACAATAGGACTGGGAAGCCAAGACACCTCCCTTATATCAATTCCCAAACAATGATCCATTCTAGGGTCGTCAGTCTTAGGAAATCTCAGACGATGTTACGGTTCTAGATCGCTATAAAGGGCTCGTCACCAATCAATACAGGTCTAGTTATATCCTAGATACTACAATAAGGCTCGTTGCCCATATGTAGTGTCAGGATATACAGAGGGCTCGTCACCAATCAATGTAGGCCGACAACACGAATATAGTGTCCCATACCACCATAATCGGCTCACGAGAGTAGGGTGCTCACTGGTCACTATGGGGAGACTCGTCGCCCCAGCGTAGGCTGATAGCTCAACCACGGTGTCCCATACCACCATGTCCGGCTTATGAGTCTTAGGGGATCATGGTACCAAGGTTAACAGGAGTTTCACTAGTGAGTTCAGTGCCTTAGATTCAAATAGGAGCGTCCATACATGGTGAACATACATCGGGTCAATCGGGTTAGTTGATAAGCTTAACTAGGCTAAGCGCACATTGAGTTGATCGACATGGAATGCATAAGCACTCCGTGTGGCCTAACCACTGTCGAACCTCCCAATTACGACTCAAATTCGTCGGACTTATCTTACGTGGCGTAACTAGCCTCAACCACCAGTTCAAGGGCTGTTACCGATTACCTGTACTATGTCATAGCCCCAAACACATTCAAATACAACATGATATCCTATGAGATGGTCAAAGCAGTAATGGATCAATATTATAAATCATACAATCAAATGAATATGTTCTGAAGTGCATTGTAAACATGAATTCACACACATTCAATTCATAATCAAGCAAACATCAGAATAAATTATACATGGAGAAAATCATACACATCATTGATGTAGTTGAGAATCATACCTCAACCCGCATACAAGTACATCTTACCAACTACTAACTCATTTAGACACTTTTACAAACACTTAGTCTACACATTACATCATACATATTGTATATTAATTAGCATATGTATTAGGGCAAATCCTTTCGTCAAAGGGTTTTCGCCCATACAACAATCATATATCCATGACATTTTATCATGGCAAGCACGAATACAAGGTCTATACTCACTCAGTCATTTTCATAAACACTTAGGCTACACGTACTACATACATATCGTATGTTGGTATATCATGTATTTGGGCTAAACCTTTAGCCCAGGAGTTGTTACACATACATCTAGCATACATAGATGGCAGTTAATCATGACAAACTCAAATGCATATTCCATACATATATGGATTATTCTACAAATACATGGAATACAGTATATTCAACATAGTTCATGTATAACTGAAAGGCGAAACAAACATCGCAATTTGCATGTGAAATAGCATCCACGTCAGTAATAAATCATTATCTAACATTTAAATTCTTGAAAACCATAACCTAAACGTATATAGTCCGCACCTTAAACCAGAAAATGCATAATAAATATGATTCAGAGGATAAGTCTTCGTCAACGGTGGATAGGCAACCTAAGGCACGAAATAGGTTAGCTACAACTTCACTCAAATGATTCCAAGCTTCAAAACAGGTTAGGGTTTGATTGACTTACCCAAGAATGGAATCGGAATCACCGGAATAATGATTCAAATATGATGGATCGATGCGTAGAAGAACTGGGAAGAATCCCACGAAGAAATACCAGGTTCTCTCTTACTTTCTCTCTCTTTTCTCTCTCTTAAATTGGCTAGGGTTTAGGAAATTCGTATGGGATTTGAGAAATAGTGTTTAAGGCCTTTTTATAAGCCTAAAATCGATGGAAATTGCCCTAAGGCTAAGGTATACTTAGGTTATAACCAAATCGGGCTCTTCTTGATCCAACGAAACACTTCTGGAGGTCCTCTTATCAAATGCGGTCGAAATTAAGCTCACTAGTATTGGATCTTAAGAAAGTTAAGTTTTCAGTCCAATCGGGTTCTCAGATCGTCCGTGACGGACCAGTTTCAGTTCAACGGTCACCGAAATTCGATCAGGGCCACAAGTATTTTGACATGTATGGACCACATTCCCTGATCCAAGGGTGAATTTGGGATAAAAACCAATGGTCAGAATGCTTATAAAATGCACACAAGCGACACGACCCAGATTACTTAAAATCATATTTAATATCTTAAAAATCTTCACTTTCTCACTCTCTTCACTCTGGACTCAAGGAAATGGTCTTAGGACATCGTTTGGGCTTGATTTTTGAGGTGATAGTCAAGTCCAACTAGGCGGTCATAATGGTCTAAGTTCATCGCTATCAGACTTTCGACATGCGGTCTAGGTCCGATACGAAGTTTTCGAATGCTCCCGAGAGCAACTGGGTTTAAAGTTGGATCTTAGATTTCTAGGTAATGTAGTATTAGCGGTCTTACTCATTTTGGGTCTTATAGTTCATATTTAAAGTGGTTCAAGATAATTCTACTGAGTATTCAGTTTAGTATTTAACCAAATTCTACCCTAATTATGGCAAAATACGGTCCTAGGGCTATTCTATACCCCATTTTTGGCACTTTTAGTTATTATATAATTTTAATTATTTTTTAGTAGTTCATCATCAAGTTTTCCCCATCTTTACTAAATTTCATGAGATTTCGTGTTGTAGAAAAATTCTAAAAATTCCCGAAGCAGCAGCTGTCCAAGAAGTGATTTTCAGATAGTTATCACAACGACCTACTTTAAGCTATATTAAATATTTTATTATATTTTTTACATATTTTTTATATAAAATTAAACTCATTTATCTTCAATTTGGTATTTTAATTATCTAAATCAGATTTATAACGAGGGAGATATGATTTTTCAAAGTTGGATGAAATGCGCAGAAAAAATGTAGAAACTGGGCCGCTGACCGCTGTACGGACGAGGCCTCACCAAACCGGTGAGCCCCTCGCCAGTCACTGGACTTTTTGGTGAGGGTTCACCCTAGGGGTGATGTCCTCCCCCCCGGGGATGCCAGAAACATGTGGGCCCCACCCCGGGTCCCCTCGAATTGAGTCGTTTAGGACCACGAGTCCGTTGAGGCATTTATTGGGTCTCATTTTCAAAGCTGAATGAGTTACGTGAAGTACAATATATGATTTTAGGGTAGGAGAAGCTAATATATCTAAATAACCTATCTAAATCATGAGATTCCAAAAATTTAATAGTATAAATTCCATTTTATTCATGTATTTACCATTTATAATAAGTTTTAGTTTAAGTATTGTTCTTCACCATCTAAATTTTAGGATTTATGTCTAATATGAAAGTACTTGGAGAAATTTGAAGAATGGGATGGTGAAAGGTGAGATTTTGAAGAAAATGGGTTGAAAAGCGATTTCTTTGGCTTTGGAATTGAGTTATGAGAAGTTATCAAGGTGTTATGGTTGACCCATTGCCTAAGGACGTCTAATTCTAGGTTGGCAAAAATCCAGGGTGTTACAATACAATTGAAATGCGGCTCTCCTTGCCCATTTGTATGAAGGGCTAGAAAAAGCCAATCGTTGCATCAACAGATATTTGACTAGTTTTTATCCGGTCATCAACGTACATTTCAAATCCTCTCTTCTGCAGTTTTCTCCTTTGGATGATGGGCTATGATTTCTGAACGCGGCCTCCTGCAAGTTTACTTTTTTGACCATTTCCCACACCTGACACCCACTTTGATCGATCATTCACCTTATTTTCTGCGTATGATGCTGTGGTATAAAGGAAACCACAGTCGTACGTGCATGTTTTCTGATCTCATGTGGAGGTCGAATGTTGATGCCCTCATCCCTGGTGATGTGAGTAATTGCCCTGTGTTACCTTATGTTATCTGCTTCTTGTTCATCCTTTATCCTTGATTTCTTTGTTCTCTGCAGTTTCGTACCATGCTGTATCTTCGGTTAAATGCGGCGCTTACTCCTGCGGCTCAGGAGGCTTTTTAGGCTTCATAATGATGCCGCATCTTGAAAGATCCTCACATAATGAAGAGGTATCTTGGAGAGATACACTTCTGTTAGTTGATTGGCGGTCCACTGGTTCTGCTTAGTCTACCGTCTGGTCCATTTGATTGGAGGACGGTGCTCGAGTAGGAGTTAATTGCTGCTTTAGAAGTTTTTGATGCCAGCACCTTCATCGATCCACTGAGGGAGTACAGCTCATGTTGTATGTAGTACGGTATTGGTCCTATCTTGTAACCTGTTTATGCTTCGGGTGGCGGTGCTCATTTTTCCAGATGAGGACTTTTGGTTCTGCATGTTTGTTAGAAGGATTCAGATGACTATATACCTGATGATGATTAGCTCCACTGTACCATGTGACCATGAATCTTTGGCTATATAATCCTTTGTATATATAAAATTTTTAGTTTTTTGTCATCACTTTTTGGATTGACTTTTGAGCATTTCTTTTTACGATCCCAATTAACCTTTTCAGAGGTGTCCAATGTTCCAGGGTTCCTACAGTGGGTCCCACCCTTGATTTCGTAGTGTTATGGGCCCGGGCGATAGTTTCACTACCGTCAGTGGTAGTTGGACTATTGCGCGTTGACTTTTTCCTCCCGTTCTGTCCTGTTAGGTGCGACATTACTGCAGAGATGTCAGAATCTGCAGCGCTATTGAGACTATCACCGGCGGTAATTTGATTACCACCTCCATCCATCTTTTCTTCGAGCAAATGACCTTATTCTCTGTCCGTTCTTCCAGTGCTTTTCTGGTTATTCCTTCATCACCCAGACCTCTGATCATTCTCTTTTGTCTCCTCTCTTCTTTCCTTTTATCCTGATCCTTTATCTTCTTCTCCCCCTTGTCCTTTTCTCCTCTTGTCCTTATTATGGCTGGCCATGGTGGGAATGTTGGTGGGTCCAACATAAATGGAGGTGGTGGTTCCTTTATTTATGGTAGTGAGAGTTCATTTATGGATGGATTGATGGGGGTTGGTGGTGGTGTAATGATCTCCTTTGGAGAGGTCAATGCCATTTATGGCATGGCTCCTACCATAATTAATGGTGGTATGGAGTGGGATTGGATGGATTGGATGAGTTTGGTGGTTTAGATGGATTTGATGGTTTCATGTTAGGTGGGCCATCAGGTGTCATGGATGTTGGGATGGTTAGACCATTGGATGGTGTGGATGGTGTTGGAGGGATGGTGGATGGTTCAGATCTTTATGGGGCATACTTGGATGGTAGGGATGTTATGTTGATGGGAAAGAGTGGTGTAGATGGTGTGGATAAGATCTGAATGGGTGGCGGGCCCCACTTTAATGGTTCAAGTGGTTTGGATTTAGTGAGTGACAGACTTCTTGTGGATGGCTTAGGTCAGATATTCTGTGTGGATTTCGAGGTGGTGATGGGACAGGCTGATGTTGCTGTCGGGGATCGGGGTGCTGGCCCTGTCAGCTATTGGGATGGTTCGGATGTTGTGGCTCCCGGGGCCTACACCTTTCAGATTGTTCCTAATGTAATGGTTATTAGAGGTTTGAGTCCACCTGCTGCAGTTTTCTAGGGTACTCTTCAGGATGCAATGGGTGAGTCAGGATTTTTCCGACACCATGAGATTGATCTGTTGGACGAGGGTATGCCTATCTTTGATGACTCACATGTTGATCCTGGATTCCAGATCATAGAGGGTGCACCTGTTCGGACTTGTTTGTTGCAGCCACGTGGCACATGTTATGAGAGGTTGCACATCTGGATTGAGAGATTGACTGACTCCGAGATTTTTGAGCTGGGCTCCTTGGGTTTCTGGGAGGTTCTTCATTTATACAGATTTCGCCTAGATTGCTGATTATTGAGCACGGCTTCATATGATTAGGTTCCAGCATTAAACCTATTTTCCTTTAATGATTCGGAGCTGGGCCCATCTTTAGAGGAGTTTGCGCGCTTGTCCGGTCTTCCTCTCGCTCGAGAACCCTATATCCCTTCATCTGAGGTGGTTCGTCCTGCTATCTGATCCCTTGGTTTGAATTTTTGGCCGCATTTCCTATTGCAAAGAGCAGGGTCGATGATTTTTTTCTCGAGCTTTTGTATGATTGCTGTTCGACTGTTTGAGGGGGACCGGGATCTGATTACCAACTCCAGTGCTTGAATGTGCTGATCTTTTGTGTCCTGATGGAGCTTCTCTTTTCGAGCTAGTGAAAGTCGTTGTTGACAGTTTTACTTGATGTGTTCTGCCGTGTTTCGGGCCGTCAGAATGTTATCTCTGTGGTGCTGGTGGAGCCCTTTTTTTGGCTTGACCAAGTGCTCACTCAGACATACTCGCATCCTCCGGGGCTGCTGCTCATTCCTTCAGGTATTATATATATATATATATATATGTATTCTTTTCCTTCACTCTGCTATTTGCTTATGCCTTAAGCTTGACTCGTACCTTTCCCTAAGTATGGTTGTGAGAGCATCTTTATATGAATCCTCTGCTTGTGTGGCCTAACTCTCGTCGCGACGATGTGCTGTCTTTATTGCTTGATGGCCTTCCTCTTGGTGCGGAGGCCACTGAGTCACTTTATCGTCATATGCTCTCTCGACTCTGAGGATGGGAGATTAGCTAGGAGGCTCCAAGGCTTTGCCGTATGCCCTTGATCTGTAGTGCAGCTCGCACTCCTTTCTTGTTGCTAGGCCTCCGAGGATACTGATCTTATCATCCCATTCATTTTCTCCGGTAGTTTGACTTCTGACAGGATGTTCTCAACTTCATCTTTTCTGGATTTGGACATGCTCTTCTTCCTTCTAACTTGGTTGCTCTGTACAAACGAGTCTGGATTTCCTGACAGGGCTTCTTGGATGCAGCGGCCTTGGAGTTCAGGTCTTGGGCTCCTCCTTTAGCGACAGTGCCATACCTGAGTAGCGGCCTTGGAGTTCGGGTCTTAGGCTTCTTGGATGCAGTGGCCTTGGAGTGTGATGGGTGGCAGAGCAGTTGCTTTACCGTCAGGTCCATGGTTGGCACTTGATGGATGAGGCCGATGATCAAGATATGGCTAGCGATACTACTTCGTCTTCCTCATGTGTTGATGATTCATTTGAGGCATTCAAGGAGCGGCCTTTTATTGACCCGACGTTTCTGCTTGCAACGCACTTATATCTGAGCTTGCCGTTCTCTGTCACTCCTGCAAGGATATGGCCCATCGGCTGACAGTGGGGCAGCGGTATGATGAGAGCATGCTTTCTTTGCATCTCTTGGAGAGGGACGAGGTCTTCTACCTGCGCAAGGAGGTAGAGCAACTTAGGAAGAGATTATCCATGTACGAAGGATAAAGGCTTACCTGGGATCTCTGACTTGATCAGAACCCATGTTGTATTTAGTAGTTTGGGTTGTGTACTAGAGATCTTGCTTCCATGAGAGTCTGTTCAGGATCTTGTCTTTTGGATTTAAGCAGAGTCTGATAGAATACTGATAAAAAATTGGTCCTTTTGTATCTCGTTGTTGCCCTGGTGGTTTCAGCTTCTTTTATACCTGCACTTTTATTTTTATTTGTTTATTCTTTATTTAGCCATTTTTGCCCATAGCTCCCTTTTGGGTTTTCACTATGACTGGTTTTCCCATCATTTTTATTTATAGCGTCTTTTCATATTTTCACTACATCCCGGATTTTTTTTATGTTGCCTGCCCCTTAGTAGCTGTGCTATTTTTACCCTCGGTGCCCTTTTGGGTTTTCACCAAGTCCGCTGAATTCCTGATGTTTTTACTCGAGCCGACCTTTTGGGTTTTGAACTTGTCCTTTGTGCTTAGGCATGTTCTCTCTCTCTCTCTCTCTCTCTCTCTCTCTCTCTCTTTTTGAAGTGTTGGAAGAGACAGTGAGATTTCCTTCATAGCCGACTGACTGGTTACCTTCCTGTCCTTGTCTTTCATCACAATCGTAAGTTGTTTTATGTTAGTGGGAATGTTTGGGGATGTGGTATGATTTTCTTCCCCCTTTTGAGGTTTTCCTTCTGAGGTTTTGTCTTTTTTCTTTTTTTTTTTGTGAGAGAAATGATGGATACTCTTTTCCTTTTTTTTTGATGGGAGAAATAATGAGTATTTTTTTTTTTTTGGTGTTTGGTGGGAGAAGGGATGAGTGCTCTTTTTCCTTCTTTTTTTTGTTGGGAGAAGAGATGGGTATTTTTCATTTGGGGGAAGTGATGGATATAGCTTTGTGATTGTAATCATTGACAAGGTTGAATATGGTTACCTGTGATAGATTTTCACATTATTGGCATGGATGGGCTCTGAAAGATCTTCTCCTCTCAGACTGGTGAGCTAAAGAGCACCACGTAGGAGTACCTCTCGAATGATCAATGGTCCATCTCACGAGGGTTTGAACTTT
The DNA here is from genome assembly GCA_037074715.1 of Magnolia kwangsiensis. Taxonomy (NCBI): domain Eukaryota; kingdom Viridiplantae; phylum Streptophyta; class Magnoliopsida; order Magnoliales; family Magnoliaceae; genus Magnolia; species Magnolia kwangsiensis. Next base: position 53,708,573 of record CM073575.1, on the reverse strand, counting down.
CCTCTAGGATCTGGTAGATGTGGCGGTAGGATACATTTCATGACCATGTCGTCGATTCTGAAGCTCCTCTTTCGGACCCTCTTATTGCAGGCCCGTGCGATCCTTCTTTGGTAGCATTGCGAGTGACTTAGCGCATGCATGCACTTTTTGTCTACCAGATGCAGTTGATCGTACCTTGCTTGTTGCCACTCGCCTTCCTTGACTTCACTTTCCAACAATATCCGGAGCGATGGGATTTTGATTTTGATTGGCAGGACTACTTCCATTCCATATTCGAGTTCGTATGGAGTTGCGCTTATAGCAGACCGTACAGACATCCGATAAGCCCAGAGTGTATATGGGAGCATTTTCGACCAGTCGTGATATGTTTTGATCATTTTCTCCAGTACGTGGATGATAGTCTTATTTGTAGCTTTGACCCCACCATTCATTTGAGGACAGTAAGGGCTTGACTGATGACGTTGAAATTTGAATTTGTCGAGAAAATCGCGCATCCTTTTATTGACAAACAGAGTCTCGTTGTCTATACTAATGGCATGAGGAACCCCATATGGCTGATGATATTATTCTTCATAAATTTTATTAGGTGAGATGTTGCGATGGTGGTGTAAGATGCTGCCTCTATCCATTTGGTGAAATAATCTACCCCCACTAGGATATATTCATGTCCGTTTGAGGCTTGGGCTTGACTTTGCCGATGATGTTAAGTCTCCATATAGAGAAGGGCCATGGTGTCGTTGGGTTGTATAATTCGGAAGCAGGTACATGGATCTGGTTCACGTGCTCTTAGGACTTGAAGCACTTCCTAACATGTTTACAACTATCTATCTCCATCGTTAGCCAATAGTAGTCAAGCCGTAGGATCTTTTTCGCCATCATATGCCCGTTCATGTGTGGGCCGCATAGTCCTGCATGGATTTTTGACATGATCTGAGCTGCTTCTGTTTCATTCATGCAACAGAGAAGGACTTGATTGAAGGATCGCTTATAGAGGATGCCCCCGGTGATCATGAACTGGGATGTTAGCTGCAGGATGGTGCAATGATCAGTTGATGTCGCGTCTTCTGAATACTTCTGTTGCTCGAGATATTCTTTAATGTCTGTGTACCATGGCTGATCATTCAGAGAGGTTTCAGCTTCATCAATTTGCAGACAGAATGCGGGATCTTCCTGGAGTTCGATGGTGAGTTCCCATTCAGCAACTCCTTTTGGGATTTCTAACATCGAGGCAAGGGTAGCCAGAGCATCCGCGAATTGGTTCTTGGCTTGGGCATGTAAGAGAACGTGACCTCTTCAAATTCCTCGGTCAGATTCTCCAAATAGATGTGATACGGGATTAGCTTTTCATCCTTGGTCTTCTAGTTGCCATTCATCTAATTGATGATGATTTGTGAGTCTCCGAAGACTCATAACTTTTTCACGTTGAGAATTATGGCTTCTCTTAGACGAACGATACATGCTTCATATTCAGCCATGTTGTTGGTGTTGTGGAATGCTAATCACCTGGAGATGGGAATTGGGACGTTGTCGTGGGAGTAAAGTATTGCTCCTACCCCACTCCCTTTTGAATTTGTGGCTCCGTCGAAGAAGAGTGTACACTTTCCTACCTTTCTTTCTTCATCTTCCTCGATTAGGAGGATATCCTTATTAGGGAAGAAGGTTTTCAATGGTTGGTAATCTGGTAGAGAGTTTTTTACTAGGTGATCTGCTAGCGCTTTCCCCTTGATTGCCTTTTAAGTGACATAGGTGATGTCAAACTCAGAAAGCAGCAGTTGCCATTTTACGATCCTACCTGTTAGTACCGGTTTCTAGAACAAGTACTTTAATGGATCGATGCGAGCGAGCAGAAAGATTCGATTAGTGATCATGTATTGTTGTAACTGTTGCGTTGCCCAGACTAGGGCGAGACAAGTTTTCTTTATGATGAAGTATTCGGCTTCTTAGCTCGTGAAACGTCGATTTAGTTAGTAGATCACCTGCTTCTTTCTTCCTGTGTTGTCGTGTTGGCCGAGGATGCATCTAAATGCTTCTGCTGTGATGAAGATGTACAACAGTAGTGGCCTACCTGGAGTAGGTGGCATGAGCACTAGAGGATTTAGCATGTACTTCTTGATCTTGTCGAAATCCACTTGACAGTCGTTATTCCATTCCTTTGGCGAGTTCTTCCTTAAGAGATGGAATATGGGCTCACAGATAGGCGTGAGTTGTGCAATGAATCGGCTAATGTACGGGATCCTTTCGAGGAAACCCTGAATCTCTTTTTTAGTTTTGGGTAGTGACATCTTAATGATTACCTTGGTCTTAGTCTCGTCCACTTGGATGCCATCTTCACTAACAATGAAGCCTAACAGCTTGCCTCCGGTTGCCCCGAAGACACACTTTTGCAGGTTAAGGTGGAGTTTGAACTTTTCTAGCCTGTTAAAAATTTTCTTGAGGTCTTCAAAATGTCCTTCGATCGTGCGAGATTTGACAATCATGTTGTCCACATAGATTTTCATTTTCTTATTTATCATGTCGTAGAACAAGGCAATCATGACTTGCTAATATGTAACTCTTGCATTCTTCAACTCGAAGGGCATAACCCAATAGCAGAAAGTTTCCCATGGTGTAATGAAAGAAGTCTTCTCACGATCTTCGACAGCCATCTTGATCTGATTATAGGCAGAAAAGCCATCCATGAAGGAGAAGATCTTGTGTCTAGCAATATTATCTACCATCATGTCGATGTGAGGTAGAGGAAAATCATCTTTAGGACTTGCTTTGTTGTGGTCCCTAAAGTCGATGTACATCCTGACTTTGCCGTCTTTCTTTGAAACTGGTACGATATTTGTGAAGCATTTTGGGTAGTTGGAGACTGCCAAGAACCCCGCATTGTATTGTTTGATAACTTCATTACGGACCTTTAGGGTCCATTCTGGCTTCATTCTTAGGAGCTTTTGTTTGACAGGCTTCATGTCTGGCTTTTTTGGCAAGTGGTGTACTACCAAATCTTCATCAAGACTTGACATATCTTTGTAAGAGAAGGCAAAGTTAAACAACCTCAGTCTCGGTAATTTCATCATCCTTTGCTTATATTCCAGAGACAGTGATCTACCGATGCGCACTTCTTTAGGAAGTTTCGATGATCCCAAGTTCACAACTTTGAAATCATCTGCCATAACCTTGGCCTTTGTTTCAAACCTTTTGAGGGAATCCTTAAGTTTGAGAGCTGTATCATCATTTCCCTCATCCTGGGCTTCATCTAAACCCATGAGTTCGAAATCTAACTCTAGATCGAAATTGTATGAGTTGACCTTGAACTTTGGCACTGTGTGGAGTGTTTGGCATAGTGAGTTTGTAGGATTTTCTGTTATTTTTTATTTTAGAAGATTTTCTAATGTTTTATGATTTTGAGAAATATTTAATGTTTTTGTGATTTTTGGAATATCTGATGTTTTTGTGATTTGAAGATTTTTTAATTTTTTTGGGTCACCACAGAATCTTGAAAAGGACGGTGTTACAAACTATGATTGATCCTTCCTGATTCGGGGTACGAACTTCTATTTACATTGGTATTTTTTTAGGATGACATTCGTGGATGGCTTATCAGCTGATTCGACCGTTTGGGGATGGCTATCCATCTTGGTTCTTTCCCCCTTTCGATCCCGTTGCTCTGCTTTGTTTGTACCTGTGGGTCATCCGTCCCAATGACCATAATGTCTGTTGGACCGGGTTTAGAGTCAGAGTCAGAGTCTGATCCGATCTCTTCACTTAGAAGTTGGAGCTCCTCGGGCTCCTTGGGTCCACATTGTGGTGGGATCTTGATGTCCAACCAGTCAAGGGAAGGCCACTTCCCTTTGTCGATCGAATGGTTGGGCTGCTTCTACCCTTGCGTGGCTGAGTTTTTGGTGGGGCTGTTTCCCCTTGACTGTTGATGGTGATGGATGCCTCCCTGTTCTTGCTTGGATGACTTGTAATGGGCACTCCTAGTCCTGGGTCCTCCTCGAATGGCCCTGTTTCCGTGCCCTTGGGTTCATGTGATGGGTTTGAGGGCTCTGTTCCTAGCACTGGGTGTGTTTTTAATGCCTTGAGGATCTTATCCCACCATATTGGCAGCCAAATGGATTCCTGGCTAGAATGTTCCGCTGGAGGTGATCCTCGAGAGAGATCATTATGAGACCCATATCTTAGCCTGTACTGTTCCATAGGCTTCCGCGGTCCTCCCGGTTGAATTCCGGCAACTTGCAACCTGTAATCGGTATTTACATTCAACCCTGAGTTGTATCCTGTATTCCAGAGTTGGCTCAACTCAAGACTTGTACCTTTGTAACTGCGCCGTATCCAAGGTTCATTGCGTTTCGCACGCCAATGCGATACCCGGGCCAGGAGAGTAAGCAACCCAAACTCATGAGCCGAATATGGTGGTGTATGGGACACCGTATTTGAGCTGTCAGCTTACATTCAGGTGACAAGCTTCCCATAGTGAGCTCAAGTATAAACACTTAAATTTACCTATCCACTATTTTCATTAGGGGTGATGCCCTACAACTTGCCTATCGTATATGATTAACTAGGATTGAAGACCCTAGATGGATCCCCATTTAGGTTAATGATATAAAGGGAGGTACCTTAGCTTCTCAAATCTGCTGTATGAATAAGCCTAATCAATTACTTGGCTAACACGACCATGCACCGTATTACATGTACTTTAGCGAGGAAGTGCACGTTTAGGGAGTTTGCGATGCACGATCGTTAGATGAAGTTTCTAAGGGAGTGTAGGAGAAGGCATGCATCATTAGTGGATATCATCCCTACATTAACTAGAGTAATTAGGAAGTGATTATTGTATTGATTTATCATTAATGCTTGATTAAATTGATAACATGTTAACCTTTGCCTTATAGTACCACTGAGTTGATCGCTCACTCTCACTCTGAGACGGTGTTTTAAAATACTAAGCAGACTCTGATTTAGATGCAGGTTACGATAAAGCTTACTTGACGGAGCCAAATTTCCTAGATGAGGAGGAGTTCTCCTACGTGCAGCTCTCAGGTGGGTTTGGGTAGACCTAGAGCTGCATCGTTGGGATTACAGGGATCATATGGATTAGTGGGACACTTTACATTTTGATATTTTATCTATTTTGAAACAATAGATGTAAACATTCAGCCCAGTTACATACTTATACTCTGAAGGTTGTAAATCGCTTACCTGTTCAAATATACATGTTACAGTCTTCCGCTTGCTAAATCAAATTACCTCTAGAGTATGATATGCCATTTTGGTGTAATCCCACTTATGTTTAATGCACTAATATGTACAACATTTAAACATCATTATCTATGTTGCATAAGTGATGCATTGGATCTTGGGAGTTGAGCTTTGCTCGACCCCTAATTTTTGGGGCGTTACAAGTTGGTATTAGAGCATAATTTGGATTAAAGTGGACCTGGGTTATGGTAATACGACACGGTCTGATGCACTCTGACTTCGGAGGGGGCAAAAAATATAGAAATGATCGTATGATCCCAAGTTTCACCGACGGGAGAGATTGACAGTTGAAATGTAACCCGTATGCGTATGAGATAATGTGAATGATCTCAATTCCCTTTTAGACCGTCAATCAACGAGTTTAAGCTATTAGTCGGTGAATCCCAAACTTGAAACATGCCAAAAGGCATGAATATGTGTGAAATAGACCGAGGAAGTGTATTACACGGACGTAGGGGCCCAAAACCCAATTTTTGGTGGGACCCAGGGGGTCCCCCGCACCTTTTCAATGTCTCGGGGAGGGGTGGCCACCGCCCCTAGGCTGAGGCACGGCCAGCAGTCGAGAGGACCGCAGCAGCACCGCCCGATCTGCGGTGCGCTGCCTTGACCTCCAGCGGGGCGCTGCGGGCCTGTAGTTCCATTGGCCCACCGCCCTCCACATGCATGTGGGACCACCTTATTTGATTCCCCTTTGCCCCCTTTGTTCATTCCACCCCTCTCCTAGATCTCCAAACTCCTCCAAAGTCCCATTTTCCCTCTCAAATCTCCCTTCCATATACACCAAGCTTCATCTTCTTCCATATCTTGAACCCACCTCTATCATTCTCTCAAACCCATCTCCTACAACCTTTCATCTACCTTATTTCTCCTCATTTGAGCACAAAAACCATCTTTGTGTCTAAAAATCCCTAAACTTCACCAGTCACTTCAATATCCAAGCTTTTCTACTTCCATGTCACTCTTCGAGCTAGCTACCACCATATTTTCGCTCTCAATGCTCCTTTCCCTTATGGGAAAGAAGAGGGCGTCCGCGGATGAAGCTGGGCCTAGCCGCCCTACTCGTTCAAAGAAGAATATGAGCAATGAGGCTAGTGCAAGCATCGATCGAGAACGAAGGTCAAAGAGGGATCTTGACTCGTGGATCCCCATCAAGAGATCTCTACCGTGGGACATTGAACTTGGTAAGTTCCATAAAGTTAAAGTAGTATTTGAGGTTCATGTGGATGAAAGGCTTTTCGGGTTGTACCCAGTGATGTACATGCTCCTGAAAAATGGATGGGGTCACATATTTGAGGGAAATACTCATGCGAGAGAAGGCTTCGTACGGGCCTTCTACTCCCACATACGAGACCCACTACTATAACCTCTGTCATTTTCTATCCCCTTGGGAAGAGAGGTGGCCATAGTCAATGTAGATGTGGTGGCTCGCATCATGGGAATGGAGCGTGAAAACGTACACGCTAGTGAGAAGAACCTTGCTAGTGAATGAGAAAGAAATCGCCACACACATTTTCTTTGCTGCCAGCTTGACCATTGGAGGAGAGGAAATAGCCTTACATCAACCAAAATGACAAACGATTTCCACCTACTACACCACATATTTATGTATAAAGTATATCCCAGGTGGAGTAATCGCACGAAATGTACTCGGCTCATGGTGGATTTCTTATACAGAGCTAGTCAGGGAGACAAGCTATGCCTGCCTACATTCTTCTTATCTCAAATTGTGGGTACTGCACGATCTACATGGGGAGATGCCTCACTTCCCTTTGGCCAACTTATTTGTAAAATTACCCGCCACTTCAGTTTTAGACTCCATATGGATAACGTTGCCCCGATCCAACAACATGAGCATAGGCCTCAGGCAACGACAAGCAAGGCTTGATGAGCCCGGGGATGAGATTGAAGAATAGAGTGAAGAGGAAGAGGGCAGTGAAGAAGAAAGCATTGAGGAAGGAAATGATGAGGAAAGCTGTGAGGATGAGGAGGAGACCTAAGGTTCAGATGGGGGACCTCCTACTGCTACTCGTGAGGACCACCATGATCGGGCTGCCTTGGAAGCCCGCATGGCTCGGATTGAAGAGAATCAGGCCTACCTAAAATGGAAATTCAAGAGGATGTCTCGCACTCTAAAGGCCCTCCTATGCTGTATGCAGGATAAGGGTGTGCCTCCACCCTCACCAGAGTTGGATGACCAGTCATATGTTGTAGTCGTCTTTAGGTTTCTCTTGTTTCTTGTTTTCTTTTATAATAGCCTTAGTAGGCTTAGTTGGATGTTGGTGTACTAAGTGTTTAAAGCTTTTGTTAGATTAGCTCTCATGCATCTTCTGTCATGATCCATGTAAGACTACATCTTATGTATGGTGATAATTTTTGGTTAAATGAAATGCATGAAGCTTCTTTTGAATCGAGATGTGTAGAATGATTGGGAAAATTTTAGTATTATTATTCTAAATCTTACACATGTTGCACCCTATGTTGTATATAGGGAATGCCTCGTAAAAACACTTGGAACATAGCAAGTCTTGCACTTGGCATATCGATTGACGGGGCACCTCCCCTGAGCGATAGCCATACGGACCCCAGTTTAAGCCCGAATAAAGACACAATGCCGGAGTCACAGTCGGCCACTGGCCCCACCAATGGGTCAACACTTTCTGCACCACCAGTTCTAGAACAGAACCATGCGTCTACATCGATGCCATACATGCTTTAGGTGGCTCCTCCCCCTAATAGGTTGGAGCAGATGATGCTCCTAATGTAACAATAGTAGTAAGTTTGGACCACTATTGCGGGGGCCATTGCCCAAAACATGAGTATGTTCCCCCCTACACCACCTGTGCACCCTGCTGGAAATATGAATATCAACATCTATTTGAACGCTTCCAGCGCTTCCAACCTCCTACCTTTGTAGGCACTCACAGGCCCGAGGAGGTCAAATACTAGCTAGATCACATCTTTAAGATGTTGAAGCCGTTGCACTTCACTAAGGTAGAGCAAGTTAAGTTGGTTATGTATATGCTCAAGAAGGAGGCTAGTCTTTGGTAGGACAGCATCCTATGAACCATTCCCACAGGATACATGTGGACATGGAATGCATTCAAAACTCGATTCCATGGAAAGTACTTCCCCCTCACTTACCATAATGGAAAGGAGGGTGAGTTCCTTCACCTCTGATAAGGAGGAATGGCCATGTCAGAATATGAGAAAATATTTACGGAGCTATCCAGATACGCTCCTTTGATCCTAACAGATGAACCGATGAAAATATGATGTTTTTTAGATGGTCTGCGGCCCGAAATCCGCACTAAGATGTGTTACGCTAGCATTCCCAAATATGCTGAGCTAGTGAACATGTCCCTACGAGTTAAGCAGAATGGAGACAGACTGTCTCAGACATGTATGCCCATGGGCCTGAGGCCTCAACCTAATTTGCCGAACCGGCCGTTCTTTAGCAAGAGGCCACATTCAGATTTGCCTCCCAAGCTTATGGCTCCACCGACCCAGGCGAGGCGATCAGATCTGTTGTGCACTTACTATAAGAAAATGGGTCATTCAGACATCTATTATTTTACTAAGATGAGGGACAATGGTTTTATGCCGCCTTAGAAAATCAACTGTCAGCTACCGTAAGCTATATCAGCTCTACCTCTACGATCAGCACCACCAGCACAACCATTGTACCGATCACCTATACCTCGAAATAGGCTACCTCAACGACCTATGGTAGTATAACTAAGTTATCTTCAATAGGCATGTGTACATGCACTAGCAGTTGGTGCATCTGAGACAACAACTACAGTGCCCTTAGCCTTTGAAGTCACTGCCCACATTCAAGGTACACCTGTATTTCTATTAGTGGACATTAGGCCCACTATTTTGATAATATTGTGTTCCACAATCAAGCGATTAGGGTTGAGCACTACCCCTATGAGAGTCCTTACTGAAATAAGGACCTTCTCTGACGCTAATATGTTTTGTAAAGATTTCCCAATAAGCCTAGGAAGCAGAACGGTGTGCATTGACCTGATCTTCACCCCGCTGTATCATTACAACATCATCCTCGACCTGGATTGGCTCACCGAAATGAAGGTAGAGATCGACTGCGATACCAGATTGGTGACAACTCATGGACCTAAGGGCATGACCTTTACTTTCCCAGTTCAGGTCAGTTGGCCCTACTACATAAGTTGTTACACTTCCTTATTGGAAAGTGTTGAAGGTTAAACACTTGGGGCCACCCCTGTTGTCCAAGATTTCATAGACGTGTTTAGAACAATGCCTGGACTACCTCCTCAGCGTGAGATCAACTTTACTATCAACCTTGTGCCTAGTGCGACGCCCATTTCCTTGTCAACATACCGCATGCCTATAATGCCCTGAAATTCGGGGGTCGAGCATAGCTCAGTTCCCGAGTTCCAAAACATCACTTATGCAACATAAACAAGAATGGATGTATGTTGTCTGTGTTAGTGCATGAAACATGAAGTAGATCAAGCTAGATCAGCAGACATAATTCAGGGATATTGAGAAAATGCAAGCGGAAGACTTAAATACAAATATAAATAAAAAAGAATCCCCAAAATATGCATGCTCTGCCTAGGGTAATATATACAACTATGTCTCAAAATACATGGATCAACTGTACAAAATCATCATATACATATTCCAAAAATCTTCGCTTGTCAGGACAAGGCTTACATGAACCCGCCTGAGAACTGCATAAATGAGAACCCGCCTGAGAACTGCATAAATGAGAATGCCTCCTCATCCTCATCAAAGTCTAGCTCCGCCTTGCCAGCATCACCGTCACCTGCAACTATATCAGAGGCTGGTTGGTGTTTAAGCACCATCCTAGAATGTGGGAGTAAGTGATCAACTCAGTGGTACTATACTGCAAAGGTTAACATGCTATCAATTCAATCAAGTAGTAATGATAAAGTAATACAATCAAACATGTCCTAGATACTCTTATTAATGCTAGAATGAATGAGATAATAATGCATGCCCTCACCGTAAACTCCCTTATGTGACATCATCTAACGATCGCGGCATGAATCACTACCACTGTGCTCTCACACCAACACCAATGGCACATGCAGTGCGATGTCATGAATATGATTACCCAGTTCTTATTAATCCTTTTTATACAGCAGGATTGGGAAGCTAAGACACCTCCCTTATATCAATCCCCAAACATTGATCCATTCTAGGGTTGTTAGTCCTAGGAAATCTCATACGATATTACGTTTTTAGGTCGCTGCAAGGGCTGCCAGGGTTGTTGCACGAAATCGTTACACTACTCCCCCATCACCAAATCAATACAGGCCTAGTTATATCCTCAATACTGCAACAGGACTTGTCACCCTTAGGCAGTGTCAGGATATACTCGAGGTCACTACAAAGGGCTCGTCACCAATCAATGTAGGCTGACAGCAAGAATATATTGTCCCATACCACCATAATCTACTCACGAAAGTAGGGTGCTCACTGGTCACTACAGGGAGGCTCGTCGCCCCAGTGTAGGCTGACAGCTCGACCACGGTATCCCATACCACCATGTTCGGCTCATGAGTCTTGGGGGATCACGGTACCATGGTTAACGAGAGTTTCATTGGTAAGCTCGGTGTCTTAGATTTAAATTGTAGCGACCAAGCAAGGTGAACAAACATCGGTCAATCGGGTTAGTTGATAAGCTCAACTAGGCCAAGCGCACGTTGAGTTAAACGACATGGAATGCATAAGCACTCTGTGTGGCCTGACCACTGTCGAACATTCCAAGCACGACTCAAATTCGTTAAACTCATCTCGTGTGACGAAAATGACCTCAACCACTATTTACCGAATGGTTACCGATTACCTGGATTGTAGTACAGTCCCAAGCATGTACAACTCAATAACAGGCATATGATTCATATCCTACCTTCAAATGAACATTCATGTCATATAACTGGAATTTAAATACAGTACATGGAGGAAATCATACACACATTTAACATGAATAATCTAAGTTACATAATTCATGGAGGAAATCATGCACACAGTTAAGGTGATTGAGATTCATATCTCAACAACCTAAAACATCCCTCTTTACTAACTACTAACTCATTCAAGCATTTATCTAAACACTTAGACTACCCTATTCAACATACACCACATATGTCGATTCTATTACACATTTGGGCAAGTCCTTTCGCCAAGGAGTCGCTGCATACATATCATGTATAAGCCTACGACAAATAATCATGGCAATCATAACGGCGAATTCCATACGTATACGGGTATTCTAACATATACATGAAATATGCTATTTCTAACATAACTTATACATATACGTACATTGAAACAGATAGTGCATTTGGCATGTGTAATAACATTCACATCATGAATAAATCATTATCTATCATTGAAAGCCTTGTAAATTGTAACCTAAACGTATATAGTCCTCACCTTAAACCAAAAAATGCATATAAGAGGTGATTCAGACGATAAGTCTTCGTCAACGGCGGATACGCTACCTATGGCGTGAAACAGGTTAGCTATAACTTCATTTAAACTATTCTATGATTCAAAATAGGTTAGTGTTGGCTTAACTTACCCAAGAATGGAATCAGAATCGCCGGAAGAACGATTCAGATACGCAAGTTCGATGTGTAGATGAACTGGGAAGAATCCTACGGAGAATCAACAGGTTCTCCCACACTTTCTCTCTCTTGAAAAGCTAGGGTTTAGAAAATTCGTATGGAATTTGGGAATAAGGGTTTAAAGCCTTTTTATAGGCCTAAACTCGACGAAAATAGTCTTAAGGTCAAGGTATACTTAGGTTATAACCAAATCGGGCTCTTTTTAATCCAACGGAGCACTTCTGGAGGTCCTCTTATCAAATGCGGTTGGACTTAAGCTTACTAGTATTGGATCTTTAGTAAGTTAAGTTTTCAGTCCAATCAGGTTTTCAGATCGTCCATGGTGGACTAGCTTCAATTCAACGGTTACCAAAATTCGATATGGGCTACAAGCACTTTGATATGTAAGGACTACCTATCCTGATTCGAGGGTGAATTTGGGTTGAAATCTAACAGTCAGAACGCTTAAAAATAACACGTAAGTGAAACGTTCCAGATTACTTAAAAATATATTTAATTTTCTAAAAATCTTCATTTTTTCACTCTCTTCACTCCGGACTCAATAAAATGGTCTCAGGATATCGTTTGGACTTGATTTTTGAGGTGATTATCAAGTCTAACTAAGACGTCATGATGGTCTAAGTTCATAGCTATCGGACTTTCGACGTGCAGTGTAAATCCAATAAAAAATTACAAAGCATTCCCAGAAGCAACTGGGTTTAAAGTTGGATCCTAGATTTCAGGGTAATATAGCATCAATGATTCTCTAGGTTTTAGGTCTTACAGATTGTATTGAAAGCTATTGGTGCAATTGTTATATGCAATCTAGTTTAGCACTAGCTAAAACACATTAAATTTCTAAGGGATTTGGTTCTAAGTGATTTCTGCTAAAGATGGTACTCGGGTCCAAGTATGAATTTTTCTAGGTCGTTACAATGCCTTCGTGTGAAATGGAGGAATTAAGGAGGCAGATAGATGATCTATTGGAATTAAGTTTGATACAGCCTAATGTACCTCCTTGGAGAGCACCTGTATTGTTTGTAAAGAAGAAATACGGATCGCTGCAGTTGTGTATTGATTATTGCAGGCTGAATCACGTCACGGTCAAGAACAAGTATCCTCTGCCTAGGATAGATGACCTATTTGACTAGTTGAAAGGGGCACAGTATTTCTCTAAGATCGACCTGTAGTTCGGGTATCATCAGTTGCGCGTCAGGGATGAAGACGTGCAGTAAACAACATTCATAACTAATTTTGGGCACTATGAGTTCCTCGTGATGTTGTTCGGACTTACGAATGCACCTGTCATGTTCATAGACCTCATGAATCGGGTGTTTCAGACATATCTATACCGGTTCATCATCATGTTTATAGATGACATTTTAATATACTTTAAGAACCGAAAGGATCACGAAGAGCACTTGCGAGCAGTCTTCAATACTCTCAGGAAGAATCAGTTGTTTGCTCAGTACCGGAAATTTGACTTCTAGAAGGAAGAGGTCAAGTTTCTGGGATACGTAGTGTCCCGAGAAGGTATCGCAGTGGAGCTTGCCAAGGTGGCTGCGGTTCAGGATTGGGAACAACCCAGTTCCATTATAGAAGTGAGGAGTTTCCTGAGACTTACTGGCTACAATCGCCGCTTCATTAAATATTTTTTCAAGATAGTTAGACCGTTATCTCAGCTCACTCAAAAGGATCTTAAGTTTGCATGGAACGAGAAAGCAGAAGTAGCCTTTTAGGAATTAAGGATAATCTGACGTCCGCACCCGTGTTAGTATTGTTAGAGTAAGGGATCAGATATACTATATACACCGACGTGTCTCATGTTGGTTTGGGATGTGTTCTTATGCAGAAGGATAGGGTGATTGCCTATACCTCACTACAGTTAAGGAAACACGAGGAAAACTACCCCACGCACCACCTGGAATTAACGGTGGTCATTTTCGCATTAAAGCTCTGGAGACATTACCTCTATGGAAAGGATTTCGAGCTCTTTTACGACCACAAGAGCCTTACGTACATCTTCGTGCAGAGAGACCTGAATATGAGGCAGTGTCATTGGATGGAAACCTTAAAAGACTTCCAGTTTGAAGTCTCCTACCATCCTGGTAAGGCAAACCTTGTGACAGACATGTTAAGCTGTAAGAAGACAATAGAATTTACAGATCCACTGATGGTAGAAGAATGGAACATGGTAGAGTTTGTGTGATACTTTGAACAGAAGCTTACAGTAGAGGAGCCGTTCGAGAGCATTGCACACATCCATGTACAGCCACTTATTGATGACCAAATCATTGTGGCTCAGAAAGAAGATGAACTGTTGGTGAAGATGAGATAACGAGCAAGTGACAGTGAAGACTCTGAATGGAGGGTTGGCTTAGATGGAGGTTTGAGATATCACGGCTGCCTATACGTCCTGAATCTCCATGACTTGAGAAAGGAAGTCCTGGATGCCGTTCACAATTCAAGGATGACAATGCATCTGGGCAGTACGAAGATGTATAAAGACATTAAGCGTTCGTACTGGTGGATCAACATTGAGGCCCACATAGCAGATTATGTATCCTGTAGTCTCACTTGCCAGCAGGTCAATGCCGAGCATCGCCAATTTTCAGATTTACTTCAGCCCAAGCCCATAGCTGAATGGAAATGAGACTTCATATCTATGGATTTCATTTCTGGGTTATTAAAGATGAGAAAAGGGCACGAGTCCATTTGGGTTATTGCGGACCAATTGTCGAAATCGGTTCATTTCCTCCCGATTAGAGTTTTGAACTTAGCAGATGATTTAGCCAGCTTTACATCAAGGAGATTGTACGACTGCATGGAGTGCCTGTGGATATTGTGTCAGATCGAGACATGCAATTCACATCCATTTTATGGACTCAAATCTAGGAAGCAATGAGAGTGAATTGAAGTTCAGTACTGCGTTCCACCCACAGACCGAAGGGTAGAAGGAATGGGTAAATCAGATACTTGAAGATATGTTGCGAGCATGTGTACTTGATTTTAAGGACAGTTGAATGACTACCTTTACTATGCCGAATTTGCTTATAACAATAGCTTCCAAGCGAGCATTAGCGTGGTTCCATACGAAGCATTGTATGTGAAATAGCGGTTAAGACCGCTTGAGTTGAAGTAGGAATATGCCAATATGTCCTATACGAGGGTGAATATGACTTTTAAATTTTTTATGAATTATTAAAAATCCTTATCACACTAATCCTATCACAGAGTACAGATTAGGATTACTCAAAATTAACTCTATTGGCTTCCAAGCCTAGTAGAGGATCCAATCACAAACTATTTAAAAGACAAACAATTTATAGATAAGATTGTGATGGATATGACTGTGTGTGTATAAGATGTGATATCAGATGATCAGATATAAAGGCATATAAGGAAATCACATAAATGAAAGACAATTCCAATTCAAACACAGTCATTTTATAGTGGTTTGACTACTTGTCTACTCCACTCCCGGCTTCCACACTCAACCCTTGAGTGTACTGAATTTCACTAAGGAGGTTTCCCATGGTTCACCTCAAACCTAAGGTTTTAAATCAGGTTCACCTTTAACCTTTACATGGAGGTTTCTAATTGGTTCACCTCTAACCTTGGAGTTTTGCTGGCGCACTCCTAACCAGATGTTTATACCCACATAGAGCAAGGGTCCACACAATGCACCTAGATGTTTATGCTCTTCATAAAGCAAGGGTCCACACAATGCACCCCGCACATACACTCTTGTCAGAGGCGTCCTTTCAGGAATTCAAAGGGTGAGCAACACCTACGACCCAATCCTAGAAAGGAATGATCACAAGTGTCCTCTGGACTCTAAGTACTTATAGATAAGTTGATGAGTCCCTAGCGCAGTGATGATGATCTCCTTCTTAATGATGAAGAGTCTTCAGCTCTCTTGATCCGCAACATAAAAGGTATACCTATACTAGGCTTCAGGTTGGGTCAAGATTATTATGGAATTCCACTCTTTAAAGATTTTTCTATTAGGAAGATAGAGTGATTCAAATCATCTATGCATTCAAGGCATCCCAGCTTAATGATTTGCCATTAAGGTAGTAGCTGGAGGATCCTTAAATGTGAAAGTTCATTCCCCAATCCACTCTATTGAATATTAATGATGAGGGTGGATTGGAGGATGAACTTCCTGAGAGAAAGGGCTTAAGATAAATGATATGAAGTTTAAAACACTCAGAAGCACACTCTTCTTTCTCTACTAGCAATAAAGACTAACCTCTCTTTATATAGGAAAAAGGTTCCAACGGATATAAAATGGTCACATTTATGATAGAGTTCGATATCATCGAGCAAGAGTCGATATGATTGAGCGTATACTCTCGATTGTATCGATGATCCGCTCGATGATACAAACTCAAATGTCATTTTCACTTTTGGAAACCTTTTTCCAACTGGTCGATGGGATCGAGACACACATCGATGTTATCGGATTTCGATCTCTGATTCCATCGATAGAGCCATCGATCTATCGACAGGTGAAAATAAGAGAGACAAGCCTTGAAGAATTTCAGGTTCTAAAGATATGATCGGGGAACAGCCGATGTCATGGAATTGAAATGTCGATGATATCGAGACCTTGTCGATAGGATCGATAAATCGTATAGATTTACCCATAAGCTTGCTGGACGGTTTGTGTCCGGTCTCGATCCAATCGACCAGGTCTAGATCTGATGGACATATGAATATCGATTTCTCGACTGGCACCCTGATTAACGATTAAAACATCCTGAAATTTATGCTAGAGGAAACATGTGCCCACTATCGATATGATTGACTGACTTCCGATATGATCGATATTTGAGTTCAGATTGAATCGGACAATCATCGATATATTGAAGCTCATAGTAGTTTTCTTTAGAAAAATAGGGGTGGCGAAAAACTGCCTGTCGATATTATCGATCCACTTTCGATAGGATCGATATTCGAATATCGATGATATCGACTGATCCGTCGATATATCGATAAATCGTCCAGATGAATGTTTGATTGCTGGACGCTTTTTGTCTTCACTCGATTGTATCGATTAAGATGCCGAGGACATCGACAGGGCAGGTTGATCATATTGAAATGTTAATCGATATAATCGACAGGGTAAGAAAAACTTTACGATTTTCCTATTTGGTAAAAAGTTTTCTTACACTAAAACCCTAAGATGTTCTACTTATTTTTAAGGGTTTTAATCACCTGGTGTTTTGGGACATGGGATGTGAGGCTATGATTTACCTATGGCGAGCTTCCACACATCCAATTGAGGCAGACACTTAAGTTGATCTTCCTGTTAGGCGCAGTTGTCCGACTGACTCAACTTACACCATAATTGACAAACCAGGGCACTAGTAGGTGCACTTTCAGTATGGGTGCCCATGTTGAGCACCGCATTGTTGGGTGGAAGTTGGCTAGAAGAGCCTGATTGGCCTAAATTTGGTTCAGGTGACTTCTGAAAAGATAAATATTATTAGGCGTCGACTCCTTGCAGCACAGTGGAGATAAAAGAGTAACACGATCCACGATGGTGACAGTTGGAATTCAAAGTTGGGGAACATGTGTTTCTTATGGTTTTCTCCATGAAAAGAGTATTTCGTTTCGGTAAGAAGGGAAGCTTACATCGAGATTCATAGTCCCATTCTAGATTCTAGCTCAAGTGGGTGTGGTAGCATACGATCTCGCCTTATCCACATCACTCGTCAGCGTGCACAATGTATTTCATGTGTGCATGCTGAAGAAATACATTCCTGATCTCACTCACATTATCAAGTGGGAGCAGGTGTAACTAAGTGAAGATGTTACCTATGTACTGCAACCAACACGTATTCTGGATAGAAAGGAACAGGTGCTACACAACAAAGTTATCCCACTTGTGAAAGTATTGTGGACTCAGCACACTACGGAAAAGGCTACTTGGGAAACAGAAGACAAAGTCCATAAGAACTACCCTCAGATCCTCAAGGAGTACGAAAAGATATTAATTTCGGAGATGAAATTTTTCTTTAAGGGGGGTAGATTATAACGTTTCAGAAAAATCCATACAAAGACCTGAGTATCACCTCAAGCAAAAATCCCTAAAGACCGTATACTATGAAAATTAGATGAAAATTAATTAAGTAATAAACTAAATTAATTGTTGGATTATCTTGAACAACTATCTATACAAACTTCAAGACCCAAAACCATTAAAATCGCTAGCTTAACATTACTTGAAAACCTCAGGAAAATCTCAAAACCTAGTTGCTCTCGGGAGCACATTGAAACTCCGTATCGGACCTGGACCGCACGTTGAAAGTCCGATGACCACGAAACTATATGGTTACGACCGTCTTATTGGGTTGACAACCATCGAGGGAATCGAGCCTAAATAGCATCCAGAAATGCCCAATTTGAGCCTTGAGTGAAGTGTGTGAGAAACGCGAATATCTTTAGAAAATGAACCCAAACTTAAGTGAATTGGACCATTTTCTTACAGAAAAAATTGAAGACTTCAGACCATCAGTTTCTAACCCAACTACACCCATCGATCAGGGAAATTTTCCTACACCTATTGGTATACTTATGGCCCTGATCAAGGGACGACGACCGTTGATCTGATACAGGTCCTTCATGGCTGATCAATTTGTCAGATTGTACCATGAACACAGTCCTATCATAAATCCATTGTTAGGGAACTTGTTCCACAACATAGGTAAGAAATGGACCTTCCTAAGGGCCCTGTTTGTCAAAAACAGGTATCCTTTGACTATAACCTAAGTATACCGTGGCCTTGGGGCCATTGACATCACTTCTAGTCCTATATAACAACCTTAAAGCACCCCTCTCTCATTCCATACGAATTTCTCTAACCCTAGGAGAGAGAAGAGAGAAAAGAGTAGAAAAGAGTGAGGAGGAGAAAGAGATAAAGAGATTGTTGCAGGGATTCACTCCCACTACTCTACCGGTTGAATTACCTCTCCCATTTCACTACATGTAACGCCCGTGAAAAATCCGTACTTGGATTCGAGTACCGATTTGACCCGAAATCGTGTAGGAATATTTTCCATGGAAATTAAACGTAAGTTAGCTAGCGCAACGCTAGAGTAGCTAGGAAATAGTCCCTGATCACTTTAAATACATTCTACAAGACCCAAATCAAGTAGAACAAACGACTCTACAACACTCTATAACCTTGGATCAAACTCTAAGCAGGTTTATCCTCTGGACCATATTGAACTTTTGTATTGGATTTAGACCGCGCGTCGAAGGTCCGATACCTCCTATCTTAGACTGTTAGAACCGCCCCGCTGGACTTGACAATCATCTCGAAAATCAAGTCAAACCGATAATCACAGAGTATTTCGTTGAACCCGGACTGAAGCGACCGCGAATAGGGACGAATTTGGAATTTCAAATCCAAATCTGGCACATGACTTGACGCGTCAGTATTAAGCGTTCTGACCATCAGAATTCATCCAGATTACACCCTCGGATCAGGAAAAATTTCTATTTATTATCATGAGACTTTCAGCCCTGATCTATGTGCGGTGACCGCTGAACTGAAACTGGTCCGCTACGTGCGATCTGCGAACCCTGCCAGACTGAAAACTTAATACGAGGTACATCTGGTACCCATGAGCTTAAGTCTGATCGCAATCGACCAGGGGACCACCAGAAAGCAGTTTTTGGACCGAAACAGCCCTGAAATGGATAGGCATTAAGTAAACTTTGTCCCGGAGCCTATTTTCGGCGTTTCCAAGCTTATAAAAGGGGTTGAAACCCTCATTTCTCCTTCACATCCGAATTTCACTAAACCCTAGAAAAGAGAGAGAGAGTTTGAGAGAAAGGGAAGAGGAGATTTTTCCCGCTTCCGAGCCATCAACGGTTGCTGCATCAGCACTTCCTTCCAATCACCTGGCTGGTGATTTCTACACTTTTTCAGGTATGAAATAATCCCAAAAACTTGCTGATTTAGGGTTTGCTTAGATGCACAACATGTTAGCTAACGTAATCCATAAATCAGGTTCTCTTACAGCCGTAGACGAAGCGTACACGCTCCGTTCAAAATCCCGCGACCGTAAGAGACTAGGTGAGGATTTTAGACGCTTTGATTGACGGTTTACAACGCTTTCAATGTCGTTTAATAGTAGATTATTGACGGCATCGCCGTTTGACATGTACAACATGCTTTCCGTTTCCTGTTTCGTAAATTAACGAAGAATATGAGATTTAGGGCATTTTAGTCATTTGTAGGAAGTACGGTTTCCATGCATATTTTGCTGACGTGATTGACATGATTTGTCGCCGCATTAGAGAGTTAGGAATGCTTGCCTAATCAGTTTGGCGAAGAGATTCGCCAAGTTGCGCACTTTGGGTCGACATACTATATGTGGACTTAAGTGTGTAGTGTATGTGTTTGTATAAATGCTTGTATTAGTATGTATTGTATTGAATGATGTTATGTAGTAGTTTGAGATTGATTTCATGATTTAAAATGCTGACCTAAATGATTTCCTACATGTTGACCTTATGCATGATTTCACTACATGCATAGAAAGTTTGCCTTGAAGATTTGTTTAAGTTGAATATGCATGGAAAGTATGCCTTGAAGATTTGCTTAAGTTGAATGTTATAACATGTGCTAACATGCTCACATGATGTGTTTCAATTCCAATACCTTTGTATATAGCGTTAATGTAATTCCATAGATGTGTGGGACTTGACCTAGTCCAGGCAGTCGGTAACCGAGCGAATTCGTGGCTGACTGGTCATAGCCACGAACGACGCGTCGATGAATGTGATTCGTGTTGAGAGTTGGCGGCAGTGGTTAGGTCACGCGAAGTGTTTTACGCACTTCATGTCGTTCAACTTGAGATGCGATCGCGCTAGTCCAGCCCGTCAAGTAACCCGACTGGCCGATGTTTGTTCACCTTGTATGTATCATAACTGCTTGAACCTAGGGTACTGAACTTACCATTGTAAACCCTATTAACCATGGTACCTTGATCCACGAAGACTCATGAGCCGGGCATGGTGGTATGGGACACCGTGGTCGAGCTGTCGGCCTACGCTGGGGCCACAAACCTCCCCGTAGTGACCAGTGAGCACCTTGACTCGTGAGCAGATTATGGTGGTATGGGACACTATATTCTAGCTGTCGGCCTACACTGATCAGGCGACGAGCCCTTTTGTAGTGACCGCGAGCGTATTCTGAGTCCACGGGAGGCGACGACCCTTCCGTGCAGTAGAGTACAGTAGGCTTGTATTGATAAGGTGATGGGGGAGCGGTGCAACGAGTGCGAGCAACAGCCCTGGCAGCCCTTGCAGTGACCTACGAAATATACATCGTATGAGATTACTAGGAGTGACGACCCTAGACAGGATCCGTGTTGGGATTGATACAAGGGAAGTACCTTAGTTTCCCAATCCTGCTGTTTGAATGGACTAATAACAACTTGGTAATCATATCACCATAGCATTGCATGTGCCTGGAAGATGTGGAGCACTCTAGGGAGTGTGGCATGCCGCGGTCGTAAGATGTTGCCGCATGAGGGTGATCGTCGGTGAGGGCATACATCACGTCATATCATCTTACATTAACAACAGTATTAGGATTTGTCTGATTTACTGCTTTACTATTATCGCGTGATTGAATTGTGAACATGCTAATCTTTGCTCTATGATTCCACTGAGTTGATCACTCATTCCCACGTTACGGGATGGTGTTTGCAACACCCACCAGACCCTGTTATAGCTGCAGGTGAGGACGAGATCCAGGAGGTGGAGCCGGAGATTGACGAGGACCAGGATGAGTTCTCGTATATGCAGTATCACGACGGCTTCCCGTAGGTGACCTGGATCGAGGGGTCTTCAGTGGGACTATTTTGAACTTTATTCTTTTGTTTATTTACATGTATATGAGACTCAGAGATGTGGTCATACTTTGGAGACAGATGAGATTACTTTGTTTTTCCATACAGTGATATATACATTGTTTAGTCTTCCGCTTGCTTTTATCACTGGATCTGAAGTATGAATTGCAGTTTTGGTATACTTTTACTCATGTGAATGCTTTAAGTCAGACAACATTGAATCATAACCATTTTTGTTGCATAAGTGACGGTCTGGAACTCGGGAGTTGAGTTTATACACGACCCCCGATTTTCAGGGTGTTACACTACACCATCATTTCTAACTACAATTTGGGTAAGGAATCCTAACCCTAATCTTGTTTTGGAAATTTGAAAAGAGTAATTAGTGAAATAGCTAACCTATTTCATGATTTAGGTACCCGTTATTCCGTTTACGGTAACGTAAGATTCAAACCGCATTTGAATCAAGCATTTAGATGAAAGGTATGGACTATAAATGTTTAGTTTATGGTTTTTAAGGCTTTAAATGTCAGTAATGATTTATTTCTGACTTGATTACTGCCATATGATCTTAGTTACGATGTATTCGATAAAATATACATGTGTGTGAGTATGTGAATATCTAATGCATTCCATGTGTTTGTTGAAATGTTTGAATGAAATTACAATTATAATTTATGCTTTCCATGACTATAAATATAGAATACAGGTTTTTTGTATGGATGATAACTCCTTTATGAAAGGATTTTCCATAATATATGCTATAACTAATTTACTTCATGTATGTAGTAATGTGTAGTTTAAGTGTTTGATAAAATGTCTGAATGAGAAATCGTTTGATGAATCACTTTTAATAAGGGTGTTGATATAGGATTCTAAACTACCTTATCCATATCTATAATTTTCTTCATGTAATGTAAATTGCTACTATGTGATTTATAAATAAAATACATATGTATAACAATATGTTCAATATGTTTGATAAAATGTTCAAAATGAGATTTTTTTTTGAATTATTTATTAAATACTATTATGATTAATATATGTGACTACCTATTATATTTGAGTATGATTGAGACTACTGCATAGTTCAGAAAATTGGTAACGGTTCTCAATTGAGTGGTCGAACCAGTTTCACTACATTGGATACGTTCGATGAATCCGGGTCGTATGACGATTGTCGACAGTGGCCACGTGGATTGCTTACGTGCTCCATATCGATTAATTCAGCATGTGCTCGTACCAATCGAAATTGTCAAATAACCTGATTGGCCTATTGTGTATTTACCATGTATGGATACTACTGCTTAAATCTAAGGTACCACTTACCAATGTAAAATCCATTTCAACCACGGTACTACGATCTACTAAGACTCATAAGCCGGGCATGGTGGTATGGGACACCGTAGTCGAGCTGTCGGCCTACGCTAGGGTAATGAGCCTCCCTGTAGTGACCAGTAAGTAACCCAAACTCATGAGCCAAATATGGTGGTGTATGGGACACTGTATTCGAACTTTCAGCGTACGTTCAGGTGATGAGCCTCCTGTAGTGGCCTCGAGTATAAACACTTGAATTTACCTATCCACTGTTTTCATTAGGGTTAATGCCTTACAACTTGCCTATCGTATGTGATTAACTAGGATTGACGACCCTAGATGGATCCCCGTTTGGGTTAATGATATAAAGAGAGGTACCTTAGCTTCCTGAATATGCTGTATGAATAAGCCTAACCAATTACTTAGCTAACACGACCATGCACTGCATTACATATGCTTTGGCGAGGAAGTATACATTTAGAGAGTTTGTCATGCATGATCATTAAATGAAGTCGCTGAGGGAGTGCAAACGAGAGCATGCATCATTACTACATATCATCCCTGCATTAACCAGAGTAATTAGAAAGTGATTGTTATATTGCTTTATCATTACTGCTTGATTGAATTGATAACATGTTAACCTTTACCTTATAGTACCACTGAGTTGATCACCCACTCCCACTCTGGGATGGTGTTTTAAAACACCAACCAGACTCTGATTAAGATGTAGGTTACAATGAGGCATATGCGATGGAGCCAAATTTCCTAGACAAGGAGGAGTTCTCCTACATGAAGCTCTTAGGCAAGTTTGGGTAGACTTAGAGCTATGTCACCGGGATTACAGGGATCATATGGATTAGTGGACACTTTACATTTTTATATTTTATCTATTTTGAAACAATACATGTAAACATTCAGCCCAGTTACATACTTATACTTTGGAGGTTGTAAATTGCTTACTTGTTCAAATATGCATGTTACAGTCTTCTGCTTGCTAAATCAAATTACCTCTAGAGTATGATATAACATTTTGGTGTAATCCTACTCATGTTTAATGTACTAATATGGACAACATTTAAATATCATTATCTATGTTGCATAAGTGATGCGTTGGATATCGGAAGTTGAGCTTTGCTTGACCCTCGATTTTCGGGGCGTTACATTCTCATATCTCTTTGATTATATCATCCGTTTGTGTTTATTTCCTTTATCATATTGTGACAAAAATGGGGAGAAAATGAGGAGTGATTTTCATAATTTTTTGATGATTGGGGATGTGTGATTGTAGATTGTGGTGTATTTTTTTTTGATTGGACATGTATTTGATTTATACAGGTTCTACATATCACCTCGCTTGGATTAAGGGGGAGTAATGGATTGTGGGACAAAGTAACTATTGCACATTTGGTGCATGATTTTTTATGTGGTAACTGGTGCATGATTCTTTATTTGATTTTGTCACAAATTTGACAAAGGGGGAGATTGTAAATGCTATATTGTAAATCTAGCACCCAGAGTTGTTAAATTTTGTTGTGCCAAATCATTTAAAATATTTATCATGCATTGATGTCCACGTCTTCGTCAAACTTTTCTACATATTTAAGTTGAAGAGCATTGTCGAAGTTCAAGATTTCAAGCTCAAGTACAAGTACAAGTTTAAGGCTCAAGTTCTAGTTTAATCTTTAAGTTCTGTACTTTAAAGACTTAAGAACTCAGGCCCTAGCTCAAGCTTAAGTTTAAGTTTTGAAGACAAGCTTCAAGTATTGTAAGTGAATGAGTTACCAGAGCGAATGGTGTTTCAATTGTTCAAACTCACAAATAAGGAATCGATGACCTTAGATTACCATAGGTTGAGTCATATTCATTGCATATTTTATGTGGGTCATTTCATAAGTTTATAGGTCAATTCCTCGACTAATCTTAGCCTTTGTTCGACTAGTCCAAGCTCTGGCTTGACTCGTCCAAGATTTATTGTGAATTTTCAGAATTTTCTGTTGGACCCTCGACCAGTCAAGTGAATAGTGCTCAACCAGTCGTGCAGGCTCGACTCAAAGTCCAGCAAAGTTTTTTGGTCCCACTCGACCAGTCGAGTCCATTGCTCGACCAGTCGAGTGAATAGTGCTCGACCAGTCGTGCAGGCTCGACTCAAAGTCCAGCAAAGTTTTTTGGTCCCACTTGACCAGTCGAGTCCATTGCTCGACCAGTCAAGCAGGCCACTCAACCAGTTGAGCAAGCCACTTGACCAGTTGAGTAACAATCTTATCTTATCACGCCAGAAATTTTAAAAATTGGTTGGTCCTTCAACCAGCCGAATCGACCCTTAGATTAGTCGGGAGAACAATATTTTCACATATAAATAGAGGACGAATTTCAGAGTTTTTCATTCATTCTAACCTAAATCAAGTCATCACTTAGAGAAGTAAGTCCCTGCATTTGTTAAGCCATATTGTGCTCATTTTAGATTCATTTTAACAGCTTTTGTTATTTGATTTTGTGATCTCTATTCAACTCTATTTCATTAAACAAGGGAATTGTGTTTTACCCTATTTTGAGATCAAAATCAAATCAAGCCAGCCCAAGTTGATTTAATTTAAAATTAATTTAGACCTAGAACCTTTTCACTTGTGAGACTGGATATTGAACATCTTCGTCTACATTGAATTGGTTTGACCGAGCTTAATCAGAAGAAGAATCTTCAGATAAGTACAATTTAATTTTTTTGCATTTTGTGGTTTATGAGATTCAGCCGGGAAAAACTCATTGTGGGGTTTTTGGAATTGTGTAAGCCCATTTGAAAGACACAATTGTGAACGTTTTAAGGTGAACCTTGGAAAACTTTATTTCATATTGAAAGCCAATATCCCATGGGTGTGGATATTGGGAGTGGAGTAGTTGTGTGGCTATTTTTCAAACAGTTGGTGTACACACAAACGAACCACTATAATTTCTGAAGTTGTAGTGGATGATAGTATTTGTTTATGTGTGTGAATGTTGTAATTTCCTTTTATGCACTTGTGGTGAATGTTGTAATAATCTAGATTATTTCTTTTGCCTCCTTCTAAGTTTGGGTTTTTAATACTTACAAAAGTTCTAGAAATCAGGTTGTCCTACCATAAACCTTGGTTTTTGGGGTAAGGTTGTCCTTAGAACTCAGATTGTATCAACCTCTCAATACTTGTGCATGAGGTTGCTCTTTATTTATGCTAGCAATTCTTGTATATATTTGTTATTCCGTTTTTTTTTTTTAAATTTGGCATAGTCCTATTCAACCCCCCCCCCCCCCCCCCCCCCTCTAGGACTTTAAGCTCGGCCTTTTCATAGCCTTTGCATGGGTGATGAGCCCAACTGCCGACTGGATGAGCATCCCTAGGTCGATGATGTATCCATACAAATAATAAGACTGCATTTGCTATGTTTTGTTTGTCTGGATATTTTCATGTTATTTCTTATCTAGGGCAGCGGTGTGTAATCTTGAGGGAAAATCACACTGAGCTGGCCACTCATTCATTAATGTTTAACTGTACAGATGATGTAGGTACAGGTATGGATCTCGAGATTATTATAGTCGCAATGGAGGAAGACCTGTATAAGGAGGAGCAGCATTAGGAAGCGACTAATTACTTTGTGAAATAGCAGTGAAGACCGCTTAAGTTGAAGTAGGAATATGCCAATATGTCCTAGAAGGGGGTGAATAGGACTTTTTAAAGATTTATGAGTTATATTAAAAATCCTATCACTCTAATCCTAACAAGTATGCAATTTTCAGGATTACTCAAATGTAACTCTACTTGCTTTCAAGCCTAATAGAGGATCCAATCACAGAACCATTCAATTAATAAGCATGAAGCAGTTATAGTCTATGATGGATGTGACTGTGTGTGTGAAGTGTAAGCAGAAATGAATTAACATAATCAAACGAATGATCAAGCATAAGAATCAGTCACAGACACAGTCATTTTTATAGTGGTTTGACTACTTGTCATTCGCTTTTGAAACCTTTTGCTGGCTTATCGAGTGGATCGATACAGGTGTCGATGTTATCAGATTTCGAACTCCGATTCCATCGATACTGGGATCGAGCTATCAACATTTGAAGCATGAGAGAGACTAGCTTAGAAATATTTCAGGTTTCTAAGATATGATCAGGGAACAGCCGATGTCATCGTAATTTGTATATCGATGATAATGGAGTCTGTGTCGATGGAATCGATAAATCGTATAGATTTACCTATAAGCTTGATGGACGGTTCGTGTCTGGTCTCGATCCAATCGACCAGGCCTTGATATGATCGACATATGAATATCGATTTCTCGACTGGCCCCCCGATCAAAGTTAAAAATAACCTGGAATATTTGCTGGAAGAAATACGCGCCCAAGGTCGATATCATCGATTGACTTCCGATCGAATCGATATTTGATTTCAGATCATATCGGAATGGTGTCGATATATCGAAACACCTTATAAATTTCTTATAAAAAATAGGGGCGCCGTAAAACTGCCTGTCGATATTATCGATCCACTTTCGATGGGATCGATATTTGAATATCGATGATATCGATTGTAACTTCGAGATATCGATAAATCGTCTTGATGAATGTTTGATTGTTGGATGCTTTTTGTCCTCACTCGATTGTATCGATTGAGATGCCGAGGACATCAACAGAGCAGGTTGATCATATCAAAATGTGAATCAATACAATCGACAGGGTAAGAAAACTTGAAGATTTTTCTGTTTGGTGAAAAGTTTTCTTACAATAAAAACCCTAAGGTGTTCTACTTAGTTTTAAGGGTTTTAATCACCTGGTGTTTTGGGACATGGGATGTGAGGCTATGATTTACCTATGGCGAGCTTCCACACATCCAGTTTAGGTAGACACTTGAATTGATCTTCCTGTTAGGCGCTGTTGTCCGACTGACTCAACTTACACCTTAATTGACAAACCAGGGCACTTGTAAGTGCACTTTCAATCTCCCCCTTTGTCAATTACGTGATAAAATACCCAAAACACCCAAGGATAATATCTAAGACAAACACATCCTAAATTGTGTGTACATGCATTAACACAATTTTATAAATTCTAATCCATTCATGTACACACCCATAATTTACTCCCCCTAACTGTAAAGACCCCTTTCTTGGTGCAGCTACTCCCCCTTACACTTGCAACATAGAAGAGCACAAATATCCAATTTTCCACAGGGGTGTTTGTAATTTTTCTCCCCCATTTTGTCAGTCATTGGCAAAAGCATAATAAGGGATATTGACTGAAGATTAAATAAGCGCATGGGAGAACCAGTAGATAGAGATGAACATGGGTGAACTCATTTTAAAACATTCAGCATTATTCATAGGATATGAATGCATACAAAGACAAGTATCATAGTTATAGATCAGGTAGAATATTCAATAGAAACACATGCATTTCATATCAGATTGGGCAGAAAGATAGATTATGATACCCTACCATAATCAATATATCCATAAACCATTTGAAAATAGAGATTACATAAACATGGATGAAACTATGAAGCAGTTAGCAATGCAACCCATATTCAAACTAGACAAACCAAGACACATTCAAGTTATAAGAGTTTATAACATTAGCGACCCATACGGGGTATGGACAACCAAGAAGCCACTTTTTCACAGTCTGTAAGTCAGCAAGTTATCACACACATAAATATGATCACAGGGCATTCAAAAAGAACCTTATGCCAATGTATTCTAGAAGAATTGTCAATGTGTGATAAATGGAAGGAGTCCCTGGACAAGCTTTATGGAGAAGGTAGACTGTTTAGAATCCGTTCCGTAGCATATTGCAGAGACCCCAATCTTTGTCGGATGTCTGAAAGATAGGCTTCACAGTCATCAAGTTTCTTCATCATGTAGGATTGACCATCCAGAAGTCTTTGTAAATTATCTTGCACCTGGACACCCTGAATTGCCATGGCTTGAGAATTCCCAAGGCCTAAGGTCTGATTGGTTTTTCCAACACAAGATACTTTGTCGTAGAGATTTAGACTCTGAATGTCGTTATAATTGAACCATCTACATGGATGTGGAAGATCATGAGTTGGTGGCAAACTGAATTGTCGTGAAAACTTAGACAGAAGGCATGGAAATGGAATTGTAGTGATGGACTCTTCTGTGGACACTCGGATTAACTAACGTAGGAGAAGAGTTGGTAGGCATAGAGGAATTCCAAGATGAATATCATACAGAATGTTGAGTATCTATGGAGAGAGATAATTGCTCGATACTTCACAAGGATAGACATTTGTGCTCAATATACTGTGCAAGATCTTGTAGGTAGGATCAAGATGCTTAACATGGAGGATATTCTTTGAATTTTTGGGAATTGTAGTACCATTACACAGTGTTCGAGTAACTTCTCCCCATACATCGAGTCCATTCATATTTCGATCTGATACAGGTATTCCAGTCATTCCTATGTCAACCATCCTACTTATTAGTCTAGGTGTGATGTGTTCAACTCGATTTACTACCACAACCGAGACTACTGAAGGGTCGTTATCAACATTGAAGATCAAGCTCAAGAACTGATGTACTAGATTATGTTGAAATGTTCCCCCAAGATTTACAATATTTTCCCATCCACTCTATTTTAGAAGATCGATGATTTTAGAAGGTTCAATACTCTTTGTATCAACATTTCGTTCTGCTATAAGCTTTAAGTTGAACAAGGAAGAAGGAGCGATTGCATCCTGCTTACCTTTCTTCTTTCCTATTGATGCACTTTGTGGATGAAGTGATCCTTTACCTTTCGACATTTTGATCAAGAACAATGATGAGAGATACAGTTCCACACTAAGATCTCTGATTTTCCGATTTTAAGAGTTCTGGGAAGCCTAAATGTCCTGACGATTCAGTTACCCGGAGAGTCGTCGATGATATTGATTATGAGTCGATGTGATCGAAATTCACAAGTTAGCAATCGAAGCTTATATCGAATGGATTTTTTTTTAAAAAATATTTTAGACTATCCATCGTTCATGTACAGAATAGTATATCTATTAAGGTTTTTAGCGAAAAAAAATAACAGCAGGATTTCGTATAACATTTGTACATCAAAAGTATAAAAATTTGAATGTTTATGTGCATAAAGTGAGGTGAGAGACCTCAGATTGTTTTTATGAACGCTCAGAAAAATCACCTTATTTCAGCAAGTATCTAGATTTCAATGCATGTCCTGGACTAGTTTCTTCTCTCTCAGTGTTTCTTAATATTGCTCCTTTCTTTTCCTATAATAATGTAGCAATGATTGTTTGTGCGAAGACCCTTCATAATTGATTTTCCTAATCGATCTAGGATCTCGCATTCTTATTTGTTGAATTTGACCAAATGCCCATTATCACAGATTTGAGAGATGCTCAGCAGGTTATGTGCCAAGCCTTTTATGCAAAAAGCATTCTCATTTTAAACAAATTGATTCCTTCTATGATTCCCTGTCCAATTACTTCAGCAGTGGTTCCATCTCCGTAGGTGACTATCCCTTTATGAAGATCCTTATAGTTTGAAAGGAGGGACTTGTCACCTGTGACATGTCTTGAGCAACCACTGTCCAGGTACCATTTAGCCCCATTGCCTAATAAATGATCTGAATGAGTAACAAAGCAATTAGTCTTTTCCTTAATCACCCACTTTGTGACAGGAGTTTTACTTATGGTAGATTTGTTCTTCTTATCTGATTTGTCCACATGACTTAACTGCTCCTCCATCCTATCAACTAGCTTGAGTGGTGATGATTGTATACTTCTTTTGTCTAGCTCATAAACTGACTCCTCATTTTTGTAACGAGCTGGGATAGGTTTGGTGTTACTACTAGATGCAACAGATTTTCCAAATGGTTGTGCATCATATTTAGTTTTTATTCTAGCTTTTTCATTACTCAAGCCATATTTGTTGTTTCCAGATTTTCCCATACCCAAAAGTTTTTCTACCCTCTTAGCATTCTGAAAAAATTTACAGTTTAGTTGGGCTATTTTCCAAGATTCTTCGAATTCATTTTGAAGTGTATAATTTTTATTCTGAAGAATCAAGTTTTCCTCATTTAGTGCTTTGACTTGTTTCTTTAATTTTTCTAACTCAGATTTCAAAGAAATGTTAGTTCTTTCAAGTCTGTCATTATCTGAGTGACATTGCTTCAAATTAGTAATTAGATGAGTATTAATATTTGAAGCTTTATCCAGATCTAATTTCAGCAATCCCTTTTTGTTTTCAGGTATACGAAGTTGTTTAAACACTTTAATGCTATGGATATAGAGTTGATTATAAGCATATTGCAGTTTATCCTTTTTGACTTCTTCCTCTTCTTCTTCAGACTCATCATTATCAGATGAACATGATTCAGTGGCTTGTTGTTCTTTCTCAGGTTCAGTTGGAATGATCGAAGCAGTGGAGACCATGAGTATTTTCAAAAATTTTTTATCTCCATCACTTTCTGAGTCACTATTTTCTGAGTTTGACTCTTCTGTATCATCCCATGTGGCAGCCATCACCTTGCCCTTGGTTTTTCTGTTTGGGCATTCGGTAGATAGGTGTCCATACTCATGACAGGCATAACATTGTGGTTCTTTGGTCTGCTTACCAAATTTACCTGCAGGAGGTTTGTAGTTCACCTTTCTTCCTCTGGAAGGACAGCCACAATTCTTTTGAAAGAATCTTTTGAATTTTTGTGCCAGAAAAGCCACTTCCTCATCTTATATTCCTTTTCACTCTCACTGTCCTCATGTTTTATTTTCTTTGACGCCCTTAGGACAATGTTTTTAGATTTTTGGGGTTGTGTGAAGTGTAGTTCAAAAGTTTGTAGAGAACCTACTAGTTTTTCTACTTTCATCTCATCAATATTCATACACTCCTCAATTGTTGTTACCTTAGGATTGAACCGTTCTGGTAGAGACCTCAGAATTTTCCCACATATTTTTGATATCGAAACCTTCTCTCCCAATCCACCCATGGAGTTACAAATGATATTCAATTTGGTGAAAAACTCTATAAATGTCTCATGCTCTTCCATCCTGAGATTTTCGAACTATGAAGTCAGAAGTTGTAGTTTAGACCTCTTCACAGTGCTTGTGCTTTCATGGGTTGTTTCCAGTAAATCCTATGCTTCCTTGGATGTCCCACACATACTTATTTGATTGAATATATCCTGGGACATGGCACAGTAGATGGCATTCATAGCTTTTGCTTTAGCAATCTGTTTATCTTTGTTGGACGCCGTCCACTTTTCTTTGGGTTTGGGTTTTGTGATGGTTGTGCTATCTTCGAGTACAATCTGTTCAGATGGTAGCACGTATCCACATTCAACAGCATTCCAAACATCATGATCCAAATATCTTAGGAAGTAGTGCATTTTAGCCTTCCAGTATGCATAATTTGATTCATCAAATACTGGAGGTCTAGTGACTGATGAGCCCTCTCCTTTAGACATATTTTTTAACTTCAGTCAAGATCACTCTCTAGGAGGTGAAGCCCTTAAAGAGAGACCCGCTCTGATACCAATTGAAATAGCGGTGAAGACCGCTAGAGTTGAAGTAAGAATATGCCAATATGTCCTAAAGGGGGGCGAAAAAGACTTTTTAAAGATTTGTGAGTTATATTAAAAATCCTATCACTCTAATCCTAACAGGTATGCAATTTTCAGGATTACTCAAATGTAACTCTACTTGCTTCCAAGCCCAGTAGAGGATCTAATCACAAAACCATTCAATTAATAAGCATGAAGAAGTTATAGTCTATGATGGATGTGACTATGTGTGAAGTGTGAGCAGATATGAATGCAATTAACATAATCACACAAATGTTCAAGCATAAGAATCAGTTACAGACACAGTCGTTTTTATAGTGGTTCGACTACTTGTCTACTCCACTCCCGGCTGCCACACTCAACCCTTGAGTGTATTGGATTTCACTAAGGAGGTTTCCCATGGTTCACCTCAAACCTAAGGTTTTAAATCAGGTTCACTTTCAACCTTTACTCGGAGTTTTTATAAGTGCTATAGTTTGAATCTTCTTTGGTTGTCAAATTTTGTGTGTCAAAACCTCTATATGTGTCTTGTGTTTGTATCTTGTTAAATATATTCGAGACACCATGTCAACACTTCGAGACAAGAAGATGAACTCCTCAAGCTAGTTCAAGCTACAATATTGACGATATTAAAGAAGAGTTCAAGTTGAAGACTCTAGGTCGAGTTCAAGTTCAAGACTCAAAGTTCACATATATTCAAGATCAAGACTGAAGCATAGTTAGGGAACTGAGCACAACTCAAATTAACATTGACTTCAAAGCTTATGAAGTGTTCAAGCTACATCAAGAAGAACTCAAGCTTCGTAAATTTCAAAGTCTAAGCAAATGAAGGTTCAATGTCCTTACTTCTTGAGGTTTGATTGACCTTAGGTTGACCTTTAGAGTAGGTCACTTTGGATACATAATTTATATATCTTTTACAAGTGATTTTGGTCTGTTCTAAGACTAGTCCTGGACCTGGTTCGACTAGTCCAAGCACTGGTTCGACCAGTCGAAGAAATTTCAGGACTAGTCCTAGATTTGTTACAAATTATCAGATTTTTTCAGTTCAGCTACGACCAGTCCTGGAGTCAGCTCGATCGGTCGTGGGATGGTCTTGACTCGACCTTCGACCAGTCGTGGAGCTACGACTCAAACTCCAGTGACTAAATCAAGTGTCGCACGACTAGTCGTGTAAGGGTCTCGACCGGTCGTGGACTGACTTCGACCAGTCGTGGACTGCTCACGACCGGTAGTACAACGGTTTGATCCGATTGCGCTCAAAAATTCAAAAATTTGTTTCTTCTTCGACCAGTCGTGATGACCCTAGGACCAGTACAAGATGAATTTCTGTAGCTACAAATAGCACACGAATTTCAGAGTTTTTCATAAAAAATTGAGTAAATTCGAAGCTCCACTCTAAGATAAGTTTGTATTTGATTTTAAGCTATATTGTGCATAATTCTATTTCCTTTTGTTAGTTTTTTACGATTTGATTTTATTTTATATTCTAATCTGATTTGAAAAGAGGAAATATTATTTTTCTTCTTCTTGGAATGAAAATCAAATAGAGTTAGCCCAATCTGATTTAATTTAAAATCAATTAGAACTTAGAACCATTGTAAAGTGAGTATCAGACATTGAACTTTCATATTCGAACATCTACTCCAATTGGTTCTTCCGGGCTGCTACAAGAGGAGAAATCTAGGTATTTTACAATTCTGTAAAATTTCCATTCTATTGGTTTTTGTTTGGGATTCACCAGAAAATTTTCATTTGTATGGTTATTTGAGGAGAGCCAGAAAACTCAGAATAGTGTGGATTTTTGGATTGTGTAAGCCCAAGTTAAAAAGACACAATTGTGAAGGTTTTAGGTGAACCTGTGAAACCTATTTTGATAGTGAACGCTAATATCCCTGTGTGAGGATATTAGGAGTGGAGTAGCATTCTATGTGGCTGTTGTGAAACAGTTGGTGTACACACAAGCGAACCACTATAACTCTTTGTCTTGTGGATTGAATGCTTGCTTAATTTTTATATCTTTATCATTCAAATTTGTGGAATGTATGTGTGGATGAGAATATTGTAAAGATTTATATTTCAAGCAAGTGTGGGAATGTTGTAATAAATTAGATATAAACTTCTGCAATTTATTTCAATTCCTTGCTATTTATTTATTTCTATTCAGATTGAGTTCTTGATTCAAAAGACGTTCTAGAAATAAGGTTGTCCTACCATAAGCCCTTGTTTATTATGGTGTAAGGTTGTCCTTAGAACTAAATTTGTATCAACCTCTCAATGCTTGTTTATTGAGATTGATTTAATTTCAACATTGTGAATTAATTTATTATTGTAAGGCTATTTCTTTATTTTATTCTGCTGTATTTAATTTTAATTTGGCATAGTCCTATTCACCCCCACCCCCTCTGGGACATATAACTTGGCCATTTCAAGTGGTATCAAAGCCTAATAGCTCGGCAAGCCACAGTGACCGAATGGAAACCCCCTACTACTAAAGTGACTGGAACCGACGGTTCAAAAACAATGAGAGTGTCTCCTTATTTCTCATGGACTACACTTTAGAAAAGTGAGAGTAGTGCTAATGTTAAAGCACTAAATGCTATCACTTACGCACTATCACCAGATGAGTTCAAAAGAATCATATCGTGTGATACTGCAAAGCAAGCCTGAGATATATTAGAAATGGCACACGAAGGTACATCAATTGTCAAGAAATCTAAAGTCCAACTCCTCACAACTAAATTTGAAGAAATTCATATGGAGGAAAATGAAATATTTATGGACTTTTACACTAGAATGAATGACATTGTAAACTCAATGTGGGGTCTTGGCGATAAAATCTCAGAAAGTAAAGTGTGTGCAAAGATACTACACTCTCTTCCTGAACGGTTCAATTTGAAAGTAACCACGATCCTGGAACTTTGTGATACGGATAATATAAGGGTAGAAGAACTAGTTGGTTCTTTACAAACCTATAAATTAAATTTTAGAGCTCCTAAAGGTAAATCTATCACTTTAAAAGCTTCTATTGGTATTTCTCAAGATAACTCGGATTTAGAAAATTTAGAAGACGATATGGCGCTTTTAGCTAAAAAGTTTTACAAGATTTTCAAAAGTAATAAAAGGGTCGATTTTCAAAAGACAAACGAAAAGAAACGATCTAAACCTAAGTCTAGAACTTGGAAGTCTTTGAAAGATAGTCAATGTTACAACTACCAAGAATATGGGCATTTAGCAAACAAATGTCCTAAAAAGGACAAACCCAAGAAGAAGGGTATGTTAGCAACTTAGGACGAATCATCTGATTTTGAAGCTTCTTCTGAATCAGAAGATTCTGAAACCGAGTCAGGCAATGAAGTAAAAGCTCTTATGACTCTAGCCAAGTTCACATTTTCAGATCATGACGATTCAACTAGTGAAGAAAATTTGCATAACGATCATGAAAATGAAGAAGATCTTCAAGATGCTTATAATGCCTTATATAAGGAAAGTTGTAAAATTGCTGTCAAACTTAAACTTCAAAAAGAAAAGTTTTCTAAACTCAAAGAATGTTTTGAGACTTTTATTTTAAAAAAATTCTAAATTTCAGATTGCTTTGAAAAATCAAAATGTGATTTGGAATTCAAAACCTCCCTGATTGAAGATTTGAAATCTAAAAATGAGAAACTTAAAAATGAAGTATCTTCTCTTCTGAGTTTGAAGGACATATGGAGATATGCCCAAGGTTATCCAAAGTTAGAAAAATTATTATCTGAATCAAGAAAATATGGTGATCGATCCAGGTTGGGCTATGATAAGAATATACCTCCTAAACAGAAGGATACTCCTCTCAAATTTGTGAAAGGAGAAGCCTCAAACTCAAAAGAGAAAAGTACTCATCGAGGTTTTTCTAAAAATATAAAATTTTTTCAAAAACCTAAAAGCAGCTATGTCAATTTCAAAAATCAGAACAGAAATCCACTAGCTGAAAAGATAGTTGATTTACTCAAGGAGCTCTTAAAATCTAACTCGGTAGGTCATTCTTACAACTACAATCAAAAGAAGACCAACTATACTCCTAAACCCAAACCAATTCTGAAATGGGTTCCTAAAGTTGCTTGCTTGGTTGCTCATACTACTTTCAAAGCAACAAGTCATTCAAAGTGGTACCTAGATAGTGGATGCTCCAGGCATATAACAGGTGATAAGGCTTTATTCATTAATTTTAAAGAAATGACTGATGGGTCAGTCACATTGGTGATGGTAGCAATTACAAGATTATTGGTAAAGGTACGGTCAAACTCTATAACCTCCCTTTATTTAATGATGTTTTATATGTTGAGGGATTAAAACACAACCTGTTAAGTATATCTCAAATATGCGATAACAACCATAGTGCTAAATTTTTCAATCAAGGTTGTGAAATAATTAGCAAACAGGGTTCTGTAATATTAACTGGTTGCAGAACTTCTGAAAACTGCTATATAGTAAGTGATGGTAGCTCATCTAACCAAAAGTGTTACATGGTCCATAGCAATGAGACAGAACTTTGGCATAAACGACTTGGACATGTACACTATCAGAGTTTATATAGATTGAGCAAAGAAGAACTAATTAAAGGTCTACCTAAATTGTAAAAAGTAGACAAAATATGTGGTGAATGCCAGTACGGTAAACAAACAAGGAGCTCTCACAAAAAGGTGAACTCCAATGCCACATCAAGACCACTCGAGCTTCTCCTATTAGGAAGATAGAGTGATTCCAATCATCTATGCATTCAAGGCATCCCAGCTTAATGATTTGCCATTAAGGTAGTAGCTGGAGGATCCTTGAATGTGGAAGTTCATTCCCCAATCCACTCTATTGAATATCAATGAAGAGGGTGAATTGGAGGATGAACTCCCTGAGAGAAAGGGCTTAAGATAAATGATATGAAGTTTAAAACACTCAGAAGCACTCTCTTCTTTCTCTACCAGTAATAAAGACAAGACTCTCTTTAAATAGACAAAAGGTTCCAACGGATATAAAACGGTCATATTTATGACAGAGTTCGATATCATCGAGCAAGAGTTAATATGATCGAGCGTATACTCTCGATTGTATCGATGATCCGCTCGATGACACAATCTTCATGTCATTCACTTTTGAAACCTTTTGCCAGCTTATCGAGTGGATCGATATAGGTGTCGATGTTATCGGATTTCGAACTCCGATTCCATCGATACTGGGATCGAGCTATCGACATTTGAAGCATGAGAGAGACTAGCTTAGAAATATTTCAGGTTTCTAAGATATGATCGGGGAACAGCCGATGTCATCGAAATTTGTATATCGATGATATCGGAGTCCATGTCGATGGGATCGATAAATCGTATAGATTTACCTATAAGCTTGCTAGACGGTTTGTATCCGGTCTCGATCCAATCGACCAGGCCTTGATATGATCGACATATGAATATCGATTTCTCGACTGGCCCCCCGATCAAAGTTAAAACAACCTGAAATATTTGCTGGAAGAAATGCGCGCCCAAGGTCAATATCATGGACTGATTTTCGATCGAATCGATATTTGATTTCAGATCATATCGGAATGGTGTCGATATATCAAAACACCTTATAAATTTCTTATAAAAAACAAGGGCGCCGTAAAAACTGCTTGTCGATATTATCGATCCACTTTCGATGAGATCGATATTTGAATATCGATGATATCGATTGTAACTTCGAGATATCGATAAATCATCCTGATAAATGTTTGATTGCTGGATGCTTTTTGTCCTCACTCGATTGTATCGATTGAGATGCCGAGGACATCAACAGAGCAGGTCGATCATATCAAAATTTGAATCGATACAATCGATAGGGTAAGAAAACTTGAAGATTTTTCTGTTTGGTAAAAAGTTTTCTTATAATAAAAACTCTAAGGTGTTCTACTTAGTTTTAAGGGTTTTAATCACCTGGTATTTTGGAACATGGGATGTGAGGCTATGATTTACCTATGTTGAGCTTCCACACATCCAGTTGAGGCAGACACTTAAATTGATCTTCCTGTTAGGTGCTGTTGTCCGACTAACTCAACTTACACCGTAATTGACAAACTAGGACACTTGTAGGTGCACTTTCACTTTAGGATGAACCAGTAGATTTAGTTGTTGATGTTTATTTTGAACATTTTGACTTGAGGATTTGTAATAGGGTCCTCAGCTAAGTGGACCGGGATATTATTCTTATTTTAGTTACAACCTATACTACGCTTGATTTCCACTATTTGCACTTTGATTTTATATTGATTGCCACTTAGCGATTTATTAACTCCTAGGTTTTTAGGAAATGAGTTGTATACTCGGGTTATGAAAACTGGGGCATTACAGTGGGCCTAGAAGTAGGGGTAGAGACGATGAGATGAGATCTGCAGGGTGAACATTTTGTTGATGAGTTGCTGATATGTGGCTCTAACGTTCTTCAACCCGAAGGGCATGACCTTATAACAATAGAGTCCCTTGTCAGTGACAAAGGTCATCTTTTGCATATCGTGAGGGTGCATAACTATTTGATTGTAGGTTGAATAGGTATCCACAAAGCTAAGTAGTTCGTGCCCTACTGTACTGTCGACCAATTGGTCGATCATCAGGAGAGGAAAGCTACTTTTAGGGCATGCCTTGTTTAGATCTGTGTAGTCTACGTACACTTGCGCCTTTTCATTGGACTTCTTCACTAGCATGACGTTGGCAATCTAGTTGGGGTAATTAATTTCTTCGATGAATTTGGCTTCAAGGAGCTTTCTGACTTCTCCTATGATGGTATACAATTATGGCTCGAATGCTTGTCGCTTTTACCTCATTGGTCGATGGCCGGGATCAACATTTGGTCAGTGGACCATCACCCTAAGTTTGATTCCCAGCATGTCCTTGTGGGACCACGCAAAGACGTCACCATGTCTCTTCACTATGCCGATGATCTCACTTCGTAAACTAGGGGCTAGTAATGAGCCTATCTGTACGGAGCAGGTCGGATCAGTCTAGTAAAGGGGCACAATTAGCAGGTCTTCTACGAGGGATCCTCTCTCGGCTGAGTCTTCCTGGGAGTCAAGGGAAATGATGGCTATTATGTGTTTCTGAGCTCCTGCCCTTAACGCTGTGGAATAGCATTGACGGGCCTTATGCTTATCTCCCCAGACTTTCTCGACGCCGTGCTCAATTGAAAACTTCATAATGAGGTGGTAAGTTAACATGGTTGCTCGTATAATGTTGAGGGACGATTGTCTAAGGATAACATTGTAGACTGGGGGACAGTCAACCACCAAAAAGTCGATCATCACTGTGGCTTGGTTGTGACCTCCCATGGTAAATGGAAGTAATATGCTCCCCTTGGAGGTGACGTTTTCACATGCGGACGTGAATAGAGGAGTTCGAATAGGCTGTAGTTGGGACCTCCTGGTCCCCATTTTGTCTAAAGTTACGGCGAAGAGGATGTCACCCGAACTACCTATGTCCACAAAAATGCTATGTACTTTATGGTTGGCCATAGTCATGGTCACTACTAGGGAATTGTCATCAGGGTGGACTCCACGTGAGTCCTCTTTCATGAACTTTAAGTCACAAGGGACAATCTTCTGTTCTTTTGGGGCTTTACTGGTGAGGTTGACATGATGTTTCAAACTACTTATGCTCCTGGTATGAGCTCTACAAGCTCTGTTAGAGTCCCTGCCTCCTGCAAATCCTCTGAATATAGTGTGGATCTTAGCTGTCGCTTTATTGTTTTTGTCATTCTGTTATTCTCTCCTCTGACTTGGTCGTTCATCCTTTTTCTTGTATATATATTCCCACAAGTGTCCGTTGTGGATGAGTGATTTGATCTCCTCTTTGAGATCAAAGTAGTCGGCGGTGTTATGCCCATGGTTGTGGTGGATGTGACAATACTTTCATTTATCACGCTTGTCGGAATCGACCTTCATCTTATTCGTCCATTTTAGTATCTGCTTATTGTGTACTTTCATGAGAACTTGCTCGGGGGTGGCATTTAAGGCAGTGTAAGAGTGAAATCTACTCTCTGGTCATCTACTCGAGCGTTGTCCTTCATTTGAAGTGTCATCTCTTCTCTTTTACTGTTAACTGAGGGAGGCTGTTCCTCCTTCCGCTTTCAATTCTTGGCTGATCTCCTTGTAGTCTAAGTAGCTTTTCGCAGGCTGAAGAGTTCTTCCGCATTGGAATACTTTCGTGCTCTTTTGAGTAGGTTGGCCAACGTGGTTGGAGGATTTTTGCCAAACAAGAAGAGAAATTGGCCTTCCTTGAGGATGGATATCATGGCGGCCAGGGCTATTTGTTCAAAGTCATCCTCCACCTACACTACTTTTGCATTGAAGCGGATGATGTAATCCTTCAGCAGTTCATCCTCTTTTTGGGTGACGATGAGGAGATGAGTTGTTAGTTTTCTCCGATCTTTTTCACCGATGAACTGAGTGAGAAAGGCCTTACTGAGCTGTGTACAAGAACTAATAGATTTCAGCTTTAGCTGCTAATACCACTTCCTCGCTGCCCCTGACAAGGTAAGGGAGAATGCTCGGAACATCACCGAGCTAGTCATTCCATGTAGCTCCATCCACGCTCTGAATTTTAGGTGCTCAGTTGGATCACCAGTCCCTAAATAAGGAGCGATCTCCGGCATCTAGAATCTTGGTGGTAGTGGAGATGTCATTATGTCATTGGTGAACGACGACTCTGCTTCTTCCATCATCACTTCTACAGCGGTTAGGACCCGAGCTCAGTACGGTTGTTAAATATTTTCGATCTGACCTTGTATTTTCCTAAGCTCAGCCTCTTAAGGAACCTCGCTCTCGACCATTGCTTCGGTGGATTTCCCACACCTTTTATTCTCCAACGTATGGCATAGCTTAGAGTTGGTGAGAACGATATTATTTGCGATATGGCATGGAGCTTGACTATGCCACTTAGGCTATTTCCTGGCTTTGTATGAATTATGGGGAACTTTTAGAGGTCAAGATTGTTCAGTAGCCTCGGTTGTTTCCATACCATGGTCAAGTGGAGGGTTTTGTCCCTCTAGCATATGCATAATGTGGTCGATTTTGACCTGGTTTTTTAGGGAGACAAGTTGTTATCCCGGCTGTGAGACCTGTTTGTAGGCACTTCCATGGTAGAATCGGCATGTTGCTTAAAGGGTGGACCACCTTGGTTTGCAGATTCTTCCACTAACGTGGAGGGAATCGTGGCTAAGGCAGCCAGAGCCTTCTTCCTACCCTTAGCCATCGTAGAGCCTTGATGAGATGAAAATGACTTTAATGTCATTCCCCCATACGGTGCCAACTATTGATGCCAAAATTTAGATGTCCTCCTTGGACTATTGGTGGACCCACAAAACAGAACAACAATGGAGATCCTGGTTACCACATGGGACCCTCCGATGCCAAAGTCAGCATGGACAAACTAGGTCAGGTGGAACGTTGGGTTTCTGGTGTGTATGTGTGTACCTTTCACCATAAGCAAGGTTCTTGTTTATACCCGATGGGTGAAAGTGGCTTAGATGGATCTCTCCTTACTTGGTAAGTGCGTATTGTAAAGGGAATTTCCCTCTAAGAGAGTCGCAGTTATCTTCCAAGATCCTCGACAGATATCTCGAATCTCTTCGATAAGATCTCCGAGTGATCAGGATCCAAGAAGATCGAGGTAGATGGTCGAGGCCGATCTCAGGGTTGATAGGCCGAGGCCGTCCTATAGATCAGAGTATCAGGGCTGATGTCCCAGAGTTGAACTGTTGATCATGGCCGAGACTTCTTTCGAGGTATATTGGGTCGATCACTGTAGTTCATTGGTTAAGATAGGCAAGGGACTAACTAAAGGTGAGTCCTACATTAGATGGTCGGTTCCCCAAGCCGTTCGTAGAGGTCGTGGTCAGATGTTGGAATTGAACTATTTTCCTTGAAGTTCTTTTATTTTACACCTCATACTAGTTGGTCCTGGTCAGTTCATTT
The DNA here is from genome assembly GCA_037074715.1 of Magnolia kwangsiensis. Lineage (NCBI taxonomy): Eukaryota > Viridiplantae > Streptophyta > Magnoliopsida > Magnoliales > Magnoliaceae > Magnolia > Magnolia kwangsiensis. The sequence continues at coordinate 53,665,991 of CM073575.1, read as the reverse complement.
TCACCCATATCAACCACCATGTATTTACAAGCTAAGAATTGAAAGGTTATACATTCTAATTAAATAGATTTTTTCAAGCATGGTTTATCCCGATGGGGTACATCAAATCTACATCTAGGGTTTGGATAAACTGATCATGCCCCCCACATGCATGTACTGATTCGGTATCAACGAACATGCAAGTTCCCCTTCTATTGATGTTGTCATTTTGGTGCACATGGCCCATGATCCATGATCCAGACTATTCATTGGAAGCTTCCTGTGCCAGTGGGTTGTCACACTAACAAGAGGATCTTAACTATCCAACATGAAAGAATATTTCATCTAATGGGTTAGATCACTGTAGTGGATGGTCTAGATCACAAGCCATTGTTGCATGTGTGCAGTGCCGAAAAGGAAATTTTCGCACGCAGGTTTTGCTTTGCTTTGTTATGAAATGTCTAAAATATGTACATGCTATAGGTTTGATCGAAGATTAATCGAGTGAACTCTAATTTATGCAGATTGGTCTTCGGGTATTTTAAGACATACTCGATCGATCAAATTATAAGGTCGATCCTTCAACGGAAATTCAAAAATTCCTCTAAACTCTTTAGATACTTTTGGGCATGTTCAATTGCCTAAATACACTAGCTCGATTAATCGAGAATTGCTCGATCGGTATCGATCGATCGATGCTTCGATCGATGGCGAGTACGATTTTGTGTAATTGCGCAAATTATTTCCTATTTCGGGTGCGACACTATATATATGAGTGTAAACGAGATTAGGGTACATGCTAATGAGGAATAAACATTTCTAGGGTTTGAGGTGAAAATGATGGTTTTTCGAGCTTTGTAAGTGATTTCATCTATTGTACTTTTGCTTTCATAGTGATTCATTGTTGGTTTATGCTGTGGTTTTTCCCACAAGAGTTTTTCCACATAAAATTCGTGTGTGCTTCTGATTACTTTATTTATGTTTGCTTAATCTCATGTGATCCAAATTCAGGATTTTCTTCCTTGGGTCCCAACATGCTTGCCCCACGTGGTCCATGTGAAGTGATCTGTCTTGTGGTGAGTATCATGTCACATGTCTGAGACCTGTGTAGGGAGGGACCCACTGCACAAATGATTTGGTAAAGCACTCAGGCTGTCGGACGATGACCATGTATTTATGGATGATCTAGCAACTACTTAGGCCTCCTTCAATCCTCTCTCTCTACCCCCCCCCCCCCCCCCCCCCCAATGTCTTGTGGGGTCCACAAAAAAATTTAGTTGGCTTTAGATCTTTTCAATCCAAGTCGTCAGATTCGGGTCGTGGGTCATATTCTAAACATTTCAAAGTTAGAAGATCATGGTGTCTTTTCATGTAATGCCTCATACTTTCCAGTACTCGGGTGTTACCATATAATCTAACTTAGTACAAATACCGACTTAACTTGGACGGCCAGCAGATAAGAAAGAAAGAAAGGAGCTAGGGAGAGTGAGAGAGAAGAAACAAAGAGAAGAGTGAGAGAGTAGAAAGAAAGAAAGAAAATGAAGAAGAAAGAGAGAGAATGGGTGGTGCGGCTGCACCACGACCTTGCTCCCTGCACCAGGTCTGCTCGAGTTGGGTCAGACCCATTCACCCAACGGTGCTGCTAGACCTTCAACAGCAGTAGAAGGAATTAGAGATAGAGAGAGTAGGAGAAAAGGGGAGTGGGGTTGGTGGCTGATGCACCAACCCGACCCAGTCGAGTTGAATGTGACTCGGCCACTGGCTGGTCCATGTCTTGTTGGATGCTTCAGCAAGAAGAAAGAGAGATAGGAAGAGAAGAAAAGAAAAGGGCAGAGAGGAGACAGAGAGCGTGAGGTGGGGCTGAGTTATGGGCTGACTCGTTGCCGAGTCAACTGGGTTGAGTTCGGCCTGAGTGGGCTGTTGTAGTCGGGTTGGGTCTGGTTTGACCCGGCCAGTTTGTTGGACCTTAGGTTTAAAAGAAAGGTAGGAAGAAGAAAGAAAGGAGAGGAGAAGAGGAAAAGAGAGAGATGGGTGCTTAGCCGAGTCAACTTGACTCAACCGAGTCATCTAGGTGAGAATTTCCATTTCTTTTCATATCCGTTGTTATTTATTTTGTTATTAATAATATCATTATTATTTCCTACCTGTTGTAACAACTAATATTATTTTAATGATATTGACTAGGAATAATAATTAGTACTATAATATACAAATTATTGTCATGGATAATATTATCATCAATCATAATTCTATTATTAAATTCCATCATAATGATTTTTATTACCATGTTAGTTAATGTAAATCATAACACTAATGCTAATAATTATTTTGTAATTATTAAGTTTATATTGTAATTAATGGTACACCAAATTAGAAGGATCTCGACTTACATGAATTTCCATCCTTATTACTATTATCATGGTAAATTTTATTATAGACATGATTGGCCACTAATAGATTACTCATACTAGTATTAGTTAGTATAGATAAAACCATAACTTTCGTTATTAGGGTTTTACTCACCATTCTTAGATATCGTTATGGGTAGTATAAGTATACTGATTTCTACCATTGTAATGATTACTATTGCCACGATTAACTAATAGTAATTCTATCATTAATATTAATAATTATACTATAGTTATAAACTATCAGAATAATTAATTTTGCATGAACTAACATTCAAACCCTAATTATCTAGCCTAGAACTAAACTCTAGAATAAAATCCTAAAATCCAAGTATGAGGCTAAACTCTAGGATAAAATCCTAATTTCACATTAAAACCCTAAAAGATGACCCTAGGCCATGATCTTCAACCCTAGGTAGTAATTAGAACTGGGACCTAATTGTACAAGTTTATGATTTGTGGTAGGATACAATTCTAAGGGCGCAAACACTTTATGACACTAAAAGGCGATTCAAAGTATAAGGTGATGATTCTTTCCCTTGAGCTTTCCATCTTCTCATAAGCTTAAGTTATAGTTTTTATTAAAAGTTATAATTGATATATCTCTCTCTTATAATCACATGTGTTAACTGTTAAAAATTAAATTGCTATATTGTCTGCTTAATGATTCATCCAGTATATTTGTTCATGCTTGTGGATTATTTGTGTATTGCTTATGGACCTTAAACTAGTACATTAGTGGGAAACCCCCACCTATAAATGTACACCCATACTTGGGATGTAACCCGACTGGTTGTGATTAAAATGGACCTTCGACTTAGTGGTTATTGAGTGGTGGTCTAGATGAATCATTGATGTGGGCATACCATCTAGGGTTGTTGTGTCCAATGGTTTTAAAGGATGGTTTTTATCGTATAGTTTTGATAACCACCCTATGTGACATATTTTGATACCCGGTCTACATGGTTTTGTTTTGATATTTTTTCTATATGATTTTGATGTTTTATACCGTGCAACCATGTGATGGTAAGCCTCATGTATTGTAATATGATTGGCCACTAGTCGACGGTTTTCATTGAACATCCTAAGATGGTAGTCTCATGAGCCGGGGATGGTGGTATGGGATACTATGCCCGAGCTGTCGGCCTACGCTGGGCCATGTGCTCCCCGTAGTGACCTTTGAGCTTATCTAAATTGGCTAGTTATAAATGGACTAATAATGACTTGGCTAATTGTAAGCCCCATATCCTAGACCGTACCGTTCTATAGACTTCCGCAGTCTTACCGGTCGAATTTCGGCAACCTTCGACCCTTAACCAATATTTTCTTGCGACCCTGATTCGTATGCCGTCAACTCGTATTGACTTAACCTAAGACCTTTACCATAGCGACCGCGCCATCGATGAGGTTCCGATGCCGTGACTTGTGCGCCGAGGCGATACCCTAGTCAAGAGATGTGAGCCAATGTTCGGTGTGAAAAAAATGCCACGCGTTGCGAAACCTAAGAGAATCTCTATGAGGTGTCACATCAATCCCATCAATCCATCAATCCATCATCCATCACATGTCAAGTACATGTCAAGTACACATCACCTTTCACCCATTCCCAAGCAACTACAAAAGTCAAGAATCTCTTACAAGCCCATACCTCTCTTACACCAAAAACCCTTAAAGTCAAAAAGTTCTTACATCACCCATGCTTTTCTTACACAAATGGCCACAAAAGTCAAGATTTTCTTACACCCATCAACCACCACATCCATCACCCATCTCTCTCTCCCTTTACAACTCTCTCTCTCTCTTTCTCATTTTCAAACTCAAAAAAATCTAAGGCGAGAAATCCCATACGTATGAGAATTCTCCAAGCCTCTCCCTCTCTTTCAAAACTCCAAGTGTATCCTACTTTCCTACCCCATGATCTCCCATCCTAACCATCCATTCCCTATCTCCTCCATTGGAATCAAAGCTAAGGAGCTAAGGAACTCATAGGAGTAAGAAGATCGAACAGTGGGTGCTCCTCTAGATATAAAAAATTTGATTTCTATAGCCTAGATGTTTTCTTTCTTTCATGAGGGAAGTGTAGGACCCACCAATCAATGGTGGAGATCCCACACAATCCCATGGTTGTGGCCTAATGGCCTACCTTATGCATGCATGATCCATGCATGGGGCCTTTCTCTATGGGCCCCATCATGGTAGTTTTATTTCATATCATATTATGCTTGGGTCATCTAGACCTTATAGCCATGGTAGGGATGACATCCTCACCATGCATTTTAATTATAGGCCATGCATGTGCAAGATCCATGTTGTAAATGTAAATCTAGGTATGATGTGTGGGTGTGACTGATCTTGGGAGGGCTCAATAGTGGTAGAGCCCTTTTTCCTATGGCCGGATTGTCCTTCTATCTCTCTTTTCTCTTATTTTATTTCCTGATGTGTGTGGCCCATTAATGTATCTCCCTTTTTATTTAACTTATATAATAAATTTTATTTAAGTACATGTTGCTGTCCAGAATTTTTTGGACAGTTTCTGCTTGTTTTTGGACCAGATTTTGGGACTGTTTGGGGAACTATTCATACCTATTAAATATATTTTTCTGAAAGGTGGGGATCTCATCTTAATGTCTCCCAAATTTCAGCCCCAACTGACCTTCATTGGGGTCCCAAAGGTGTGGTCCAAGTGAGGTGGATAGTCTTGATTTTCTGCACTGTTCCAGCAACATTCCACCATGGACAGTTGAATTTTTTGAAATTTATTAAAATACCTATGGGTGTTTAAAAATTATAAAAATTTTTAGCGGGGTAGCCTACTTATGGTAGGACCCACCTACAAAATTTTAGGGCCAATGGACGCCTGTACGAACCATGGTGATGGTGGGACCGGCCCATTATAATATGGTGTCCAGATCAATCCGATTTTCAGGACAGATTGAGTTATGTAAATGAATTAAAATATTTACAGATGTCTAAAAATTTTGAAATTCACTTATGTTATAACCCACCTACTAAATTTCAGGGCCAATGGACCCCTGTACACACCGTGGTGAGGGCTAGACTTGCCCACCACGTTGGGACGTCCAGGTCTGTCCGGTTTTTTTGGATAGTCTGTCTTGTTTAAATTAATTAAAATACTTAGAGATATCTAAAAATTATGAAATTTTGTGGGGGTGTGACCTACCTATGGAAATATCATTATGTGAAATTTCAGCCTCAAGTGACCCCTTTTGGGTATCCAAAAGAATGGGCCAAGATGGTTGGACTCCCAGATTTTTTCTGCCGTGCAGTCCAACAATATGCCTTGATAAAAAACCATAATTCAAAAATATTTCTTCTGATGGTGGGCCACCTTTTTGGGTTTTCTCTCATTGTATGCATGATGAGGCACCCTGGGCCCTCAATTTTCAGAGTTTTAGAGGCCTTGGACCCACTCCAATGGAGTGTCCAAATTTAGGACAGCAACATGTTATAATGTAACGCCCGTGAAAAATCCATACTTGGGCTCGAGTACCAACTCGACCCGAAATTGTGTAGAATTTATTCCTTTAGAAAAATATGACTAAGTTAGCTAGTGCAACGTTAGAATAGCTGGAAAATGGTCCCTGATCACTTTAAATACGTTCTACAGGGCTCAAAGCGAGTGGAACCAATGGTGCTATAATGCTCTAAAGCCTCGGATCAAACTCTAAGCCGGTTTATTCTCGGGACCTCCTTGAAACTTTGTATTGGATCTAGACCGTGCGTCGAAAGTCCGATACCTACCATCTTAGACCGTTAGGACCACTTAGCTGGGCTTGGCAATCGTTTCAAAAATCAAGTCCAACTGACATTCAGAGGCTATTTCATTGAGCCTGGAGTGAAGAGAGTGAGAATAGGGTTAGAATTGGAATTTAAAATTCAAATCTGGCACAAGATTTGATGCATCAGTATTAAGCGTTCTGACCATCAGAATTCAGCCAAATTACACCCTTGGATCAGGAAAAATTTCTATTACATATCACGAGACTTATAGGCCTGATCTTGGTGCGGTGACCGTTAAACTGAAACTGGACCGCCACGTGCGATCTGGGAACCCTATCGGTCTGAAAACTGGATGTGTGCTAGATCCAGTATGCATGAGCTTAAGTCCGACCGCATTTGGCCAGGGGACCTTCAGAAATGCTCTTTTGGACCGAAACGGCCTCGATTTGGTTAGGCACCAAGTAAACATTGTTCCCAAGCCTATTTTGGGCATGTTTTAGCTTATAAAAGGGGTTGAAACCCTCACTTCTCTCACACATCCGAATTTGCTAGAAACCCTAGCTTGTGTGAGAGAAAAGGTGAGAGATTGTGAGAGAGAGTGGGAGAGTTCTTCCTGCCACTTGTGCTACGTGTTGCACATGCTTAAGCAACGCACCTCTATCGCTTTCCCGGTGATTACACTGTGATTCTAGGTAAGCAAATACCCTAAATAGTTGCTGATTTGAGATTCCTTTGTTTCCATAGCGATGTAGCTTATGGATCTTGTGTATTAGGTTCCCTATTCGCCGTAGACAAAGCGTATACGCTCCGTTTCAATTCACGAGTCTACAAGACATAAAGTGGGGATTTTAGACGCTTTGATTGACGGTTTATAACGCTTTCAATGTCGTTTAATAGTAGATTCTTGACGGTATCACCGTTTGACATGTACAAAATGCTCTCCGTTTCCCGTTTCGTAAACTAACGAGGAATATGAGATTTAGGGCATTTTGGTCATTTGTAGGAAGTACTGTTTACATTCATATTTTGCTGATGTGATTGACATGGTTTGTTGTCGCATTAGGAAGTTAGGAATATGTGCATAATTAGTTTGGCGAATAGATTCGCCTAATTGCGCACTTCGGGTCGACATACTATATGTAGACTTAAGCGTGTAGTGTATGTGTTTGTATAAATGCTTGTATTAGTATGTATTGAATTAAATGATGTTATGAGATAGTTTGAGATTAATTTCTCAATTAATATGCTGACCTAAATGATGTCCTACATGTTGATTATATGCATGATTTCATTACATGCATGAAATATATGTGCTTGAAGATTTACTTAAGTTGAATGTTATAACATGTGTTAACATGCTCACATGATTGTATTTCAATTCCAATACTCTTACATAATTTGCTGATGTGATTCCATAAGTGTTTGGGACTAGACTTAGTCCAGGCAGTCGGTAACCGAGCGAATTCGTGGCTGACTAGTCTTAGCCACGAGTGACGCGTCGATGAACGCGAGTCGTGTTTGAAGTTGGCGGCAGTGGTTAGGCCACGCGAAGTGTTTTACGCACTTCATGTCGTTCGACTTGAGATGCGATCGCGCTAGTCGAGCCCGTCAAGTAACCCGACTGGCCGATATATGTTCACCTTGTATGAGTCATAACTGCTTGAACCTAGGGTACTGAACTTACCATTATAAACCCTGTTAACCATGGTACCTTGATCCACGAAGACTCATGCGCCGGGCATGGTGGTATGGGACACTGTGGTCGAGCTGTCGGCCTACGCTGGGGCCACAAACCTCCCCGTAGTGACCAGTGAGCACCTAGACTCGTGAGCAGATTATGGTGGTATGGGACACTATATTCTAGCTGTCGGCCTACACTGATCAGGTGACGAGTCCTTTGTAGTGACCGCGAGCGTATTCTGAGTCCACGGGAGGCGATGACCCTTCCGTTGCAGTAGAGTACAGTAGGCCTGTATTGATAAGGTGATGGGGGAGCAGTGCAACGAGTGCGAGCAACAGCCCTGGCAGCCCTTGCAGTGACCTACGAAATATACATCGTATGAGATTACTAGGAGTGACGACCCTAGATAGGATCTGTGTTGGGATTGATACAAGGGAAGTACCTTAGTTTCCCAATCCTGCTGTTTGAATGGACTAATAATAACTTGGAAATCATATCACCATAGCATTGCATGTGCCTGGAAGATGTGGAACACTCTAGGGAGTGTGGCATGCCGCGGTCGTAAGATGTTGTCGTATGAGGGAGATCGTCGGTGAGGGCATACATCACGTCATATCATCTTGCATTAACAACAGTAGTAGGATTGTCTGATTTACTGCTTTACTATTATCGCATGATTGATTTGTGAACATGCTAATCTTTGCTCTATGATTCCACTGAGTTGATCACTCACTCCCACGTTACGGGATGGTGTTTGCAACACCCACCAGACCCTGTTGTAGATGCAGGTGAGGCTGAGATCCAGGAGGCAGAGCCAGACTTCGACGAGGACCAGGACGAGTTCTCGTACATGCAGTATCACGATGGCTTTGCATAGGCGACCTAGATCGATGGGACTTCAGTGGGACCATTTTGGATATTTACTTTATTTCATGTATATGTATATGAGACTCAGAGATGTATTCATACTTTAGAGACAGATGAGATTTACTTTGTTTTTCCATACAGTGATATATATATTGTTTAGTCTTCCGCTTGCTTTTATCACTGGATCTGAAGTATGAATTGCAGTTTTGGTATACTTTTACTCATGTGAATGCTTTAAATCAGACAACATTGAATTATAATCATTTTTATTGCATAAGTGACAGTCTGAAACTCGGGAGTTGAGTTTATACACGATCCCCGATTTTCAGGGTATTACAAGTTGGTATCAGAGCATGAATAAGAGTATACTGGGCCTGGGTTATGGTCTCACGACATACGCTGTCGCTTCCTTTGACTTAGGTGGGTGCGAGAAGGGTCTAGAAACATTTTTAGGATTGCAGATTCGCCAATGGGCGAAGTCAATTCGAATCGATCGCACGATCGAGTTTGTAATGCATCTCGGGTCGCGTAAAGCAACCCGAATAGCTTCTAAGCCGTAGAAAGTCGGGTTAAGACGTCTTATGAATGATTTTAAACCCGTAAAAGTGAATCCTTGGGCCGTGGGATGACCACGACTCCTGTATTCAATCGCCAGGGCTTAAAAACCCCGTTTCACCAACAATCTTCAAAATTCTTCCTCTCACCACTCCAATCTTCATTTATTTCTTATCCAATTCATGTTAGGCATCAAACCTAGTGTGAAAATAATACAAAATAATACTTTCACAAAATTTTATAGTGAATAGTAAAATTTCATGAAAAATGGCCATAAGGCCATTATAACTTCACTTTCTTTAGCTAATAAGAGTCCAGATGGATGTACTAGCTCCTCCTATCCCAAATTCATATGCTGTATCATAGGGTTTGCTATTCGAGATTGCGGAATGATCCTGGAAAGCCCCGAACACATGTTTGGGCTCACATAGGCCAAAATATAATGAACCAGGGGGCAAACCGTACATATCTGGGGCCCTTAGACCATGGGGGACCAGACCCATGTGGTCCAGCCAACCGAATAGGAGATCGATCGACGATGCCATCGCCGGTTCAGCGATGCATCGCCGACCACTCTTGTCCGTTGGAGGTGTGCTTCTGGATCTGAGGGTGTTTTGAGTTTTTCACACCCCACATGTGTGGTTCGTGGGTAGAAAACCCCTAAAACGTGAATCTCCTTCACAAACAGCCCTCCTCATAGCCCTATTTTCATTTTTCAGCAACCATCCCCAAATTTTGTGGTTCCAAATCACCTCTAGATCCCTCCTTGGCCAAAAAAAACCATCATCCATCACTTCCTTGGAGTTGGCAGCCCTTCCTCTTGAAGATTCCATCATTTGGAGCTCCAAAAACCCCCAAATCGAGCTGAAATCGTGAGGTGCTCCATTCCACTTTTCCATTTCCATTTCTCCTTGAAAATACATCCTTGGGAAGCTTGAAGCATCCCTCTACGACGCCTAGATCTCTTTTTTCCAAATTGGACAGCCACTTCTCCACATTTTCTCCATTTTCCATAGCTTTCGTGGAAGCCATTTTAGGCCTTTTATCACTCTCATCCATCATATCTTTGATGGGTAAAAGGAAAACCGTAACAGACGAGGCTGGGCCAAGCTGCCCTGCTCAATCGAGAAGACCGCGGGGTGGTGCCGCAAGTTCAAGCGCCGCTGCAGGTCCAGCTGTAGCCCTAGAGTGCCGTACAAAGCGGGATTTGGATCCCCATGCTCACCTTGGGCGAGTAATTTTATCAGAGATGCCTCATGGCCAATACACTGATCGTAAAGTGTTGTTTGAGGCGGACATGGAAGGGTGACTGTTCGGTGAATTTTTGTTGTTCGAGCGCATTGAAGTTGCGCATTGGGGTCCGATCTTTGAAGCTCATGCTCGTGCTAATGCGAGCACCATTCGTGCCTTCTACGCTAGTATCCAGAATCCTACCTTGGAGCCATTGCAGTTTAAAATCCCTTTTGGTAGAGATCGGATGGCTACGATTGACGTGCGACTGGTTGCGTGACTTCTGAACGTGCCTCTTGGTGATGTTCATCCTAGTGAGAAGAATCTGAGGAGTAGACGTGAACGGAATCGCCGCACCAGGTTTCTATGCGGTAAGTTGGTTCCATGGCAGCCTAATAATAGCCTTAAGGCGACGTATATGTCTGATGATTTGCGCCTGCTGCACCATATCTGCACGTTCAATGTTTATCCCAGGTCAACGAATCGCATTGAATGTACACGCCTTATGGTTGATTTCCTGTATCTGGTGGCCCAGGGAGAGAACGTATGTATGGCTACTTTCATCTTACGATAGATAATCCTCATAGCCAAGTCAAGAAGAACATCTGAATCGCTTCCTTTTGGCCGACTGATTTGCAAGATTGCGCTTGAGTTTGCCTACAGACTTGGGCTGGAATTTTCAGTTTCGATTCATACCATTGATGAGTCGACTATGGTCAAGATGAAGATTGGGTCGCAGTACTATGAAAATCAGCTTGAGGAGGACAGCGAGGATGACTTTGATGATGAGGAAGATCAAAGTGAGGGACAACCTGAGGTAGAGGTTCAAGAAGAAGTTCAGGAAGAGGCAGAAGAGGAGGCTCAGGATACAGATGAGAGCCCTCCTCCTTCTGCGCAGGCTACTAGCGATGATCGCATTGCTCGGATGGAGGAGAGTCAGATCGCTTTGCGAAGGGAAGTTCAAGAACTTCGCGCTGAAGTCGAGGATGCCAAGGCCGTTACAAAGAAAAAATTAGGCAAGGTGACTCGCACCTTGAAGGCGATCCTGTGTTGCTTGCAGGATAAGGGTGCTCCTCCTCCGTCCCCAGACTCATACTAGCGATGCGACCTTTGATGTAGTGTTAGTAGTTAGTCATTTCCTACTTTATGTGTGTAAGCCTGTTAGGACTAGTGCTTTGCTTATGTTGCTATTGCAATTTTAACTATCGTAGTTCCCATGTATTTCTCATCATGATGCTTGTAAGGATATATCCCTTGTATTGTGACAATTTTGATTAAATGAAATGCATGGAATGCCTTTGACTCCTTGTGTAAATGATTGCGGTGTAATTGTGCTATTAAGACTGACAAGGTTGGGCCCTATTTTGAATATAGGGAATGCCGCCTAAGGCTACGCGGAGCACGGTTCGGCTTGCACTGACTGAGCATATGGATCAGACTCCTTCGCAGTCTGACACTCATGCGGACCCTGCTTTGTGCCCGATTCCTGAGGCAGTTCGATCGTCTCAGCCTGCCGCTGGTCCTACAGTTGGACCACCGCCATTTACGTCGTCAGTCCGAGAGCCTCATCACGCATCTACTTCCACACAGCATCTGCCACAGCCTGCTCCACCTCCTGACAGATTTGAGCAGATGTTGGCTATGATGCAGCAGCAGCAGCAGCTTCTGACTACCATCGTGGGGACACTAGCACAGGGTGGGGGTGTGGCTCCACCTGCACCACCTGCGCATCCAGCTGAGGATGCTTATACATACGCCTAGGATGAGGGCATGGCTCATCCTGCGCCGCTTGCTTACCCTGCGGGGAATCCCGTCGATACACGGGGCCTATTAGAGCGATTTCAGCGCTCACGGCCTCACACTTTCACGGGTTCTCACAGACCCGAGGAGGCTGAGTACTGGCTCGACCGTGTGTCGAAGATTTTACGGATGCTTCATTGCACAGAGGCCGAGCAGGTAGAGCTGGCTACATTCCTATTTGAGTATGAACCGATGCTCATACTCTATAACTGTCATGGCTACCTGTCTGAGGCAGATACGTCCTGACGATTTTGGCTGATGAACAGATGCGCATACGACGCTTTTTGGAGGGTTTGCGACCGGATATTCGGTCGAAGATGTGCCGTTTGACCATTCCTTCATATGCGGAGTTGATTCACATGTCTATACGGGCAGAGCAGGATGTGGATCGACTGGCGCGATCTCGTGGCCCTGTTTCTTCTAGGCCGCGACCAGACATGCAGGACAGGCCCCTCGCGGGCAAGAGGCCTTGCATTGATCCTCCTACTAGGACTACAGCGCCTGTACCACCGTTTCGTCGCCCTGATTTGACATGTACATACTGTGGGAGGACAGGCCACTTGGCGCAGAGCTGTTTCTCTCGGATGCGGGACAGCGGGTTCTCGCTGCCGTAGAAGATTGACCGTGCTCTTTCACAGGCGATATCAGCACCGCCTTTACGGTTAGCTCCTGCGCACCCTTCTTTTAGACCTCCGGTATCGCAGATCAGACAGCCTTCACGGCCCTTGACACAGCGGCCGAACCGGCCACAGCAGGCTCGGGTTTATGCATTGACAGCTGAGGCAGCTGCGACACCGACTCTTCAGCATTCAGCCTTCGAGGTCACAGCCCATATTGGAGGTAGTCCTATTCTTGTGATGGTGGACACTGGTTCCATGATTTCTTTGATATCGCGTGCTGTAGTCAGGCGTCTTGGGTTACAAACTATCACTATGGATAGCGTGCGGGTCTTTGCAGCTCATGGAGATTATTCGGATGTTACCCAGATGTGTGAGGGTTGTTTAGTTGATCTGGGAGGCAGGACGATGGCTCTTGATCTTGTCATCGATCCCTCGCTCGTTTATCTCGACGTCATTCTTAGCATGGATTGGTTGACTGCTGGGAGGGCCGAGATTGACTGCGAGGCTCGTATGGTGACGGTGTACGAGCCTGAGGGCACGCCTTTCACGTTTTCAGTGCGGGTAAATCTTTCTTTCCGCATACTTAGTTACGCCACTTTATTGCGCAACGCTGGTGCCCAGGTACTCGAGCATGTGCCAGTCATTTTCGAGTTCGGGGATCTGTTCAGGAAGATCCCTGGTTTGCCGCCCCGACGTGAGATCGATTTCACTATCGATCTGGTTCCTGTTTCTACGCCCGTCTCACTGTCGACGTATCGCATGGCACCATGTGAGATGGAGGAGTTGAGGACGCAGATTGATGGTCTGCTAGAGCTTGGCCTTATACGGCCTAGTGTGTCTCCTTGGGGAGCACCGGTCCTATTCGTGAGGAAGAAGGACGATGCGATTGTGTATTGATTATCGCAGGCTGAACCAGGTCACGGTGAAGAACAAGTATCCTTTACCCAGGATCGATGACTTGTTTGATCAGTTGAGAGGAGCGCAGTACTTCTCGAAGATTGATCTTCAGTCGGGATATCATCAGTTGCGCGTCAGAGATGAGGACGTGCAGAAGACAGCATTCAGGACCAGTTTTGGCCACTACGAGTTCCTCGTGATGTCGTTCGGTCTCACGAACGCACCAGCCGTGTTCATGGATCTGATGAACCGGGTATTTCGACCTTTCCTCTATCAATTCGTCGTTGTATTCATTGACGATATTTTGGTGTACTCCAGGAGTCGAGAGGAGCACGAGGAGCAATTGCGTTTGGTCCTGGATACGCTCAGACAGCATCAGTTGTTCACACAGTATAAGAAGTGCGACTTCTGGAAGCAGGAGGTGAAGTTTCTGGGACACGTGGTGTCCAAGGATGGCATGGCAGTTGACCTGTCTAAGGTAGCTGCGGTGTAGGACTGGGAGCAGCCTGGTTCTGTCACTGAGGTGAGGAGTTTCTTGGGTCTCGCTGGCTACTATCGGCGCTTCATTCAGGACTTCTCGAAGATCGCGAGATCCTTATCTCAGTTGACACGGAGGACGTGAAGTTCGCCTAGAATGACAAGGCGGAGTTAGCTTTTCAGGAGCTGAAGGACAGACTTACGTCCGCCCCTGTGCTAGTATTGCCAGAGCAAGGGGTTAAATACACTATATACACTGACGCGTCTAGCGTTGGTTTGGGTTGTGTCCTTATGCAGAGGGACAGGGTAATTTCATATGCCTCGAGACAATTAAGGAAGCATGAGGAGAATTACCCTACACACGACCTAGAGTTGGCAGCCGTTATATTCGCACTGAGACTCTGGAGACATTACCTCTACGGAGAGGAGTTCGAGCTCTTTTGCGACCACAAGAGCCTCAAGTACATATTCACGCAGCGAGACTTGAATATGAGGCAGCGGCGATGGATGGAGACGTTGAAGGACTTCAAGTTTGAAGTCTCTTACCATCCTGGGAAGGCGAACCTTGTGGCTGATGCGTTGAGCCGCAAGAAGGCGATAGAGTTTGCGGCTCCGCTGATGGTTGCCGAGTGGGATATGGTTGAGTTTTTATGAGACTTTGAGCAGAAACTCACCGTAGAGGAGCCGTTTGAGTTCATTGCACATGTACAGGTGCGATCTCAGATCGATGACCGAGTCATCGAGGCGCAGAGGGACGATGCGCATCTTACTGAGCTTCGAGAGCAGGCCAGTGATGATGCTGACGCCGACTGGCGAGTTGGTATGGATGGGGGCTTACGTTATCGTGGCCGCCTATGCGTCCCAGATGTCCCTGACTTGAGACGAGAGATTCTCGAGGCTGCGCATTCTACTAGACTCGCGATGCATCCGGGCAGCACAAAGATGTATCGTGACGTGAAGAGGACGTATTGGTGGGAAGGTATGAAGACACACGTAGCTAAGTTCGTGTCCCGTTGTCTCACTTGTCAGCAGGTGAAGGCAGAGCATCGCCGACCACCTGGACTTTTGCAGCCTATGCCGATTGCAGAGTGGAAGTGGGATTTCATTTCCATGGACTTCATTTCTGGGTTGCCAAAGATGAAGGAGGGACATGATTCCATTTGGGTGATCGTCGACCGTCTGACGAAGTCGGCGCACTTCCTACCGATCAGAGTTACGAACTCTGCAGACGAGCTGGCTAGATTGTACATCAGAGAGATTGTGCGTCTGCATGGAGTTCCACTGGAGATCGTGTCAGATAGAGACACCCTGTTCACTTCTATTTTCTGGACTCGCATTCAGGAGGCTATGGGTGTGAAGTTGAAGTTCAGTACTGCCTTCCACCCACAGACAGACGGACAAACAGAGCGGGTGAACCAGATCTTGGAGGACATGTTGCGAGCTTGCGCATTGGACTTCAAGGACAGTTGGGATGATTGTCTTGCATATACGGAGTTTGCGTACAACAACAGTTTTCAGACGAGTATCGGTATGGCACCTTATGAGGAGCTGTATGGACGACCTTGTCGCGCACCGCATTGCTGGCTAGAGGTCGGTGAGCGTAGCTTGATCGGCCCGGAGTTAGTGCAGGCGACGTCAGAGAAGATTGATATTATTCGACGTCGGCTTCTTACAGCGCAGAGCAGACAGAAGAATTACGCCGATACGAGGCGGAGGCCACTAGAGTTCACTGTTGGAGATCATGTGTTTTTGCGAGTTTTCCCTATGAAGGGAGTCCTTCGGTTCGGAAAGAAGGGGAAGCTGGCACCGCGATTCATTGGTCCATTCCAAATCCTCGATCGTGTGGGAGCGGTGGCTTACCGATTGGCTTTATCCACGCCTCTCGCGAGCGTTCACAACGTATTTCATGTTTCTATGCTGAAGAAGTACGTTGCTGATCCTTCCCATATCATCAGATGGGAGCAGGTGCAGTTAGGAGAGGACGTTACTTATATCCTGCCACCGACACGTATCCTAGACAGGAAGGAGCAGGTGCTGCGTAGCAAGGTGATTCCCCTTGTGAAGGTATTATGGACGCATCACTCTGAGGAGGAGGTTACCTGGGAGACAGAAGCCGAGATCAGAAAGAACTACCCACAGCTTCTCGAGGAGTACGAAAAGGTACAAAATTTCGAGGATGAAATTATTTGTTAAGGGGGGTAGATTGTAACGCCCGTGAAAAATCCATACTTGGGCTCGACTACCAACTCGACCCGAAATTGTGTAGAATTTATTCCTTTAGAAAAATATGACTAAGTTAGCTAGTGCAACGTTAGAATAGCTGGAAAATGATCCCTGATCACTTTAAATACGTTCTACAAGGCTCAAAGCGAGTGGAACCAATGGTGCTATAATGCTCTAAAGCCTCGGATCAAACTTTAAGCCGGTTTATTCTCGGGACCTCCTTGAAACTTTGTATTGGATCTAGACCGCGCGTCGAAAGTCCGATACCTACCATCTTAGACCGTTATGACCACTTAGCTGGGCTTGGTAATCGTTTCGAAAATCAAGTCCAACTGACATTCAGAGGCTATTTCATTGAGCCTGGAGTGAAGAGAGTGAGAATAGGGTTAGAATTGGAATTTAAAATTCAAATCTGGCACACGATTTGACGCATTAGTATTAAGCGTTCTGACCGTCAGAATTCAGCCAAATTACACCCTTGGATCAGGAAAAATTTCTATTACATATCACGAGACTTATAGGCCTGATCTTGGTGCGGTGACCGTTAAACTGAAACTGGACCGCCACATGCGATCTGGAAACCCTACCGGTCTGAAAACTGGATGTGTGCTAGATCCAGTATGCATGAGCTTAAGTCCGACCGCATTTGGCCAGGGGACCTTCAGAAATGCTCTTTTGGACCGAAACGGCCCCGATTTGGTTAGGCACTAAGTAAACATTGTTCCCAAGCCTATTTTGGGCATGTTTTAGCTTATAAAAGGGGTTGAAACCCTCACTTCTCTCACACATCCGAATTTGCTAGAAACCCTAGCTTGTGTGAGAGAAAAGGTGAGAGATTGTGAGAGAGAGTGGGAGAGTTCTTCCTGCCACTTGTGCTACGTGTTGCACGTGCTTAAGCAACGCACCTCTATCGCTTTCCCGACGATTACACCGTGATTCTAGGTAAGTAAATACCCTAAATAGTTGCTGATTTGAGATTCCTTTGTTTCCATAGCGATGTAGCTTATGGATCTTGTGTATTAGGTTCCCTATTCGCCGTAGACGAAGAGTATACGCTCCGTTTCAATTCACGAGTCTACAAGACATAAGGTGAGGATTTTAGACGCTTTGATTGACGGTTTACAACGCTTTCAATGTCGTTTAATAGTAGATTCTTGACGGTATCGCCATTTGACATGTACAAAATGCTCTCCGTTTCCCGTTTCGTAAACTAACGAAGAATATGAGATTTATGGCATTTTAGTCATTTGTAGGAAGTCCTGTTTACATTCATATTTTGCTGATGTGATTGACATGGTTTGTTGTCGCATTAGGAAGTTAGGAATACGTGCATAATTAGTTTGGCGAAGAGATTCGCCTAATTGCGCACTTCGGGTCGACATACTATATGTAGACTTAAGCGTGTAGTGTATGTGTTTGTATAAATGCTTGTATTAGTATGTATTGAATTAAATGATATTATGAGATAGTTTGAGATTGATTTCTCAATTAATATGCTGACCTAAATGATTTCCTACATGTTGATTATATGCATGATTTCATTACATGCATGAAATATATGTGCTTGAAGATTTACTTAAGTTGAATGTTACAACATGTGTTAACATGCTCACATGATTGTATTTCAATTCCAATACTCTTACATAATTTGCTGATGTGATTTCATAAGTGTTTGGGACTAGACTTAGTCCAGGCAGTCGGTAACCGAGCGAATTCGTGGCTGACTGGTCTTAGCCACGAGCGACGCGTCGATGAACGCGAGTTGTGTTTGAAGTTGGCGGAAGTGGTTAGGCCACGCGAAGTGTTTTACGCACTTCATGTCGTTCGACTTGAGATGCGATCGCGCTAGTCGAGCCCGTCAAGTAACCCGACTGGCCGATGTATGTTCACCTTGTATGAGTCATAACTGGTTGAACCTAGGGTACTGAACTTACCATTGTAAACCCTGTTAACCATGGTACCTTGATCCACGAAGACTCATGAGCCGGGCATGGTGGTATGGGACACCGTGGTCAAGCTGTCGGTCTACGCCGGGGCCACAAACCTCCCCGTAGTGACCAGTGAGCACCTAGACTCGTGAGCAGATTATGGTGGTATGGGACACTATATTCTAGTTGTCGGCCTACACTGATCAGGCGACGAGTCCTTTGTAGTGACCGCGAGCGTATTCTGAGTCCACGGGAGGCGACGACCCTTCCATTGCAGTAGAGTATAGTAGGCCTGTATTGATAAGGTGATGGGGGAGCGGTGCAACGAGTGCGAGCAACAGCCCTGGCAGCCCTTGCAGTGACATACGAAATATACATCGTATGAGATTACTAGGAGTGATGACCCTAGATAGGATCTGTGTTGGGATTGATACAAGGGAAGTACCTTAGTTTACCAATCCTGCTGTTTGAATGGACTAGTAACAACTTGAAAATCATATCACCATAGCATTGCATGTGCCTGAAAGATGTGGAGCACTCTAGGGAGTATGGCAGGCCGCGGTCGTAAGATGTTGCCGTATGAGGGAGATCGTCGGTGAGGGCATACATCACGTCATATCATCTTGCATTAACAACAGTAGTAGGATTGTCTGATTTACTGCTTTACTATTATCGCATGATTGATTTGTGAACATGCTAATCTTTGCTCTATGATTCCATTGAGTTGATCACTCACTCCCACGTTACGGGATGGTGTTTGCAACACCCACCAGACCTTGTTGTAGATGCAGGTGAGGCTGAGATCCAGGAGGCAGAGCCAGACTTTGACGAGGACCAGGACGAGTTCTCGTACATGCAGTATCACGATGGCTTTGCGTAGGCGACCTGGATCGATGGGACTTCAGTGGGACCATTTTGGACATTTACTTTTGTTCATGTATATGTATATGAGACTCAGAGATGTATTCATACTTTAGAGACAGATGAGATTTACTTTGTTTTTTCATACAGTGATATATATATTTTTTAGTCTTCCGCTTGCTTTTATCACTGGATCTGAAGTATGAATTGCAGTTTTGGTATACTTTTACTCATGTGAATGCTTTAAATCAGACAACATTGAATCATAATCATTTTTGTTGCATAAGTGACGGTCTGAAACTCGGGAGTTGAGTTTATACACGACCCCCAATTTTCAGGGTGTTATATATAATTATGATGGCCTTGGGTTGAAATTTTGAAGAGTGGGGGCCACCATATTATAAAGATCTTAGAGAAAATGATTTATACCTTTAGTTCCTTAAATGTTGGGCTTAATGAATGTACTTTTGAGGCCCACCACAGTTGAATTTAATTGTGTCTATGAATGTAGCTAGTTGTTGAACTATTTAAGGCCCATAGAGTGGACCCATTTGATGTGTTCCAAGGTCCATGGGATTGGACCCATTTGATGTATTTTAAAGCCCATGGGATTTGGCTCATTTGATATGTATAAGGCCCATGGGTCAAGAACCATTTGATGCAATCTAAGGCCCACGGGTTATGACCCATTGCAATGCACATAAGGTCCATTGGTGCGGCCCATTGATGTGGCCCATTTGATGAGTAAAAGGCCCATTGGAGTGGCCCATTGATGTGGCCCATTTGATGAGTAAAAGGCCCATTGGTGCGGCCCACTGATGTGGCCCATTTGATGAGTAAAAGGCCCATATGACATGGCCCATTTGATGTATTTAAGGTCCAATGGGTGTACCTAAGGTCCATTGCAATGTGTGATCCCAACCTGGTTTACGTAATGTTATTCACTACGGGCTACACCTTGGGAGCAATGTTGGTTTGACGTCCACATTGCGAGTATAATGTTGGTTAAATGTCCGCATTGCGACTCTCCCTAGGGCCCATTGGTAGGCCTGTACTTATTGTATACAAGCCGTCTAGGCCAGCTGCGTTGTAAGGATAGAGCATTACTTTATAACATGCTTAGTATAACTCCATGATGCACAACCCATTTGTATCGGTCCATTTAATCGGCCTGCTCGTATCGGGCATTTGATTGATTTAGCACATATGATTGATTAGGCCCATCTTGATATATTTGTGGCCTGTTGCTAAGGGCATATATGAGGCCCGTTGTTAAGGCCCACCTTGATGTGTATGAGGCCCATTGTTGAGGCCCACCTTGATGTGTATGAGGCCCGTTGTTGAGGCCCACCTTGATGTGTATGAGGCCCGTTGTTGAGGCCCACCTTGATGTGTATGAGGCTGGTTGTTGAGGCCCACCTTAAATATATATGAGGCCCATGTTATAAGGCCCATGGGTCATGGCCCATTGCAATGTATGTAAGGCCCAATTGGTGCAGCTTATTCGATATATTTATGGGGTCCATGTCATTAGGCCCATCCTGTTGTATTGGTGACCTGTCCATTGAGGCTCACTCGTGGTATATATTTGAGGCCCATGTGTAGGACCCACCTATTGTGTATTTAAAGCCCATGGGTTGTGGCTATAGTGATGTATATTAGGCCTATGTGATGTAGCCTATACTGATGTGTATTAGACCCAGGTATGTGACTTACCTGCGAAGTATATTTGAGGCCCATTGTGAAATATCTGAGGCCCATGGGTGCGACCCATCCAAATGTATTTGAGGCCTATGGGCAAGGTCCATTGTGATATGTGTTAGGCCCATGACCAGGGCCCACCTGTTTCATATATTTGGCACTTGTGTGAGGTCATGTGCCCATTATATATTTGATTCTATGTGGGCCATTCCTTGGGGGCAATGTTGGTTAAAAGTCCACATTGTCGACGCCAATTATTGATACCGTTTATGAGTATGTGACATCATAACATCATGATACATGCCCATTCGCATCATCTGTATATTTGTTATGAGATGTGATTGACCATTGCATATGTCATTGGGCAGGATGATATGAGACTCCCTGATAGGTGGAGATTATCTCACATGAGCGCATGACATGCACAGGATTGATGCATGATTGGATTGTATGACTCATGTATCTTGCATTGTGTTGTGATTACTATATGTCCTAGTGACATCAGGCTCGTAGCCTCCACAGACATATCATGGATGGCCAGATGGGACACCAAAAATCTGTTCGAGCATCGGGCCGCCATAGATGGCCCTGGGTGAAAATCCCTAAACACCCTCTTGGTTCCAGAGGATGCTCCAACGTCTAGACCGAGTGGGTAAATGAGCGTTGAGTGCCGATTACCAGATGGTTGCGCTCTCCACTGTGTCATGGTCGGTTGGAAGGAGGTGTGGCCTTACCCACCCGAGGGAGTAGGCATGACTAGGCTGAGTTTGACCAGCTCGAGGAATGGGTCCACTATCGACGAGCCGAGTAGGTATTGGCAGACTACTGACAGGCGGATAGTGAGGTCTTTTCCACTTACACAGTTGTGCGCTTGATTGGGGTGGCAGGTGATGTGAAGTGTAATAGACCCCGGTGATTTCCCTAGAGAGGAACCGTACTAATATGAGGACTGATATGATATTATGACACCGCGTCACTGTTGTGCATGTGGGCGGGCGCACGTGGGCGGACGTTGATGTGGGCGGGTGTGATGTGGGTGGGGCTGAGGCCTAGGTGAGCTACCACACTGGGTGAGCTACCAGCGGTTGGCAGGCTACTGTGATGACAGGCTGCTGAGTAGGAGTTACATACTCATTCATTCATCCATTCACTATTTACTCGGGCTGGTGGTGCACAACTAATTGTTGTGTATCTTCGTTATGATAAGAATTTCGGTTGGGCGTGCGACTAACCTGAGATCAAGAGTTTACCACGTTGAGTCAGACTATCCAAATTTAGGTATGCGACTGGTTTGGATAGAGGTTCCTTGTGGTGGATCCCGTAGCCTGCGATACTACGTACTATCATCCCGACATTACACTCCAGCATGGTCATTCCATTAGCACCATATACTGCATATTCCATTACATCTTCGACTTGTGGCATTGTGGGTTATTATATTTCTGTATTCCTGTGACTTAGATGAGAGTGATGATATTTGTTAGCTCTTTCGAATTGTATATTACATTATATCCTTGTCATTCGACATTTGATTATCTATGACTCATCATTTGCATAGCTGTACTATATTGCATATTTTGATATTGATTAACTTATGGACACTAATCATGCATACATGGCACGTATTGTTCCAACTGGGTGATGTTTCCCCAGGTTCGATGATTCCGACTGGATGATATTTCCCAGGTTCGATGATTGCATGGGTGACGGCCCACTATCCGCAAGGATGAGCATCCCCGGGGGGATGATTGCATTCATACATTCATGCATCTAATAAGATTGCATTTACTCTGTTTTGGTTGCCTAGTTGTTTTATAACTATGCTTACCTAATGCGGCGGTGTGTAATCTTGAGAGGAATTCACACTGAGTTGGCCACTCATCCATCAAATATACAATTGTACAGGTAGTACAGGTGGCTTAAGTGATATGCATGTTCAGACTTGATGAGGAGTAGGGTACGATCACCAGGGATGCATGACTGTACTTTCCTGAAGGAGCTGCGTGATCTTACGGCTTATATTTACTTGCTTTATATTATTCTTCATGTATTAAATTCTTGTAAATCTTGTACCTATTAAATTCAGAGACATTGGTTTGTATAAATCATTATGGGCAGCTTCTTGTATATTTGAATGATAATAAAATTTTTCTTTACGTTGATTTGTCCACACTACGCTCATATGCTCACTCCGATAAATGAAGGAGAAAAAAATAATGTACACTTGAATTTGACCATCCTTTAAGGTTAACACTCGAGTATTTTGGAAAACGGGTTGTGTACTCGGGTCCTGAAAAGTCGGGTTCTTACATGTCAACTCAAAATATATTAAAGAAATTCACTCAAACTCTTTCACATGATTTAAACAATCATTTTTAACTATTTCAACACTCCCCAAACCATAAAATACTCTAAAATTAGTTTTTTTTTTTTAAAAAAAAAAAAACTATAACTGATTAAAATAATAAATTTTTTTCTTCAAAGTAAAACTTGGCTTCTAAAATAACTTTATTTTAACAAATTATTTGGCTAGGATGTAAATTTTTTTAATAGCTTTCCAACAATATATTATACATACAAATATAAATAACCTATCACAAAGTTATGGCCACCAATGTCTATGGTGCGGCGTAGACTATTGGATCAAACTTTCTAACTTAATTTTTGTCCATCTTGACTATTCGTAAGATTGACTTTGTGCCTTACACTATTCCGTGACTAGGATTTCACATGGCCCCACCATGGTACATGCATGGTGTCATACCTGTCCAGCAAGTCACTCCATGCAATTGAGAGAACCCTAAAATGATAATCTGACCACCGTATGGCCTAACACATGAAGTTGAAGGTCTTTGGGTGGTTCTTAACACCTATAATCTAGATTAGATGGGTCTTATTTCTCGATAACATATACCCACCCGGTATTATGTGGGCTTAGTTATGACACTTTTATCATGATCAATAAAGTGCATTTGATTAAAATTGGCTAAGATAAGAAGGTTGTAGGATTATTTGGGATGGTGAAATCTTACTGTGAGTTGTGATTTTATTCTTTATGGGTGTGATTAACAATGATTATGGAATCCGGGCCTCACGTGTCAGGGTTTGTGGGTTTTTTTTTTTTTTTTTGTAAAGTGGATAAAAGTTGGTTAATTTGTTGGGGGACTATAGAAGCACACAGAGATGAATCAAGTGAAGTAATCTAATCACACAAAGTAAGCACAATGCAAACACTTTAAATTTAATGCGAAAAAAATCCTTATGGGAAAAAATCACGACACAAAACAACAAAAAGCACTATAAAAGCAAAATTTACAAGAGATAGAGAGAATACCTGATTTGAATAACCCTTGAATCTCCCTTCACAAGCCCTTAAAACCCTAGGAATGAATTAGAAAGCCTTAGATACCTCCTAATCCCAATTACTCCTAAATATATATCCTTTAGGATAATCCCAATCAAAATTGGAAACAAATCCTACAAATTCACAAATCTGAGAAAATCTGAGTAGAATTGTTCAATGACATCGAGCACACTTTGATGTCATCGAAACTTAACCTTCGATGACATCAAATCCAGTAACCAAACATGAAAATCCAGATATAATCGATGACATTGACCAGACCTTCAATGGCATCGAATAACCTTCGATGACATCAAACGGTCTTTGATGACATTGAAAAGGGCACGAAAGTATCCAGCAACCAAATTGATTAATTCTAAAAAATTTTGATGGAATTGAACTGACTTCGATGACATCGAAATCTACGTGATGACATCGAACTTGTCATCAATAGACATATGAATTACATATTTAAGAAATCTATCAACAATCTCTAAAATGTCTTCAATCGCCGCCCTTCATAGCTTCTTTTTCTCCTTCTCTAATCCTACATTCCATTTTAACTCTATCATCACTTCTCATGCACACTTTGTCCTCCTTTTACACCTTCGCCAAGCCTAAAGAAGTTTCACAAAACTTGAACTTCTTTGTAGGAACCACCTTGGTGAGAATGTCTGTCGGATTCACGCTCGTATGAAACTTCTTTAGAGTCACCCACAGAACTTGAACTTCTCGTAGGAACCCCCTTGGTAAGAAAGTCTGCCGGATGCATGCTCATGTGAATCTTAACCAGAGTCACCCCTCCTTCCTCATGCACCTGTCACATAAAGTGGTGATGAACATCAATGTGTTTAGAATGTAAATGATAAACATAAATTTTAGCCAAATTGATAGCGGTCTTGTTGTCACAATTAACTAACACGACTTCCTGTTGAAGCCTCAACTGATTTTCATGCCTCTCAACCAAACACATTCTTTGAATGCTTCCATCACTGCCATATACTCCACTTTGGTTGGGGAAACAGCCACTACAGACTGAAGCTTCAACATCCAACTGATTGCTTCACTCACTAATACAAATGAGTAACTTGAAGTTGACTTTCTAGAATCCACACTGCGTGCGTAATCTCAATCCACATATCCAACTAACTTAGCCCATGTTTTCTTAAAAGTTAAAACATAGTCTTTTGTACCTCGAATGTATTGAAGTAGCCATTTCACCGCTTCTCAATGTTGCTTGCCAGAATTTGACATGTATCTGTTTACAGCACCAACTGCTTGTGAAATTTCTAGTCTCTTACAAACCATTACATACATTAAATTTCCTACAACATTCGAATAAGGAACATGAGACATCCCGCTTTTCCTCATTAGATTTAGAACATTGTTCTGAGGAAAGCTTGAAATGAGCCGTGTAAGGAACACTAACCTGCTTTGCCTTGTCCATCCCATACTTTATCAATACATTCTGTAGGTATTCTTCCTGTTATAACCAAAGACTGCTCCTCTTCCTGTTTCTATGAATTTCTATGTTGAGAACCCTCTTTGTAGCCCCCAGATCTTTCATATCGAATGTCCTCGATAGCTGAGTCTTCAGTACATCGATTTTAAACATGTTATGACTAGCGATCAACATATCATTATTATATAATACTAGGAAGATGAACTTACCATCACTCAGTGTCTTGTAATAGACACAATGATCATATTCACTGCTACTAAATTTCTGACTAAACACGAAAGAATCAAATTTTTTATACCACTGCCTAGGCTACTATTTTAGGACATACAACGACCTCATTAACCTGTGAACCTTGTTCTCTGCCCTTTAACTTCGTAGCCCTTTTGTTGCTTCATGTAAATATCCTCTTCCAATTCCCCGTACAGGGATGTAGTCTTCACATCCATTTGTTACAACTTTATATCGTATTCAGTAACCAGTGCTAACACGAATTTAATAGACACTTGCTTAACCACCGACGCAAATATCTCTGTGAAGTCAATTCCTTCTCTCTGATCGTAACTCTTCACTACTAGCCTCACTTTGTTTATATCATGTTTCCTTTTGAATATCCACTTGCATTCGATCACTTTTTGGCCCACTAAAAATTCCACCAGCTCCCATGTGTTGTTCTTATATAAAGAGTCCATCTCATTATCTATTGTTGCCTTTCACTTTTCTATATTAGGCTCATCAAGAGCCTCCTGAATAGTATACGGGTCCTCCTCATTTGTAATGAGGGCATATGCAATATTAAAGTCGTCTCTATATCTTGTCGGTAACCTACGATCCCACGGGAGATTTGTTCCAGGTGGCAGCTCCATCTCTTCTTATACCTCTGTCTATGCATCTGTCTCAGCCTAAGTATCACTTGTGTTGATCTGAACATCAATGACCTACCTTTTCGATTCCTTTTGCTCCTCCTAATCATTCTTACAAAATAAGGAGCTTTCATCAAATCCGATGTTGCGGCTAGTGATGATTTTCATGTGACCTTATTATATAACTTGTAACCTTTTACACCAACACCATACCCAACAAAGATATACTTTTTGGCTCTATGGTCTAACCTATATCTCTTAACTAATGGTACATGAGAGTAAGCCTCAATCTTATGACCACTCCATACTTTAAAATCTTACAGTCAATTACCATAAAAGGGGACCGATTCACCAAGTAGCAGACCATGTTAGTGGCCTTAGTCCATATGTCCTTGCTTAACTCAACATTGTTAACATGCATCGGGCCCTCTCCAAGAGAGTCCGATTCATCCGCTGAGCCACACATTTTTCTCGGGTGCATGGGGCACTGTTTTGTGCTTAATGATCCCTTCATCTTTATAATACTCATTAAATTCATTGGAAGTAAATTCACCACCATTATCAGTCCTTAGAACTTTTACTTTTTGCCTTGTCTGTTTTTCCACCATGGTCATCCATTGATTAAATTTTGGTGAAAACTTTGGATTTATGTTTCATGAAGTAAACCCAAACTTTTTGGGAGTAGTCATTAATGAATGTAATAAACCATGATGACCCTCCAATGGAAACCATATGTGATGGTCCCCATATGTCAAAATGCACATAATTAAGCACTCCCTTACATACATAATTTTCAGATTTAAAAGATAACCTAGATTATTTACCATATATACAATGCTCGCATATATTTAAATCAAAATTCTTTAAAACGGGAATTAAACATTGATCAGATAGTACCTTCATGCGCCGCTCGCACATGTGGCCTGACGTGCATGCCACACATGCACAGACATGAAATCTGGTACAGCTAGTGCATCGCCACTTGTTGAAGTGCTCTCGATCAACCTATAAATATTAATGTGCCTTTGTGCTCTCATAACCATGTGTGACCCCTTTGAAACTTTAAGGACAAGATTAAAACATGTGAACTTGCACCCTATTGCTTCGACTGTACCAAGAGAAATCAAACACTTCTTCATATCAGGAACGTGCCTCACTTAAGTCAGGCTACGCAACATCTCATCAAACATCTTGATGTGCACTATACTAATAGCCACAACATTACAAGCATTATCATTGCCTATAAATACTTGTCCACCATCACACTCCCTGTAACCGGCGAACTAACTCTAATGAGGAGTCATGTGATATGAAACCTTTGTGTCAAGGATCCACTAGTCTCTACAATCATCGTGTAAGTGTCCGATTATAGACACTGACAATACAACACCTCTGCTTGTATCTTCATCAGACGTGGCAGCATTGGCTTCTCGGGAAGAAGCCTCCGAGTTGTTTTTATTTTCTTTAAGAATTGTGCAATTTTTCTTCATATGTCCTGTCATCTCACAATTCTAACACTTTAACTTTCCCCTACCCTTACCCTGGGATTTGGATCTCGATCAAGAGGATCCTAAGTCCCACTCAGAATTTCAACCCCTCGTAAATAATGCATTGGTGGAGGAACCCATCGTACCATTTATCTTTCTCATTGCCTTTCCTTAAAGGGATGAGATTACAATATCGACACTAAGGGACAAATTACCAGTGCACAAGGTGTCTTTAATAACTCATATGAAGTCGAAAGTGAATTCTATAAGATACACACCTGATCTTCATCTTTGATCACTTCCTCCATATCTAGCAATTTGCAGATCATTTTGTTAAAATTATTGATGTGAGCCTCAACATATCCTCCCTTTGCTATCTTGAAGTTGAACAATTACAGCTTTAAGTGTAGGAAATTTTTAAGGGACTTCTTCACATAGATGTCCTCTAAATTCGCCCACAAATCCATTACAGTTTTCTCCCTCATAACATTGTAGAGGACATCATCTGTTAAACACAATTGGATTGAGAATTATTCTTTCTTATCCAATTTCTTCCATTCATCATCATCCATAGATTCTGGTCACTTCTCAAGGACCTCATCCAATCCTTGCTGAATTAATAGGCCAATCATCTTAACCTTTCATAATTCAAAATTATTTTTTCTATAGTATTTTTCAATATCGAATTTAGGATTGGCAGTCATTGTTACTCACTATCAAATTCAAGCCTGTGCCCCAATGTTTACTCTGATGCAACTTGTTGGGGGACTGTAGAAGCACACAGAGATGAATCAAGTGAAGTAATCCAATCACATCAAGTAAGCACAAAGCAGACACTCCGAATTTAATGTGGAAAAACCCTTACAAAAAAAAAACCACGGCACAAAGCGATATAAAGCAGTATGAAAGTAGCAAGTACACGAGATAGAGAGAATACTCATTTTGAACAAGCCTTGAATCTCCCTTTATAAGCCCTTGAAACCTTAAGAATATATTAGATAATCCCGATTACATCCAAATATATAACCTTTATGATAATCCCAATCAAGATCGAAAACAAATCCCATAAATTTATAAATCTGTAAAAATCTATGCAAAATCGTTCGATGACATCAAAGTCACTTCGATGGCATCGAACAAATACCAAAATGTTCCAGCGACCAAACATTAAAATCCAAATATAACTGATGACATCGACTAAACATTTGATGGCATTGAACAACCTTCAATGATATCGAACGGTCTTCGATAGCACCAAAAAGGGCACTAAAGTGTCCAACAATCAAATTGATTAATTTCAAAAAATTTTGATGCCATCAAACCTGTCATTGACAGACAAATGAATTATAGATTTAAGACATTTATCGACAAAATTAGATGTGTGTGAGCCTTACTATGATTTAGAAATAGATTTTTCTATTTTTTCAACTAACTTAATTTTAGAAAATCTCAAATTCCACTAGGCTCTAAAACCCAAAACCAACACAAACTTAGTATCATGTTATATTTCGGATTTAATAGATAATATATGTCTTTCTTAAGGTGTAATTAAGTTTCAATTTTAAAATGGAAAGCCTAATATTTATTATGATTTAAATGTGATTAATACTAACACTTTAGTAAATAACTTTTATCGACAGAACTTGAGTACCTCTCAGGTCTTCAACATTAGTTCTTGCATGAAAATAAGAGTGACACTATGTAAAAATAGAGAATAAAAATTCCTCCATATTGTAGCACATGTGATTAGGTCGTCTCTCATGAGGGGTGAAAAGACTTGTGCAATGACTTTTGTTACAGATTAGGGTCAATACTAACCGCATTAAAGGCAAACTACGAAACTACAAGGGTTGTTACTAAGAGCGTAAGACTCTTAGAGGTGATACACACACATTCACACATCTACTAATCATTCCC
Source organism: Magnolia kwangsiensis (assembly GCA_037074715.1). Lineage (NCBI taxonomy): Eukaryota > Viridiplantae > Streptophyta > Magnoliopsida > Magnoliales > Magnoliaceae > Magnolia > Magnolia kwangsiensis. Next base: position 53,635,954 of record CM073575.1, on the reverse strand, counting down.
CAATGCATCTTGAAATTGGTAGAGTATTTTATCACCTTTGGATGACTACTCTCATTATAAATGAGCATTCCTTATATACAATAAATAAATTATCCAAGATCCATTTAAAATTTACAGAGTACCTATAATATTGTGACATCTTTTCTCAAATACACCATGTTTGTGATAGTAGAATAGAATGGGTTACATGGTGTAGCTGAAAGGTGTAATCGCACCATATAATACATGGTGCACAACATGATTAATAATTCAATATTGCTAAAACCTTTATGGTGATGTGATAAAAAAATTTTATGGCTCATATCCTTAATTGAGTTCTAAGCAATACTATAACAAAAATCCCATTTGAATTGTGGACCGGGAGAAAGCCCAGCTTGTGATACCATATATATGAGGTTATTTTCTTGAAGTCAAGCTTATCAACCCATAAGAAAGAATCCTTAACCCGATGACAATTAATTATTAAATATCTAGAAATGTAAAAAAGTTTTAGATTTTATTATACTTATCACTTATTCCAACCGTGGAGACTGTGGATGCTAGGTTTATTAAGAAAACTGAAAATTGTGGGAGTGTTAACTCTCCAGATTGATATCATAAAGGATGATTTAAAATTCATAAAAGATAATAAAGATTAGAATATTATTGAATTGCCTAAATGAATTAAGTTGATTGGTAGTTGTAAATCAACTACGCGCTGATCTATACACAATCCAACAGCCCGACATCACACATGAATTAATAGAAAAGAACTATGAAGGGAATACATGATGATGTGAATTTGAGAGAGAGAGAGAGAGAGAGAGAGAGAGAGAGAGAGAGAGAGAGAGAGAGAGAGAGAGAGAGAGAGAGAGAGAGAGAGAGGGAGATATTAGAGAACTAGAAAATGTGATTATGGCTTCACCTTCCAGGGATGCTTATTATATCAAAAGGAAAATACAATAAGTGGGTCTCCAGCCCAGGTCTACAATGACTCATGCACGCACATAAATAGGCTCAAGGTCTAAACACTTTACACGTTACACAGACTATACATTTCTACACTCCCCCTCAAGTTAACACATACTGTGAATGTCTCTCCTGCAAGGCGGGTGCACATGCGCCTTAATGTGTCTCGCACATTGTTGTGATTGTGGTTTTAGATGATTATGGTATAGACTTAAAATAGTATATTTGATTGACTTGAAGTTTCCACTGGCTGAGGAAGGCCTAGAATCTACAGTTGACTAAACCTATAGAATCGCCTTGGGTTAGTGAATTAAAGACTCCCCAACTAAACATGACTCTTGCATAAGGTTTGTAGCTAGGGATTCTAGATAATGACCTAAATGATGGTGAGGAAAGGGGAGTGGCACTTTCAATAGTCGCACTTAAGTGTAGTCTTTAATTTACATGTAGGATTTTTTAGGCCTTTTTTTTTTTTAAGATCTTGGAAAACCTTACATTAATAAACTAACCTAGCTAGTTACTGATGATGTTAGAAACTGACTAGGAGCCACTACTTCCCCCAAACCACCACAAGAGAGATTATAATATCTCAACCTAGGGTATTTTTGGAAGAGATAATAGCAATGAATAAAGAACATAAATGTAAAAAAAAAAAAATGATATATACAGCATGCAACAATGTGTGTGTGTGTGTTGGAGCATGCAACTATATATATGTGTGTATGTGTGTGTAGAAAAATGTAATCCTACTCCACCTAAGTTTTCGGCTTGTAGTGTCTCAACCTAGGGTGAACTCAAGGGGTTGGTAACTACCTAGTAAAGTTGAACAACTACAATAATGTTCATGATCAAAGGAAAAATATAGTCAAGCAAACTTAATTTCTAATGCACCAGTATCAGAAAGACCGACCAGGTGCAAAGCATGCAACTCTCAACTATGAACAAGGGGTGTATAAGAGGAGGGATATACAAAGTATGAATAAAAGAGAGGTGGATGACCAGATCACTACCAGCACACTTGGAGATGTGGGAGGAGGAAGGAAGAGCTAAGGTACTCCTCCTAGAGGAGATAATCATGGATCTTTGATCATAACTCTACTTCGCTAATCTTATATGATTGAGATGGCTTGTATGCACCTGTGGTCTGAGATGGATGGTTGGATGCTAAGAAAGATTAAGATGAACAGTTGGGATTCGGGGGGGGGGGGGGGGGGCTCTCAAGTGTGGAAAGAGCAAAGTATTCTCTCCTTGGGTATCTCTCTCTATATCCTAGTCTCTCCTCAAATGAGAGAGGTGAGCCTTTATTTATAGAGGTTGCCTTTGATAATTTGATGAATTCTTGCAACTTAGAGGGCAAACATTTCCACACGGCATGATCTAAACGGTTGTAGGACACGTAGTGTTGTGGATTTACATTGATAAATGGTAAAATAGGTAATTATACCTTTTAGGGAGGTAAAATGGCCATTTTACCAGAGGGAGAAAATCCCATTATCACCTAGCTGCTGATTTTTTCATATCGCTAGCTAAAAAGATCTTGGAAGAGATCTTAATATTTGTCCAGATTTGCAAAAAAAGTAGGCAACAATGTGATCTTCGTCCGTTCATGATTTTTGTATTGTTGTCATAACAACTCTGGGGGCTCTATTCCCTATATGGGATTGCTAGAATAGGCCTGACTAGTGGCTTGGTGGCCATAAGCACTTGTAGTGAATCCAAATTGGGCCACTATCCATAACGAGTAGCCCGGAGCGATGTGGGCTGCCTCGGTAATGATTTGTACTCCAGGTTGCACATGGAATCTACCATCCCAACTAGGCCTGTGGGGCCTTATTGTAGTTTGGGGTTTTGTGGGTTGGTTAAGTTGTATTCCGAAGGGCTTGCTATGCTCACAAGTCATCACACGTGATCTAAGATAAGGTGCATCCTGCTGGGGTAGGGTATCTACATCTACATATTCTATAGGCCCAACTTGTTACAAATGTGGACACACATAGCTTGAGGTAATACCTTGGTGAAAACATATCCTAGTATGGACTTTAAAGCAACATGTTTGATAATAATATCCTTTAACATAATTTTTTCTTGAATGACCTAACGGTTCACTTCTATATGTTTGGTTCTTTCATGAAAAATTGGGTTATTGGCAATATAAGTCATCGCTTGGTTATCACAATGAAGTACGTACCTTTTTTAAAAGCAAACACCCTCACACCCGCACACACCACAATGGGTACTCAAACCTATGACTTTAGTATTGAAACTCTTGTGAATCTACCACTAACGTATGAGTAAGGACTCATGAAGTACATACCTAACTTGTCGAAAACCCTAAATTCTTGGAGAAGATATTTCACGGAAATTATCTTACAAATTGCATGGACCTTGCTATGAGTAGGGACTATATATTCTGCTTCTACACTGGACCTTGCTACCATATTTATCTTTCTTACTCTTCCATATAACTAAATTACCCCCAATGAAGGTGCAATATCCGAAGGTGGACCTGTTGTCCTGAATAAATCTAGCCTAATCAACATAAGCATATCGTTCAATTTAAAGGTGGCCATTGGACCTATATGCTAGTTGTTGTCTTGGTACACCTTTCAAATATCGTAGGATATGAATCAATACATCCTAATGTTGTATCTCGGGCTAATGCATAAACTTACTCATGACACCAGTCATAGTGAGGTAAATTAGCTCTCTAACTAGTTGACGATATCTTTCAAAATTTACAATTTAACTCTATTGGAGTGTCATTTGGCTTGTACCCCACCATTCTAGTTTCTTCTATGAGGTTGAAAGCATGTTTCCTTAGTTGAGAGTGATACATGATGTAGAATGTGCCACCCCAATTCCAAGAAAATATCTTAAGCAGTCCAGATCCTTTGTTTGAAATTATTATTGAATGTGGCACTTGATTTCAGTAATTCTTGATTCATCGTTGCCTATCACTATAATGTTGTTGGCATACATAATTAAAATCACAATTTCCTTCATGCTTTGCTTCAAAAACATTGAGTAGTTCTCCCTACATTGACAAAAACCAAAAAGACAAGTGTTACTAAATGTTTTGAACCAGACACGAGTGATTATTTTAATCTATAGAAAGCTTCCTTAAGTCTACTTATGATCCTCTCTCCCCGAGCAACAAACCCAAGAGATTATTGATCTACGTAGAATTTTTATGATAAATCACTATGTAAGAAGGCACTTTTAATGTCTGATTGATAAAGTGGGCAAGATTTATTAGCTGTGATAGAGATCAACACTTGAAAAAAATTTAATTTTGGCCACTAGGGAGAGTTTCCTCATAGTCAAGTCCAATAGTTTATGTATTAGCCTTTACCAACAAGGCAAGCTTTCAAGCGTTCAATTGATCCATTCAGTTTGTATTAGCTAGTAAATACCCACAGGTAAACAAGAATCAGATTACTATGAGGTAAAGGGACCAACGTCCAAGTGCTCGTATGATGCATGGCTTCGATCTCATCCTCCATGCTTGTCACCAACTAGGCAACCAAGACAACCATAGAAAATTAATGGAATGACACAAATTGAGAGATAAGATGTAATAACCTTAGTAAATCTTAGTGCTTGAAAACTCTAAATCGTTCATCTTTGCACCCAAGCATCAATCCATCCATCCATCCGTTAAATTTTAAAAAAATGCATTTATACATTGATCTGATTGTTAAACCAAACATTTGACCATTAAATTGACCAGTCGTGCAATACATTTATACATCTAGGCATCCAAACATTCATCCATCCACCATTTAGCATGATCTAACCATTCATTTAGTTAATTACTAAGTATTAAACCATCCAACTGATCATTTACCATTCAAACCATTCAACAACTTATCCGAGCATCCATATATTCATTTATTATTTTATGTATCTATATCATCTGCTAAATCAGCCATTCAACCACTAAATCACCTACTTACTCGCAATCTAATTGGTTATTGTAAAATTCACCCATACATGTGCTTATTCAGGTGATTTTGATCATTACTTAACCCATCCACTATATACACACACATATCTCTATACATATGGTCTTGTATATAGACCACTCACTTTTGTACATATTCTACATACCCTATACATGTGCACATTCTAATACACATAAAATTTATGTGTGCACACACCATACATTTGTTCACCCCACATGTGCATCACAGGTGTGCACCATGCATGTCACACCCCACCACACTCCATTCATTATAAACACCGACAAAAACCTCCCCATTCTCCATACGTTGCCAACCGCCCCCCCCCCCCCCCCCCCCCCCCCCCCCCCCCCCCCGCCCTCTCACACCCTCTTTGTTACACCCCCCCCCCCCCCCCCCTCCCTCTCTTCCCCCACCCCATTAACACCCATCTCTTTACTCCCTTTGTAATGTCCCAAAAACTTCGTGCATGAGTAGGTACATGAGTGCTTTTTCATGTTATATTTTAGTTAAAAAAATAAATAAAAAAAGAGATGCATAGATAAAGACGCGTGCACACACCCTTAGACTTACACACACACACACACACACACACACACTCCCTCTCTCTCTCTCTCTCTCTCTCTCTCTCTCTCTCTCTCTCTCTCCACTAGATTTCAAACCGTCATATATTTTTGTAAACGCTATCATTCACTAAATCAACTGTAAAAATAACTCAATATCACTAGATAGGATATCTGATCGTCCAATCAAAGTGAACCAATAATAAGATTACCATATCCATTCGTACACTCATCTAATCAAGATTGTGAATTGTTCATCATGTTTGTTACACAAGTATATGCTTAATCTACCGTTGAAATTACAATATAATGAACTCACATATGTGTACAAGTATCTTAATCTAGTGGTGTATAGGCTTACCAAAGGATCACTTCAAAAGCTGACTTTATGCTTACCCATTTACAAAATTGACTGTACATTAACATATACAGGGATTTTGACCGTACTAGCACTGTGGTATGTTCAAAATCTTAAAAAGGAAGGGATGTTTCACATATGCTTAAATTAGTCCACTCACAGGTCTTGAAAACATTTTCAGACCAAATTGCCCCTGTCCTTGGATTAACAGTTATACAGATTTTGAGTGAAGAAGTTACGTAGTATCTAATCTCTAGGAACTAGCGTCAACAAGATTGGTTATTGAGCCTACTAGAATTTAGATTTAATCAGTTTATTTTCTTTGTAGCCCTCTATTTATATGGGAAGATACTAACTTATTGCTGACATGATCTATATGTGGCCTACAAATGGTGTCCGTTTAATTCAAATTATTGTCTTGTGATATGGTTAATGTGAGTGGTGTATGTTGATCATGCTCCTAACCATGGCCTTCCATAAAACTCAAAGATTAATGGATGAGGTGGATTCCACACATATGTGATGGTGTATCCCACATATGGTGTATGAATGCTCGTAGAAAGGGCCAAGCGTTACCTTTTACACTTTCTACAAAATCCATTTCTTGAAAAAGTGAACATCGTGGGATCCACTACCACATTCCCTATGTCTTTTCTCTCTGGCATTTCTCTCATCCGAAAACTCTGACATTCATATGAAAACTCCTCTTCTTTGAAGTCTTTCATTTCTCTTCGTCATTTCTCTCCTCCAATGTCTATCTAGCATTCTTCGGCGTTCATCACAAAACTCCTCTTTGTTGAAGCTTTGTCCGCCACTCCCACCACCACAATCGTGCAGTTCTCCAGTATCCCTACTGTCGTAGTAACCTACAGTGTTAGTCATTTGTGAAGGTAAATAAAACCTTAAATAATTATCGGTGCTATTTTTTTAAGGGACTAGGTTGTGATATGTTTTGGCATTGTGTTAAAGAGGGTCAAAATAGAGAAGTGATAACAGTGTAGAATGTTATTTAATAAGGGTCATTGTTATTATCCAATAAGGGTCAAGGTTATCATCCACTAAGGGTCGGGCTCGATAGTAAAAAAAATTGAAGGTTCGAGAGTGGGTGGCGTGAATGGTTGAGGTTGACAACTGGAAAAGTTGACTACCTCCACCCTTACCATTTGACAACCACAACCCTTAATATTGTTATGTTAACCTCAACCCTTAACATTTAACAACCACGACCCTTAATAGATGACAACCACGAACCTTAATGGTTGACAACCAAAATGCTTAACATTTAATAACCTCGAACCCTAGTAAATGACAACCATGACCCTTCACATTATTCTGTCAACCTTGACCCTTAACATATGACAACCTAGACCCTTCACATTTAACAACCTCAATCCTTCACATTTGAAAATATGTACTCGTCCATTTTTATTGCAGTTTAACCCATTTTAGAAGATTATGGCTCGCCAGCTCATCCTAATCTATTATGATGGAGAGAATATGATAAGGGTACTTTCTCGTGCGTGAGTGCTGACTCGAATAGAGTTATTGTGAGGGATAATATTAAATATCAGGAGCTCCAAGAAAAAATACATCAGATTATGAAGACAACACCAAATGATTTTGATTTGAGAATGGGGGTTTTGTATGTTGAGGTAGTATGTGGATTACTCGCTCCACACACAATTAAAGATAATGAAGATCTTGAGGCATATATGCTCTTTTACGGATAGGATCCATGAACTCAAATACCACTGTATATAGATAAAGAAGCGCACATTCTACATTACATTTGAACATATGGTCCATTGATATGAGACCTTCAAGTAATGATCGGTGACTCGGCGATTGCAATATACCTGGCCCCATAATGGATAATACACGTTATGATTGATGACTCAATGATTGTGATATACCTGTCCCTTCAAGGAATGAAACATGTTGTGATTGACGACAAGATGATTATGATATACTCAGCCCTTCAAGGAATGAAACATATTATTATCAACAAATCAACGATTGTGATGTATCATTATTTCGGTTGCTAGGTAGCGAGTATGATACAAATATTTCTAACCCTTCAACCAATGGTCAATGTTAAGATGGAAGAGTTGATCCCTCATTTCAGTTTAATTTATAGGTTATAAACTTAAATTTATGCTTACCAGTCAATGAAGAATATGGAGACACTCCTGAATCATCAACTCATCCAATACATTCTCAACTGGACACTTTTGTTTCTTCATCTGATATTATTCCACTTGATATACATATTGTCAATACATCTTTTGTTAATGTAGATCATCAAGGATATATAGAAATGGTGGACAAACCAAATAAAATATCTGTTAGAAGAATATTTAAGAACAAAGGCTAATTACAAATTTTTCTTAGCAAGTATGCAATACGCCACAAATTCCAGTATAAGGTCCTTCAATCAAACAAGTAGAAATATGTAATTAAGTGTATTATAGAAAGTTATAGTTGAAGGATGCACACGTTGATAGTCAACGACATAGAGATGTTTAAAATAAAGACGTACAAGTCTAGGCACATATGTAGCATGTCATTTGAGGCAATATGCCACTGTGAGGCAACTATCTGAGAGAGTGGACATGATACAGTAATGTAAAAAAGAAATGTAAGAGATCATTGCCAAGCCACCAATCTAATCAGTAGTGAATTTAACATTAGTTGCATAAGTTCAGGATTGACCTACATGCTAAAAGAAACTCAACATCAAATGAATGTGACATACGAGATTGAAAATAGCTGCAAGGAAGCATGGGAAGGTAAGGAGATTGCAATAAAAGAAGTTATGGGATCTTACGATGAGTCTTATAATGATCTTTTAGTGTATCTTCATGAGTTGAAAAAAGTAAATTTAAGGACTAATAAATTTATAAGTGAACGAAGAAACAAGTAGTTTCGAAATATGCTTCATCACAATTGGATGATGTATTTGAAACTTCCAACTGCATGTTCAGAGGGTTTTGTGTGTTGATGCAGCACATTTAATAGAAAGGTACAGGGGTGTTCTCTTCTTGGCTATGACACTCAATGAAAATAATCACGTCCTTCCAGTGGCATACGAGATTGAAGAATCAGATAACAATAGTAATTAAAGTTGGTTCATTCAAAATTTATACAAGCAGAGATCTTTCCAAGACTTGTTATTATATTAGATCATTACAAGGGTTGATTAGTGAAGTCCCTACTATCTTCCCTTATGCAATACATGGATATTATGTGCATCATATTTTGGAAAACATGAAGAATGTGTGTTCGGATATTGTAGTTAAGGATTACTTTTGGGGTGCTGTTAATACATATAGGATATCCACTTTTTGGGATATGATGTGATGCATTCAAATGATGAACCTCATCGCATATCAGTTTCTTAATGGTATAGATAAGGAAAGATGTGCATTTGTATTCTTTTCTGCCAAAATATATAACATCATAACTACCAACATCATTAAAAATATGAATGCACTTTTCATATGTGCATAAGAGTACCCTGTGACCAAACTTCTTAAAGCAGTAAGTGTTAAAATCCAACAGTTCTTTCTTTGTAGAAGATATGAAGCATTGAAATACAAGGGAACTTTGGGCAGAAAAAGGACTGAGAGACCTTTATCACTTAGAAGTGTGAAAGACACGATGTATTGTGATTTTTGCATATAAGTACTAAGGGACATCGAGGTGCATTATTGACGTAATGAAGCTAAGAGACATGAAGTGTACATGTGGTGAGTTCAGTTATATGTTGTTACCTTGTGTGCATGTGCTAACAGATTGTGATAAATATTAGCTCAATATTTACAAATATTGCTCCCTATACTACACGAAAGAATTTTACCAAAGAACATACCAAGAGTCGATTTACCTAGTGCTTAACAAGACTTAATGGAACATCTCGGACGAAGTGAAAGCATTATGTGAGAATATTAACCCCCACAAACAAGAAGGTTTGTCAGAAGAACGAGAAAAATTCGAATTACATCTCAAGAAAAAGATAGGCCCATAGTTAAATGCTCGAGATACAAGCGAATAAGTCACAATTAGCATTGATGCACCTTCTTTCCTGTAGGCTGATAGAAATTTTTAATGTATCTCATCCTTTAAAAAATATTGACCCTCTTATTAGTGTTTAATAATGGCTATGTAAATGTGAAAATAATGTGTGATAATTCAATATTGTATATATTAATGTCGTAAAATTATATATGCGGGATTGTCATCCATTAGTTGTATAATAATATCCCGACCCATTGTGTATAACAATCTCGACCCTTACTCAACATTCTGATAATCATGACCTATTATGTATGAAAAGCTCGACCCTTACTCAACTCCCTATTAATCATGACCCATTGTGGATGATAGTCTCGAACCTTACCCAATAGCAGGTTAATCTCGACCCATTGTGGATGTTAGTCTTGACACTTAGCCAATAGCCTGTCAATCTTGACCAATTGTGGATGATAGTTTTGACCCTTTCCCAATAACATGTCAATCTCGACCATTATCCAACAACCTGTCAATCTTGACCCATTATGGATGACAATCTTGACCATTACCCAACAGCTTGTCAATCTCGACCCATTATGGATGATAGTCTTGACCCTTACCTAGCAACCTGTCAATCTCGACCCATAGTGGATGACAATCTCGACCTTTACTCAGCAACCTGTCAATCTTGACCCATGTTGCATGACAATCTCGACCCTTACTCAACAACCTATCAATCTCGACCCATTGTGTATGATAATCTTGACTCTTACTCAACAACTTATCAATCTCAACCCATTGTGGATGACAATCTATAAGTGCTATGGTTGAAAGCCCCTTTATGTTGTCAAATTTTTGGTGCTAAAAACACTGCCTATACTTTATGAAATTGCATACATGTTCGAAATACAATATGGATGAAGTGATTCATAGTGTATGGATATTGACTACATCAGTGAAGCATAATACTCAACTTAAGATATGTCAAGACACGACATTGTCTCGCGAGATCGACTTCGAAAGACAAGATTACAAGTCAAGATTTGAGAATGTTCAACTGAATTCACAAGTCACAAGTCAAGATTCATGATTGCGTAATTGAAGCTTTTAAGGACAAGCTACATCAAGGTTTTAAGCTTCACTTTCTTTAAAGGTGACATATCTTAAGGGTTCAATGTCCTTACTTCACTATTAAGGTATGTTTGACCTTAGGTTGACCTTTAGAGTAGGTCATTTCGAAGACATAATGTAAATATTTTATATTTGAGAATTTGGTCTGTTCTAAGACTAGTCATGGACCTTTCTCGACTAGTCCTAGCACTGCTTTGACATGTCTAAGATTTCCTGGATCAATCGTAAGTTTGTTGCAAAAATTTAGAATTTTTTGTTAAGTTTCAACCAGTCCTGAGTTCGTTCAATTAATCGTATGAATAATGTCGACTGCTCCTTCGACCAGTCGTGAACCTACGATTCAAACTACAGTATTAAAATTCTCTTGGCTTCAAATAGTCGTGAGGAGCCTACGACCAGACCAAGGTGACCTACGACCAGTCGTAGACTACCTACAACCAGTCGTGAAATTGCCTTATCTCATCGTGCCTAAATTTTTAAATATCCATTGGTCCTACGACCAGTCGTAGTGACTACTGGACCAGTCAAAGATGCGATTTGCTCACCTATAAATTGAGCACGAATCTCAGAATATTGTAGAGAACTAAAGTAATTTTAATCCGGCCTTCTGAGAGATAAGTCTGTGCTTCATTTAAGCTAAGTGTGCATATTTAATATTCTCTTTCTTTAGCTTTTTAAATTGATTTTGTTTCTTGTATTCCAATCTGATCTGAAAAGAGGAAGTTTTATTTTTCTTTTTTTGGAATCAAAATCAATTAAACCTAGCCCAATTGGTTTAATTTAAAATCAACTAGAACTTAGAACCATTATAAAGTGAGTATTGGACATTGAACTTTGACATTCGAACCTTTACTCTGACTTGGTTCTTCTGGGCTCCTACAACAAAGGAAAAATTCAGGTATTTTACATTTTATGTAATTTACTTTATTTGGTTGTCATTTAAGATTTGCCAAAAAAATCTCATTCTGTTGGTTATCTGAGGAAGCCAGTAAAACTCAGAAGTGGGGTTTTTTTTATTGTGTAAGCCCACAAAAAAATACAATTGTGAAGGTTTTAGGTGAACCTAAAAAACCTGTATTGATAATGAATGCTAATATCCATTGTGTGAGGATATTAGGAGTGGAGTAACTGGGTGGCTATTTATTAACAGTTGGTGTACACATAGGCGAACCACTATAATCCCTTTTGTTTTTTGGTTGTGTGGTTAATCTTTCCTATCTTTGACTATTCATTTGTGGGATGTATATGTGGATGTACATGCTGTAACTTTTTATTTTTCAAGTGTTGTGGGGAATGTTGTAATAATTTAGGATTTCTATTCCTGCTTTATTTTCTTTATTTTTCTTCAGTTTGGGATATTGATATTAATTGTTCTAGTAAGGTTATCCTATCATAAATCTTATTTTTATGGTGTAAGGTTGTCCTTAGAACGTAATTTATATCAACCTCTCAAGACTTGAATTGAGGTTGCATTTCATATGGCATTGTGGATTGTGATCTCTTATTTGTTTTGTCTATCTTTTATTTATTTTTAATTTGGCATTGTCCTATTCACCCCCCCCCCCCCCCTCCCCCTCTAGGACATATAGCTTGGCCATTTCAAGTGGTATCAGAGCCTAATAGCTCTCTTTTTATTTATTTAGATTCAATTCCTGAGTTAATCGGTCTAAGCTATATTTGAGATGTCAAATTTTGATAGCCTTTCAGTCACTAGGCCTCCACCTTTTGATGACACCAATTGTGCTTATTGGAAAGCCAGGATGAGGATCTTCCTCAAATCCATGGATGAAAGTGTGTGGCTAGCCATAGTGAATGAATGGATCCCCCTACCACTGAAGTAACCGGGATTGATGGTTCAAAATCTATGAGATTACACTATATTTCTCTTGGACCACACTTCAGAAAAATGAGAGTAGTGCAAATGCTAAAGCACTAAATGCAATTAGTTGTGCACTATCACCGGATGAATTTATAAGAATTATATCTTGTGATTCTGTAAAATAATCTTGGGATATATTAGAAATGACACACGAGGGTACTTCAATTATCAAGAAATCCAAGATACAAATCCTCATAACTAAATTTGAGGAAATATGTATGGAAGAAAATGAAATGTTCATGGACTTCTATACCAAATTGAATGACATTGTAAACTCTATGTGGGGTCTAGGTGATAAAATCCCTGAAAGAAAAATATGTGTTAAAATACTACGCTCACTTCTGGAACGGTTCAATTCTAAAGTAACCGCAATCTAGGAACTTCATGATACGGAAAATATAAGGGTTGAGGAATTAGTTGGCTCATTATAGGCTTATGAGTTAACCTTTAAAGCTCGAAAAGGTAAATCTATTTCCTTAAAAACTTCTAAAAAAGGTTTTCAAGAAAATGATTTAAACTCTGATTTAGAAAACTTTGAATATGATATGACCCTTTTTGCAAAAACGTTTTATAATATTTTTAAAAGTAAAATGAGGGTTGATTTTCAAAAGGCAAATGATAAAAAGAAACCTAAGCCTAAATTAAAAAAATCATTAAAAGACAGTCAGTGTTACAACTGCCATGAATATAGGTATTTGGCTAATAAGTGTCTTAAAAAGGACAAACCCAAGAAGAAGGGTTGTTGGCTACTTGGGATGAGTCCTCTGATTCTGAAGCCTCCTTTGAATCAGAAGATTCCGAAACTGATTCGGGCAGTGATGTTAAGGCCCTTATGACTCTAGCCAAATTCACTTTTTTCAGATAATGATGAATCGACTAGTGAAGAAAATCTGAATAGTGAATGTGAAAATGAAGATGATCTTCAAGATGCATAAAATGCCCTATAAAAGGAAAGTTGTAAAATTGTTGTGAAATTGAAACTTCAAAAAGAAAAATTTTCTAAACTCAAAGATATTTATGAATCTCTTGTTTTAGAAAAGTCCCACATTTCAGACTATTTTGAAAAGACAAAATGCGATTTGGATTTTAAAACCTTCTAGATTGAAAATCTTAGATTTTAAAACGAATAACTAAAACATGAAGTCTCTTCTCTCTTGAGTTTAAAGGAAACCTAGAAATATGCACAAGGTGATCCTAAATTAGAAAAACTCTTATCATGATCAAGAAAATGTGGCGATCGATCTAGTCTGGGCTATGATAAGAGTGTTCCCCCAAAACTGAAGAATATTCCTCCCAAGTTCGTAAAGGAAGAGACCTTAAACTCAAAAGGGTAAGATCAAATGTTTTCTAAAATCTCTGAATCTTTTCAAACACCTAAAAACTATATCAACTATAAAAAGCAAAACCAAAGTCCTTTGGCTGAAAAGATAGTTGATTTACTTAAGGAGCTTCTAAAGTCTAACTCACTAGGTTATACTTATAACTCTTACAAACGAAAGAAGACCAACTATCCACCTAAACTCAAAATGGTTATGAATGGGTTCTAAAGGGTACCTACTTAGTTGCCCACACAGCTTTCAAAGCTACAAGCCATTTAAAGTGGTACCTATATAGTGGATGCTCAAGACATATGACTGGTGATAAAGGTTTATTCATCGATATCAAAGACATGACTGATGGTTCAGTCACTTTTTGTGATGGCAGCAATTGCAAGATTATGGGCCAAGGTACTATTTAACTTTATAACCTTCCTTTGTTAAAAAATGTCTTATATGTTGTACGATTAAAACATAACTTGCTAAGCATATCTCAAATATGCGACAATAGCCACAGTGTAAAGTTTTCCAATCAAAGATGTGAAATTCTAAATAACAAGGGTTCAGTAATACTAACTAGACGTAGAACGTCTGAAAACTACTATATTGTTAGTGAATCTTGCTCATCTAATCAATCATGTTACATGGTTCATATAGATGAGACTGATTTGTGGCACAAACATCTTGGACATGTACACTACTGAAATCTATATAGATTGAGCAAACAGGAACTTATAAGAGGTCTATCCAAACTATAAAAAATAGACAAAATATGTGGTGAATGCCAGATTAGAAAATAAACAAGGAACTCACACAAAAAGGTGAATTTCAATGCCACATCAAGACCACTCGAGCTTCTCCATATGGATCTTATAGGACCTACCAGGACGGAGAGTCGAGGTGGCAAAAGATATATCCTGGTAATTGTAGATGATTTTACCAGATATACTTGGGTAGTCTTCTTAAGGGATAAATCTGAAACCTTTGAAGAAGAAAGAAAAGTCTCAAAAGGATTTAAACTGAAAAAGGTTCTTAAATCAGTAAGATTCGTAGTGATCATGGATCCGAATTTGAGAATAGCGGTTTTGAGAAGTTCTGTAGCGACCAGGGAATATTATATAAATTCTCAGCGCCCAAAACTCCACAACAAAATGGTATAGTTAAAAGGAAAAACAGAGTGCTTCAAGAAATGGCTAATGTTATGTTGAATAACATGAAGCTCTCTAAGAATCTTTGGGCTGAAACAGTCCATACAGCTTGCTATATCATTAACCGGGTTTATACTAGTAAAGGTAATAATAAAACGGCTTACGAAATGTGGTTTGATAAAAAGCCTACTATCAAGTACTTTCGAGTTTTTGGCAGCAAGTGCTATATTTTATGAGATCGTGAAAATCTGGAAAAGTTTAATATGAAGAGTGATGAAGGGATCTTTCTAGGATATTCTTTAAACAGTCGAGCTTATAGGGTTCTGAACAAAAGGACCGGTGTGATTCAAGAGTCCATCAATGTGGTCATTAATGATCACTTAAACACACCAGTCTCAAGTCTAGATAATGATGAAGTTCTTGTAATTGATAAACCTGATACCTCATCTAATTAGACTAATTCTGAACTGAGGACTGTTAAAGACCATCCAACCACACAGATTCTTGAAAACCCTCTCACTGGTGTTTCTACCCATAAACAACTTAAGGATATATGTAATTACGTATTCTTTACATCCTAGATAGAACCATCTAACGTGAAAGAAGCTCTTGCTTATGAAAACTGGATTGTTACGATACAAGAAAAACTTAACCAATTTGTAAGAAATGATGTTTGATATCTCATACCTAGACCTAAAGATAAACACATCATTGGAACCAAATGGATTTTCAAAAATAAGTCTGGCGAGCTTGGTAATATAATTAGAAACAAGGCTAGGCTAGTGGTATAAGGTTACACTCAAATTGAAGGTATTGACTATGATGAAACCTTCACACCAGTAGCACGTCTTAAATCAATTAGACTTTTTATATCCATTACGTGTTTTAGAAAGTTTAAGATTTACTAAATGGATGTGAAAAGTGCATTTTTAAATGGCGATTTGCATGAGAAAGTCTATGTTGAACAACCGATGGATTTTGAAGACCCTAAAAATGCTGATCATGTGTATCACCTTAAAAGGCACTTTAGGTTTAAAACAAGCTCTTAAGGCATGGTACGAGAAACTAACAAAGTTTCTATTAAGTTATAATTTTCAAATGGGATATGTTGATAAAACTCTGTTTATTAAAAAATATAATGATCACATTTTAATAGTACAGATTTATGTTACTGATATCATTTATGGATCTACCTATACTGACATGAGTATTGAGTTTGCAGATTTGATGAAATCTCTATTTGAAATGAGCATGGTTGGGGAATTGAATTATTTCCTTGGGTTGCAGGTAAAACAACAACCTGATGGAATGTTCATTTCTCAATCTAAATATGCTATGAATTTGATTAAGAGATTTGGATTTGAGAATGGTAGAAATTTTGATACTCCTATGAGTACAACTTTGAAACTCTTAAAAGATTCTGTAGGTAAAAATGTGGATCCAAAATTATATCGGAGTATGATTGGTAGTTTACTGTATTTAACTGTTAGTAGACCCAATATCGCTCTAAGTGTTGGTATTTGCACTAGATATCAGTCTGATCCTAAGGAATCACACTTGACTGTTGTCAAGCGGATTATGCGATATGTCGCAAGTACTGTTAATCTCGATCACTGGTATCCACATGAGACTAGTGTTCAATTAGCTGGTTACTCGGATGCTGACTGGGCTGGTAATCTTGATGATAGAAAATCAACCAGTGGTGGTTACTTTTATATAAAAAACTGTTTAGTTTCTTGGTTTAGTAAGAAACAAAGTTTTATATCATTTTCAACTGCTAAAGCTGAATATATCGCAGCTAATAATGCTTGTACGTAGCTTGTTTGGATGAAACGTATGCTAAGTGATTATGAAATTAAACAGGATTCTATGTCATTATATTGTGATAATTCCAGTGCCATAAATATTTTAAAAAATCTAATTTAGCATTCTCGTACTAAGCACATTGATATTAGATTTCATTATATTCGTGAATTAGTAGAAGAAAAGGTTATATCTTTGGAATATATCCCTACCGAGAATCAACATGTTGACATTTTCATTAAACCACTCGACAAAAGCAGGTTTAACAAATTCAAATTTGATCTTGGCATATGCATTCTAAAATGGTTATTTATGCCTATTTGTATCATATTGTATATATTTGCTAGTTTAGATTTTAATTTTTATGAAATATGCAGGAAATTATTTTTTTTGGTGTACTCTATCAGTCAAGGATTTCCTCAACTTGTCGTGGCACAACCGGTTCAAGAAAGCCCACGACCAGTCGTAAATCGCGCTAATTGACTTAAATTAGGGAAAATTTCATTTCTTCCTTATTTCAACTTCCCTCTCTAACAAGCCGACGCCCGACCAGTCGAACCCACCTTCCAAATCCATCAAGGTTAGTGTTCCATTTGCTTATTTCTTGTGGATTTGTATCAAGTTTACTTCTATCTCTTTATTGAAGTTATCTATTTCTAGTTTTGTTGAGATTTGGAGTTTTTCTTCACCCAAATCTGATTTGAGAAAACTCATTTCTCAATCCATTGCAGCACTTTGTTTCCTTCAAATGTTTGTTGCATATGACACGTAGAGGAAGAAAGACAACATCTTGTATTCCATCTTCTTCCTGATCTACTCCTATTACAAAGCGTCATCTTCGATCCTCCGAAGATGATCCATCTTTTATAAGGGACATTAGATTAAGGAATGTTATTGTAAAATGTCCTGTTGATGCAAATTATGTTGCTCCGTATAATATCCTTCCTATTCTTCAAACTGTAGGTTGGGATAACTTATTGCATTGGGGTGGGCCAGCATACCAGTCCATTGCCCAGTCCATGTTCGTTTGCATAAGTGATTTTTCAATGAAAAACTTAATTTTTAAAATATCCACAAGAGAAGGACCATTTGACGTTGATCGTCATTTAATTTCAACTCTTTTGGAAATTCCTGTGAATGATGAAGGCATTCCTATCCATACCTTATCTGAAAAACCCTCAGAAACTGAAAAACGTATGCTCACTAGAGACTTATGCAATTTGGACGTACAATGGACGCATAAAGGGAATGCGCTCCCCTCAAAGTTTTTATTACCCAAATACAGAGTTTTTCATAAGATTTTTATATCCAACTTGTATCCTCGATTGGATAATAAATCTCAATTGACGTCCTTCATGGTTTGTGTTCTTCATTCTATTGCCAGAGGTATTTTTGTTTGTTTACCATCCTTGACTTATCACTCCATTATTTAGTTTCGACTCCATCCAGGTCACAATGACATTCCTTTTACTTATTTAATGATTGTGTTGGCTACACATATGTTAGTCAACATCCTTGTTGGAGAGGCCCTTATCCATCATCTGATATGTAACAATTCTAACCTTAATAAGATGAAGCTGAATGTGCTTTCTAGCCAAGGTGATGGTAATGGTGGTGCTGAAGTTGAAAATGAGGAAGAAGTTGGTGATCTTCCTCCTGATGACATTAATATAGATGATATTTTTAAAGAAATTGAGTCTGTTTCTGCTAAAGATCCTGATTATGAACCATCTGAGTTTGATGCGCGTCTGCGTGCACTTGACGAGAAGGTAGAAAATATGAATGTTAAGGTAGACATTATAAATGTTACCCATGATTTACAGTTCAAATATATGCACAAATATCTTAAGCGCTTGAACAAGGGCATGCATCAACTTAATCCTTCCATTCCTGCTCCTTCATCTGGCTCAGATTAGTTCTTTTTATTTTACTGGACTGTAATAACATTATTACTCTTCTGCTCTCTCAGTTTGTGAGATTGTTACTACTTTTGATTTATATTTGTTTATGGATTATATGCATTGTTTATCCTATTATCCTATCTTTTTCACTCTTATATCTCTCTTTCATTTTAACTCCTTAGCCGTTTGTTCATTGCTTACTTTGTCCTATTGTGACAAAAAGGGGGCGAATGGATGTCGAAGTTATGAGGAGGGAGTAGTAGCATTTTTTTTGGATTTATTATGTGATGTATGTTACTCAGGGGGAGCATGTGCAGAGGTGTGGACTATATGTTGAATTGATTTGCAGGTTCATGCTATTATGAATGTGTGCCGGTTGATAATAACTGGTGCATGACACTTTAACCAGATATTCTGCTTTATGTAATATATCTTAAAAGTGTATTTTGTCACTAATTTGACAAAGGGGGAGATTGTAAGTGCTATGGTTGAAAGCCCCTTTATGTTGTCAAATTTGTGGTGCCAAAAACACTGCTTGTACTTTGTGAAATTTCATACATGTTTGAAATACAGTATGGATGAAGCGAGTCATAGTGTATGGATGTTGACTACATCAATGAAGCACAATGCTCAACTCAAGATATGTTAAGACACGACATTGTCTCGCAAGATCGACTTCGAAAAACAAGTTTACAAGTCAAGATTCGAGAATGTTCAACTGAACTCATAAGTTACAAGTCAAGATTCAAGATTGCGTAATTGAAGTTTTTAAGGACAAGCTACATCAAGGTTTCAAGCTTCACTTTCTTTAAAGGTGACATATCTTAAGGGTTCAATGTCCTTACTTCACTATTAAGGTATGTTTGACCTTAGGTTGACCTTTAGAGTAGATCATTTTGGATACATAATGCAAATGTTTTATATTTAGAAATTTAGTTTGTTCTAAGACTAGTCCTTAACCTTTCTCGACTAGTCTTAGCACTGCTTTGACTTGTCTGAGATTTTTCTGGATCAGTTGTAAGTTTGTTACAAAAATTCAGAATTTTTTGTTAAGCTTCGACCAGTCTTGAGGTCTGTTCGATTAGTCGTATGAATAGTATCGACTGCTCCTTCGACCAGTCATGAACCTACGACTCAAACTATATCGTTCAAATTTGCTTGGCTTCGACTAGTTGTGAGCCTATGACTAGTTGAAGGTGACCTACAACCAGTCATAGACTACCTACAACCAGTTGTGAAACTGCCTTATCTTATCGTGCCTAAATTTTTAAATATTCATTGGTCCTATGACCAGTCGTAGTGACTACTGGACCAGTCGAAGATGCGATTTGCTCACCTATAAATAGAGTATAAATCTTAGAATATTGTAGAGAACTAAAGTAATTTTAATCTGGCCTTCTAAGAATAAGTCTAAGGGAGAGAAGTGGGTTGTGTGGCCCACTTTCCCATCCCAAAAGCTCTTATCCTAGCCATCCATTTCTCATCTCCACCATCAAAGTGAAGCACAAGGAGACCGGCATTCCAATGGACCGAGAAGATCATAAGGTGGGTGCATTTATGTAACATCCCAAAAATCGGGGGTCGGGTAGAAACCCAACTCTCGAGTTCCAAAACGTCACTTATGCAACATTTTCAATGATGGATGAATGTCGGTGGTAATAGTACATAAAACATGAGGTGGATCAAGCCAAAATAGCATATCATACTCCAGAGACAGTTAATTTAGCAAGCGGAGAATGTGATAGATATATAGAATATATGAACTGCTGTGAGTCTCCAAAGTGTGAACATGTTACCGGGTTAAACATATACATGTATACTCCAAAGATGAGCAAAAAGAATATACATGGTGCGAAAATAAAAGGCAAAATACCACGTGTACTGGCATCTAATCAGTAACCCTGTAACCCCGTCAATCAGAACCTGTATATAGGAGGGATCCTCCTCCTCATCATCAAGTCCAGCTCTGCTTCGCGAGCAGCGCCATCATCTGAAACTAAATTAGGGACTGGTGGGTGTCCGGAATATCATCCCATAACATGGGAGTGAGTGATCAACTCAGTGGAATCATAGAGTAAAGATTAGCATGTTATCAAATCACTCACGCATAATAGTAAAGCAGACAATCAAACATTCCTAGATACTGTTGTTAATGCAAGCATGAAATGACATGATAGATGCCCTCACCGACATTCTCCCTCATACGGCACCATCTTACGCCCACGGCATGCTTTCTTCCCACAGTGCTCCACATCTTCCAGGCACATGCAGTGCGATGTGGATATGATTACCGGGTTGTTATTAGTCCATTCATACAGCAGTATTGGAAAACTAAGGTACCTTCCTTGTATCAATCCCAATACAGATCCTATCTAGGGTCCTCACTCTTAGTAATCTCATACGATGTTATATTTATAGGTCGCTATAAGGGTTTTCAGGGCTGTTGCTCGCACTCGTTGCTCCACTCCCCCATCACCTTATCAATACTGGCCTAATGTACTCTTGTCGCTACGGAAGGGTCGTCGCCTCCCGTAGACTCAGAATACGTTCGAGGTCACTACAAAGGGCTCGTCACTAATCAGTGTAGGCCGACAGCTCAAATGTAGTGTCCCATACCACCACAATCAGGTCACGAGTCAATGGTGCTCACTGGTCACTACGGGGAGGTTTGTGGCCCTAGCGTAGGCCGACAGCTCGACCACGGTGTCCCATACCACCATGCCCGGCTCATGAGTCTTTATGGATCAAGGTACCATGGTTGACAGGGTTTTTAATGGTAAGTTCAGTACCCTAGGTTCAAGAAGTTATTACTCATACATGGTGAACATAAAATGGCCAGTCGGGTTACTTGACGGGCTCGACTAGTATGAGCGCATCTCAAGCTAAACGACATGAAGTGCATAAAACACTTCGTGTGGCCTAACCACTGCCGCCTGCCCAAGACACGACTCGCGTTCATCGACGCGTCCTTCGTGGTACATATAAGCCAACCACGAATTCAATCCATTACCGATTGCCTGGACTAGGTCATAGCCCCAAGCATTTGTATATCAACATCAGTAAGCATATGTGAGTAACAGAAATAAATATAAACAATCCAAGCATGTTGACACATGTTATAACATACTACATAAGCAAATCAACGAACACATGCATTCCATATATATAATGAAATCAATTCATATAGCCAACATGGTAGAAATCATATACATCAGCCTATTAATTGAGAATTCAATCTCAAAACTAATTCACAACACCATTTACTCAATACATACTAATACAAACATTTATACGAACACTTAGTCTACACTCTTTAGCCTACATAGCGTATGTCGACCCAAAGTGCGCATTAGGGCGAATCTCTTTGCCAAACAGATCATACACGCATTCCTAATATCACAACATGACAAATAGCTATGACAATCATTTCAGTAAAATATGGACATAAACAGTATTTCCTACAAATACCTAAAATACCCTAAATCTCATATTTCCCGTATGCAGTCGAAACAGAAAACGGACAGCATGTTCTACATGTCAAACGGCGTTCTCTTCAATAATCTACTATTAAACAACATTGAAAGCTTTGAAATCAGTCAATCAAAGCGTCTAAAATCCTCACCTTTTGCCTTAGACGTATATCGATTCGAATAGAACGTCTACGCTTCGTCAACGGCGTTATGGGGACCTATATCACAAGACACATAAGCTACATCGCTACTTGTAACAAAGGAATCCCTAAAACAGCTTGTGGTTAGGGTTTTCTTACCTAGAAGTGCGTTGGAATCACCGGGAAAGTGATTTGAATGCGGTGCTTCGGTACATACAATAGCTGGTGCAAGTGGCAGGAAATCTCTCCCACAACTCTCTCACAATCTCTCTCTTTCTCTCTCACCACTTTCTAGGGTGTATAGAAAATTCGGATGGGAGAGATATGAGAGGGTTTAAAGCCCTTATATAGGCTAAAACCTAACCTAAATAGACTTGGGAACAAGGTATACTTGAGTTATAACTAAATCGGGACTTTTTCGAGCCAAAAGAGTGTTTCAGGAGGTCCCCTGGCCGAACGCTGTCGGACTTAAGCTCATGTATACTGGATGTTGATCACATAAAGTTTTCAATTCGGTAGAGTTCCCAGATCGGACGTGGCGGTCCAGTTTCAGTTCAGCTGTCATCGTACCTAAATCAAGTCTACAAGTCTCATGACATGAAAGAGAAATTTTTCCTGATCCGAGGGTGAAATTTGGCTGAATTCTGACGGTCAAAATGCTTAATAATAACGCGCAACGACATGTGTCAGATTTTGAATTAAATTTTCAAATCTTTACTCTTTCTCACTCTCTTCACTCCAGGCTCAATGAAATAGCCTCAGAACATCGGTTGGGCTTGATTTTCGAAACGATTGTCAAGTCCATCCAAGCGGTCATAACGGTCTAAGATTGTGGATATCAGACTTCCGACGCGCGGTCTAAATCTAATACGAAGTTTCAAAGGATTCCTGAGAGCAAACTGGTTTAGAGTTTAATCCTAGATTTTAGGGTATTGTAGCGTCATTGGTTCTAGAGGTTTTGGGTCTTACAGATCGTATTTAAAGTGGTTTGTGCTAATTTCACAGGTAATTTAGCGTAGCGCTGGCTAATTCACGTTAAATTCTAAAGAATTAGGTTCTAAATGATTTCTTTGGCTTTGGAATTGAATTTTGAGAAACTACCAAGGTGCTATGGTTGAACCATTACCTAAGGACGTCTAATCCCAGGTTGGAAAAAAATTCGGGGTGTTACAATTTATTTATTGATTTTGTGATTTAAGAGCCCACATATGTGGGACCAATCTTGTTAATGTACATGGGGAGGGCCCATAGTGGCGGGGTCCCTCCCCTCCATCACACGTGTCCCTTTGTCTCTCTCTATATCTACCTCTCTCCTTCATTTTTCTTATGATGATGTGGCATGTGGCCCACTCAGATGGACCCTACCATGGAACATGTAGTTTATCCAAGCCAATTGAATTGGGGCCCACTTTATATATGTGTTATACCCACACCATCCGTGCACAAGGTGGCCCACCTGGACAACCCATCTAATGGTGGGACCCACCTTAGTTTGTGTGGTATCCAAGGCCGTCCAGTGTTTGTGGACGCTAGACGTCTACATAGTGAAGTGTGAAATGTGAGCTGACAGTGGGTGTACTAACGTCAAGATAAAAAAAGGAGGTTTTGAAGTGGACCGCTCATGCAGGCCCCACCTTGATATATTTTTTTAATCCAAGCCGTCCATCCCTTTCTCTAGCTCATTTTAGGCGTTGAGCCAAAAAATGGAGCTGATCCAACTTTCTGGTGGGTCATACCTTAGCAAACAATGATCTTCACCATTTAAATTCACATGGTTTCTTCTTACATGCTAAAATACATTGGATATGGGGCTCGTTTGAACCGTCTTGAGCCGAGGGATGAAATGGATGGGTTGGATTTTCTAGATGCGGGCCCTACATATGAAAAACTATAAGAAAATAGTTTTTCAAAAAAAATTATAATAAGAGCAGCAGCAGCACCTGCTGCTGCTGATAAACCTGAGGACGCACAGGCGTCCTGGCATGAACGGGCAGGGTCCCACAGGTCCTAGCTGTGGGCCCCACCATGATGTATACTTTGTATCCACACCATTCATGAGGTGGACCACCCCCTAAGGTGGGTCCCCTCCAAAAATCAGCTTGATCCAGATCTCAGGTGGCCCACACCGCAAGAAACAGTGATGATTGAACTCTACCATTGAAACCCTTTTGGGTCCACTGAAGTTTTGGATCAAGCTGAAATTTGTATTTCCCCTTCATCTAGGTCTGTACGACCTCACCAACGAATTGGATGGAAAATAAATGTTATGGTGGGCCCCACGTGGGGAGCCCACAGTGATGTATGTGTTTCATTCACGCCGTCCACTACCGTGGACGGTGGAACTCCCACCATGGTATATGTGTTTCGTCCGCAACGTCCACATCACTGGACGGTGGGACCCCATTGATGTATGTGTTTTATCAACGTCGTCCAGCCATCTGGCTTAGTGCTGGATGGTCAGTGGATCCCACCCTTGGTGCATGTGTTGCATCCAAACCGTCCAACTTTTATGTGGACCCCCCTCCATGATGCATATGCTACATCCAATCCGTCTACCCACTTTGGGAAAGATCATTTTATGGCATGGGCTAGGGAACGAGCCAGATCTAAAGTCCAAGTGGACCCCATCATGTGAAGAAGTGGACAATGACGCCCACCGTTCAAGAAATTTCTAAGGGCCATAATAAGTTTCCCATAAAGTTAATAATTGTTCCCACTTCATCTATCACTATGATAATTTAGGGATAGGTTGGATGGAAAATTTATTTTTGGTGGGCCTTAGGAATTTTAATGGTGGAGATCATTACCACCACTTATGTTTGGCGTGGCCCATTTTTTATGCATGTGTCCCATGTGGTGTAGCCCACTTACCACATTTATGGCCCATTGTTAAGGCCCACCTTGGTTGTTTAAGGTCCGTGTTGAAGCCTGCCTTGATAAATATGAGGCTCATATTATGAGGGCCCATTCTGATGTATTAGGGCACATGGGTTGAGGCCCATTATGATGTATTCAAAGCCCCATGGGTTATGGCTCATTGCATTAAACATAAGGCCCATTGGTGCGGCCCATTAATGTGGCTTACCTTGGTATATGTATGAGGCCCATCTTGATTTATTTGTAGCTGTCCATTGAGGGTCACCTTGGTATATATATGAGGCCTACCTTGATTCATTTGTGGCCATCCGTTAAGACCCATTTGATATATATAAGGCCCATGTGATTAGGTCTATTTTGATAGATTCTAAGGCCCATGGGTTAAGGCCCATTGCGATGTATTTGGAACCCATGGGTTAAGGCCCATTGTGATGTATTAGGACCTATGGGTTGAGGCCCATTGTGATATATTTAGAGCCTATGGGTTAAGGCCCATTGTGACGTATCAGGGCCCATGGGTTAAGGCCCATTATGATGTGTTTTTGGCTCATACGTTGTGACCCATTTTGTCACGCTCCAAATCCAAAAATTGGATTCACATGAATCCCGATTGCCGAATCCGGTGCCGACAGCCTCCGTAGTGCCCCATTCTTGGCTCCTGACAATCAAATGCCAGATTCCGATCCTGGGATCCTACAAGGAGGATTTTCAGAATGAATTTTTTTTTTTTTGTAATGGAGCATAACCACAAGCATAACCAAGTCACAAAACAACATCACCACATATTCACTATAACAAAATTTTAAGTACAATGCAAAAAGGGAAATACAAGGTGATCAAAAAGCTCCAAAAGGTCCTGATATGCACTCCTGTCTCAGCGCTGCTGTCGTCCAACGCTACCTGCATGCAACTATCGTGCATAAGCTTACAAAAGCTTAGAGGGTGGTGTAAGTGTGTGCATAAGGCAAACGCCAATTGTACAGTATCAGAACAATGCAGAAGTATGTGGTAAGTCTATAGAATCAACCATGCCAAAGCTATGCGATGAGAAATGAATGTCATCGGCCACACCGATACAATACAAGGCCTATATAGCCGAATGTCATATGTGAAATACAATCCAAGCAAGTCGGTACTCCTCAAGTACGTATATCAGTACAGTTCCTCTCTGGATATCACCGGGGTCTAATACACTTCGCAGAGACTGCCACCTCCCTAGCTGCACAGTCAAGCAAGCGAATAAGACCTCACTCTCCGCCTGACCAGTAGTATGCCAATACCTACCCGGCTCGTCGATAGCGGACTCATTTGCGAGCTAGTCAAACTCAGCCTAGCTTATAGCCCTCTCACTCAGGCGGATAAGGCCACACCCCCTTCCAACCGACCACGACACAGTGGGAGACGCGGCCTACTGGTATTCGGCACTCGGGCGCACATGTATCCACTCGGTCTAGACGCTGGAGCATCTCCTGGTACCAAAAAGGTTCTGGGACTTTCACCCAAGGACATCCTAAGTGCCCACAGTGCTAGAATAAGTATTTTCGGTATCCAATACGGCCATCCACGATGTACCTGTGGAGCCACGGCCCTGATGTCACTAGGGCGTGCAGTGATCAAGTCATACGTATGCGAGATGCATGAATCACGCTGTCAAAACATGCAGCAATCCAGCGCGTACTACGCAATCATGTGGGGCACTCAGTCACATAACGAGCCCCGTAAATGGTCTGCCTAATGGCGTATGATATGATCAGTCATTACTCATATCAAGCATACATATGATGCGTATGGGCATGAGTCATGAGATTATTCTAAGCATGTTATAAGGCAATGAATAGCAACGGGTATGGACCTATCAATGGGCCCTAAAGATAGTTACAATGCGAACATTTAACCAACATTGTACATACAATGTGGACGTCAAACCAACATTGTTTCCTAGGCACGACTTGCCATAATTATCATTTCACGAACCATGAGAAACGTACATCGCAATGGACCCTAAGGACATCCGTTAGGCCTCGATCCCCGGGACTTAGATATATCAAATGGATCGTATTACATGGGCCTCACACTCACCAAATGGGTTGCATTAATGGGCCTCACCAATGAGCCTTATGTACATTGCAATGGTCCATGATCCATGGGCCTTGAAATACATCAAAGTGGCCTCACAACTTGGGCCTTAAATATGTTAGATGGGCCCATACACATAAATATATCAACTAGGCCACTCCATTTGTGCCCCATGCACATCAAATGGGCTTGTTCCCATGGGCTTTATATAGAATAAGTGGGCCGGATCCCATGGGCATTGCATATGTCAAATGGGCCCAAACCCATGGGCATTATACATGCCAGATGAGCTTAATTCCATAGCCCTTATATGTATCAAATGGGCCTGATCATTTGGGCCTCAGATATATACCAAGGTAGGCCTCAATGAATGGCCAAAGTTAAATCAGTAAAGGGCCCTATACACATGCCATGGTGGCCCATTTGAACCATAGATCTGGCTCATTTTGGCTCAAGCCATAAAATAATTTCACAAAAATAAATAAATGGACGGTTTAGATGCAACACATGCATCATGGCGGGGGTCACATGAAGGCCCACCATCATTTTAATATACTATATAATCTATATACAGTATATATATATGTATGTATATATGTATATATATATATATATATATATATATATATATATATATATATATATATATGTATATATATATATACAATATTATAGGAAATATATATAATATTATATATACATGTATATATACACACACATACCCACATGCACATGCACATGTGCACTCACACATGCATACACACACGCACACACACACACACACACACGCGTACACACCCACGCACACTCATACGCGCAATACAGTGGGCTCCACCGTCCGTGCAGACCGTGGAATACAGCCACATACATCACTGTGGGTCCCATGTGGGGCCCACCATAATGTTTATAATCCATCCAACCCGTTCATCAGGTCATAGAGACCTGGGTGAGGATGGAGAACCAATCTCAGCTTGATCCAAAACTTCTGCGGGGCCAAAAATGGCTTTCAATGGTAGGATTCAATTCGCACTGTTTCATACGGTGTGGGCCACCTGAGCTTTGGATGTATCTCATTTTTGGGCCCACCTCAGAGGATGGGCCACCTTATGGACGGCGTGGATGCAGCATATACATCATGTGGGGCCCACGGCAGGAGCCGTGGGTCGGCCTCATCCGCCCGCCAGCGCAGCGCTGGCGCTGCCTGCCTCTCTGACAGCAGCAGCGTCAGCGGATATATATATATATATATATATATATATATATATATATATATATATATATATATATATATATATATATATATATATATATATTATTTTTTTTTGAAATCAATTTTTTTAAGGTTTTTCTTACGTGGGGCTTGATTCAGCCAAATCCATCCCGACCACTAGTTTCCACGGCTTGATACGGACCAAACAAGTCCAATATCTGATATTGTTTTGGGGCAAAAAAAGATCGAGATACGTTTAAATGGTGAAAACCATTGTTTTCTAAGTTATGGCCCGCCGGAAGGTCTGATCGAGTCCATTTTTCAGCCCAACGTCTAAATTGAGCCAGGGAATATAATGGACGGTTTGGATTATAAACACACATCCATGTGGGGCCTCTATGAGCGGGTCACCCCAAGGCCATGAAGTAAGTTGATATTTGTGTTTTTACTTTTTGACGTCCAGCGTCCAGGGATGCTGGACGGTTTGGGTGTGCACTAGCATTAAGGTGGGTACCGCTTATTTGGGCCACCAATTGATGGATGGAGAGAGAACAACACGTATAGGATGGGTCCCACTCTTAGACGGCTTGAGTAAGGTACTTCATGGTGGGGCCCATTCAAGTGGGCCACACGGCCACATCAATACACAAAGAAAATAATGAAAAGGAGAAGGAGAAGGAGATAGAAGGAGAGTGGGACACGCTTGATGGAGGGACCCCGGCACTATGGGCCCTCCGTTTCAACCATCCAATCATACATTAACGGGTCCCATTGCGTATGGGCCTTCCAAATGAAAGATCAACGGCGGAGATCCCTCTCCACTCAAAATGAACGGTCTATATGACCTCTTAATGCAAGAAAGTAAACATCATGATGGGGTCCATGGAGAATGGCCCCATCATGGAATAGTTGTGATGATCAAGATGGGCCATTGGCCACATCTTAGGGTCCCAAGTGAGATCCAAACCATTGATCGGTTGGCCTCACTTGGCCCACCTTAAAAATATGAAAACTACTCTATCAAAGCACCCACCACTTGATCTTCTTGGTCCGTTGAGATGCCGGTCTCCTAGAGCTTCACTTTGATGGTGGAGATGGGAAATGGATGGCTAAGATGATGAGATTTGGAGATGGGAAGTGGGCCACCAAAATGCACATTTTCTCTCCATGGAAGGCTTGGACGTGGGAGAGCTTCCTTGCTTGAGATTTGGAGTGTTGAGAAATGAGAGGGAGAGAGAGAGTTGTAAGAGTGATGGAGTGATGGGTGAGGTGAGTGATGGGTGAGGTGAGTGATGGGTGAAGTGAGTGATGGGTGAAGTGAGAGGTTAGTTGACTTAGGTGGTTGCTTGACTTGTGGAGAAAGGAAGCATGGGTGGGTGTACTTGACATGAGAGGTGATTGATGGGATTGATTGATGGGATTGATGGGACATATTGTAGAGATTCCTTGGGATTTGCAACGCGGTGTTTTTGCTCGAACTGAACGTGGGTCCGTATCTCATCGTCTGGGTATTGGATCAGTACGTGAGTTGCGGCGTTGGAACTGCGGCGACGGTGCCGTCGCAATGATACAAGTCTCGGATTAAGCCGGCTCAAATGAATAGGATACGACTTACGGTCGTGCGCAACGTCAACTATAGGTAGCGGATTGCTGAAATTTGACGAGAAGGATCGCGGGAAACAACGGAACAGTACGGATTAGGATACGGGTCTTACAGCTCTCTCCACCTAATAAAAATTTTGTCCTCTAAATTTACATTACCATCGCAACTAACCATAACTCAAAAAGAAAATAGAGAACATAACATCATATATAATCAAGCACCATAATACATCATACAATCAATCATCAAAAAGATGGGGATAACGCTCGCGGATCTTTGCCTCGTGCTCCCAAGACGCCTCATCCACACTATGATGGCCCCACTGCACCTTTACCAAGGGAATGACCTTGGTTCTGAGGACCTGTTCCTTTCGATCGAGGATACGAACTGGTTGCTCAATATAAGAAGCGTCCTCACGAACCTCCAACGGCTGCCAATCAATAACAGGAACGATGTCTGACCCACACTTCCTCAACATAGAGACATGGAAGACGTTGTGGACGCCAGACAACTGCGATGGCAAGGTAAGCCGGTAGGCCACAGCGCCAATGCGCCCAGTGATCTCGAAAGGTCATATGAATCTCGGGACAAGCTTGCCCTTCGTCTCAAAACGAACTACACCCTTCATGGGTGAGATCTTGAGATACACATAGTCCCCAACGGCAAACTCCAAGGGACGACGCCGACGATCAGCAAAAGTCTTCTGCCGGCTCTGAGCTGTGCGTATTCTCTGTCTAATGATGTCGATAGCCTCTGACGTCTGCAGCACAAGCTCGGGACCTAGGAGACGTCGCTCTCCAACCTCGGTCCAACAACTCGGAGATCTGCACGGTCTGCCATATAATGCCTCAAAAGGAGCCATGCCAATGGTCGCCTGATAGCTGTTGTTGTACGCAAACTCAGCCAATCACAGGTGCTCGTCCCAACTACCTGCGAAATCAATCGCGCAAGCCCGAAGCATATCCTCAAGGATCTGGTTGACCCTCTCGGTCTGACCATCGGTCTGCGGATGATACGGGGTGCTGAGCTGCAAATCAATGCCCATCACTCTCTGGAAGCTCCTCCAAAACTGAGACATGAACCTCGGATCTCGGTCTGAAACAATCAAGACGGGAACACCATGCAACCTCACGATCTCATCGATAAACATCCTGGCGAGCCGATCTGTATGCTAAGTCTCACGAATCGTAAGAAAATGTGACGACTTCGTCAGACGGTCCACAACAACCCAGATGGCGTCATGACTACGCTGAGTCCTCGGCAAACCCAAGATAAAATTGGTAGATATATGCTCCCACTTCCACATCGGGACACTCAGCGGCTGCAATAGACCAGAGGGTCTCTGATGATCGGCCTTGACACGCTGGTAGGTGTCACATTCGGCTACAAAACTGGCTGGCATTTCATCCCTGACCAAAAATACTGACGTCTCATATCGCGATACATCTTCGTCGAGCCAGGGTCGATAGAGAAGCGCGATTGATGTGCCTCGGTCATAAGATCTCGGCGTAAATCAGGAATATCCGGGACACATAATCGGCCTCTGAAACGAAGTCCACCGTCAGAACCAATCTGCCAATCCATCTGACTCTCAGATGCTGCCTCTGCTCGGTAATCCTGTAACGACTCGTCTGTCTGCTGAGCCTCGATCACCCTTGCGACAAGAGAGGGTTGAATCGACAAGCTCGATAGCTGAACGATAGATGATTGCAGACCAAACTCAAAGTCATACTCTGCTATATCCTCGAGCATCCTCCACTCCTGAATCATCATATGCGCCACCAGGCCTCGTGGGTGACGACTGAGGGCATCCGCCACCACGTTCGCCTTGCCCGGGTGGTACTGAAGATCAAAATCATAGTCCTTCAGGAGTTCCATCCAACGCCTCTGCCTCATATTCAGCTCGGACTGAGAGAACAAATACTTCAAGCTCTTGTGATCGGAAAAGAGCTCGAATCTCACCCCATAAAGATAGTGTCTCCACACTTTCAGTGCAAAGACAACCGCTGCCAGCTCTAGATTGTGCGTAGGGTAGTTCAGCTCATGGACCTTGAGCTATCGGGACGCATAAGCCACCGGCTTCCCGTGCTGCATCAGGACAGCACCTAAGCCAACTCGTGAGGCATCAGTAAATACAACAAGTCCATCACTCCGAGAGGGAAGAGTGAGGACAGGAGTGGACGTGAGGCGGTCCTTTAACTCCATAAACGCCTGCTCACAAGCGTTGCTCCAAATGAACTCGGCACCCTTCCGGGTCAACCCGGTCAATGGGGCTGCAATGCGAGAGAATCCCTCAATAAAACGTCGGTAGTAGCCCGCCAAACCAAGAAAACTGAGGATCTCGGATGCGTTCGTGGGCTGGTCCTACTGACACACGGCATCAATCTTCGAGGGGTCTACAGCAACACCCTGCCTCGTTACTACATGGCCGAGGAACTTCACCTCCTTCTGCCAAAACTCGCACTTCTCCAGCTTCGCGTAAAGCTGATGTGCACGGAGGTCTGCAATGTAATCTCAAGATGTCGCTCATGCTCCTCACGAGTCCTCTAATTATCAGGATGTCGTCAATAAACACCACGACAAACTGATCAAGATACGGACGGAAGACCTCGTTCATCAACTGCATGAATACTGCGGGCGCATTGGTCAGTCCGAAGGACATGACCTGGAACTCAAAATGACCGTATCGCGTCCTAAAGGCTGTCTTCGGGATATCCTCATCTCGAACCCGAACCTGATGATAACCAGACCGCAAGTCTATCTTTGAAAAGAACTGCGCCTCCTGCAGCTGATCAAACAAGTCATCGATCCTTGGAAGCGGGTACTTATTCTTGATCGTGACCTTGTTGAGCTCGCGGTAGTCTACGCAAAGCCTCAACGAGCCATCCTTCTTCTTTACGAAGAGTACCGGCGCTCCCCACGGTGAACTGCTCGGACGAATAAAGCCTAGCTCGCGCAACTCGTCCAACTGCTTCTGCAGTTCCCGTAACTCCAATGGTGTCATACGATACGGGGCCTTCGAAATAGGCGCAGTACCAGGCACAAGATCAATCTGAAACTCGGTATGCCGATGAGGTGGTAATCCCGGAATCTCCTGGAACACATCAGGAAAACCACAAACAACCGACAGGTGGTCGATACTCAAAACAGCTAGCTCCTCAACGGCACACGATAACAGGCAAGAAAGCTGCCCTCTTTTGGGCTCGGCAACAAACTGAAACTCTTGCACGCCGGGTATGCAGAACGTGACTATCCTCGCAGAGCAGTCTAATATGGCGTAATACTCGGCAAGCCAGTCCATGCCCAGGATAACATCAAAAGTGGACATCGGCAATACAAATAGGTCAGCAGGTAAGAAGATATCTCCAATCAAAATAGGGCAAGATGCGCAAAATCGGCCCAACACTGCGGTCTTCCCTAATGGCGTCGATACTACTAAATCCTCACAGGCAGACTCCAACGGAAAACTGGTCGATCGGCAGAAATCATCGGCGACAAATGAATGCGATGCACCAGAATCAAATAGCACACGTGCAATGCATGCGGAGACAGGAAGAGTACCCTTGATGACCCCTCCTGATGACTGAGGGTCCTGCTGGGCGGCATAGAATCTGCCCTGAGCCTGCTGGGGAGGTGCAGGTCCCCTCTGAGGTCTCTACTGCTGCTGTAGTCGCTGTGGGGGCCTAACCTGCTGCCTCTGCTGCTGTGGGGGATGTACAAGAGGCTGGTGCTGTGGTCGCTGCTGCTGTGGTGGCTGTCGTGGAGGTGGATGTGGTGCTCTCGGCTGCTGCTGCTGTGCGGATGGGGACACTCATGCCTACGATGCCCTGTACGACCGCACCCAAAGCAAGTACCTGTAAACGATCCCGAAGATGGTGCTGGGGGTACTGCTGGTGCTCGAAATGCTGGGCGGGTCGTGCGTCTCTGCTGTGAATGATGCTGCTGATGGGAACTATTAGAGGGTGCCTTCCTCTTCTGATCTCCCCTCTGATCGCGGGCTCTCTGCACACTGGCCCAATCTGTCTCATATATCAAGGCTCTCTCTACTATCTCCTCAAATGTCGGAAGCATGTGTCCGATCACACGGCTCCGGAGGGCAGGACGCAAGCCATTCTCAAAACGGCGGGCCTTCCACCCCTCATCATCAACAAGATACGTCGCGAATCTAGATAGTGCGACGAACCGAGCCTCATACTGGGACACAGACATGTCCCCCTAGACCAAAGTCTCAAACTCTAGTGCGCGCTGCTGTCGTACATGCTCGGGAAAGAACTTCCAGTCAAACCGGTCTATAAAGTCCTCCCAGGTCCACTCAAAATCGGCGGCTACCGATCGGGCCACAGATGCCCACCAATACTGAGCCTCACCCTGCAGAAGGAATACAGCTAATGGAACTCGCTGCTGGGTAGTACATCTCATGGTGTCGAATATCTTCTCCACCTTGGAGCACCACAACTCTGCAGCAGTAGGGTCTGGCTCACCCCGAAAACGTGGGGGATCGTGCCATCGAAAATCCTTGAGAAGAGCGCTCACACGCTCCTGCTCAGCTTCGGCTGGTGACACTGTGGGACGCCTGCTCTGCCCCTGAAGAATGGCGATCATCGCCTGCAACATCTGCTGCAGCTAAGTAGCACTCACAGGTACGGTCGGATCCGCACCGGTCTCAGGAAAATGAGTGGCATCCTCAGGCTCAAAGGAAGGACTATCTGGTGGTGGAGTAGGAGTAGCAGGTGGTAAAGCCGGAGCTGCGGGTGGTGGTGCGGGAGTCACAGGTGGTGGAGCGGGATTTGCTCGGGTCGTTCTTCTAGCCATAATGTCTCCTACAGGAAGGAACAATGGCCTATCAGTCTTGAGAATTCTCGAAGGTACTTACATTAAGGGTCGATGTCGAAAAATCGCTAAATCATTCAGACTTGAAACCTATTTATAGTAGATATGTGATGTGATCCGCAGGTATTCCCAAGTTATGCTCTGATACCAACTTCTGTCATGCTCCAAATCTGAAAATCGGATTCACATGAATCCCGATTGCCGAATCCGGTGCCGACAGCCTCCGTAGTGCCCCATTCTCGGCTCCTGGCAATCAAATGTCAGATTTCGATCCTGGGATCCTACAAGGAGGATTTTCAGAATGAAATTTATTTTTTTTTGTAATGGAGTATAACCACAAGTATAACCAAGTCACAAAACAACATCACCACATATCCACTATAACAAAATTTTAAGTACAATGCAGAAAGGGAAATACAAGGTGATCAAAAAGCTCCAAAAGGTCCTGATATGCACTCCTGTCTCAGCGCTGCTGTCGTCTAACGCTACCTGCATGCAACTATCGTGCATAAGCTTACAAAAGCTTAGAGGGTGGTGTAAGTGTGTGCGTAAGGCAAACGCCAATTGTACAGTATCAGAACAATGCGGAAGTATGTGGTAAGTCCATAGAATCAACCATGCCAAAGCTATGTGATGAGATATGAATGTCATCGGCCACACCGATACAATGCAAGGCCTATATAGCCGAATGTCATATGTGAAATGCAATCTAAGCAAGTCGGTACTCCTCAAGTACATATATCAGTCCAGTTCCTCTCTGGATATCACCGGGGTCTAATACACTTCGCAGAGACTGCCACCTCCCTAGCTGCACAGTCAAGTAAGCGAATAAGACCTCACTATCAGCCTGACCAGTAGTATGCCAATACCTACCCGGCTCGTCGATAGCAGACTCATTTGCGAGCTAGTCAAACTCAGCCTAGCTTATAGCCCTCTCACTCAGGCGGATAAGGCCACACCCCCTTCCAACCGACTACGACACAGTGGGAGATGCGGCCTACTGGTATTCGGCACTCGGGCACTCATGTATCCACTCGGTCTAGACGCTGGAGCAAATCCTGGTACCAAAAAGGTTCTGGGACTTTCACCCAAGGACATCCTAAGTGCCCACAGTGCTAGAATAAGTATTTTCGGTATCTAATACGGCCATCCACGATGTACCTGTGGAGCCACGGCCCTGATGTCACTAGGGCGTGCAGTGATCAAGTCATACGTATACGAGATGCATGAATCACGCTGTCAAAACATGCAGCAATCCAGCTCGTACTGCGCGATCATGTGGGGCACTCAGTCACATAACGAGCCCCGTAAATGGTCTGCCCAATGGCGTATGCTATGATCAGTCATTACTCATATCAAGCATACATATGATGCGTATGGGCATGAGTCATGAGATTATTCTAAGCATGTTATAAGGCAATGAATAGCAACGGGTATGGACCTATCAATGGGCCCTAAAGATAGTTACAATGCGAACATTTAACCAACATTGTACATACAATGTGGACGTCAAACCAACATTGTTTCCTAGGCACGGCTTGCCATAAATATCATTTCACGAACCATGAGAAACGTACATCGCAATGGACCCTAAGGACATCCGTTAGGCCTCGATCCCTGGGACTTAGATATATCAAATGGATCGTATTACATGGGCCTCACATTCACCAAATGGGTTGCATTAATGGGCCTCATCAATGAGCCTTATGTACATTGAAATGGTCCATGATCCATGGGCCTTGAAATACATCAAAGTGGCCTCACAACTTGGGCCTTAAATATGTTATATGGGCCCATACACATAAATATATCAACTAGGCCACTCCATTTGTGCCCCATGCACATCAAATGGGCTTGTTCCCATGGGCTTTATATAGAATAAGTGGGCTGGATCCCATGGGCATTGCATATGTCAAATGGGCCCAAACCCATGGGCATTATACATGCCAGATGAGCTTAATTCCATAGCCCTTATATGTATCAAATGGGCCTGATCATTTGAGCCTCAGATATATACCAAGGTAGGCCTCAATGAATGGCCAAAGTTAAATCAGTAAAGGGCCCTATACACATGCCATGGTGGCCCATTTGAACCATAGATCTGGCTCATTTTGGCTCAAGCCATAAAATAATTTTACAAAAATAAATAAATGGACGGTTTAGATGCAACACATGCATCATGGTGGGGGTCACATGAAGGCCCACCATCATTTTAATATACTATATAATCTATATACAGTATATATATATATATGTATGTATATATATATATATATATATATATATATATATATATATATATATATATATATATACAATCTTATAGGAAATATATATAATATTATATATACATGTATATATACACACACATACCCACATGCACATGCACATGTGCACTCACACATGCATACACACACACGCACACACACACACACGCGTACACACCCACGCACACTCATACGCGCAATACAGTGGGCTCCACCGTCCGTGCAGACCGTGGAATACAGCCACATACATCACTGTGGGTCCCATGTGGGGCCCACCATAATGTTTATAATCCATCCAACCCGTTCATCAGGTCATAGAGACCTGGGTGAGGATGGAGAACCAATCTCAGCTTGATCCAAAACTTCTGTGGGGCCAAAAATGGCTTTCAATGGTAGGATTCAATTCGCACTGTTTCATACGGTGTGGGCCACCTGAGCTTTGGATGTATCTCATTTTTGAGGAGGGCCTACCTCAGAGGATGGGCCACCTTATGGACGGCGTGGATGCAGCATATACATCATGTGGGGCCCACGGCAGGAGCCGTGGGTCGGCCTCGTCCGCCCGCCAGCGCAGCGCTGGCGCTGGCTACCTCTCTAACAGCAGCAGCGTCAGCGGATATATATATATATATATATTATTTTTTTTTGAAATCAATTTTTTTAAAGTTTTTCTTACGTGGGGCTTGATTCAGCCAAATCCATCCCGACCACTAGTTTCCACGGCTTGATACGGACCAAACAAGTCCAATATCTGATATTGTTTTGGGGCAAAAAAAGATCGAGGTACGTTTAAATGGTGAAAACCATTGTTTTCTAAGTTATGGCCCGCCGGAAGGTCTGATCGAGTCCATTTTTCAGCCCAACGTCTAAATTGAGCCAGGGAATATAATGGACGGTTTGAATTATAAACACACATCCATGTGGGGCCTCTATGAGCGGGTCACCCCAAGGCCATGAAGTAAGTTGATATTTGTGTTTTTACTTTTTGACGTCCAGCGTCCAGGGACGCTGGACGGTTTGGGTGTGCACTAGCATTAAGGTGGGTCCTGCTTATTTGGGCCACCAATTGATGGATGGAGAGAGAACAACACGTATAGGATGGGTCCCACTCTTAGACGGCTTGAGTAAGGTACTTCATGGTGGGGCCCATTCAAGTGGGCCACACGGCCACATCAATACACAAAGAAAATAATGAAAAGGAGAAGGAGAAGGAGATAGAAGGAGAGTGGGACACGCTTGATGGAGGGACCCCGGCACTATGGGCCCTCC
The DNA here is from genome assembly GCA_037074715.1 of Magnolia kwangsiensis. Taxonomy (NCBI): domain Eukaryota; kingdom Viridiplantae; phylum Streptophyta; class Magnoliopsida; order Magnoliales; family Magnoliaceae; genus Magnolia; species Magnolia kwangsiensis. The sequence goes on along the minus strand of CM073575.1, from coordinate 53,597,192 downwards.
GTTTCAACCATCCAATCATACATTAACGGGTCCCATTGCGTATGGGCCTTCCAAATGAAAGATCAACGGTGGAGATCCCTCTCCACTCAAAATGAACGGTCTATATGACCTCTTAATGCAAGAAAGTAAACATCATGATGGGGTCCATGGAGAATGGCCCCATCATGGAATAGTTGTGATGATCAAGATGGGCCATTGGCCACATCTTAGGGTCCCAAGTGAGATCCAAACCATTGATCGGTTGGCCTCACTTGACCCACCTTAAAAACATGAAAACTACTCTATCAAAGCACCCACCACTTGATCTTCTTGGTCCGTTGAGATGCCGGTCTCCTAGAGCTTCACTTTGATGGTGGAGATGGGAAATGAATGGCTAAGATGATGGGATTTGGAGATGGGAAGTGGGCCACCAAAATGCACATTTTCTCTCCATGGAAGGCTTGGACGTGGGAGAGCTTCCTTGCTTGAGATTTGGAGTGTTGAGAAATGAGAGGGAGAGAGAGAGTTGTAAGAGTGATGGAGTGATGGGTGAGGTGAGTGATGGGTGAAGTGAGAGGTTAGTTGACTTAGGTGGTTGCTTGACTTGTGGAGAAAGGAAGCATGGGTGGGTGTACTTGACATGAGAGGTGATTGATGGGATTGATTGATGGGATTGATGGGACATATTGTAGAGATTCCTTGGGATTTGCAACGCGCGGTGTTTTTGCTCGAACTGAACGTGGGTCCGTATCTCATTGTCTGGGTATCGGATCAGTGCGTGAGTTACGGCGTTAGAACCGCGGCGACGGTGCGATCGCAATGATACAAGTCTCGGATTAAGCCGGCTCAAATGAATAGGATACGACTTACGGTCGTGCGCAACGTCAACTATAGGTCACGGATTGCTGAAATTTGACGAGAAGGATCGCGGGAAACAATAGAACAGTACGGATTAGGATACGGGTCTTACACATTTGATATATTTTCAACCCATGTGATGAGACCCATCTTGAGGTATTTGTGGCCTGCATGGCTAGGCCCGATGTGGTGTACATGCGGCTTAAGGTGAGGAATGTGCACCCGATGTAATGTGTGATTTCACTATAATGCAGGCAATGATGTTTATGGCAGGCCGTGCCTTGGGAGCAATGTTGGTTTGACGTCCACATTATAAGAATAATGTTAGTTAAATGTCTATATTATAACTCTCCCTAGGGCCCATTGATAGGCCCATACTTGTTGTGTATAGGCCATCAAGGCCCGTCTTCGTTGTGAGGATAGTTTATCACCATATAAAATGCTTAGTATAACTTCATGATTCATACCCATACGCATCATATGTATACCTGATATGAGAAATGTTTGATCATAGCATACGTCATTAGGCAGACCATTTATGGGACTCCTTATGAGACAGAGTGCCCCACATTTCGCACAATACACGCAAGATTATTGTATGACTGGTTAGTGTGACTCATGCATCTCGCATATATGTGACTTGATCATTGTACGCTCTAGTGACATCAGGGCCGTGGCCTCCACAGGCACATCATGGATGGCTAGATGGGACACCAAAAATGCTTGGTTCTAGCACTATGGGCACATAGGATATCCTTGGGTGAAAATTTCAGAACCTCCTTGGTACTAGGAGATGCTCCAACGTCTAGACCAAGTGGAATATGAGCGCCGGTGCCTATACCATGAGGTTGTGTCTCCTAGTGTGTCGTGGTTGGTTAGAAGGGGGTGTGGCCTTATCCGCCCAAGTGAGGGGGCTATAAGCTAGGCTGAGTATGACCAGCTCGTAAATGGGTCTGTTATCGACATGCTAGATAGGTATTGGAGGACTATTGGCCAGGCAGATAATGAGGTCTCTTTCGCTCATTAGGCTGTGTAGCTAGGTAGGAGGCAGTTGGAGTGGAGTGTAATAGACCCCGGTGATTTCTTAGAGAGGAACCGTACTGATATGTGGACTTGATATGAGGACTGACATGATATTATGACACCCCATCACTATTGTACATGTGGGCAGGCACACGTGATTGGACACTGATGTGGGCGGATGTGATGTGGGCTAGGCTGAGGCCTGGGCAAGCTACCAGTGGTTGACAGGCTACTATGCTGACAGACTACTGAGTAGGAGTTGCATACTCATTCATTCATCCATTCACTATCCACTTAGGCTGGCGGTGCGCAACTATTTATTACGTGTACCTTCGCAATGGCCAAGATTTCGGTTAGGGTGCACGACTAACTTGAGATCAAGAGTTTACCACATTGTATTTAACTATCCAAATTTAGGTATGGGACTGGTTTGGATAGAATTCCCTTTTGATGGACCCCGTAGCTTGCGATACTACGTACTATCATCCCGACTTCACTCCGGCTTGAGCATTTCATTCGCATCGCATATTGTATTTCATCCACGACATATGACATTTTGGATTACTACGTTTCTCACTTATATGGCTTAGAAGGACTTGACAGGATCTGCATATTGCATCACATCTGCAGTATGTAATATTTGGCTCATTATGATTTGCATTGCGTACTCTGATATTATGTGACTCATGGACTTACCAGTATATTTCTGTTTACTCTGATATTGTATGATTCATGACCTTGTCATTTTTCCTGCTTATCTCGATGATGTATGATTTACGGACTCTATTATATACTCGGCACTTACCTTACACACACTTACACCACCCTCTAAGCTTTTGTAAGCTTATGCATGATAGATGCGTGCAGGTGGCGTTAGGTTGCAGCAGAGTTGAGCTTGGAGAGTGCAGCGGTTTTCAGGAGCTCCGATTTTGACATATGTATTTTTCTTTCAGCATTGTATTCAAGTGATTATATTAGTGGATATGTGATGATGATGTTGCCATTATGATTTGGGTAAACTTGTGGTTATACTTATTACAAGAGAAATGTACATTAGAAAATCCTCCTTGTAGGATCCCAGGATTGGAATCTGGCGTATACTGTACTGGGAGCCGAGAATGGGGTACTACAGAGGCCGTCGGCACCGGATTCGGTTATCGGGATTCCTGTGAATCCGATTTTTGGGTTTTAGGGCGTGACAAATCTCAACCCTTACCCAACATCTTGTCAATCTTAACCCATTATGGATGATAATCTCGACCCTTACCCAATAACCTATCAATCTAACCCATTGTGAATGACAATACAACCTGTCGATCTCGATCCTTACTTATCAACCCAACCCATTATGCATAACAACCTATACCCTTACTCAATAAACTATCAATCTCGACCCATTATACATGCAATCTCGACCCATTGTGGATAACAATCACGACCTATTGTGGATGACAATCTCAACCCTTACTCAACTCCCTATCAATCTTGACCCATTGTGGATGACAATCTCGACCCTTACTCAAGCCCCTATCAATCTCAACCCATGTTGCATGATAATCTCGACCCGTACCTAACATCTTGTTAATCTCAACACATTGTGGATGACAATCTTGGCCCTTATTTGATAGCCTGTCAATCTCGTCCCATTGTGGATGACAATTAAGACCCATTTGGATGACAATCCCGACCCTTACTCAACTCCTGTGTACATCATCCAACCATCCTACATTCATTCATAATTAATTCATCGACATCATCCATCCATCCATCCATTATACACATTTATACACAATTATTATACAATACATCTGAAAGTCAACACTTAAAGTACAATTTGCAACATCATTGAAGTCATTATTTTTATTTTCTTCTTGGTTGATTTCTTCTTTTGAGTCATTTACCTAACACATAGGAAACATCAGAGTTCCTTTTGTATTCTAAACAGTTATAAGCAATGGTCTTTCAAAATTTAGGGATATCATCCTTTAAAAAAAGAAGAAGAAATAAGATTAAAACAAAATATAAAATATATAATAATGAATGTATACTACTCAAATGGCTACTTACAGGTGAAAAATCATTTTCATCTTGCTATATAGGAAGTCTATGTATTTGAGCATGTAGATGCTATAGTAATTCCCATTCAATTGCCTCAGTCTATCATTTACCATCCTCACTTTCCATCTACTCTCCCAAAAAATATTCCCACCATCATGAATATGGAACAACAACCTCACCCTTCCTTTAATTGCACCACATATAAATCATTCTTGCTTTTCTAATCACAATGTGCATTGTCAACAAAAACAACCTCTCCCTTTCTTAGGTAAACAACACTTAGAAACCAATGTTATTGTCTTGTATTTAAAGGAACGTAAAGCTATCAAGAACAATAAATAAATCAACAATTAACACATATATTTCTCAAAAGAATAATATCATTTACTCTAAGTATATGTGCAAATAAGGGCTCACCATTTCATATCTCCACCAAGGCTTCTGTTGACTGATAGCTTTAGCCATAGACACAAGGTTGTTACTAACTTTTTCAATCTTCATAATATGTCTATTGTTGTGGTTAATGCCATTATAATTAAACAATAATTTTAGCTAAGTCTCTATGATTTGTTATAATAATACTAGATTATTGTTAGAAACATGAATAATTAAAGATTGTTAAAAACAAGAAACTGTAAGATGGAATTTCATAATACGCTAAAAAGGATGGCATGAATGGATAGGCATGGGGAAATTAAAGCTGACGCTCGATAAGGTAAGATACGTATAAATCCATGCCCTACATATTGAGGAAAAGGTATCATAAAATATGTATTGAGGAAAATATGTCATAAAACATGTAAATTTTCTCATATTAATTCAATAAAAAGAAGAACATACACTTACTTCAGAATTGACGTAGGAATTTAAGTCGTATATGTGATTCAGCTAGGAAGCCACTGAGTCTCCCTTATAAGTTTTAAATTATTGTATTTCTCATCTGTCATGCGGATTCACATATCCCTTAAGAGGATTAATGGTAGGAGAGAAATGTGGAGCTATGTAAGGGGAAGATACCCATTTCAATGGGGGTGCATTGGTTGGGGCCTGTGGACAGCCATAATCAGAGTAACACATAAGTCGAATGCAGCCTACCCACCCACCTCGTCAACAACCATGTGCTGATTACTCTTAACTATGTCTATTGAGTACCCCACCACATCATCCATAACTATAGTTTAGTGTTTCGACAAGAAACAGAGGTGTTTGGTTTGGGGAATTTTCTTATTCAATAATAACAAAGAAAAAATGAGAGAAACAATCATCAAAAAATATTTTATTCATTCTAACTTCATTTACATCCTTGTTTATCCCTTAATTCCAAAATAGAGTATAAGATTACAAGTATGAATTATATAGAATAGTCCAAATAATGATTTCGATAGCATTCTGGCTTGCAATGCGTTCATCTCAATGATAGAAGTGTTGTGCGAATCTGAACATCTTTTGTTCTTTCTTCTAACTTGTTTAGAATATCAGCCCTTGTGAAATAACAATTGTATTCTAAAAAAGATTGTAACAAACTCAGAAATTCCAACAACATGTATGCCATATATACTACTTGTGCACAACACATGTGAGATCCCGGTATTTTGTAACATCGCTTATGCACACGTGTCTCAATCTGCACCGTTGATACACCATATACTGCACCCCAGTGCAGCAAGCAACCCTACCCAAGTGATTTGTTCTGGATGACCTTGAGACCTTTATCATGTGGACTGCGTCGTCGTTGCAGTCGTAATGGTGAAAACTATATGTCAATCCGATGCTCCATTAGTGAGATATGACCCATTGACTGTATGACCCAAATTGCGTATCCTGTAACACAAGCAACCTTTATTGTGTTATGCCCATTAGACTTAGGCACATATGGGCCTAAAGCCCACTTTTAGAACCTGAAAATTATCACAAGATAAGATAATCACAACATGAAAAATAAGTAATTAGCACATATAAGACAAGAAATATAAGATAAAAATTGGGTTCCACCCCAAAATCCATCATTAACCCTCTCCCTGTGCCTTAGAAACTAATCATGGCCCATGTCCACCTTATCTTACACATGCATCCAATGCATGTCTTGATTTGTGCCACATCACTTCAAATAACCAATCGCAACACTCTACTTTATCATTCACCATGCATCACCTATAACTCATAACCCTTATCCATTCATTAACCAATGTATGCCTAGATTTCTTCTACCTTGGCCAATGCATGCTTAGCACCATCCACTACCTATATCATACACTGCCTTCCACCTCACTTTTAACACCAATGAGACCCCATAAACTTGTCATGTCATCGTACCACCTTAACTCCCAATTCCCTATATAAGAGTAGGAGCTCTCTTACACTCATTTCTTTGTATTACTTAGAAATTTCTGAGATTTTAAAAGAGAGTGAGAGAGAATGGGCCAAGGTGTGGCCCACCATCAATCCTAGATGGAGTAAACCACACATTATCATCCAACCATTCATCCATTTAAGGTGAGTCTATACCCTCCTTCCATCCTTCTCATCCTCTTCTTTCCTTTTAATTTTCTTGATATGTGTGGACCCCACTGGTGTGGAGCTCAATGGGTGCATATATTACAGTCTATGATGGTCAATAAAGTGGCTCATATCAATATGGCCCACCATGATGAACATTATATCAACACCCTTCACATGTAATCCCATTTTTGTATCTGGAGAGAAACTTCTAAAAATCATATAAAATCAACTATGCTAAGATCGGATTTGAAACTTGAGAATAATATGAACCACAATATTAACTAACCTTGGGCTAAATTTTGTAGCCATCCAACGGTCCAATCATCCGTAGCATCAAGTGGTTGTTGTTCAGCAGCACATGTAGGATTCCAATTTGCCAACAACAGAACCATTTTTAATTCCTTTAATGAATGCATTAAAAATATATGTTCCAATAGATTCGTAGAAAATTGAACTATCTTTCCAACCGTATATAATAAGCCTACCTTATATGAAAGATGTATTTGAGAGCTTGTTATGACCATTCTTGTGTGGGCCATATCCGTGATTCCAATGGTCAGATGTATTTGATATTTGTTCTTCACTCACCTGAGATAGTAAATAATCATATGTATGGTCCCTATGGTCAGATTCTTTCACTATAAAATTTAAGAAATTTTGGACCGACAGATACTTCCGTAAGGATAAACCTTGAATTGTTTTGTATAGTCTAAATGAATCCAATGCTATGTATGGTTGAAGATCTATATATAATATAAATGACTTATCTAAAACCATCCATTTGATTGGATTTTCCAAAAGAGAATCTGATCAATACATTTCATGAGCTACTTAATGTGTATGTTGGATATATATTGTACATAACATTCATCCTCTTATTGACTCACTTGGGTGTGGGATCACTTGTGATTTATACATTTTTTTAGTTCATCCAATCTGGAAACCCATGTACATTGTTGTGTGTCTCTTATTTATTGTTTGCTAACATGTGGGCCCCACTTGCCATTGGATTTACTTAATTTTCTTTGCACTTTCTGTTTGCTGAAATTTTCCAAGTACGTAACCGTATTGCATGTAGGCCTCTTTAACACCTTGTAGTGGGCCCCACGCTTTGTAGTTAAGGGTACCACTATGGAGGATGATTAATTCTTATATCAGTGAGCTGGGATGTCCCACCTTTTTGTCAGGAATGATACCTAAGTGTTTGAAAAGTGGGTCCTAAGTTGTGACAGACCTCACTGCTGAAAATTGTCTGATTATTTTTATATTTTGTACCAACTTTGAGCCTCTATAGTCGACCCCACGCACAAGATATAAGTAGGTCACTACTTGAAACCTTTAATATATATCAATGAATAGAGAAATTATATTTTACTTGTCCCAAATCAGACCTTATATGATCAGGGAGTGGATCCCAAAATGGGGCAAGGCACAGTTGTGCAGAAAATTCTGTGTAGAAAATTAAATACCTATGTTTAGCCCTATATCAAATGTTATGTGTGCATAACCAATTGGTTCCAGATTATAATCTTTGAATTACATGTAGTAATACTAAGGGAACCTAACAGCATACTGAAAGGTGGTTCCTTGTGATCTTGGGACATACTCAAAGTCAGGACAAAACTAATTATGCGTTGTGTTTCCTACACATTTCCTCCAAGTACCCATGTTTGGGACATCATTGTAAATTGTATACACTAAACTAATGAGGCTTACCTTATACTTTTTAAAGCCCATGCATAGATCTAACATATGAATCCTTCCTTTCACTAGATGTGGGTCCCACATGATCATAAATCTGAATTGAAGATGGCCAGAAACCAACATTGCACAAAAATCTGTTTGACATAAAATTTATGTGGGGCCATGTCAATGGGGTCCAATACCTTCCCAAAGCATTTAATGCAGCATCTGAACTCTGAAAAATAATTCCCAGGTGTTGTTGGGTTAAAAACCTTAAGTGGGCCATATAGTATGAGCTAATCTTGTATGAGCCTTACCTTTCATGTAATGAGGACCACCTAGCGTGTTTTGTAAATGGATATTATATAACTTGTAAAATATTTAGTGAAGTGATCTTGCTATCCAAATTTTCTCTTAAGATATAGGTGGCCTTGGGCCCATTTAAATGATGCAACCCTAAGGCCTAAGAGGTCTCAACACTAAAACGAATCGTCAGGGAGCGAGAAGCCCATAATGGTAACTTCCTAGAGCCTGTTGGGCAGGCCTATTGCCTACTGGACAGCGTGCCTTGGATACTACCTCTAGTCAAGTGAACCATGCATAGGGAGACCTATTTTACAATTCCTAAACTGGATAATTAAGCTTTTTCTTGGTTTGTTGTGTATTTGGCTAGTGGGTCCAATATGGTGTATGACATGAAAGATGTTAGCATGTTGTCCTTGTGTTTGAGATTGTGCATTGTTTCTAGTTAATGATGGAATGTGTGGAGCCCACTTAGTTGTGGAATTAGATCCACACCATTAAAAGTCTTACAGTTGGACATTTATGCCTTTGAGTTAGCCTATTGGTTCACCAAGTGGGACTCACACTTGATCTATATGACCCCATGCCTTGCGTGTAGTCTCAGGTCAATGTGAAACCCATGCTAGGTGGGACACACCTAGTGATGGGTGAGATGATGATACATGTATGGTAACATAATAATGATGATGGTGAGTTGTTGTTGAAATGATAGATATGATTTAATGGATGGTCAATTATGGCATATGCATTAATGATGGATGAGTAATTATATGTGGTACTTATGACATTTCTTATGTTAATCATGAAGTAGAAATGATCCTCATGGTAATGATGATGATATTATATATTTATATGCATGATGACAAAACATGCTAGTTGACGACCATGCTTGATATCCATGTGATAATAATGCACGTATTGATTGTTGTGATGATAAAATGGATGAGAGAATCATGTTTTACTTGATGCATAGATGATGGTAAATGAATGATGTTGGTGAATGTAAGGATAACCTCATGCATGACAGACAACTAATGCCTACGACATGTATGATAGTGATGGATGATGGCCATAATATTAATGATGCATGTGAGTCCTTATATGTTATGTACTTCATGCACATGCTTGCATGATGTAAGTTGTGATGACAAATTTGATGTTGAATGATGCCTATGATAACAATGATGGAAGCAAGAACTTGTGTACCACCATAACCTATGCACCATATGTATGTGAGTGCTATATGTGAGACATGGTGGCCATTTGTTTAGTATTCATAAGAGGTGTGGGGCCTCAGTAGGCTATTGAGGACACTTAAATGTATGGGCATTTGTGTAAAATTGACTATTCGTATGTTGGGCCTAGTGCCTTGGGCTTATGAAAGCCTACTTACCCATGGAACTTGGGATGTAAGTTGGTTAGAAGTAACCATTGGATGAGAAGCTAAGTGAGCCCACTTCCATGGTTAAGGGATGGATGTTTTGATTATGGTTAGCTTGCTGGTCTATTTGGCCAATTGGTAGTATTGTTAAGTGAAGCCTATAAGGGCATTAGATGATTTTGGTATGTGATGTGTTGTGATATGTGGGTGATGTGTGATGTGTAGCTCACGCACAATGTTTATGGCATGTGTTATGCAGCCAATGTGTGATGGACATGGCATGCGTCGTGTAGACTATACACATGTTTAGGTCTCATAAGATCGGATTATGAATTGAAAATTAAATCTTACTTGGGCTTAAGTTAAGGCCCATTGCTTATGGATGTTAAGGTCGTGATCTGGCCATATCAAGATAAGATTAAGGGTGTAGATGAACATTCTCAAGGATAATGGACTATGACTTGAGGGTTTATTGTAGAGTATTTATGTGTCGTGCCTTGGTAATTTGATCTATCCGGCCATTGTTATGTTGATATCAACCTGATAGTTTGATGCCATGGTAGATTTGTGAGCATCCATTTTATATGCATGCATGAACACATCATGAAATTGGATCCCTTGTGTTATTCCATATGCCAGGACAAGATCGAGAGGAGTTGAGGGATTTCAGATACTATTTTGATTTGGGCCCTCGTGCTGGCCCATATGAGGATGAGATCATCGATTTACTATGATTAAGCCCTCGTGTTGGTCCATATGGTTATTTGGGGCCCTCATGTTAGTCCGTGTAGTAGTATTTAGGCCCTTGTGTTGGTCCTTAGGCCTAGATGAAAGACCAGAGGAGTTGGGGTATGTGCATGCCATTTGATTATATACTTGATTGCATTGACTTACATAGATGACATATTTCATGAGTGGATGTTTTATATGGAGGCCACGTGATGGCTAGTTTGGTAAGATGATTATGTTGAGGTCTTGTAATGGCCCAAGTATTGATATGGTTGAGAAGTGTAAGACCCCTATCCTAGACCGTACCATTTCGTAGACCTCCGCGGTTTTACCGGTCAAATTCTGGAAACCTTCGACCCTTAATCGATATTTTCACATAACCTTGATTCGTACGTCGTCAACCTGAGTCGACTCAACCCAAGACCATTACCATAGCGACCGCGCCATCGCTGCGGTTTCAATACCGTGACTTGCGCGCAGAGGCGATACCCTGGTTAAGAGATGTAGGCCAACGTTCGGTGCGAGGAAAACGTCGTACGTTGCAAAACACAAGAGAATCTCTATGACTTGTCAAATCAATCTCATCAATCAATCAAATCTTATCACATCACATGTCAAGTACATGTCAAGTACACATCACCTTTCACTCATACCCAAGCAACCACAAAAGTCAAAAAGGTCTTACAAGCCCATGCCTTTCTTACATAAAAGGCCACCAAAGTCAACAAAGCCTTACACACCCATCTCTCTCCCATCCATCACTCCATCACCCCATCACCTCACATCTCCTTACAACTCTTTCTCTTTCTCATTTCTCATCTCATTTTCTCAAGCAACCAAAACTCATACGTATGAGAAATTCTCCAAGCCTTCTAAGCTCCAAGTGTGGCTCACCTTTTCATCCCAAGATCTCCCATCCTAGCCATCCATTCCTCATCTCCTCCATTGGAATCAAAGCTAAGGAGCTAAGGAACCCATAGGAGCAAGAAGATTAAACGGTGGGTGCTAGATAATAGTAGTTTTTCATGTTTTTAAGATGGGCCAAGTGAGGCCAACCGATCAATGGTTTGGATCTCACTTGGTACCCTAAGTTGTGGCCGATGGCCCACTTTGATCATCATGATCATTCCATGATGGGACATTTTCCATGGACCCCATCATGATGTTTATTTTCTTGTATACTTAGGGTCATCTAGACTGTCTATTTTAGTGGAGAAAGGATCTCCACCATTGAATTTTAATTTAATGGGCCCATGTGTAATGGGACCCACTTGATGTATGTTTCAAATCATGTAAGGGAGGGCCCATAGTGGCGGGGTCCCTCCATCACTCGATCGCTCTTTCTTTCTCTCTCTTTCTCTCCTTCCTTATTTTGTGGTCCACTTAAATGGTTGTGAGATGTCTAAACTGTTCATCAAAGGGGCTTTACCTTGATGTGGGCCTCATGCACACCATCCAATCATTTGGTGGCCCACCTTGGTAACATGTATGAGAGTGGGACCCACCTTAAATATGTGTTATATACAACCGTCCAGCATCCAGGGACGCTGGACATTGCTAATATGTGAAGTGTGCGCTGCCAGTGGGTGTACTAACGCAGCAGGACAAAAATATATATTTATTTTTGGAAGGGTTGTACATGTAAGTCCCACCTTAATGTATATTGTCAATCCATGCTGTTCATTCTGTTTTCCAACTCATTTTAGGTGTTGAGCCGAAAAATGAGGTCAATCCGATATTCAGGCGGGCCATATTATAGAAAACTCTGTTTGCTATTGTTCAAAACTATTAGGACCCACCTTGTTGTTTCTGCCTGCCAAAAATGTTGAACATTGGACTTGTTCGGCATGTTTTGCGCACTAGAAACCTTTGGGTGGAGTGGATTCCCAAGGAGTGGGCCCCACATGTGATTTTTCTCAAGAAAACAAAAAAAAATTAAAAAAAAAAAATAAAAGCAAGAGGCAGCGCCTCAGCCTCTCTGACATGCAGCAGCAGCAGCACGCTGCTGGATGCGGCGGGCGGGCGGACAGCGTCCCACGGCCCCTGCCATGGGCCCCACCATGATGTATATGTGAAATCCAACCTATTCATGAGGTGAGCCACTCCAAGAAATGGGCCCCCTCCAAGTTTCAGCTCTATCCAAGACTCAGGTGGCCCACATGATAGGAAACAGTGGGATGGGGTAGCTGCCTTTGAAATTATTTCTGGGCCCATAGAAGTTTTGAATCAAGATGAAATTTATGTTTTACCTTCACATAGGTCCGTGTGACCTTGTCAACGGGTTGGATGGCATTTAAACATTGCAGTGGGCCCCACATGGGACCCACAGTGATGTATGTGTTTTCTATCCACCGTCCAGGCGGACGGTGGAAGCCCACCATGATATTTGTGGGCCCACGGTGATGCATGCACATTATTGACACTATCCAACCACAGTGGACCCCACCATGGTGTGTGTGCAGCATCCAAACCGTCCATTCACTTGTGGTAATTGTATTCTAATGCCCACGAGATTGGGCCCATTTTGATTTAATTGTGGTATCCTTTGAGGCCCACCTTGGCATTTATAAAGCCCATGAGATGGGGCTCATATTGTGGTATTTGTGGCCATTAGAGTGGCCCATCTGATATGATTGTAAGGCCTATGGATTTAGGCCCATTTGACATATAAGGCCTATGGATTTATGCCCATTTGACATATAAGGCCTATTTGACATATAAGGCCTATGGATTTAGGCCCATTTGACATATAAGGCCTATGGATTTAGGCCAATTTAATTTATATAAGGCCTATAGGATTAGGCCCATTTGATATGTATAAAGCCCATGAGATTAGGCCCATTTAAGACACATAAGGCCCATGTGATTAGACCCATTATGATGTACTCTGAGGCCCATGGGTTATGACCCATTGCAATGTACCTAAGGCCATTGGTGAAGCCCAGTAATGCGGCCCATTTGATGGACGTAAGGCCCACTAATGTATCCTATTTAATGTAATGAAGGCCTAATAGGATGTACCTAAGGTCCATTGCAATGTGTGAACTCAACATGGTTTGTGTAATGATGTTTACTACGGGTTATGGCTTGGGAGCAATGGTGGTTCGACGTCCACATTGCAAGTATAGTGTTGGTTAAATGTTATTATGACTCTCTTTAGGGCCATTATTAGGCCGTAATTGTTGTGTGTAGGCCGTCTGGGCCCATCTGCGTTGTAAGGATAATTCATTACTTTGTAACATGCTTAGTATAATTTCATTATTCATGCCCATATGCATCATATGTATGCTTGATATGAGGAATGTTTGATCATCGCATAAACCGTTGGGCCGAGACATTTTCGGGACTTCTTATGAGACGGAGTGTCCCACATGAACGCATGGTGCGCACGAGATTGTTGCATGATTGTATAGTGTGACTCATGCATCTCGCATTTACGTGACATATGACATCAGGACCATAGCCTCCACAGTCATATCGTGGTTGAAAAGATTGGATACCGAAAATCTTATTCTACATGGGGTGCTATAGTTATCCCTGGGTGAAAGTCCCTAAACCCTTATGGTACCAAGAGGTTGCTCCAATATCTAGACCAAGTGGGTAGATGAGCGTTGAGTGCCGATTACCAGATGGCTGCGCTCTCCACTATGTCGTGGTCGGTTGGAAGGGGGTGCGACCTTACCCACCCGAGAGTAGGGGGCAAAGCTAGGCTGAGTCTGACTAGCTCGAGGAATGGGTCCGCTATCGATGAGTCGAGCCTGATATTTGTAGACGAGTGTGAGGTCTCTTCCACTTACCTTATTGCACGCGATGAGGCGGCGATCTGGTTTAGAGTGTACTAGACCCCGATAATATCCCAGATTTGAGCTGTATTGATGTGTGGACATAGATGAGAATTTGTATGCTTGAGTTGCATTTCACATCGCATGGCCTTGGGATGGCCGATATCATTCATGTCTTGTATCGCATAGCTTTAGTAAGGCTAATGGTTTTTATGGATCCATCTACATATTCCGCATTTCTCTGATATAGCATGTTCATATTACTACCTTGCACACACTTTCACTACCCTCTAAGCTTTCTATAAGCTTATGCACGACCGTTGCGTGCAAGTGACTTTGGGGCGCAGTAGTGCTGAGGCAGGAGTGCTTTGCAGATCACTTTGGAGATTTTGTTCATCATCATTGTATTTTCTTTTATGCTTATGTACTTGTAAAGTTTTTAATCATAGTGAAAATGTAATGGAGTTTTTGGTTGTTGTTTGTGGGTTATGCCTTCGGTTATTCTTATCACAATTCAAACTGATTTTTAAAATTCTCCTCGTAGCATCCCAGGATTGGAACCTGGTGAATGGGAGCTGGGAGCTGAGAATGGGGTTTTACGGAGGCTGACCGTGCCAGATTCGGAGATCGAAAATTTTGTGAGCCCGGTTTCTGAGTTTGGGGCGTGACAAGAAGTTCTGAGAAGGGTGCGATATGGCCACCCCGAGCTTAGATCCTGATATTTAAGATGCCTATCATCCAACGAATCCATTAAGATTGGCCAATCGGGTCCTCTTTGGTTGTGTGTCGAGTGGGGGTGAGCACAGTTTGATGGGTGCAAGAGTCTTTTCCACTGCCAGGACCGAGAAGGGAAGAGGTGTGATGAGCCTACCTACCGTCATGTGCCTAGTCAGGTGGGTAGTATTCCGACTGCTGAGGCCGGGTAGGGTAAAACAAATTGGGGTCCCCGATTTTTAAGCCGATGGCTAGATGGGTAGGGGTTGACATGCCCAATACTTTGCCTTTTGGAAATGTTGTCCCACTCTTATGTATGGATGGTGGATTACCCATGTGTGGCACATTTGTGATTTCTGATGGAGATGTATTATGTATTGTGGAGATATAGTAGCAGATGGTGAGGGATGTTGTCCCACTCTTATGTGATGATGGTGGATTACCTATGTTGGAGATGTATCATGTGTTGTCGAGACGTACTTGCAGAAATAAGGGATGCTCAGCATTTGACTCATGTATTCATTCATCCACTATTGACTCGGGCTAGTGGTGCACAAATAAATCACTATATGCACCTTCACAATAGCTACAATTTCGGTTAGGAATGAAACTAACCTAAGATTAGGAGTTTACCACATTGAGTTTAGCTATCCAAATCTGGTATAGGACTAGTTTGGATAGAAGTCCCCTGTGTTGAACCTCACGGCTTACGATACCGCGTACTATCATCCCTACTCCACACGCCAACTCTGCCATTGCCTTTCCATTGTATGTCATGTAGTAGAAAATGGAAT
This sequence comes from Magnolia kwangsiensis, assembly GCA_037074715.1. Lineage (NCBI taxonomy): Eukaryota > Viridiplantae > Streptophyta > Magnoliopsida > Magnoliales > Magnoliaceae > Magnolia > Magnolia kwangsiensis. The sequence goes on along the minus strand of CM073575.1, from coordinate 53,581,389 downwards.
TTAATTATCTTGTTCATGTTGATTGGCTATTCTAATGATTCATGGCCGCTTGTTGAGTGACATGCCTATTTTTGATGTCATGTTCATGATAACTTGTGAGTTATACGACATGCTTGATTGATAACCTGCTCACCTATGATAACATGCTCAGTTGATAACATACCTATGGTTGATTTGGATGTCTTTATGGGAGTGCCCTAATAAGTCGTGTTTTACTCCTGGCACGCAGTAGACTCATGAGTTGTGGTTTGCTGATACAGATGACTTACATTTTTTTAGGATGCAAACAAGAGCTATTGGAGTTTGCTATTATTTCATTCATTACTGTTGAGCTAGTGCACCATATTATGTGTGACATGTCGAACAGGTTCGTCTCTTCGATATGCGTTGATACCATGTACAAAATGTGTAACCACCTAAACAAATAAACCAAAAAAAAATCCTCGCCATGAGCTGGATTTGTGTCGTGGAGTTCACTAACCGTTCACCAAGTACAGTAAGTGGCGAAAAGTTGCTCCAACTCGAGTTCGGGACTTGGGAAGTAGTAGTGTCTAGGTTTCGAATTTGGGGCGTAACAACACAATCTTGTTGCATGGCTTAGCACAATAGACTTGTGTTGCGTGGTCCAGCGTAACAGGCTTCAAGCCATTTTCTCTTTACTCATTCTTCCTCTTCTCTAAGTACTTGAGAAGGGCACTCAGAGGTCTTCCTTCGAGAGTTATAGTCTCTTGCGTGTGTGTTAAATGAAGAAGTAGTGGGGTATTTATAGGCCTCCACATGTGTGAAGCCTTGAATCTTGTGCCATGGGACCGACCTTGCACAACACTTTTACTACGCGGCGAGTAACAACTTTTTCATCTTCATACTGTTGCGCAGACCCGTGCAACCACTCTTCATTGAGCAGTTACGCGCAACACATGTTATACCAAAATTTATCTTCTTTTCTTTTTTCTTCATATTTGATTTCTTCTCATCATTCAATCATTTTTTTATGCTCTAACAAATACCCCCTTGATCCTTTGTTTGTTCCATCCTTTAGAATAAAGATAGGATCAAATTCCCCTTATTAAAATCAATCCTGATCATAACTCATCTCATTGAGCAGGGCCGCACATCGGTCAATCGGATCCTTCGCAACAGCCAATCGAGTCTCGTTCTTCTATAAATAGTAACCCTCTTGTTCATTCTTCATTCTCAAACTTTGTCAGAAATAAAGTCCTTGTGTGCGATTACTCCCGCACAACGCCTTGCCTTTGCATGCAATCATTTTCGCGCAATGACTTTTCTTTTTCACACAATCATTTCCACGCAACGACTTTTCCTTTATGCACAATCATTTCCAAGTAACACCCATTCCTTTGCGTGCAATGGCTATTTATGCAAAAAATTTCTAAGTCCAAGAATTTTTCTAAGTCTTAGAACTTCATCAACTTTTTCTCCTAAGTCTGTTATGGCTCGAAACAAAAGAACTTACCGCCTGATAAAAGAACCTACTTTTACCCCTTCTCATCGTAAACTACCAAAACCGCCATCTCTTCACAAGTCCCTGAACCTTCACCACCATCTCCTTCTTAAAAAGACCAACCCGAGAAGAAGAGAATCAAAATAACCAGCAAGTGTCCAACCTATATAAAAGAACACGTCCTTTTGACTTACAATTTCATTGATCGTATAAACACATTATCAACTCCAATCCGTAATGCGATTGTAATGGGAGTTGTTGAGAGACCGTCTCGACATGGTCGTGATATTGAATGGGAAGAATGGCTGAAGTCAACAACCAATATTTGCACAGACATTCAAAGACCCCCCCACCAGAGAAGATACTCCACCTCCTTCTCTTTTAAAAAAGAAACACTCGAAGAGCAAGTATCAAGAGTTCTAAGAGAAGATAAGGGAGCACAGTAAGAAGCGCCTCCAAAATTCTTGGAACATTGTGCACTCCAAACCAGATGTCATGAAGTTTAATAGTCCTTTTAGAGAGTAGTTGGTCATCATTCCCTTGAACATTCATCATCATCAATCTATCCTCTAAAGTGAACCAACTGACCAGATGACTTAGGATAGACTCATGTTCACCGCGAACTGGGTGCAGAAAGAACTGCGGATCCTTGAAGATACTCTGTTAGCTAGAGGATCAAAGCAAAGGATAGGTGGTGTTTACCCCATGTAGTTTCTTATACCATCTTACAATCTCCATGTTCTATTTCTGACACATTTCTAGAAGACACTCCAACAACGCTTTCGGGACTGTAGCTCCTTATGGGACAATGAAGAGTTTCGAACTCATGGATTTCTATCTTCTCGCTCTCACTATTCCGATTGGGTGCAAGCAATCTTGAAGGAACATGCCATGACTTTGATAGATATTGGCCTGCACAATGCCATAGAAGTTACATTCGAATACTTTTACAAGGATACAATGGTATTGAAGGGCTTCCTGAATTATTGGTGTCCAATCACAAATTCTTTCCATCTCCCAATTGGCGAAGTTAGCAATACCCTATGGGATCTCCACGTGATGGCAGGCCTTCCATTAACAGGGCGATTCTTCAATGAGTTAATGCCAACTAACAAAGAATTCTGGTATTTCTCTCCCTCTAGCCGAGAAGTTTCTATCTCAGAGACTACTGCTGAATTATTCAAAGAAATGGCCAAGTTTCCAAATATTCATAAGGTATCACCTCTCCACTGGCTCACTCATTTCTCTAGCGAACTTCTGTAAGTTTCATTTAAACTTCATTTTGCCATCTTTTCATTATATATATATGCATAATATATCTCTTATATTTCTTATTGTATTCATCATACCTTTTCAGCTTTCGAAATTGCCAGTCGCAAGATATGATGAACCTTCATTAGAGAATAAGAGGTCGTCCAGAATACAATACTCATGGCGAACTTGCAGCTTTCTTGGCCTATTGGCTAAGCCTAATTGTCCTTCCAAGTTCAAAGTGGGTAGATGTTGTTTGACCCACATTGTTTCTTATTCCTAGGGCTATGGCAGAAGGCCACAAATACTCTCTAGCTCCACCAGTCCTTTGCTCCATATACAAAGCTCTCAGAGAAGTAGCAACTCATGTTAAAAGCGCCGCAGTTGGAACATCTTCTACATATGCTCCTTGGCATTATCTCACTGGCTGGCTAGGAGTTTACTTCCCATGGACATTCGATGCCCTAGAGAAAGCATACATTAATCCTTCACATCTCCCTCTTTGATTTTTCTAGAAAATAGCGATGATCAAGAGGACTTACTACTAGGTGGTCAATAAGATATTGGCGACAGATAATATTAATTTCTTTCAATTCTGTCTGTCGCGGCATGCCGAGGACACAAAAATGGTGGATAATAAATCTCTTTCTTCAGGCGAACATGCATTCTACATTTCTATCAGATCTAGCAGTCTCCCACTACGAGAAGGGACATAATTTTGGCGAGAGCCTTACTACCCGAGCAGATTTGCTTGTCAATTTGGCTATGATCAATTAGTTCTTAAAGATTACGGAGCTGTAACTCGTAGGATTAGGAGTTATGATGTGGGTTCATATAATTGGGTGATGGTTTGGAAGCAACTATTGGCTGGTCATATTGATTCACGCTTCATGATACCCGGCCATAGCCATATAGTTCATGCATCGTATAACTAGATGAGATGGTGGTCACACCAATTTTACCTAGTTCATCAATGCCTTCATGTATATCACATAGTGTGGATTCCTCCTCTGTAGTTGAAGGATCGTAAGCTCGATTAAGGAGTCAGATATATAATATAAAGCAGTCATGCCCCATCTCCAGGCCAGCTTTGTTTAAAGATATCACTTTAGAGGGCTGAATTTCTCATGGAGTCCTTTTGGACTTTGTGAAATCATTTTGAAGTGTTCCGCTAAAGTTATTGTCCATGTTGCTACGAAAACTTCTCCTCTACTAGCTATTGTTCATCCTTCCCTTGTTCAGGAAGCGGGAGAGAATGTAGAAGATGATATTGTTCCTCCAATTTCATCACTCATCCCTCAACCAATCATCAAAGTCCTCCTCTAATGCCTTGATCTCGGACACGCTCTCAAACTCCACCAACTCAACAAAACAAAGGGATTACCTCTCTAGTTCCTACAATTTCAGAAGAGCGGAAGGTGGCTGACAAAGCAAGCTCTTTAGAGAAGGGAAAGTAAGTAATCATTGAAGAATTAGAGTCAAGCACATCACCATCAAGAGACGAAGAATAAGAGACGTCATATACAGACAATAACTCTTTTATCGAGGATGATATGGAGGAAGGTGAAATTGATATTGGCGAGGAAGATGATGTCATCATCACGGATATTGCAGTTGATGGACTACAACATACCATTCAATGAGATACTCAGCTAGATGTTTAACCAGATGTTTAGACAGATATTCTAATCCCTCTAATAGTTTCGACAGAGAATGAAGAAGAGGAAGAGCCTGTAGATTATGTAGAGTATGGTTATTCGCCTGGTGAGAAATTTTGCATATTATTTAGTTCTAATTGTTGTCCTCTTCCTCTTGAGATATTTTCTACTCCAGTAGTCAATACTCATTTTGCTTTAGGTATTCCTGTCACAGCTGATAAGACAAGCCATGATCCAACAGATATTTCTTCTGTAGAAGTGACATCTAGTCGAGCAACTAGGACTCCTTTAACTCCTGTTACTCGCCCAAGGATTGTAGCTCATGAAATAATCTTTCTGATAGAGCCGACTGATGCAACCACACCCACTACTATTGATTCCAGCACTGAGCCAACTGTGCCATGTTTTGCTGATATGTTAATGACTGCTCCTGGTCCTTCATCTTTACTAGAAAATATGCAGCCTTTAGAAGTGCCAATCTTAGGTCTTGTTGCTCCAGTTATCGGTATATTTATCTTTTAGTATATTTCATATTATAATTATACTTTCATAGATTTCACTCTGGCCTATGTCTCTCCTCCTTTTTTATTGTAGTCAATCCTGCTTTGAGTGGTATTCCATCATAACCTTGACCCAACCTAAAGCCTAGTATAGATACACCTTTGTGTTGTGGATCAAGGGAGATGAAGACTCTTCATCAACAAGAAGGACATATTCATCATTGCGCTGAATGAGACTCATCAACTTATTTGTAAGTATCTAGAGTCCAGAGGACACTTGTGATCATTCCTTTTTAGGATTGGATTTTAAGTGTTGCTCACCCTTTGAAGTCCTCGAAGGAGGCCTCCGACGGGAGTGTACGTGCAGGGTGCGTTGTGTGGACCCTTGCTCTGTGGAGAGCCTAAACATCTGGTTAGGAGTACGCTAGTAAAAATTCAGGGTTAGAGGTGAACCGAGTAGAAAACTCCAGGTGCGTTGTGTGGTCCCTTGCTCTGTGGAGAGCATAAACATTTGGTTAGGAGTACGCCCGCAAAACTCTAGGGTTTGAGGTGAACCGAGTAGAAACCTCTGTAAAGGTTGAAGATGAACCTGATTTCAAACCTTAGGTTTGAGGTGAACCATGAAAAACCTCCTTAGTGAAATCTGGTCACTCAAGGGTTGAGTGTGGAAGCCGGGAGTGGAGTAGACAAGTAGTCGAACCACTATAAAATGACTGTGTTTGAGATTGATATTGTCTTTCATTTATGTGATTGCCTTACATGCCTTTATATATGATTATCTGAAATCACATCTTATGCACACACAGTCATATCCATTACAATCTAATTCATAAATTTGTTTATCTTACAAGTAGTTGTGATTAGATCCTCTATCAGGCTTGGAAGCCAGTAAAGTTAATTTTTGAGTAATCCTAATCTGTACTCTGTGATAGGATTAGTGCGACAAGATTGAAAAATAACTTATAAATCTTTAAAAAGTTCTATTCACCCCCCTCTAGGACACATTGACATATTCCTACTTCAACTTAAGCGGTCTTCACCACTATTTCAATTGGTATCAGAGAGGGTCTCTCTTTAAGGGTTTCACCGCCTAGAGAGTGATCTTGACTGAAGTAGAAATATGGCCAAAGGAGAGGGCTCATCTGTCACTAGACCTCCAGTATTTGATGGATCAAATTATGCTTACTGGAAGGCTAGAATGCATTACTTCCTGAGATCTTTGGATCATGAAGTTTAGGATGCAGTTGAAAAAGAATACGTGGTACCATCCGAACAAATTGTACTTGAAAATGAAACCACAATCACTAAACCCAACCTAATGAGAAGTGGACGACATTTGACAAAGAACAGCTAAATGCTGAAGTAAAAGCAACGAACCCCATCTACTGTGCCGTGTCCCAAGATATATTCAATCAAATAAGTATGTGTGAGACATCCAAGGAAGCATGGGATTTACTGGAAACAACCCATGAAGGTACAAGCACTGTGAGAGGTCTAAACTACAACTCTTAACTTCACAGTTTGAAAATCTTAAAATGGAAGAGCATGAGACATTTATGCAAATTTTCACCAAATTGAACATTATTTGTAACTCCATGGGTGGTTTGGGAGAGAAGGTTCCGGCACTTAAAATATGTAGAAAAATCTTAAGATCCTTACCAGAACGCTTCAATCCTAAGGTAACAACAATTGAGGAGTGTAGGAATATTGATGAGATGAAAGTAGAAGAACTAGTAGGTTCCTTACAAACTTTTGAACTACACTTCACACAACCCCAAAAATCTAAAAACACTGTCCTAAAAACTTCTAAGAAATCAAAACATGAGGACAGTGAGAGTGAAAAAGAAGATGAAGATGAGGAAGTGGCCTTGCTTGCACAAAGATTCAGAAGATTCTTTCAGAAGAATCGCGGCAATCCTTCTAAAAGAAGAAAGGTGAATTACAAACCTTCTGCAAGTAAATTTGGTAAACAGACCAAAGAACCACAATGTTATACCTGTCATGAGTATGGACACCTATCTACTGAATGCCCAAATAGAAAAACTAATGGCAAGGCGATGACTGCCACATGGGATGATACGGAAGAGTCAAAATCAGAAAATAGTGACTCAGAAAGTGATGGAGATCAAAAATCCTTGAAAATACTTATGGTCTTCACTACTTCGATCATTCCAATTGAATCTGAGAAAGAATAAAAAGCCACTGAATCATTTTCATCTGACAATGAGGAAATTGAAAAAGAAAAAGATAAAGAGCAAAATGAATTACAAAACGCTTATAATTAACTTTACATCCATAGCGTTAATATTGTCAAGAGACTTGGAATATTTGAAAACAAAAAGGAAATGCTGCAAATAGATCTGGATAAAGCTTCAAATATTAATACTCATCTAATCACTGATTTGCAGCAATGCCACTCAGACAACGATAGACTTAAAAGAACTAACAATTCATTGAAATCTGAGTCAGAGAAATTAAAGGAACAAGTCAAAGAATTAAATGAGGAAAACCTGATTTTTCAGAATAAAAATTATACACTTCAAAATGATCTAGAAGAATCTTGAAAAATTGTCAAAATAAACTGTAAATTTTCCCAGAGTGGTGAGAAATTAGAAAAACTGTTAGGAATGGGAAAACATAGAGAAGACAAAAAGGGATTAGGTTATGGAAAGGCTAGAACAAACACTAAATATAATGCACAACCATTTGGAAAATCTGTTGCATCTAGTAGTAACACCAAACCTATCCCACCTCATTACAAAAATGAGGAGTCAGTTTATGAGCTAAACAAAAGAAGTATACAATCATCATCACTTGAGATAATTGACAGGATGAAGGAGCAGTTAAGTCATGTGGACAAAACAAATAAAAAGAACAAATCTACCACGAGTAAAACTCCTGCCGCAAAGTGGGTAATTAAGGAAAAGACAAATTGCCTTGTTACTCAATCAGATCATTTATCAGACAATATGGCTAAATGGTACCTGGACAGTGGTTGCTCAAAACACGTCACAGGTGACAAGTCTCTCCTTTCAAACTATAAGGATCTTCACAAAGGGGTAGTCACCTATGGAGATGGAACCACTACTGAAGTAATTGGACAGGGAATTATAGAAGGAATTAATCTGTTTAAGAATGAGAATGCTTTTTGCATAAAAGGATTGGCACATAACTTACTTAGCATCTCTCAAATCTGTGATAACGGGCATGTGGTAAATTTCAACAAAGAAGAATGCGAGATTCTAGATCAATCAGGGAAATCAATTATGAAAGGTCTTCGCACAAATAACCACTGCTACATTATTGTAGGAAAAGGAAGGAGTGATATTGAGAAACACTGAGAGTGAAGAAATTGGTCCAGGTTATGCATCAAAACCTGGATATTTATTGAAATGATGCAATTTTGTTGAGCCTTCAGTGTTACATCTAAGGTTGGAGACCTTGATTTTTTGTATACAAACATTATCATGTTTATAGCTATAGAACTGGTACAATTTTTTTTTGTGACATATACTGATCAAGCTAAGAAATACCCGATAGTGTGTCAAAATTGTAAAAATTCTGAATATTATCTACTTTCGATATGAGTGTTGGCCTCTCTTTCGATCTCATCGACTAACGGTCGATACAATCAACGGATCTTTAAAATGTGAAAAGTCGTGTGACCATGGATAACATCGAAGGTAGTCTCGATAGCATCGATCGACAACTTCTCGATACAATCGATAAGTTGGACAATATGATTGATAGATGGCACCCAAATAAAAGGCTGATTGAAAATTTTAAGGGCTAGCTCTCTGTCCTGATCAGTTCCTTTGGTTGATCTGCTCGAAGTCCAAATGAAATCTCGGCACCCAAGTGACACAAGGAAGATGATTAAAGAAAAGGGTAAGGCTCTCTCATCCGCAAAATCTTCTAAGAATAAGAAAGAGAAATATTCTAGACCCCCTCAAAACCAATCAGACTGGGAATAAGTCACAATAGTCGATCATACTATTCTCATTAGTACTGTCAAACTCTATGGGGTGGATCTCATGATTGAAACCATTGGATGGAAGAATATGTTTAATATGGGTGGGCCATATCAGTTTGAAATGATCCAGCAGTTCTTCAATTGTTACCATGTTGTCCAAGATTACCCACCTTGCATATGTCTGAAATTCATGCAACACACCAAGCACATTACTCCATCAGTTCTTGGTCATGTTCTAAACATTGAAGTGATGCAAATCCCTATCACTAGTAGAAATCTAAACGATTTGGGTAGATGGGTGGAAATTACACAAGCACTATTCCAGGGTATGACAATTCCTAGAAATGATAGTAATATTCTTCCAGTAAAATATGTAGGAATCTCGTTCCGACTCCTTCACAGTATTTTCAGCACGAATTTGTACCCATGTGATGCAAATGACACATATCTGAGTCCCATTGCACTCAACATTCTGTATGATGTCTATCAAGAGATCCATGTATGCTTATCGACTTTCATATTAGACCAGCTAATAAAGGTAATCAGAAGTGACCATCTTGAATTTCTGCATTTCCATCTCTTATCTGCAAGCTCGTACACTGGGCAAGTCTGCCAGAAACAACTAATAAGGTATATCCTGAAGTTTGGTACGACCTTGAAGCAGCGCAAAAAGTGTATGCTTCTGTCCTATCAGATACGAAGATCTTTCCACCTGTTAAAGATAGTGGTCCCATGCTTAATGAAGAAATTCTTTAGGGATCCAATCGAACTCCTGATTACAGTCCTGCTTCTGTCACAAATCATCAGCATCATGTGCTTGGGCGCCAACTTTTAAACAATCTCACTAGAATTGATGAGCGACTCTAACACTGTGAACAACGACTCTCAGGAATAGAAAACAGGATGGAAGCTCTCCAACACTCTGTGCAGTAGATTCTTGAGCTACTAATGACTGGCGTGCTTTCAATTTGTTAGAAGGAGACAGTTTTGGTAGAGCCATGTGTCTAGTAAAAAACATTTGATTTTGCATCCATCTCTGCTTACTTGTTTTGGGTATCCCTACATGTGGCTGATATCTCTGTCTGATGATTAAACTTTTTGTTAATATGGCTTAATTCAATTCATATTTCATTGCCATTCTTGATACTATTGAAATGCCTATGCTGCTTGTTTCATCTAATTACTTCTGGTCTTCATTGATGTTTGCTTTACACTATTCTCATTTATATACATATATCTATCTATAGTTCTCCTATAAGCTTCAATCTTCAGTCAATATCACGTCTTATGCCTTTGCCAATGACTGACAAAAAGGGAGAGAACAATTCAAACGCCCCAAACAGAAATTGTATATCTGTGTTGTAGGTGTTAGGGGGAGCAGCCGCAACAAGAAAGGGAGAGTTTTTGAAGTAAGGGGGAAAGCTTACTAGGTGTATACATGGGTGTTTAAAATTTATAAAATTGTGTTAATACATGTACACACAATTTAGGATGTATCTGTCTAGATATGTTCCTAGGGTGTTTTGGGTATTTTGTCACGTAATTGACAAAGGGGGAGATTGAAAGTGCACCTACTACGTGCCCTGGTTTGTCAATTACGTTGTAAGTTGAGTCAGTCGGACAACAGCGCCTAACAGGAAGATCAAGTCAAGCGTCTGCCTCAACTGGATGTGTGGAAGCTCTCCATAGGTAAATCATAGCCTCACATCCCATGTCCCAAAACACCAGGTGATTAAAATCCTTAAAAAGAACTATAACATCTTAGGGTTTCTGTGTAAGAAAACTTTTTATCAAAAAGGAAAATCTTTAAAGTTTTTCTTACACTGTCGATTATATCGATTACCCCTTCGATATGATCGACCAGCTCTGTCGATGTCCTTGGCATCTTAAATCGATACAATCGAGTGCGGACAAAAAGCGTCCAGCAATCAAACAATCATCTGGACGATTTATCGATATATCGATTAGTGAGTCGATATCATCGATATTCGAATATCGATCCTATCGGAAGAAGATCGATACTATTGACAGACTATTTTTCGGTGCCCCTATTTTTCTAAAGAAAACTAACATAAGCTTCAATATATCGATGACTATCCGATTCAATCTGAACTCAAATATCAATCATATCGGAAGTCAGTCGATCATATCGATTGTGGGCGCATGTTTTCACTAGCATGAATTTCAGGTTGTTTTCAATGTTGATCGAGGTGCCAGTCGATAAATCGATATTCATATATTGATCATATCGAGACCTCGTTGATTAGATCGAGTCCGGACAAAAATCATCCAGCAAGCTTATAGGTAAATCTATATGATTTATCGATCCCATCGACAAGGTCTCCGATATGATCGATGTACAAATTTCTATGACATCGACTGTTCCCCGATCATATCTGTAGAACCTGAAATTCTTCAAGGCTTCTCTCTTGTTTTCACCTGTCGATAGATCGATCCATCGCTCGATGGAATCGGAGTTTGAAATCCGATAACATCAATGTGTGTCTCGATCCTTTCGACCAATTGGCGAAAGGTTTCCAAAAGTGAAATGACAATTGAGTTTGTATCATCGAGAGGTCTGCCGATACAATCGAGAGTATATGCTCGATCATATCGACGACTGCTCGATGATATCGAACTCTGTCATAAATATGACCGTTTATATCCATTGGAACCTTTTGCCTATATATAGAGAGAGATTAGTCTTTATTGCTTGTAGAGAAAGAAAAGAGTGCTTTTGAGAGTTTTAAACTTCCTATCATTTACCTAAGCCCTTTCTCTTAGGAAGTTAATCCTCCAATCCACCCTCATCATTGATATCACATAGAGTGGATTGGGGAATGAACTTTCGCATTCAAGGATCCTCCAGCTACTATCTTAATGGAAAATCATTAAGCTGGGATGCCTTGAATGCATAAATGATTGGAACCACTCTATATTCTTTATAGGAAAATTTTTAGAGAGTGGTATTCCATCATAACCTTAACCCAACCTAAAGCCTAGTATAGATATACCTTTATGTTGTGGATCAAGGGAGATGGAGACTCTTCATCAACAAGAAGGACATATTCATCATTGCGCTGAATAGGACTCATCAACTTATTTGTAAGTATCTAGAGTCCAGAGGACACTTGTGATCATTCCTTTTTAGGATTGGGTTTTAAGTGTTGCTCACCCTTTGAAGTCCTCGAAGGAGGCCTCCGACGGGAGTGTACGTGTGGGGTGAATTGTGTGGACCCTTGCTCTGTGGAGAGCATAAACATCTGGTTAGGAGTACGCTAGTAAAAATCCAGGGTTAGAGGTGAACCAAGTAGAAACCTACAGGTGCGTTGTATGGACCCTTGCTCTGTGGGGAGCATAAACATCTGGTTAGGAGTACGCCAGTAAAACTCCAGGGTTTGAGGTGAACTGAGTAGAAATCTTTGTAAAGGTTGAAGGTGAACCTAATTTAAAGCCTTAGATTTGAGGTGAACCATGGGAAACCTCCTTAGTGAAATCCGGTCACTCAAGGGTTGAGTGTGGAAGCCGGGAGTAGAGTAGAAAAGTAGTCGAACCACTATAAAATGACTGTGTTTGAGATTGATATTGTCTTTCATTTATGTGATTGCCTTACATACCTTTATATATGATTATCTGAAATCACATCTTATGCACACACAGTCATATCCATCACAATCTAATTCATAAATTTGTTTATCTTACAAGTAGTTGTGATTGGATCCTCTATCAGGCTTGAAAGCTAGTAGAGTTAATTTTTGAGTAATCCTAATCTGTACTCTGTGATAGGATTAGTGTGATAGGACTGAAAAATAACTTATAAATCTTTAAAAAGTTATATTCACCCCCCTCTAGGACACATTGACATATTCCTACTTCAGCTTAAGCGGTCTTCACCGCTATTTCACAGTGGGCCCCACATGGGACCCACAGTAATGTATGTGTTTTCTATCCACTGTCCAGGCAGACGGTGGAAGCCCACCATGATATTTGTGTTTTATTCTCACCATCCAGCGGATGGTGGAGCTAGGGCCCACGGTGATGCATGCGCATTATTCACACTGTCTAACCATAGTGGACCCCACCATGGTGCGTGTGCAGCATCCAAACCGTCCATCCACTTGTGGTAATTGTATTCTAATGCCCACGGGATTGGGCCAATTTTGATTTAGTTATGGTGTCCCTTGAGGCCCACCTTAACATTTATAAAGCCCATGAGATAGGGCTCATATTATGGTATTTGTGGCCATTGGAGTGGCCCATCTGATATGATTGTAAGACTTATGGATTTAGGCCCATTTGACATATAAGGCCTATTGATTTAGGCCCATTTGACATATAAGGCCAATGGATTTAGGCCCATTTGACATATAAGGCCTATGGGTTTAAGCCCATTTGATTTATATAAGGCCTATAGGATTAGGCCCATTTGATATGTATAAAGCCCATGGGATTAGGCCCATTTAAGACACATAAGGCCCATGTGATTAGACCCATTATGATGTACTCTGAGGCCCATAGGTTATGACCCATTGCAATGTACCTAAGGCCATTGGTGAAGCCCAGTAATATGGCCCATTTGATGAACGTAAGGCCCACTAATGTATCCCATTTGATGTAATGAAGGCCCAATAGGATGTACCTAAGGTCCATTGCAATGTGTGAACCCAACATGGTTTGTGTAATGATGTTTACTACGGGCTATGGCTTAGGAGCAATGATGGTTCGACGTCCACATTGCAAGTATAGTGTTGGTTAAATGTCCACATTATGACTCTCCCTAGGGCCATTGTTAGGCCGTAATTGTTATGTGTAGGCCGTTTAGGCCCATCTGCATTGTAAGGATAAATCATTACTTTGTAACATGCTTAGTATAATTCAATTATTCATGTCCATACGCATCATATGTATGTTTGATATGAGAAATGTTTGATCATCGCATAAGCCGTTGGGCCGAGACATTTTCAGGACTTCTTATAAGACGGAGTGTCCCGCATGAGCGCATGGTGTGCACGAGATTGTTGCATGATTGTATAGTGTGACTCATGCATCTCGCATTTACGTGACATGTGACATCAGGACCATAGCCTCCACAGGCATATCGTGGTTGGCAGGATTAGATACCAAAAATCTTATTCTACATAGGGTGCTATAGTTATCCCTGGGTGAAAGTCTCTAAACCCTAATGGTACTAAGAGGTTGTGCCAACGTCTAGACCGAGTGGGTAGATGAGCGTTAAGTGTCGATTACCAGATGGCTGTGCTCTCCACTCTGTCGTGGTCGGTTGAAAGGGGGTGCGGCCTTACCCGCCCGAGAGAAGGGGCAAACCTAGGCTGAGTCTGACCAGCTCGAGGAATGGGTCCACTATCGATGAGTCCAGCCCGATATTGGCAGACAGATAGTGAGGTCTCTTCCACTTACCTTATTAGGAGCGATGAGGCAGCGATCTGGTTTAGAGTGTACTAGACCTTGGTGATACCCAGATTTGAGCTGTATTGATGTGTGGACATAGATGAGGATTTGTATGCTTGAGTTGAATTTTACATCGCATGGCCTTGGGATGGCCGATATCATTCATGTCTTGCATCGCATAACTTTGGTGCGACTAATGATTTTCATGGATCTATTTGCATATTGCGCATTTCTCTGATATAGCATGTTCATATTACTACCTTGCGCACACACTTTCACCACCCTCTAAGCTTTCTATAAGCTTATGCACGACCGTTGCGTGCAGGTGACATTGGGGCATAACAGCGCTGAGGCAGGAGTGCTTTGCAGATCACTTTGGAGATTTTATTCATCATCATTGTATTTCCTTTTATGCTCATTGTACTTGTAAAGTTTTTTATATAGTGGAAATGTAATGGAGTTTTTGGTTGTTGTTTATGGGTTATGCCTTCGGTTATGCTTATCACAATTCAAATTAATTTTAAAAATCCTCCTCGTAACATCCCAGGATTGAAACCTGGCGAATGGGAGCTGGGAGCCGAGAATGGGGTTCTACGGTGGCTGTTGGTGCCAGATTCGGTGATCGAGAATTTTATGAGCCCGGTTTCTAAGTTTAGGGCGTGACAGAAGTTGGTATCAGAGCATAACTTGGGAATAACCGATAACAACATTACATATCTGCTATGAGTGTAGAATGACTAAGTCCTGAAGTTTGGATAGCTTCGTGATCTTCCGTTACAGACCTTTAACGTGCGTGCTTTCGAGAGCTTTCAAGTTGATAGGCGCCTTCACTCTTTCCTGTAGGATATGCCGCCCAGGAGAGTTACCCGATCGACTCCTGCACCACCACCTGAGGATCCCGCTCCACCACTTGTGGCTCCCTCATTACCACCTACGATGCCCGTTCCACCACCAGAGATTCCTACTGCCCATTCTGAGTATGCTGCTCCTCCACCAGAGATCGGTGCGGACCCGACCGTATTCGTGAGTGCCTCCCAGTTGTAAGAGATGTTACAGGCTGTGACGGCTGCACTATAGGGACAGGGCAGGCAGCTAGTCGTTTCACCAGCCCAGACAGAGCAGGAGCGCGTGAGAACCCTCCTTCATGAGTTTAAATGGCTCGATCCTCCGCGTTTCCAGGGTGAACCAGACCCGACAATAGCTGAGAGGTGGCGCGCTGATGTGGAGAAGATATTTGAGATGATGGGATGTATGACTGAGTGGCGAGTTCGACTAGCCGTATTTCTTCTCCATGGTGAGGCTGAGCACTGGTGGACATCAGTTTCCCGAGTAGCAGGTGATGATTTTGTGTGGATATAGGAGGATTTTGTGGATCAGTTTGACCGATATTACTTCCCTGATCACATCCGACGACAGCGAGCATTGGAGTTTGAGGCCCTGGTGCAGGGTGATATGACAGTGGCTCAGTATGCAGCTCGTTTTGTAGCACTGTCTAGGTTTACACCATACCTAGTAGATGATGAGGAGCGGAGAGCCCATCGATTCGAGGACGGCTTGCGTTACGGTTTTCGCGGCCGTGTTATTGGGCATGAGCTTCTGACTTTTGAGGAAGTGGTGCGAAAGGCCCAGATCTTTGAGGTTGAGTGGGCCGGCTCTCAGTCTGATCGTGGTCAGAGGAGAGACCAGAAGAGGCAGGCTCCTTTCAGTGACTCTCAGCAGTGTCAACCACAGCAGCAGAGGCGTACAGGTCGCTCAACCTTCCGAGCACCAGTAGCACCTCCAGTACCACCTCCGAGACAGTTCACCAGCACTTGTTTTAGGTGCAGTGCGACGAGACACAGTTCGTGAGAGTGTCTCAGCCCCCAGTAACAGCAGAGAGGTCCACAGCAGTAGAGGGGTCCATAGCAGCCTCCACCACAGCCCCAGCAGAGGCCCCCACAGTAGCAGTGATAGCAGCCCCCACCATCGAGGCCACCTCAGCAGTAACATCAGCACCAGCTTCCGAGGCTGCAGCAGGAGAGACAACAGTTTCGACTGCCTCAGCGACCCCAGTAGTAGCACGCTCAGAGGGGACAGGCACCTCCCCAGCCGGCTCAGGCTAGGTTCTATGCCGCTCAGCAAGACCCGCAATCTTCTGGAGGAGTCGTTGAGGGTATACTTCTAGTTTTTGTATGCATTGCACGTGTGTTGTTTGATTTTGGTACATCATATTCTTTTGTGGCCGAGTGCTTCTGCCGATTGACTGGCTTACCGTTGGAGTCTACTTGTGAGAGCCTATCGGTATCGACTCCCTTGGGGAGGACTGCAGTGTTGGCCTGATTTTGCTCATCTTGCCTCGTTCTAGTTGGGGATACCCTTTTGCCTGCTGATTTGTTTGCATTGCCGATGTCCGAGTTTGATGTCATCCTGGGCATGGATTAGCTCGCCGAGTACTATGCCATATTGAACTACGCTGTGAGGACAGTCACGTTTTGTATACCCGGCATGCCACAGTTCCAGTTCGTTGCAGAGCCCAGAGGAGAGCCGTTATCTTGTTTGATGTCATGTGCCATAGAAGAGCCTATAGCTGTGAGCATTGACCAGTTGCTCATGGTTTGTGATTTTTTCGATGTGTTTCAGGAGATTCCAGGATTACCGCCTCGTTAACTCACCGAGTTTTAGATTGATCTAGTGCCTGGTACCGTGCCTATTTCGAAGGCCACGTATCGTATGACACTGTTGGAGTTGGGGGAACTGCAGAAGCAGTTGAACGAGTTGCGCGAGTTAGGCTTTATCCGTCCGAGCAGTTCACCCTAGGGAGCGCCGGTAATCTTCGTGAAGAAGAAGGATGGCTCATTGAGGCTCTGCGTAGACTATCGCGAGCTCAACAAAGTCACGATCAAGAATAGATACCCGCTCCCTAGGATTGATGATTTGTTCGATCAGCTGCAGGGTGCACAGTTCTTTTCAAAGATCGACCTGCATTCCGGTTATCATTAGATTCAGGTCCGAGATGAGGACATTCCGAAGATAGCAGTCAGGACGTGTTACGGTCATTTTGAGTTTCAGGTCATGTCCTTCGGACTGACCAATGCACCCGCGGTATTCATGCAGTTGATGAACGAGGTCTTCCGCCCTTATCTCGATTAGTTTGTTGTAGTCTTCATCGATGACATTCTGATCTATTCGAGGTCCCGTGAGGAGCACGAGCAGCATTTAGAGATTACTTTATAGACCCTCCGCGCACACCAGCTGTATGCGAAGCTGGAGAAGTGCGAGTTCTGGAAGGAGGAGGTGAAGTTCCTCGATCACGTGATGACGAGGGAGGGCGTCGCAGTGGACCCCACGAAGGTCAAGGCAGTGCATCAGTGGGGCCAGCTCACAACTGCGATAGAGATCCGTAGTTTCCTTGGTTTGGTGGGCTACTACCGGCATTTCATTGAGGACTTCTCTCGTATTGCAGCCCCGCTGACCAGGTTGACTCTGAAGGGTACAGAGTTTATTTGGAGTGATGCTTGCGAGCGAGCATTTATGGAGTTGAAGGACCGTCTGACATCCGCTCCTGTCCTCACTCTTCCCTCTGGGAGTGACGGATTTATTGTATTCACTGATGCCTCGCATATTAGTTTGGGTGCTGTCCTGATGCAACACGGGAGACCAGTGGCCTTCGCGTCTCGTCAGCTCAACGTCCATGAGCTGAACTATCCCACGCATGACTTAGAGCTGGCCACAATTATCTTCGCACTGAAGGTGTGGAGGCACTATCTTTATGGGATCAGGTTCGAGCTTTTCTCTAATCACAAAAGCTTGAAGTACCTCTTCTCGCAGTGTGAGTTGAATATGAGAAAGAGGCACTGGATGGAACTCCTAAAAGACTATAATTTTAATCTCCAGTACCACCGGGGTAAGGTGAACGTGGTGGCAGATGCTCTCAGTCATCAGCCACGAGGCCTAGTGGCGCATATGATGATTTAGGAGTGGCAGATGCTTGAGGATATCGCGGAGTATGATTTTGAGTTCGGCATGCAGTTATCGAGCCTATCGATTCAGCCCTCTCTTGCCACAAGGGTGATCGAGGCTCAACAGGCTGATGAGTCGTTGCAGAGTTATATGGCTGAAGCTACATCTGAGGGTCAGGAAGATTGGTAGATTGGTACAGACGGTGGACTTCGCTTTAGAGGCTGATTATGTGTCTCGGATATCGCAGAGTTACGCAGAGATCTGATGACCGAGGCACATCGATCGTGATTTTTTATCCACCCTGGCTCGACGAAGATGTACCGTGACATGAGGCGATAGTATTTTTGGACAGGGATGAAGCGTCAGATCGCCAGTTTTGTGGCCGAGTGTGACACGTGCCAGCGTGTCAAGGTCGATCATCAGAGACCTCCTGGTCTATTGCAGCCGTTGAGTATCCCGATGTGAAAGTGGGAGCACGTGTCGACTGATTTCATTATGAGTTTGTCGAGGACTCAGCTTGGTCATAACACCATTTGGGTTGTTGTGGATCGTCTGACGAAGTCGGCACATTTCCTTACAATGCGTGTGACTTGGTCTATGGACCGGCTTGCGAAATTATTCATCGAGGAGATTGTGAGACTACATGGTGTTCCAGTCTCGATCGTTTCTGACTGAGACTCGAGGTTCACATCTCAGTTTTAGGGAAGCTTCTAGCGAGCGATGGGGACTGATTTGCAGCTCAGTACCACGTACAGACTGATTGCCAGACCGAGAGGGTCAACCAGATCCTCGAAGATATGCTTCGGGCTTGCGCGATTGATTTCGGGGGTAGCTGGGATGAGCATCTGTGATTGGATGAGTTCGCATACAATAACAACTATCAGGCGACCATCGGCATGGCTCCTTTTGAGGCACTTTATAGCAGATCATGAAGATCACCAAGTTGCTGGACTGAGGTTAGAGAGCGTCGTCTCCTAGGTCCCGAACTTGTGCAGGAGACGTCAGAGGCTATTGATATCATCAGACAGAGGATGAGCACAACTCAGATCCGGCAGAAGAGTTTTGCTGATCGTCGGTCCCTTGGAGTTTGATGTAGTGGACCATGTGTATCTCAAGGCCTCACCCATGAAGGGCGTAGTTCGATTTGGAGCATAGGGCAAGCTTGCCCCGAGATTCATAGGACCTTTTGAGATCACTGGGCGCGTTGGCACCGTAGCCTATCGGCTTGCCTTGCCATCTCAGTTGTCTGGCGTCCACAACATTTTTCACGTCTCCATGTTGAGGAAGTGTGGGTTAGACATAGTTCCCGTTATTGATTGACAGCCGCTGAAGGTTCGTGAGGACACTTCTTACATCGAGCAGCCATTCCGTATCCTTGATCGGAAGTAGCAGGTCCTCAGAACCAAGGTCATTCCGTTGATAAAGTTTCAGTGGGGTCACCATTCTGTAGAGAAGGCTTCTTGGGAGCGCGAGGCTGAGATTCGAGAGTGTTATCCTCATCTCTTTGATGATTGATCATGTATTGTATTTTGTATGTTGTCTCTGATTCTATATGATGATGTTATGTCTCTTATTCCTTGTGAGTTATGCCTAGTTTCGATGATTGTACAAATTTTGAAGATGAAATTTTTATTAAGAGGGGAGAGCTGTAAGACTCGTATCCTAGACCGTACCGTTTCGTAGACCTTCGCAGTCTTACCGGTCGAATTTCGGTAACCTTCAACCCTTAATCGATATTTATGCACGACCCTGATTCGTACGCAGTCAACCTGAGTCGACTCAACCCAAGACCATTACCAAAGCGACCGCGCCATCGTTGTGGTTCCGATGCCGCGACTTACGCGCCGAGGCGATACCCTGGTCAGGAGATGTGGGCCAACGTTCGGTGCGAGGAAAATACCGCGCGCTGCGAAACCTAAGAGAATCTCTACGACTTGTCAAATCAATCTCATCAATCAATTAAATCTTATCACATCACATGTCAAGTACATGTTAAGTACACATCACCTTTCACCTATACCCAAGCAATCACAAAAGTTAAAAAGGTCTTACAAGCCCATGTCTTTCTTACACAAAAGGCCACCAAAGCCAACAAAGCCTTACACACCCATCTCTCTCCCATCCATCACTCCATCACCCCATCACCTCACATCTCCTTACAACTCTCTCTTTCTTATTTCTCATCTTATTTTCTTAAGCAACCAAAACGCATACGTATGAGAAATTCTCCAAGCCTTCCAAGCTCCAAGTGTGGCCCACCTTTCCATCCGAAGATCTCCCATCCTAGCCATCAATTCCTCTCTCCTCCATTGGAATCAAAGCTAAGGAGCTAAGGAACCCATAGGAGCAAGAAGATCGAATGGTGGGTGCTAGATAATAGTAGTTTTTCATGTTTTTAAGATGGGCCAAGTGAGGCCAACCGATCAATGGTTTGGATCTCACTTGGGACCCTAAGTTGTGGCCAATGGCCCACTTTGATCATCATGATCATTCCATGATGGGGCCATTCTCCATGGACCCCATCATGATGTTTATTTTCTTATATACTTAGGGTCATCTAGACCATCTATTTTAGTGGAGAAAGGATCTCCACCGTTGGATTTTAATTTAATGGGCTCATGTGTAATGGGACCCACTTGATGTATGCTTCAAATCATGCAAGGGAGGGCCCATAGTGGCGGGGTCCCTCCATCACTCGATCACTCTTTCTTTCTCTCTCTTTCTCTCCTTCCCTATTTTGTGGTCCACTTAAAAGGTTGTGAGATGTCTAAGCCATTCATCATAGGGGCCTTACCTTGATGTGGGCCTCATGCACACCATCCAATCATTTGGTGGCCCACCTTGGTAACATGTATGAGGGTGGGGCCCACCTTAAATATATGTGTTATATACGACCGTCCAGCATCCAGGGACGCTGGACGTTGCTAATATGTGAAGTGTGTGCTGCCAGTGGGTGTACTGACGCAGCAGGATAAAAAAATATATTTATTTTTGGAAGGGTTGTACATGTAGGTCCCACCTTAATGTATATTGTCAATCCATGCCGTTCATTCCGTTTTCCAACTCATTTTAGGCGTTGAGCCGAAAAATGAGGTCAATCCGATAATCAGGCGGGCCATATTATAGAAAACTCTGTTTCCTATTATTTAAAACTATTAGGACCCACCTTGTTGTTTCTTTCGCCAAAAATGCTGAACATTGAACTTGTTCGGCATGTTTTGAGCACTAGAAACCTTTGGGAGGAGTGAATTCCCAAGGAGTGGGCCCCACATGTGATTTTTCTTAAGAAAATAAAAAAAAATATAAAAAATATAAAAGTAAGAGGCAGCGCCTTAGCCTCTCTGACATGCAGCAGCAGCAGCACGCTGCTGCATGCAGCGGGTGGGTGGACAGCGTCCCATGGCCCCTGTCATGGGCCCCACCATGATGTATATGTGAAATCCAACCTGTTCATGAGGTGGGCCACTCCAAGCAGTGGGCCCCCTCCAAGTTTCAGCTCTATCCAAGACTCAGGTGGCGCACATGATAGGAAACAGTGGGATCGGGTAGCTGCCTTTGAAATTATTTCTGGGCCCACAGAAATTTTGAATCAAGATGAAATTTGTATTTTACCTTCACACAGGTCCGTGTGACCTTATCAACGGGTTGGATGACATTTAAACATTACAGTGGGCCCCACATGGGACTCACAGTGATGTATGTGTTTTCTATCCACCCTCCAGGGGAACGGTGGAAGCCCACCAAGATACTTGTGTTTTATTCTCACCGTCCAGCGGACAGTGGAGCTGGGGCTCACGGTGATGCATGCGCATTATTCACACTATCCAACCACAGTGGACTCCACCATGGTGCGTGTGCAGCATCCAAACCATCCATCCACTTGTGGTAATTGTATTCTAATGCCCACGGGATTGGGCCCATTTTGATTTAATTGTGGTGTCCTTTGAGGCCCACCTTGGCATTTATAAAGCCCATGAGATGGGGCTCATATTGTGGTATTTGTGGCCATTGGAGTGGCCCATTTGATATGATTGTAAGGCCTATAGATTTAGGCCCATTTGACATATAAGGCCTATGGGTTTAGGCCCATTTGACATATAAGGCCTATAGGATTAGGCCCATTTGATATGTATAAAGCCCATGGGATTAGGCCCATTTAAGACACATAAGGCCCATGTGATTAGACCCATTATGATGTACTCTGAGGCCCATGGGTTATGACTCATTGCAATGTACCTAAGGCCATTGGTAAAGCCCAGTAATGCGGCCCATTTGATAAACGTAAGGCCCACTAATGTATCTCATTTGATGTAATGAAGGCCCAATAGGATGTACCTAAGGTCCATTACAATGTGTGAACCCAACATGGTTTGTGTAAAGATGTTTACTATGGGTTATGGCTTGAGAGCAATGGTGGTTCGACGTCCACATTGTAAGTATAGTGTTGGTTAAATGTCCGCATTATGACTCTCCCTAGGGCCATTATTAGGCCGTAATTGTTGTGTGTAGGCCGTCTAGGCCCATCTGCGTTGTAAGGATAATTCATTACTTTGTAACATGCTTAGTATAATTCCATTATTCATGCCCATACGCATCATATGTATGCTTGATATGAGGAATGTTTGATCATCGCATAAGCCGTTGGGCCGAGACATTTTCGGGACTTCTTATGAGACGGAGTGTCCAGCATGAGCGCATGGTGCGCATGAGATTGTTGCATGATTGTATAGTGTGACTCATGCATCTCGCATTTACGTGACATGTGACATCAGGACTATAGCCTCCACAAGCATATCGTGGCTGGTAGGATTGGATACTGAAAATCTTATTCTACATGGGGTGCTATAGTTATCCCTGGGTGAAAGTCCCTAAACCCTTATGGTACCAAGAGGTTGCTCCAATGTCTAGACCGAGTGGGTAGTTGAACGTTGATTGTCGATTACCATATGGCTGTGCTCTCCACTGTGTCGTGGTTGGTTGGAAGGGGGTGCAGCCTTACCCGCCCGAGAGTAGGGGGTAAAGCTAGGCTGAGTCTGACTAGCTCGAGGAATGGGTCCGCTATCGACGAGTCGAGTCCGATATTGGCAGATGGCTAGTGAGGTCTCTTCCACTTACCTTATTAGCACGATGAGGCGGCGATCTAGTTTAGAGTGTATTAGACCCCGGTGATATCCTAGATTTGAGCTGTATTGATGTGTGGACATAGATGAGGATTTGTATGCTTGAGTTGCATTTCACATCGCATAGCCTTGGGATGCCAATATCATTCATGTCTTGCATCGCATAGCTTTGGTACGGCTAATGATTTTTATGGATCCATCTGCATATTCTGCATTTCTCTGATATAGCATGTTCATATTACTACCTTACACACACACTTTCACTACCCTCTAAGCTTTGTATAAGCTTATGCACGACCGTTGCGTGCAGGTGACGTTGGGGCGCAGTAGCGCTGAGGCAGGAGCACTTTGCAGATCACTTTGGAGATTTTGTTCATCATCATTGTATTTCATTTTATGATCATTGTACTTGTAAAGTTTTTTATCATAGTTAAAATGTAATGGAGTTTTTGGTTGTTGTTTGTGGGTTATGCCTTCGGTTATGCTTATCACAATTCAAACAGATTTTGAAAATCCTCCTCGTACCATCCCAGGATTGGAACCTGGTGAATGGGAGCTGGGAGCTGAGAATGGGGTTCTATGGAGGCTGTCGGTGCCAGATTCGATGATCGGGAATTTTGTGAGCCCGGTTTCTGAGTTTGGGGCATGACAAGAAGTTCTGAGAAGGGTGCGCTATGGCCACCCGAGCTTAGATCCTGATATTCAAGATGCCTATCATCCAACGAACCCATTAAGATTGGCCAATCGGGTCCTCTTTCGTTGTGTGTCGAGTGGGGGTGAGCACAGTATGATGGGTGCAAGAGTCCTTTCCACTGCTGGGACCGAGAAGGGAAGAGGTGTGATGAGCCTACCTACCATCGTGTGCCTAGTCAGGTCGGTAGTATTCCAACTGTTGAGCCCGGGTAGGGTAAAACAAATTGGGGTCCCCCATTTTTAAGCCGATGGATAGATGGGTAGGGGTTGACATGCCCAATACTTTGCCTTTTGGAAATGTTGTCCCACTCTTATGTATGGATGGTGGATTACCCATGTGTGGCACGTTTGTGATTTCTGATGGAGATGTATTATGTATTGTGGAGATATAGTAGCAGATGGTGAGGGATGTTGTCCCACTCTTATGTGATAATGGTGAATTACCTAAGTTGGAGATATATCATGTGTTGTCGAGACGTACTTGCAGAAATAAGGGATGCACAACATTTGACTCATGCATTCATTCATCCACTATTCACTTGGGCTAGTGGTGTATAAATAAATCACTATATGCACCATCACAATAGCTACAATTTCGGTTAGGAATGAAACTAACCTAAGATCAGGAGTTTACCACATTGAGTTTAGCTATCCAAATTTGGTATGGGACTAGTTTGGATAGAAGTCCCTTGTGATGAACCTCACGGCTTACGATACCGCGTACTATCATCCCAACTCGACACGCCAACTCTGCCATTGCCTTTCCATTGTATGTCATGTAGTAGAAAATGGAATTTAATTATGTTGTTCATGATGATTGGCTATTCTAATGATTCATGGTCGCTTGTTGAGTGACATGCCTATTTTTGATGTCATGTTCATGATAACTTGTGAGTTATACGACATGCTTGATTGATAACCCGCTCACCTATGATAACATGCTCGGTTGATAACATGCCTATGGTTAATTTGGATGTCTTTATGGGAGTGCCCTAATAAGTCGTGTTTTACTCCTGGCACGCAGTAGACTCACGAGCTGTGGTTTGCTCATACAGATGACTTACATTTTTTGAGGATGCAAACAAGAGCTATTAGAGTTTGCTATTGTTTCATTCATTACTGTTGAACTGGTGCACCATATTATGTGTGACATGTCGAACAGGTTCGTCTCTTCGATATATGTTGATACCATGTACAAAATGTGTAACCACCTAAACAAATAAACCAAAAAAAATCCTCGCCATGAGCTGGATTTGTGTCGTGGAGTTCACTGACCGTTCACCAAGTCCAGTAAGTGGGGAAGAAGTTGCTCCAACCCGAGTTCGGGACTTGGGAAGTAGTACTGTCCAGGCTCCGAATTTGGGGCGTAACAACACAGTCTTGTTGCGTGGGTTAGCACAATAGACTTGTGTTACGTGGTCCAGCGTAACAGGCTTCAAGCCATTTTCTCTTTACTCATTCTTCCTCTTCTCTAAGTACCTGAGAAGGTCACTCAGAGGTCTTCCTTTGGGAGTTCTAGTCTCTTGCGTGTGTGTTAAATGAAGAAGTAGTGGGGTATTTATAGGCCTCCACATGTGTGAAGCATTGAATCTTGTGCCATGGGACCCACCTTGCACAACACTTTTACTACGCGGCGAGTAACAAATTTTTCATCTTCATACTGTTGCGTAGACCCGTGCAACCACTCTTCGTTGAGCAGCACACACATGTTATACCAAAATTTATCTTCTTTTCTTTTTTCTTCGTATTTGATTTCTTCTCATCGTTCAGTCATTTTTTTATGCTCTAACAAATACCCCCTTGATCCTTTGTTTGTTCCATCCTTTAGAATAAAGATAGGATCAAATTCCCCTTCTTAAAATCAATCCTGATCATAACTCATCTCATTGCGCAGGGACGCGCATCGGTCAATCGGATCCTTCGCAACAGCCAATCGAGTCTCGTTCTTCTATAAATACTAACCCTCTTGTTCATTCTTCATTCTCAAACTTTGTCAGAAATAAAGTCCTTGTGCGCGATTACTCCCGCACAACGCCTTGCCTTTGCATACAATCATTTTCGCGCAATGACTTTTCCTTTGCTCACAATCATTTCCACGCAACGACTTTTCCTTTATGCATAATCATTTCCAAGTAACACCCATTCTTTTGCGTGCAATGGCTATTTATGCAAAAAATTTCTAAGTCCAAGAATTTTTCTAAGTCTTAGAACTTCATCAACTTTTTCTCCTAAGTCTGTTATGGCTCGAACCAAAAGAACTTACCGCCTGATAAACGAACCTACTTTTACCCCTTCTCATCCTAAACTACCAAAACCGCCATCTCTTCACGAGTCCCTGAACCTTCACCACCATCTCCTTCTTAAAAAGACCAACCCGAGAAGAAGATAATCAAAATAACCAGCAAGTGTCCAACCTATATAAAAGAACACGTCCTTCCGACTTACAATTTCATTGATCGTATAAACGCATTATCAACTCCAATCCGTAATGCGATTGTAATGGGAGTTGTTGAGAGACCGCCTCGACATGGTCGTGATATTGAATGGGAAGAATGGCTGAAGTCAACAACGAATATTTTCACAGACATTCAAAGACCCCCCCACCAGAGAAGATACTCCACCGCCTTCTCTTTTAAAAAAGAAACACTCGAAGAGCAAGTATCAAGAGTTCTAAGAGAAGATAAGGGAGCACAGTAAGAAGCGCCTCCAAAATTCTTGGAACATCGTACATTCCAAACCAGATGTCAAGAAGTTTAATAGTCCTTTTAGAGAGTAGTTGGTCATCATTCCCTCGAACATTCATCATCATCAGTCTATCCTCTAGAGTGAACCAACTGACCAGATGACTTAGGATAGACTCATGTTCACTGCGAACTGGGAGCAGAAAGAACTACGGATCCTTGAAGATACTCTGTTAGCTAGAGGATCAAAGCAAAGGATAGGTGGTGTTTACCCCAAGCAGTTTCTTATACCATCTTACAATCTCCATGTTCTATTTCTGACACATTTCTAGAAGACACTCCAACAACGCTTTCGAGACTGTAGCTCCTTATGGGACAATGAAGAGTTTTGAACTCATGGATTTCTATCTTCTTGCTCTCATTATTCCGATTGGGTGCAAGCAATCTTGAAGGAACATGCCATGACTTTGATAGAGATTGGCCTGTACAATGCCATAGAAGTTCCATTCGAATACTTTTACAAGGATACGATGGTATTGAAGGGCTTCCTGAATTATTGGTGTCCAATCACCAATTCTTTCCATCTCCTAATTGGCGAAGTTAGCAATACCCTATGGGATCTCCACGTGATGGCAGGCCTTCCATTAACAGGGCGATTCTTTAATGAGTTAATGCCAACCAACAAAGAATTCTGGTATTTCTCTCCCTCTAGCCGAGAAGTTTCTATCTCAGAGACTACTGCCGAATTATTCAAAGAAATGGCCAAGTTTCCAAATATTCATAAGGTATCACCTCTCCACTGGCTCACTCATTTCTCTAGCGAACTTCTGTAAGTTTCATTTAAACTTCATTTTGCCATCTTTTCATTTTATATATATATATATGCATAATATATCTCTTATATTTCTTATTGTATTCATCATACCTTTTCAGCTTTCGAAATTGCCAGTCGCAAGATATGATGAACCTTCATTAGAGAATAAGAGGTCGTCCAGAATACAATACTCATGGCGAACTTGCGGCTTTCTTGGCCTATTGGTTAAGCCTAATTGTCCTTGCAAGTTCAAAGTGGGTATATGTTGTTTGACCGACATTATTTCTTGTTCCTGGGGCTATGGCAGAAGGCCACAAATACTCTCTAGCTCCACCAGTCCTTTGCTCCATATACAAAGCTCTCAGAGAAGTAGCAACTCATGTTAAAAGCGCCGCAGTTGGAACATCTTCTACATATGCTCCTTGGCATTATCTCACTGGCTAGCTAGGAGTTTACTTCCCATGGACATTCGATGCCCTAGAGAAAGCATACATTAATCCTTCACATCTCCCTCTTTGATTTTTCTAGAAAAGAGCGATGATCAAGAGGACTTACTACTAGGTAGCCAATAAGATATTGGCGACAGATAATATTAATTTCTTTCAATTCTGTCTGTCGTGGCATGCCAAGGACACAGAAATGGTGGATAATAAATCTCTTTCTTCAGGAGAACATGCATTCTACATTTCTATCAGATCTAGCAGTCTCCCACTACGAGAAGGGACATAATTTTGGCGAGAGCCTTACTACCCGAGCAGATTTGTTTGTCAATTTGGCTATGATCAATTAGATCTTAAAGATTATGGAGCTGTAACTCGTAGGATTAGGAGTTATGATGTGGGTCCATATAAGTGGGTGATGGTCTGGAAGCAACTATTGGCTGGTCATATTGATTCCTGCTTCATGATACCTGGTCATAGCCATATAGTTCATGCATCGTATAACTAGATGAGATGGTGGTCACATCAATTTTACCTAGTTAATCAATGCCTTCATGTATATCACACAGTGTGGATTCCTCCTCTGTAGTTGAAGGATCGCAAGCTCGATTAAGGAGTCGGATATATAATAGAAAGCAGTCATGCCCCATCTCCAGGCCAGCTTTGTTTAAAGATATCACTTTAGAGGGCTAAATTTCTCATGGAGTCCTTTTGGACTTTGTGAAATCATTTTGAAGTGTTTCGCTAAAGTTATTGCCCATGTTGCTACGAAAACTTCTCCTCTACTAGCTGTTGTTCATCCTTCCCTTGTTCAGGAAGCGGGAGAGAATGTAGAAGATGATATTGTTCCTCCAATTTCATCACCCGTCCCTCAACCAATCATCAAAGTACTCCTCTGCCGCCTTAATCTCGGACACGCTCTCAAACTCCACCAACTCAACAAAATGAAGGGATTACCTCTCTAGTTCCTACAATTTTAGAAGAACGGAAGGTGGCTGACAAAGCAAGCTCTTTAGAGAAGGGAAAGTAAGTAATCAATGAAGAATTAGAGTCAAGCACTTCACCATCAAGAGACGAAGAATAAGAGACGTCATCTACTGACAATAACTCTTTTATCGAGGATGATATGGAGGAAGTTGAAATTGATATTGGCGAGGAAGATGATGTCATCATCATGGATATTGCAGTTGATGAAGGACTACAACCTACCATTCAACGAGATACTCAGCTAGATGTTTAACCAGATGTTCAGACAGATATTCTAATCCCTCTAATAGTTTCGACAGAGAATGAAGAAGAGGAAGAGCCTGTAGATTATGTAGAGTATGGTTATTCGCCTGGTGAGAAATTTTGCATATTATTTAGTTCTAATTGTTGTCCTCTTCCTCTTGAGATATTTTCTACTCCAGTAGTCAATACTCATTTTGCTTTAGGTATTCCTGTCATAGCTGATAAGACAAGCCATGATCCAACAGATATTTCTTCTGCAGAAGCGAAATCTAGTCGAGAAGCTAAGACTCCTTTAACTCTTGTTACTCGCCCAAGGATTGTAGCTCATGAAATAATCTTTCTGACAGAGCCGACTGATGCAACCACACCCACTACTATTGATTCCAGCATTGAGCCAACTATGCCATCTTTTGCTGATATGCTAATGCCTGCTCCTGGTCCTTCATCTTTACTAGAAAATATGCAGCCTTTAGAAGTGCCAATCTTAGCTCTTGTTGCTCCAGTTACCGGTATATTCATCTTTTAGTATATTTCATATTATAATTATACTTTCATATATTTCACTCTGGCCTATGTCTCTCCTCCTTTTTTATTGTAGTCAATCCTGCTTTGAGCGGTTCTGCAAGTTCGAATTTAGTTGCTACTATTTCAGATGTGTTGTCACTAGGAAAGATCCCTCCTTACATGCTCCTTTTGGTTAAAGGTGCTTTATTAACAGCCGTAGCTATGTCTAAAGATCCCACATTATGGCCTACTTTAGATACTTAGGAGTTTTGGATTAGACCACGAAGATGGCCAATATCAACATTTCTCCTCTACGTGATTCCCTGACTCATTTCTACGCTTCTCTCCGCCAACTAGAAACTGCCCAAAACATAGTCATTGCTCCGAAAATATTATCTCACCAGAAGGAGTTAATAACGCTTAAAGACATATCTTTGAAGGCTATAACAATGATTTCTGGCTATAATATAGAATATGATTTTCTTCAAGAGTGATTAAAGATTTCCAAACAATCTCCGACGGCTATTAATGAGAAGATAGACAATCTTAAGCAACAATTACTTAATCTCGAAGTTCAGAAGTAAGTGGATGATCTAAGATCTAGTAAAATTGAAACGGATATTGAAGATAATGTTCGAATATCTAATCTTGAAAAATTGGAACTTTTAAAGAGAGAGTCAATCACAGCTTCTTTAAAGTAGGAATTGGCTGATGCTCCTGACTAAGCCAAGCTTGTTGTTGATATTAAACTAGATAATGTGACTACTCAAGTATAGTTGAAACAAGATCTTCAAAGATATATGAATGCACTAGGTGTTTCTGAAGAATTGTAATATCTATCTTATAACAAACATGTACTAGTCTTTTTTCATTTATATGAAATTTTATGATGATCTTTTCATGGTAATTTTTTAATATAGTTTCTTTATGATATCAGATATGTTGATGGGGTTTGGTATCCTCATAATTTAATTATCATGATTTTAGCAAAAGCGTATACCTTGTACACATGATATTTCTCATGTTATATTTAAGCATGCTTTGATTTATATTAGATCTTACAGATAAAATATAACAACATAGCATGTTTTGTTAGTATGCTTTACAAGGTGATTGTTCTCAATTGGCAGAACTATCTTAGAGTTCAAGTTAATATTTGAGGCACACGCTGCACACAATTTAAGCTCTTTAATAGTTGGTGCAATCACAATTTTTTAGACTCTTGAGTAGTTAGAATCAGGGGTCTTATGAGAATGGTCTTTATAACTCTTCTAAGTTCGTTGAACCACCATAGCCGGAGAGTTCACAAACTGCGATCCATCAGAGTGGCCCAGCGAAGCTACTAGGCAGTGAACTTGATAAGTTTTACGCACAGGGTTGGTCACAGTAACTCTCTAGAGTTCACGGGGCTCACAAGGTTACCTTAAAAGGTACCAAATCTAAGGCCACCAGTTCATCAATGAGGGGGTAGCTCATTTTAAGGACCCTTCCCCATGAGTTTCTATTGAAATCAAGACAAGAATCTAGAGGGTCTTATGTATGGTTAGCCTATCTATGGAGAAGCCAAAGAGTACACACCACAGCCCGCTTTTTCTTCACCTGTAAAGTCTAATCCATTCATGAGAGGGCATTTTCTCTTACCATCCTCCTTAATCTTGTCAGAAGCTATATAAACGGCATTGGTCTCACTCGTGGTTGGCCGTATAGGTGCACTCCGTTGGCCGCATGGGTCTAAGCATGTGATTGCCTTCACGAGATTTTGGGGCCACTGGCTTTTCACTGCTATCCACATAATATTTGAAAAATTGTCTATATGATAGGTCTTATGCATGGTTGGCCATATAGGTGCACTCTGCTGCCACAAATGATAAATCATCACCGCTGATAATATAGGGCTTATGCATGGTTGGCCATATAGGCGCACTCCACTACCGTAAATAATAAATTGTGGTAATGTTCAGATAGTATTTATGTTTGTCATAATATATCAACTTGAAAATAATATCAGTTTTGCAATGTTAGTTTTGCGATTGGCGAAATTAAAAGGTGATCGACGATTGATGTTTTATTTAAACCAATCTGATTTAAATGATTTTAAACTCGTAAGTATACGAATCAGTTGTAGACACGGTACGTATTATGAGATCATTCCCATGAGGACTAGTTGTTACAATTCGTAATTTACAATTCTTCTTAACTAATCCGACAAATAATTTTGCTAACAATTATGTAAAATAACAAATATCTATGAAAAATAACTAAGAACAATGAGAAAAATTCAATCAAGGAGAGTACTAGGACTTTTGAATCCACCCCTAATTATCCTGACCCTTGTTTTGCCTGTGAATTCACCTTAATTCAGATTAATATAAATTTAATAAATAAAGCACACTCTATGTCCTTGGTCGGGCACACAGAATGTATAATCTCTTAAAGCATATAGATCGCATCTTTCCATCCATGGTCAGTCATGGAGAGATGTAGATTCCTATTTCTTTCTCTATAGGAAACCTATTCATGGTCAGACACAAGCACCTAGAATAAGATTCCAAATAACATCCACATTTAGACTTTGGTTAAGCTCATAAAATGGAGAAGTACAGAGTTTTCAGTTAAGCACACTAGAGAAAGAAACAAACCAATCAAATTCAGATAAAATCAATAATAAACAAGAGTCATTCAAATTAGGGGCTTCATCTCAGCCCTAGCTAAGAAATTAGCAATCCATAAATTTAAATAGAGAGAAAGAAAAATAAAATTTAAAAGCTAAGAACATCCCCCTACTTCCTTCCTCTCTCTCTCTCTCTCTCTCTCTCTCCTCTCTCTTCTCTTTCCTCTCCTCTGGATCTGCCCTCCTTTTTTGCCCTCCAAAAACTCCTTTATAGTTACTAGGGGCGGTGGAGAGCTGTCGGAGCAGCTACGCATGTGCAGCAAAAGCCTTTTCGCAGTAAACTTCGATGCCTTCAAACTTGCCACTTTCCTCACTCAATTTCTAAAGAAACATCGTCTCTTAGGAAGTTTTTGAGTGCTTTACATGATGGACGGTTCATATCTGCCATATGATCAAAGATGGTGGGCTACAACTGCCTGGAAGTCCAGATTTCATGAACGTGCGTAAGCCTACGCAAGTATAACGCTGCGATGATCGGTGGGCCCCACAGAAGTGCTTTCAGAAAAATTCACCCCATACATTAGATTTAAGATGAAATTTTGGTCAAGCATGATTGGTTTTGAATGTCCATTGACACGTCCCAAAGATAAAATCACACTAAAATCAATTTGAAACATTGCAGGGCAGCATGTTTGTGGCCTTTATACCGCACAAGTGTGTATGCATGAGTGAAAAGTATCAGCATGGTTTTAAAGTTTTCAAGCCCCTCTACAAGATGGATGAATTGGATCATCCGTACGGGCCATTATGGTGGCCCACTAGCATCTGCAAAATGGACGCAGTCCGTCCGTTACGAAGGAAGAAGGAAATTTCCTTCTTTCCTTTTTTTTTCGGTCAGAGACAGTCAAACCGTCTCTGCATTTGCCGTGCACGACTAGTGCACTTGTGCACTATGCATACTCTGTTCAAAGGGGGTCCACTATGATGTTCTTGAGAAATTTAATTCATCCATTTAATTGGTATCCCCCTTTAAGGCATTAAATCTGAATTTGAGGCATATCCAGATAGCAGGTGGGCCCCACTTAATGAATTTATGGGCTGTTTTGGCTGTTGGGCCACTTCCCGAGATATCTAATGGCTGAAATTTTACTTGTACAGTTAATTTATGGCTCCTAGGCCATGTATGAAGTTTCGAGCTAATTAGATGATGGAAACCATGTGATCTTGCATTCTGCACCAATTTCGGGCCTCTTTAATGTGAACGACTTGATTTTCTTGGATCCCTGGCATATAAATCCGTCAATCTTAGTCCTCTGGAATCCGTCCCCTACTTTGATGACTTCGGAGTATCAAATCCACACTTTTAGTACTCTTTTTCAGTCCACGCTCCTGATTACATCTTGCAATAAAAACATAATTAAAATATGACACTAAGAATTATCATGTACATGAAATCAGGCAATACCTGGGGTCTGATATGCAATATTGCATATCAGACCCTCATTAGCGATTGACGATAATATGTGGCGATAATATTAATTTGACATAGAGAGCTTTGATATGCTTGAGAATTTGTCTTTTTACTCATATATGAAGAAGAATCCATTGCGTTGTTTGTTGAGGCTTTTTCATCATTCTGCTTGTCTTGTCCCTTTTCGATTAAAACAAATTATCCTGATAATCTTCATAATAAAAACTTCTTCGATTTTTAAGGATAATATTTTTTTATGAAATGGGCATTGTTGGGTATATCGATGTCATGTCTATTCTAATTTACAACTAGATAGGCTCCATTCGAGTATACTTCGGTTATTACATACGAATGTTAAGACTCAAATATTGCATATTTTCCCACCATTTATATCTTATTTTATAGATATGATAATGCGTAATGTTATATTTTATACATGTTCATATTGCAAGGTGAGTTTAAGAACTTAAGATTGAAAAGAGTGTTAAAAGCATGGATTTGATGCTCAAGAATCACCAAGGCAAAGAATGGACCCTTGGAGACTAAGATGGAAGAAGTCACATGCCAAAGATCCAAGAAAACCAAGTGATGAATAAGAGAATCCAAGTTTTGAAGTGTTAGTTGGCTAGCCCAAGTTCAGGTTCGAGTAGCCCAAGAATTCGGCTAGCCTTAAAAAGTTCGGCTGAAAATTTAGCAACACGTTCTTCTTAATTTTGCGGAGGTTTGGCTAGCCCATGTTTTGGTTCTACTAGCTCAAGTGTCGGTCGGCTAGCCAAATCTTTGCTTAGGCTAGCCTAAAGTTACACAAATTCTATGCAGAGTGAGAAAATTGAGGTAGTTTCTAGATTTTCCAAGTCGGTTTGAAGGATGGAGTTCCCCACTTATAAATAGGGCTTCCCAGGGCATTCCTAATCATCATTTAGAGCATTCAAGAGAAATATCTAGGGTTTTTGGAGAGCTTTCTAGTTTTTTTGAAAGAAAAGTTTCAAGTTTCATAGTTTTAACTTTTATTTTTCTTTACAAGTTTTTTTTAGATCTTTATTTATTTATGTACTTACTTTTTATTTTCTTTGTTTTAATCATGTCTTTCTAGTTGTTTCTAGCCCGAGCTAGAAGGGAAAAACACATGGGTTTAATGATTCATAAGTTATGATTGATTGATTTGCTTTTAATGATGAGATGAATGGTGTATGCATGTTATCAATTATCTAGGTTTAGGTTTTTTATCCTCATGTGAGATCCATATGTTTTTATCATGTCGGATCCATATTGATGAATACACTTAACTTGGATCATTAAATTTCCTAGATGGGAGATATTTTCAACCTGTTGCATTGTTTGATTCATTATCTCATGGATATTGAATGCTTACAATCCCTGGCGCTTGAGAATATATGTTAATGGTGCAAATCCATGATTCTCTAATCTCTCATGTCATTTATTAAAAATATTTAAACTATTTTATTTTTCGATTAGGCTGACCATAGTGCTCGGATCGTAATTGTGTTATCAAAATCGTCATGATTTATGGGTTATTAACTAATGTGTTAAACTTTGAAACTTGGGTGTCATTTTTAATTTAATTAAATTCATTTAAAAATAAAATCCTCAAAATCATTGCATCCATTAATTAGAATTCATATAGGTCAGTTTCCCTTAGTTAGTTTTGCAATTTGATTTTCTCATTCTCATAATTCATTTTCATGTGGGATCAACCCTGTATTTAAAGGATATTACTTACGAACTTCTACACTTGGAGGTAAATAAACAAGTTTTTGGCGCAGTCACGAAGTATACGAAGATAGATTAGATATGTGCAAGATAGCTAAGGTAAGTTCTTTTCTAAAACCTCCAAAATTTCTATAAATTTTTTTTTTAACTTTGAAAGTAAATTCAATTGGGTCTTTCAAGCACTAACTATGACATAAGGCTACTCCTACTTGAGATTTTATCACCCAAGTGCTATGGTTGTCCTACAGTTATTGTTTGATCATAAAGATCATCCGCTAAATCTATTTTCTAGATTAGCATAGTTTAATTTTTTATCGTGCCCCAGACTCAGAAACCGAGCTCACAAAATTCTCAATCATCTAATCCGGTGTCGACAGCCTCCGTAGTACCCCATTCTTGGCTTCCAGCGCCCATACGCCATATTTCGATCCTTGGATCCTATAAGGAGGATTTTCCAACGTACATTTATCTAGTAAAAAGCATAACCACAAGTTTACCCAAATTACAAAGGCAACATCATCATCACATATCTAGTAATATAAACAGTTGAATACAGTGTTGAAAGAAAAATACATATATTGATAATCAAAGCTCCAGAAGATAACTGCATGCTCCAAACTCGATGTTGCAGCGACCTAACGCCACCTGCACGCATCTATCATGCATAAGCTTATACAAAGCTTAAAGGGTGGTGTAAGTGTGTGCGCAAGGTAAGTGTCGAATATGTCATATCAGAGCAATGTGAAAATATGCCGGTAAGTCCATAATTACCATTAACCTTATCTAGTCTATGCGATGTAAAACATAATAAGCCAATATCATATACTTAGAAAACAATGTAGATCAGCTATGCAATGTGGAGTTATAATAATCCAAATATCATATACTGAGGAAACAATGTAAATTAGCTATGAAATGCGAAGTCAAAGTAAGCCAAATATCATATACTGAGGAAACAATGTATATCAGCTATGCAATGTGGAGTCATAGTAAGTCAAATATCATATACTGAGGATGTAATACAATATGCAAATCCTTATGGGTCCATGAATATTGTCAACCTCATCTAGGCCATATAAATGCAGAAATATAACAACCCAAAATGTCATATGCAGCGGATGTAATGCAATATGCGGTGTGAATGAAATGACTAAGATGGAGTGTGACTATGGGGTTCATAGTATGCTTAACAACCCAAAATGCAATATGCCTAGCGGATGTAATGCAAATGCGGTGTGAATGAAATATAACAACTCAAAATGCAATATGCAGCGGATGAGAGTGCATAGTATCACAAGCTATGGGGTTCATCACAAGAGACTTCTATCCAAACCAGTCTCATATGTAAATTTGGATAGCCAGACTCTAGGTAGTAAACTCCTGATCTTAGGTTAGTCACGCACCCCAACCAAAATCTTGACCATTGCGAAGGTACACAACAAATAGTTACGCACCACCAGCCCAAGTGGATAGTGTATGAATGAATTAATCAAATGTTGAGTAAGCAATTACTGCTTAGTAAGTCCACATATCAGTATCGTACATCTTTGGGATCTTCACTGGAGTCTAGTACACTCCAAGCTAGTTACCGCCCCTGCCGACTGCCAGCCCAGTGAGTGGAAAAGACCTCATTACCAGCCTGTCAATATCGACCCTGCTCATCGATAGCGGACCTATTTGTGAGCTGGTCAAACTCAACCTAGCATATAACCCCTTCACTTGGGCAGATAGGCCACCCCCCTCTCAACCAACCACGAAAAAGTGAGAAGCGTGTCCTCCTGCTATTCAGCACTCGGCGCTTATGTCTTCCACTTGGTCTAGACATTAGAGCATCCCCTGGCCACGGGAGTTTAGGGACTTTCACCCACAGACATTCCAAGTGCCCATATGTTAGAACCAAATATTTTTGGTATCCCATCTGACCATCCATGATGATCATGTGGTGGTCATAACCCTAATATTGATAGGGCGCCAAGTGATCGTGTCATACAAATGCGAGATGCATGAGCCATACAATCCAATCATGCATCAAACCTGCGCATACCGTGCGCTTATGTGGGACGACTCCACCTATCAGGGAGTCTCATCAATAACTTACCCTATGGCAAATGCAAGGGTCAATCACATCTCATAACAAACATACAGATGATGCATATGGGTATGTATCATGATGTTATGCTATCACATACTCATAATCGACATCGATAACCGGCACCAATAATCGGCATCGATAATCGGCCTTGATAATCGGCGTCAATAATCGATCTCAACAATCAGCCTCAATAGTCGGTCTCGATAATTAACCTCAAGAATCGACCTCAAGAATCGACCATGAAAATCGGCCTCGATAATTGTCCTAAACAATCGGCCTCTATGCAAGGCGAGGTTCGTAGATGAGCAGCCGATCTAAACTAAAACATAAAGTTCGGCCCTCGGCCATGGATATGCCCAATTCAGTAGCGCAGAGACATCCGTCTACGGTGAAGATGAACCATGCAACATTAATGGGGCCCAATGATTTGGGTTGACACAGAATAATGAGAATGGGCCTAACAAAGGCCTAAGGGAAGGTCACAATATGGACATTTAACCATCATCGCCCATCAATATGGAAATTTAACTAACATTGCTCCTATAGAGTGGCCCACATAGAGCCAAACGTATAGTGGGTCCAAGTCTTTACATAAGGGCCTAATTGTCAAGCCCCAAACTCGGAAACCGGACTCACAAAATTCTCGATCACCGAATCCGACGCCGACAGCCTCCGTAGAACCCCATTCTCGGCTCCTAACTCCCATTCACCAGGTTCCAATCCTGGGATGCTACGAGGAGGATTTTAAATGTCAGTTTGATTCGTAATAAGCATAACCAAAGGCATAACCCACAAACAACAACCAAGCACTCCATTACATTTCCACTATGATCAAAAACTTTACAAGTACAATGAGCATAAAGGGAAATACAATGGTAAAGAACAAAACTCCAAAACGATCTGCAACTTTCTCCTGCCTCAGCACTGCTGCGATCCAACGTCACCTGCATGCAACGGTCGTGCATAAGCTTATAGAAAGCTTAGAGGGTGGTGAAAGTGTGTGCGCAAGGTAGTAATATGAACATGCAATGTCAGAGTAATGCGAAATATGCAGATGGATCCATAATATCATGAGCCGTACCAAGGCTTATGCGATGCAAGACATGAATGGTATCGGCTATCCCAAGGCCATTGCAAAACCCAAGGGAATCTCTATGATGTGTCACATCAATCACATCAATCCCATCAATCAATCATCCATCAATCCATAACCTGTCAAGTACATGTCAAGTACACATCACTTTCACCCCTTTTCCCAAGCAATCATAAAGGGCCACAAAAGTCAAAAAAGTGGCTCTTACACACCCATCACCACATCCATCACTCCATCACCCATCATTCCATCTCTCTCTATAACTCTCTCTCTTTCTCATTTTCCCATCTCATTCTCCAAGCAAGCTCCATACGTATAAAATTTCTCTAAGCTTTTCAAAAATTCTAAGTGTGGCCCACCTTCACCCCATGATCTCCCCATCCTAACCTTCCATTTCCCATCTCCTCCATTGAAATCCAAGCTAAGGTGCCAAGGAACCCCTAGGTGCAAGAAGATCGGACGGTGGGTGCCTCTATAGGGTAGTTTTTCTTATTTTTATGATGGGCCAAGTGAGGCCCACCGATCCATGGTGTGGATCTCACTTGGGACCCTAAGATGTGGCCGATGGCCCACTAGGATCATCA
Source organism: Magnolia kwangsiensis (assembly GCA_037074715.1). Classification (NCBI taxonomy): domain Eukaryota; kingdom Viridiplantae; phylum Streptophyta; class Magnoliopsida; order Magnoliales; family Magnoliaceae; genus Magnolia; species Magnolia kwangsiensis. The sequence goes on along the minus strand of CM073575.1, from coordinate 53,542,133 downwards.
TGATCATTCCATGATGGGGCCATTCTCCATGGACCCCATCATGATGTTTATTTCTTAGAAAAGGTCATCTAGACCATCCATATTAGTGGGGAAATGATCCCCACCATTGATTTTAGATTTTGGTGGTCCCATGTGTTAAAGGACCCCTCCGATTGTATAATTTTTTTAAGGAAGGGCTCATAGTGGCGGAGCCCTCCATCACAAAGCGTGTCCCACTCTCCATGTCTCTCTCCCTTTTTATTCTTTGTATTTTATTTTATTTTATTTTATGTAATAGGTTTGTGTGGCCCACTTGAATGGACCCCACCTTGAGGTATTTTGTCCAAGTGTTCTTCAAGTGGGGCCCACCCTATATGTTGTACCCACGTCATCCATCAGTGGTGGCCCACTTCAACAGGGCACACCATACTATATATTTTTTTTAAAATGAAACCGTTCAGCGTCAGACGCTGGACGTCCCTATTAACAAAAAAAGAGACTTTTGGGGTGGTCCACTTGTTTAGGCCCCACCTTGATGAAAGTATGAAATCCACACCGTCCATCCTATTCCCCATCTCTTTTTAGGCGTTGAGCCAAGAGTTGGGGTTGATTGGAAGATCTGGTGGACTGTAGCATCGAAGGATGCATCATTACCATTCAAGGATATTTTTCTTATTTTATTTCATTTGCTGATCATCAAAAAAATTCAAACTCTATACTCTTTGGGCTCGTCCTGAGCCAGGGAAACTAATGGACGGAGTGGATTCTCATGATGCGGACCCCACACGATAAAAACCCCGAAAAAACAGTTTTTCTTGATTTTTTGAAAGAGGCATAGCCTCTGCCTCTCTCTGTCACGAGCAGCAGCTGCACGCTGCTGCGTGCAGAGATTGGGGCGGGTGGGAGGTCAGCGAGCCACCCACGACTGCTGCCGTGGGCCCCACCATGATGTTGTTTGTCATCCAACCTGTTAATGAGGCGGGTCCCCTCCTCAGGTGGGCCCCCTCCAAAGATCAGCCTGATCCAACGCTCCAGTGGCCCACATCACAGGAAACAATGCGAATGAACATCTACCATTGAAATAAATTCTGGGGCCCACAGAAGTTTTGAATCAAATTGAAATTTGTATTTTTCTTTCAACCAAGTCTATTTGGCCTTATCAACGGGTTGGATGCCAAATAAATATTACAGTGGGCCCCACATGGGACCCACAATGATGTATGTGTTTTAAGTCCACCGTCCAGTGGACGGTGGCGCCCACCTTGACGTTGTATTGTCTCCACCATCCAACGGACGGTGGAGCCCTCCGTGATGCATGTGTCATCCTCACTGTCCAGCGGCAGTGGGACCTGCCATGATGCATGTGATGCATCTAAATCGTCCATCCACTTGGTGAGATCATTTTAAGGCATGAGTTGCTGATTGGGTGGGCCACTTATGTATGGGTTAGGCTCATTTGATTTATAACAGGCCTATGGGCTAGGCCCATTTGAATTACAAAAGGCCTATGGGTTAGGCCCATTTGATTTATGAAAGGCCTATGGGTTAGGCCCATTTGATTCATATAAGGCCTATGGACTTGGGCCCATTTCATATATAAGGCCTATGGAGGTAGGCCCACTTGATAGATAAGGCCCATAGGGTTAGGCCCATTTAATATGTACGAAAACCATGGAATTAGACCCATTTAAGATACACAAGGCCCATGTGATTTGACCCATTATGATGTACTCCGAGGCCCATGGGCTATGAACCATTACAATATACCTAAGGCCCATTGGTGTGGTCCATTTATGTGGCCCATTTGACAAATAAAAGGCCCATATGACATGGCCCATTAGATATATTTAAGGCCCAATGGGATGTACCTAATGTCCATTGCAATGTGTGATCCCAATACAGATTATGTAACGATGTTTACGGCGATCGTGCCTTGGGAGCAATGTTGGTTTGACGTCCACGTTTGGAGTGTAATGCTGGTTGGATGTCCGCATTACGACTCTCCCTAAGGCCCATTAGTAGGCCCGTACTTGTTATGTATAGGCAGTTTAGGCCCATCTGCTTTGAAATGATAGTGCATTATTTTATAACATGTTTACTATAGCTCCATAACTCATGATCATACGCATCATATGTATGCTTGACATGAGAATTGATTGATCATAGCATATGCCTTCGGGCAGGTTATTTATGGGCTCCCGGTTAGGCGGTGTTGCCCTACATGAGTACACGATATGCGCAGGATTTGTTACATGACTGGATAGCGTGATTCATGCATTTCGCATTTGTGTGACATGGGTATTATACGCCCTAGCGACATCAGGGCCGTAGCCTCCACAGACGCATTGTGGTTGGTAGGATTGGATACCGAAAATCTTGTTCTACATAGGGTGCTATAGATATCCCTGGGTGAAAGTCTCTAAACCCTTATAGTACCAAGAGATTGGTCCAACGTCTAAACCGAGTGGATAGATGAGCGTTGAGTGTCAATTACCAGACGATTGCACTCTCCACTGTGTCGTGGTCAGTTGGAAGGGAGTGCGGCCTTACTCGCCCGAGAGTAGGGGGCAATGCTAGGCTAAGTTTGACCACCTCGAGGAATGGGTCCGCTATCGACGAGTCGTGCCCGATATCGGCAGACGGATAGTGAGGTCTCTTCCACTTACCTTATTGTGCTCGATGTGGTGGCAATCTGGTTTAGAGTGTACTAGACCCCAGTGATATCCTATATTTGAGCTATATTGATGTGTGGACATAGATGAGGATCTGTATGCTTGAGTTGCATTACACATCGCATGGCCTTGGGATGGCCGATACCATTTATGTCTTGCACTGCATAGCCTTGGTATGGCTCATGATATTATAGATCCATCTGCATATTCCGCATTACTCTGACATTGCATGTTCATATTACTACCTTGTGCACACAATTTCACCACCTTCTAAGCTTTCTATAAGCTTATGCACGATCGTTGCATGCAGGTGACGTTGGTTCGCAGCAGCGCTGAGGCAGGAGCACGTTGCAGATCGTTTTGAAGTTTTTGTTCTTTATCATTGTATTTCTCTTTATGCTCATTGTACTTGTAAAGTTTTTGATCATAGTGGAAATGTAATGGAGTTCTTGGTTATTGTTTGTGGGTTATGCCTTTGGTTATGCTTATTACGAAATCAAACTGATGTTGGAAATCCTCCTCATAGCATCCCAGGATCGGAACCTGGCGAATGGGCGCTAAGAGCCGAGAATGGGGTTCTACGGAGGCTGTCGGCACCGGATTCGGCGATCGAGAATTTTGTGAGCCCGATTTCTGAGTTTGGGGCGTGACAACCTCACAGATAGGCCACAAGTACATTAAAGTGGGCCTCACAAATGGGCCATAAATGTATCAAAGTGGGCCTCACAGATGGGCCACAAATACATCAAAGTGGGCCTCATCTACATCAAGTGGACCACTTCACATGGGCCTGCACCAATGGGCCTCATATACAAAAAGTGGGCCACATCACATGGGCCGCACCATCTACATCATACATCTATTTTAGAGATCATTTTAGAGCAATTCGCAAAAATGAATCATATCAAAAGATCATCTAGACCATACCACAAATAATAGTGGAGATAATGATTTTCACCCTTAAAATTCCTAGGGCCCACCATAACATTTAGTTTCCATCCAATCTGTTCATAAGGTCACAAAGACCTGAATTAAGAGGAAAAATAAATTTTACATTGATCCAGAACTTCTGTGATACCAAAAGGATTTCAATGATAGTTGTTCAACCTCCACTACTTTCTGTAGTGTGGTCCACCTTATAGGTCTGGCTTATTTTTATTCTCAAGCCTTAAGATGAGTTCACCACCTAGATGGACAGTTTGGATGTAAGGCATACATCAGCAGGCCCCACAAACTGTTGACGTTAATAGCTGCTGCTGTTGCTACTGTAAAATAAATGCACAATGTGGATGAAAACCACATCACAGTGGGTCATGTCCAGGTGGACGGACGGTAGGGATGAAACACAAGCACCGATGATGGGGTCCACATCCTAGCTAGACGGTGGGGACGCCACACGTGTAGGGTGGGTCCCATCGTCCAGCAAGGGGATGGACGGTGTGGATTTTTTCCCATAAACAGCAGCACTGGCTAGTGTGCAGTGGGCCAACTAATTCGCTCTCTAATCAGGTGGGTCCCACATGAGGCCCATTATATTATTTTTATTTTTAAAAAAAAAGGGTCCATCGTCCTGGACATATGTAAGACCCGTATCCTAGACCGTACCATTTCGTAGACTTCTGCAGTCTTACCGGTCAAATTCTGACAACCTTCGACCCTTAATCGATATTTGTGCACGACCCTGATTCATACGCTGTCAACCCGAGTCGACTCAACCCAAGATCTTTACCATTGTGACCGCGCCGTCGCTGCGGTTCCGATGCCGTGACTCGCGCACCAAGGCTATACCCTGGTCAGGAGATGTGGGTCAGCGTTCGGTGCGAGGAAAACGCCGTGCGTTACAAAACCCAAGAGAATCTCGAAGAGATATCACATCAATCCCATCACTCAATCAATCTCATCAAATCACATGTCAAGTACATGTCAAGTACACATCACCTTTCACCCATACCCAAGCAACCACAAAAGTCAAAAAGGTCTTACAAGCCCATGCCTTTCTTACACAAAAGCCCACCAAAGTCAAAAAGTGTCTTACATACCCATCACCACCACATCCATCACCCATCACTCTCTCTCTCCCTTTACAAGTCTCTCTCTCTCATTTCTCAAATTACTTCTCCAAGCAACAAAAAATATCCCGCGTATGGGAATTCTCCAAGTCTTCCAAACCACAAGTGTGGCCCACCTTTCCATCTCATGATCCCCTATCCTAGCCATCCATTCCTCATCTTCTCCATTGGAATCAAAGCTAAGGTTCTAAGGAACCCATAGGAGCAAGAAGATCGAACGGTGGGTGCTTAATAATAGTAGTTTTTCATGTTTTTAAGATGGGCCAAGTGAGGCCAACCGATCGATGGTTTAGATCTCACTTGGGACCCTAAGATGTGGTCGATGGCCCACTTTGATCATCATGATCATTCCAAGATGGGGCCATTCTCCATGGACCCCATCATGATTTTTATTTTCTTGTATACTTAGGGTCATCTTGACCGTCTATTTTAGTGGAGAAGGGATCTCCACCGTTGGATTTTAATTTAATGGGCCCATGTGTAATGGGACCCACTTGATGTATGTTTCAAATCATGCAAGGGAGGGCCCATAGTGGCGGGGTCCCTCCATCACTCGATCTCTCTCTTTCTCTCTCTTTCTCTCCTTCCCTATTTTGTGGCCCACTTTATAAGTTGTGAGATGTCTTAACTTGTAACGCCCGTGAAAAATCCGTACTTGGAATCGAGTACCGATTTGACCCGAAATCGCGTATAAATAATTTCCATGGAAATTAAACGTAAGTTAGCTAGCGCAACGCTAGAGTAGCTGGGAAATAGTCCCTGATCACTTTAAATACGTTCTACAAGACCCAAATCGAGTAGAACAGACAACTCTACAATACTCTATAACCTTGGATCCAACTCTAAGCAGGTTTGTCCTCTGGACCATATTGAACTTGTGTATTGGATTTAGACCGTGCGTCGAAGGTCTGATACCTCCTATCTTAGACCGTTAGAACCGCCCAGCTGGACTTGACAATCATCTCGAAAATCAAGTCAAACCGATAATTACAGAGTATTTCGTTGAACCCGGACTGAAGCGACCGCGAATAGGGACGAATTGGGAATTTCAAATTTAGATCTGGCACACGACTTGACGCGTCAGTATTAAGCGTCCTGACCGTCAGAATTCATCCAGATTACACCCTCGGATCAGGAAAAATATCTATTTATTATCATGGGACTTTCAGCCCTGATCTATGTGCGGTGACCGCTGAACTGAAACTGGTCCGCCACGTGCGATCTGCGAACCCTGCCAGACTGAAAACTTAATACGAGGTACATCTAGTACTCATGAGCTTAAGTCTGATCGCAATCGACCAGGGGACCACCAGAAATCAGTTTTTGGACCGAAACAGCCCCGAAATGGATAGGCAATAAGTAAACTTCGTCCCGGAGCCTATTTTCGGCGTTTCCAAGCTTATAAAAGGGGTTGAAACCCTCATTCCTTCCTTGCATACGAATTTCACAAACCCTAGAAAAGAGAGAGAGAGTTTGAGAGAAATGGAAGAGGAGATTTTTCCCGCATCCGAGTCCCTGACAGTGCTGCTTCAACACTTCATTCCAATCACCTGGCTGGTGGTTTTTCCACTTTTTCAGGTATAGAAAAACCCCAAAAACTTGCTGATTTAGGGTTTACGTAGATTCTGAGCATGGTAGCTAACGTAATCCATGAATCAGGTTCTCTTACCGCCGTAGACGAAGCGTACACGCTCCGTTCAAATTCCCACGACCGTAAGAGACTAGGTGAGGATTTTAGACGCTTTGATTGACGGTTTACAACGCTTTCAATGTCGTTTAATAGTAGATTATCGACGGCATCGCCGTTTGACATGTACAACATGCTCTCCGTTTCCTGTTTCGCAAATTAACGAAGAATATGAGATTTAGGGCATTTTAGTCATTTGTAGGAAGTACGGTCTCCATGCATAATTTGCTGACGTGATTGACATGATTTGTCGCCGCATTAGAGAGTTAGGAATGCTTGCACAATCAGTTTGGCGAAGAGATTCGCCAAGTTGCACACGTTGGGTCGACATACTATATGTGGACTTAAGTGTGTAGTGTATGTGTTTGTATAAATGCTTGTATTATTGTGTATTGAATTAAATGATGTTATGTAGTAGATTGAGATTGATTTCATGATTAATATGCTGACCTGAATGATTTCCTACATGTTTACCTTATGCATGATTACACTACATGCATAGAAAGTACGCCTTGAAGATTTGCTTAAGTTGAATATACATGGGAAAGTATGCCTTGAAGATTTGCCTTAGTTGAATGTTATAACATGTGTTAACATGCTCACATGATGTATTTCAATTCCAATACTTTAACATGTAATACTAATATGATTCCATAGATGTGTGGGACTAGAATTAGTCCAGGCAGTCGGTAACCGAGCGAATTCGTGGCTGACTGGTCATAGCCACGAACGACGCGTCGATGAACGTGATTCGTGTTGAGAGTTAGCGGCAGTGGTTAGGCCACGCGAAGTGTTTTACGCACTTCATGTCGTTCAACTCGAGATGCGATCGCGCTAGTCGAGCCCGTCAAGTAACCCGACTGGCCGATGTTTGTTCACCTTGTATGTATCATAACTGCTTGAACCTAGGGTACTGAACTTACCATTGTAAACCCTATTAACCATGGTACCTTGATCCACGAAGACTCATGAGCCGGGCATGGTGGTATGGGACACCGTGGTCGAGCTGTCGGCCTACGCTGGGGCCACAAACCTCCCCGTAGTGACCAGTGAGCACCTTGACTCGTGAGCAGATTATGGTGGTATGGGACACTATATTCTAGCTGTCGGCCTACACTGATCAGGCGACGAGCCCTTTGTAGTGACCGCGAGCGTATTCTGAGTCCACGGGAGGCGACGACCCTTCCGTGCAGTAGAGTACAGTAGGCCTGTATTGATAAGGTGATGGGGGAGCGGTGCAACGAGTGCGAGCAACATCCCTGGCAGCCCTTGCAGTGACCTACGAAATGTACATCGTATGAGATTACTAGGAGTGACGACCCTAGACAGGATCCGTGTTGGGATTGATACAAGGGAAGTACCTTAGTTTCCCAATCCTGCTGTTTGAATGGATTAATAACAACTTGGTAATCATATCACCATAGCATTGCATGTGCCTGGAAGATGTGGAGCACTCTAGGGAGTGTGGCATGCCGCGGTCGTAAGATGTTGCCGCATGAGGGTGATCGTCGGTGAGGGCATACATCACGTCATATCATCTTGCATTAACAACAGTATTAGGATTGTCTAATTTACTGCTTTACTATTATCGCGTGATTGAATTGTGAACATGCTAATCTTTGCTCTATGATTCCACTGAGTTGATCACTCATTCCCACGTTACGGGATGGTGTTTGCAACACCCACCAGACCCTGTCGTAGTTGCAGGTGAGGACGAGATCCAGGAGGTGGAGCCGGAGATTGACGAGGACCAGGATGAGTTCTCGTATATGCAGTATCACGACGGCTTCCCGTAGGTGACCTGGATCGAGGGGGACTTCAGTGGGACTATTTTGAACTTTATTCTTTTGTTTATTTACATGTATATGAGACTCAGAGATGTAGTCATACTTTGGAGACAGATGAGATTACTTTGTTTTTCCATACAGTGATATATATATTGTTTAGTCTTCCGCTTGCTTTTATCACTGGATCTGAAGTATGAATTGCAGTTTTGGTATACTTTTACTCATGTGAATGCTTTAAATCAGACAATATTGAATCATAACCATTTTTGTTGCATAAGTGACGGTCTGGAACTCGGGAGTTGAGTTTATACACGACCCCCGATTTTCAGGGTGTTACAAGTTGGTATCAGAGCATGAATGAGAGTATACTGGGCCTGGGTTATGGTCTTGCGACGTACGCTGTCGCTTCTTTTGACTTAGGTGGGTGCGAGAAGGGTTTAGAAACACTTCTAGGATCACAGATTCGCCGATAGGCGAACTCTATAAGGATCGATCGCAAGATCGAGTCTGTAAGGTATCTCGGGTCGCGTAAAGCGACCCGAATCACTTTTAAACTTTAGGAAGTCGGGTGGAGACGTCCTATGAGCGATTTTAAACCGCAAAAGTGAATCCATGAGCCGTGGAATGACCACGACTCCAGTAATCAATCGCCAGGGCTTAAAAACCCCGTTTCACCAAAAATCTTCAAAATTCCTTCTCTAAACACTTCAACCTTCAGTTCTTTCTTATCCATTTCATGTTAGGCATCAAACCTAATGTGAAAATAATATAAATTAGTACATTCACCAAATTTTATAGTGAATAATAAAATTTCATGAAAAATGGACATAAGGCCATTATAAATTCACTTTCTTTAGAAAATAAGGAGCTAGAAAGATGTACTGGCTCCTTCTACCCCAAATTCATATGCTGCATCATATAGTTTGGTATTCGGGATTACGATTTGAACCCGGAAATCCCTGAACACATGTTTGGGCTCATAGAGACCAAAATACTATGAACCAAGGGGTGGGACCTGACTTTTTGGGACCCTGGGACCATGGGGGACCAGACCCATGGGGTCCCACCGGTCAACTTACGAGTTGACCGGCGATGCCATCGCCGGCCGGGCGATGCATCGCCGGCCGGCGAGCTCGGTTGGTGCTGTCCTTCGGGCGCACCCCCTTAAGTAGCCTCCACATCACCCCTAGCTACCTCCCACATCATGAAAACCCCCAAAACCCACCTCTCCTTCACAAACAGCCCCCTTGCATACCCTAGATTCGATTTTTAGCAATCCATTCCAAACCCCGGTGACCCAAACCACTCTTAAACCCTTCCTTGGCCAAAACCGACCACCACCCATCAGTTATTGGGTGTTGGCAGCCCCTTTCCTTGAAGATTTCCCCATTTGGAGCTCCAAAATCCCTCAAATATAGCTGAAATCGTGGGCTGCTCCATCCCATCTTTTTGTTTATATTTTTCCCTGAAAGTACAGCCTTGGGAAGCTTGAAGCGTCCCTCTACAACGCCTAGATTTCCTTTTGTCAGATTGGGCAGCCGTTTCTCCGCATTTTCGGCATTTTCCATGGCTTTCGTGGAAGCCATTTTGGGCCTTTTGTCGCTCTCATCCATCATATCTTTGATGGGTAAGAGGAAAATTGCGACAGATGAGGCTGGGCCGAGCCGCCCTGCTCGATCGAGAAGACCGCGGGGTGGTGCCGCAAGTTCAAGCACCGCCGCAGGTCCAACTGCAGTCCTGGAGTGCCGTACAAAGCGGGATTTGGATCCCCATGCACATCTTGGACGAACCATTCTATCAGAGATGCCTCATGGTGAATACACTGACCGTAGAGTGTTATTTGAGGCGGACGTAGATGGGCGATTGTTCGGCAAATATCTGTTGTTCGAACGCATTGAAGCTGCGCACTGGGGACCGATCTTTGAAGCTCGCGCTCGTGCTAATGTGAGCACCGTTCGTGCCTTCTATGCTAACATCCAGAATCCTACCTTGGAGCCTTTGCAGTTCAAAATCCCTTTTGGTAGAGATCGGATGGCTACGATCGACGTCCAGTTGGTTGCGCGACTTCTCAACGTGCCTCTAGGTGATGTACATCCAAGTGAGAAGAATTTGAGGACTAGACGTGAACGAGATCGCCGCACCAGGTTTCTGTGCGGTAAGTTGGTTCCATGGCAGCCTAATAATAGCCTCAAAGCGACGTACATGTCTGAGGATCTGCGCCTGCTGCACCATATCTGCACGTTCAATGTTTATCCTAGGTCGACGAACCGCATTGAATGTACACGTCTTATGGTCGATTTCTTATTTCTGGTGGCCCAGGGAGAGAACGTATGTATGGCCACTTTCATCTTACGGAAGATAGTTCTCATAGCCAGGTCGAGGAGAACATCCGAATCCCTTCCCTTTGGCCGACTCATTTGCAAGATTGCGCTTGAGTTTGCCTATAGACTTGGACCCGAATTGCCGGTATCGATTCACACCATCGATGAGTCGACAATGCTCAAGATGAAGATTGGGTCGCAATACCGTGAAAATCAACTTGAAAGGGATAGTGGGGATGACTTTGATGAAGAGGAAGATCAAAGCGAAGAAGACCCTAGAGCAGAGGTTCAGGAAGAGGTTCAGGAAGAAGCAGAAGAGGAGGCTCAGGATACTGATGAGAGCCCTCCTCCTTCTGCGCAGACTACTATCGACGACCTCATTGCTCGGATGGAGGAGAGCCAGACCGCTTTGCGAAGGGAAGTCCAAGAACTTCGAGCGGAGGTCGCTGATGCCAAGGCCGTTACGAAGAAGAAATTTGGCAAGGTGACTCGCACCTTGAAGGCAATCCTGTGTTGCTTACAGGATAAGGGTGCTCCTCCTCCGTCACCAGATTCCGACTAGCGATGCGATCTTTGATGTTGTTATTAGTAGTTAGCCATTTCCTGTTTTATGTGTGTAAAGCCTATTAGGGCTAGTGCTTTGCTTATGTTGCTGTTGCTTAACTGTTTTAATTTCCATGTCATTCTAGTCATGATGCTTGTAAGGATATATCCCTTGTATTGTGACAATTTTAATTAATTGAAATGCATGGAATGCCTTTGACTCTTTAGTGAATGATTGTGGTGTATATGTGCACTTGAGACTGATAAGGTTGCGCCCTATTTTGAATATAGGGAATGCCACCTAAGATTACGAGGAGCGCGGTTCGGCTTTCATTGTCTGAGCAGATGGATCAGACTCCTTCTCAGTCTGGCACTCGTCCGGACCCTGCTGTGGGCCCGATTCCTGAGACTGTTCGATCGTCTCAGCCTGCTGTTGGTCCTACAGATGGACCACCTCCATTTACACCATCAGTTCGAGAGCCACAGCGCGCATCTACTTCCGCACCTCATCCGCCACAGCCTGCTCCACCCCCTAATAGATTCGAGCAGATGATAGCTATGATGCTACAGCAGCAGCAGCTTTTGACCACTATAGTTGGGACTTTAGCCCAGGGTGGGGGTGCGACTACCTCTACTCCACCTGCACCACCTGCGCATCCAGCTGAGGATGCCTATACTTACGCCCAGGATGAGGGCATAGCACATCCTGCGCAGCCTGCTTTCCCTGCGGGGAATCCTGCCGACACACGGGGCCTTCTGGAGCGATTTCAGCACTTGCGGCCTCCTACTTTTTCGGGTTCTCACAGACCTGAGGAGGCAGAGTTCTGGCTCGACCGAGTGTCGAAGATTCTACGCATGTTACACTGTACCGAGGCAGAGCAGGTAGAGCTGGTTACCTTCCTATTTGAGAGAGAGGCCAGTATGTGGTGGGATAGTATATTGCGGACTGTTGCCGCAGATTTCGTATGGACGTGGGCAGCATTCGAGTTTCGCTTCCATGAGAAGTATTATCCCCAGACCTACAGGCACGAGAGGGAGAATGAGTTTCTCCGTCTCAGGCAGGCAGCGATGACGGTTACCGAGTATGAGCATCGGTTCACAGAGTTGGGCAGGTATGTCCCGACGATTCTAGCTGATGAGCAGATGCGCATACGGCGCTTTTTGGAGGGCTTGCGACCGGATATTCGGTCGAAGATGTGCTGTGTCAGTTTCCCCTCCTATGCGGAGTTAGTTCACATGTCCATGCGGGCAGAGCAGGACGTGGATCGACTTGCGCGATCTCGAGGCCCGACTACTTCCAGGCCGCGACCAGAGTTGCCAGATAGGCCCTTCGCGGGCAAGAGGCCTCGCATTGATCCTCCTACCAGGACCACGGCGCCTATACGACCATTTCGGCGCCCTGATTTATTATGCACATACTGTGGGAGGACGGGCCATTTAGCGCAGAGTTGCTTTTCCAGGATGCGGGACAGTGGGTTCTCGCCGCCGCAGAAGATTGATCGTGTACGTCCACAGGCGATATCAGCACCGCCTATACGGTCAGCTCCTGCGCATCCTTCGTTCAGACCTACGGTATCGCAGATTCGACAGCCTCCACGGCCCTTGACACAGCGGCCGAACCGGCCACAGCAGGCGCGAGTTCATGCACTGACCGCTGAGGCAGCTACGACGCCGACTTTCCAGCACTCAGCCTTCGAGGTCACGGGCCATATCGGAGGTACTCCCGTTCTTATCATGGTGGACACTGGTTCCACAATTTCTTTGATATCGCGTGCCGTGGTCAGACGTCTTGGGTTGCAGACTATCACTATGGATAGCGTGCGAGTCCTTGCAGCTCATGGGGATTATTCGGATGTCACCCAGATGTGTGAGGGTTGTTTAGTTGATCTGGGAGGCAGGACGATGACTCTTGATCTGGTCGTCGATCCCTCGCTCGTTTATCTCGACGTCATTCTTGGCATGGACTGGCTGACTGCAGCGAGAGCCGAGATTGACTGCGAGGCTCGTGTGGTGACGGTGTACGAGCCTGAGGGCACGCCTTTCACATTTTCAGTGCGGGTAAATCTTCCTTTCCGCATTCTTAGCTACGCCACTCTATTGCGCGACGCTGGTGCCCAGGTACTTGAGCAGACGCCAGTTGTTTCTGAGTTCGGAGATCTGTTCAGGAAGATCCCTGGTTTGCCGCCCCGACGTGAGATCGATTTCACTATCGATCTGATTCCTGGTTCTACACCCGTCTCACTGCCGACGTATCGCATGGCACCATGTGAGATGGAGGAGTTGAGGACGCAGATTGATGGCCTGCTAGAGCTTGGCTTTATACGGCCTAGCGTGTCTCCTTGGGGAGCACCGGTCTTGTTCGTGAAGAAGAAGGATGGTTCCCTGCGATTGTGTATTGATTATCGCAGGATGAACCAGCTCACGGTGAAGAACAAGTACCCTTTGCCCAGGATCGATGACTTGTTTGATCAGTTGAGAGGAGCGCAGTACTTCTCGAAGATTGATCTTCAGTCAGGATATCATCAGCTGCGCGTCAGAGATGAGGACGTGCAGAAGACAGCATTCAGGACCAGTTTTGGCCACTACGAGTTCCTCGTGATGTCGTTCGGTCTCACGAACGCACCGGCCGTGTTCATGGATCTGATGAACCTGGTTTTTCGACCTTTCCTCTATCGATTCGTCGTTGTCTTCATCGACGACATTTTGGTATACTCTAGGAGTCGAGAGGAGCATGAGGAGTATTTGCGTTTGGTCCTTGATACGCTCAGACGACATCAGCTGTTCGCACAGTACAAGAAGTGCGACTTCTGGAAGCAGGAGGTGAAGTTTCTGGGACACGTGGTGTCCAAGGACGGCATGGCAGTTGACCTGTCTAAGGTAGCTGCGGTGCAGGATTGGGAGCAGCCTGGTTCTGTCACTGAGGTGAGGAGTTTCTTGGGTCTCGCTGGCTATTATCGGCGCTTCATTCAGGATTTCTCGAAGATCGCGAGACCCTTATCTCAGTTGACACGGAAGGACGTGAAGTTGGCCTGGAATGATAAGGTGGAGTCAGCTTTTCAGGAGCTGAAGGACAGACTTACGTCCGCCCCTGTGCTAGTATTGCCAGAGCAGGGGGTTAGATACACTATATACACTGACGCGTCTAGCGTTGGTTTGGGTTGTGTCCTTATGCAGAGGGACAGGGTAATTTCGTATGCCTCGAGACAATTAAGGAAGCACGAGGAGAATTACCCTACACACGACCTGGAGTTGGCAGCCGTTATATTCGCACTGAGACTCTGGAGACATTACCTCTACGGAGAGGAGTTCGAGCTCTTTTGCGACCACAAGAGCCTCAAGTACATATTCACGCAGCGAGACTTGAATATGAGGCAGCGACGATGGATGGAGACGCTGAAGGACTTCAAGTTTGAAGTCTCTTACCATCCTGGAAAGGCGAACCTTGTGGCTGATGCGTTGAGCCGCAAAAAGGCGATAGAGTTTGCGGCTCCGCTGATGGTTGCCGAGTGGGATATGGTTGAGTTTTTGCGAGACTTTGAGCAGAAACTCACCGTAGAGGAGCCATTTGAGTTCATCGCACACGTACAGGTGCGATCCCAGATCGATGACCGAGTCATCGAGGCGCAGAGGGACGACGCGCATCTTACTGAGCTTCGAGAGCAGGCCAGTGATGATGCTGAGGCCGACTGGCGAGTTGGTATCGATGGGGGCTTACGTTACCGTGGCCGCCTATGCGTCCCAGATGTCCCTGACTTGAGACGAGAGATTCTCGAGGCTGCGCATTCTACTAGACTCGCGATGCATCCTGGCAGCACGAAGATGTATCGTGACGTGAAGAGGACGTATTGGTGGAAAGGTATGAAGACCCACATAGCTGAGTTCGTGTCCCGTTGTCTCACTTGTCAGCAGGTGAAGGCAGAGCATCGCCGACCACCTGGACTTTTGCAGCCTATGCCGATTGCAGAGTGGAAGTGGGATTTCATTTCAATGGATTTCATTTCTGGGTTGCCAAAGACGAGGAAGGGGCACAATTCCATTTGGGTGATCGTCGACCGATTGACGAAGTCGGCGCACTTCCTACCGATCAGAGTTACGAACTCTGCAGACGAGCTGGCTAGATTGTATATCCGAGAGATTGTGCGTCTGCATGGAGTTCCGTTGGAGATCGTGTCGGACAGAGACACGCGGTTCACTTCTATTTTCTGGACTCGCATTCAGGAGGCTATGGATGTGAAGTTGAAGTTCAGTACTGCCTTCCACCCACAGACGGATGGACAGACGGAGCGAGTGAACCAGATCCTGGAGGACATGTTGCGAGCTTGCGCATTGGACTTCAAGGACAGTTGGGATGACTGTCTTGCATATGCGGAGTTTGCGTACAACAATAGCTTCCAGACGAGTATCGGCATGGCACCTTATGAGGCGCTGTATGGGCGACCTTGTCGCGCACCGCATTGCTGGTTAGAGGTCGGCGAGCGCAGCTTGATTGGCCCAGAGTTGGTGCAGGCGACGTCAGAGAAGATTGATATTATTCGACGACGGCTTCTTACAGCGCAGAGCAGACAGAAGAGCTACGCCGATACGAGACGACGGCCACTAGAGTTCACAGTCGGGGATCATGTGTTTTTGAGAGTTTCCCCTATGAAGGGAGTCCTTCGGTTCGGGAAGAAGGGGAAGCTGGCACCGCGATTCATTGGTCCATTTCAGATCCTCGATCGTGTGGGAGCAGTGGCTTACCGATTGGCTTTACCCACGCCCCTCGCGAGCGTCCACAACGTATTTCATGTTTCTATGCTGAAGAAGTACGTTGCTGATCCTTCCCATATCATCAGATGGGAGCAGGTGCAGTTAGGAGAGGATGTTACTTATATCCTGCGACCGACACGCATCTTAGACCGGAAGGAGCAGGTACTGCGTAGCAAGGTGATTCCCCTTGTGAAGGTACTATGGACGCATCACTCTGAGGAGGAGGCTACTTGGGAGACCGAAGCCGAGATCAGAAAGAACTACCCACAGCTTCTCGAGGAGTACGAACAGGTACAAATTTTGAGGATGAAATTATTTGTTAAGGGGGGTAGATTGTAACGCCCGTGAAAAATCCGTACTTGGAATCGAGTACCGATTTGACCCGAAATCGCGTATAAATAATTTCCATGGAAATTAAACGTAAGTTAGCTAGCGCAACGCTAGAGTAGCTGGGAAATAGTCCCTGATCACTTTAAATACGTTCTACAAGACCCAAATCGAGTAGAATAGACAACTCTACAATACTCTATAACCTTGGATCTAACTCTAAGCAGGTTTGTCCTCTGGACCATATTGAACTTGTGTATTGGATTTAGACCGCGCGTCGAAGGTCTGATACCTCCTATCTTAGACCGTTAGAACCGCCCAGCTGGACTTGACAATCATCTCGAAAATCAAGTCAAACCGATAATCACAGAGTATTTCGTTGAACCCGGACTGAAGCGACCGCGAATAGGGACGAATTGGGAATTTCAAATTTAGATCTGGCACACGACTTGACGCGTCAGTATTAAGTGTCCTGACCGTCAGAATTCATCCAGATTACACCCTCGGATCAGGAAAAATATCTATTTATTATCATGGGACTTTCAGCCCTGATCTATGTGCGGTGACCGCTGAACTGAAACTGGTCCGCCACGTGCGATCTGCGAACCCTGCCAGACTAAAAACTTAATACGAGGTACATCTAGTACTCATGAGCTTAAGTCTGATCGCAATCGACCAGGGGACCACCAGAAATCAGTTTTTGGACCGAAACAGCCCCGAAATGGATAGGCAATAAGTAAACTTCGTCCCGGAGCCTATTTTCGGCGTTTCCAAGCTTATAAAAGGGGTTGAAACCCTCATTCCTTCCTTGCATACGAATTTCACAAACCCTAGAAAAGAGAGAGAGAGTTTGAAAGAAAGGGAAGAGGAGATTTTTCCCGCATCCGAGTCCCTGACAGTGCTGCTTCAACACTTCATTCCAATCACCTGGCTGGTGGTTTTTTCACTTTTTCAGGTATAGAAAAACCCCAAAAACTTGCTGATTTAGGGTTTACGTAGATTCTGAGCATGGTAGCTAACGTAATCCATGAATCAGGTTCTCTTACCGCCGTAGACGAAGCGTACACGCTCCGTTCAAATTCCCGCGACCGTAAGAGACTAGGTGAGGATTTTAGACTCTTTGATTGACGGTTTACAACGCTTTCAATGTCGTTTAATAGTAGATTATCGACGGCATCGCCGTTTGACATGTACAACATGCTCTCCGTTTCCTGTTTCGCAAATTAACGAAGAATATGAGATTTAGGGCATTTTAGTCATTTGTAGGAAGTACGGTCTCCATGCATAATTTGCTGACGTGATTGACATGATTTGTCGCCGCATTAGAGAGTTAGGAATGCTTGCACAATCAGTTTGGCGAAGAGATTCGCCAAGTTGCACACGTTGGGTCGACATACTATATGTGGACTTAAGTGTGTAGTGTATGTGTTTGTATAAATGCTTGTATTATTGTGTATTGAATTAAATGATGTTATGTAGTAGATTGAGATTGATTTCGTGATTAATATGCTGACCTGAATGATTTCCTACATGTTTACCTTATGCATGATTACACTACATGCATAGAAAGTACGCCTTGAAGATTTGCTTAAGTTGAATATACATGGGAAAGTATGCCTTGAAGATTTGCCTTAGTTGAATGTTATAACATGTGTTAACATGCTCACATGATGTATTTCAATTCCAATACTTTAACATGTAATACTAATATGATTCCATAGATGTGTGGGACTAGAATTAGTCCAGGCAGTCGGTAACCGAGCGAATTCGTGGCTGACTGGTCATAGCCACGAACGACGCGTCGATGAACGTGATTCGTGTTGAGAGTTAGCGGCAGTGGTTAGGCCACGCGAAGTGTTTTACGCACTTCATGTCGTTCAACTCGAGATGCGATCGCGCTAGTCGAGCCCGTCAAGTAACCCGACTGGCCGATGTTTGTTCACCTTGTATGTATCATAACTGCTTGAACCTAGGGTACTGAACTTACCATTGTAAACCCTATTAACCATGGTACCTTGATCCACGAAGACTCATGAGCCGGGCATGGTGGTATGGGACACCGTGGTCGAGCTGTCGGCCTACGCTGGGGCCACAAACCTCCCCATAGTGACCAGTGAGCACCTTGACTCGTGAACAGATTATGGTGGTATGGGACACTATATTCTAGCTGTCGGCCTACACTGATCAGGCGACGAGCCCTTTGTAGTGACCGCGAGCGTATTCTGAGTCCACGGGAGGCGACGACCCTTCCGTGCAGTAGAGTACAGTAGGCCTGTATTGATAAGGTGATGGGGGAGCGGTGCAACGAGTGCGAGCAACATCCCTGGCAGCCCTTGCAGTGACCTACGAAATGTACATCGTATGAGATTACTAGGAGTGACGACCCTAGACAGGATCCGTGTTGGGATTGATACAAGGGAAGTACCTTAGTTTCCCAATCCTGCTGTTTGAATGGATTAATAACAACTTGGTAATCATATCACCATAGCATTGCATGTGCCTGGAAGATGTGGAGCACTCTAGGGAGTGTGGCATGCCGCGGTCGTAAGATGTTGCCGCATGAGGGTGATCGTCGGTGAGGGCATACATCACGTCATATCATCTTGCATTAACAACAGTATTAGGATTGTCTAATTTACTGCTTTACTATTATCGCGTGATTGAATTGTGAACATGCTAATCTTTGCTCTATGATTCCACTGAGTTGATCACTCATTCCCACGTTACGGGATGGTGTTTGCAACACCCACCAGACCCTGTCGTAGTTGCAGGTGAGGACGAGATCCAGGAGGTGGAGCCGGAGATTGACGAGGACCAGGATGAGTTCTCGTATATGCAGTATCACGACGGCTTCCCGTAGGTGACCTGGATCGAGGGGGACTTCAGTGGGACTATTTTGAACTTTATTCTTTTGTTTATTTACATGTATATGAGACTCAGAGATGTAGTCATACTTTGGAGACAGATGAGATTACTTTGTTTTTCCATACAGTGATATATATATTGTTTAGTCTTCCGCTTGCTTTTATCACTGGATCTGAAGTATGAATTGCAGTTTTGGTATACTTTTACTCATGTGAATGCTTTAAATCAGACAATATTGAATCATAACCATTTTTGTTGCATAAGTGACGGTCTGGAACTCGGGAGTTGAGTTTATACACGACCCCCGATTTTCAGGGTGTTACATAACTGTTCGTCAAAGGGGTCTTACCTTGATGTGGGTCTCATGCACATCATCTAACCATTTGGTGGCCCACCCTGGTAGCATGTATGAGGGTGGGGCCCACCTTAAATACAGGTGTTATATACAACCATCCAGCGTCCAAGGACGCTGGACGCTGCCAATAAGTGAGGTGTGAGCTGCCAATGGGTGTACTGACGCAGCAGGAAAAAAAAATTTTGATTTCTTGGAAGGGTTGTACATGTAGGCCCCACCTTAATGTATGTTATTAATCCAAGTCGTCCATCCCCTTCCACGACTCATTTTAGGCGTTGAGCCGAAATGTGAAGCTAATCCGTTCACTGGGTGGACCATACTTTCCAAAACAGCGATTCTCATCGTTTAAATGCATTTTAAATCTTGTTACAGGCCGAAATGTATCCAATATTAGACTCATTGCACTTGTCTCTAGCCATAGAAGGTAATGGACGAGTTGGATTTACCTTATGAGGGCCCCACCTATGAAAAACCACAGGATCCTGATTTTTTTTTTAAAAAAAAAGTCATGCAAGAGGCAGCGCCTGCTGCCACTGACGCAACAGCAGGACGCTGCAGCGTCTTGGGGGGCGGGCGACCAGCAACCCACGGCTCTAGCCGTGGGCCCCACCATGATGTATATGTAATATCCACGCCGTTCATTTGGTGGGCCCCTCACCGAAGCGGCCCCCCTCCAAAAATGAGGCTGATCTGAAGCTCGAGTGGCCCACACTGCAAGAAACAGTGGGATTGAACCTCTGCCATTGAAATCCCTGTTATAGGCCACGGAAGTTTTGAATCAATATGAAATTTTTTTTCCCATTTATCTAGGTCAGTGTGACCTTATTAACGGTCTGGATGGCTTATAAATGTTATGGTGGGCCCCACATGGGACCCACAGTGATGTATGTGTTTTATATCCACCGTCCAGGCGGACGGTGGAAGCCCACCATGATATTTTTGTCTTATTCTCACCGTCCAGCAGACAGTGGAGCTGGGGCCCACGGTGATGCATGTGCATTATTCACACTGTCCAACCACAGTGGACCCCACCATGGTGCGTGTGCAGCATCCAAACCGTCCATCCACTTGTGGTATTTGTATTTTAAGGCCCACAGGATTGGGCCCATTTTGATTTAATTATGGTGTCCATTGAGGCCCACCTTGGCATTTATAAAGCCCATGAGATGGGGCTCATATTGTGGTATTTGTGGCCATTGGAGTGGCCCATCCGATATGATTATAAGGCCTATGGGTTTAGGCCCATTTGATTTATATAAGGCCTATAGGATTAGGCCCATTTGATATGTATAAAGCCCATGGGATTAGGCCCATTTAAGACACATAAGGCCCATGTGATTAGGCCCATTATGATGTACTCTGAGGCCCATTTAATGAACGTAAGGCCCACTAATGTAGCCCATTTGATGTAATGAAGGCCCAATAGGATGTACCTAAGGTCCATTGCAATGTGTGAACCCAACATGGTTTGTGTAATGATGTTTACTACAGGCTATGGCTTACGAGCAATGGTGGTTGGACGTCCACATTGCAAGTATAGTGTTGGTTAAATGTCCGCATTATGACTCTCCCTAGGGCCATTGTTAGGCCGTAATTGTTGTGTGTACGCCATCTAGGCCCATTTGCGTTGTAAGGATAATTCATTACTTTGTAACATGCTTAGTATAATTCCACTATTCATGCCCATACGCATCATATGTATGCTTGATATGAGGAATGTTTGATCAACGCATAAGCCGTTGGGCCGAGACATTTTCGGGATTCCTTATGAGATGGAGTGTCCCACATGAGCACATAATGCGCACGAGATTGTTGCATGATTGTATAGTATGACTCATGCATCTCGCATTTACGTGACATGTGACATCAGGACCATAGCCTCCACAGGCATATCGTGGTTGGCAGGATTGGATACCAAAAATTTTGTTCTACATGGGGTGTTATAGTTATCCCTGTGTGAAAGTCCTTAAACCCTTATGGTACCAAGAGGTTGCTCCAATGTCTAGACCGAGTGGGTAGATGAGCGTTGAGTGCCCATTACCAGATGGTTGAGCTCTCCATTGTGTCGTGGTCGGTTAGAAGGGAGTGCCGCCTTACCCGCCTGAGAGTAGGGGGCAAAGCTAGGCTGAGTCGAACTAGCTGAGGAATGGGTCCACTATCGACGAGTCGAGCCCGGTATTGGCAGACGGATAGTGAGGTCTCTTCCACTACCTTATTGTGGATAGTGAGGCGGTGATCTGGTTTAGAGTGTATTAAACCCCGGTGATATCTCAGATTTGAGCTGTATTAATATGTGGACTTATATGAAGATTGTATGCTTGACTTGCATCTTGCATCGCATAGCCCTGGTATAGTCGACATCATTCATGCTTTGCATCGCATAGCCTTGGTAGGCTAACGGTATTCATGGATCCATCAGTATATTCCGCATTACTTTGATATTACATGATCATATTACTACTTTGCGCATACACTTTCACCACCCTCTAAGCTTTATAGATGCTTATGCACGACTGTTGCGTGCAGGTGACGTTGGGGCACAGCAGCGCTGAGGCAGGAGTGCTTTACAGATTATCTTGAAGTTTTGTTCATCATCATTTTATTTCCCTTTATGCTCATTGTACTTGTAAAGTTTTTGATCATAGTGGAAATGTAATGGAGTTTTTGGTTGTTGTTTGTGGGTTATGCCTTTAGTTATGCTTATGATGAATCAAACTGACATTGAAAATTCTCCTCGTAGCATCCCAGGATCGGAACCTGGCGAATGGGCGCTAGGAGCCGAGAATGGGGTTCTACGGAGGCTGTAGGCGCCAGATTTAGAGATCGGGAATTTTGTGAGACCGATTTCTGAGTTTGGGGCGTGACAACATACAGATGGAGTGGATTTTAAAATAGATACATCAAGGTGGGTCCCATCCACATGTGTCACACGTGTGGGGTGGGCCCACGTCTATGACAAATGGACGAGTGGGTCATGGACGGTTGGGATATAACCCATACCTCATGTTGGAACCACAGAACTTGCTGCATCATTACAACAGCTGAGTGCTGCTGGGTCCCACCATCTGGATGGACAGTGCAGGAATACCACATACTTTAAGGTGGTCCACATGTGTGGGACCCATCAACTTGTAAGATCAAGTTGATATTTGTATTTTCACCTTCATCTGTGCCTGTCCAAATGGACAGCTAGGTGGACCCATTTGGCGAACGACATGGATAAAATACATTCATCATGGTGGGGTCCATCCGTGTAGGCCACATGGCCACAACACCACCAAAGAAATGATAGAGAGGGAGAGAAAGAGAGATAGAGAGAGACGAAGATTAGCATATTAGAGGGACCCCGCCACTATGGGGCCCCCCTTAGATTACAACATCAAGATGGATCCCATCACAAGTGGGCCTTACAAAAAAATCAAGATCCTATGCTATGATCACCCACCGATTAGCCTTTTTCTTGGTCCCTTGGCTTCCTTAGCTCCTATGCTCAACCTTTGATGGTGGATGATGAAGATCGAAGGGTGGAGATGAGGATTTAGAGATAAGGAGTGGGCCACACACTAGGCTTTCTCTCTTTAGAATTTTTTTCTCTCATGGAGGCTTGGGATTTGGAGGAGAATGGGATGGGATGGAGTGATGTGTGAGAGAGAGGGATGGTATTATAAGAAAGAGATGGGTGGAGAAAGAGAGTTGACTTTGGGAATGAGAGAGGGGTGGGTAGGGTATGGGTGTTGTAAGGGGAGTGATGGGATGCGTACTTGACTTGAGGTGATTGATTGATGTGATGGGTTGTAGAGATTCTCTTAGAATTTACAACACAGTATTTTTCTCGAAATGAATGCAGGCCCATAACATCTGGCTTGGGTATCACATCAGTACGTGAGACGTAGCATTGGAACCGCAGTGACGGCATGATCACTAGAGTACAAGTCTCAAGTCGAGTCAACTCGGGTTGACAGGGTATGACTCAGGGTCGGCGCAAATACTATCTACGCGTCGGGGGTTGGCAGAATTCGACTAGGAGGACTGGGGAAGTCTATGAAATGGTACGGTGTAGGGTACGGGTCTTATAGCTCTCCCTCCTAATAAATATTTCAGCCTTAAAATTTACAGAACAAACAGGGGAAGAGGAAGCATTATCATATATATGCAAAGGAAAAATCAGTTTATAAAAGGATGAGGATAACGCTCTCTAATCTCAACCTTGCACTCCCAAGATACTTCATCAACACTATGGTGATCCCTACTAAACCTCATATCCTAGATCAGAAACGATCGAAACTAAGATACCTTGCAGCCTCACCATCTCACTAATGACTAATCTAACAAGATGGTCCTAATGCCTGGTCGCGCGAATCGTTGGTGACTCCTCCTAACAATTGAGGATCCTGTTGAGCTGCATAAAACCTTAAAATTGTAGTAATGACTACTCTAGTAGAAGTTAGAATAAGTTAAAGAGTCTTAGAGGAGGGTGAATAGGACTTTATGAAATTTTATGCCAATTTAAAATCCTATCATCATTTTCTTGATTTAATACAATAATTTATCAAGGTACTTATAACTTAACTCTAATGCCTTCCAAGCCAAATAGAGGATCCAATCACAAGACTATTCAACATCTAAGCAATATATAAATTTAGTCTATGATGGATTAAATGATTGACTGTGTGTGGAATGTGATACTTATCAGTTCTAAATAATCATGTCATCATGCATCATGTGAACATTCAAAGTAAACATAGAAATGTAAAGCTCAAATAACAATCCAAAACACAGTCATTTATAGTGGTTCGGCTACTTGCCTATTCCACTCTCGGTGGACTCACTCAACCCTTGAGTGTACCAGATTTCACTAACGGAGGTTTTAAATCAGGTTTACCTTAAACCAGTACAATCTACTTAAGGCTGACTGTCACACCCCAAACTCGGGGACGGACAAATCCCATAATAGAGGATCCTGTTTTATCTAGGTTCTCAAACCAGGAATCCTAGATTCATGTCTCTAGATTCATATAAATCACAGGTACTAATAACATCTAGGTTCTCGATCAACAACGCTAGGGGACCTAGTTTAAGTTCTTCTATGTTTTTCACTTGCAGACTTTGCTCATAATTGATCCCAAATCTTATGCTCTGATACCATCTTCTATCACACCCCAAACTCGGGGACGTACAGCTTCCATGATGTCCCGAATTTGGCACTCGACTTCCATACACCAAGTCCTGAGTTTGGCACACCACAAGGAAGATTTTTGACTGATTTTTTTTAATTATACATATATAATAATACCTAAGCATAAAGATCCATGATCAAATTACCAAGCGACACTCTCCAATAGGAATCTTGATGGTTACAAGTATAATACTTTTCAAAAGGTACACAATGTCAACATTGCCAAATCGAAAAATAGATGCAATGCATCGAGAAAGCAAAGTCTTCCAAGCTACTCCAGCCCTGAAAAAAAAATGAAAAATAGGAAGCTTAGGCAAAAAGCCTAGTGATACACATGTGTGTGCAGTGTGTCTTACATGCAAGCAAGATAAATATGTTACAAGAAAATCATATATATGAAAGGCGTGTAGCATATAAAGTATAATGTTAATGCCAATGTAATACATATGCATCATAGTAATACTCCAAGTCAATACTACCGGCATCACCAAGTCATATTTTCATTTCTCCTATACCACAGCCATAACCGTATTACACGCATCCGTAATCACATCATCATCATCATATTGTCATGCCATAATTATACAATATAAGAAATACTGACAAGTCCATGAGTCAAACAATATTAGAATACGCAATACGGATCAACTATACAAATGAGGAACAATATCAGAATACGTGATACAGATCAACTATACAAATGAGGAGTCCTAAAGAGTCAAATATCAAATGACATATCTAAACCATATAAATGCAGAAACACAGGTAACCCAAAATATCATATGTCATGGATATAATGTAATATGTGGTGTGAATGGAATGACCATGCTGGAGTGTGAAGTCGGGATGATAGCACATAGTATCATAAGCTATGGGGTCCATCACAAGGAACTTCTATCCAAACCAGTCCCATACCTAAATTTAGATCGTCAGACTCAATGTGGTAAACTCCTGATCTTAGGTTAGTCGCACGCTCTAACCAAAAGCCTGGCCATTACGAAGGTACACATACAAATAGTTATGCACTACCAGCCCGAGTGGATAGTAAATGAATGAATGAATGAGTATGCAACTCCTGCTCAATAAGTCCACATATTAGTACAGTTCCTCTCTGGGATCATCACCGAGGTTTAATACACTCCAAATGGCACTACCCCTCTCCCGACAGCATAGTCCAAGTGATTGTAATAAACCTCACTATCCACCTGGCTAATAGTCTGTCAAAACCTGTCCGGCACATCGATAGTGTACCCATTTACGAGCTAGTCATACTTAGCCTAGTAATACCCCTACCCTCAGGCGAGTAAGGCCACACCCCTTTTCAACTGACCAAAACACAGTGGGAGACCCAGCCTCCTAGTATTCGACCCTCGTGCACTCATATATCCACTCGGTCTTGACATTGGAGTCATCATCTGGTACCAAGAGGGTTTAGGAATTTTCATCTAGGGCCATCTATGGTAGCCCGATAATAGAACAAATTTTTGGTGTCCCGTCTGGCCATCCATGATATGTCTATGGAGGTTATGGCCCTAATGTCGCTAGGGAGTACAATAATCATAATGCAAGATGCATGAGTCATACAATCCAGTCATGTAGCAATCCGGGGCATACTGTGTACTCATGTGAGACAATCTCCGCCTATCAGGGAGTCTCATAATCGTCATGCCCAATGACATATGCAATGGTCAACCACCTCTTATAACAAACATGCAGATGATGTGTATAGGCATGTATCATGGTGCTATGCTGTCACATACTCATAATCGGCATTGGTGAGAATGGGCCTAATAAGGCTTAAGGAAAGGTCATAATGTGGATATTCAACCATTATTACCCATTAATGTGGACATTTAACCAACATTGCTCCCAAGGAGTGGCCCACATAAACATCAATGCATACATCATGGCGAAATCACACATCACATCGGTCCTCATATACATCACTTTGGGTCTCACACAAGGGCCACACATTCATCGCATTGGGCCTCACTCAAGGGCCGCAGATACATCACATTGGGCCGTATCATATGGGCCTCACACATCGCAATGGGCCTCGACACATGGGCCATGAATACACCACATTAGGCTTCACAACCCATGGGCTTCAAATACACAACAGGTGGGCCCTACACATGGGCCTCAAATACATCACAATGAGCCACAACCCATGGGCCTAAAATACATCTCAATGAGCCACAATCCATGGGCCTAAAATACATCTTAATAAGCCACACTCATGGGTCTCAAATACATCACATTGGGCCTCGCCCATGGGCATGGAATACATTACAAGTGGCCTCAATTCTATTTCATAGGTAGGACACACACCTGGGCCTAATACACATCACTATGGGACACATCACATGGGCTAGAAATACATCACAATGAGCCTCATCATATGGGCCGGAAATATATCTCAATGGGCCTTTCTCATAGGCCACGAATACATGGCTACACCAATTATGATAAGTTTTATACTACAACCACTTCATATGTCACATTGTTAATAACTCATATTCGGTGTCTCATGGTTAAGGGCCAAGAGCCACATTTCATCATACCATTTACGGTTTAGGGATCACATCGCATAGAATCTAGGAACTTGATAGCATTAGCTTGGGAAACATAACCTTACATAACATTCAGTTTAGTGTACAACTTGGTCATTTGTGATTCAAGTGGCGGTATTATATTGATAAACACAAACCTACATTGTTGAATGGCTATCAATGCTACTTGATTTCGTATAGTTAGGTGGCCTTGTACGTATTTCACATTCATACATACAGTTAGATGACTGCTTATGATTAAGTGGCTATACATATGTCAAATACCCACATGATTAATGGGCCAAATAGGTATATCACACCCTCACACCATTAGAGTCTACATATATGTTATAATTAAACATGTTTAAGGATTTAAACACATATCACATGATCCTATTACTTGGGGCCGCACGCTAAACAAAGTGCCAAGTGATAAAGGGCTGCCCACAATCAGCCCATTTAAGGGATTAATCATCATTACTTCAAAAATTACAATACCAGTTCGGCATACATTCAACACATGGAGATTACAAACTCCTGTCGAAGAGGCCCATTGGTTGGCCAAATAAGGCTACCACTGATGGGCTCACATGACATTCACTTAAAATGGGCCTTAACATTTTTGGGCCCACACACCAATGGAATTCACAATGGGTCCTATGTAGTGGAGTCCATGGGGATTTCCCATGAGGTTAAGTTGTGTGTGACCCACTTAAGACTTAAGCCTACTTTGATTTTATTCTACATTCTAAAATGATATGAGGAAGTGGATGGTCCACATGAATTAAATAGATACACCATGGTGGTCTTAGGTTGGATTCAATAGTTAGGTACTTATTCTCACAGCCTTGTATTATATGGTCCAATTCAAATTGGATTGACTGATCTTTGAGACAATGCCCTAAAGTGGACCCGATAGATGGGCTAGATGGGTTGAATATCTAATACATCATCAGGATGGCCCATAACAAATTTTTAGTGTTGAGAGTTCAATTATTTCATAATGTGCGGCTATCTAATCATTGGATGGGCCTGAGTCTTGTTAACATACCATCAAAAGTGTTGATAAAATAGATAAATGATGAGGATCTTAAATATATGTCATGTCATAACCATGGTGGATTAAGTGACATAACACTCACATCAAAGTGGGCCATACCATACACAAGTTGAGAGGGTTACCTTCCATTGAATATTCATAATCATTTGTTGGGCCCGCAGAGATGTAGTTCATAAATCTAGCCCATCTATTATGTGTGTCCCACCTAGTTGAGGGGTTAGACTAAGTTTTAGATACATCCAAATTCCAGGTGGACCTAACAAGTGATTTTACATGCTCGAGCTTCGAGTTGTACGAATGGTTCAAGGAGATCAAAGTTACATGGGTCCTAAAGTGATGTATTTATTATACTTACACCATTCATCTATTTTTAGGGATCATTTTAGAAAATTATCTACAAATGAATCATAACCAAAGATTATTTGGACCTCACCTTAATTAGCAGTGAGGATAATGATTTCATTGTTAAACCATTCACAGGGCTCACCATAATGTTTATTTTCCATTCAATCTATTCATAAGGTCACAAAAACCTGAATTAAGGGGAAATATAAATTTCATATTGGTCTAAAACTTCTTACCTAAAAAAGGTTCCAATGGTAGATGTTTAATCCTTGCTGCTTTTGTAATGTGGCCCACTTGATACTTAGATCTATCTTATTTTTTCTTCTCAAACCTTAAGACGAGCTCACCAAATGGATGGATGGTTTAGATATAACATATACCACATGATCAGACCCATGAAAATTGCTAATTCATTCAGCTTCATAACTTTTTTTTTTTCTGATGGTGTGGGTTACCTGAGTTCCATGTACAGCTGAATTTTGGGGTGTCCCACTTTTTAAAGTGGACCCATCAAATGCACGATGTAGATGCTTGACATGCATCAAGGTGGAGCCTGTGGTGGGGCCCACTTTCTTCCAGCGTTAGCAATAAACGCTGCTTGTTGCAACGTCAGACGCTAACAGCAACAGCGTCAATGCTGTTTATTTTATTTTATTTTATTATTATTATTATTTTTTGGTTTTCAAATATGGGGCCCATGGCAGGATGATCCAGTCTGTCTGATGTATGTGTCCCACTTGGTGGAGCGGTTAGTCTAAGTTTCAAATACCTAAAAATTTCAAGTGGGCCCCAACAAGTACTTTTATATGTTTTAGCGTGTCTTCACATGATTTTTGATGGTGTGGCCTACCAGAGAACTGAATTGGATTCAATTTTCGGCTCAATGCCTAAAATGAGCTGGGGAATCATATGGATGGCATGGATTTAAAATATATATCATGGGTGGGGCCTGTTGTGGGCCCACAGCCCCTACCCTTATAATCAAAAGCAGCTGGACGCTAATTGTTGCAGCGTCCAACGTCCAATTTTTTTTGTTAAAGGTGTTGTGTGCATGGGTGTGAGTGTGTGTGTTGGCCAACACAATGGGCCACAGTTTGGATGATATGGATAGCTTACAAAATTTTAGTGGGACCCACAATCAATGGGTCCCACATAAAGTCTATAAATTATTATATTACTATTATTATTATTATTATTATTATTTTTAGATGTATTCTCCCATTAATCCACACCATTAAACACACTTAGGCTAGGATTATGAAAATTAATTTATGATTTGTAATTAATGGTGGGTTAAAGGAGCATGAGATGGCATGGTGTGATGATGTTACACATGATGTGTGGCATGGAGAAGAGTTGACTTGAGGTGTACATGAGAGATGGGACATATGGGTGTGTGACATCACACACATGAGTAGAGATTCTCTCACTCATGTATGGCATGTGCATGTGTGTATGACATGTGTTGTGCACATGTGTGGAGTGGAGTAAATGGTGCCATATGCACATGATACACAAATCATTCTTCATGGCGTATTTCACAAACAGAGTATGGTACAGATGCATGGGTTATACCTCCATGATCATAGCGACGGGGTGGTCGATATGAGATAGGTTTCGAGGTCTTGGGGTTTCGGTCAGTTGGGTGTGTACTATGAATGCTCAATTCATGTCTATCTAAGGGCATCGATCATCATGTACATTAGCATAGAAAATAGTACGGAATGGATGGGGTGTTACAATCTACCCTCCTAATAAAAATTTCATCTTCGAAATTTCTAGTCACAATACATTGAAAACCTCGTAACATGGAAAACCAAACTACGTATCACCATATATATCAAACAATCATCCATCAAACACTAGAGGTATTGCTCAAGGCTATCTGCCTAATGCCTGGGTGCTAAGTATATTATCTAGGTTCTCAAATAGAGGATCCTGTTTTGTCTAGGTTCTCAAACCAGGAATCCTAGATTCATGTCTCTAGATTCATATAAATCACAGGTACTAATAACATCTAGGTTCTTGATCAACAACGCTGGGGGACCTAGTTTAAGTTCTTCTATGTTTTTCACTTGCGGACTTTGCTCATAATTGATCCCAAATCTTATGCTCTGATACCATCTTCTATCACACCCCAAACTCGGGGACGTACAACTTCCATGATGCCCCGAATTTGGCACTCGACTTCCATACACCAATCCTGAGTTTGGCACACCACAAGGAAGATTTTTGACTGATTTTTTTTATACATATATAATAATACCTAAGCATAAAGATCCATGATTAAATTACTAAGCAACACTCTCCAAAAGGAATCCTGATGGTTACAAGTACAAAGCTTTCCAAAAGGTACACAACGTCAATATTGCCAAATCAAAAAATAGATGCAATGCATCGAGAAAGCAAAGTCTTCCAAGCTAATCCAGCCCTGAAAAAAAATGGGATATAGGAAGCTTAGGCAAAAAGCCTAGTGAGTACACACGTGTGTGCAGTGTGTCCTACATGCAAGCAAGATAAATATGTTACATGAAAATCATATATGTGAAAGGCATGTAACACGCAAAGTATGATGTCAATGCCAATGTAATGCATATGCATCATAGTAATACTCCAAGTCAATGCTACCAGCATCACTAAGTCATATTTTCATTTCTCCTATACCATAGTCATAACCATATTACACGCATTCGTAATCACATCATCATCATCATATTATCATGCCATAATTATACAATATCTAAAATACTGACAAGTACATGAGTCAAACAATATCAGAATACGCAATACAGATTAACTATATAAATGAGGAACAATATCAGAATACGCGATATAGATCAACTATACAAATGAGGAGTCATAAAGAGTCAAATATCAGATGTCGTATCTAAACCATATAAATGTAGAAACATAGGTAATCCAAAATGTCATATGCTGCGTATGTAATGCAATATGCGGTGCGAATGGAATGACTATACTGGAGTGTAAAATCGGGATGATAGTACGTACTATCGTAGGCTATGGGGTCCATCATAAGGGACTTCTATCCAAACTAGTCCCAGACTTAAATTTGAATAGTCAAACTTAATGTGGTAAACTCCTGATCTCAGGTTAGTCGCATGCCCTAACCGAAATCCTAGCCATTATAAAGGTACACGTACATTACCAAAAAATCGAGCAAAGGCTATGGAGGTTGAAAGCTTTTAGCTACGGATTTAATCCGTAGCTATAGCCTAAGTGCTCTGTCGCTAAAGCATACCTCCCCATCTAAAAAATATTAAATATATATTAAATATAGATGGTGTTTAAGGGGATCCATGAGGTCCATTGG
The DNA here is from genome assembly GCA_037074715.1 of Magnolia kwangsiensis. Taxonomy (NCBI): domain Eukaryota; kingdom Viridiplantae; phylum Streptophyta; class Magnoliopsida; order Magnoliales; family Magnoliaceae; genus Magnolia; species Magnolia kwangsiensis. The sequence goes on along the minus strand of CM073575.1, from coordinate 53,510,318 downwards.
AATATATGTGTTTGATCTAAGCCATCCAAAAATTCTGATATATAATTTTAGTGCATGAGCCCAAAAATTATGTAGTTTAAATGTCTAAGTGGACCACACCATAAGAAATAATATAAATTAAATTTCTACTGTTAATATATTATGTGGTGTCCTTATAGATTCGATCTAACTCATTTTTTTATTAGCACTTATAATAATAATGTAAAATTATTGGACGTAGTGGATAAATGAAATACATCACAGTGGGCCCCATGGTCCTGAAACCATAAAATGTCCCAGGGAGTCATCCGTCACGCGCCCCTCCAAAACCCCAAACCCCTACAAAACCCAAAACGCCCGTTTGCCATTTTCTCCCGCTCACTCCCTGACGAAACCCATCTCTCCATCTCTCTCTCTCTCTCTCTCTCTCTCTCTCTCTCTCTCTCTCTCTCTCTCTCTCTCTCTCTCTCTCTCACTCAGTCTCTCTCTTTCCCTTGCCCTCTCTCGATTTCCCGATCTCCCTCACCCTCTCTCCCTGTCTCAAGGCCGCATTCCCCTCTCTGTTTTCAAAAATCCATTTCGCTGCAAGAAGGAGAAGAAGATAGAGCACGATTAGTTCTCTTCTTTCTCCCTCTTTATTTCTTTCTCAAATCTTTCAATCCTTCAATCCGCATTTCCCTCTCCCTGTTTCTAAAATATAAGGGCCAGTTTGGCTAGTCAGATTGGAAGGGATTGGATCTATGGGATTGCTATATCCCGGGATTGGATCTATGATAGCTGCGTCAGTGGATTGGTGTAAGATCTATGGGATTGCTATTTCCATTCTGTTTGGGACGCCCGACCAATACCGGGATTAAACCTTCCAATCCCTTTTAATCCCTTGAACCAAACACATCCCAAGTAATTTTGAAGGGATTAGGGTGGATTGGATGGGATTTAAAGGTAATGATGGTGATGCCAGTGGATTGTCTTAAGATCTTGAAAGGAATTCTAGAATTTTTTATTCATTTTATCTTTTTATTTTTGGGTTTTTCAGACTATGACATCAATTTGAATTTCTATGTTTTTTTTTCCAATGACTTTTATGTTACTGGCACAGGCATTCATATACATTGAAAAATATGATTGAAGTGATAGACTATCATGTGCATTTACACCATTTTTTAAATGTTGGTGACTCATCCACCACACGTGTCATAAAACATGTTAATCTATTGCATTGCATTCATCATGAATCAAGCAGTGGTATGGAGCTATTGAGATGCATCTGACTTTATTGCACATTGCTGCAATGGTTGGTCATAGTGTTTGCAAATACTAACTAACCTTCATTCATCATATATATATATATATATATATATATATATATATATATATATATATATATATATATATATATATATATATATATATATATATATATATATAAAATCTTGAAGGGAATTCTAGAAAATTTATTGGTTTGTCAGTTTGCAAGATCAATTTGAATGTCTTTTAGTTTGGTGTAATGTCTATTATGTTACTGGAACAAGAATTCATATACATTTAGAAATGTGATTGAAGGGATAGACTAAGTCACTAAGATGTGCATTTCCATCATTTCTTAAATGGTGGTGGCTCATCCACCACACATGTGCCATAACACATGTTAATTCACCTCACTGCATTTGTCAGGTATCAAGTAGTGGCATGAAGCTACTAAGATGTGCATTTCCACCTTTTCTTAAAAAGTTTGAAATATCCAATCTAAGATTTATTGATTTATTTATTTTGGGTTTCCACTAACCACAACGAGTCCCTCATATAAATGGTTTGGATGATTGAAACTTGAACCTGGATCCAAGAGTCCTTTAAACTACACATGTAAGTTGAATGGGTACCATTAACAAGCATCTTTAAGCCATACATTCTTTCCAGATGAGGTCACCAACTTGATTGGATTGAGCCATTAATCACTGGCCTAGCCTGATCTGGACACCAAGCATAAATTTCAAGTACAGGCCTGGCCCTTGGTCAGATTCTATAGGCCCCAGGCATGGCCCCACAGGGTCAAGCCATCAGCCCATTGCCACCCTCAGATAGCTGGCAGGAAAATCTTTCACAAAAAATCTCCTTCCTAGAAAATGGTCCTCAAGTCCACCCCTCAAAGAGATCCGCTAGGGCTTCTTGCAACCTCAACTCAATTTCAAATAATGCTTGAAATTGGTTCCAAACCTCAATCCACACATGAAAATGGGCAGAAAGATGATCAACGGTGAGTTATGATTTGATGATGGCAGCCATTACCATGAACACAAGACAATGTTCACTGCAATCATCCTGTATTCTCCTGAAGTGCCCAGGAAAGATAGTGATGCTGCTGATAGGCAGAGACAAAAATGGTAGCTGAAAAAGATTAGTTTACTCATCGTGATAAGAGATGAGCGTATGGGGTCATGGTATGGCTAGGGAAAGTCCTCTTTATTTTATTGCTTAGCAGTGAGGGGCATATTGCTGTAATCTATTTTCTCCCTCGCTTTGTTTTTTCTTCTTTTTCACTTAAAAATTCTGGATTTAAAAAAAAGGATTCATCAATTCTGTAATTTATAACTGACAAACGGTTTCTTGATTTACAATGATGATGCATTTATGAATGGCCTCTTGTTAATACCAATTTAGCAATAACTAGAGGGATTTATTAACTTACATCCAATTTAACATGTTTAGCAAGTTCACAACAAATGGCTGCAAGCACTTGTCGTTTGTTGTTGCAGAAATGTACTTTCTATTTTAGCTTATTTGGTATTTCGCTCTTTTTTTATTATTCCTAATTCTCGAATTTACAAGAATGCCATACAAAGACGAGCTTCTCCATGCTCTCAATTCATTTTCTCATCTTTTCTAGCGGATGTTCTTCTTCCATGATGGCCATCAAGGAAGCTGGTTTCTATCTACCAACAGGAGGGTTTCTCCTAAGAAAACATTATTACAGAGTGTTTTAAGAAGCTAACTGAAAAAGATGAATTTGGATGCCTTAGCTTCTTTCCTATGGAGAAAAAAAGAAAGAAGAAACATTCAACAATTAGAAAGTGGGCTTCCCCAAATGCAAGTGTCCACCATGGTTCTATTGGTCATTTTTTATTAATTTATTATAAAAATACAATGATTTTAAACTCCTTAATACATTGTATTTGGTATATAATATCTGTTTGGGTCTAATCATCTGATATCACTTCCTTTAATTCCAACTTTGAGGAGGATGGTACATTAGGCTAATTTCTAACTTTAATTTTTGGTAAGGTGCAGGTTGAAAATGGACCCCTTTGTTAATTGGGATTCGACTGTAATGAATAGGGAGTGGATGACACTAAGCTTCCCAGACCCACATTTTATTTTTGGAATAAGAAGTTTTGCAAAGTTTGCACAAGAAAACCTTCTTAGTAAAGAATTCGTTCCTTGTCCATGCACCACTTGCAGATGTGCATGTTTTTTGATTTCTTATGATGATATGGAAATACATCTAATGAAAAATGGATTCAACCCAAGTTATACGGTTTGAAACATGCATGAGGAGCATGTATCACCTAAGTGTACTATACGTGAATCAAGTTCGCAACAATACCATAGTGTCCCGAACTAAAATGAGGTTCACAACATGATCATTCAAAAACTTGGTGGTAATAACCCAGATAAAGTTATACAGGATGAGCCGAATGTGACCCCTGTAGTTGAAGGTGTCTTTGGAGAAAATGAAACCAATGATTTTGAAGCAAATCTATGAGACGCAATGACTGAGCTATACCTTGGGGCCCAAGATTTCATCGTGCTGACTTTCATTGTACAACTTTTCAAATTAAAGGTGAATCATGGATGGAGTAAAAAAAGCTTTACAGAGCTCCTTCAACTACTAAAGAAGGTGTTACCTTCCGATAACAAGGCCCCAACTAATACACACCAAGTGAAGAAGATCATTACAAAGTTGGGTCTTGATTATGTGAAAATTCATGCTTGTCCAAATGACTGCATCTTATACTAGAGAGAGAACGAGATGAAAACTATTTGTCCAAAACTTCTAGGTACAAGACTGAAATGGATTATGAGAGAAAACAATCTCAAATACATAGGAAGGTGTTAAGGTATTTTCCATTATCACCAAGGCTACAAAGAATGTTCAGTGTGCCATGGTTGGTGAAAGAAATGTCTTGGCATTCAACTAGGAAATTTCAACATGAAAAGATGGAGCATCCGGTCGATTCTATTGCATGGAAGAATCTTGATGACAAGTATACAAAATTTTCATCTGAGCCTTGTAATGTTTGATTGGGTTTGGCTACAGATGGGTTTAACCCATTCGGCACTTTCAGTATGTCGCATAGTTCATGGCCTGTTATGTGTGTGACGTACAACCTTCCACTAAAGCTTTGCATGAAACCTCAGTTTACTATGTTGAGGGACCACGAGAACTAGGAAAGGATATTGACGTTTATTTATAGCCATTGATTGATGAACTGCAAAAGTTATGATGAGAAGGGGTCATAACGTTCGATGCATACCATGAAAATAAATTCAACATGCGTGTCATTCTGCTTTGGACAATCCATGACTTTCCAGCATATGGTAACGTTTCTGGTTGTAGGACAAAGGGTAAGTATGGTTGTCCTATATGTGGTCCCAACATAGATTCTTTGTGACTCAAATATGGAAAGAAACATGTTTATATGGGCCACAGACGATGGTTGCCAATGTCAGACCAGGCTAAGAAGGACATAAGTGTTGGCACATTCAACAAGAAGGTGGAGATACGACGTCAACCGATCCGTCTAGATGGGATTGAGGTCAAAAGATAAACTGCAAACTTAAATATGTAGTGGGGGAAGACTGGGAAGAGTAATATAAGGGGTATTGATGGAGGCCGACAAGAGCTAGCGGATGATGTTAAATCACCGTGGTTCTTCAAACGGTCTATATTATTTGATCTGGAGTATTAGAAAGATACTCCTATGCGTCACAACCTTGATGTCATGCATATTGAGAAAAATATAAGTGAAATCCTTATTGCCTTGATGTTGAACACGCCTGGCAAAACCAAGGATGATGCTAGTGCATGCAGGGACCTGAAACAATTGGGAATTAAGAAGCGTCTATGGCTGAAAAAGAACAATGGCAGGGTGATTCAGAAACAAGGTCCTTTCTGTCTAAGAAAAGAAGAGAAAAAAATTTTCATCCAGACTTTGTATGAGCTGTGTATTCCGATCGGTTTTAGTGTGAATTGGAGGACCATCGTAAAGAAAGATTGCATGGATTTAAAGGGAATGAAGTCTCATTCTTACCATGTGTTGATGCAACATCAACTCCCAGTTCTCATCCCGCATGCATTCAGGGATAGGAAGGTCATTCGTCCTATAATTATAAGCTTTTGCACCTTCTTTAATGTCTTGTGCTCAACAACGGTAGACCTTCAAACACTCCTTACTCTTGACAGGGGCATGGCTAGGACGTTATGTCAGCATGAAACTATATTCTCACCATCGATATTTGTCATTATGATGCATTTGTCGATCCATTTGGCTTACGAGGCTCGCATATGTGGTCTTGTATACTATCGATGGATGTATCCATTTGAAAGGTACGTTGTGAGCTTAATAAGAATAAATTAGCTTAACATCCACATTTGCATGTATATATAATGTATCATTAACTTTGTAAGGTTCATGAAGACATTCAAAGCCTATGTCCATAACAAGATATGACCTGAGAGTTGTATTGTAGAACAGTACATCCAAGAGGAGATAATTATATTCTGCAACCAATATAAAGGAAAACAGAAAACAAGCCTACTGGAAAAGCTAGAAAAATGGTTTAATGGAGTCATTCTAGGACTATGTAAGTTGGAAGATATCGTTGATGATGACCCTAATGATGACAACGTTGGTCCAGTAGGTTCGGGTCAAAGTGTTATCCTAGCGGGTATCGAATACGAACAAGCTCGTACATGGGTACTGAAGAGTCATCCTAGCTACGACAAGTGGGAAGGGTATGTACAATAAGCTCATATATATATATATATATATATATATATATATATATATATATATATATATATATATATATATATATATATATATATATATATATATATATATATATCTTCCTTACTTTATGCGATTTCAATATAACAATGTTATCGAATATCGCGTAGGAAGCACAAAGATTTCTTGCAGTGATGCTATAAGAGGACCAACAGGGTGCCTAGCGAGGATGAATTTATATCTTGGTTGAAGAGGCAACCAGAGTTCATTGAATCTGACGATAATGAATTTAAAGATATAGTGAGAGGACCTCTAACTTTTTCAATGCAATACAATAAGTATTGTATTAATGGTTTCCTCTTTGTCACTAAGGACTATTAGGAGAATAAAATGAACCAAAACAGTGGGGTTAGGATAGCGGGTATGACAACCTTCCGATCAAGTACTAAGTATATCAATACAGTGGATGAAAATCAACCTTACTATGAAGTCTTTCATAGAATTATCCAATTGGAGTACCGAACAGGCTATAAGCCCATCCTATTTAAGTGTGATTAGGGGAAAGTGACACATCATGGTGTTTCTTTTAAAATCAAAGCGAATTTGAGATTAGTAAATTTGTTTAGTCTTTATAGTTCAGACAAAGTCGGTGACGAGCCCTTCATTCTTGAAGAGCATGCCACATAAGTTTTCTACTCTAGAGATCCAAAAAATCCTGACTAGCATATGGTTTGGAGGTTCCAAAAAAAAATTTTGTCGAAGAAGAGACATGCGTTCTATTGGAACGATTAAAGGCTGTAAGTAATGCCGATGTAGGACCTAATCTCACCTCATTAGCAATGGTTGATGAGTTGATATTTAATGAATCTAAAGACGTCAGTGTTGTGGTCGAGAAAATAAAGACAAGAAAATGATCAAAGAGAATCTACTAATTTGTTTATATTTTCTAAATATGTAACAAAATGATATTTATTGGAGGAAATCTAATCAAGGTTTGGATAATATAGTGAATCTTTTGTACTTTATCTGTAATCTGAATTATTTCTTAACCATTAGCTTTTTTTTCTTTTCTTTTCATATTAGGGAAGAAATAGGCACATGGATTCACAACCAGAGGTATTGGGTGCATAGGTGCTTGGGAGTATAGATTCAAGCAACACTAAAGGTAATAAGATACTTCTCCTTGAATATATATGTAAGTTTCCTTTTTCTTATATGTTGGCAGTAATCAATGATGTGTATATATAATTGTTATTCTTTTTATGTAATTGTGTTGGCTTCTTCTTCATCCAGAAAGAGAGGCATTACTAAGGGGTCTCTTTACTTGTGCAACTTGATAGGAAAAAAGTCCTAAAGACGAATGAATTTGAGCAACCAAATGAGGACTGTTCCAATCACAGAGACTTTGTATCGCATGTCGGTGTCCTCACCCGTTCTCATATCCCGATCATATACTCGGACTTTCGCCAGGTGCCTCATGAACAAATTCATATGGTCACAGAAAGATTGTCATAGTTTTATGAGTTTAAGGGTCAAAGTTGAGATGAAAGTCTTGATTATGTTACAAAATGCATCAATGAAGCATGGAGGAATTACAAGAGAAGATTGACTGCAAAATATATTAACAACATGGATCCTATTATTGTGAGAGATGGTGCTGCCCCCCCCCCCCCCCCCCCCCCCCCCTCAGGTATCTCTATGGAGGATTGGAGGGTCTTCATAAATCAACGTAGCACCGAGGAATTCAAGAGGGCAAGCGCAAGGAATAAAGTCAATTGGGTTAAGCTAAAAGGACCTACATGTCTTAGGAGGCACAACATGGCTATTACTCGCCATAAGATGGTATGTATTTAAAAATAAATATTATAGTTTAAAATTGAATTTAAATTTGAATTATCATTCATCTAAATCTATCAATGATGTGTATTTGAATGATATGTAATGTGCCAAAGGCGATGGAGAAGAATCTTACCTCTGATGCCGAGATAGGTAGATGTGAAGTCTTCTTAAGAGCCCATATAAGAAAGGACAAAGTTGTCCAGTATCCTGACCTTGCTGTAAGTGCATCCCTCGTACCACTAACTAGTACCCTTATGAAAAGCCTATGTATAACTTTAAATTATATTGCATTCATTTGTATTTTTTCACAGGAAAAACTAGATGAGCTCTATAGTAGCAATCCTACTTATAGGATGACCGGTATGGATGATGCCCTTACAAAGGTACTAATAAAATTTAAAAATTACTTAAGTTTTATGGTAATTATGAATATCCTAATAACTTGATTTATAATGTTTTATAGTTGGTTGGTTCTGACAATAGAGGGTGAATGCGGTGTCTAGGTTGCTCAATAAGCAAGCTAGGACTGAAGAAGTCAGCCCTTACTTGTTCAAAGGTAGAGAATGTGACAAAAGAAAAAGAGAGCGTAACTCAAGAGTTATTTCAGGTGAAGAAAAAATTGGATGATATGACTCAAGATATAGTTGAGATGAAGAAAACATTGGGCGATATGCAGAAAGAGGGACAGTGTACTCGAAATCTCTCATCACCAAGAGTCGTTAAATCTACTCAGGCATCGTCGGTATTTAAGTATAATTTTTTTTACTAAATTGAGCTTACAATTATATTATAAACGCTAACATTATCAATGTCATTTTATGTGTAAATGTAGCCAAATATTATATATATATTGGTAAGAGATGCGACTTGCATGGATTTGAAAAACGTGGTGTAGTTTCTCGTGGTGAAGTACACGAAGTTAATCCAAATGCAACTGTCCATTGCGAACCGTTGGAGGATGGAGCTTTTGTTGTTATCCTGATTGAGGTTATATAACCTCACGCTCCTTTGTGGAAAGAAGATGGGTTTGTGTCTACACTTGGAGAGGCCGGTCTGAGATCATTTGTGCAATGGGGGAAAGAGGCTTTGAGAATTCAATAATTTGAACAAAGTTGGTACTCTATAATTGAACATGTGTAGTGTGCATTTTGAACTAATTTGGCACTTATTTTTTTAAAAAAAATATTGAATGAATTTTGTACTCTATATTTGAACGTATTTATAGTCTTAGGCTCCATTTGGTCATCACACTAGTATTTATGAAAACATTTTTTTTTAAAACCAAATGGAGCCTAATGTCACGCCCCAAATCCAGAGATCGGGCTCACAGGAATCTCGATCGCCGAATCCGGTGCCGACAGCCTCCATAGTTCCCCATTCTCGGCTCCCAGCGCCCATACGCCAAATTCCGATCCTGGGATCCTACAAGGAGGATTTTTCAATGTACATTTATCCTGTAAGAAGCATAACCACAAGTTTACCCAAATCATAAAGGCAACGTCATCATCACATATCTACTAATATAATCATTTGAATACAATACTGAAAGGGAAATCCATATGTCAAAATCAAAGCTTCAGAAAACAGCTGCATGCTCCAAGCTCAATGCGGCTGCAACTTAACGCCACCTGCACGCATCTATCATGCATAAGCTCATAGAAAGCTTAGTGGGTGGTGAAAGTGTGTGCACGAGGTAAGTGCCAAGTAAGCAATAACAGAGTAATCAAAGTAAACGGAAATACTGGTAAACCCATAATCATACAATATCAGAAACACTGGCAAGATCATAAATCATACGAAATCAGAGTAATATGAAAACATGCTGATAGGCCCATAAATACCATCAGTCGTATTTAGGCCGTATAAATGCAGAAGCATAGCAACCCAAAATGTCATATGCGTGCGGATGTAATGCGATATGCGATGTAAATGAAATGACCAAGCTGAAGTGTGAAGTCGGGATGATAGTACGTAATATCGCAGACCACGGGGTCCACCACAAGGGACTTCTATCCAAACTAGTCTCATACCTAAATTTGGATAGTCAGACTCAATGTGGTAAACCCCTGATCTCAGGTTAGTCGCGTACCTAACCGAAATCCTGGTCATGCGAAGGTACACGTAATAAATAGATGTGCACAATCAGCCCGAGTGGATAGTGAATGAATGAATGCATGAGTATGCAATTCCTACTCAATAAGTCCACATATCAGTATGGTTACTCTCTAAGAAATCACCGGGGTCTATTACACTCCAAATGGAACTGCCGCTCTCCCTAGCCGTATAGTCCAAGTGAGCGTAAGAAACCTCACTATCCGCCTGGCCAATAGTCTGTCAATACCTATCCGACACGTCGATAGCGGACCCATTCCACGAGCTGGTCAAACTCAGCCTAGCTTTGCCCCCTGCGCTCGGGCGGGTAAGGCCACACCCCCTTCCAACCGACCACGACACAGTGGAGAGCGCAACTGTCTGGAAATTAGTACTCAACGCTCATCTACCCACTCGGTCTAGACGTTGGAGCATCCTCTAGTACCAAGAGAGTGTTTAGAAAATTTCACCCAGGGCCATCTATAGCAGCCCGATGCTCGAAAAAATTTTTGGTGTCCCATCTGGCCATCCACGATATGCCTGTGGAGGCTATGACCCTGATGTCACTAGGGCGTACAGTAATCACAACACAATGCAAGATGCATGAGTCATACAATCCAATCATGCATCAATCCTGCGCATGTCATGTGCTCATGTGGGAGAACCTCCGTCTATCAGGGAGTCTCATATCATCCTGCCCAATGACATATGCAATGATCAATCACATCTCATAAAAAACATGCAGATGATGCATATGGGCATGTACCATGATGCTGTGCAGTCACATACTCATAATCGGTATCGCAATCGGCCTCGACAATGTGGACATCTAACCAACATTGCCCCAAGGGATGGCCCACATAGAGTCAAACACATAATGGGCCCATGGCCTCATACAAAGGCCTAATATATAACATGATGGCCTTACTCAAGGGTTTAATACACATAACAATGGGCATTTCACATGGGCCTAACATAGATCATAATGGGCCTTGTCCATAGGCCATGAATACATCACAATGGGCCTTACCCATGGGCCATGAATACATCATAATGGGCCTTACTCATGGGCCACAAATACATCACAATGGCCTTGCCCATGGGCCCCAAATACATGACATGTGGGCCCTATAAATGGGTCTTGAATACATCAAATGGGCCATGCATCATGGGCCTAATACGAGTCACAATGAGCCTCAACTACAAGTCACATGTACATCATATAGGTCTCGCCAATCGGCCTTGACAATCAAAATTGGCAATTAGTCATCATAATCGGCCTCAATCGCAATCCGGCAATCAGCCATGATAATCGAAATTGGTCGATAATCGGCATATAAATAAGGCGGGGTCCATAGATGAACAACCGATCAACCATAATATAAAGATCGGCCCTCGGTCGTGGTCATATCAAATCCGATAGCACGGAACCATCCGTCTATGGCGAATAAGGCCCACTGATTAGGGTTAACCCATAAGAGAATGATGAGAATGAGAATATCAAGGCTTAAGAGGTCATAATGTGGACATTTAACTAACATTGTCCCAAAGGAGTGGCCCACATAAGGCTGAACATACGGTGGGCCCACGGCCTTATACAAGGGTTTGATATACGCCACAATGAGCTCTATACAAGGGCTACATACACAACAGGTGGGCCCTACATAAGCGGCAAGTGGGACTACTCACAACAAACCCGTCTAGATGGGTCACAAGTATATCAAAGTGGGCCTCATAACATGGGTCTCATATATGGCCTCAGCACCAGGCCACAAATACATCAAGATGGGCCTAGTCGATCATATGGGCTAAATCAACCAAATGAGCCGATACAAGCAGGCCAATCAAATAGACTGATACAAATGGTTGAATCAAATGGGATAAGTCAAATGGGCCCCCAAATATATCGAATCGGGCTTCATCAAGTGGGCCCCAAATACATCAAATGGTCTACACTTCATAGAGTTATACTAAGCATGTTATAAGGTGATGCACTATCCCTACAACAGAGGTGGCCTAGACGGCCGACATACAACAAGTACGGTCTATTAATGGGCACTAGGGGGAGTCGTAATGTGCACATCCAACTAACATTATACTCACAACGTGGACGTCAAACCAACATTGCTCCTAAGGCACAACCGTCATAAACATTATTACATAATCCGCGCTGGAATCACACATTGCAATGGACCTTAGGTACGTCCCATTAGGTCTTAAATACATCAAATGGGCCATGTCATATGGGCCTTATATTTATCAAATGGGCCACATAAATGGACCACACCAATGGGCCTTATGTGCCTTGCAATGGGTCATAACCCGTTGGTCCTTGAATGCATCAATTGGGCCTAAACCCATAGGCCTTATACAAATTAAATGGACCTAACCCATAGGCCTTATACAAATCAAATGGGCCTAACCCATAGGCCTTATATAAATCAAATGGGCCTAATCTCATGGGCCTTAGAGTACGTCATAGTGGGTCTAATCACATGAGCCTTATGTGTCTTAAATGGGCCTAATCTCATGGGCTTTATACATACCAAATGAGCCTAAATCATAGGCCTTATATAGATCAAGTGGGCCTAAACCCATAGGCCTTATATAAATCAAATGGGCCTAAATCATAGGCCTTATATGTCAAACGGGCCTAAATCCATAGGCCTTATACAAGTCAAATGGGTCTGGTCCCAAGGGCCTTGGGATATATCAAATGGTCCAATCCCATGGGCCTTACATCCACATCAAAGTGGGCCCCAATAAGTTGTCACAATTACATTAAGATGGACCTCAATCATGCCAAGATGAGGTCCACTTGGACTATGGATCTGGCTCATTCTTAGACTCATTCCATAAAATGATCTTTAAAATGGATGGACAGATTAAAAGCAGCACCTGCATCAATGGTGGGGGCCCACATGAAGGCCCACCATCATGTATATTATAAATAATATAATATATAAATTACATAATAGTATATGTATATATATGTATATACATAGATATATAATATTATAAATAATATAATATATATATATATACACACACACTCACACTGCACACACACAACAAACACACACGCACGCACGCACACACACAATACATGCATGCCTGGTGGCGTGAATAAAACACATGCATCAAGTGGGCTCCACCGTCCAGCGGACGGTGGAAGCAACACATACATCATTGTGGGCTCCACGTGGGGCCCACCATTATGTTTATAGGCCATCCAGGCCGTTCATAAGGTCACTCAGACCTAGATGAAGGGAAAACACCAATTTCATCTTGATCCAAAACTTCTGTGGACCTAGGACGGGTTTCAATGGTAGATGTTCATTCACACTGTTTCCTATGGTGTGGGCCACCTGAGTTCTGGATCCGGCTGAAACTTGGAGGAGGTCCACCTGAGGAGGGGACCCACCTCATGAATGGCGTGGATCTAACATATACATCATGGTGGAGCCCACGGCTGCAGCCGTGTGTAGCTGGCTGACTGCCCGCCCGCCTGCTGTAGCTACTGTTGCAGCGTCTGCAGCGTCAGAGAGGCTCTGCCTCTTTATTATATTAAAAGAAAATTTTGAAAACCCATTTTTTTAGGGTTTTTCATGTTTAGGGCCCGCATAAAGTAGATCCACTCCGCCCATTGTGTTCAGTGGCTCGAGGCCGTCCCAAAGAGTCTAAAGTTTAAAATTTTTAGGTGCATAAAAACATCAGAAAATTTCTCAATGATAACCACCAATGTTCCTTATGCTATGGCCCATCAGATGCTCAGATCAGCCCCATTCCTTGGCTCAACGCTTAAAATGGTCCAAGGAATGAGGTGGACGGCATGGATTGAATACATACATTAAGGTGGGGCCTAAGTGAGGGGACCACCCCAAAAGGCTTGGAAATCAAGTTGATATTTGTACTTCACAGAGACGTCCAGCGTCGGTCCTCACAACTAAGGTGGATTTGGGTGGGCCACCACATGATAAACGGTGTAGCTATAACACACATAAGGTGGGCCCCACTTGAGGATAGTTTGGATGAAATAAATACTTCAAGGTGGGGTCTATTCAAGTGGGCCACACAAACACATCATGATTTTACAAAAGAAAAATGAAATAGAGAGGGAGAGAGAGAGATAGAGAGTGGGACGCGCGTGTGATGGAGGGACCCCAACATTATGGGCCCTCCCTTACAATGAATCATACATCAAGTGAGCCCTAAAGCATGTGGGACCACCGAAATTTAAAATCAACGGTGCAGATCCTTTCCCCACCAACATGGACGGTCTAGATGATCTTTAAATGCAATGAAATAAATATCATGATGGGGTCCATGGAGAATGGCCCCATCATGGATGATCATGATGATCTAAGTGGGACATTGGCCACATCTTAGGGTCCCAAGTGAGATCCAAACCATTAATCGGTTGGCCTCACTTGGCCCATCTCAAAAGTATGGAAAACTAGTATTAACTAGCACCCACCGTCCGATCTTCTTGCTCTTATGGGCTCCTTAGCACCTTAGCTTCAACTTTAATAGATGAGATGAGGAATGGATGGCTAGGATGGGAGATGATGGGGTAGGAAAGTGGGCCACACTTGGAGTTTTGGAAGGAGAGGGAGAATTCCATACGTATGGGGGTGTTTCTCTCTTGAATTTTTTTTGAAAATGAGAAAGAGAGAAGGAGTTGTAAAGGGAGAGAGAGAGAGAGAGAGTGATGGATGGATGTGGTGATGGGTGTGTAAGACACCTTTGTAGACTTTTGAGGCATTTGTGTAAGAAAAGTATGGCCATGGAAGACTTTTGTGGCTTGCTTGGGAAAGGGTGAAAGTGATGTGTACTTGACATGTACTTGACATGTGATGGATTGATGGATTGATTGATTGATGAGATTGATGGGATTGATGTGACACATCGTAGAGATTCTCTTAGGTTTCGCAACGCGCGACATTTTCCTCCCACCGAACGTTGGCCCACATCTCTTGACCAGGGTATCGCCTCGGCGCACAAGTCACGGCACCGGAACCGCAACGACGGCGCGGTCGTTATGGTAATAGTCTTGAGTTGAGTCGATACAGGTTGATGAAATATTAATCAGGGTCGCGCGTAAATATCGGTAAAGGGTTGAAGGTTGCCGAAATTCGACCGGTAAGACCGCGGAAGTCTACGGAACGGTACAGACTAAGATACGGGTCTTACACCTAAGCCCTTTTTTAACTCTGCCAATGCAACTCCTTGCATTGTTGGTCCCAAGCCCGGGTAAAGGAAGAGGGAGAAGGGCTTTAGAATGAGATCATTAACTATGGAGGAGATCCTAAAAACTGCAGTATCTTTGGTTTTATGGTTTTACTTTTATATTCCTGTATTGATTACTTAAGCATGACGGTTATGCGCATTCTTTTAGGTGGATGTTGCATGTGGGAGGATTGGATTTGCATATTTCAGATTCAAGCATCTGGTATGTCTCTTATCAAGAATGCACGTGTAGTTATCATGTGGTTATAGTTATTCATTATGTGACAGGTTTTCAGGTGAGATGAACAAGTTTCAAAAGAAAACAATTTGCAGTTTTGAGAAGCGATTCCCAATGCTATTTTATATGTAAATGCATATTTTAGATTCAAGCATTCGGTATGCCTCTTATCAAGAATGCACATGATTGGAGTGGCCTGGCCATTTGGACAGGCCGTATTTATGTATTTGCTCGAAATTGATGAAGCAGACCTGAATGTGCGTCGAAGCTATCCAGAAGACTGGGGATCCCTAGAAGGTGAGAATCGCTGTTATGACCATGATGAAGCTGTCCATTTCCTATGGACGACATTAGAGGGGCCTAGCCATTTGCACAGGCCTTGTTTATGTATTTGCTCAAAATTAATGAAGTAGACCCGGATGTGCGTCGGAGCTATCCGGAAGAGCGGGGGTCCCTAGAAGGTGGGAACCACTGTTATGATTATGATGAAGCTGTCCATTTTCTATGGACAACATTGGAAGGTCCTGGAAATTTGGACAGGCCATGTTTATATTTGAATTTATAGGGACCACACCCTTAACCTAAACTTGAACCGATTCTCAAATCCAAAAACCTATAACCTAAACCAAAACCAAATCCTATAGCCTAAACCTGAACCCATTCTCAAATCCAAAAACCTATAACCTAAACCTAAACCTTAACCTAAACCATTAACCTATAACCTAAAATGAAACAAAAACCACTAAACCTAAACCTGAACCCATTCTTAAATCCCAAAACTTATAACCTAAACCAAAACCAAAACCTATAACCTAGACCCGAACCCATTCTCAAATCCCTAAACCTATAACCTAAACCCAAACCATAACCAAAACCAAAACCTATAACCTAAACCAAAACCAAAACCTATAACCTAAACCAGAACCCATTCTTAAATCCCAAAACCTATAACCTAAACCAAAACTTAAACCTAAAACTTAACCTAAACCTATAAACTATAACCCAAACTAAAACCTATAACCTAAACCAAAACCAAAACCTATAACATAAACCCGAACACATTCTCAAATCCCAAAGCCTATAACCTAAACCAAAACTAAAACTTATAGCCTAAACCTGAACCCATTCTAAAAATCCAAAAACCTATGACCTAAACCTAAACCATTAACCTATAACCTAAACCGAAACCAAAACCTATAACCTAAACCCTAACTGTAACACCCCGGATTTTGGCTAATCTGGGATTTGACGTCCTTAGGCAGTGGGTCAACTAAAACACCTGGAAAATCGCTCAGAACCCAATTCCATAGCCAAAGAAATCACTTAAGATTAATTCCTTTAGAAACTAAGCATAAGTTAGCTAGCGCAACGCTAGAGTAGCTGGGAAATAGTCCCTGATCACTTTAAATATGTTCTACAAGGCCCAAAACTTGTAGAATCAATGGTGCTATAATACTCTAAAACCTCAGATCAAACTCTGAGCAGGTTTGTTCTCTGGACCACTTTAAAAATCTTATTGGATCTAGACCGCGCGTCCAAAGTCTGATACCTGCTATCTTAGACCGTTAGAACCGCCTAGCTGGACTTGACAATCATTTCGAAAATCAAGTCCAACCGATAATCACAGGCTATTTCATTGAGCCCGGACTGAAGAGAGTGCGAATAGGGACAGAATTGGAATTTTAAATTCAAATTTGGCACACGACTTGATGTGTCAGTATTAAGCATTCTGACCGTAAGAATTCAGCCAAATTACACCCTCGGATCAGGAAAAATTTTTATTTCATATCATGAGATTTGCAGGCCTGATCTACGTGCGGTGACCGCTGAACTGAAACTGGACCGCCACGTGCGATCTGCAAACCTTGCCGGATTGAAAACTTGATGCGTGTTAGATCCTGTATGCATGAACTTAAGTCCAATCGCGTTCGGCCAGGGGACCACCAGAAATGATCTTTTGGACCGAAACAACCCCGCTTTGGATAAACATCAAGTGAACTTTGTTCCTGAGCCTATTTTGGGCATTTTTAGGCTTATAAAAAGGGTTGAAACCCTCACTCCTCTCCCATCCGAATTTGAAAAAAACCCTAGATTGGGAGAGAGAAAAGGTGAGAGTTTGTGAGAGAGAGTAGGAGAGAATTTTCCTGCCGTTCCACCACCTGTTGCACGTACTTTAGCAACACGCTTCCATCACTCAGCCAGTTTCTCCGTATTTTTAGGTAAGAAAATACCCCATTTAGTCGCTAATTTGAGGTTCCTTTCGTTCCATAGCTTGTTAACTCATAGATCTTGTAAATTAAGTCCTCTATTCGCCGAAGACAAAGCGTATACGCTCCGTTCGAATTCACATACCTGTAAGAGATAAGGTAAGGATTTTAGACACTTTGATTGACTA
The DNA here is from genome assembly GCA_037074715.1 of Magnolia kwangsiensis. Taxonomy (NCBI): domain Eukaryota; kingdom Viridiplantae; phylum Streptophyta; class Magnoliopsida; order Magnoliales; family Magnoliaceae; genus Magnolia; species Magnolia kwangsiensis. The sequence continues at coordinate 53,492,539 of CM073575.1, read as the reverse complement.
TTTACAACACTTTCAATGTCGTTTAATAGTAGATTATCGACGGAAACACCGTTTGACATGTACAACATGCTGTCCGTTTCCTGTTTCGTAAACCGGCGAAGAATATGAGATTTAGGACATTTTAGTCATTTGTAGGAAGTACCGATTTTATTCATATTTTGCTGATGTGATTGACATGGTTTATTGTCGCATTAGAATGTTAGGAATATGTGCATAATTAGTTTGGCGAAGAGATTCGCCTAAATGCACACTTCGAGTCGACATACTATATGTAGACTTAAGTGTGTAGTTTAAGTGTTTGTATAAATGCTTGTATTAGTATATATTGAATTAAATGGTGTTATGAATTAATTTGAGATCGAATTCTCAATTAATATGCTGAGGGAGATGATTTCCTATATGTTGGCGATATGCATAATTTCATCATATGTATGAAATGCATGTGCTTGATGATTTACTTAAGTTCTATGTTATAACATGTGTTAACATGCTCATATGGTTGTATTTCATTTCCAATACTCTTACATGAATTGCTGATGTGAATTCATATGTGCTTGGGACTATACCTAGTCCAGGCAGTCGGTAACCGAGCGAATTCGTGGTTGTCTTTTCTTGGCCACGAACGACGTGTCGATGAACGCGAGCCGTGTTCTGGAGTTGGCGGCAGTGGTTAGGCCACACGAAGTATTTTACGCACTTCATGTCGTTCGACTTGAGATGCGACCGTGCTAGTCGAGCCCGTCAAGTAACCCGACTGGCCGTTGTATGTTCACCCTGCATAAGTCATAACTGCTTGAACCTAGGGTACTGAACTTACCATTGTAAACCCTGTTAACCATGGTACCTTGATCAACGAAGACTCATGAGCTGGGCATGGTGGTATGGGACAGCGTGGTCGAGCTGTCGGCCTACGCTGGGGCCACAAACCTCCCTGTTGTGACCAGTGAGCACCTAGTCTCGTGAGCAGATTATGGTGATATGGGACACTATATTCTTGCTGTCGGCCTACACTGATCAGGCGACGAGTCCTTTGTAGTGACCGCGAGCGTATTCTGAGTCTACGGGAGGCGACGACCCTTCAATAGCAGTAGAGTACAGTAGGCCTGTATTGATAAGGTGATGGGGGAGCGGAGCAACGAGTGAGTGCAACAGCCCTGACAGCCCTTGCAGTGACCTACAAAATATACATCGTATGAGATTACTAGGAGTGACGACCCTAGACAAGTTCTTTATTGGGATTGATATAAGGGAAGTACATTAGTTTCCCAATCCTGCTATTTGAATGGACTAATAACAACTCGAAAATCATATCACCATTACATTGCATGTGCCTGGAAGATGTGGATCACTTAAGGGAGTGTGGCATGCCGCGGTCGTAAGATGGTGTCCTATGAGGGAGATCGTCGGTGAGGGCATACATCACGTCATGTCATATTGCATTAACAACAGTATTAGGATTGTCTGATTTATTGCTTTACTATTATCGCATGATTGATTTGAGAACATGTTAATCCTTGCTCTATTATTCCACTGAGTTAGCTACTCACTCCCACGTTACGGGACGGTGTTCCTGGACACCCACCAGACCCTTTTGTGATTGCAGATGATGGCGCGACCTGTGAGGCGGAGCCGGACTTGATGATGAGGAGGAGGATCCCTCCTTTATGCGTGTTCTGATCGAAGGGATTACAGGGAGGTTGATTAGATGCCTTGACACTTGTCATTTTATATCTTCAGAGCACTCATGTATATGATTTCTTTCTATTTTGAGGTATACATGTATATGTTTAACCTGGTAACATGTTCACACTCAAGAGACACACAACAGTATATATATGTTATACATACTATCACAGACTTCCGCTGGTTAATTTAACTGTCTCTGGAGTATGATATGCTGTTCCGGTGTAATCCCACTCATGTTTCATACATTAACACAGACAACATTCAATCATACATATCTATGTTGCATAAATAACATTTTGGAACTCAGGAGTTGGGTTTTTACTTGACCCCCCGATTTTCGGGATGTTACAGATGGTATCAGAGCATGATTTGGATTAAACCGGGCCTGGGTTATGGTCACGCGACGTACGCTGTCGCTTCCTTTGACTTAGGTGGGTGCGAGAAGGGTCTAGAAACACTTATAGGATCACAGATTCGCCAATAGGCGAAGTCTATTCGTATCGATCGCGCGATCGAGTCCGTAACGCATCTAGGGCCGCGTAAAGCGACCTGAGTAGCTCCTAGGTTGTAGATAAGTAGGTTGAGACGTTCTTTGAATGATTCTAAACCCGTAAATGTGAATCATTGGGCTGTGGGGCAACCACAACTCCTGTGTTCAATCGTCAGGGCTTAAAACTCCTGTTTCACAAAAAATCTTCAAAATTCTTCCTCTCACCACTCCAATCTTTAATTCCTTATTATCCTTTTCATATTAGGCATCAATCCTAATGTGAAAATAACATAAAATATACTTTCACAAAATTTTACAGTGAATAGTAAAATTTCATGAAAAATGGCCATAAGGCCATTCTAACTTCGCTTTCTTTAGGAACTAATGGGCTAGATGGATGTACTAGCTCCTTATACCCTAAAATAATATGCTGCATGATAGGGTTTTGTATTCAGGTTTGCAGATTGGCCCCGAAAAGTCTCGAACTCATGTTTGGGCCAATATAGGGCAATCTACAATGAACCAAGGTGGGGCCCATAGTTATTTGGGGTCCATGGACCATGGGGGACCAGACCCATGTGGTCCCACCAACCAGATCAAGGATCGGTCCGTGATGCCATCGCCGGCCACTGTGGCCCACTTGATGTGATCTTTGGTATGTGGGGGTGTTTTGGGTAATACACACCCCCCACGTAGTGCCCAACCGTAAAAAACCCCAAAAAGATGCACTTCCTTCACAAATAGCCCTTCACCTAGCCCCATTTACGTTTTCTAGCTGCCCTACCTCCAAATCGTGGTTTTAAACCACTCCCAAATCCATTCTAGGCCAAAAACGACCACAGTCCTTCACCCCATTGCTGTTTGTAGCCTTCCCTCTTGCAGATCTCGTCGTTCGGATCTCTTAAATCCTCCAAATCAAGCTGAAATCGTGAGGTGCTCCATTTTCCTTTTTCATTCTCTTTTCTCTCTGAAAATACATCCTAAGGGAGCTTGATTCATCCCTCTACAACGCCTAGATTTCATTCTGTCCATTTGGACAACAATTTTTTCACATTTCCTCCTCTTTCTATGGCTATTGTTAAGGCTGTTTCAGCCTTTTCCTCCCTTTCCATCGTCCTCTCTCTCAAGTCCCTTTTATTTGATCCTCAGACTCGCGGAAACCTGCTACCCATCCCATTTCTTCACGTTCTTCGCTTGTTTGATTGCCGTTTAAAATTTCTGTGTTTTGTTGTTGTTAGGTAGAAAATGTGTTTGTGTTAGTGGTTTGGGCTTAATATAGCCGAATTTTGTTGAATGGAGTGCGTGCTGTTCGTTTGTTGCAAGGTATTGTCCCTAGATTGGGAGTATTGTAACTCCCGGGATTCAGCCTACAAATTAGTTTATCCCACCCCACCCTCCTACCAAGCATGCCGCTCCCTATCCCAATATGGGATTAGGAATGCAGTTCCATTTGATACAACTAAACGCTGCTGGCCACATAGGCCCTTGGCGTTTTGGACCTAGAGTTAGCACTTCTAGATTTGAAGGGTCTGACGACATAAGAAATCCAATTCCATTTAGACAATCTTGACCCTAAGCAATAGAAGAATTTCCTGTAGTAGAAATGGTATGGAAAGCCATTTACCGTATAATCTTAGGCTTTGGATTATAGCTACAGAGTTACAGACTAGCCTACTAGTTACCTTAAGTAGTGTAAAGCCTATATATGCTAAGGAATTATAGGTTAGATTTGGTTGAAGTAGAACCTTATTCCTTCGATAGATCCCCTTATGACTTATGAATTCCAGTTGTTGCCCATAGGAAAGAACCATTCACTCTCAGGGAACGTTTATAAATCCCTCAGATTGAACTTAGAATAAACTAACACACCCCTTAGAATTGCCTTCCCCAAGGACTTATTGCATTCGGGAACGCAGAGTAAAGGAACTGCATGTAAGCGATGTATTCGTGGTTTGAGTCAACTTCTTAATCCTAGTGGTTACCAATGAATCCAATGCTCTGATCAAGCAGAGGATCGACATCGACTCGGATTAAGAACTGATACAACGCATTTTCTGTCATGATTAGATAGAAGGTTCAACGTATCCGGCTTAGACCCACTACACAACCTTTCTTCTGTGATGGCCCAACCACCTACAACTAAACAGGATCACATTGTCTTTGGGAAATGGCGAGGACTTAAAGCCAGTAGAGAATTAGACATCTTGCCACCAACTCATACCTGCCCCTGAACTCAATCACAATAGAGATTAGGCTCATCTCTATGATCATAGGTACCAATGCCATAGAACGCATCATTAGTAATGAAAACCATGTAGAGAAAGGTTGTTTCCATTTTAGGTTAAGGATAGCCCCTAAGTTGCGCCTTGTTCCGATATACGGATCGATGCAAAGATTCTTCCACCTTAAGTAAAACTAAGTTTTAAGGGGGGTAGAACGTATTGAGTCCAATCCAGTTGGTCAGCCAAGGCAACGGTTCGATCAGAGTGGTGCAGTGGAAGTGTGGTTAGCCTTTTCCCCACTGGCCCAGGATCGAAACATTTGAGTTAGGTTATGCGTACGATTAGGTCATTAAATATAACTGAACCTTCCTTAGAAAAAGTACTCCTTACCCTTCGCCAATTTTGGGAATGAAATTATGTTTTAAGGGGGGTAGATTGTAACACCTCGAATTTTGGCCAATCTGGGATTTGACGTCCTTAGGCAGTGGGTCAACTAAAACACCTGGAAAATCGCTCAGAACCCAATTCCATAGCCAAAGAAATCACTTAGGATTAATTCCTTTAGAAACTAAGCATAAGTTAGCTAGCGCAACGCTAGAGTAGCTGGGAAATAGTCCCTGACCACTTTAAATATGTTCTACAAGGCCCAAAACTTGTAGAATCAATGGTGCTATAATACTTTAAAACCTCGGATCAAACTCTGAGCAGGTTTGTTCTCTGGACCACTTTGAAAATCTGTATTGGATCTAGACCGTGCGTCAAAAGTCCGATACCTACTATCTTAGACCGTTAGAACCGCCTAGCTGGACTTGACAATCATTTCGAAAATCAAGTCCAACCGATAATCACAGGCTATTTCATTGAGCCTGGACTGAAGAGAGTGCGAATAGGGACAGAATTGGAATTTTAAATTCAAATCTGGCACACGACTTGACGTGTCAGTATTAAGCATTCTGACCGTCAGAATTCAGCCAAATTACACCCTCGGATCAGGAAAAATTTCTATTTCATATCATGAAATTTGCAGGCCTGATCTACGTGCGGTGACCGCTGAACTGAAACTGGACCGCCACGTGCGATCTGTGAACCCTGCCGGATTGAAAACTTAATGCATGTTAGATCCTGTATGCATGAACTTAACTCTAATCGCGTTCGGCCAGTGGACCACCAGAAATGATCTTTTGGACAGAAACAGCCCCGCTTTGGATAAACATCAAGTGAACTTTGTTCCTGAGCCTATTTTGGGCATTTTTAGGCTTATAAAAAGGGTTGAAACCCTCACTCCTCTCTCCCATCCGAATTTGAGGAAAACCCTAGATTGGGAGAGAGAAAAGGTGAGAGTTTGTGAGAGAGAGTAGGAGAGGATTTTCCTGCCGTTCCACCACCTGTTGCACGTACTTTAGCAACATGCTTCCATCACTCAGCCAGTGATTTCTCCACATTTTTAGGTAAGAAAATACCCCATTTAGTCACTGATTTGAGGTTCCTTTCGTTCCATAGCTTGTTAACTCATAGATCTTGTAAATTAGGTCCTCTATTCGTCGTAGACGAAGCGTATACGCTCCGTTCGAATTCACATACCTGTAAGAGATAAGGTGAGGATTTTAGACGCTTTGATTGACTGTTTACAACGCTTTCAATGTCGTTTAATAGTAGATTATCGACGGCAACACCGTTTGACATGTACAACATGCTGTCCGTTTCCTGTTTTGTAAACCGACGAAGAATATGAGATTTGGGGCATTTTAGTCATTTGTAGGAAGTACCGATTTCATTCATATTTTGTTGATGTGATTGACATGGTTTATTGTCGCATTAGAATGTTAGGAATATGTGCATAATTAGTTTGGCGAAGAGATTCGCCTAAATGCACACTTCGAGTCGAAATACTATATGTAGACTTAAGTGTGTAGTTTAAGTGTTTGTATAACTGCTTGTATTAGTATATATTGAATTAAATGGTGTTATGAATTAATTTGAGATCGAATTCTCAATTAATATGCAGAGGGAGATGATTTCCTATATGTTGGCGATATGCATAATTTCATTATATGTATGAAATGCATGTGCTTGATGATTTACTTAAGTTTTATGTTATAACATGTGTTAACATGCTCACATGGTTGTATTTCATTTCCAATACTCTTACATGAATTACCGATGTGAATTCATATGTGCTTGGGACTATACCTAGTCCAGGCAGTCGGTAACCGAGCGAATTCGTGGTTAGCTTTTCTTGGCCACGAACGACGTGTCGATGAACGCGAGCCGTGTTCTGGAGTTGGCGGCAGTGGTTAGGCCACACGAAGTGTTTTACGCACTTCATGTCGTTCGACTTGAGATGCGACCGTGCTAGTCGAGCCCGTCAAGTAACCTGACTGGCCGTTGTATGTTCACCCTGCATGAGTCATAGCTGCTTGAACCTAGGGTACTGAACATACCATTGTAAACCCTGTTAACCATGGTACCTTGATCCACGAAGACTCATGAGCCGGGCATGGTGGTATGGGACACCGTGGTCGAGCTGTCGACCTACGCTAGGGCCACAATCCTCCCCGTAGTGACCAGTAAGCACATAGTCTCGTGAGCAAATTATGGTGCTATGGGACACTATATTCTTGCTGTCAGCCTACACTGATCAGGCGATGAGTCCTTTGTAGTGACCGCGAGCGTATTCTGAGTCTACGGGAGGCGACGACCCTTCAGTAGCAGTAGAGTACAGTAGGCCTGTATTGATAAGGTGATGGGGGAGCGGAGCAACGAGTGCGTACAACAGCCCTGACAGCCCTTGCAGTGACCTATAAAATATACATCGTATGAGATTACTAGGAGTGACGACCCTAGACAGGATCTGTCTTGGGATTGATATAAGGGAAGTACCTTAGTTTCCCAATCCTGCTATTTGAATGGACTAATAACAACTCGAAAATCATATCACCATTACATTGAATGTGCCTGGAAGATGTGGAGCACTTAAGGGAGTGTGGCATGCTGCGGTCGTAAGATGGTGCCGTATGAGGGAGATCGTCGGTGAGGGCATACATCACGTCATGTCATATTGCATTAACAACAGTATTAGGATTGTTTGATTTATTGCTTTACTATTATCGCATGATTGATTTGAGAACATGTTAATCCTTGCTCTATTATTCCACTGAGTTAGCTACTCACTCTCACGTTACGGGACGGTGTTCCTGGACACCCACCAGACCCTTTTATGATTGCAGATGATAGCGCGGCCTGTGAGGTGGAGCCGGACTTGATGATGATGAGGAGGATCCCTCCTTTATGCGTGTTCTGATCGACGGGATTACAGGGAGGTTGATTAGATGCCTTGACACTTGTCATTTTATATCTTCATAGCACTCATGTATATTCTTTCTTTCTATTTTGAGGTATACATATATATGTTTAACCTGGTAACATGTTCACACTCAAGAGACACACAACAGTATATATATGTTATACATACTATAACAGATTTCCACTGGTTAATTTAACTGTCTCTGGAGTATGATATGCTGTTCCAGCGTAATCCCACTCATGTTTCATACATTAACACAGACAACATTCAATCATACATATCTATGTTGCATAAATAACATTTTGGAACACGGGAGTTGGGTTTTTACTCGACCCCCCGATTTTTGGGATGTTACACTAACCCATTCTCAAATCTCAAAACCTATAACCTAAACCAAAAAAAAAAACTATAACCTAAACCCAAACCCATTCTCAAATCCCAAAACCTATAACCTAAACTAAAACCAAAACCTATAGCCTAAACCCAAACCCATTCTCAAATATAAAAACCTATAACCAAAACCTAAACCTTAACCTAAATCATTAACCCATAACCTAAACCGAAACCAAAAGCTATAAACAAAACCCAAACCCATTCTCAAATCCCAAAACCTATAACCTAAACCAAAACCAAAACCTATAACCTAAACCTGAACCCATTCTCAAATCCCAAAACTTATAACCTAAACCAAAACCTATAGCCTAAACTGTAACACCCTGAAAATCGGGGGTCGTGTATAAACTCAACTCCCGAGTTCCAGACCGTCACTTATGCAACAAAAATGGTTATGATTCAATGTTGTCTGATTTAAAGCATTCACATGAGTAAAAGTATACCAAAACTGCAATTCATACTTCAGATCCAGTGATAAAAGCAAGCGGAAGACTAAACAATATATATATCACTGTATGGAAAAAAACAAAGTAATCTCAACTGTCTCCAAAGTATGACTATATCCCTGAGTCTCATATACATGTAAATAAACAAAGAATAAAGTTCAAAATAGTCCCACTGAAGTCCCCCTCGATCCAGGTCACCTACGGGAAGCCGTCGTGATACTGCATATACGAGAACTCATCCTGGTCCTCGTCAATCTCCGGCTCCACCTCCTGGATCTCGTCCTCACCTGCAACTACGACAGGGTCTGGTGGGTGTTGCAAACACCATCCCGTAATGTGGGAATGAGTGATCAACTCAGTGGAATCATAGAGCAAGGATTAGCATGTTCACAATTCAATCACGCGATAATAATAAAGCAGTAAATCAGACAATCCTAATACTGTTGTTAATGCAAGATGATATGACGTGATGTATGCCCTCACCGACGATCACCCTCATGCGGCAACATCTTACGACCGCGGCATGCCACACTCCCTAGAGTGCTCCACATCTTCCAGGCACATGCAATGCTATGGTGAAATGATTACCAAGTTGTTATTAGTCCATTCAAACAGCAGGATTGGGAAACTAAGGTACTTCCCTTGTATCAATCCCAACACGGATCCTGTCTAGGGTCGTCACTCCTAGTAATCTCATACGATGTACATTTCGTAGGTCACTGCAAGGGCTGCCAGGGCTGTTGCTCGCACTCGTTGCACCGCTCCCCCATCACCTTATCAATACAGGCCTACTGTACTCTACTGCACGGAAGGGTCGTCGCCTCCCGTGGACTCAGAATACGCTCGTGGTCACTACAAAGGGCTCGTCGCCTGATCAGTGTAGGCCGACAGCTAGAATATATTGTCCCATACCACTATAATCTGCTCACGAGTCAAGGTGCTCACTGGTCACTACGGGGAGGTTTGTGGCCCCAGCGTAGGCCGACAGCTCGACCACGGTGTCCCATACCACCATTCCCGGCTCATGAGTCTTCGTGGATCAAGGTACCACGGTTAATAGGGTTTATAATGGTAAGTTCAGTACCCTAGGTTCAAGCAGTTATGATACATACAAGGTGAACAAACATCGGCCAGTCGGGTTACTTGACGGGCTCGACTAGCGCGATCGCATCTCGAATTGAACGACATGAAGTGCGTAAAACACTTCGCGTGGCCTAACCACTGCCGCCAACTCTCAACACGAATCACATTCATCGACGCGTCGTTCGTGGCTATGACCAGTCAGCCACGAATTCGTTCGGTTACCGACTGCCTGGACTAAGTCAAGTCCCACACATCTATTGAATTACATTAACGCTATATATCAGGGTATTAGAATTGAAACACATCATGTGAGCATGTTAGCACATGTTATAACATTCAACTTAGGCAAATCTTCAAGGCATACTTTCCCATGTATATTCAACTTAAGCAAATCTTCAAGGCGTACTTTCTATGCATGTAGTGTAATCATGCATAAGGTAAGCATGTAGGAAATCATTCAGGTCAGCATATTAATCATGAAATCAATCTCAATCTACTACATAACATCATTTAATTCAATACATAATAATACAAGCATTTATACAAACACATACACTACACACTTAAGTCCACATATAGTATGTCGACCCAACGTGCGCAACTTGGCGAATCTCTTCGCCAAACTGATTATGCAAGCATTCCTAACTCTCTAATGCGGCGACAAATCATGTCAATCACGTCAGCAAATTATGCATGTAGACCGTACTTCCTACATATGACTAAAATGCCCTAAATCTCATATTCTTCGTTAATTTGCGAAACAGGAAACGGAGAGCATGTTGTACATGTCAAACGGCGATGCCGTCGATAATCTACTATTAAACGACATTGAAAGCGTTGTAAACCGTCAATCAAAGCGTCTAAAATCCTCACCTAGTCTCTTACGGTCGCGGGAATTTGAACGGAGCGTGTACGCTTCGTCTACGACAGTAGGAGAACCTGATTCATGGATTACGTTAGCTACCATGTTCAGAATCTACATAAACCCTAAATCAGCAAGTTTTTGGGGTTTTTCTATACCTGAAAAAGTGGAAAAATCACCAGCCAGGTGATTGGAATGAAGTGTTGAAGCAGCACTGTCAGGGGCTCGGATGCGGGAAAAATCTCCTCTTCCCTTTCTCTCAAACTCTCTCTCTCTTTTCTAGGGTTTGTGAAATTCGTATGCAAGGAAGGAATGAGGGTTTCAACCCCTTTTATAAGCTTGGAAACGCCGAAAATAGGCTCCGGGATGAAGTTTACTTATTGCCTATCCATTTCGGGGCTGTTTCGGTCCAAAAACTGATTTCTGGTGGTCCCCTGGTCGATTGCGATCAGACTTAAGCTCATGGGTACCTGATGTACCTCGTATTAAGTTTTCAGTCTGGCAGGGTTCGCAGATCGCACGTGGCGGACCAGTTTCAGTTCAGCAGTCACCGCACATAGATCAGGGCTGAAAGTCCCATGATAATAAATAGATATTTTTCCTGATCCGAGGGTGTAATCTGGATGAATTCTGACGGTCAGAATGCTTAATACTGACGCGTCAAGTCGTGTGCCAGATCTAAATTTGAAATTCCCAATTCGTCCCTATTAGCGGTCGCTTCAGTCCGGGTTCAATGAAATACTCTGTGATTATCGGTTTGACTTGATTTTTGAGATGATTGTCAAGTCCAGCTGGGCGGTTCTAACGGTCTAAGATAGGAGGTATCAGACCTTCGACGCGCGGTCTAAATCCAATACACAAGTTCAATATGGTCCAGAGGACAAACCTGCTTAGAGTTGGATCCAAGGTTATAGAGTATTGTAGAGTCGTCTGTTCTACTCGATTTGGGTCTTGTAGAACGTATTTAAAGTGATCAGGGACTATTTCCTAGCTACTCTAGCGTTGCGCTAGCCAACTTACGTTTAATTTCCATGGAAATTATTTATACGCGATTTCGGGTCAAATCGGTACTCGATTCCAAGTACGGATTTTTCACGGGCGTTACATAAACCCGAACCCATTCTCAAATCTAAAAACCTATAACCTAAGCCTAAACTTTAAGCTAAACTGCTAACCTATAACCTAAATCAAAACCTATAACCTAAACCAAAACAAAAACCTATAACCTAAACCTAAATCCATTATCAAATCCCAAAACCAATAACCTAAACCGAAACCAAAACCTATAACCTAAACCCGAACCCATTATCAAATCCCAAAACCTATAACCTAAACCCGAACCCATTCCCAAATCCCAAAACCCAAACCCAAACCTAAACCTAAACCTATAACCTAAACTCAAAATCCCTAAACCTAAACCTAAACCTAAACTCAAATCCCTAAACCTTAACATATAACCTAACCTAAACCTATACTCATAACCTAAAACTATTCTCAAATCCCAAAATCTATAACCTAAACCTAACCTTTCCCTAAACCTATAACCTAAATATAATTCCCTAAACCTAAACATAGCCCTAAACCTAAACCTACAACCTAAACTCAAATCTCTAAACCTTAGCTTATAACCTAACCTAAACCTATACTTACAGCTTAAAACTATTCCAAAATCCCAAAACCTATAACCTAAACCTAACCTTTCCCTAAACCTATAACCTAAACTCAATTCCCTGAAGCTAAACCTACACCTAATCCAAATCTCAACTCCCTAACCTAAACTTAAACCTAAACTTGAAAACCCAAACTTAAACCCAACCCCGAACCTGAACCCGATTTCCTAAACCTAAACCATAACCCATTCTCAAATCCCAAAAACTATAACCTAAACCAAAACCAAAACCAAAAACCTATAACCTAAACCCGAACCCATTCTCAAATCCCAAAACCTATAACCTAAACCAAAACCAAAACCTAAAACCTAAACCCGAACCCATTTTCAAATCCCAAAACCTATAACCTAAACCAAAACCAAAACCTATATCCTAATCCCAAACCCATTCTCAAATCTCAAAAACTATAACCAAAACCAAAACCAAAACCTTTAGCCTAAACCCGAACTCATTCTAAAATCTAAAAACCAATAACCTAAACCTAAATCTTAACCTAAATAATTAACTTATAACCTAAACTGAAAATAAAAACTATAACCTAAACTCGAACCCATTCTCAAATCCCAAAACCTATAACCTAAACCAAAACCAAAACCTAAAACCTAAACCCGAACCCATTCTCAAATCCTAAAACCTATAACCTAAACTAAAACTAAAACCTATAACCTAAACCCGAAACCATTCTGAAATCCCAAAACTTATAACCAAAACCAAAACCTATAACCTAAACCAAAACCAAAACCTAAAGCCTAAACCTGAACCCATTCTCAAATCCAAAAACCTATAACCTAAACCTAAACCTTAACCTAAACTATAAACCTATAACCTAAATCAAAACCTGTAACCTAAACCAAAACCAAAACCTACAACCTAAACCAAAACCAAAACCTATAGCCTAAACCCGAACCCATTCTCAAATCAAAAAACCTATAACCTAAACCAAAATCAAAACCTATAGCCTAAACCCGAACCCATTCTCAAATCTAAAAACCTATAACCTAAACCTAAACCGTTAACCTATAACCTAAATCAAAACCTATAACCTAAACCAAAATCAAAACCTATAACCTAAACCCAAACCCAATATCAAATCCTAAAACCTATAACCTAAACTCAAAACCAATACCTATAACTAAACCCGAACCCATTATCAAATCCAAAAACCTATAACCTAAATCGAAACCAAAACCTATACCCTAAACCCAAACCCATTCTCAAATCCCAAAACCCAAACCCAAACCTAAACCTAAACGTAAAACCTAAACCTAAAGCTATAACCTAAACTCAAATCCCTAAACCTAAGCCTAAACCTAATCCTATAACCTAAACTCAAATCCTTAAACCTTAATATATAACTTAACCTAAACCTATACTTATAACCTAAAACTATTCTCAAATTCCAAAACCTATAACCTAAACCTAACCTTTCACTACACCTATAACCTAAACTCAATTCCTTAAACCTAAACCTAAACCTATAACCTAAACTCAAATCCCTAAAACTTAACCTATAACCTAACCTAAACCTATACTTATAAACCTAAAACTATTCCTAAATCCCAAAACTTATAACCTAAACCTAACCTTTCCCTAAACCTATAACCTAAACTCAATTCCCTAAAGCTAAACCTACACCTAATCCTAACCTCAACTCCCTAACCTAAACCTAAACCTAAACTTGAAAACCCAAACTTAAACCCAACCCCGAACCTTACCCTGATTTCCTAAACCTAAATCCTAACCCATTCTAAAATCCAAAAACCTATAACCTAAACCTAAACCAAAACCAAAAACCTATAACCTAAACCTGAATCCAATTTAAATACCAAACCCTATAACCTAAACCAAAACAAAAACCTATAACCTAAACCTGAAGCCATTCTCAAATCCCAAAACCTATAACCTAAACCAAAACAAAAACCTATAACCTAATCCCGAACCCATTCTCAAATCCCAAAAACTATAATCTAAACAAAAACCTATAACCTAAACCAAAGCCAAAACCTATAGCCTAAACTTGAACCCATTCTCAAATCCAAAAACCTATAACCTAAACCTAAACCGTTAACTTATAACCTAAACTGAAACCAAAATTATAACCTAAACCTGAACTCATTCTCAAATCCCAAAACCTATAACCTAAACCAAAACCAAAACCAATAACCTAAACCCAAACCCATTCTCAAATCCCAAAACCTATTACCTAAACCAAAACCTATAACATAAAAAAAAACCAAAACCTATAGCCTAAACCCAAACCCATTTTCAAATCCAAAAACCTATAACCTTAACCTAAACCGTTAACCTATAACTTAAATCAAAACCTATAACCTAAACCAAAAGTAAAACCTATAACCTAAACCAAAACCAAAACATATAGCCTAAACCCAAACCCATTCTCAAATCCAAAAACCTATAACCTAAACCTAAACCGTTAACCTATAACCTAAATCAAAACCTATTACCTAAACCAAAACCAAAACCTATAACCTAAACCCGAACCCATTATCAAATCCCAAAACTCATAACTTACACCTAAAACTAAAACCTAAAACCTAAACCCAAACCCATTATCAAATCTCAAAACCTATAACCTAAACCCGAACCCATTCTCAAATACCAAAACCCAAACCCAAACTTAAACCTAAACCTAAACTCAAATCCCTAAACCTAAACCTAAACCTAATCCTATAACCTAAAGTTAAATCCCTAAACCGTAACATATAACCTAACCTAAACCTATACTTATAACCTAAAACTGTTCTCAAATCCCAAAACCTATAACCTAAACCTAACCTTTCCCTAAACCTATAACCTAAACTCAATTCCCTAAACCTAAACCTAAATCTAAACCTTAACCTATAACCTA
This sequence comes from Magnolia kwangsiensis, assembly GCA_037074715.1. Classification (NCBI taxonomy): domain Eukaryota; kingdom Viridiplantae; phylum Streptophyta; class Magnoliopsida; order Magnoliales; family Magnoliaceae; genus Magnolia; species Magnolia kwangsiensis. Next base: position 53,477,514 of record CM073575.1, on the reverse strand, counting down.
AACTCAAATCCCTAAACCTTAACCTATAACCTAACCTAAACCTATACATTATCCTAAACTATTAACCTATAACCTAAATCAAAACCAAAATCTATAACCTAAACCAAAACTAAAACCTATAGCCTAAACCCGAACCCATTCTCAAATCCAAAAACCAATAAACTAAACTTAAACCTTAACCAAAACCGTTAACCTATAACCTAAATTGAATTCTATAACCTAAACCTAAACCAAAACATATAACCTAAACCTGAACCCATTATCAAATCCTAAAACCTATAACCTAAACCCAAAAAACCTATAACCTAAACCCGAACCCATTATCAAATCCCAAAACCTATAACCTAAACCGAAACCAAAACCTATTACTTAAGCTTGAACCCATTCTCAAATCCCAAAACCCAAACCCAAATCTAAACCTAAACCTAAAGCCTAAGCCTAAACCTATAACCTAAACTCAAATCCATAAACCTAAACCAAAACCTAATACAATAACCTAAACTCAAATCCCTAAACCTTAACATATAACCTAAACCAAAACCAAAACCTATAGCCTAAACCCGAACCCATTCTCAAATCTAAAAACCTATAACCTAAACCTTAACCTAAACCATTAACTTATAACCTAAATCAAAACCAAAACCTATAACCTAAACCCGAACCCATTCTCAAATCCCAAAACCTATAACTTAAACCAAAACCAAAACCTATAACCTAAACCTGAACCCATTCTCAAATACCAAAACCTATAACCTAAACCAAAACCAAAACCTATAACCTAAACCCGAACCCATTCTCAAATCCCAAAACCTATAACCTAAACCAAAACCCTAATCTAAACCGTTAACCTATAACCTAAATCAAAACCTAAAACCAAAACCAAAACCAAAACCTATAACCTAAACCAAAACCAAAACCTACAGCCTACACCCGAACCCATTCTCAAATCCAAAAACCTGTAACCTAAGCTTAAGCGTTAACCTAAACTGTTAACCTATAACCTAAATCAAAATCTATAACTTAAACCAAAACCAAAACCTATAACCTAAACCCGAACCCATTATCAGATCCCAAAACCTATAACCTAAACCCAAAAAAACCTATAACCTAAACCCGAACCCATTATCAAATCCCAAAACCTATAACCTAAACCTATTACCTAAACCTGAACCCATTCTCAAATCCCAAAACCCAAACCCAAACATAAAAATAAACCTAAAACCTAAGCCTAAACCTATAACCTAAACTCAAATCCCTAAACCTAAACCTAAAACTAATCCTATAACCTAAACTCAAATCCCTAAACCTTAACATATAACCTAAATTAAAACCTAGAACCCAAACCAAAACCAAAACCTATAGCCTAAACCTGAACACATTCTCAAATCCAAAAACCTATAACTTAAACCTAAACCTTAACCTAAACTGTTAACTTATAACCTAAACCGAAACCAAAACCTATAACCTAAACCTGAACCCATTCTCAAATCCCAAAATCTATAACCTAAACCAAAACCAAAACCTATAACCTAAACCTGAACCCATTCTCATATGTCAAAACCTATAATCTAAACCCAAACCAAAACCTATAGCCTAAACCCGAACCCATTCTCAAATCCAAAAACCTATAACCTAAACCTAAACCTTAACCTAAACTGTTAACCTATAAACTAAATCAAAACCTATAACCTAAACCAAAACCAAAACTTATAACCTAAACTAAAACCAAAACCTATAGGCTAAACCCGAACCCATTCTCAAATCCAAAAACCTATAACCTAAACTTAAACCTTAACCTAAACGGTTAACCTATAACCTATAACCTAAACCAAAATGAAAACCTATAACCTAAATCCGAACCCATTATCAAATCCCAAAACTTATAACCTAAACCCAAAAAACTTATAACCTAAACCTAAACCCATTATCAAATCCCAAAACCTATAACCTAAACTGAAACCAAAACCTATTACCTAAACCCGAACCCATTCTCAAATCCCAAATCCAAACCCAAACATAAACCTAAACCTAAAACCTAAGCCTAAACCTATAACCTATGCTCAAATCCCTAAACCTAAACCTAAACCTAATCTTATAACCTAAACAAAAATCCCTAAACCTTAACATATAACCTAACCTAAACCTATACTTATAACCTAAAACTATTCTCAAATCCCAAAACCTATAATCTAACCTAACCATTCCCTAAACCTATAACCTAAACTCAATTCCCTAAACCTAAACCTAGACCTAAACCTAAACCTATAACTTAAACTCAAATCCCTAAACCTTAACCTATAACCTAACTTAAACCTATACTTATAACCTAAAACTATTCCCAAATCCCAAAACCTATAACCTAAACCTAACCTTTCCCTAAACTTATAACCTAAACTCAATTCCCTAAAGCTAAATCTACACCTAATCTTAATCTCAACTCCCTAACCTAAACCTACCTAAACTTGAAAACCTAAACTTAAACCCAATCTTGAACCTGAACCCTATTTCCTAAACCTAAACCTAAACCCATTGTCAAATCCAAAAACCTATAACCTAAACCAAAACCAAAACCAAAACCTATAACCTAAACCTGAACCCATTCTCAAATCCTAAAACCTATAACCAAAACCAAAACCAAAACCTAAAACCTAAACCCGAACCCATTCTCAAATCCCAAAACCTATAACCTAAACCTAAACCTTAACCTAAACCAAAACCTATAACCAAAACCAAAACCAAAACCAAAACCTATAACCTAAACCCGAACTCATTCTCAAATTCCAAAACCTATAACCTAAACCTAAACCTTAACATAAACCTATAACCTATAACCTGAATCAAAACCTATAACCCAAACCAAAACCAAAACCTATAACCTAAACCCGAACCCATTCTCTAATCCAAAAACCTATAACCTATAACCTAAACCAAAACCTATAACCTAAACTAAAACCAAAACCTATAACCTAAACCCGAACCCATTCTCAAATCCCAAAGCCTATAACCTAAACTCAAATCCCTAAACCTTAACCTGTACCCTAACCTAAACCTATACTTATAACCTAAAACTATTTCCAAATCCCAAAGCCTATAACCTAATCCTAACCTTTCCCTAAACCTATAACCTAAACTCAATTCCCTAAATCTAAACCTACACTTAATCCTAATCTCAACTCCCTAACCTAAACCTAAACCTAAACTTGAAAACCTAAACTTGAAAACCCAAACTTAAACCTAATCTCGAACCTGAACCCGATTTCATAAACCTAAACCATAACCCATTCTCGATTCCCTAAAGCTATAACCTATAACCTATAACCTATAACCTAAACCTAAACCTAAACCTATAACCTTTCCCTAAACCTTTAACCTAAACCTAAACTTAAAACCTAAATGTATTCTCAAATCCTTAAACCCAAACCTACACCTAATCCTAATCTTAACTCCTTAACCTAAACCTAAACTTGAAAACCCAAACCTAAACCCAATCTTGAACCCGATTTCCTAAATCTAAACTTTAACCTATAATCAAGTTCCCAAAAGCTATAACCTATAACCTAAACCTAAACCTTAACCTTAATCTAAACCTATAACCTTAACCAAAACCAATACCTATAACCTATAACCTAAACTTAATTATAACCTTTAGCCTAACCTTAACCTAAACCTTAACCTAAACCTATAACCTAAACCTAAACCTAAACCTATAATCATATGGTGAGATCATTTCTTTTGTGTCAATTTCATTCCTCTTTGAGTTTTTTTTTTTAATTTATTAAGAAAAAAAAAGTAGTTATACATGATGTACTTCTTTCACTTTGTCTTTCTTTTCCCTAATGGGCATTCTAATTTATTTATGACATGACTGTTTGTAGGATGATGGAATATACAAAGCGGTTGAAGTTTCAGGTGAAGTTGAGCACATTTCTCTAATGAAGCCAAAGATTTATATTTTCAACATTATTGTAATTGTAATTGTAATTGTAATTGATTGAATAAATTAGATTGTAATTGATTGTAATTGTAATTAATTGAATGAAGGATTGTAATTGATTGTAATTGAATGAATGATTGATTGTACAAGTGGGAATTGAATGAATAAATGATTATATATAATTTTTTTAATGTACAAAATAGCTACGGATATTGACCATACCACTAATCTGAGAGGTGTAGCCTTTTCAATTTTGGCATATTGCTACAGACTTTTAGCTACGAATAATATCCGTAGCTGTTTAAAGTTTTTGCTATAGATATAATTGTTATGGGTTATATCTGTAGCTATTATACCCTATAGCTACGGATTAGATCCGTAGCCATAGGTTCAAGACCTATTGTTATGGCACCTACGGCCATGGTCAGGCTACTGACCAAAACCGTAGCCATAGGTCTATGGCTAAGGGTTTGGTCTATAGCCTTTACTTGATTTTTTGGTAGTGGTACAAATAGTTGCACACCACCAGCCTGAGTGGATAGTGAATAAATGAATGAATATGTAACTCCTGCTCAATAAGTCCACATATCAGTACAGTTCCTCTTTGAGATTATCACCGGGGTTTACTACACTCTAAATGACACTGCCCCTCTCCCAGTAGCATAGTCCAAGTGAGCGTAAGAAACCTCACTATCCGCCTGGCTAATAGTCTGCCAAAACCTATCTGGTATGTCGATAACGTACCCATTTACGAGCTGGTCAAACTCAGCCTAGTAATGCCCCTACCCTTGGGCGAGTAAGGCCACACCCCTTTTCAACAGACCACGACACAGTGGGATACGCGACCTCCTGGTATTCGGCCCTCGGCGCTCATATATCTACTCGGTCTCGACATTGGAGTCATCCTTTGGTACCAAGATGGTTTAGGGATTTTCACCTAGGGCCATCTATGGCAGCCCGATGCTAGAATAAATTTCTGGTGTCCCGTCTACCCATCCACGATATGTTTGTGGAGACTACGGCCCTGATGTCGATAGGGCATACAATAATCATAATGTAAGATGCATGAGTCATATAATCCGGTCATGTAGCAATCCAACGCATATTATGTACTCATGTGAGATAATCTCCGCCTATCAGAAAAACTCATAATTGTCATGCCCAATGACATATGTAATGGTCATGATGCGTATGGACATGTATAATGATGCTATGCTATCACATACTCATAATTGGCATCGGTGAGAATGGGCCTAACAAGGCCTAAGGGAAGGTCATAATGTGGACATTCAACCATCATTGCCCATCAATGTGGACATTTAACCATCATTGCTCCTAAGGAGTGGCTCGCATAAACATCAATACATACATTATGGCGAAATCACACATCATATCGGTCCTCATATACATCGCTTTAGGTCTCACACAAGGGCCACACATTCATCGAATTGGGCTTCACTCATGGGCCGCATATACATCACATTAGGCCATATCATATGGGCCCACACATCGCAATGGGCCTCGGCACATGGGCCATGAATACACCACATCAGGCTTCACAACCCATGGGCTTCAAATACACAACAGGTGGGCCCTACACATGGGCCTCAAATACATCACAATGATCTACAACCCATGAGCCTAAAATACATCTCAATGAGCCACAACACATGGGCCTAAAATATATCTCAATGAGCCACACCCATGGGTCTCAAATACATCACATTGGGCCTCGCCCATGGGCCTCGAATACATTATAAGTGGGCTCAAATATATTTCATAGGTAGGCCATAGACATGGGCCTAATACATATCACTATGTGACACATCACATGGGCCGAAAATACATCACAATGAGCCTCATCATATGGGCCAGAAATATATCTCAATGGGCCTTGTCCATAGGCTACAAATACATGGCTACACCAATTATGATAATTCTTATACTACAACCACTTCACACGTCACATAGTTAATAACTCATATTCGGTGTTGCATGTTTAAGTGCCAAAAGCTACATTTCATCATACAATTTGCGGTTTAGGGATCACATCGCATAGAATCCAGGACCTTGATAGCATAAGCTTGGGTAACATAACCCTACATCACATTCAGTTTAGTGTATAACTTGGTCATATGTGATTCAAGTGGCGGTATCTATATTGATAAACACAAACCTACATTGTCGAATGGCTATCAATGCTACTTGATTTTATAAGGTTAGGGGGCCTTATACATATTTCACATTCATATAGTTAGATGACTACATATACTACATATACTCCACCATTGCTTATGATTAAGTGGCTTTCCATATTTCAAATACCCACATGATTAATTGGCCAAAGAGGTATATCACACCCTCACACCACTAGAGTCTACATATATGTTATAATTAAACATGTTTAAGGGTTTAAACACAAATCACATGATCCTATTACTTGGGGCCGCACTCTAGCTAAAGTGTCAACTGATCAAGGGTCGTCCACAATGAGCCCATTTAAGGGATTAATCATCATTACTTCAAAAATTATAATACCAGTTTATCATACATTCAACACATGGAGATTACAAAATCCTGTCAAAGAGGCCCAATGGTTGGCCAAACAAGGCTACCACTGATGGGCCCAAATGGCATTCACTTAAAATGGGTCTTAAAATTTTTGGGCCCACACACCAATGGAATTCACAATGGGTCCTATGCAGTGGAGTCCATGGGGATTTCCCATGAGATTAAGTTGTATGTGACCCACTTAAGACTTAGGTCTACTTTGATTTTATTCCACATTTTAAAATGATATAGGAAGTGGATGGTCCACATGGATTAAATAGATACACCATTGTGGTCTTAGGTTAGATTCAATAGCTAGGTACTTACTCTCACAACTTTGTATTTTATGGTCTAATTCAGATTGGATTGACTGATCTTTGAGATAATACCCTAAAAGGGACCCGGTACATGGGCTAGATGAGTTGAATATCTAATACATCATCAGGATGGGCCATAACAAATTTTTAGTGAAGAGAGTTCAATTATTTCATAATGTATGATTATCTAATTATTGGATGGGCCCAAGTCTTGTTAACATACCATCAAAAGGGTTGATAAAATAGATAAATGATGAGGATCTTAAATACATATCATGTCATAACCATGGTGGATTAAATGGCATAACACCTACATCAAAGTGGGCCATACCACACACAAGTTGAGAGGGTTACCTTCCATTGAATATTCATAATAATTTGTTGGGCCCACAGAGATGTAGTTCATAAATTTAGCCCATCCATTATGTGTGTCCCACTTGGTTGAGGGGTCAGACCAAGTTTTAGATACATCCAAATTTTAGGTGGACCTAACAAGTGATTTTACATGCTCGAGCTTCGAGTTGTAGGAATGGTTCAAGGAGATCAAAGTTACATGGGTCCTAAAGTGATGTATTTATTATACCTACACCGTTCATCTATTTTTAGAGATCATTTTAGAAAATTATCTAAAAATGAATCATAACCAAAGATTATCTGGACCTCACCTTAATTAGCAGTGAGGATAATGATTTCATCGTTAAACCATTCACAGGGCTCACCATAATGTTTATTTTCCATTCCCTCTGTTCTTAAGGTCACAAAGACCTGAATTAAGGGGAAATACAAATTTCGTATTGGTCCAAAACTTCTAACCCAAAAAAGGTTCCAATGGTAGATGTTTAATCCTTGCTACTTTTGTATTGTGGCCCACTTAATACTTAGATCTATCTTATTTTTTTCTTCTCAAACCTTAAGACGAGCTCACCAAATGGATGGATGGTTTAAATATAACATATACCACATGATCAGACCCATGAAAATTGTTGATTTATTCAGCTTCATAAATTTATTTTTATTTTTATTTTTTGATAGTGTGGGCCACTTGTGTTCCTTGTACGGCTGAATTTTGGGGTATCCCACTTTTTAAAGTGGACCCATTGAATGCACGATGTAGATGCTTGACATGCATCAAGGTGGAGCCTATGGTGGAGCCCACTTTCTTCCAGCGTCAGCAGCAGACGCTGCTTGCTGCAGCATCAGACGCTGACAGCAACAACATGAATGCTGTTTACTTTATTTATTTTATTTATTTTTATTTTTTTTGGTTTTCAAATATGGGGCCCATAACAGGACAATCCAGTCCGTCTATTGTATGTGTCCCACTTGGTAGAGGGGTTAGTCCAAGTTTCAGATGCATAAAAATTTCAAGTGGGCCCCAGTAAGTACTTTTATATGTTTTAGCGAGTCTTCACATGATTTTTGATGGTGTGGCCTACTAGAGAACTGAATTGGATTCATTTTTCGGCTCAATGCCTAAAACGAGCTGGGGAATCATATGGATGGCATGGATTAAAAATATATATCATGGGTGGGATCCATTGTGGGCCCATAACCCCTACCCTTCTAATCAAAAGCAGCTGGACGCTGCTTGCTGCAGCGTCCAACGTCCATTTTTTTTTTTTTAAAAGGTGTTGTGTGCACGTGTGTGCATGGGTGTGAGTGTATGTGTTAGCCAACACAATGGGCCATAGTTTGGATGATATGGATGGCTTACAAAATTTTAGTGGGGCCTACAATCAATGGGTCCCACATAAAGTCTATAAATAATTATTATTTTATTATTATTATAATTATTCTTTTTAGATTTATTCTCCCAATAATCCACACCAAAACACATCATTTTCATCATATCATTACTATTATTGATAATCTTTTTATATGTACTCTCCTACATATCCACACCATTGATCACATCATTATCATCGACATCATCTCCACCATACAAAAACACAACAAAAACAAAATAAGAATGAGTGGGGTGGGTGTACTCACCTTGATGGATTAGATGCAATGGTTGAGATAGATGGAAGGGATTGGATTGATGGATTTGATGGCCCACCAAGATCACTCCTCTCTCTCTCTCTCATGTGTAGAAAAATGGTGAAATGCTAAGGGATGGAGGGGTATTTGTAGAGAAATTCATAAAAAATTGGTTAAGTTAGGCTAATGTGATGAATATTAGCCTAGGATAGGATTATGAAAATTAATTTATGATTTGTAATTAATAGTGGGATAAAGGAGCATGGGATGGCATGGTGTAATGATGTCACACATGAGGTGTGACATGGAGAAGAGTTGACTTGAGGTGTACATGATGTATGGGTATGTGACATCACACACATGGGTAGAGATTCTCTCACCCATGTATGGCATGTGCATGTGTGTATGACATGTGTTGTGCATATGTGTGGAGTGGAGTACATGGTGTCATGCGCACATGATACACTAAGTATTATTCACAGCGTATCTCACAAATGGAGTATCGTACAGACACACGGGTTGTACCTCCACGATCACAACGACAGGGCGATCGATATGAGATAGGTTTTGAGGTCTTGGAGTTCTGGTCAGTTGGGTGTGTACTATGAATGGCTAATCTATGTCTAGCTAAGGGCGTCGATCATCATGTACATAAGCATTGAAAATAGTACGGAATGGATGGGGTGTTGCACTGACTCTAGGACCTACACAAGGTACATAACATGTCTCCATGAGACACAAGTTTATGCCCTACATAGGAACAAGGGTTAACACACAACACCCAGGTTTTAGGCCACACAGGCCAAGGATCCACAAAAAGAACCTAGGGTTTATGCCCTACATAAGAGTAAAGGTCAACACACAACACCTTGGTTTTAGGCCACATGGGCCAAGGATCCAGACAAGGAACCTAAGATTTATTCCCTACACAAGAGAAAAGGTCAACACACAGCACCTAGGTTTTAGGCCACACAGGTTAAGGACCTACACTAAGGCCCTAAGTTTATGCTCACCAAGAGCAAGGGTGGTCAACACACCGCATGGGTCAATACACAACACCCACACCTATTCTCCCGTTGGAGGCCTCCTATGAGGACTTAAAAGAGGTGAGAATCCTACACAAAGGAATAATCAGCAGGGTCTATGGACTCTATTGACTTATAGATAAGTAGCTGAGTCCCATTAAGTACGTTGATGAAGATTTCCTCCTTTGATGATAAAGAATCTTCACCTCCCTTAATTCATAACACTTATGATGCTCCAATGTAAGGTGATGGGTTGGGTCAAGGTTATGTTGGAATCCTACTCTATTAAATATTTTTCTATTTTAGAGACGGAGTGATTCCAAGCATTTAAGCATTCAAGGTATCCCAACTCAATGATTTACCATTAAGGTGGTAGGCGGATGATCCTTAAATGCGAAAGTTCATTCCCCAATCCACTTTATTGAATATCAATAATGAGGGTGGGTTGGAGGATGAACTCCCATGAGAAAAAGATCTTAGGCTAAGTAGTATGCAGGACTCTTTTAAGGCTCTCTCTATTTTTCTCACTATAGCAACCAATAGCAAGCTCTCCTTAAATAGGCAAAGAGATCCAACGGTAATAAAGTTGTCAGTTTTTTATAGAGTTCAATTTCATCGATCCATCTTCAGTATCATTGAACGTATACTTTCGAAGACATCGAGGGACAGATCGATGGAATGAACTCTTCTGACAATTACAGTTCAACCTCTTATGCACAGATCGATCATATTGAACACGCTTTGATGTCATCGGATTTTGAACTCTGATTTCATCGAACCATGGTTCAATTTCTTGATAATGAAAAACAAGAGAGCAGGTTAAGCGAGAGATGATTTTCTTGTAAGCTTTTGATAATATCGATCCTCCCACAATGTCATCGGATGTCAAATGTCGATGATATCGATACCTAATTCGATTCATCAATCTTCTATAGAAGATTTTCTTGTAAGCTCGCTAGACATTCCATTGTCTGAATTCGTTGAAAGCGACCTAGATTTGATATGATTAATATTTGAATATCAATTTTATCGAGGGAGTCTTAATTTCTTGAGTCATGTAAAGAGGATTTTCCTAAAAAGCTTGTTGGACAGTTTAGTCCAAAATTGATAACATCAAACGTTCATCGATATCATCAGAGTTTGAATTTCAAGGATATTGAGTCTTGATTTCTTGAGTCATGTAAAGAGGATTTTCCTAAAAATCTTGTTGGACAGTTTAGTCCAAAATTGATAACATCAAAGGTCCATCGATATCATCAGAGTTTGAATTTCAAGGATATTGAGGCTTCCTTCGAGTCATCGATAAATGCATGATTTTCCTTAGAAGCTTGCTAGACACAAATAGACCAGACTTCGATTTATCAAGCCATCTCGATGATATCAGAATTTGAATATTGATGATATCGATTGTTCCATCGATTCATCGATAATGTTGTCCAGATATCAAAATGGTTGCTGGACACATAAGTCCTTAATTCGATAATATTGATTGAATGTCAAGGACATTGATAACTGGTGTTCGATCTCATTGAAGTGACCTCGATATATTGATAAAAGCTGAAAACTTAGAAATTTTCTTATTTTGCAAAATAGTTTTCATGCTTAAGACCCTATGTTGTTCTATCTATTTTTAAGGGATTAATATACCTAGGTGTTTTAGGACGTAGGATGTGAGGGTAATTTTACCTTTGACAAGTTAAGGGCACACATCTAGTTGAGGCAGATGCTTGAATGATCTTCTTATGGGACTCACTTGACTTGTTGGCTCAACACTCATGCTAATTGACAAACCAGGGCACTTTCAATCTCCCCCTTTGTCAATTACGTGACAAAACACCTAAAATCACCTAGAACAACATCCTAAATTGTGTGTACAAGATGCCTTACACAATTTCTTATGTAACTACTCCCCTTATCTTCTTACAACTGCTCCCCCTGACACTTGTACCACCATACATACATAGATACACAATTTTCTCCATGGTGAGATTTGTTCTCCCCCTTTTTGTCAGTCATTGGCAAAGGGTAATACATCAATAGAAGTTTACTGAAGTTGAAGTATAGAAACATGGGAGAAACAAGACAAAGGAGGGCGGTGACTTCTCATAAACAGATAGCAAGATAACTTGAAGCGTTAGAAATCACAATCTAGCTCACAATCTTAATGGATATACAATAGAAAGCAATCACAATTTATACTAGCATTCATAGAGATTAGTGAATAATTGTGAGTAGATAAGCATGGCAGTAGATATATATAAATTATAGATCATCCACCAAAATATCCAAAATAAAAACTGCCCAAGCTTGGCAGTGTTTAAACATCCAGCCCAAAATAACGAAACCAAATATCTAGCCCAACCATGGGCACATCAAAATAGAGTATTTTCCTCCTCCAGAGGATATCCACTAACAATAAAAAAAAATGTTAGACTTCCTATGTTAGTTAGTCACCACATACACTCACAAGATCGTAGGGCAGTTAAAAAGATACCCATGCCCGTACGTGTAACACCCTGAAAATCGGTGGTCGTGTATAAACTCAACTCCCGAGTTCCAGACCGTCACTTATGCAACAAAAATGATTATGATTTAATGTTTTCTGATTTAAAGCATTCACATGAGTAAAAGTATACCAAAACTGCAATTCATACCTCAGATCCAGTGATAAAAGCAAGCGAAAGACTAAACAATATATATATCACTGTATGGAAAAACAAAGTAAACCTCATCTGTCTCTAAAGTATGAATACATATCTGAGTCTCATATACATGTACATGAACAAAATAAATATCCAAAATGGTCCCACTGAAGTCTCATCGATCCAGGTCACCTACACAAAGCCATCGTGATACTGCATGTACGAGAACTCGTCCTGGTCCTCGTCGAAGTCTGGCTTTGCCTCCTGGATCTCAGCCTCACCTGCATCTACAACAGGGTCTGGTGGGTGTTGCAAACACCATCCCGTAATGTGGGAGTGAGTGATCAACTCAGTGGAATCATAGAGCAAAGATTAGCATGTTCACAAATCAATCATGCGATAATAGTAAAGCAGTAAATCAGACAATCCTAGTACTGTTGTTAATGCAAGATGATATGACGTGATGTATGCCCTCACCGACGATCTCCCTCATACGGCAACATCTTATGACCGCGGCATGCCACACTCCCTAGAGTGCTCCACATCTTCCAGGCACATGCAATGTTATGGTGATATGATTTTCGAGTTGTTATTAGTCCATTCAAACAGCAGGATTGGGAAACTAAGGTACTTCCCTTGTATCAATCCTAACACAGATCCTGTCTAGGGTCGTCACTCCTAGTAATCTCATACGATGTATATTTCGTAGGTCACTGCAAGGGCTGCCAGGGCTGTTGCTCGCACTCGTTGCACCGCTCCCCCATCACCTTATCAATACAGGCCTACTGTACTCTACTGCAACGGAAGGGTCGTCGCCTTCCGTGGACTCAGAATACGCTCGCGGTCACTACAAAGGACTCGTCGCCTGATCAGTGTCGGCCGACAGCTAGAATATAGTGTCCTATACCACCATAATCTGCTCACGAGTCTAGGTGCTCACTGGTCACTACGAGAAGGTTTGTGGCCCCAGCGTAGGCCGACAGCTCGACCACGGTGTCCCATACCACCATGCCCGGCTCATGAGTCTTCGTGGATCAAGGTACCATGGTTAATAGGGTTTACAATGGTAAGTTCAGTACCCTAGGTTCAAGCAGTTATGACTCATACAAGGTGAACATACATCGGCCAGTCGGGTTGCTCGACGGGCTCGACTAGCCCGATCGCATCTCAAGTCGAACGACATGAAGTGCGTAAAACACTTCGCGTGACCTAGCCACTGCCGCCAACTTCAAACATGACTCGCGTTCATCAACGCGTCGTTCGTGGCCAAGACCAGCCAGCCACGAATTCGCTCAGTTACCGACTGCCTGGACTAAGTATAGTCCCAAACAATTATGGAATCACATCAGCAATTTATATAGGAATATTGGAATTGAAATACAATCATGTGAGCATGTTAACACATGTTATAACATTCAACTTAAGTAAATCTTCAAACACATATATTTCATGCGTGTAATGAAATCATGCATATAGTCAACATGTAGGAAATCATTTAGGTCAGCATATTAATTGAGAAATCCATCTCAAACAATTCATAACATCATTTAATTCAATACATACTAATACAAGCATTTATACAAACACATACACTACACACTTAAGTCTACATATAGTATGTTGACCCGAAGTGCGCAATTAGGCGAATCTCTTCGCCAAACTAATTATGCACGTATTCCTAACTTTCTAATGCGACAACAAACCATGTCAATCACATCAGAAAAATATGAATGTAAACAGTACTTCCTACAAATGACTAAAATGTCCTAAATCTCATATTCATCGTTAATTTACGAAACAGGAAACGGAGAGCACATTGTACATGTCAAACGGCGATGCCATCAATAGTCTACTATTAAACGACATTGAAAGCGTTGGGAACCGTCAATCAAAGCGTCTAAAATTCTCACCTTATGTCTTGTAGACTCGTGAATTGAAATGGAGCGTATACGCTTCGTCTACGGCGAATAGGGAACCTAATACACAAGATCCATGAGCTACATCGCTATGGAAACAAAGGAACCTCAAATCAGCAACTATTTAGGGTATTTACTTACCTAGAATCGCGGTGAAATCACCGGGAAAGCGATAGAGGTGCGTTGCTTAAGCACGTGCAACACGTAGCACAAGTAGCAGGAAGAACTCTCCCACCCTCTCTCACAATCTCTCACCTTTTTCTCTCTCCCAAGTTAGGGTTTCTCTCAAATTCGGATGGGAGAGAGGAGTGAGGGTTTCAACCCCTTTTATAGCCTAAAACATGCCTAAAATAGGCTTGGGAACAATGTTTACTTGGTGCCTAACCAAATCGGGGCCGTTTCGGTCCAAAAGAGCATTTCTGAAGGTCCCCTGGCCAAATGCGGTCGGACTTAAGCTTATGTATACCGGATCTAGCACACATCCAGTTTTCAGACCGGTAGGGTTCCCAGATCGCACGTGGAGGTCCAGTTTCAGTTTAACGGTCACCACACCAAGATCAGGCCTATAAGTCTCGTGATATGTAATAGAAATTTTTCCTGATCCAAGGGTGTAATTTGGCTGAATTCTGACGGTCAGAACGCTTAATACTGATGCGTCAATTCGTGTCCCAGATTTGAATTTTAAATTCCAATTTTAACCCTATTCTCACTCTCTTCACTCCAGGCTCAATGAAATAGCCTCTGAATGTCAGTTGGACTTGATTTTCGAAACGATTGCCAAGCCCAGCTAAGTGGTCATAACGGTCTAAGATGGTAGGTATCGGACCTTCAACGCGCGGTCTAGATCCAATACAAAGTTTCAAGGAGGTCCCGAGAATAAACCAGTTTAGAGTTTGATCCGAGGCTTTAGAGCATTATAGCATCATTGGTTCCACTCGCTTTGGGCCTTGTAGAACGTATTTAAAGTGATCAGGGACCATTTCCCAGCTATTCTAACGTTGCACTAGCTAACTTAGTCATATTTTCTAAAGGAATAAATTCTACGCAATTTCGGGTCGAGTTGGTACTCGAGCCCAAGTATGGATTTTTCACGGGCGTTACAATCTACCCCACTTAACAAATAATTTCATCCTCGAAATTTTGTACCTTTTCGTACTCCTCAAGAACCTATGGGTAGTTCTTTCTGATCTCGGCTTCTGTCTCCCAGGTAGCCTCCTCCTCAGAGTGATGCGTCCATAATACCTTCACAAGGGGAATCACCTTGTTACGCAGTACCTGCTCCTTCCTGTTTAGGATACGTGTCGGTCGCAGGATATATGTAACATCCTCTCCTAACTGCACCTGCTCCCATCTGATGATATGGGAAGGATCAGCAACGTACTTCTTCAGCATAGAAACATGAAATACGTTGTAAACGCTCGCGAGAGGCGTGGGTAAAGCCAATCGGTAAGCCACCGCTCCCACACGATCGAGGATTTGGAATGGACCAATGAATCACGGTGCCAGCTTCCCCTTCTTCCCGAACCGAAGGACTCCCTTCATAGGGGAAACTGACAAAAACACATGATCCCCAACTGTGAACTCTAGTGGCCTCCGTCTCGTATCGGCGTAGCTCTTCTGTCTGCTCTGCGCTGTAAGGAGCCGACGTCGAATAATATCAATCTTCTCTTACGTCGCCTGCACTAACTCTGGGCCAATCAAGCTACGCTCACCGACCTCTAGCCAGCAATGCGGTGCGCGACAAGGTCGCCCATACAGCGCCTCATAAGTTTCCATACCGATACTCGCCTGAAAACTATTGTTGTACGCAAACTCCGCATATGCAAGACAATCATCCCAACTATCCTTGAAGTCCAATGCGTAAGCTCGCAACATGTCCTCTAAGATCTGGTTCACCTGCTC
This sequence comes from Magnolia kwangsiensis, assembly GCA_037074715.1. Classification (NCBI taxonomy): domain Eukaryota; kingdom Viridiplantae; phylum Streptophyta; class Magnoliopsida; order Magnoliales; family Magnoliaceae; genus Magnolia; species Magnolia kwangsiensis. The sequence continues at coordinate 53,461,248 of CM073575.1, read as the reverse complement.
TGTCTGTCCGTCTGTCTGTGGGTGGAAGGCAGTACTGAACTTCAACTTCACACCCATAGCCTCCTGAATGCGAGTCCAAAAAATAGAAGTGAACCGCGTGTCTCTGTCCGACACGATCTCTAGCGGAACTCCATGCAGACGCACAATCTCTCTGATGTACAATCTAGCCAGCTCGTCTGCAGAGTTCGTAACTCTGATCGGTAGGAAGTGCGCCGACTTCGTCAGACGGTCGACGATCACCCAAATGGAATCATGTCCCTTCCTCGTCTTTGGCAACTCAGAAATGAAGTCCATGGAAATGAAATCCCACTTCCACTCTGCAATCGGCATACGCTGTAAAAGTCCAGGTGGTCGGCGATGCTCTGCCTTCACCTGCTGACAAGTGAGACAACGGGACACGAACTCAGCTATGTGGGTCTTCATACCATCCCACCAATACGTCCTCTTCATGTCACGATACATCTTTGTGTTGTCTGGATGCATCGCGAGTCTAGTAGAATGCGCAGCCTCGAGAATCTCTCGTCTCAAGTCAGGGACATCTGGGACGCATAGGCGGCCACGATAACGTAAGCCACCATCCATACCAACTCACCAGTCGGTGTCAGCATCATCACTGGCCTGCTCTCGAAGCTCAGTAAGATGCGCATCGTCCCTCTGCGGCTCGATGACTCGATCATCGATCTGAGATCGTACCTGTACATGTGCGATGAACTCAAACGGCTCCTCTACAGTGAGTTTCTGCTCAAAGTCTCGCAAAAACTCAACCATATCCCACTCGGCAACCATCAGCGGAGCCGCAAACTCTATCGCCTTCTTGCGGCTCAATGCATCAGTCACAAGGTTCGCCTTCCCAGGATGGTAAGAGACTTCAAACTTGAAGTCCTTCAACGTCTCCATCCATCGCCGCTGCCTCATAATCAAGTCTCGCTGCGTGAATATGTACTTGAGGCTCTTATAGTCACAAAAGAGCTCGAACTCCTCTCCGTAGAGGTAATGTCTCCAGAGTCTCAGTGCGAATATTACGGCTGCCAACTCTAGGTCGTGTGTAGGGTAATTCTCCTCGTGCTTCCTTAATTGTCTCGAGGCATATGAAATTACCCTGTCCCTCTGCATAAGGACAGACGCGTCAGTGTATATGGTGTATCTAACCCCTTGCTCTGGGAATACTAGCACAGGGGCGGACGTAAGTCTGTCCTTCAGCTCCTGAAAAGCTGACTCCGCCTTGTCATTCCAGGCGAACTTCACGTCCTTCCGTGTCAACTAAGATAAGGGTCTCGCGATCTTCGAGAAGTCCTGAATGAAGCGCCAATAGTAGCCAGCGAGACCCAAGAAACTCCTCACCTCAGTGACAGAACCAAGCTGCTCCCAGTCCTGCACCGCAGCTACCTTAGACAGGTCAACTGCCATGCCATCCTTGGACACCACGTGTCCCAGAAACTTCACCTCCTGCTTCCAGAAGTCGCACTTCTTGTACTGTGCGAATAACTGATGCTGTCTGAGTGTATCTAGGACCAAACGTAAGTGCTCCTCATGCTCCTCTCGACTCCTAGAGTACACCAAAATTTCGTCAATAAATACAACGACGAATCGATAGAGGAAAGGCCGAAATACCCGGTTCATCAGATCCATGAACACGGCCGGTGCGTTCGTGAGACCGAACGACATCATGAGGAACTCGTAGTGGCCAAAACTGATCCTGAATGCTGTCTTCTACACGTCCTCATCCCTGACGCGCAACTGATGATATCCCGACTGAAGATCAATCTTCGAGAAGTACTGCGCTCCTCTCAACTGATCAAACAAGTCATCGATCTTGGGTAAAGGGTACTTGTTCTTCACCGTAACCTGGTTCAGCCTGCGATAATCAATACACAATCGCATCAAACCGTCCTTCTTCCTCACGAATAGGACCGGTGCTCCCCAAGGAGACACACTAGGCCGTATGAGGCCAAGCTCTAGCAGACCATCAATCTGCGTCCTCAACTCCTCCATCTCACATGGTGCCATGCGATACGTCGGCAGCAAGACGGGCGTAGAACCAGGAACCAGATCGATAGTGAAATCGATCTCACGTCTGGGCGGCAAACCAGGGATCTTCCTGAACAGATCTCCAAACTTGGAAACGACTGGCACATGCTCGAGTACCTGGGCACCAGCGTCGCACAATAAAGTGGCGTAACTAAGTATGCGGAAAGGGAGATTTACCCGCACTGGAAATGTGAAGGATGCACCCTCTGGCTCGTACACAGTCACTATACGAGTCTTCAGTCAATCTCGGCCCTCGCTGCAGTCAACCAATCCATGCCAAGAATGACGTCGAGATAAACAAGAGAGGGGTCGACGACAAGATCAATAGCCATCGTCCTGTCTCCCAGATCAACTAAACAACCCTCACACATCTGGGTAACATCCGAATAATCCCCATGAGCTGCAAAGACTCACACGCTATCCATAGTGATAATCTGTAACCCAAGACGCCTGACTACAGCACGTGATATCAAAGAAATCATAGAACCAGTGTCCACCATCACAAGAATAGGAGTACCTCCAATATGGGCTGTGACCTCGAAGGCCGAATGCTGAACAGTCGGTGTCGCAGCTGCCTCAGCTGTCAATGCATGAACCCGATCCTGCTGTGGCCGGTTCGGCCGCTGTGTCATGGGCCGTGGAGGCTGTCTGATCTGTGATACCGGAGGTCTGAATGAGGGGTGCGCAGGAGCTAACCGTATAGGCGGTGCTGATATCGCCTGTGGACGTACACGGTTAATCTTCTGCGGCGGCGAGAATCCACTGTCCCGCATCCGAGAAAAATAGCTCTGCACCAAGTGGCCTGTCCTCCCACAGTATGTACATGTCAAATCAGGGCACCGAAACGGTGGTACAGGCGCTGTAGTCGTAGTAGGAGGATCAATGAGAGGTCTCTTGTCCGCGAGGGGCCTGTCCTGCATGTCTGGTTGCGGCCTAGAAGCAACAGGGCCACGATATCGCGCAAGTCGATCCACATCCTGCTCTGCCCGCATAGACATGTGAATCAACTCCGCATAAGAGGGAATGCTCAAACAACACATCTTCGACCGAATATCCGGTCGCAAACCCTCCAAAAAGTGCCGTATGCGCATCTGCTCATCAGCCAAAATCGTCCGGACGTATCTGCCCAACTCCGTGAACCGATGCTCATACTCTGTAACTGTCATGGCTACCTGTCTGAGGCGGAGAAACTCATTCTCCCTGTCGTGCCTGTAAGTCTGGGGATAATACTTCTCATGGAAGCGGAACTCAAACACTGCCCATGTCCATACAAAGTCGGCGGCAACGGTCCGCAGTATGCTATCCCACCACAGGCTGGCCTCTCGCTCAAATAGGAAGGTAGCCAGCTCTACCTGCTCGGCCTCTGTGCAATGTAACATCCGTAAAATCTTCGACACACGGTCGAGCCAGTACTCAGCCTCCTCGGGTCTGTGAGAACCCGTGAAAGTGGGAGGCCGTAAGCGCTGAAATCACTCTAATAGGCCCCGTGTATCTGCGGCAGTCGCCGCAGGGTAAGCAGGTGGCGCAGGATGAGTCATGCCCTCATCCTGGGCGTATGTATAAGCATCCTCAGCTGGATGCGTAGGTGGTGCAGGTGGAGCCACACCCCCACCCTGTGCTAATGTCCCCACGATGGTAGTCAGAAGCTGCTGCTGCTGCTGCATCATAGCCAACATCTACTCAAATCTGTCAGGAGGTGGAGCAGGCTGTGGCAGATGCTATGTGGAAGTAGATGCACGATGAGGCTCTCGGATTGACGGTGTAAATGGCGGTGGTCTAACTGTAGGACTAGCGGCAGGCTGAGACGATCGAACTGCCTTAGGAATCGGGCCCACAACAGGGTCCGCATGAATGTCAGACTGCGAAGGAGTCTGATCCATATGCTCAGTCAATACAAGCCGAACCGTGCTCCGCGTAGCCTTAGGCGGCATTCCCTATATTCAAAATAGGGCGCAACCTTGTCAGTCTTATTAGCATAAATACACCGCAATCATTCACACAAGGAGTCAAAGGCATTCCATGCATTTCATTTAATCAAAATTGTCACAATACAAGGGATATATCCTTACAAGCATCATGACGAGAAATACATGGGAACTAAGACAGTTAAGATTACAACAGCAACATAAACAAAGCACTAGCCTTAACAGGCTTACACAACAAAAGCAGGAAATGACTAACTACTAACAACAACATCTAAGGTCGCATCGCTAGTCCGAGTCGGGTGACGGAGGAGGAGCACCCTTATCCTGCAAGTAACACAGGATCACCTTCAAGGTGCGAGTCACCTTGCTGAATTTCTTCTTTGTAACGGCCTTGTCATCCTCGACTTCAGCGTGAAGTTCCTAAACTTCCCTTCGCAAGGTGATCTGACTCTCCTCAATCTGAGCGATGTGATCATCGCTAGTAGCCTGCGCAGAAGGAGGAGGGCTCTCATCTGTATCCTGAGCCTCCTCTTCTGCCTCTTCTTGAGCTTCTTCCTGAACCTCTGCTCCAGGTTCTTCTTCGCTTTGATCTTCCTCATCATCAAAGTCATCCTCGATGTCCTCCTCAAGCTGATTTTCACGGTACTGCGACCCAATCTTCATCTTGACCATAGTCGACTCATCAATGGTATGAATCGAAACTGGCAATTCTGGCCCAAGTCTGTAGGCAAACGCAAGCGCAATCTTGCAAATCAGTTGGCCAAAAGGAAGCGATTCGGATGTTCTTCTTGACTTGGCTATGAGGATTATTTATCGTAAGATGAAAGTAGCCATACATACGTTCTCTCCCTGGGCCACCAGATACAGGAAATCAACCATAAGGCGTGTACATTCAATGCAATTCGTTGACCTGGGATAAACATTGAACGTGTAGATATGGTGCAGCAGGCGCAAATCATCAGACATATACGTCACCTTAAGGCTATTATTAGGCTGCCATGGAACCAACTTACCGCACAGAAACCTGGTGCAGCGATCTCGTTCACGTCTACTCCTCAGATTCTTCTCACTAGGATGAACATCACTAAGAGGTACGTTCAGAAGTCGCACAATCAGTCGCACATCAATCGTAGCCATCCGATCTCTACCAAAAGAGATTTTAAACTACAATGGCTCCAAGGTAGGATTCTGGATACTAGCGTAGAAGGCACGAACGGTGCTCACATTAGCACGAGCGCGAGCTTCAAAGATCGGACCCCAATGCGCAGCTTCAATACGCTCGAATAATAAAAATTCACCAAACAGTCGCCCTTCCACGTCCGCCTCAAATAACACTTTGCGATTAGTGTATTTTCTATGAGGCATCTCTGATAGAATTACTCGCCCAAGGTGAGCGTGGGGATCCAAATCCCGCTTTGTACGGTACTCTAGGGCTGCAGCTGGACCTGCGGTGGTGCTTGAACTTGCGGCACCACTCCGCGGTCTCCTCGATTGAGCATGGCGGCTTGGCCCAGCCTCATCTGTTGCGATTTTCCTTTTACTCATCAAAGATATGATGGATGAGAGTGATAAAAGGCCTAAAATGGCTTCCACGAAAGCCATGAAAAATGGAGAAAATGCGGAGAAGTGGCTGTCCAATCTAGAAAAAGGAGATCTAGGCATCGTAGAGGGATGCTTCAAACTTCCCAAGGATGTATTTTCAAGGAGAAATGGAAATGGAAAAGTGGAATGGAGCACCTCACGATTTCAGCTCGATTTGGGGGTTTTTGGAGCTCCAAATGATGGAATCTTCAAGAAGAAGGGCTGCCAACTTCAAAAGAATGATGGATGATGGTCATTTTTGGCCAAGGAGGGATCTAGAGGCGATTTGGAACCATGAAATTTGGGGATGGTGGCTGAAAAATGAAAATAGGGCTATGGGGAGGGCTGTTTGTGAAGGAGGGGTATGATTTGGGGGTTTTCGTTGGACAGGACCTATATGGGGAGGGTGTACTTGGGATTTAAGGGCGTGCGCCCGAAAACCACCCAAAATGGGCCCACCTGTACGGCGATGCATCGCCGACCGGTGATGCATCCGGTCGGTGGGGCTAGATGGGTTCGGTCCCCTATGGTCCAAGGACCCCAGATATGTACGGTTTGTCCCCTGGTTCATGGTATTTTGGCCCATGTGAGCCCAAACATGTGTTCAAAACTTTTCAGGACCATTCCGCAATCCTGAATACCAAACCCTATGATGCAGCATATGAATTTGAGATAGAAGGAGCTATTACATCCATCTAGACTCTTATTAGCTAAAGAAAGTGAAGTTAGAATGGCCTTATGGCCATTTTTCATGAAATTTTACTATTCACTATAAAATTTTGTGAAAGTATTATTTTGTGTTATTTTCACATTATGTTTGATGCATAACATGAATTAGATAAGAAAGAAATGAAGATTAGAGTGGTGAGAGGAAGAATTTTGAAGATTTTTGGTGAAACGGGGTTTTTAAGCCCTAGCGATTGAATACAGGAGTTGTGGTCATCCCACGGCCCAAGAATTTACCTTTACGGGTTTAAAATTGTTCATAGGATGTCTCAACCCGACTTCCTATGGCTTAGAAGCTATTCGGGTTGCTTTACGCGACCCGAGATGCGTTACAGACTCGATCGTGCGATCGATTCGAATAGACTTCGCCTATCGGCGAATCTGTGATCCTAGAAGTGTTTCTAGACCCTTGTCGTACCCACCTAAGTCAAAGGAAGCGATAGCGTACATCGCGAGACCATAACCCAGGCCCAGTATACTCTTATTCATGCTCTGATACCAACTTGTAAGACCCTGAAAATCGGGGGTCGTGTATAAACTCAACTCCCGAGTTCCAGACCGTCACTTATGCAACAAAAATGATTATGATTCAATGTTGTCTGATTTAAAGCATTCACATGAGTAAAAGTATACCAAAACTGCAATTCATACCTCAGATCCAGTGATAAAAGCAAGCGGAAGACTAAACAATATATATATCACTGTATGGAAAAATAAAGTAAACCTCATCTGTCTCTAAAGTATGAATACATCTCTGAGTCTCATATACATATACATGAACAAAATAAATATCTAAAATAGTCTCACTGAAGTCCCATCGATCCAGGTTGCCTACGCAAAGCCATCGTGATACTGCATGTACGAAAACTCGTCGTGGTCCTCGTCGAAGTCTGGCTCTGCTTCTTGGATCTCAGTCTCACCTGCATCTACAACAGGGTCTGGTGGGTGTTGTAAACACCATCCTGTAACGTGGGAGTGAGTGATCAACTCAGTGGAATCATAGAGCAAAGATTAGCATGTTCACAAATCAATCATGCGATAATAGTAAAGCAGTAAATCAGACAATCCTAGTACTGTTATTAATGCAAGATGATATGACGTGATGTATGCCCTCACCGACGATCTCCCTCATACGGAAACATCTTACGACCGCGGCATGCCACACTCCCTAAAATGCTCCACATCTTCCAGGCACATGCAATGTTATGGTGATATGATTTCTGAGTTGTTATTAGTCCATTCAAACAACAGGATTAGGAAACTAAGGTACTTCCCTTGTATCAATCCCAACACAGATCCTGTCTAGGGTCGTCACTCCTAGTAATCTCATACGATGTATATTTCGTAGGTCACTGTAAGGGCTGCCAGGGCTGTTGCTCGCACTCGTTGCACCGCTGCCCCATCACCTTATCAATACAGGCCTACCGTACTCTACTGCAACGGAAGGGTCGTCGTCTCCCGTGGACTCAGAATACGCTCCCGGTCACTACAAAGGACTCGTCGCCTGATCAGTGTAGGCCGACAGCTAGAATATAGTGTCCCATATCACCATAATCTACTCACGAGTCTAGGTGCTCACTGGTCACTACGGGGAGGTTTGTGGCCCCAGCGTAGGCCGACAGCTCGACCACGGTGTCCCATACCACCATGCCCGGCTCATGAGTCTTCGTGGATCAAGGTACCATGGTTAACAGGGTTTACAATGGTAAGTTCAGTACCCTAGGTTCAAGCAATTATGACTCATACAAGGTGAACATACATCGGCCAGTCAGGTTGCTTGACGGGCTCTACTAGCGCGATCGCATCTCAAGTCGAACGACATGAAGTGCGTAAAACACTTCGCGTGGCCTAGCCACTGCCGCCAACTTCAAACACGACTCGCGTTTATCGACCCGTCATTCGTGGCCAAGACCAGCCAGCCACGAATTCGCTCAGTTACCGACTGCCTGGACTAAGTATAGTCCCAAACAATTATGGAATCACATCAGCAATTTATATAGGAATATTGGAATTGAAATACAATCATGTGAGCATGTTAACACATGTTATAACATTCAACTTAAGTAAATCTTTAAACACATATATTTCATGCGTGTAATGAAATCATGCATATAGTCAACATGTAGGAAATCATTTAGGTCAGCATATTAATTGAGAAATCCATCTCAAACTAATTCATAACATCATTTAATTCAATACATACTAATACAAGCATTTATACAAACACATACACTACACACTTAAGTCTACATATAGTATGTCGACCCGAAGTGCGCAATTAGGAGAATCTCTTCGCCAAACTAATTATGCACATATTCCTAACTTCCTAATGCGACAACAAACCATGTCAATCACATCATCAAAATATGAATATAAACAGTACTTCCTACAAATGACTAAAATGCCCTAAATCTCATATTCTTCGTTAATTTATGAAACAGGAAACGGAGAGCACATTGTACATGTCAAACGGAGATGCCGTCAATAATCTACTATTAAACGACATTGAAAGCGTTGGGAACCGTCAATCAAAGCGTCTAAAATTCTCACCTTATGTCTTGTAGACTCGTGAATTGAAACGGAGCGTATACGCTTCGTCTACGGCGAATAGGGAACCTAATACACAAGATCCATGAGCTACATCACTATGGAAACAAAGGAACCTCAAATCAGTAACTATTTAGGGTATTTACTTACCTAGAATCGCGGTGAAATCGCCGGGAAAGCGATAGACGTGCGTTGCTTAAGCACGTGCAACACGTAGCACAAGTAGCAGGAAGAACTCTCCCACCCTCTCTCACAATCTCTCACCTTTTTCTCTCTCCCAAGTTAGGGTTTCTCTCAAATTCGGATGGGAGAGAGGAGTGAGGGTTTCAACCCCTTTTATAGCCTAAAACATGCCCAAAATAGGCTTGGGAACAATGTTTACTTGGTGCCTAACCAAATCGGGGCCGTTTCGGTCCAAAAGAGCATTTCTGAAGGTCCCCTGGCCAAATGGGGTCGGACTTAAGCTCATGCATACCGGATCTAGTACACATCCAGTTTTCAGACCGGTAGGGTTCCCAGATCGCACGTGGCGGTCCAGTTTTAGTTTAACAGTCACCGCACCAAGATCAGGCCTATAAGTCTCTTGATATGTAATAGAAATTTTTCCTGATCCAAGGGTGTAATTTGGCTGAATTTTGACGCTCAGAACGCTTAATACTGATGCGTCAATTTGTGTGCCAGATTTGAATTTTAAATTCCAATTCTAACCCTATTCTCACTCTCTTCACTCCAGGCTCAATGAAATTGCCTCTGAATGTCAGTTGGACTTGATTTTCGAAACGATTGCCAAGCCCAGCTAAGTGGTCATAACGGTCTAAGATGGTAGGTATCGGACTTTGGACGCGCGGTCAATACAAAGTTTCTAGGAGGTCCCGAGAATAAACCGGTTTAGAGTTTGATCCAAGGCTTTAGAGCATTGTAGCACCATTGGTTCCACTCACTTTGGGCCTTGTAGAACGTATTTAAAGTGATCAGGGACCATTTTCCAGCTATTCTAACGTTGCACTAGCTAACTTAGTCATATTTTCTAAAGGAATAAATTCTACGCAATTTCGGGTCGAGTTGGTACTCGAGCCCAAGTATGGATTTTTCACGGGCGTTACAGTATGTGTAGATGAGTAATTGGTGTATAAGGTGGCAGGAGAGATATTGACTCTATGGTGTTGGTGCCGATGAGGATGGTGCCGTATTATCTTGACAACACATCAATAAATCAACGAGTTGCTGGACCGTGTGTTATACTTCAGACACCATTTTCTCCAATGTCGAGAATCGAGCATCATGTCTCTCCAGCCTATCCTCTATTCGAGCTAATCCACGTTGTGTCCCCCCAACCCTATCTTGATGAAATTTGAAGCGTTGGGTTTGAGCGGAATCGGTCGGAGTTGGAACTTGTTGAGGCTCTTGTGGATGTCCACTTGTTGGCACTGTTCCTTCCCCCATCTCCCCTTCTCCATGAATTTCTTCCTCAAGATGGCCTTTCGGATATGCATGAAATTTAAGGTCTAGCTTTCAAATATTGACCCTGTTGAAATGTTGTAGTGGTCATTCAGGATCGTTTGTCATAGGAAGACCGATTGTATCACATAGCACATGAATGATGAGAGGAAAGGGCAGATGGACTTCTCTGGATATCAGGATGACACTTGCCAATTAGTGAAGAATCAGAGTAGGAAAACATAGCTTGATTCTAGTGGAAACATAGTACATAACTATGACCATGAACCCGGTAAGATCTGCTAGATTAGGTCCTCGAGGGTAAGCGTTGGAGCAGAATATTCTGTGCAGTACTCGATACTTAGGGTCCATATATTTGGCTTTCAAGGCATTCGCTTGGCACGATGGGATATCTAAGTCCTGACATAGGAATTTTGTGATTGTAAAATGAGTGATTAGGTTCTCAAGGTAACCCAATTGGAGATAAGGTAAGATCAAACATACTGGCAATGGATTTCACAGTAATGTCAACGTTATCATCTCCGACAGTGACTGTAATGGAAGGAGGATCTAAGACTGGAGAATGACAATATGCAAGAAAATGGTAGGTTCGCTCATCATGACATGGATCACCGAAATCAAGAAGGGGCAGCCAGTCGATCGCATCTAACAGAGGTTTCAGATTGTAGGGTTCGATGCACTCCCTATCAATCCTACGTTCATGCACCAGGCACCTCCCTGTGCATTTTTCAAGAATATGAGCTGGAGGGCCAACAATAGCATGTGGAGGTGTAGGTGCCACCACCGGAGCTTCCCTACCTGACGTTTGTCGAGTAGAAGAGCTCCGTTAGCATGCAGGTGATCGTCGATATTGAGCCCTTCCCCTTTCTTTTGAGGCCAGGGTTTTTCTTCTGGTAGGCCTAGACGATTCTCTTGTGATAGGATTTTTTCCTTTGTCCTTACTCATTTGTACCACTAATAACTCTGAAGAATGACAAAAGGAAGGAATTGGAGAAAACTGAATATTATGAAGACCAAACTAAGATTTCAAAAAAAAAAATGACAATCGATCTAGAGAAACCCAAAGTATTAAAGCATACCTTGAGGAATCAGGAGGGTGGGTAAGAAATTACTAGATTCGGACCACCCTAAACTGCTTTTGGTCGATAAAGGAGAAAAAAACAACCAGAGAAGATGAACAGTTAAGAGAGGAAGAAAAACAAAATTTTCCCGCTTGCCTACTTTTTATCGAGCGGTGACCTTCGATATCATCAAGTATGGTTTCGATGATATCAATATGCCTCATTCGATGTTATCAAAATAGGAGTTCAATAACATATCCTTTAGTCCAATGTTTTTGATTCTGAGAAGCCACCGATGATATCGATGTGTGGTCGATGATATCGATAGGTTATTTGATTTGGCAATTAATTTATCGATGAGAAGAATAGGACATTTTATCTATAGATTTCGATACTCAGACAGACATGCATATTACACGGAATATTCTTATCAGCTTGTATACCCAGCAAAATTTGTACAAAAGGTTGCGACACTAAAATTATAAACATCAATCATGCTTATATACAAAAAGAGTTTTTGAGGTATAGAACCCTAAGATATATTATGATAATAACCAAGGATGTTTCATTTCACGCATTCATCTAGGTCTAGATGCAATGACCTAAACTAGTTATCCTTATTCAATTGATATTAGGCATATGGATTGACCTTCCCATTCCCTTTGATGACATAACAATGGTCACTGGTGCGAAGACCCTCCATAACTAATTTTCCTGATAAATCTAGGTTCTTACACTTTAGCTTGTCAAAAGTAACCACATGCTTGTTGTCACATATTTGAGAGATGCTTAAAATTTTGTGAGTCAGTCCTTTTATGAAAAAACCATTCTCATTTTTTAGCATCTCCATTCCTTCTATGGTTTCATGCCCTACTACCTCAGCAGTGCTTCCATCACCATAAGTAACTATCTCATCATCAAGATTTAAGTAATTTGAGAGAAGCGATTCATCACCCGTGACATGTCTTGAGCATCTGCTGTCTAGGTACCACTTAGTACTATTTCTTGTTATATGATTTAAGTGAGTAACAAGATAATTTTTCTTTTCTTTCACTACCCATGTTGTGATAGATTTCCTTAAGGATGTTCCCTTTACTTTGTTAGGAACTTGTCTGGGTACATTAGGTGACTGAATCATTTTTCCTTGTTTCATTAGCTCATTTGTTTTTTGATTTAGTTTAGCCACTTGATTAAATAGCTCATCCATTCTCTTGGTCATTCAAGGTGGAGATGGATGTGTTTTACCTCTTGCCACTTTGTTTGGTGAACTCTTGGCATTTTGTTCTGTTTTTTCAGTTGATCTTTATTTACCAATATGATTCGGACCGGAATTAGATTGAGTCCACCTAGAAGCAATACATTCAAATTTAAAATCGTCTGAGTCTCCAAATGAATGATAAACAGAAGTAGCTTTTGTTTTACTTCCTGATGTAGCTAATTTTCCAATCATTGATGCTACATTTTTGGGACTTGATTTGAATTTTTCATATCCCAAACCACTCTTATGTTTTTGTAATGCCCCGGATTTCGAGGATCGAGCAAAGCTCAACTCCCGAGACCCAATGCATCACTTATGCAACATAGATAATGATATTTAAATGTTGTCTATATTAGTGCATTAAACATGAGAGGGATTATACTAAATCAGCATATCATACTCCAAGTGTAATTAACTTAAGCAAGCGAAAGACTTAAGTACGTGTATTAACACATGAAAGTGTTTTACAAACCGAAGTATGCATATGTACCAAGCTGAATATATATAAGTGTTGTTTCAAAATATATAAAACATCAAAATGTAAATGTCCAACTAATCCATGTATCCCAGTAATTCTATAGAGGCAGCACAAGGTCTACATAGACCTGCCAGAGAACTGAGCATAGGAGAACTCTTCCTCCTTGTTTACGAAGTCCAACTCCGTTACATATACATCCTCATCACCTGCATCTAGAACAGAGTCTGGTTGGTGTTTTAAAACACCATCCCAGAGTGAGGGTGAGTGATCAACTCAGTGGTACTATTAGGTAAAGGTTAAGATGTCATCAATTCAATCAAGCAGTAATGATAAAGCAATGCAACAATCACTTCCTAAATACTCTGGTTAATGCAAGAATGGAGTGTAGTATTGATGCATGAACTCATACAAAGCTCCCTTACAAGCGACAATATTAGCCATTCGTGCATGACAAACTCCCTCATCATGCCCTTTGGTAATGCCCTGAAATTCGGGGGTCGAGTATAACTCAGCTCCCGAGTTCCAAAACATCACTTATGCAACATATTCGATGATGATTGTATGTTGTCTATATTAATGCATAAAACATGATATAGATCAAGCTAGATTAGCAGACATAATTCAGGGATATTAAGGTAAGCAAGCGGAAGACTTAAATACATACGTGATTCAAAATAAATCCCCAAATGATGCGTCCTCTACCCAGGGCAATATACATATATCTGTGTCTTAAAATGCATACATGAAACGTTTAAAATAATACAATGCATATCCCAGAAAATCCCCGCTGGTCAGGACAAGGCTCAGTCGAACCTGCCTGAAAACTCCATATATGAGAATGCCTCCTCGTCCTCATCAAAGTCTGTCCCTGCCTCGCCAGTATCGCCATAACCTACATCTAAAGCAGAGTCTGGTTAGTGTTTAAACACCGTCCCAGAATGTGGGAGTGAGTGATCAACTCAGTGGTACTATACAGAAAAAGTTAACATATTATCAATCCAATCAAGCAGTAATGATAAGGCAGTATAATCAAACATGTCCTAGATCTCTTATTAATGCAAGGATGACATGAAGAATGATGCATGCCCTCATCACAATCTCCCTCATGCAACATCATCTAACGATCGCGACATGAATCACCACCACTGTGCTCTCACACCAACGCCAATGGCACATGCAGTGCGATGTCATGAACATGATTATCCAGTTATTATTAATCCTTTTCATACAGCAGTATTGGGAAGCTAAGTTACCTCCCTTGTATCATTTTCCAACATTGATCCTTTCTAGGGTCGTCAGTCCTAGGATATCTCATACGATAGTATGGTTCTTAGTCACTGCAAGGGCTGTCAGGGCTGTTTCACATAATCGTTGCTCCATTCCCCCATCACCTTATCAATACAAGCCTATTTATATCCTTAAGACTGCATCAGGACTCGTCGGCCCCATGCAGTGTCAGGATAAACTCAAGGTCACTACAGAGGGCTCGTCACCAATCAGTGTAGGGCGATAGAACGAATATAGTATCCCATACCACCATAATCTGCTCAGATTAGGATGCTCACTGGTCACTACAGGGAGGTTTGTGGCCCCAGCGTAGGCCGACAACACGACTACGGTATCCCAAACTACCATGCCCGGCTCATGAGTCTTAGGGGATCTTGGTACCATGATTAACGGGAGTTACACTGGTAAGCTCAGTGTCTTAGATTCAAACAGTGGCGACCAAACATGGTGAACAAGCATCGGTCAATCGGGTTAGTTGATAAGCTCAACTAGGCCAAGCGCACGTTGAGTTGAATGACATGGAATGCATAAGCACTCCGTGTGGCCTAACCACTGTCGAACTCCCCAAGCACGACTCAGATTCGCTAAACTCATCTTGTGTGGCGAAAGGAACCTTAACCACTACTTGCGAAACATTTTCCAATTACCTGGACTGTGGCACAGCCCCATTCACATACAATGATAATAACTAGCATATGAGTCATATTCTGCATTCACATGAACAACAAATGAAGTATAGCGTGAAAATGTAAATAGTACATGCAGGAATTAATACACACATTTATCATGATTTAACTAGGTACACAATCCACAGAGGAAATCATACACTCATTTAACCTGTACAACCTAAGTTACATGATTCATGGAGGGAATCTTACACACAAATACTGTGGTTAAAATCCATATCCCAACCATCTTAACAATCACACTTTACTAACTACTAACTCACTTAGGCATTTATTCAAACACTTAGGTTACACTATTCAACATCCATCACGTATGTCGACACCGTTGCAAAGTAGGGCAAGTCCTTTTATCAAGGATTTTCCATATACATATTAAGCATGTAACAACGACAATTTATCATGGCAATCAATTCAGCAAATTCCATAAGTATACGTGTATTCTAACATATACATGAAATATGGTATTTATAATATACAACATACGTATACGAAAGACAAAACAGACAACATATTTGGCATGTATAATTGCATTCATAGCATGAATAAATCATTAACTATCAATGAAAGGGTTGAAAACCATAACCTAAGGGCTTATAGTCCTCACCTTAAACCAGAAAAGACGTATTTAGGTTGATTCAGATAACGTGTCTTCGTCAACGGCGAATACGCTACCTATGGCATGAAACAGGTTAGCTAGCACTCTACTACAGCTAGTCTAGGCTTCAAAACAGGTTAGGGTTAGCTTAACTTATCCAAGAATGGAATCAGAATCGCCGGAAGAATGATTCAGATACGTCAGTTTAGATATAGGTGCACTAGGAAGGATTCTACGGAGTTTCACCAGATTCTCCCACACTTTCTCTCTCTTTTCTTTCTTTAGAATCTCTAGGGTTTAGGAAATTTGTATGGGTTAGAAAGCTAAGGGTTTAAGGCCCTTTTACAAGCTCAAACATAACGAAAACGGACCTTAAGTCAAGGTATACTTAGGTTATATCCAAATCGGGATCTTTCTGATCCAACGGAGCGCTTCTGGAGGTCCTATTATCAATTGCGATCGGACTTAAGCTCACTAACATCGGATCTTTAATCAGCGAAGTTTTCAGTCCGATCGGATTTTCAGATCGTCCGTGGCGGACCAGTTTCAATTCGACGGTTACCGAACGTAAATCAGGGTTACAAGTTCCATGACATGAAATGGCCAATTTTCCTGATCCAAGGGTGAAATTTGGTTGAATTCTGACGGTCAGAACACTTAAAAATAACGCGCAAATGACACGTGCTAGATTTCATAAAAATGGAATTAATTTTCTAATTCTTTTCCTTTTCTCACTCTCTTCATTCCGAACTCAGTAAAATAGTGTCAGGACATCAGTTGGGCTTGATTTTCGAAACGATTGTCAAGTCCAACTAAGCGGTCATAATGGTCTGAGATTGTAGATATCAGACTTTCGACGCGCTATCTAGATCCAATACAAAGTTACCCAACATTTCCTATAACAACTGGGTATAGAGTTGGATCCTAGATTTTAGGGTATTATAGTGTCATTGATTCTACAAGTTTTAAGTCTTGCAGAGCGTATTTAAAGTGAACAACACTAATTTCACAGCCAGTCTAACGTAGCGCTAGGTAACTTAGGTTAAATTTCTAAGAGAATTAATCTTAAGTGATTTCTGATCGAGGTGGTACTTGGGTCTTGGTACGAAATTTTTCGGGTTGTTACACCTTCATCTACAAAGGCTCATGCAATGCGGTGCATGGTTGTGTTAGCCGGGTTCTTACTTAGGTTTATTCATACAATGGATTTGGAAAGCTAAGGTACCTCCCTTTAAAGCGAACAACACTAATTTCACAGCCAGTCTAACGTAGCGCTAGGTAACTTAGGTTAAATTTCTAAGAGAATTAATCCTAAGTGATTTCTGATCGAGGTAGTACTTGGGTCTTGGTACGAAATTTTTTGGGTCGTTACAATCTACCCCCCTAAAAAAAAATTCATCCTCGAAATTCGTACCTTCTCATACTTCTCGAGAAGTTGTGGGTAGTTCTCTCTGATCTCAGTTTCGGTCTCCCAGGTAGCCTCTTCTTCGGTATAATGTGTCCACAATACTTTCACAAGGGGGATGACCTTGCTACACAATACTTGTTCCTTCCTGTCTAATATTCGTGTTGGGCGCAGCTCATAAGTGGCATCCTCGCTCAACTGCACCTGCTCCCATCTGATGATATGGGAAGGATCAGGAACATACTTCTTCAACATGGACACATGGAAAACATTATGCACACCTGCGAGTGGTGTGGGCAAAGCAAGACGATACGCAACCGCCCCCACTTGATCAAGTATCTGGAATGGACCAATAAATCTTGGTGTGAGCTTCCCTTTCTTCTCAAACCAAAGGACTCCCTTCATAGGAGAAACTTTCAGGAATACGTGATCACCAACCGTGAACTCTAGCAATCACCGTCTCGTATTGGCATAACTCTTCTGCCTGCTCTGCGCCATGAGAAGTCGACGTCTGATGATGTCAATCTTCTCTGAGATCACCTGTACTAACTCAGGACCAATCAATTTTCGCTCACCGACTTCAACCCAGCAATGTGGTGCTCGACAAGGACGTCCATACATGGCCTCATAAGGTGTCATACCGATACTCGCCTGATAACTGTTATTGTACGCAAACTCCGCTTATGGAAGACAATCATCCCAACTGTCCTTAAAATCCAACACGCAAGCCTGCAACATGTCTTCCAAAATCTGGTTCACCCGCTTTATCTGTCCGTCGGTCTGTGGGTGGAATGCAGTACTAAACTTCAACTTCACACCCATCGCTTCTTGGATGCGAGTCCAAAAAATGAAAGTAAATCTTGTGTCCCTATCTGACATGATCTCCAAGGGAACTCCATGCAGACAAACAATCTCCCTGATGTACAATCTAGCCAGCTCGTCTGCAGAGTTCGTAGCTCTGATCGGAAGGAAGTACGCTGACTTCGTCAAGCGGTCGACGATCACCCAGATAGAATCATGTCCCTTCCTCATCTTCGACAGTCCCGAGATGAAATTCATAGAGATATAGTCCCACTTCCACTCAGCTATAGGCATAGGCTGAAGGAGACCAGGAAGTCAGCGATGCATTGCCTTCACCTGTTGGCAAGTGAGACAACAGGACACAAAGTCTGCAATGTGGGTCTTCATGCCATCCCACCAGTACGTCCTCTTCATGTCACGATACATCTTCGTACTGCCCGGATACATCGCAAGTCTAGTACTGTGCGCAGCCTCGAGAATCTCTCGTCTCAAGTCAGGGACATCTGGAACGCATAGGCGGCCACGATAACGTAAGCCCCCATCCGTCCCAACTCGCCACTCAGCATCTGTATCATCACTGGCCTACTCTCGTAGCTCAGTCAGACGCTCATCATCCCTCTGCACCGCGATGACCCTGTCATCGATAAGAGGCCACACCCGAACGTGTGCGATAACCTCGAATGGCTCCTCCACAGTGAGTTTCTGCTCAAAGTCGCAAAAACTCAACCATGTCCCACTCGGCAACAATCAGCGAAGCCGCAAACTCTATTGGCTTCTTGCGGCTCAACGCGTCAGCCACAAGGTTTTCCTTGCCCGGATGGTAGGAAACCTCGAAATTAAAGTCCTTCAAGGTCTCCATCTAATGTCGCTGCCTCATATTCAGGTCTCGCTGCGTGAATATATACTTGAGGCTCTTGTGGTGGCAAAAGAGCTCGAACTCCTCTCCATAGAGGTAATGTCTCCAGAGCTTCAGTGCGAAGATAACAGCTGCCAACTCTAGGTCATGTGTAGGGTAATTCTCCTCGTGCTTCCTTAATTATCTTGAGACAAATGCAATCACCATGTCCTTCTGCATAAAGACATAACCTAAGACAACGTGAGACGCATCTGTATAGATCGTATATCTAACCCCCTTCTCTGGCAATCCTAGCATAGGGACAGACATCAGCCTATCTTTCAGCTCCTGAAAAGCTGATTCCACCTTCTCATTTCAGGCGAACTTCAGATCCTTCCATGTCAACTGAGACAAGGATCTGGCTATCTTAGAGAAGTCCCGAATGAATCGTCGATAGTAGCCAACAAGTCCCAGGAAGCTCCTCACCTCGGTAACCGAACCAGGCTGCTTCCAATCCTGCACCGCGGCTACCTTAGCAAGGTCCACTGCTATACCATCCTTGGACATGACATGTCCCAGGAACTTGACTTCCTCCTTCCAGAAGTCACACTTCTTGTACTGTGCGAACAACTGGTGCTGTCTCAGAGTATCCAGGACCGATCGTAAGTTCTCCTCATGCTCCTCTCGACTCTTGAAGTATATCAAAATGTCGTCTATAAAGACGATGACGAATCGATAGAGGAACGGCCAAAATACATAGTTCATCAAGTCCATGAACACGGCCGGTGCGTTCGTAAGACCGAACGACATCACGAGGAACTCATAATGGCCAAAACTAGTCCTGAAAGCTGTCTTCTGCACGTCCTCCTTCCTAACGCATAGCTGATGATACCCTGACTGTAGATCAATCTTCGAGAAGTACTGCGCTCCTCTCAATTGATCAAACAGGTCATCTACCCTGGGCAAAGGGTACTTATTCTTCACTGTAATATGATTCAGTCTACGGTAATCAATACACAACCGCAAGGAACCGTCTTTCTTCGTCACAAATAACAAAGGTGCTCCACAAGGAGATATGCTCGGCCATATGAAGCCAGCCTCTAATAAATCATCAATCTTTTTTCGTAACTCCTTCATCTCACAAGGGGCCATGCGATACATCGGCAATGAGATGGGCGTCGAACCGGGTACCAGGTTGATAGTAAACTTGATCTCGCGCTGGGGTGGCAACCCAGGAATCTTCCTGAACACATCCTCATAATCACGGACTACTGGCGTGCTCTCAAGTGTCGGGGCATCAACATCCCTCAATAAGGAAGCATAACACAGTACTTAAAAGGGGCAACTGACCTACACTGGAAATGTAAAGGACGTGCCCTCCGACTCGTAAACTGTCACTATACGGGTCTCGCAGTCAATCTCTGCCTTCCCCGCAGTCAGCCAATCCATGCCAAGAATGACGTCAAAATAATAGAGAGAGGGGTCGACGACAAGGTCAATAGCCATCGTCTTGTTCCCTAGATCTAGTAAATAACCCTCACACATCATAGTGGCATCAGAAAAGGTCCCGTGTGCTGAAAGAACTCGCACCCCATCCATCCGAGTAGTCAGTAACCAAGGCGCTTGACTACTGAATACGATATCAATGAGATAGTGGATCATGTATCCACCAATAGGAATATATGAGTACCTCCAATATGAGCTATGACCTCAAAGGCCAAAGGTGGTGCAGTCTCTGTCCCGGATGGCTCAGCAGTCAGTGCGTGTACCCGAGCCTGTTGAGGACGGTTCAGCTGCGGTACCATAGGCCGATGCGGTGGCCTAAAATGAGGTGCTGGAGGTCTGAAGGACGGATGAGCTGGTACAGAACGAAGGGGTGGTGGTGAGATGGTCTGAGGCATCAGACGAATGATCCTCTGAGGCGGCGAGAACCCACTGTCTCGCATCCTGAAAAAACAAGAAGTTTCGGTGTGGCCAGGTTTCTTGCAATAGCGGCACCACACATCAGGACGCCTCATATAAGCGGGAGATGCAGAAGACCCCTGCGGTGTCTCAAATCGAGGCCTCTTAGCGAGGGAAGGCCTACCCTTGAACTCAGGTCGCGGCCTAGGAACCAAAGGTGCTCGCGTGTGGGCCGACCTGTCCCCATCCTGCTCTGCACGCAAGGACATACTCACCAACTCTGCATACGAAGAAATGCTCACATAGCACATCTTCGATCTGATCTCGATCCGCAAGCCCTCAGAGAAACGTTGCATCCTCATCGGCTGGTCACTCAAAATCAATGGAGCATACCTCCCTAACTTCGTAAACTTGTTCTCGTACTCTGTCACTGATATGCCTCCCTGGCGAAGGCGAAGGAACACACTCTCCTTCTCGTGCCGGTACGTGACGGGGAAATACTTCTCGTGGAAGCGCGCCTCAAACGCTGCCCACGTCCACTCATATCCCTCCCCAACTGTGCGGAGAATGTTGTCCCACCATAGACTAGCCTCCTTCTCAAACATGAAGGTGGCTAGCTCAACCTGTTCCGCCTCAGAACAGTGCAACGGTCTCATCATCTTCGAGATGCGGTCTAACCAATACTCAGCCTCCTCAGGTCTGTGAGTACCTGAAAATGTGGGAGGCCTCAAGCGCTGGAATCGCTCGAAAGAACCGATCGCACTAGCCTGTCTAACAGGGTGTAGAGGCGAGGCAGGTGGAGTCGCCGCCATCGACTGAACAAAAATGCCAGCCATGGAGGACAGGAACTACTGCTGCTGCTGCTGCATCAACAACATCATTTGCTCAAGTCTATAAAAAGACGGAGTGAACTGTGAAGTAGAGGGCATCGACGCAGATGCATGATGCTGCTCAGGAGGCACGGGCATAACCAGAGGCACCACAGAAGGTGTCATAGGAGGTGGCCCAGCAGCAGGACCAGAAGCCGGCTGGGAACCCGGCCTGGGATCTGAACTAGATGGGCCTGCAGGAGGGTCCATAGGAGTATCTCTTAGGGCGGGAGCCCTGTCAAGTGAGTCACCCAGAGAGAGACGGGCCGACGATCTTGAACCCTTAGGTGGCATACCCTCCACACAACAGAGGGTATCAACCGAAGAAATTAGGCATCCATACAACCCATTCACAGTCTGTACTTCACAAACCAAGGAAAACACATGCATTTCATTAACAAAATTATCACAATACATGATTTACAACATTACATGAATCGCGACAGAGAAAGCATGTGAACAAAATACTTAAGCTTCACACACAAAGCTTCTACACTAACTACAAACACCAATCAACAATCAAACAAACACCAAGCAAACACTAAAACAAGCAACAAAGTAACAAACAATGGCTACAGAAAGCCTATGCATCGAAATTTGACAACGGAGAAGGGGCACCCTTATCCTTCAGGCAACACAGGATGGCCTTCAAGGTGCGAGTCACCTTGCCAAACTTTCACTTCATGACGGCCTTATTATCCTCAAGCTCTTATTTTACCTCAGCCCGGAGTTCTTGGACTTCCCGTCACAAAGTAACCTGACTCTCCTCAAGTCGGGCTATGTAAGCATCCCTAGCAGCCCGAGTCGTAGGAGGAGGACTCTCATCAGTATCCTAAGCCTCCTCTTCTTCTTCTTCTTCCTGGCCTTCTTCCTTTATTTCTGCCCCACCTTCTTCTTCACTTTCATCCTCTTCACTATCATACTCACCTTTGCTGCCATCATCAAGTTGAGCCTCACGCTGCCGAGGCCCTATCTTCATTTGGTTCATAGTAGCCTCGTTGATGTAATGAGTCGGCACAGGCAACTCCGGCCCAAGTTTGTAAGAAAACTCAAGCGCAATCTTGCATATGAGCCGGCCAAAGGGAAGTGACTCAGACGTTCTTCTCGATTTCTCTACGAGGATGATCTTTCGCAGCACAAACGTGGGCATGCACACGTTCTCTCCCTGGTCCACTTGATACAGGAAATCTACCATGAGACGCATGCATTCACTGTGATTGCTCCACCTGGGATAAACATTAAACATGTAGATGTGGTGAAGCAGACGAAAATCATCCGACATGTGGGTCGCTAAGAGGCTCTTATTATGCTACCACTCAACTAAACCACCACATAGAAACCTGGTGCGGCGATCTCGCTCACGAACACTCTTCAGATTCTTAGCACTTGGATGTACCTTGCCAAGAGGCATGTTCAGGAGTCAAGCTATCAACCTAACATTGATTGTAGCTTGTCGATCTCTGCCAAAGGGGATCTTGAACTGCAGCGGCTCCAGCATAGGGTCCCGAATATGAGCATAAAAGGCATAAACAGTGCTCACAATAGCACGAGACTCACCATCAAAGAGAGGACCCCACCCGACAACTTCGATGCGCTCAAAAAATAGAAATTCACTAAAAAGTCACCCATCCACTTGTGCCTCAAAAAGAACCCTTCGATCCATATACGCGCCATGGGCGAAGTCTGCCAACAGTGCTCTCCCTATGGGTGCGTGGGGATCCAAATCCCACTTCGTGTGTAGTTCTCTTCCAACACTTGGACTAGCGGCGACACTTGAACTAGCGACGCCACCCCTTGGCTTTCTTAAACGTGAATGGCGACTAGGCCCAGCTTCATCAGCGGCACTCTTCCTCTTTTCCATGAGAGAGAGGACGGTGGAAAGGGAGAAAAAGGCTACAATAGCCTCTATAAAGGCCATGGGAAAATGATGAAGGGGAAAGAAAGGGCTGACCTAATGGGCCGCCATGAATCTGCGTCTAAAAGAGAAGGGAAACAGGCCCCAAAAGGCTAGGATTGTAAATGGAAAAGGAAGAAACATGAGGGGTTAGAAGCTCACACGATTTTGAGCCTCAAATGAGAGCTTGGGAGCTCCAATCGCAGAAAATGGGTGAAGTGACTGCTGGATATGGTGGAGAACAGTAGAGGGCTAAAGGAAATAATAGAAAATGAAAGAAGGGACGATTGAAAGGGAGGATGGAGAGAGAAAACAGCAAATGTAGAGGGAAAAGAGAGCTTCAAGGGCTGATTTGTGAAGGAGGTAGGTATTTTTGAATGAACTAAGGGGCGAACGCTGTATGAAGGGGCCCCATTTAACCCCAAAAGTCATCGGCCCGGGCAACCCAGTCCGAAAAGCCAGCCAACCGGTGAGGTCCTCGCCGCTCTCTGGAGTTTCTGGTGAGGCCTCGCCATATGGGTGAGTCCTCCTACCCCCCTAAGGCCAAAAACATATGGGCCCCCCCAGAACCCTCTGGATGTATAAGATTTGGTCCCCTCCTCCGTTTCGAACCATTTCGGGTAGTTTCGGAGCTAAACTGATCCCTATTCAAAATTAGTGATTTCTAACGGCTGGAATGAACTAAAATGCAGACTATAACCATCAATTGATAGTCTATAAGTGATTTGGAGTCACCATGTGTGATCAGGATCATGCACGGACTCGATCTCGACGATCATTTTCAGTAAACTTTCACCGAACGACAAACCGGGAGTCCTAGTGCTATTTCTAACTTGTTCTCGCACCCTCCTACATTATAGTGGCATCAACGTGTGGTGTGTGACCTTAACCCAGGTCCAGATTAATCCAAGTCATGCTCTAATACCAACTTGTAATGCCCTGAAATTCAGGGGCCGAGTATAAATTAGCTCCCGAGTTTCCAAACATCACTTATGCAACATATTCGATGATGATTATATGTTGTCTGTATTAATGCATAAAACATGATATAGATCAAGCTAGATTAGCAAACATAATTCAGGGATATTAAGGTAAAGCAAGTGGAAGACTTAAATACATACATGATCCAAAATAAATCTCCAAATGATCGTGCTTTGATGTAACGCCCTGAAAATCGGGGGTCGAGCATAAACTCCACTCCTAAGTTTCAGAACATCACTTATGAAATATTTTCAATGATGGATGAATGTCGGCTGTAATAGTATATAAAACATGAAGTGGATTAAGCCAAGACAACATATCATACTCCAGAGACAGTTAAATTAGCAAGCGAAAGAACGTGATAGATATATAAAATATATGAACTGTTATAAGTCTCTAGAGTGTGAACATGTTACCAGGTTAAACATATACATGTATACTCTAAAAATGATCAAAAAGAATATACATGAGTGCTTCGAAAATATAAAATGACAAGTGTCATGGCGTCTAATCAACCTCCTTGTAATTCCGTCGATCAGAACACGGTCTACCTAGACCCGCCTGGCAACTGCCTATAGGAGAAATCTTCCTCATCATCATACAAGTTCGGCTCCACTTCACAAGCAGCGCCATCATCTGAAACTAAAACAGGGACTGGTTGATGTGTACAACACCGTCCCGTAACGTAGGAGTGAGTGGCCAACTCAGTGGAATCATAGAGTAAAGGTTAACATGTTATTAAATCAATCAAGCGATAATGATAAAGTAAGAAAATCAAACATTCCTAAATACTATAATTAATGCAAAGATGAAATGACATGATGTATGCCCTCACCAACATACTCCCTCATGCGACACTATCTTACGTCCGCGGCATGCTTTCTTCCCTCAATGCTCCACATCTTCCAGGCACATGGAGTGCGATATGAATATGATTACCGAGTTGTTATTAGTCCTTTTCATACAGCAGGATTGGGAAACTAAGGTACTTTCCTTATATCATTCCCAACAAAGATCCTGTCTAGGGTCGTCACTCCTAGTAGTCTCATACGATGATATATTTTTAGGTCGCTGCAAGGGCTGTCAGGGCTGTTGCATGCACTCGTTGCTCCGCTGTCCCATCACCTTATCAATACAAGCCTAGTTTGTACTCTTGTTGCTACAGAAGGGTCATCGCCTCACGTAGACTCAGAGTACGCTCGAGGTCACTACAAAGGGCTCGTCACCAATTAGAGTAGGCCGACAGCTCGAATATAGTGTCCCATCCCACCATAATCGGCTCACGAGTCTGAGGTGCTCACTGGTCACTACGGGGAGGCTCGTCGCCACAACGTAGGCCGACAGCTTGACCACGGTGTCCCATACCACCATGGCCGGCTCATGAGTCTTAATGGATCAAGGTACCACAGTTATCAGGGTTATCATTGGTAAGTTCAGTACCCTAGGTTCAAGCGCTTATGACGAATACAAGGTGAACATACAACGGTCAATCGGGTTACTTGATGAGTCCGACTAGCACTAGCGCACGTTGAATCGATCGACATGAAATGCACAAGCACTTCGTGTGGCCTAACCACTGCCGACAACTCTAGTACGACTCGGGTTCGTCATACACATCCTTCGTGGTGAATAGAATCCAACCACGAATTCTAATATGTTACCGACTGCCTGGACTAGAGTATAGCCCCAAGCACATGTAATGTGAATCAGTAATCATATGAGATAAACAAAATTGAAATAATAAGTAATTCAAGCATGTTAGCAACATGTTATAAGATACAACATAAGCAATTTAACCATACACAAGCATTTCATATATATAAGATAATCAATTCAAATATAACAACCATGGAAGAAATCATATACATCATCAAAATAGTTGAGAATCCTATCTCAACACTAATCTACAACCTCATTTACTCAATACTTACTTATACAAACATTTATACAAACACTTAGTCTACACACATTAGTCTACATAGCATATGTCGGCCAAAATGTGCATTAGGGCGAATCTCTTCACCAAACAGATCATACACACATAACTAACATAGGTACACGACAAATACTCATGGCAATCATATCGGCAAAATACGTACGTATACAGTATTTCCTACAAATACCTTAAATACCCTAAATATCATATTCTTCGTACGTATTCGAAATGAAAAACAAACAGCATGTTCTACAATGTTAAACAGCATCCTTATCAACAATCTACCATTAAACGTCATTGAAAGCTTTGAAAACAGGTAACCTAAGCATTTAAAATCCACACCTTACGTCGTAGAAGTGTAACGAATTCAATAGTAGACTCTAAGTCTTTGTCAACGACTGATTGGCAACCTACAATATGATTTAGATTAGCTACTTTACCACTTGCACCAATTGAAACCCTAGAACAGGTTAGGATTAGGCTTTCTTACCTAAGAACAAAGCCGGAGTCACCGGAAAAGCGATACGGAGGGGTGGATTAGGCACATAGCAAAGCTGAGAAGAATCCCAGGAAGAATCACCAACTTCTCTCCCACTTTCTCTCCCTTTTCTCTCTCTTGATTTGGGTAGGGTTTGAAATTCGTATGGGATTTGTGAGAGAGGGTTTAAGGCCTTTTTATAAGCCCAAATACGACAAAAACTGACTTGAAGTCAAGGTATACTTAAGTTATAACCAAATCGGGTCTGTTCCGATCCAATGGAGTACTTCTGCAGGTCCTCTTATCAAATGCGGTCGGACTTAAGCTCACTAGCAACGGATCTTTAATAAGTTATATTTTCAATCTGATCAGATTTTCAGATCGTCCGTGGCGGACTAGTTTCAATTCAACGGTTACTGAACTTCGATTAAGGCCACAAGTACTTTGACATGTAAGGGCCACTTATCCTGATCCGAGGGTAAATTTGGGTCGAAATCTAATGGTCAAAACGCTTAAAAATAACACGCAAGTGAAACGTGCTAGATTTCTTAAAATTATAATTAAGTTTCTAAATATCTTCCTTTTCTCACTCTCTTCACTCTGAATGCAATAAAATGGTCTCAGGACATCGTTTGGGCGTGATTTTAATGGTTCTTGTCAAGTCCCACAGCGCGGTCAATATCTTCTAAGTTCATCGCTATCAGACTTTCGACGTGCAATCCAGGTCCGATACGAAGTTTCTGAATGCTCCCGAGAGCAACTGGGTTTAGAGATTGATCCTAGGTTTCTAGGTAATATAACGTTAGCAGTCCTACTCATTTTAGATCTTGTAGTTCGTATTTAAAGTGGTTCAAGTCAATTCTATTGAGTATTCAGTTTGGTACTTAACCAACTTCTACCCTAATTATGGCAGAATACGGTCCTAGGGCTATTCTATGCCCCATTTTGGGAACTTCTAGGTATCGTATTATTTTAATAATTTTTTTAGTGGTTCATCATCAATTTTACCTTGACTCCACCAAATTTCATAAGATTTTGAGTTGTAGAAAATTTTTAAAAATTCCAGAAGCAGCAGCTGTCTAACTAGTGATTATCAGACAGTTGCTCACAATGACCTATTTGAAACTATATTAAATATTTTATTATATTTTTCAAATATTTTTATATAATACTATACTCATTTATCATCAATCTGATTTTTGAATCACCTAAATCAGAGTAATAACGAAGGAGATATGATTTTTCAAAGTTTGATAAAATGTGCAGAAAAAATACAGAAACTGGACTGCCTGTCCGCTGTACGGATGAGGCCTCGCCGATGCCGTGAGGACCTCGTCGGTCACTGACTTATTTGGTGAGGGATTGCCCCATGGGTGAGGTCCTCACCCACTAGGGATGCCAAAAATATGTGGGGCCCACCTTGGATCCTCCCGAATTGAGTCGTTTGGGCCCACGAGTCTGTCGAGGCATTTATCGAGTCTCATTTGCAAATTGGAATGAGTTACGCAACGTACAATATATGATTTTGGAGTAGAAGAAGCTAATCCATCCAAATAATCTTTCTATATCATGAAATTTTAAATATTAAATAGTAAAAATCCCATTTTACGCATGTATTTACCATTTACAATAAGTTTTCGTTTAAGTATACTTCCTCACCTTTTAAACTTTAGATTTGTGTCTAATATGAAAGTACTTAGAGAAATTTGAAGAATGGGGTGGTGAAAGTTGAGATTTTGAAGGAAATATGTTGAAAAGTGATTTCTAGACTTTAGGACTGATCTCTAAGAGTGATATAGTTGACCCATTGCCTAAGGATGTCTAATTCCAGGTTGGTAAAAATTCGGGGTGTTACATCTGCCCAGGGCAATATACATATATCTGTGTCTCAAAATACATACATGAAACGTTTAAAATAATACAATGTATATCCCAAAAAATCCCCGCTGGTCAGGACAAGGCTCAGTCGAACCCGCCTGAAAACTGCATGTATGAGAATGCCTCCTCGTCCTCATCAAAGTCTGGCCCTACCTCGCTAGTATTGCCATCACCTGCATCTAAAGCAGAGTCTGGTTGGTGTTTAAACATCGTCCCAGAACGTGGGAGTGAGTGATTAACTCAGTGGTACTATACAGCAAAAGTTAACATATTATCAATCCAATCAAGCAGTAATGATAAGGCAGTACAATCAAACATGTCCTAGATCTCTTATTAATGCAAGGATGACATGAAGAATGATGCATGCCCTCACTACAATCTCCCTCATGCAACATCATCTAACGATCGCGGCATGAATCACTACCACTGTGCTCTCACACTAACGTCAATGGCACATGCAGTGCGATGTCATGAATGTGATTACCCAGTTATTATTAGTCTTTTTCATACAACAGTATTGGGAAGCTAAGACACCTCCCTTGTATCATTTCCCAACATTGATCCTTTCTAGGGTCATCAGTCCTAGGATATCTCATACGATAGTATGGTTCTAGGTCACTGCAAGGGCTGTCAGGGCTATTGCGCGCAATCGTTGCTCAACTCCCCCATCACCTTATCAATACAGGCCTATTTATATCTTTATGACTGCATCAGGACTCATTGCCCCCATGCAGTATCAGGATAAACTCAAGGTCACTACAGAGGGTTCGTCACCAATCAGTGTAGGCCGACAACACGAATATAGTGTCCCATACCACCATAATTTGCTCAAAGTAGGGTGCTCACTGGTCACTACGAGGAGGTTTGTGGCCCCAACATAGGCCGACAGCATGACCACGGTGTCCCATACAACCATGCCCAGCTCATGAGTCTTAGGGGATCTCAGTACCATGGTTAACAGGAGTTACACTGGTAAGCTCCGTGTCTTAGATTCAAACAGTGGCGTCCAAACATGGTGACCAAGCATCGATCAATCGGGTTAGTTGATAAACTCAACTAGGCCAAGCGCACGTTGAGTTGAACGACATGGAATGCATAAGCACTCCGTGTTTCCTAACCACTACCGAACTCCCCAAGCACGACTCAGATTCGCTAAACTCATCTTGTGTGGCGAAAGCAACCTCAACCACTACTTGCGAAACATTTTTCGATTACCTGGACTGTGGCACAGCCCCATTCATATACAAGGATAATAACTAGCATATGAGTCATATTCTGCATTCACATGAACAACAAATGAAGTATAGCGTGAAAATGTAAATTGTACATGCAGGAATTAATACACACATTTATCATGATTTAACTAGGTACACAATCCACAGAGGAAATCATACACTCATTTAACATGGACAACCTAAGTTACATGATTCATGGAGGGAATCATACATACAAATACTGTGGTTGAAATCCATATCCCAACCATCTTAACAATCACACTTTACTAACTACTAACTCATTTAGGCATTTATTCAAACACTTAGGTTACACTATTCAACATACATCACGTATGTCGACACCGTTGTAAAGTAGGGCAAGTCCTTTTGCCAAGGAGTTGCCGTATACATATTAAGTATGTAACAATGACAATTTATCATGGCAATCAATTCAACAAATTCCATACGTATACGTGTATTCTAACGTATACATGAAATACGGTATTTATAATATACAGCATACGTATACAGAAGACAAAACAAACAGCATATTTGGCATGTATAATTGCATTCATAGCATGAATAAATCATTAACTATCATTGAAAGGGTTGAAAACCATAACCTAAGCACATATAGTCCGCACCTTGAATCAGAAAAGAAGTATTTAGGTTGATTCATACGACGTGTCTTCGTCAACGGAGAATACGCTACCTATGGCATGAAACAGGTTAGCTAGCACTCTATTACAGCTAGTCTAGTTAGCTTAACTTACCCAAGAACGGAATCAGAATCGTCGAAAGAACGATTCAGATACGCCAGTTTTGAGTATATGTGCACTAGGAAGGATTCTACGGAGTTTCACCGGATTCTCCCACACTTTCTCTCTTTTCTTTCTTTGGAATCTCTAGGGTTTGGGAAATTCGTATGGGTTAGAAAGCTAAGGGTTTAAGGCCCTTTTATAAGTCCAAACTTAACGAAAATGGACCTTAAGTCAAGGTATACTTAGGTTATATCCAAATCGAGATCTTTCTGATCCAACGGAGAGCTTCTGGAGGTCCTGTTATCAATTGAGGTCGGACTTAAGCTCAGTAACATCGGATCTTTAATCAGCGAAGTTTTCAGTCCGATCAAATTTTCAGATCGTCCGTGGCGAACCAGTTTCAATTCGACGGTTACTGAACGTAAATCAGGGTTAAAAGTTCCATGACATGAAAGGGCCAATATTCCTGATCCGAGGGTGAAATTTGGTTGAATTCTGACGGTCAGAATGCTTAAAAATAATGCGCAAATGACACGTGCCAGATTTCATAAAAATGAAATTAATTTTCTAATTTTTTTTCCTTTTCTCACTCTCTTCATTCTGAACTCAGTAAAATAGTGTCAGGACATCAGTTGGGCTTGATTTTTGAAATGATTATCAAGTCCAACTAAGCGGTCATAATGGTCTAAGATTGTAGATATCGGACTTTCGACGCGCGGTCTAGATCCAATACAGAGTTACCCAACATTCCCTATAACAACTGGGTTTAGAGTTGGATCCTAGATTTCAGGGTATTATAGCGTTATTGATTCTATAAGTTTTAAGTCTTGCAGAGCGTATTTAAAGCGAACAACACTAATTTCACAGCCAGTCTAACGTAGCGCTAGGTAACTTAGGTTAAATTTCTAAGAGAATTAATTCTAAGTGATTTCTGATCGAGGTGGTACTTGGGTCTTGGTATGAAATTTTTCAGGTCGTTACACCTTCATCTACAAAGGCTCATGCAATTGCATGGTTGTGTTAGCCGGGTTCTTATTTAGGCTTATTCATACAACGGATTTGGGAAGCTAAGGTACCTCCCTTTAAATCATTTATCCAAACAAAGGATCCATCTAGGGTCATCAATCCTAGTTAATCACATATGATAGACAAGCTGTAGGGAATCACCCCTTAACGTAAAACAATTAATTGAAAATTCAAGAGTTTATACTCGAGGTCACTACAAGGAAGCTCATCACCTCAGCATATGTCGATAGGTCGAACACGGTGTCCCATACCACCATATTTGAATCACGAGTTTAGGTTACTCATTGGTCACTACAGGAAGGCTCGTCACACCAGCGTAGGCCGACAGCTCGACCACGGTATCCCATACCACCATGCCCGGCTCATAGTCTTAGCGGATCAAGGTACCATAGTTGAGGCAGGTCTTCACATTGGTAATTGGAACCTTAAATTCAAGTAGAGATATCCATATATGGTAAACACACAATAGGCCAATCAGTTTTGCTGGATAAGTGTGATTGGTCCGAGCATACGCTAAATTAATCGACATAGAGTGCATAAGCACTTCACATGGCCTAACCACTGTCGACAATCGTCATACGACCCGGATTCACCAAATGTATCAAATGTAGTGAGACTAATTCCGCCACTCAATGGGAATTGTTACTGATTGCTTGGGCCAGGGTATGGCCCCAATCATTCTCAAGTGCAGAAGGCAGAACACATGTGATAATCATAACAGCATTTAACAAAAAATTCAAATACAATTCTCATTTAAGCATTTTTTCAAACACAATGAACATGTTACCTAATATTTACATTTCATCCATAAATTGCATAATTGAAATTATGATTACATGACGGAACTATACATATAGATAAGGTAATTGAGAATTCTATCTCAATACCCTTAATAAATACAATCCATCAATAAATTCTCATTCAGACATTTTATCAAACACTTTAACTACACCTTAGTAAATACATAGACTAAATTAGTTACAACATGTACCATAGCAATTCATTACACAACATCAGTCATAAAGCATGTAACATACATGGATCCTAAATTAGAAATCATGTTAAGCACGAATCAGGATTTCACGTTCCTTCAAACATTTCAACAGACACATGGAATGCATGTTATATTCAACATAGTTCACACATATGTAATTTATCAAAAATGTCGTAACTAAGATCATATGGCAGCAATCAAGTCAGACATAAATCATTGTTGACATTGAGAGCATTGAAAATAATAACCTAAACGTTTATAGTCTGCACCTTTTGTCGGAATACTCGATTCAAACGTGGTTCGAATCCTACGTTTCTGAATACCAAACAACGGGTACCTAAACATCGAAATAGGTTAGCTATTTCATCGATTAATATATTTGGATCCCTAAATCAAGATTAGAGTTAGGATTTCTTACCCAAATCATAGTTTCAATGAATTGGTTAGTTAAATGTAAAGGCGATTCAGTGCATGGAGTAGCAGGAAGGAATTACTGCAACAAACTCGAAGAATCCTTCTTCCTTCCCCCTTTTCTCTCCTTTTCTCTCTTCTCTCTCCTAGGGTTGGGAGAAATTCATATGGGAGAGAGAGAGAGGGTGGTTTAAGGGCTATATATAGGCCCAAAAGTGATGTCAAAGGCCTCAGGGCCATGACATACTTAGGTTATAGCCAAACGTGTGTGTTTTTGACAAACAGGGCCCTCAGGAAGGTCCATTTCTCACCTAAGTCATAGAGCACATTTACTAAATATGGATATAAGTCAGGTTAGGATTTTAGTACGATCGGATTAGCGAATCGACCGTGAAGAACCCGTGTTAGATCAACAGTCGTTCTTACTCGATCGGGGCCACAAGTATACGGATATGTGTAGGAAAATTTCTCTGATCCAAGGGTGAAGTTTGGTCAGAAACTGACGGTCCAAAATCTCTAATTTTATACACAAGTGAATGTCCTAATTTACTTAAGTTTCATTACGTTTTCTAAAAAATATTCATGTTTCTCACACACTTCGCTCAGGGCTCAAGTCGTGCGTTTCTAGATACTATTTGGGCTCGATTCCCACAATGGTTGTCAAGCCCAATAAGGCGGTCATAACCCTATATTTTCATGGTCATCAGACTTTTGATGTGCGGTCCAGGTTTGATACGGAGTTTCAATGTGCTCCCAAGAGTAACTGGCCTTTGGGATTTCTCTTAGGATTTTAAGTAGTGTTAAGTTAGTGATTCTGACAGTTTTGGGTCTTGCCATTCATATAGATAGTGGTTCGAGCCAAAGACATTGATTATTTAGTTTAGTAAATTTTCATCTAAATTTCTACAAGATACGTTCCTTAAGGATTTCTACCTGAGGTGGTACTCGGGCCTTTGTATGGATTTTTCCAAGACGTTACACTTTTCCTCATCTTCCCATCCCTAAGAGTCTTTCTAATTTTTCTCTACTCTGAGAGAATTTATAATTTAGTTCAACAGACATTCTTGATTGTTCTGCATGAAACCTAAGTGTGTGATTCTCATTCTTATGATGCATATTTTCATCTTTCAATAGTTCAATCTGTTTAGTCAGTTTTGAGGTTTAAGATTTGAGGGATAAATTGATTTTTTCCAACTTATCATTTTCAGAGTGGTATTACTGAAGATCATTTATCAGGAGTGTATTGGCATCTAAAGTTTTATCTAGATCCATTTGCAGTAATTTATTTTTATTTTCACTAATCACAAGTCTTTTAAGGATATTGATGCTATGGATATAATGCTGATTATAGGCATCCTGTAATTTATCCTTTTCTTCTTCTTCTTTCTTTGTTTCCTCATCATCAGATGGAAATGATCCAGTGGCTTGAGGTTCTTTAATTTTCTCAGTCTCTATGGGAATGTTGGAGGCTGTAGAGGTTATAAGAATTTTTAGCGATTTTTGGTCTTCATCAATCTCTAAGTCACTACATTCTAAATTTGACTCTTCAGTATCATCCCATGTAGCTGTCATCGCCTTTCCTTTGGTTTTTCTATTTGGGCATTTAGTGGACAGGTGCCCAAACTTTTAGCAAGTGTAACACTGTGGCTCTTTGGACTTTTTACCAGATTTATCTATATAATGTTTTTTATCCAAATGTTTTCCTTTAAATGGTCGGCCACGATTTTTATGGAAGAATTTTCTAAATCGCTGAGCTAAACGAGCCACTTCTTCATCGTCATTTTCCCTTTCACTTTCATCTTCCTCATTAGTAGTGTGCTTTGAAGTTTTGAGGACAGTATTCTTGGGTTTAGAAGTTTGCTTGAAGTGTAGTTTAAATGTTTGTATGGAACCTACAGTTCTTCCACTTTCATTTCATCCATGTTTCTACATTCTTCAATGGTTGTAATTTTCGAGTTAAATCGTTTCAGTAAGGATCTTAAAATTTTCCTACAGATTTTTGGAACCAGAACTTTTTCTCCTAATCTACCCATGGAGTTGCAAATCATGTTCAGTTTCGTGAAGAACTCCATGAAGGTCTCATGTTCTTCCATTCTAAGACTTTCAAACTGTGATGTTAGGAGTGGTAGTTTAGATCTTTTTACTGTGTTGGTTCCCTCATGAGTTGTTTCCAACAAGTCCCATGCTTCTTTAGCTGTTCCACACATACTGATCTGTTTAAAGACTTCTTGGGACACAGCACAGTAAATAACATTCATTGTTTTTACTTCAGCAGCTTGTCTTTCTTTATCGAACGTTGTCCATTTTTCTTTAGATTTTAGTTTGGATATGGTTGTGCCATTTTCAAGTATTATTTGTTTAGTTGGAAGCATATATCCATTTTCAACAATAGCCCAAACATCATGATCCAAAGATCTCAGAAAGTAGTGCAACCTAGCCTTCCCGTAAGCATAATTTGATCCATATAAAATAGGAGGTCTAGTTACAAATGAGCCCTCTCCTTTGGACATGATTCCAACTTCAGTCAAGATCACTCTCTAGGCAATGAATTCCTTAAGAGAGACATTCTCTGATACCAATTGAAATTACAGTAATGACTGCTCTAGTAGAAGTAGGAATAGGTTAAAGTCTCTTAGAAGGGGGTGAATATGTAACGACTCGGAAAAATCCATACAAAGACCCGAGTACCAACTCAGGCAGAAATCCCTCAGGACTAAATCCTTTAGAAATTAGATGAGAATTAACTAAGTGCTAACCTAGGTTACCTATGAAATTAGCACTAATCATTTTAAAAACGATCTACAAGACTCAAAACCGGTAGAATCATTAATGTTATATTACCTTAAAATCTAGGATCCAACCCTAAACCCAGTTGCTCTCAGGAGCACTCAGAAACTCCGTATCGAACTTGGACCGCACGTCGAAAGTCCAATGACTATAAAACCATAGGATTAGGACTGCCTTGCTGGACTTGACAATCACCTCAAAAATCGAGTTCAAACGACGTCCTGAGACTGTTCCCTTGAGTCCGAAGTGAAGAGTGTGAAAAAGTGAAGATTTTTAAGAAATTAAATATGAATTTAAGTAATCTGAATCGTGTCGCTTGCATGCCATTTATAAGCATTTTGACCATGAGTTTTTAACCCAAATTCACCCTCGAATTAGGGATGATGGCCCACACATGTCAATATACTTGTGACCTTGATCGAGTTCCAGTGACCGCTGAACTGAAACTGGTCTGCCACGGTCGATCTAGAAACCCGATCGAACTAAAAACTTAACTTGATCAAGATCCAGCATCTATGAGCTTAAGTCCGATCGCATTCGAAAAAGGGACCTCCAGAACTGCTCCGTTGGATCAGAATAAGGCCGATTTGGATATAACCTAAGTATACCTTGGCACTGAGACTATTTTCATTAGTTTTGGACCCATATAAGGACCTTAAACCCTCTCTCACCAATTCCATACGAATTTTAAAACCCTAGCTATGGAAGAGAAGATATAGAGAGAGAAAGTCAGAGAGAAGTTGGTGATTCATCCTGGGATTCTTCCCAGCTTCACTATGTGCCTAATCCACCGATTTGAATCGTTATTTCGGCAATTCTAATTTCATACTTGGGTAAGAAAATCAAACCCTATCCTATTTTAGGGCTTAGCATAGTTGGAGTGATGAAATATCTAACCTAGTTCGTGTTATAGGTTGCTAATCCGCCATTGACGAAAGCTTACCGTTTAAATCCTATTCGTTATGCTTCTACGGCGTAAGGTGTGGACTATAGATGTATAGATTATGGTTTTCAAAGCTTTCAATGTCAGATAATGATTTGTTACTGACGTAGATGCTCTTACACATGCCAAATGCACCATCTGTTTTGTTTTACGTATATGGTTAGTCTATGTTGTAAATAGAGCATTCTATGTGTTTGTTAAAATGTTTGTATACCTATAAAATCTGATGTTGTGATTGCCATGATTAACTATTGTTAGTACATGCTTGTTATGTATGCGACAACTCTTAGCAAAAGGATTTGCCCAAATATGCAATATGCCAACATACGTGATGTATGTTGAATAGTGTAGTCAAAGTGTTTGTATAAATACCTGAATGGGTTAGAAATTGGTAGAGTATGATTTTTAAGGGTATTGAGATATGAATCTCAATCACCTTACTTGTGTGTATGATTTCCTCCATGAAATATTTTTCCTATTTTATTCATGTTAACTATGTGTATGATTTCCTCCATGTACTGTATTCATGTTTAAGTTATATTTCATAACATGTTCATATGAATGTAGAATTTGAATCAAACGTCTATTGTTGAGATTGTACGTAACTGGGACCTTGTCATGGTCTAGGCAATCGGTAATAGGCTTTAAGTTCGTGGCTGAGATTTATTCACCAAGTAAGACGTGTTTGACGAACCCGAGCTGTACTAGAGTTGTCGGCAGTGGTTTGGCCACACAGAGTGCTTATGCATTTCATGTCGATCAACTCAATGTGCGATCGTACTAGTTGAGCTCATCAAGTAACTCGATTGACCCGATGTATGTTCACCATGTATGAATGCTTCTGTTTGAATATAAGGTACCAAACTTACCAATGTAATCTCGTTAACCTTGGTACCTCGATCCCCTAAGGCTCATGAGCCAAACATGGTGGTATGGGACACCGTGGTCGAGCTGTCAGCCTACGCTTGGGCGACAAGCTTCCCCGTAGTGACCAGTGAGCAATCTAGACTCGTGAGCTGATTATGGTGGTATGGGACACTATATTCGAGCTGTCAACGTACTCTGATTAGGGATAAGCCTTCTGTAATGACCTCGAGCATACCTTGACATTGCAGACAGGTGACGAGCCTTTTTGTAGTAACTAAGGTATAATAGGCCTGTATTAATTGGTGACGAGCCCTTTACAGCGACCTAGAATAATAATATCATGTGAGATTTACTAGGACTGACGACCCTAGAATGGATCATTGTTTGGGTAATAATATGAGGGAGGTACCTTCACTTCATAATCCTGTTGTATGAAAAGGACTAATAATAACTCGGTAATCACGTTCATAACATCGCACTGCATGTGCCCCAGGTTGAAGAGCACAGAGGGAAGAAAGCATGCCGCGAACGTAAGATGGTGTCGCATGAGGGAGTGTAGGCGAGGGCATGCATCATGAAAACATTTCATCCTTGTATTAATCAGAGTATCTAAGAATATCTGTAACGCCCTGAAAATCGAGGGTCGAGCATAACTCAGCTCCTGAGTTCCAAAACGTCACTTATGCAACATATTTATGGATGGATGTATGTTGTCTGTATTAGTGCATAAGACATGAGGTAGATTAAGCCAAGTCAACAAACATAGTTCTGGGACAGCTTAAAAATGCAAGCGGAAGACTAAAATACATGTATAAACCAACAGAAGTCCCCAAGGTATATATGCTCTGCCAGGTCATAATTACAAGTCGTGCTTCAAAATACATATAACAAAATGTGATAAATCACTACATCATAACCCTGAATCCTCGTCAATTAGGACATGGCTCACATGAACCCGCCTGAGAATTGTATGAACGAGAACGCCACCTCATCTTCATCAAATTCTGGCTCCGCATCGCAAGCATCACCATTACCTGCAGCTAAGTCAGTCTGGTTGGTGTTTAAGCATCGTCCCAGAACGTGGGAGTGAGTGATCAACTCATTGGAACTATACAGCAAAGGTTAACATGTTATCAATTTAATCAAGCAGTAATGATAAAGCAGTACAATCAAACATGTCCTAGATACTATTGTTAATGCAAGAATGGTACGAGAAAATGATGCATGCCCTCACCAAAAACTCCCTCTTGTGACATCATCTAACGATCGCGGCATGAATCACTACCACTGTGCTCTACACCAATGTTAATGGCACATGTAGTGCAATGTTATGAGCATGATTATTAAGTTCTTATTAGTTCTTTTCATACAGCAAGATTGGGAAGCTAAGGTACCTCCCTTATATCAATTTTCAAACAATGATCCATTCTAGGGTCGTCAGTCCTAGACAATCTCATACGATGTTATGGTTCTAGATCGCTGTAAAGGGCTCGTCACCAATCAATACAGGTCTAGTTATATCCTAGATACTACAATAAGGCTCGTCGCCCTAATGCAGTCTCAGGATATACTTGAGGACACTATAGAGGGCTCGTCACCAATTAATGTAGGCCGACAGCTCGACCACGGTGTCCCATACCACCATGTCCAGCTCATGAGTCTTAGCGGATCACAGTACCAAGGTTAACGGAATTTCACTAGTGAGTTTGGTACCGTAGATTCAAACAGTAGTGTCCAAACATGGTGAACATACATTGGTCAATCAGATTATTTGATGAGCTCAACTAGGACAAGCGCACTTTAATTTGATCGACATGGAATGCATAAGCACTCCGTGTAGCCTAACCATTGTCGAACCTTCCAAGTACAACTCGCATTCGTTGAACACATCCTACATGGTGAAAACAACCTCAACCACCAGTTTAAAGGCTGTTACCAACTACCTGGACTGTAATATAGTCCCAATCACGTACAAGATCAATAATAGGCATTTGATTCGTATTCTACTTTCAAATAAACATGTTATGAAATATAACTAAAACATGAATATAGTACATGGAGGAAATCATACACACAGTTGATATGAATCAAATAGGCTAAAAAATTCATGGAGAAAATCATACACACAAGCAGGGTAATTAAGATTCATATCTCAACAACCTTATAAGTCACACTTTACTGAATACTAACCCATTTGGACATTTTTGCAAACACTTAGACTACACTATTTAACATACATCGCGTATGTCGATCGTATTGCAAATTTGGAAAAATCCCTTAGACAAAGAGTTGTCGCATACATAACAATCATGTACTAATGACAAGTAATTATGACAATCGCAACATCAGATTTCATATGCATACAGGCATTCGAACATATACATGAAATACTCTATTTACGACATAGGTTATACATATACGTAAATCAAAACAGATAGCGCATTTAATATGTGTAATAGCGTCCACATCAAGAATAAATCATTATCTAAAATTGAAAGTCTTGAAAACCATAACCTAAACGTATATAGTCCGCACCTTAAACCGAAAAATGCGTAACAGATATGATTTAGACGATAAGTCTTCGTCAACGGCGGATACGCAACATAAGGCATGAATTAGGTTAGCTACAACAAAACTTAGACTAGTCCAAGCTCCAAAACAGGTTAGGGTTTGATTGACTTACCCAAAAATAGAATTAGAATCATCCGAATAATGATTCAAATACGGTGGATTTGACGCGTAGAGAAACTGGGAAGAATCCCAAGATAAAACACCAAGTTCTCTCTCACTTTCTCTCTCTTTTCCCTCTCTTATATTAGCTAGGGTTAGAAATTCCTATGGGATATGTGAGAGAGGGTTTAAGGTCCTTGTATAGGCCCAAAACTAACGAAAATAGCCCTAGGGCCAAGGTATACTTGGGTTATAACCAATTCGGGCTTGTTCCGATCCAACGGAGCACTTCTAGAGGTCCTTTTACTGAATGTGGTCGGACTTAAGCTCACTAATTTTGGATCTTAAGAAAGTTAAGTTTTCAATCCGATCGAGTTTTCAGATCGACCGTGGTAGACCAGTTTCAATTCAGCGGTCACCTAAACTCGATCAGGGCCACAATTACTTTGACATATATGGGCCATCTTCCCTATTCTGAGGGTGAATTTGGGTCAGATTCTGACGGTCAGAACGCTTATAAAAGGCACGTAAGTGACACGACTCAGATTACTTAAATTCATATTTAATTTTATTAAAATCTTCACTTTCTCACACTCTTCACTCCGGACTCAAGGAAATCGTCTCAGGACATCATTTGGTCTTGATTTTCAAGGTGATAGTTAAGTCTAACTAGGCGGTTATAATTGACTAAGTTCATCGCTATCAAACTTTTGACTTGCAGTCCAGGTCTGATACGGAGTTTTCGAATGCTCTCAAGAGCAATTAGGCTTGGAGTTGGATCCTAGATTTCAGGGTAATGTAGCGTTAATAATTCTATAGGTTTTGGGTCTTGCAGATCGTATTTAAAGTGGTTAGTGTAAAATTCATAAGTAATCTAGTTTAGCGCTAGTTAATTCACGTTAAATTTCTAAAGGATTAGGTTTTAAAGGATTTCTTCTAGAGGTGGTACTCGGATCAATGTACGAATTTTCCAAGACGTTACAATCTACCCCCCTTAAAGAAAAATTTCATTCTCAAAATTTGTACCTTCTCATACTGCTCGAGGATCTGAGGATAGTTCTTCCTGACTTTAGCTTCAGTCTCCCAAGTAGCCTCTTCTTTGCTATGATGCGTCCATGGTACCTTCACAAGTGGGATAACCTTGTTATGTTATACATGCTCCTTCCTATCCAAAATATGCGTCGGTCACAGTTCATAAGTGGCATCCTCGCTCAACTGCACCTGCTCTCATCTGATAATATGCGAAGGATCAGGAACGTACTTCTTCAACATGGACACATGGAATACGTTATGCACTCCTGCGAGTGGTGTGAGAAAAGCATGGCGATACGTTACTGCCTCCACTCTATCAAGTATCTAGAATGGGCCAATGAATCTCAGAGTGAGCTTTCCTTTCTTACCAAATCGAAGAACTCCCTTCATTGGGGAAACCTTAAGAAATACATGGTCCCCAAACTCAAACTCAAGCGATCGCCGTCTCGTATTGGCATAGCTCTTCTGTCTGCTCTGTACTGATAACAGTCAACGTCTAATAATGTCAATTTTTTCTGAGGTCACTTGAACCAACTCTGGGCCAATCAGAGTCTTCTCGCCCACTTCTGCCCAGCAATGCGATGCTCTACACGGGTGACCATACAGTGCCTCATAGGGAGCCATGTCGATACTCTCCTGAAAGCTGTTATTTCCTTAAAATCCAACACACAAGCTTATAACATGTCTTTCAACACCTGATTTACACGCTCTGTCTGCCCGTCTGTCTACGGATGGAACGTGGTACTGAACTTCAACTTCACACCCATCGCTTCCTGGATACGAGTCCAGAAGATAGATATGAATCGCGTGTCTCGATCTGACACAATCTCCAAAGGAACTCCATGCAGACGTACAATCTCCTTGATGTACAATCTAGCCAACTCGTCTGCAGAATTCGTGACTCTGATCGATAGGAAATGAGTTGATTTTTTTAACCTATCAACGATCACTAAAATAGAGTCATGTCCCTTCCTCGTCTTAGGCAGCCCCGAAATAAAATCTATAGAAATGAAGTCCTACTTCCATTTAGCTATGGGCATGGGTTGAAGTAGTCCAGGAGGTTAGTGATGTTCTACCTTAACCTACTGACACATGAGACAACGGGACACGAACTCTGTAATGTGAACCATCATATTGTCCTACTAGTACGATCTTTTTATGTTTTGATACATCTTGGTGCTACTTGGATGCATCACAAGCCTCAAATTGTGAGCTGACTCGAGAACCTCTAGTCTCACGTCTGGAATGTCTGGGATGCATAGGCAGCCTTGATAACATAAGCCCCCATCCGTACTAATAGTCCACTCTGAGTCCTCATCTGTATCAACTCGCTCTTTCATCTTCACCAAAAGCTCATCGTCTGCTTGAGCCTCGATAATCCTGCCATTTATGAGGGGCTGTACATGAACATGTGCGACGACTTCATACGGTTCCTCTATCGTGAGTTTCTGCTTAAAGTCTCGCACAAACTCCACCATGTCCCATTCTGCAATCATGAGTAGAGCCGCAAACTCTATAGTCTTCTTGTGGCTCAACTCGTCTGCCACAAGGTTTGCCTTGCCCGGATGGTAGGAGACCTCGAACTTAAAGTCCTTCAAGGTTTCTATCCATTGGCACTGCCTCATATTCAAGTCTCGCTGTAAGAATATATATCTAAGGATCTTGTAGTCGCAAAAGAGCTCGAACTCCTCTCTATAGAGGTAATGTCTCTAGAGCTTTAATGCGAAAATGATGGCTGCCAACTCTAGGTCGTGCGTAGGGTAATTCTCCTCATGTTTCCTCAACTGTCTCGAGGCATAAGCAATCACCCTGTCCTTCTGCATAAGGACATAACCTAGACCAACGCGAGACGCGTCAGTATATATCGTATACTTAACCCCTTGCTCTGGCAATACTAGCATGGGCGGGCGTCAACTTGTCCTTCAGCTCCTAAAAATCTGCTTCGGCCTTCTCATTCCAAGCAAACTTTAAGTCTTTCTGTGTCAACTGAGACAAC
This sequence comes from Magnolia kwangsiensis, assembly GCA_037074715.1. Classification (NCBI taxonomy): domain Eukaryota; kingdom Viridiplantae; phylum Streptophyta; class Magnoliopsida; order Magnoliales; family Magnoliaceae; genus Magnolia; species Magnolia kwangsiensis. The sequence goes on along the minus strand of CM073575.1, from coordinate 53,417,938 downwards.
GGTCTGGCAATCTTGGAAAAGTCTTAAATGAATCGCCACTTGTAACATCCCGAAAATCGGGGGGTCGAGCAAAAACCCAACTCCCGAGTTCCAAAATGTTATTTATGCAACATAGATATGTATGATTGAATGTTGTCTGTGATAATGTATTAAACATGAGTGAAATTAAGCCAGAACAGCATATCATACTCCAGAGACAGTTAAATTAACCAGCGGAAGTCTGTAATAGTATGTATAACATATATAAACTGTTGTATGTCTCCAGAGTGTGAACATGTTACCAGGTTATACACATACATGTATACTCCAAAAGTAGATGAAACGAATATACATGAGTGCGCTAAAAATATAAAATGACAAATGTCAAAGTATCTAATCAACCTCCCTGTAATCCCGTCAATCAGAACACGCATAAAGGAGGGATCCTCCTCATCATCATCAAGTCCGGCTCCGCCTCACAGGCCTCGCCATCATCTGCAATCACAAAAAGGTCTGGTGGGTGTCCAGGAACACCGTCCCATAACGTGGGAGTGAGTAGCTAACTCAGTGGAATAATAGAGCAAGGATTAACATGTTCTCAAATCAATCACGCGATAATAGTAAAGCAATAAATCAAACAATCCTAATACTGTTGTTAATGCAATTATGACATGACGTGATGTATGCCCTCACCGACGATCACCCTCATGCGGCAACATCTTACGACCGCGGCATGCCACACTCCCTAGAGTGCTCCACATCTTCCAGGCACATGCAATGCTATGGTGATATGAATTCCAAGTTGTTATTAGTCCATTCAAACAGCAGGATTGGGAAACTAAGGTACTTCCCTTGTATCAATCCCAACACAGATCCTGTCTAGGGTCGTCACTCCTAGTAATCTCATACGATGTATATTTCGTAGGTCACTGCAAGGGCTGCCAGGGCTGTTGCTCGCACTCGTTGCACCGCTCCCCCATCACCTTATCAATACAGGCCTACCGTACTCTACTGCAACGGAAAGGTCGTCGCCTCCCGTGGACTCAGAATACGCTCGCGGTCACTACAAAGGGCTCGTCGCCTGATCAGTGTAGGCCGACAGCTAGAATATAGTGTCCCATACCACCATAATCTGCTCACGAGTCTAGGTGCTCACTGGTCACTACGGGGAGGTTTGTGGCCCCAGCGTAGGCCGACAGCTCGACCACGGTGTCCCATACCACCATGCCCGGCTCATGAGTCTTCGTGGATCAAGGTACCATGGTTAACAGGGTTTACAATGGTAAGTTCAGTACCCTAGGTTCAAGCAGTTATGACACATACAAGGTGAACATACATCGGCCAGTCGGGTTACTTGACGGGCTCGACTAGCGCGATCGCATCTCAAGTCGAACGACATGAAGTGCGTAAAACACTTCGCGTGGCCTAACCACTGCCGTCAACTCCAAACACGACTCGCGTTCATCGACGCGTCGTTCGTGGCGAAGATAAGCTAACCACGAATTCGCTCGGTTACCGACTGCCTGGACTAGGCATAGTCCCAAACAATCATAGAATCACATCAACAGTTGTGTAAGGGTAATGGAAATGAAATACAACCATGAGAGCATGTTAATACATGTTATTACATACAACTTAAGCAAATCATCATACACATGTCTTTCACACATATAATGAAATTAAGCATGTCGCCAATATATAGGAAATCCTCTCCATTAACATATTAATTGAGAATTCAATCTCAAAGTAACTCATAAGGAAATCATCAAGCACATGTTATAACATACAGCTTAAACGAATCGTCAAGCACATGCATTTCATTCATATCATGAAATCATGCATATGGCTAACATGTAGGAAACCATTCACACCAGCATATTAATTGAGAAATCAATCTCAAACTAATTCATAACACCATTTAATTCAATACATACTAATACAAGCATTTATACAAACACATACACTACACACTTAAGTCTACATATAGTATGTCGACCCGAAGTGCGCTTTTAGGCGAATCTCTTCGCCAAACTAATTATGCACGTATTCCTAACATCCTAATGCGACAACATATCATGTCAATCACATCAGCAAAATATGAATGAAATCTATACTTCCTACAAATGACTAAAATGCCCTAAATCTCATATTCTTCGTTAGTTTACGAAACAGGAAACGGACAGCATGTTGTACATGTCAAACGGCGTTGCCGTCAAGAATCTACTATTAAACGACATTGAAAGCTTTGGAAACAGTCAATCAAAGCGTCTAAAATTCACACCTTTTCCCTTTTAGGGATGAGAATTCGAACGGAGCGTATACGCTTCGTCTACGACGAATAAGGAACCTAATACACGAGATCCATAAGCTACATCGCTATGGAAACAAAGGAAACTCAAATCAGTAACTATTTAGGGTACTTTCTTACCTAGAAAAGCGGAGAAATCACCGGCAACGTGATTGAGTTGCGTTGCTTAGGCACTTGCAACAGGTAGCACAAGCAGCAAGGAATTCTCCTCCAATCTCTCTCACAAACTCTCATCTTTTCTCTCTCCCAATCTAGGGATTTTTGCAAATTCGGATGGGAGAGAGGAGTGAGGGTTTCAACCCCTTTTATAAGCCTAAACATGCCCAAAATAGGCTCCAAGTCAAGGTATACTTAAAGTATATCCAAATCGGGGCTGTTTCGGTCCAAAAGAGCATTTCTGGAGGTCCCCTGGCCAAATGCGGTCGGAATTAAGCTCGTGCATACTGGATCTAGCACGCATCCAGATTTCAGGCCGGTAGGGTTCCCAGATCGCACGTGGCGGCCCAGTTTCAGTTTAACGGTCACCGCACCAAGATCAGGCCTATAAGTCTCGTGATATGTAATAGAAATTTTTCCTGATCCAAGGGTGTAATTTGGCTGTATTCTGACGGTCAGAATGCTTAATACTGATGCGTCAAATTTGTGTGCCAGATTTGAATTTGAAATTCCAACTATGTCCCTATTTACACTCTCTTCGGTCCGGGCTCAATGAAATAGCCTGTGATCGTCAGTTGGACTTGATATTCGAAACGATTGCCAAGCCCAGCTAAGTGGTCATAACGGTCTAAGATGGTAGGCATCTGACTTACGACGCGCGGTCTAGATCCAATACAAAGTTTCAAGGAGGTCCCGAGAACAAACCGGCTTAGAGTTTGATCCGAGGCTTTAGAGCATTATAGGGTCATTGGTTCCACTCGCTTTGGGTCTGGTAGAACGTATTTAAAGTGGTCCAAGTTAATTCTACTGAGTATTCAGTTTGGTACTCAACCAAATTCTACCTTAATTATGGCAGAATACGGTTCTAGGGCCATTCTATCCCCCATTTTGGGAACTTCTAGGTATCATATTATTTTTATTATTTTTTTAGGGGTTCATCATTAAGTTTACCCTAACTCTTCCAAATTTCATAAGATTTTGAGTTGTAGAAAAATTCTAAAAATTCCAGAAGCAGCAGCTGTCCAACAAGTGATTATCAGACAGTTGCTCACAATGACCTACTTTAAACTATATTAAATATTTTATTATATTTTTCACATATTTTTATATAAAACTAGACTCATTTATCTTCAATCTGGTTTTTGAATCACCTAAATCGGAGTTATAACGAAGGAGATATGATTTTTCAAAGTCCGAAGAAACGTGCAGGAAAAAGGGTACAGAAACTCGCTGTACGGACGAGTTCGGCGATGCATCGCCAAACCGGCGATGGCATCGCCGACCACTAACCTGTTTGGGGTGGTTTTTCCGTCTGATATTTGAAATGGGTGTATTTTAGAACCTGGGATGAGTTATTTGACATGCAATATATGATTTTGGGGTAGGAGAAGCTGATCTATCCAATTAGTCTACTTATTTAGTGAGACTTCAAAAGGTTAATGGCTAAAAACCCTTTTCATTTATTTATTTACTATTCTTAGTACTTTTTAGCTTAAGTATTGATCAACATCACCTAAACTTTAAGATTTGTGTCTAATGTGAGAGCTCTTAGAAAATTTTGAAGGATAAAGTAGTAAAAGGTGAGATTTTCGAAGGAAATAAGGATTTGAGACTTTTGGATTGAGTTTTGAGAAGTTAATCAAGTGTTAGGATAGACTCATTGCCTAAGGACGTCTAATCCCAAGTTGGCAAAAATCTGGGATGTTACACCACTAGTAACCAGTCAGACCCAAAAAACTCCTCACCTCCGTAACTGAACCGGGCTGCTTCCAATCCTAAACCACAGCTACCTTAGTGAGGTCAACAGCAATACCTTCCTTGGACACCACATGTCCCAGGAACTTAATTTCTTCCTTCCAAAAATCGCACTTCATATACTGTTTAAAAAGCTGATTCTTCCTGAGAGTATTCAATACCGCTCTCAGGTGCTCCTCGTGCTCTTCCCGACTCATGAAGTATATTAAAATGTCACCGATAAAGACGACGACGAATCGGAATAGAAACGGCCGAAACACTCTGTTCATCAGATCCATGAACACGGCTGGAGCATTTGTGAGTCTAAACGACATCACAAGGAACTCATAATGACCAAAACTGGTCCTGAAGGCAGTCTTCTGCACGTCCTCATCCCTGACACGCAACTGATGATACTCAGACTGTAAATCTATCTTTAAGAAATAACGTGCCCCCTTCAACTGATCAAACAGATCATCAATCCTGGGTAAGGGATACTTGTTCTTCACCGTCACCTGATTCAACCTATGATAATCAATGCACAAGCGTAGGGAACTCTCTTTCTTCTTCATAAACAATATAGGCGCTCCCCAAGGTGACACACTCTGTCGAATAAAACCTACCTCTAACAAGACATTAATTTATCTCCTCAATTCCTCCATCTTACAAGGAGGCATATGATACGTCGGCAAGGAAATAGGTGTCGCACCGGAAACAAGGTCGATAGTAAAGTCGATCTCGTGCCAAGGAGGGAGTCCCGGGATCTTTTCAAACACAATAGGAAAATATTGAACCACTGGCATAACTCCCAATGTCAAATCATCAAAATTTTCTAACAAGGAAGCGTAGCTGCTAACACGACAAGATCAACTAACCTTAACTGGAAATGTAAAGATCGTGCCCTCAGGTCCTTAGGCTGTCATGAATCTGGCGTCGCAATCAATCTCTCCCCTCATCTCTGTGAGCCAATCCATCCCGAATATAACGTGGTAGTGACACAGTGAGGCGATAATTAGATCGAAGATCACTGTCCTGCTACCCAAATCTATTGAGCAAGACTCACAGGTCCGTGTAATGTTAGAAAAAGTAACCATAGCTGTTATAAGTCTCACTCCCTTCGTAAGAGTCGTAACCAAACCTAGCCGCTTGATCGCAGCGTAAGAGATGATTGAAATAGTGAACCCAGTGTCCACCAACAAGAAGACAGGTGTACCTTGGATATGAGCGGGAACCTCGAAAGATGTCGGTGTTAAATCTGCCTCGAGCGCCTCAGTTGTGAGCGCATGAACCCGAGCCTGTTGTGGGCAATGCGGTGGAGGTACCATGGGATATTTTGGTGGCCTGAAATGTGGTGTGGGAGCCCAGAAAGAAGGATGAGCTAGTGCTGATCGAAGGGGTGGTGCTGAAATAGCTTGAGGCATCGGACGGTAGATCCTTTGAGTTGACGAGAAACCACTATCTCGCATCCTGGAGAAACAAGTCACCTCAGTGTGGCCTAGCTTCTTGCAATAGTTGCACCACACATCAGGTCACCTCACATGGGCAGGAGATGGCAAGAACCTCGACGATGAATCTATACAAGGCCTCTTACGAAAGAAATGTCCACTCAAAAAATCAGGTCGCGGCCTAGGAGGCATAGGTGTACACATACGAGATAACCTATCCCCATCCTGCTCAGCTCGCAGGGACATGCTCACCAACTCCACATAAGTGGAGATGCTCGCACAACACATCTTTGACCGGATCTCGAGCCACAGACCATCAAAAAATCACCACATCTGCATCGGCTAGTCACGTAGTATCAATGGAGCATACCTTCCCAGCTCCGCAAACTTGTTCTCATATTCTACCACCGACATCCCTCCCTGATGGAGGCATAAAAACTCATTCTCCTTCTCATGCCGGTAGACGACAGGGAAATACTTCTCATGGAAACGGGTCTCAAATGCTGCCCATGTCCAAACATAACCTTTCGCAACAGTGCGGAGAACACTGTCCCACCACAAGCTAGCCTCCTTCTTAAACATGAAGGTGGCAAGGTCGACCTGCTCTACCTCAGAAAAATGTAGCAGCCTTAACATCTTCGAGATGCTGTCAATCCAATACTCAGCCTCCTTGGGTCTGTGAGTACCCGTAAAAGTAGGAGGCCGCAAGCGCTGGAATCGCTCAAATGTGTCACTGGCACTAGCGGTCCCAGATGGGTGCATAGGTGAAGCAGGTGGAGTCGTCCCCATCGTCTGAGCAAAGATGCTAGCCATGGAGGACAAGAACTGCTGCTGTTGTATCTGCTGCTGCTACATCAACAACATCATTTGCTTTAGCCTATCAGGAGGCGGAGCGGACTGTAATGCATATGGCATCGACGTAGACGCATTCTACTCAGGAACCGAAGGTGTGATAGGAGGAACCACAGAAGATGTCACAGGAGTCAGCCCAGCAGCAGGGCCAGAAGCCGGCTGAGAATCCGGCATAGAATCAGCACAAGACGGGCCCGCATGGGGGTCCATATGGCTATCACTCAGGGGAAGGGCCCCATCAAGTGACTCACCCAGGGAGAGATGGGTCGAAATCCTAGAGTCCTTAGGTGGCATACCCTACATACAACAAAGGGTGCAACCAGTGAGATTAAGAATTCACATAGTCCATCTACACAACATTCACTTCACGAGCCCAAGAAACGACATGCATTTCATTTATCAATATTGTCACAATACATAATGTACAACATGACATGAATCGTGACAGAGAAAGCATGTGAGCAAAAAAAAATAAGCTTCAAACACTAAGCTTCAGATATGAAACTAGTAAGCCTAAGAAGGCTACACACAAGAATAAACAACAAACAAACAACAACAACTACATAAAGGACTATTCATCGAAATTTGGCGCTGGAGGAGGGGCACTCTTATTTGCAAACAACATAGGATCAACTTCAACGTGCAGGTTACTTTCTTGAACTTGTGCTTCACGAAACCCTGCAGATCCATAATATCCTGTCGTAAGATAGCCTGACCCTCCTCAAGTCTAACTAAACGGGCTTCTCTATCAGCCCTATCAGGATCATGCTCCTGAGTCACAGGAGGAGGACTCTCATCAGTATCCTGAGCCTTCTCTTCTTCTTCATCCTGCTCTTCTTCTTCTCCTATTTCAGCTCTTGCTTCTTTGTCATTCTCTTTTTCTTCACTCTTTGTTTAACCCTCAATCTCCTTAAGTTGAGCCTGTAGCTGTCGTGGCCTAATATTCATCTGATTGAGAGTGGTCTCGCTGATTTAATGGACCAGCGCTGACAATTCCACCCTAAGTCTGTAGTCGAACTCAAGTGCAATCTTGCATAACAGTCGACTGAAGGGGAGCGAGTCAGTCCTTCTATTTGAATGTGCGATAAGGACTATCTGTTGCAGTACAAATGTAGGCACGCACAACTTTGGTCCCTGCCCCACTTGGTACAAGAAATCCACCATCAGACACGTGCACTCACTGCGATTGCTCCACCTGGGGTAAACATTGAACGTGCAGATATGGTGAAGAAGGCGAAAGTCGCCCGGCATATTGGTTGCTAAAAGGCTCCTGTTAAGCTGCCACTGAACCAGACGACCACAAGAAACCTGTTGCAGAGATCCCTTTCACGTACACTATTCAAATTCCTCTCACTCGCATGTACCTCACCAAGTGGCACATTCTGAAGCCGAGATATTAAACCAACATTGATTGTGGCCTCCCGATCTCTGTGAAATGGGATCTTAAACTGCAAAGGCTCTAGCGTAGGCTCTCGAATGTGGGCATAAAAGGCTTGGACAGTGCTCACATTTGCACGAGACTCGCCTTCAAATAGCGGACCCCACCTGGCCTCTTCCAGGTGCTCGAACAATGAGTATTCTCCAAAGAGCCGCCCATCCACATGTGCTTCAAAAAGGACCCTACGGCCCTCGTAAACTCCATGGGACAGCTCTGCCAACAAAGCTCTTCCAACGGGAGCCTGGGGATCAAGACCCTACTTAGTGTGCAACTCCCTACTAGCGCTAGTACTCGTGGCGGCGCCTCTCGGTCTCCTCGAGTGAGCGGGACGACTAGGCCTAGCTTCATCTATGGGAGCTCTCTTCTTCCCCATGAAAGAGAGGATGGAGGAAACGGAGAATATGTCCGTAATAAGCTCAAATAGGGCCATGAAAAATGGAAGGAATGAAGAGAATAGGATGGGTATTGGGCTTTTCATAAATTTAGGACTCAAAGTAAGGATTTGGGTGCACAAATGGGAGAAAGGAAAGATAAATCAGCAATGTAGGTGCGGTTTGAGATGGGTAGAAAGGGGATGCATGAAAAATGGAAGATGAAGGAGTTTAGGGAGGGGTTTTGTGGAGATTGAAGAAATATTTCAAGAAAAGGAAAGCTTGGAGATGGGTTTTGTGAAGGAAGGATGAGCTAGGGAGGATTTTAATCATAAAACCATGGAGAAGTGGGCCACACTAGGCCCTAAACACGTCGGCCCGACCGGCCAAGCCCAGCCTAGCCCCCTGGGCGGTGATGCCTCGTCGACCTCTGACCAATCCGGCTAGGGCTCACCATTCCGGTAAGGTCCTGCCCCCCTTAGGTCCAAAATGATGTGGGTCCCACCCTGGGTCCCCCTAAAACTGCCTCGATTGGGCCCCTACTTCGATTCGGGTCGTTTCAAAGAAAATCTGATGCATACTCACATTTACCAATTTCTAACAGCTGGGATGGAATGAAATATGATCTAAACCCATCGATTGACAGTTTAAAAGTGATTTGGGGTCGTCGTGTGGGATCAGGAGTGTGCACGGACTCGATCTCAGGGATCATTTTCAGTAAACTTTCACCGATTGACACAACTGGGGGTCCTAAACCTGTTTCTAGATTTTTCTCGCACCCTCCTACGGTAAAGTGGCATCAGCGTACAACGTGTGACCATAGCCCAAGTTTAATCTAGTTCATGCTCTGATACAAACTTGTAACGCCCTGAAAATTGGGGGTCGAGCATAACTCTGCTCTCAAGTTCCAAAACGTCACTTATGCAACATATTTATGGATGGATGTATGTTGTCTGTATTAGTGCATAAGATATGAGGTAGATTAAGCCAAGTCAGTAAATATAGTTCAAGGACAGCTTAAAAATGTAAGCGGAAGACTAAAATACATGTATAAACCAACAGAAGTCCCCAAGGTATGTATGCTCTACCAGGTCATAATTTGTTTCAAAATACATATAACAAAATGTGATAAATCACTACATCATAACTCTGAATCCCTGTCAATCAGGACATGGCTCACATGAACCCACCTGAGAACTGCATGAACGAGAATGCCTCCTCATTCTCATCAAATTTTAGCTCTGCATTGCAGGCATCACCATCACCTGCACCTAAGTCAGAGTCTGATTGGTGTTTAAGCACCGTCCCAGAATGTGGGAGTGAGTGATCAACTTAGTGGAACTATACAGCAAAGGTTAACATGTTATTAATTCAATCAAGTAGTAATGATAAAGCAGTACAATCAAACATGTCCTAAATACTCTTGTTAATGCAAGAATGGTATGAGAAAATGATGCATGCTCTCACCACAAACTCCCTCTTGCGACATCATCTAACGATTGCGGCATGAATCACTACCACTATGCTCTACACCAATGCTAACGGAACATGCAGTGCAATGTTATGAGCATGATTATCAAGTTCTTATTAGTTCTTTTCATACAGCAGGATTGGGAAGCTAGGGTACCTCCCTTATATCAATTTCTAAACAATGATCCATTCTAAGGTCGTCAGTCCTAGACAATCTCATACGATGTTATAGTTCTAGATCACTGTAAAGGGCTCGTCACCAATCAATACAGGTCTAGTTATATCCTAAATACTACAATTAGGCTCTTCACTAATTAATGTAGGCTGACAGCACGAATATAGTGTCCAATACCACCATAATCGGCTCACGAGTCTAGGTTGCTCACTGGTCACTACGAGGATGCTCGTCCACATTAATGTAGCCCCAGCGTAGGCCGACAGCTCGACCACGATGTCCCATACCACCATGTTTGGCTCATGAGTCTTTGCGGATCGCGGTACCAAGGTTAACAAAATTTTACTAGTGAGTTCGATACCTTAGATTCAAACGGTAGTGTCCAAACATGGTGAACATACATCAGTCAATCGGTTTATTTGACGAGCTCAACTAGGACAAGCGCACGTTGAGTTGATCGACATGGAATGCATAAACACTCTGTGTGGCCTAACCACTTTCGAACCTCCCAAGTACAACTCGCATTCGTTGAATACATCCTGCGTGGCGAAAAGAACCTCAACCACTAGTTTAAAGGTTGTTATCGACTACCTGGACTATAATATAGTCCCAATCACATACAAGCTCGATAATAGATATTTGATTCATATTCTACTTTTAAATAAACATGTTGTGAAATATAACTTAAACATAGATATAGTACATGGAGGAAATCATACACACAGTTGATATGAATCAAATAGCTAAACAATTCATGGAGGAAATCATACACATAAGCTGGGTAATTGAGATTCATATCTCAACAACCTTATAAGTCACACTTTACTGAATACTAACCCATTCGGATATTTTTACAAACACTTAGACTACACTATTCAACATACATCACGTATGTCGATCGTATTGCAAATTAGGGCAAATCCTTTCGACAAGGAGTTGTCACATACATAACAATCATGTATTAATGACAAGTAATCATGACAATCGCAACGTCAGATTTCATATGCATACAGGCATTCGAACATATACATGAAATACTCTATTTACAGCATAGGTAATACGTATACATAAATCAAAACAGATAGTACATTTAACATGTGTAATAACGTCTTATCTAACATTAAAAGTCTTAAAAACCATAACATAAACATATATAGTTCGCACCTTAAACCGAAAAACACGTAACAGATATGATTTAGACGATAAGTCTTCATTAACGGCGGATACGCAACTTAAGGCATGAATTAGGTTAGCTACAATAAAACTTAGACTAGTCCAAGCTCCAAAATAGGTTAGGGTTTGATTGACTTACCCAAAAATGGAATTAGAATCACCAGAATAACGATTCTAATATGGTGGATTTGACGCGTAGAGAAACTGGGAAGAATCCCAAGATAAAACACGAAGTTCTCTCTCACTTTCTCTCTCTTTTCTCTCTCTTATATTAGCTAGGGTTAGAAATTCGTATGGGATATGTAAGAGAGGGTTTAAGGTCCTTATATAGGCCTAAAATTAATGAAAATATCCCTAGGGCCAAGGTATACTTAGGTTATAACCAATTCGAGCTTATTTCGATCCAACGGAGCACTTCTAGAGGTTCTTTTACTGAATGCAGTCGGACTTAAGCTCACTAATTTTAGATCTTATGCAAGTTAAGTTTTCAGTCCAATCGAATTTTTAGATCAACTATGGTGGACTAGTTTCAGTTCAGCAGTCACCGAAACTCGATCAGGGCCACAAGTACTATGACATATATGGGCCATCTTCCTTGATCCAAGGGAGAATTTGGGTCAGATTTTGATGGTCAGAACACTTATAAAAGGCGCGTAAGAGACACGACACAGATTACTTAAATTCATATTTAATTTTATAAGAATCTTCACTTTCTCACTCTTCACTCCAGACTCAAGGAAATCGTCTCAGGACATGGTTTGGTCTTGATTTTTGAGGTGATAGTCAAGTCCAACAAGGCGGTTATAATTGTCTAAGTTCATCGCTATCGGACTTTCGACGTGCGGTATAGGTCCGATACGAAGTTTCTGAATGCTCCCGAGAGCAACTGGGCTTAGAGTTGGATCTGAGATTTTAGGGTAATGTAGCCTTAACAATTATATAGGTTTTGGATCTTACAGATCATATTTAAAGTGGTTGGTGCTAAATTCACAAGTAATCTAGTTTAGCGCTAGTTAATTCATGTTTAATTTCTTAAGGATTAGGTTCTAAAGGATTTCTGCTAGAGGTGGTACTCAGATCAATGTACATATTTTTTAGGACGTTATAATATCTGATATGTCTACTTTATCATTACTGCTTGACTGAATTGATAACATATTAATCTTTGCTCTATGATTCCACTAAGTTGATCACTCACTCCCACATTCTGGGACGGTATTATGAACACCCACCAGATCCTGTCTTAGTTACGATGACGATGTGACTCAGGAGGCAGAGTCTGATTACTATGATGATCAGGACGAGTTCTCCTACATGCAGTTCTCTGACAGTTTTTCTTAGGTAGTTATGATCGACGGGGCTACAGGGCTTTTCATTATAGTTGAAACTATCTCTCCACATTTTTATTTTTTAAAAACTAATACATGTATATGGTGACTCAGTAATGTATTCATACTCTGGAGTTCGACAGAGATCTTTTGGACTCATATATGTTTAAATATATTTTTCAGTCTTCTGCTTGCGTTATATAAACTGATCTGGAGTATGAATTACTTTTTTGGTATAATTCTACTCATGTTTACTGCACTAATATGAACAATATTCAATCATCATTATCTATATTGCATAAGTGATGCGTTAGAATGCGGGAGCTGAGCTTCTGCTTGACCCCCAATTTTCAGGGCGTTACAAGTTGGTATCAGAGCATGATTTGGATTAAACCAGACCTGGGTTATGGTCACACAACACACGCTGACACCACTTTAGCATAGGAGGGGACGAAAAAAATCTAGAAATAGGTTTAGGACTCCCAGTGTTGTCAATTGGTGAAAGTTTAATGAAAACGATCACCGAGATCGAGTCCGTACACACTCCTAATCACACACGACGACCCCAAACCATGTTTAGACCATCAATTGATGGGTATAGACCATGTTTCATTCCATTCCAACTGTTAAAAATTGATAAATGGGGATATGTATCAGATTTGTTTCGAATCGACCCAAAATGAGTCGAATCAGAGTAAGGGCCCAATCGTGGTATTTATAGGGGGACCCAGGGTGGGACCCCATATCATTTTAGACCCAGGGGGTGAGGACCTCGCCTGAATGGAGAGCCCTCGTCGGACAGGTCAGAGACCGGCGAGGACCTCGCCGGTTTGGTGAGGCCTCGCTGACCGACAGGCCAGACAGGGTGGGGCCGTCAGGCTGATGCATTTTGGGGCCTAGTGTGGCACAATGGTCCATGGTTTCTTGATTAAAACCCTCCCAAACACTCTCTCTCTTCATAATCTCACCCTCCAAGCTTTCCTTTTTCCTCAAAACTTCTCATTCCTTCTCAAATCGCCCTTCTAATCCCTCTTTCCCTCATTTTTCTTCAAGCTTTACATCCCTCCACCGTTCTCAACCATATCCATCACCCAACCCTCTCATTTCCTTTGATTGGAGCTCTCAAATCCCTCATTTGAGTTCAAATTTATGTAAACCCACTAACCCATCCTATTTTGTCCATTTTTCTCTTTATCCCCTTTCATTTGAGCCTTTACACCCTCATATAAGGCTCAAATCTGTGGAGACCCAAAGATCTCATCCCTTTCCTTCCTTTTCTTCACTTTTTCATGGCTTTTTTGGAGGTTGTCGCGGCCTCATTCTCAATTTCCACCATTCTTTCTCTCATGGGAAAGAAAAGAGCTCCTGTGGATGAAGCTGGGCCTAGTCGTCCGCACGCTTAAGGAGACCAAGAGGAGCCGCCGCGAGTACAAGTGCTGGGAGAGAGTTGCAGACTAAGCGGGGTCTCGATCCCTAGGCTCCCGTTGGAAGAGCTTTGATGGCAGAGCTATCTCATGGAGTCTATGAGGGTCGTAGGGTCCTTTTTAAAGCACATGTGGATGGGCGACTATTTGGAGAATACTTATTGTTCGAGCGCCTGGAAGAGGCCAGGTGGGCTCGCTATTTGAAGGCGAGTCTCGTGCAAATGTGAGCACTGTCCGAGCCTTCTATGCCCACATTCGAGAGCCTATACTAGAGCCCTTGCAGTTTAAGATCCCATTTGGCAAAGATCGGGAGGCCACAATCAACGTTGGTTTAATATCTCGGATCCTGAATGTGCCACTTGGCGAGGTACATGCAAGTGAAAGGAATCTAATTAGTGTACATGAAAGGGATCGCCGCACTAGGTTTCTATGTGGTCGACTAGTTCAGTGGAAGCTTAACAAGAGCCTCTTAGCGACCAATATGACGGGCGACTTCCGCCTACTTCACCACATCTACACATTCAATGTCTACCCCAGTTGGAGTAATCACAGCGAGTGCACGCGTCTCATGGTGGATTTCCTGTACTAAGTGGGGCAGGGAGCGAAGTTGTGCATGCCTACGTTTGTACTGCGACAGATAGTCCTTATTACGCATTCAAATAAAAGGACTAAGTCGCTCCCCTTCGGCCAACTCATATGCAAGATTGCACTTGAGTTTAGCTACAAACTTTGGGTGAAATTATCAGCACCGGTTCATTATATTAGCGAGACCACTCTTAATCAGATGAATATCAGGCCACGGCAACGACAAGCTGTAACACCCTGAAAATCGGGGGTCGTGTATAAACTCAACTCCCGAGTTCCAGACCGTCACTTATGCAACAAAAATGATTATGATTTGATGTTGTCCGATTTAAAGCATTCACATGAGTAAAAGTATACCAAAACTGCAATTCATACTTCAGATCCAGTGATAAAAGCAAGCGGAAGACTAAACAATATATATATATCACTGTAAGGAAAAACAAAGTAGATCTCATCTGTCTCTAAAGTATGAATACATCTCTGAGTCTCATATACATATACATGAACAAAATCAAATGTTCAAAATAGTCCCACTGAAGTCCCATCAACCTAGGTCGCCTACACAAACCCATCATGATACTGCATGTACGAGAACTTGCCCTGGTCCTCGTCGAAGTCTTGCTCTACCTCTGGGATCTCAGCATCACCTGCATCTACAACAGGATCTGGTGGGTGTTGCAAACACCATCCTGTAACGTGGGAGTGAGTGATCAACTCAGTGGAATCATAGAGCAAAGATTAGCATGTTCACAAATCAATCATGCGATAATAGTAAAGCAGTAAATCAGACAATCCTAATACTGTTGTTAATGCAAGATAACATGACGTGATGTATGCCCTCACCGACGATCTCCCTCATACAGCAACATCTTACGACCGTGACATGCCACACTCCCTAGAGTGCTCCACATCTTCCAAGCACATGTAATGTTATGGTGATATGATTTTCAAGTTGTTATTAGTCCATTCAAACAGCAGGATTGGGAAACTAAGGTACTTCCCGTGTATCAATCCCAACACAGATCCTGTCTAGGGTCATCACTCCTAGTAACCTCATACGATGTATATTTTGTAGGTCGTTGCAAGGGCTGCCAGGGCTGTTGCTCGCACTCGTTGCACAGCTCCCCCATCACCTTATAAATACAGGCCTACTGTACTCTACTGCTACTGAAGGGTCGTCGCCTCCCGTAGACTCAGAATACGCTCGCGGTCACTACAAAGGACTCGTCGCCTGATCAGTGTAGGCCGACAGCTAGAATATAGTATCCCATACCACCATAATTTGCTCACGAGACTAGGTGCTCACTGGTCACTATGGGGAGGTTTGTGGTCCCAGCGTAGGCCGACAGCTCGACCACGGTGTCCCATACCACCATGCCCGGCTCATGAGTCTTCGTGGATCAAGGTACCATGGTTAACAGGGTTTACAATGGTAAGTTCAGTACCCTAGGTTCAAGCAGTTATGACTCATACAAGGTGAACATACATCGGCCAGTCGGGTTACTTGAAGGGCTCGACTAGCGCGATCGCATCTCAAGTCAAACGACATGAAGTGTATAAAACACTTCGCGTGGCCTAACCACTGCCGCCAACTCCAAACATGACTTGCGTTCATCGACGCGTCGTTCGTGGCCAAGACCAGCCAGCCACGAATTCGCTCGGTTACCGACTGCCTGGACTAAGTCTAGTCCCAAACAATTATGGAATCACATCAGCAATTTATGTAGGAATATTGGAATTGAAATACAATCATGTGAGCATGTTAACACATGTTATAACATTCAACTTAGGCAAATCTTCAAGCACATATATTTCATGCATGTAATGAAATCATGCATATAGTCAACATATAGGAAATCATTTAGGTCAGCATATTAATTGAGAAATCAATCTCAAACTATTTCATAACATCATTTAATTCAATACATACTAATACAAGCATTTATACAAACACATACACTACACACTTAAGTCTACATATAGTATGTCAACCCGAAGTGCGCAATTAGGCGAATCTCTTCGCCAAACTAATTATGCACGTATTCCTAACTTTCTAATGCGGCAACAAACCATGTCAATCACATCAGAAAAATATGAATGTAATCAGTACTTCCTACAAATGACTAAAATGCCCTAAATCTCATATTCTTCGGTGATTTACGAAACAGGAAACGGATAGCATGTTGTACATGTCAAACGGCGATGTCGTCGATAATTTACTATTAAACGACATTGAAAGCATTGGAAACCGTCAATCAAAGCGTCTAAAATCCTCACCTAGTCTCTTATGGATGCGTAAATTTGAACGGAGCGTATACGCTTCGTCTACGGCGATAAGAGAACCTGTTTTACAAGATCTATTGGTTAAAAAGCTATGGATCTTGGTGAACCTTAAATCAGCAACTTCTAGGGTTGTTTCATACCTGAAAATGCGGAAGAATCACCGGCTTGGTGATCAGGAGGTGTTGCTTAGGCACTAGCAACAGGTGGCACGAAGACGGAAAAAATTCCTTCCACACTCTCTCTCAAACTCTCACCTTTTCTCCCTCCAAATCTAGGGTTTCTCTCAAATTCGGATGGGAGAGAGGAGTGAGGGTTTCAACCCCTTTTATAAGCCCAAAAATGCCGAAAATAGGCTCCGGTACAAAGTTCACTTAGTGCATATCCAATTCGAGGCTGTTTTGATCCAAAAGATGCTTTCTGGTGGTCCCCTGGCCGAATGCGATCGGACTTAAGCTCATGCGTACCAGATCTAGCACGTATTAAGTTTTCAGTCCGGCAGGGTTCGCAGATCGCATGTGGCGGACCAGTTTCAGTTCAGCAGTCACCGCACGTAGATCAGGGCTGAAAGTCACATGATATAGAATAGAAATTTTTCCTGATCCGAGGGTGTAATCTGGCTGAATTCTGACGGTCAGAACGCTTAATACTGACGCTTCAAGTCGTGTACCAGATTTGAATTTGAAATTTCAATTCTGTCCCTATTCGCACTCTCTTCGGTCCGGGCTCAATGAAATAGCCTGTGATTATCGGTTTTACTTGATTTTTGAAATAATTGTCAAGTCCAGCTAGGCGGTCCTAACGGTCTAAGATAGGAGGTATCGGACTTTCGACGCGCGGTCTAGATCCAATACAAAGATTCAAAGTGGTCCAGAGAACAAACGTGCTTAGAGTTTGGTCCGAGGTTATAGAGTATTATAGAGTCATTGGTTCTACTCGATTTGGGTCTTGTAGAACGTATTTAAAGTGATCAGGGACTATTTCCCAGCTACTCCAGCGTTGCGCTAGCTAACTTAGTCATATTTTCTAAAAGAATTAATTCTACGCAATTTCGGGTCGAGTTGGTACTCGAGCCCAAGTATGGATTTTTCACGGGCGTTACACAAGCCCAACTTAAAGAGAGCGAGGATGAAACTGAGAGTGAAGAAGAAGAAAGTGAAGGAGAAGGCGGGGCTGAAATAGAAGAAGAGGAAGAACAGGAAGAAGAAGAGGAAGCTCAGGACACGAGTGAGAGCTCTCCTCCTACGGCACTGGAGCAGGACGCTGGTCAGGCCTCCAGGGATGCTCGTATAGCTCGACTTGAGGAGGGTCAGGCTGTCTTACGATAGGATATCATGGATCTTCGAGGCTTCGTGAAACACAAGTTCAAGAAAGTGACAAGCACTCTAAAGTCTATCTTGTGTTGCTTGCAGGATAAGGGTGCCCCTTCTCCGTCACTAAATTTGGATGCTTAGTCATCCATGTTGTTACCCCGTAGCTTGTTTATTGTTTGTAGGCTGTTGGTGTTTTTATGTTGATAGGCTTAGTTAGTAGTAACTTTTAGGATGTTTTAAATGGTTGAAGTCCTGGATGTATTAGCGCACCTACATTTCCTGTCATGATCCATGTAAAACTGTATTCCATGTATTGTGACAAATTTTGGTAAATGAAATGCAAGGAGTCTTTTTTGCTATGAAGTGTGTAAAATGCTAAAAGGATTGTGTGTTGCTATGCTGTATCTTACGCAAGTTGCACCCTATGATGTGTAGGGAATGCCACCTAAGTTCACGCAAAGCACGACACGCCTCACATTGAGTGATTTGATGGACCAGGCACCTCCCTAGAGTGATGGTCAAGCGGACCCTGGTTTGGGCCCGGTTCGTGAGACTATGCCTGAGTCTCATCCTTCTACTGGTCCTACAGTTGGGCCGCCACCTTACACACCACCGGTTCATGAGTAGAACCGTGCGTCATCTTCGATGCAACATGTGCCTTAGTTAGCTCCACCTACGGATAGGTTGGAACAGTTGTTGAAGATGATGCACTAGCAGTAGGAGCAGCACCGGCAATAGTAGATGTGGCACCAATAGCAGCAGTAGCAGCTCTTGGCCACCATTGTAGGAGCCCTAACTCAGGGTGGGGGTACGACTCCACCTTCACCATCTGTACGCCCTGCTGAGACTGTAGGGCAGTCCGCTTAGGATGAGGGTGTGACTTTGCCCACACCTGCTGTATACCCTACGGGGAACTTGGGTGCTAGTGGGCTCCTAGAGTAATTCCAACGCTTGAGGCCTCCTACATTTACCGGTTCTCACAGACTCAAGGAGGCCGAATATTGGTGTAACACCCCAGATTTTGGCCAACCTTGGATTAGGCGTCCTTAGGCAATGGGTCAACTAAAACACCTGGGAAATCGCTCAGAACCCAATTCTATAGCCAAAGAAATCACTTACGATTAATTCCTTTAGAAACTAAGCATAAGTTAGCTAGCGCTATGCTGGAGTAGCTGTGAAATAGTCCCTGACCGTTTTAAATACGTTCTACAAGACCCAAATCGAGTAGAACCAACGATGCTATAATACTCTATAACCTCGTATCAAACTCTAAACCGGTTTGTTCTCTAGACCTCTTTGAAACTTTGTATTGGATCTAGACCGCGCGTCGAAAGTCCGATACTTACAATCTTAGACCGTTAGAACCGCCTAGCTGGACTTGACAATCATTTCGAAAATTAAGTCCAACCGACATTCACGGGCTATTTCATTGAGCCTGGACTGAAGAGAGTAAGAATAGGGACATATTTGGAATTTGAAATTCAAATCTGGCACACGACTTGACGCGTCAGTATTAAGCGTTCTGACTATCAGAATTCAACCAAATTACACCCTCGGATCAGGAAAAATTTCTATTTCATATCATGAGACTTGTAGGCCTGATCTACGTGCAGTAACCGCTGAACTGAAACTGGACCGCCACGTGCGATCTACGAACGCTGATGGTCTGAAAACGGGATGTGAGCGACATCCGACATGTACGAACTTAAGTCAGATCGCGTTCGGCCAGGGGACCATCAGAAATGTCCTTTTGGACCGAAACAGCCCCGATTTGGATATACCTTAAGTATACTTTGTTCCCAAGCCTACTTTGGGCACATTAGGGCTTATAAAAAGGGTTGAAACCCTCATTCCTCTCTCCCATCCGAAATTGGAAAGAGCCCTAGATTGAGAGAGAGAAAAGGTGAGAGATTGTGAGAGAGAGTGGGAGAAAATTTTCCTGCTGCTGCACTACCTGTTGCACGTGCTTTAGCAACACGCTCCAATCACTTTGTCGGTGATTTCTCCGCTTTTCTAGGTAAGAAAACATCCCTAATAGTTGTTGATTTGCTGATCCCTTGGTTCCCTAGAGAAATAGCTGATAGATCTTGTGTATTAGGTTCACAGTTCACCGTAGACGAAGCGTATACGCTCCGTTCGAATCGCTTCACCTATAAGAGAAAAGGTGCGGATTTTAGACGCTTTGATTGACTGTTTCCAACGCTTTCAATGTCGTTTAATAATAGATTATCGACGGAAACGCTGTTTAACATGTACAACATGCTGTCCGTTTCCTGTTTCATAAACTGGCGAAGAATATGAGATTTAGGGCATTTTAGTCATTTGTAGGAAGTACTGTTTTCATTCATATTTTGCTGATGTGATTGACATGACTTCTTGTCGCATTAGGATATTAGGAATGCGTGCATAATTAGTTTGGCGAAGAGATTCGCCTAAATGCACACTTTGAGTCGACATACTATATGTAGACTTAAGTGTGTAGTTTAAGTGTTTGTATAAATGTTTGTATTAGTATGTATTGAATTAAATGGTGTTATGAATTAGTTTGAGATTGATTTCTCAATTAATATGCTGATGTAAATGATTTCCTACATGTTAGCTATATGCATGATTTCATTATATGTATGAAATGCATGTGCTTGATGATTAACTTTAGTTATATGTTATAACATATGTTAATATGCTCACATTGTTGTATTTCATTTCCAATACTCTTACATGATTGCTGATGTGGATTCATAATTGTTTGGGACTATACCTAGTCCAGGCAGTCGGCAACTGAGCAAGTTCATGGTTGGCTTATTTTTGCCACGAACGACGCGTCGATGAACGCGAGTCGTGTTTTGGAGTTGGCGGCAGTGGTTAGGCCACACGAAGTGTTTTACGCACTTCATGTCGTTCGACTTGAGATGCGCTTGTGCTAGTTGAGCCCGTCAAGTAACCCGACTGGCCTTTGTATGTTCACCCTGTATGAATCATAACTGCTTGAACCTAGGGTACTGAACTTACCATTGTAAACTCCATCAACCATGGTACCTTGATCCATAAAGACTCATGAGCCGGGCATGGTGGTATGGGACACCGTGGTCGAGCTGTCGGCCTACATTGATAAGGTGATGGGGGAGCGGTGCAACGAGTGCGAGCAACAGCCCTGGCAGCCCTTTGTAGTGACCGCGAGCATATTCTGAGTCTACGGGAGGCGACGACCCTTCCGTAGCAGTGAGAGTACAGTAGGCCTGTATTGATAAGGTGATGGGAGAGCGGTGCAACGAGTGCGAGCAACAGCCCTAGCAGCCCTTGCAGCGACCTACAAAATATACATCGTATGAGATTACTAGGATTGACGACCCTAGACAGGATCTGTGTTGGGATTGATACAAAGGAAGTACCTTAGTTTCCCAATCCTGCTGTTTGAATGGACTAATAACAACTCGAAAATCATATCACCATTACATTACATATGCCTGGAAGATGTGGAGCACTTGAGGGACGACTGCATGCCGCGGTCGTAAGATGGTGCCGTATGAGGGAGATCGTCGATGAGGGCATCCATCACGTCATGTCATATTGCATTAACAACAGTATTAGGATTGTTTGATTTACTGCTTTACTATTATCGCATGATTGATTTGAGAACATGTTAATCCTTGCTCTATTATTCCACTGAGTTAGCTACTCATTCTCACGTTACGGGATGGTGTTTTCGGACACCCACCAGTCCCTATTTTGGTTGCAGATGATGGCCCTGCTTGAGAAGCGGAGCTGGACTTGATAATGATGAGGAGGATCTCTCTTTTATGCGTGTTCTGATTGACGGGATTACAGGGAGGTTGATTAGATACCTTGACACTTGTCATTTTATATTTTCAGAGCACTCATATATATTCTTTTTGTTTACTTTTGGAGTATACATGTATGTATATAACTTGGTAACATGTTCACACTCTGGAGACATACAACAGTTTATATATGTTATACATACTATCACAGTCTTCCGCTTGTGAATTTAACTGTATCTGGAGTATGATATGCTGTTCTGGCTTAATCTCACTCATGTTTAATACATTAACACAGACAACATTCAATCATATATATCTATGTTGCATAAATAACATTTTGGAACTCGGGAGTTAGGTTTTTACTCGATCCCTGATTTTTGGGATGTTACAATTGGCTTGACCGCATCTCCAAGATGCTGAGGATGCATACAGAGCCAGAGCAGGTCGAGTTGGTCACCTTTATGCTGGGAAAGGAGGCCAGCATGTGGTGGGATAGTGTCCTGCAGACTGTTGCAGTTGACTGTGTATGGAGGTGGGTAGCATTTAAGACTCGCTTCCATGAGAAGTACTATCCCCTTGCATACCGGCATGAGAAGGAGAATGAATTCCTGTGCCACAAATAGGGAGGCATGTCAGTGACAGACTATGAGCATTGGTTTACGGAGTTGGGCAGATACGTCCCTAGTGTACTTACTGACGCGCAGATGCGGATGCGACATTATTTCGAGGGCCTTTGACTCAACATTCGCTCAAAGATGTGTTGTGCTAGCATACCCTCCTATGCTAAGCTAGTACACATGTCTATGCGAGTAGAGAAGGACTGGGATCGATTGTCACGTTCTTGTGGGCCCTTGGTCCCTAGGCCATGACCAGATATGCCGAGCCGGCCATTCCTCGGCAAGAGGACCCGTACAGACTCTCCTCCTAGGATCGCGGTGCCACTAGTTCCGATAAGGTGACCTGGTGTGACATGTACGTACTGTGGGAGACCAGGTCATGCTGCGGAGAGCTGTTTTACGCGTATGAGAGACAGTGGGTTTTCGCCGCCGCAACGAATCGACCGTCCTCACCCTCAAGCTCTATCGACTCCACCCCTATGGACTGCACCTGCACATCCATCTTTTCAACCTCCAGCACCCTGATTTAGGCTGCCCCAATGGCCCATGGTACCGCTGCCGAACCGCTCGCAGCAGGCTCGGGTGCATGCACTTACAACTGAGGCTTCTGAGATAGCAGATCTAGTACCGAGGTCATTTGAGGGCACAACTCATATCCAGGGTACTCTAGTCCTTTTATTGGTAGACATTGGTTCCACTACATCCATTATATCATGCGCGGCCATCAAACGACTGGGGTTGAACACTACTCCTACAAAAGGAGTGAGGGTCCTTGCCACCACCGGGAATTTTACTAACGTTACCAGGATTTGTGAGAGTTACCCGCTAGACTTAGGGGGCAGAACGATACTTGTTGACCTGATTGTCGTTCCCCTATATCATCACGATGTTATTCTTAGTATGGATTAGCTCACCGAGACGCGAGCAGAGATTGATTGTGAGGCTAGGTTGGTGACGGCCCATGAACCTGAGGGCACGGCTTTTACTTTTCCTATTCAGGTTAGCCACCCTTCTCGTTTGAGTTGTTACGCTTCGCTATTAGAGGGTTGTCACGCCCCAAACTCGAAAATCGGGCTTACAAAATTTTCGAATGCCGAATCTGGCGCCGACAGCCTCCGTAGAACCCCATTCTAGGCTCCTAGCGCCCATTCGCTAAGTTCCGATCCTGGGATGCTACAAGGAGGATTTTTAACGTCAGTTTGATTCGTAATAAGCATAACCAAAAGCATAACCCACAAACAACAACTAAAAACTCCATTACATTTCCACTATGATCAAAAACTTTACAAGTATAATGAGCATAAAGGGAAATACAATGATGATGAACAAAAACTCCGAGATAATCTGCAAAGCGCTCCTGCCTCAGAGCAGCTGCGCCCTAACGTCACCTGCACGCAACGGTCGTGCATAAGCTTATAGAAAGCTGAGAGGGTGGTGAAAGTGTGTGCACAAGGTAGTAATATGATCATGCAATATCAGAGTAATACGAAATATGTAGATGAATTCATAAATATCATAAGCCGTACCAAGGCTATACGATGCAAGATGCAAGTCAAGCATGCAATCCTCATCTAAGTCCACATGTCAATACAGCTCAACTCTGGGATATCACCGGGGTCTAATACACTCTAAAC
The DNA here is from genome assembly GCA_037074715.1 of Magnolia kwangsiensis. Taxonomy (NCBI): domain Eukaryota; kingdom Viridiplantae; phylum Streptophyta; class Magnoliopsida; order Magnoliales; family Magnoliaceae; genus Magnolia; species Magnolia kwangsiensis. The sequence continues at coordinate 53,393,877 of CM073575.1, read as the reverse complement.
TATATTTCCGCCACATCGAGCGCAATAAGGTAAGTGGAAGAGACCTCACTATCCGTCTGCCAATATCGGGCTCGACTCATCGATAGTGGACCTATTCCTCGAGCAGGTCAAACTCAGCCTAGCTTTGCCCCGTACTCTTGGGTGGGTAAGGCCGCACCCCCTTCCAACCGACCACGACACAGTGGAGAACGCAACCGTCTAGTAATCGACACTCAACGCTCATCTACCCACTCGGTTTAGACGTTGGAGCAACCTCTTGGTACATAAGGGTTTAGGGACTTTCACCCAAGGATATCTATAGCACCCCATGTAGAACAAGATTTCTGGTATCCAATCCTGCCAACCACGATACGTCTGTGGAGGCTACGGCCCTGATGTCGCTAGGGCGTACAATAACCATGTCACACAAATGCGAAATGCCTAAATCACGTTATCCAGTCATGCAACAATCCTGCGCATATCGTACGCTCATGTAGGGCAACACCGCCAACCGGGAGCCCATAAACAACCTGCCCGAAGGCATATGCTATGATCAGTCACCTCTCATGTCAAGCATACATATGATGCGTATGATCGTGAGTCATGGAACTATACTAAACATGTTATAATGAAATGAACTATCCTTACAACGCAGGTGGGCCTGGACGGCCTATACATAATAAGTACGGGCCTAATAATGGGCCCTAAGGAGAGTCGTAATGTGGACATCCAACCAGCATTATACTCGCAATGTGGACGTCAAACCAACATTGCTCCCAAGGCACGGTCATTGTAAACATCGTTACATAATCTGAGTTAGGTTTATACATTGCAATGGACCTTAGGTTCATCCCATTGGGCTTTACATATATATCAGATGGGCCATATCATATGGGCCTTTTATTCATCAAATGGGCCACATAAATGGGCCGCACCAATGGGCCTTATGTGCATTGCAATGGGTCATAACCCGTGGGCCTTAGAATACATCTAAAGGCTTAATTCCATGGGCCTTAAAATACATTAAATGGGCCTCGACCCATGGGCCTTACATATATATCAAAGTGGGCCTCAACCATAGGCCTCATGTGCATCAGATCGAGCCGCATCAATCGGCCTCAAGTATATCAAATTGGGTCACACCCAAACATAAGTGGTGGTAATGAATTCCACCATTGAAATCCCCAAGGCCTACCATAACATTTATTTATTTATTTATTTTTTTATCTAATCTGATCATAAGGTCACACGGACCTGAATAAAGGAAAATAACTTTCATGTTGATATAGATTCCCTGTGATACCCAAAGGATTTCAATGGTAGACATTCAATGCTCTAATGTATTTAGTGGTGACCCACCTGATAAGTAGATCTGTCTTATTTACACCTCAAGTCTAGATGAAATCTAGCCAACTGGATGGACGGCTTAGATGTGTCACATATATCAGCGGTGGGTCCCACTTGAGAGACAGATGGGCGTGGTGGATATAACACATGCCACAATGGGCCACAGAACTTGTTGGCTTAATAGAGCAGCTTCTTAGCTGCTGCAGGTACGCCAACCAACCTGCTTCAATAGTAGGTGGGGTCCACGCACGCTAAATAGATGGATGGTTTGGAGGTCATACAAATACCATGGAGGGCCCACCCTTAGAAAGGATGAACAGCTTGTGTAACACACGTCACGAGGGATCCACAGATTTCTGACGCTCAAAGAGAAAGAGGGAGAGTTTCTGTACACGTGCAGCTTTTGCTGCTGCCAGGAAGCAAAGGTCGGTCCCACGTTGCTAGGTAATGCCAAATACAACAGCTACATGGCTGCTGTACACGTGCACCAACCATCCCATTTCGCAAAACAGGTGGGTCCCACATGGGACCCACACGTACAGACAACCCCCTCAACACACACACACACACACACACACACACATATATATATATATATATATATATATATATATATATATATATATATAATAATATTATAATCATTATTATTATTATTATTATTATTTTAAAATAAATTCCACCAGCGTCCAAATATATGGACCGCTGGATGAAACTCAGACATTGCTGTGGCCCACCGTCCAATCCACACGTGCAAACATGGTGAGGTCCACCATGATATGGACGGCGTGGAGGTACGCCATACATCATTGGGTGGTGCCACATGGGTGGCCCACCAGCGTCCAATCCTACGTCCAGCAGATGGTGGACGGTCGGATACAAAACATAGGTCACGGTGAGTACCCACACCCTTGCTGACGTTAATGGACAGCGGGTCCCACCAGTGGAACGGTCTGGATACCACTAGGGATGGAGGGCTGGAGTATCACGTGGGACCCAAAAAAATTACTGACGTCAGTCAGCAGGTGGGTCCCCCATCAAAACGGTTGGATGGCATAGATGCAACATGTGGCATGGTTTGGGATCCACCGTCCATATGCTGGACGGTGGATACAACATATCAGCAAGGTGGTCACCAGGTGGTGGCCCACCGCATTAGTGGCATACAACAGCCGTGATCAGCACACACCAGCCAATCACGTTTCCTTGAATCAGGTAGGTCCCACATGGGGCCACACGTACGGCAGCAAGCCTAAATGCATAGATATATACAGGGTATATATATATATAGCATTGATATAATACAATATTATAATAATACATACCACATATGTATATACATATATGTATTTAATCAACGTCCAGCCACCGTCCATCAAGCTGGACAGTACTGAATGAGGTACAGGCATCAAGGTGGCCCCACATAGTGGGCAACTAGACTTGAGTCAAACTGATATTTATATTTCCTTTTCATCTGGGCCGGTATGCACGTCCGGTCATGCAGGCCCCAAATCAGGATCAAAGTGGCCCACTAGTTGGATGACATGGATACAATACACACACCATAGGCCAGCCATTCATCATAGATAGAGAGAGAGAGAGATCGGAAAGGATGGAGGAACCCCGCCACTATGGGCCCCTCTTGCATACAAACATACAACAAGGTGGGTCCCACTACATGTGGCCCTTAAATCAAACAAATAAATGAAGACAAATTCTAAAAATCACCCACCGTTCGATCTTCTTGTTCCTATGGATTCCTTAGCTCCTTAGCTTCTACTTCAATGGATGAGATGAGGAATGAATGGCTAGGATGAGAGATGGTGGGGTAGGAAAGTGGGCCACCTTGGAGTTTTGAAAAGAGAGGGAGACGCTTGGAGAGCTCTCATACGTATGAGGGTTTTTGCTTGAGAGAATGACATGAGAAAATGAGAAAGAGAGAGAGTGTAGTAGAGAGAGATGGAATGATGAGTGATGGAGTGATGGATGGGAGAGAGAGGGGTGTGTAAGAAAATCTTGACTTTTGTGGCCTTTTGTGTAAGAAAGGCATGGGAGGTGTAAGAACTTTTTGACTTTAGAGGCTTTTTGTGTAAGAGAGATATGGGTCTTGTAAGAAATTCTTGACTTTTGTGGTTGCTTGGGAATGGGTGAAAGGTGATGTGTACTTGACAAGTACTTGACATGTGATGGGTTGATTGATTGATAGATTGATGGATTGATGTGACATCTCAGAGAGATTCTCTTGGGTTCCGAACGTCGGCCTACAACTCTTAACCAGGGTATCGCCTCGGCGTGCGAGTCGCCGCATCAGAACGACAGCGATGGCGCGGTCGCTAGGGTATTGGTCTTGGGTTGAGTCGATACAGGTTGACGGCATATGAATCAGGGTCACGCTTCGATATCGGTTAAGGGTCGAAGGTTGTCGGAATTCGACTGGTAAGACCGCGGAAGTCTATGGAATGGTACGGACTAAGATACGGGTCTTACAAGGGTACTGATGTTCTGACGATAGGGGATACGGTAGTGGTTTAAGACTTCCCAGATGTATTTGAGAAGATCTCGGGACTACCTCCTCGGCACAAGATTGACTTTACCATCGATCTTGTGCATGGGATGACGCCTATTTCGTTGCCGACATATCGTATGCCTCCATGTGAGATGGAGGAACTTAGGAGACAGATCGATGATTTGTTAGAGGCAGACTTCATACGCCCAAGTGTGTCTCGTTAGGGAGCGCCTGTGTTGTTCGTGAAGAGGAAGGATGGGTTAATGTGATTGTGTATTGACTAACGCAGGTTGAACCATGTAACCATGAAGAACAAGTATCCTTTACCTAGGATAAATGACCTTTTTGATCAGTTGAAGGGGATAAATTATTTTTTGAAGATTAATCTACAGTCAGGGTATCATCAGTTACACATCAGGGATGAGGACGTGCAGAAGACGGCGTTCAGAACCTGTTTTGGGCACTATGAGTTTCTCGTGATGTCGTTCGGTCTTAGAAACACATCGGCCGTGTTCATGGACTTGATGAACAGGGTATTTCAGCCGTTTCTTTTTCGATTCATCATCGTATTTATAAATGACATCCTAATATACTCTACGAGTCGGGAGGATAATGAGGAGCACCTGAGAGCGGTCTTGGATACTCTCAGGAAGAACCAGTTGTTCGCACAATACAAGAAATGCTACTTCTGGAGGGAAAAGGTTAAGTTCCTGTGACATGTGTTGTCCGAGGAAGGGATAGCGGTGGACCTTGCTAAGGTAGCTACAGTTCAGGACTGAGAATAGCCCGGTTTGGTCACCGAGGCGAGGAGTTTTCTGGGACTTGATGGCTATTATCGACGATTCATTTGAGACTTCTCGAAGATAGCCAAACCCTTGTCTCAGTTAACTCGAAAGGACTTGAAGTTCGCCTGAAATGAGAAAGCGGAAGCATCTTTTCAGGAGCTAAAGGATAGACTAACGTCCACCCCTGTGCTAGTATTGTCAGAGCAAGGGGTCAAGTATACGATATACACTGACGCATCTCGCGTTAGTCTAGGTTGTGTCCTTATACAGAAGGACAGGGTGATTGCATATGCCTCGAGACAGTTGAGGAAACACGAGGAGAATTACCTAGTATATATTTACTCAGCGGGACTTGAATATGAGGCACTGCTGATGGATGGAAACCTTGAAAGACTTTAAGTTCGAGGTCTCTTACCATCCGGGCAAGGCAAACCTTGTGGCAGACGCGTTGAGCAGCAAGAAGACTATAAAGTTTGTGGCTCCGCTTATGATTACAGAATGGGATATGGTGGAGTTTGTGTGAGACTTTGAGCAGAAACTCACGGTGGAAGTGCCATATGAAGTCGTCGCACATGTTCGTGTACAGCCCCTCATTGAGGGCAGGATTATCGAGGCTCAGGCAGACGATGAACTTTTGGTAAAGATGAGAGAGCGGGTTGTTACAGATGAGGACTCTGAGTGGAGTGTTGGTACGGATGGGGGCTTACGTTATCGAGGCCGCCTATGCGTCCCAGACATTCCTGACTTGAGACGAGAGGTTCTCGAGTCAGCCCACAGTTCAAGGCTTGCGATGCATCCAGGTAGCACGAAGATGTATCAAAACATGAAGAGATCGTACTGTTGGGACAATATAAAGGTCCACATTGCTGAGTTCGTATCTTATTGTCTCACGTGCCAGCAGGTCAAGGTAGAGCATCGCAGACCTCCTGGACTGCTTCAGCCCATGGCCATAGCTGAATGGAAGTGGGACTTCATCTCTATGAATTTTATATCGAGGCTGCCGAAGTCGAGGAAGGGACATGATTCTATCTGGGTGATCATCGACCGATTGATGAAGTCAGCTCACTTCCTTCCGATTAGAGTCACAAACTCTGTATATGAGTTGGCCAGGCTATACATCAAAGAGATAGTGCGTTTGCATGGAGTTCCTCTACAGATCATGTCGGACCGAGACACGCGATTCATATCTATCTTCTGAACTCGTATCCTGGAAGCGATATGTGTGAAGTTGAAGTTCGGTACCGCATTTCACCCATAGATCGAAAGGCAGACGGAGCGGGTGAATCAGATTTTGGAGGATATGTTACGGGCTTGTGTTTTGGACTTCAAGGACTGTTGGGATATGTAACGCCCTGAAAATCAGGGGTCGAGCATAAACTTCACTCCCGAGTTCTAACGCATCACTTATGCAACATAGATAATGATGATTGAATGTTGTTCACATTAGTACATTCAACATGAGTGAGATTATACCAAAACAGCATATCATACTTGTAACGCCCTGAAAATCGAGGGTCGAGCATAAACTCCACTCTCGAGTTTCAAAACATCACTTATGCAACATTTTCAATGATGGATGAATGTCGGCTATAATATTACATAAACATGAAGTGGATTAAGCCAAAACAGCATATCATACTCCAGAGATAGTTAAATTAGCAAGCGGAAGAATGTGATAGATATATAAAATATATGAACTATTGTAAGTCTCCAGAGTGTGAACATGTTACCAGGTTAAACATATACATGTATACTCCAAAAATGATCAAAAGAATATACATGAGTGCTCCAAAAATATAAAATGACGAGTATAATGGTGTCTAATCAACCTCCCTGTAATCTCGTCGATCAGAACACAGTCTACCTAGACCCGCCTAATAACCGCCTATAGGAGAAATTCTCCTCATCATCAAACAAGTCCGGCTCCACTGATCGGCAGCGCCATCATCTAAAACTAAAACAGGGACTAGTTGGTGTGTACAACACCGTCCCGTAACGTGGGAGTGAGTGGCCAACTCAGTGGAATCATAGAGCAAGGGTTAACATGTTATCAAATCAATCAAGCGATAATGATAAAGTAAACAAATCAAGCATTCCTAAATACTAATTAATGTAAGGATGAAATGACATGATGCATGCCCTCACCAACATACTCTCTCATGCGACACCATCTTATGTTCGCGGCATGCTTTCTTCCCTTAGTGCTCCACATCTTCCAGGCACATACAGTGCGATATGAATATGATTACCGAGTTGTTTTTAGTCCTTTTCATACAGCAGGATTGGGAAACTAGGGTACTTCCCTTATATCATTCCAAACAAGGATCCTGTCTAGGGTTGTCACTCCTAGTAGTCTCATACGATGATATGGATCTAGGTCACTGCAAGGGCTGTCAGGACTGTTGCACGCACTCGTTGCACTACTCCCCCATCACCTTATCAATACAGGCCTAGTTGTACTCTTGTTGCTAAGGAAGGGTTATCGCCTCACGTAGACTCAGAGTACACTCGAGGTTACTACAAAGGGCTACCAGGGCTGTTGCACGCACTCGTTGCACCACTCTCCCATCACCTCATCAGTGTAGGCCGATAGCTCGAATATAGTGTCTCATACCACCATAATTGGCTCACGAGTCTGTGTTGCTCACTGGTCACTACGGGGAGGCTCGTGGCCCCAGCGTAAACCGACAGCTCGACCATGGTGTCCCATACCACAATGCCCGACTCATGAGTCTTAGTGGATCAAGGTACCACGGTTATCAGGGTTATCACTGGTAAGTTTAGTACCCTAGGTTCAAGTAGTTATGACCAATACAAGGTGAACATACAGTAGTCAGTCGGGTTGCTTGACGAGCTCGACTAGTATGAGCGCACCTCAAGCTGAACGACATGAAGTGTATAAACACCTCGTGTGGCCTAACCACTATCGTCAACCAAAGCACGACTCGGGTTCGTCGACGCGTCCTTCGTGACGAATAGAATCCAACCACAAATTCAAATCTGTTACCGACTTCCTGGACTAGAGTATAGCCCAAAACACTTGTAATATAAATCAATAATCATATGAGAGAGACAAAATTGAAATACAAGTAATTCCAGCATGTTATCAGCATGTTATAACATACATCATAAGCAGTAAACCATACACGAGTATTTCACACATAAGGTAATCAATTCAATACAACAAGCATGGAGGAATTCATATACATCATCAAATTAGTTTAGAATCCAATCTCAACGCTAATCTACAACACCATTTACTCAATACTTACTAATACATACATTTATACAAACACTTAGTCTGCACACATTAGTCTACATAGCATATGTCGGCCAATAATGTGCATTAGGGTAAATTTCTTTGCCAAACAGATCATACACGCATAACTAGCATAGGTACACGACAAATACTCATGGCAATCATACCAGTAAAATACGTACGTATACAGTATTTCCTACAAATACCTAAAATACCGTAAATCTCATATTCTTCGTACTTATTCGAAATGAAAAACAGACAGCATGTTCTACATATCAAACAACATCCTTGTCAACAATCTACCATTAAACGGTATTAAAAGCTTTAAAAAATGATAACCTAAGCATCTAAAATTCGCACCTTACACCATAGAAGTGTAACGAATTCCATAGAGACTCTAAGTCTTTATCAACGTCGATACGACGACCTATAACACAAGGTAAGTCAGCTACTTCACTACTTATATCGATAGAAACCCTAAAACAGGTTAAGGTTAGGGTTTTCTTACCTAAGAACGAAGACGGAGTCGCCAAAAAAGCGATACGGAGGGATGGATTAGGCACGTAGCAAAGCTAGGAAGAATCACAGAAAGAATCACCAACTTCTCTCCCACTTTCTCTCTCTTTTCTCTCTCTTGATTTGGGTAGGGTTTGAAATTCTTATGGCATTTGTGAGAGAGGGTTTAAGACCTTTTTATAAGCCCAAACACGACGAAAACAGACTTGAAGTTAAGGTATACTTAAGTTATAACCAAATCGGGTCTGTTCTGATCCAACGGAGCACTTCTAAAGGTCCTCTTATCAAATGCAGTCGGACTTAAGCTCACTAGCAACGGATCTTTAGTAAGTTAAGTTTTCAGTCCGATCGAATTTCCAGATCGTCCGTGGTGGACCAGCTTCAGTTCAGCAGTCACCGAAACTCGATCAGGGTCATAAGTGCTATGACATGTAAGGGCCAACTTTCCTGATCTGAGGGCGAAATTTGGTCGAATTCTAATGGTCAGAATGCTTAAAAATGTCGCGCAAGCGACACGTGCCAGATTTATTAAAAATTGAATTAATTTTCTAAATATTTTTGTTTTCTCACTCTCTTCACTCCGGACTCAGTAAAATGGTCTTAGGATATCGGTTGGGCTTGATTTTCGAAATGATTGTCAAGTCCAACTAGGCGGTCATAATGGTCTAAGATCATAGATATCAAACTTTTGACGTGCGGTTTAGATCTAATATAAAGTTTCAAAGGGTTCCTGAGAACAAACAGGTTTAGAGTTTGATCATAGGTTTTAGGGTAACGTAGCGTCAACGATTCTATAAGTTTTGGGTCTTACAGATCGTATTTAAAGTGGTTGGTGCTTATTTCACAGGTAATCTAGTATAGCACTAGTTAATTCACGTTAAATTTCTAAAGAATTTTGTTCTAAATGATTTCTTTGGCTTTGGAATTGAGTTCTGAGAAATTACCAAGGTGTTATGGTTGAACAATTGCCTAAGGATGCCTAACTCCAGGTTGGTAAAAATCTGTGGTGTTACAATCTAACCCCCTTAAAATAAAATTTTGTCCCCGAAATTTGCCTAAGGGTAATAAGGAAAGATTAATCCTTTCCTTTACCTAAGTTTTTTTGATTTCATGTTTATATACATGGTAGGGTGTATACGATCTATATAAGTCTAGTTCCTTTTAGTCTACCCCCCCTTAAAAACTTACTTCTTTATGCATTACTTACACCCTAACGGTTTGCTACAATTTATTTTTTTAACCTATTTGGCGTCTTGACGACAATTCCCATCTACTTAGAGTAAGATATATATTTTCAATGGTTGACCAGTACAGAGAGACGGTTGTAGTGGGCTTGATCCCGATACGTTGAATGTCCGCCTGGCCAGAGTAGACAACGTTGTATCCCTTACTAATCCTGGTGGATCCTGGTCTTCTGTTCGGCTAAGCAGTGAGTCCATTGGTAGTTGTCCAGGATTAAGAATTTGTGTCAAGCTGCGAATGTTTCACATTTTTTCATTTTAGTAACTCCGTAGTCCGATCACTCTAAAAGCTTAGGGAATGTCAATCACTAAAAGGTTCAAAAGTCCTATTTATAAGGTTGTGCTTTGGATCTTGATCTAGGAGAGTTCTCGCCTGAATCTATGTCTAAGGTAGGAATTAATAAACACTTTAATAGATCATCTAAAGGATTCCTAATCATATAGAATCAGCCAAGGCTTATATTATGGTCGTATTTAACGAGTAGGTTTATGGATACACTGACCTTCGCCTCCTCACACTGCTAGGCCTATGATTTAATACGAATGGGTTCAACACTTAAGCCTTAACTGTTTCCTTGAATTTCCTTCGATCCTAGGCCAGTGGGGAAAGGGCTAACCATGCTTCCGCTGTGCTACTCTAATCCAACTGTTGTATTAGATAATCCTAAGTAGATTGGGCTCAATACGTTCTACCCCCCTTAAAAACATAGTTCTACTTAAGGCTCAAGAATCTATGTCTCGATCCGTATATCGGAACGAGGTGTAACTAAGGACCTATTCTTGACATGAAATGGGAAACAACCTCTCACTACATTGCTCTTCCTTTGTTAATGATGCATTCTATGACATTGGTACCTATGATTATAGAAAAGAGCTGAAATGATGGGTGTTGTGGTTGATTTCAAGGACGGATGTGAGTTTGTGGTAAGAGGTCTAATCTTTATTGGTTGTATGTCCTTAACATTTTTCAAAGGCAAAGTAATAACTTTTATTTGTAGGTGGTCGGCCCAACACGGAAGAAAAGTTGTGTAGTGGCTCTGAGCCAAATACATAGACTTTCTGCCTAGCTAGGACAGAAAATTTATCGTATCGGTTCTTAATCTTAGTCGATGCCGATCTTCTTCTTGATCAGAGCATTGGATTCATTGGTAACTACTAGGATTAAGAAGTCGATTCAAACTGCGAATACATCGCTTACATACAGTTCCCTTACTCCGCGTTCCCGATTGTAAGAAGTCCTTGGGAAGGCAAATCTAAGGAGAATTCTAAGGGGCGTGCTGGTTTATTCTAAGTTCAATCTAAGGGATTTATAAGTTTTCCTTGAGAGTGAATGGTTCTAAGTTAAAACAACTTTCCTAAGGGTTATAACAGAAGTCTATAAGTATTAAGGGGATCTATAGAAGGAATGAGGTTCTACTCCAACCAAATCTATCCTACTATTCCTTAGCATATATAGGCTTTACACTACTTAATATAACTAGTAGACTAGTCTGTAACTAACTAGCTGTAATCCAAAGCCTAAGCTTATACGCTAAATGGTTTCATACCATTTCTACTACAGGGGATTGTTCTATCACTTAGAGTCAAGATTATCTAATTGAAATTAGATTTTCTATATCATCAGATCTTTCAAATCTAGGAGTACTAACTCTAGGTCCAAAACTCTAGATGTCCTAGCACTAGACGGTCACTGTTTATGGACTAAGCTACTGCGTTCGGTCTCATCCGTGGGTAAAAGCAGAGAGATCGAGAAAATGGCTAAAATGAACTCAAAAAGAGCCATGAAAAATTGATGAAATGGAAGAAAAGGCTAACCTAATGGCTTCCCATGGATCTAGGTCTAAGAGAGGAGGGAAATAGGTCCAAAAGGCAGGGATCAAAGAAGGGGAAAGGAAGAAATGTGATGAGTTGAAAGCTCACACGATTTTGAGCCTCAAAGGAGAGCTTGGGAGCTCCAACCGTAGAAAATGGAGAGTGTAGGTGCTGGGTAGGGGTGAGAACTATAGAGGGATGAGAGAAATAACAGAAAATGAAGGAAAGAACGATTGGAAGGGAGGTTGGAGAGAGAAAATAAAAAGTTTAGAGGGAAGGGAGAGCTTGAAGGGCCAATTTGTGAAGGAAGTATGGGATTTGGAATGAACTAGGGGTCAAACCTTGGACCAATGGGTCCCACTAGGCCCCAAACTCGGTCGGCCCGAAGTCCGGACCCAGCCTGGCCTGTTGACCGGTGAGGTCCTCGCCGACCTCTGACCTATTCGACAAGGGCTCGCCATTCGGGCCTTCTCTGAACCGTCAACCAAAGCACGACTCGGGTTCGTCGACGCGTCCTTCGTGACGAATAGAATCCAACCACGAATTCAAATATGTTACTGACTTCCTGGACTATAGTATAGCCCAAAACACTTGTAATATAAATCAATAATCATATGAGAGAGACAAAATTGAAATACAAGTAATTCCAGCATGTTATCAGCATGTTATAACATACATCATAAGCAGTAAACCATACACGAGTATTTCACACATAAGGTAATCAATTCAATACAACAAGCATGGAGGAATTCATATACATCATCAAATTAGTTTAGAATCCAATCTCAACGCTAATCTACAACACCATTTACTCAATACTTACTAATACATACATTTATACAAACACTTAGTCTGCACACATTAGTCTACATAGCATATGTCGGCCAATAATGTGCATTAGGGTAAATTTCTTTGCCAAACAGATCATACACGCATAACTAGCATAGGTACACGACAAATACTCATGGCAATCATACCAGCAAAATATGTACGTATACAGTATTTCCTACAAATACCTAAAATACCGTAAATCTCATATTCTTCGTACGTATTCAAAATGAAAAACAGACAGCATGTTCTACATGTCAAACAACATCCTTGTCAACAATCTACCATTAAACGACATTGAAATCTTTGAAAAATGGTAACCTAAGCGTCTAAAATCCGCATCTTACGCCATAGAAGTGTAACGAATTCAATAGAGACTCTTAGTCTTCGTCAACGTCGATACGATGACCTATAACACAAGGTAAGTCAGCTACTTCACTACTTATATCGATAGAAATCCTAAAACAGGTTAAGGTTAGGGTTTTCTTACCTAAGAACGAAGCCGGAGTCGTCAGAAATGCGATACGGAGGGGTGGATTAGGCACGCAGCAAAGCTGGGAAGAATCTCAGGAAGGATCACCAACTTCTCTCCCACTTTCTCTCTTTTCTCTCCCTTGATTTGTGTATGGCTTGAAATTCGTATGGGATTTGTGAGAGAGGGTTTAAGGTCTTTTTATAAGCCCAAACACGACAAAAACAAACTTGAAGTCAAGGTATACTTAAGTTATAACCAAATCGGGTCTGTTCTGATCCAACGGAGCACTTCTAGAGGTCCTCTTATCAAATACAGTCGGACTTAAGCTCACTAGCAACGGATCTTTAGTAAGTTAAGTTTTCAGTCCGATCGAATTTCTAGATCGTCCGTGGTGGACAAGTTTCAGTTCAGCGGTCACCGAAACTCGATTAAGGTCATAAGTGCTATGACATGTAAGGGCCAACTTTCCTGATTCGAGGGTGAAATTTGGTCGAATTCTAACGGTCAGAATTCTTAAAAATGTCACGCAAATGACACGTGCCAGGTTTATTAAAAATTGAATTAATTTTCTAAATATTTTTCTTTTCTCACTCTCTTCACTCCGGACTCAGTAAAATGGTCTCAGGATATCGGTTGGGCCTGATTTTCAAAATGATTGTCAAGTCCAACTAGGTGGTCATAAGGGTCTATTATCATAGATATCGGACTTTCGACGTGCGGTCTAGATCTAATACAAAGTATCAAAGGGTTCCTGAGAATAAACAGGTTTAGAGTTTGATCCTAAGTTTTAGGGTAACGTAGCGTCAATGATTCCATAGGTTTTGGGTCTTACAGATCGTATTTAAAGTGGTTGGTGCTTATTTCACAGGTAATCTAGTGTAGCGCTAGTTAATTCACGTTAAATTTCTAAAGAATTTCGTTCTAAATGATTTCTTTGGCTTTGGAATTGAGTTTTGAGAAATTACCAAGGTGTTATGGTTGACCAATTGCCTAAGGACGCCTAACTCAGGGTTGGAAAAAATCTAGGGTGTTATAATACTCCAGAGACAGTTAAATTTTGCAAGTGGAAGACTGTGATAGATATGTAAAATATATAAACTGCTGTAGGTCTCCAGAGTGTGAACATGTTACCAAGTTAAATATATACATGTATACTCCAAAATGAATAAAATGAATATACATGAGTGTTCCTAATAGTGTAAAATAACAAGTGTAATGGTGTCTAATCAACATCCCTGTAACCCAGTCGATCAGAACAAGGTCTACAAAGACCCGCCTGATAGCTGCATATAGGAGAAACCCTCCTCATCATCATAAAAGTCTGGATCCGCTTCGCAAGCATCGCCATCATCTAAAATTAAAACAGGGACTGGTTGGTGTTGCAAACACTGTCTCGTAACGTGGGAGTGAGTGATCAACTCAATGGAACTATACAGCAGAGGTTAACATGTTATCAATTCAATCAAGGAGTAATGATAAAGCACTGCAATAAAAAATGTCCTAGATTGTAACACCCCGAATTTTTACCAACCTGGAGTTAGACGTCCTTAGGAAATGGGTCAACCATATCACTCTCATAGATCAATTCTAAAGTCTAGAAATCGCCTTTCAACCCATTTCTTTCAAAATCTTCCCTTTCACCACCTCATTCTTCAAAATTTTCCAAGTACTTTTATATTAGACACAATCCTAAAGTTTAAAAGGTGAAGAACTATACTTAAACTAAAACTTACCGTAAATGGTACGTACATGCATAAAATAGAATTTTGACTATGGAATTCTTAGAATCTCATGATGTAGATAGGTTATTTGGATGGATTAGCGTCCTTTACCTTAAAAACATACATTGTACATTGCATAACTCATTCTGGTTTGCAAATTAACCCCAAAAATGCCTTAAATGGAGTCGGGGGCCTACCCATGCCAATCCAGAGGGACCCAGGGTGGGCCCCACACTTTTTTGAGACCTAGGGGACAGGAGGGCCCCGCCCAAATGGTGAGACCTCGCCAACCACTCCAGTGGTCGGCGAGGACCTCGCCGAGTCGGCGAGGCCTCACCGGTCAACGGGCTCGACCGGGCGGGCCGGTCGGGCCAACGTCTTGTGGGGACTTGTGGACCCCCTTAATGCAGGGTTCGACCCTCCTTTCCTCTCGAATCACCTACTTCCTTCACAAAGTCCACCTCCAAGCTTTCCTTTTCTTGAAAAATCTTTTGAATCTGTCCCAAAATCCTTCTTCAAACACTTCCTTGTTCATTCTCATATACCACTCACACTACCCTTCAAATCTCACCTTAAGAAAAAATCATTAAAGGCTACTTCCTTTAGAAATTAGATGAAACTAACTACATGCTAGATTAGACGACTTGTGAAATTATCACCAATCACTTTAAATATGATCTGCTAGAGCCAAAACATGTAGAATAGGTGACGCTACAATACCCTAAAAT
Organism: Magnolia kwangsiensis; assembly: GCA_037074715.1. Lineage (NCBI taxonomy): Eukaryota > Viridiplantae > Streptophyta > Magnoliopsida > Magnoliales > Magnoliaceae > Magnolia > Magnolia kwangsiensis. The sequence continues at coordinate 53,378,680 of CM073575.1, read as the reverse complement.
CTAGGATTAAACTCTAAATCCGGTTGCTCACGGGAGCATTCAGAAACTTTGTATTGGACCTAGACCGCACATAGGAAGTCCGATTATCCCGAACTTAGACAATTCTGACCGCCTAGTTGGACTTGACAATCATCTCAAAAATCAAGTCCATACGATGTCCTAAGACCATTTCCTTGCGTCTAGAGTGAAGAGTGTGAGAAAAGTGAATTTATTTAGAAATTAAATATAATTTATGAAATCTGTCACGTGTCACTTGCGCGACATTTTTTAAGCATTCTGACCGTCAGAATTTGACCAAATTTCACCCTCGGATCAGGATAGTTGGCCCTTACATGTCATAGTACTTGTGGCCCTGATCAAGTTTCGGTGACCGCTAAACTGAAACTGGTCCGCCATGGTCGATCTGGAAATTCGATCGGACCGAAAACTCAGCCTGACCTAGATCCAATGTCAGAGAGCTTAAGTCCGACCGCACGTAGAAAAGGGGCTGCCAGAAGTGCTCCGTTGGATCAGAACAAGCCCATTTTAGTTATAAAAGTATACCTTGGCCCCAAGTCTATTTTCATCAATTCTGGGCCTATATAAGGACCTTAAAACCCCTCTCTCTCATTCCATATAAATTTCCTAAGCCCTAGGAGAGAGAAAAGAGAAGAGAGAGAGAGAGAGAGAGAGAAAATGGAGAGAGAGAGAGATTTGGAGCTTTTCTCCTGAGATTCTTCCCTGCTGCTCCATGTGCCAAGCAGTCCATCTGCGTTGCTCTTTCAGCACTTCCAACATCATTTTTAGGTAAGAAATCCTATCCCTAACCTGTTTAGGTAATCCATGTAGCTGTAGTGTTAATATAGCTAACCTATTTCATGGTATAGGTTGTCTGTTGTTTGACATGTAGAACATGCTGTCTGTTTTTCATTTCGAATATGTACGTAGAATATGAGATTTATGGTATTTTGGGCATTTGTAGGAAATACTGTATACGTACGTACTTTGCTGATATGATTGTCATGATTATTTACCGTCTACCTATACTAGTTATGTGTGTATCATCTGTTTGGCGAAGAGATTCGCCCTAATGCACATTTTGGCCGACATATGCTATGTAGACTAATGTGTGTAGACTAAGTGTTTGTATAAATGTTTGTATAACTAAGTATTGCGTAAATGAGGTTATAGATTAGTGTTGAGATAGGATTCTTAACTATTTTGATGATGTACATGATTTCCTCCATGTTTGTTATATTGAATTGATTTCCTTATATATAGGAAATACTTGTGTTTGGTTGAATTGCTTATGTTGTAAATTATAACATGTTGCTAACATGCTTGGATTATTTGTGTTTCATTTCTATCACTCTCATATGATCATTGATTTAGATTACAAGTGTTTGGGGTTATACTCTAGTCCAGGCAGCCGGTAACAGATTACAATTCGTGGTTGGATTCTATTCGCCACGACCACGAAGGATGTGTATGACGAACCAGAGTCGTACTAGAGTTGTCGGCACTCGTTAGGCCACACGAAGTGCTTGTGCACTTCATGTCGGTCAGCCTACGCTGGGGCCACAAACCTCCCCGTAGTGACCAGTGAGCACCTTAGACTCGTGAGCCGATTATGGTGATATGGGACACTATATTCGAGCTGTCGGCCTACACTGATAAGGTGATGGGGGAACGGTGCAACGAGTGCGTGCAACAGCCCTGACAGCCCTTTGTAGTGACCTCGAGCGTACTCTGAGTCTACGTGAGGCGACGACCCTTCCGTAGCAACAAGAGTACCACTAGGCTTGTATTAATAAGGTGATGGGGGAGCGGAGCAACGATTGCGTGCAACAGCCCTGACAGCCCTTGCAGTGACCTAGAAATATATCATCGTATGAGACTACTAGGAGTGACGACCCTAGACAGGATCTTTATTGGGAATGATATAAGGGAAGTACCCTAGTTTTTCAATCCTGCTATATGAAAAGGGACTAATAATAACTCGGTAATCATATTCATATCACACTGCATGTGCTTGGAAGATGTGGAGCACTGAGGGAAGAAAGCATGCCGCGGACGTAAGATGGTGTCGCATGAGGGAGTTAGTTGGCGAGGGCATCCATCATGTCATTTCATCCTTACATTAATTACAGTATCTAGGAATATTTGATTTTCTTGCTTTATTATTATCGCTTGATTGATTTGATAACATACTAATCTTTGCTCTATGATTCCACTGAGTTAGCTACTCACTCCCACGTTATGGGACGGTGTTTTACACACCAAACAGTCTCTGTTTTACTTTCAGATGATAACGTTACTTGCGAAGCAGAGCCGGACTTTATGATGATGAGGAGGATTCCTCCTATATGCAGGTTCTGATCAACGGGTTTACAGGGTTACTGATTAGATGCCAATACACTTGGTATTTTGCCTTTTACTTAGACACCAATGTATATTCTTTTCTTTCTATTTTGGAGTATACATGTATATAGTTATCCTGGTAACATGTCCATACTCTGGAGACTTACAATCATTTATATATTTTATATATCTATCACATTCTTTCGCTTGCTAATTTAACTGTCTCTGGAGTATGATATGCTGTTTTGGCTTAATCCACCTCATGTATTATGTACTATTACCGTCGACATTCATCCATCATTGAAAATGTTGCATAAGTGATGTTCTGGAACTCGAGAGTGGAGTTCATGCTCGACTCCCGATTTTCGAGATGTTACATAGATACTCTTGTTAATGCAAGGATAAAATATTTTCATGATGCATGCCCTCGCCTACACTCCCTCGTGCGACACCATCTTACGGTCGTGGCATGCTTTCTTCCCTCTATGCTCTTCAACCCGGGGCACATGCAGTGCGATATTATGAGCATGATTACCAAGTTATTATTAGTCCTTTTCATACAGCAGGATTGGGAAGCTATGGTACCTCCCTTATATCAATACCTAAACAATGATCCATTCTAAGGTCATCAGTCCTAGTAAATCTCATACGATATTACTGTTCTAGGTCACTGTAAAGGGTTCATCACCAATCAATACAGGCCTATTATACCTTAGTTACTACAAAAAGGCTCGTTGCCTATCTGCAGTGTCAAGGTATGCTCGAGGTCACTACAGAGGGCTCGTCACCAATCCGAGTAGGCCGACAGCTCGAATATAGTGTTCCATACCACCATAATCGGCTCAGGAGTCTAGGTTGCTCACTGGTCACTACGAGGAGGCTTGTCGCCCCAGCGTAGGCCGACAGCTCGACCACGGTGTCCCATACCACCATGTCCGGCTCATGAGTCTTAGGGGATCGAGGTACCAAGGTTAAAGGGGCTTTTCCACTAGTAAGTTTGATACCTTAGGTTCAAGCAGTAGTGTCCAAATATGGTGAACATACATCGGTCAATAGGGTTAATTGACGAGCCCGATTAGTACGATCGCATGTTGAGTTGATCGACATGAAATACATAAGCACTTCGCACGGCCTAACCACTATCGAACATCCCAAGCACGAGTCGGATTCGTCGAACACATCCTACGTGGCGAAAGCAACCTCAACCACCAGTTCGAGAACTATTACCGATTACCTGGACTGTGATATAGTCCCAATCGCGTGTAATCACAATAATGAATATGTCAATCAAATCCTACAGTCATATAACATGTTATGGAATATAACTTAAACATAAATACACAATACTTGGAGGAAATCATGCACATAATTAACATGGATAGTTAGACTAAACTGTTCATAGAGAAAATCATACACACAAGTAAGATAGTTGGGATTTCATGTCTCAACTCCCTCATACATCACACCTTACTAACTACGAACTCATTCAGACATTTTCACAAACACTTAGACTACACTTTGCAACATACATCACGTATGTCGGCCATATTACATATTAGGCCAAATTCTTTTACTAAGGAGTTATCGCATACATAACAACCATATTCCTACGACAATTAATTATGCCAACCTCAGATTTCAAATGCACACAAACATTTCAATAAAAATAAGAAACAGTCTATACATAACATAGTTCATATATATACCTAAAATGAAACGGATATCGCATTTGGCATGTGTAATGGCAACCACGTCAGTAATAAATTATTATCTGACAATGAAAGCTTTGAAAACCATAACCTATACATATATAATCCGCACCTTAAACCAGAAAATGTGTAACGAATATGATTTAGACGTTAAGTCTTCATCAACTGCGGATTGACAACCTCGTACATGAAATAGGTTAGCTACATCATCACTTAGACTATTCTAAGCTCCAAACATGTTAGGGTTAGGATTTCCTACCTGAAAATGAATTTAGAATTGCTGAAATGGCGACATGGTAGCATGGATTTGGCACTTAGAACAGCAGGAAGGAATCCCTGTAGCAACACCCTAAATTTCCTCACCTTTTCTCTCTTTTCTTCTCTTCCTTTTCTTTTCTCTCTCCCTAGGGTTTTCCAAATTCGTATGGGATATGAAAGTGAGGGTTTAAGGCCCTTATATTGACCTAGAACTAATGAAAATAGCCCCAGGGCCATGGTATACTTAGGTTATATTCAAATCGGGCTTGTTCTGATCCAACGGAGCATTTCTGGAGGTCCCTTTACTGAATGCAGTCGGACTTAAGCTTACAGATACTGGATCTTGATTAAGTTAAGTTTTCAGTCCGATCGGGTTTCCAGATCGATCTTGGCGGACCAGTTTCAATTCAACGGTCATTAAAACTCGATCAGGGCCAAAAGTATATTGACATATGTGGGCCATCTTCCCTGATCTGAGCGTGTATTTAGGTCAGAATCCAATGGTCAAAATACTTATAATTGGCACGCAAGCGACACGACTCAGATTACTTAAATTTACATTTAATTTCATAAAAATATTCACTTTCTCACACTCTTCGCTCCGGACTTAAGAAAATAGTCCTAAGACATCATCTGGACTTGATTTTCGAGGTGATAGTCAAGTCCAACTAGGCAGTCATATTTATCTAAGTTCGTCGCTATCAGACTTTCGACGTGCTGTCCAGGTCCGATACGAAGTTTCAACCTGCTCCCAAGAGCAACCGAGTTTAGAGATTGGTCCTAGGTTTCTAGGTAACATAGAATTAGAGGTCCTACTCATTTTGGGTCTTTTATTTTATATTTAAATTGTTTCAATCTAATTCTACTGAGTATTCAGTTTAGTACTTAACCAAATTCTAACCTAATTATGGCAGAATACGGTCCTAGGGCCATTCTATGCCGCATTTTTGACACTTCTAGTTATTATATTATTTTAATTATTTTTTTAGTAGTTCATAATCAATTTTACCCCATCTCCACCAAATTTCATGAGATTTTGTGTTGTATAAATATTCTAAAAATTTCAGAAGCAGCAGCTGCCCAACAAGTTATTTTCAAATAGTTGTCACAACAACCTACATTAAACTATATTAAATATTTTATTATATTTTTTACATATTTTTATATAAAACTAGACTCATTTATCTTCAATATAGTTTTTAAATCACCTAAATTGGAGTTATAACAAGGGAGATATGATTATTCAAAGTTGGATAAAATGCATAGAAAAATGCAGAAAGTGGGCTGCCTAATCCGTTATACGGACGAGGCCTCGTCAAACCGGCGAGCCCCTCGCCGGTCACTGGATAGTTGGGCCAGGGTTCACCCCAGTGGCGATGTCTTACCCCCTGGGGATGATAGAAATATGTGGGACCCACCCCGGGTCCCCTCAAATTGAGTCGTTTGAGACCACAAGTCCGTCGAGGCATTATCGGGCCTCATTTGTAAATCAGAATGAGTTACGCGATGTACAATATATGATTTTGGGGTAGGAGAAGTTAATCTATCCAAATAAACTATCTATATTATGAGACTCCAAAAATTTAATAGTAAAAATCTCATTTTATTCATGTATTTACCATTTACAGTAAGTTTTAGTTTAAGTATAGTTCTTCACCATTTAAACCTCAGGATTTGTGTCTAATATGAAAGTACTTGGAGAAATTTGAAGAATGAGGTGGTAAAAGATGAATTTTGAAGGAAATGGGTTAAAAAGTGATTTCTTTGGCTTTAGAATTAAGTTATGAGAAGTTACCAAGGTGTTATGGTTGACCCATTGCCTAAGGACATCTAATTCCAGGTTGGTAAAAATCTGGGGTGTTATAGGATGACTGTCTCCCATATGTAGAGTTCGCCTACAATAAAAGTTTTTAGGTGAGTATTGGCATGGCTCCTTATGAGGCCTTATATGTGCACCCTTGCCGAGCACAGTATTGCTGGGCAAAGGTTAGCGAGCGCAGTTTGATTGGCCTAGAGTTAGTATAGGTGACCTCAGAGAAGATCGACATTATCAGGCGTCGACTTCTGACAGCCCAGAGCAGACAGAAGAGTTATGCTGACACGAGGAGGCGAGCGCTTGAGTTCGAGGTTGGAGACCATGTGTTCCTCTGACATTCTCTTATGAAGGGAGTCTTGCAGTTTGGCAAGAAGGGGAAGCTCGCACCGAGGTTCATTAGCCCATTTCAGATTCTGGATCGAGTGGGGGCAGTAGCGTATCACTTGGCTTTACCCACACCACTTACAGACATACACAACGTATTTCATGTATCTATGCTGAAGAAATACGTTCCTGATCCTTCACACATCATCAGATGGAAGCAAGTACAGTTGAGCGAGGATGCTACATATGTACTACGTTCGCCGCATATCCTAGACAGGAAGGAGCAAGTGTTGTGAAGTAAGGTGATTCCACTCGTGAAGGTACTATGGACACACCATACTGAGGAGGAAGCTACTTGGGAAATAGAAGCTGAGGTCGGAAAGAACTACCCTCAGATTCTCGAGGAGTACGAAAAGGTACTAATTTCAAGGATAAAATTTTTCTTTAAAGGGGGTAGATTGTAACGACTCGAAAAAATCCGTACAAAGACCCAAGTACCAACTCAGGCAGAAATCCCTCAGGACTAAATCCTTTAGAAATTAGATGAGAATTAACTAAGTTCTAACCTAGGTTACCAATGAAATTAGTACTAATCACTTTAAATACGATTTACAAGACTCAAAACTAGTAAAATCGTTAACGCTATGTTACCCTAAAATCTAGGATCCAACCCTAAACCCAATTGCTCTTGGGAGCACTCAGAAACTCCGTATCGGACCTGGACCGCACGTCGAAAGTTCGATGACTAAAAACCATAGGATTAGGATCGCCTTGCTGGACTTGACAATCACCTCAAAAATCAAGTCCAAACGTTGTCCTGAGACTGTTTCCTTCAGTCCGGAGTGAAGAGTGTGAAAAAGTGAAGATTTTTAAGAAATTAAATATGAATTTAAGTAATCTGAATCGTGTCGCTTGCACGTCATTTATAAGCATTCTGACCATTGGTTTTTTACCCAAATTCACCCTCGGATCAGGGATGATGGCCCACACATGTCAATATACTTGTGACCTTGATCAAGTTCCGGTGACCGCTGAACTGAAACTGGTCTGCCACGGTCAATCTGGAAACTCGATCGAACTGAAAACTTAACTTGATCAAGATCCAGCGTCTATGAGATTAAGTTCGACTGCATTTGGCAAAGGGACCTCCAGAACTGATCCGTTGGAATGGAACAAGGCCAATTTGGATATAACCTAAGTATACCTTAGCCCTGAGACTATTTTCATTAGTTTTCGGCCTATATAAGGACTTTAAACCCTCTCTCACCAATTCCATACGAATTTTAAAACCCTAGCTAAGGAAGAGAAGGAAAAGAGAGAAAGTAAGAGAGAAGTTGGTAATTCATCCTGGGATTCTTCCCAGCTTCACTACGTGCCTAATCCACCGATTTGAATCGTTATTTCGGTGATACTAATTTCATACTTGGGTAAGAAAATCAAACCCTAACCTATTTTAGGACTTAGCATAGTTGGAGTAATGAAATAGCTAACCTAGTTCGTGTTATAGGTTGCTAATCCTCCATTGACGAAAGCTTACTGTTTAAATCTTATTCGTTACGCTTCTACGGTTTAAGGTGTGGACTATAGATGTATAGATTATGGTTTTCAAAGCTTTCAATGTCAGATAATGATTTGTTACTGACGTGGATGCTCTTACACATGCCAAATGCGCTATCTATTTTGTTTTACGTATATGTTAGTCTATGTTGTAAATAGAGTATTCCATGTGTTTGTTAAAATGTTTGTATGCCTATGAAATCTGATGTTGTGATTGCCATGATTAACTGTTGTTAGTACATGCTTGTTATGTATGCGAAAACTCCTTAGCAAAAGGATTTGCCCAAATATGCAATATGCCAACATACGTGATGTATGTTGAATAGTGTAGTCAAAGTATTTGTGTAAATACCTGAACAGGTTAGAAATTGGTAGAGTATGATTTTTAAGGGTATTGAGATATGAATCTCAATCACTTTACTTGTGTGTATGATTTCCTACATGAAATGTTTAGCCTATTTTATTCATGTTAACTGTGTGTATGATTTCCTCCATGTACTGTATTCATGTTTAAGTTATATTTCATAACATGTTCATATGAATGTGGAATTTGAATCAAATGTCTATTGTTGAGATTGTACATGAATGGGACCATGTCATGGTCCAGGCAATCGGTAATAGTCTTTGAGCTCGTGACTGAGATTTATTCACCACGTAAGACGTGTTTGATGAACCCGAGCCATACTAGAGTTGTCGGCAGTGGTTTGGCCACACGGAGTGCTTATGCATTTCATGTCGATCAACTTAACATGCGATCGTACTAGTTGAGCTCGTCAAGTAACTCGATTGACCCGATGTATGTTCACCATGTATGGACTCTCCTATTTGAATCTAGGGTACCAAACTTACCAATGCAATCCCGTTAACCTTGGTACCTCGATCCCCTAAGACTCATGTGCCGTACATGGTGGTATGGGACACCGTGGTCGAGCTGTCGGCCTACGCTTGGGCGATGAGCCTCCCCGTAGTGACTAGTGAGTAACCTAGACTCGTGAGCTGATTATGGTGGTATGGGACACTATAATCGAGCTGTTGGCCTACTCTGATTGGTGACGAGCCCTCTGTAGTGACCTCGAGCATACCTTGACACTACAGACAGGCGACGAGCCTTTTTGTAGTAACTAAGGTATAATAGGCCTGTATTGATTATTGACGAGCCCTTTACAGCGACCTAGAACAGTAATATCGTATGAGATTTACTAGGACTGACACCTTAGAATGGATCATTGTTTGGGTAATGATATGAGGGAGGTACCTTAGCTTTCCAATCCTGCTGTATGAAAAGGACTAATAATAACTCAGTAATCACGTTCATAACATCGCACTGCATGTGCCCTGGGTTGAAGAGCGTAGAGGGAAGAAAGCATGTCGCAAACATAAGATGGTATCACACGAGGGAGTGTAGGCGAGGGCACGCATCATGAAAAAATTTCATCCTTGCCTTAATAAGAGTATCTAGGAATGTCTGATATATCTGCTTTATCATTACTGCTTGACTGAATTGATCACATGTTAATCTTTGCTCTATGATTCCACTGAGTTGATCACTCATTCTCACGTTCTGGGACGGTATTCTGAACACCCACCAGACCCTATCTTAGTTGCATATGACGACGTGACTCAGGAGGTGGAGCCTGATTGCTATGACGATCAGGACGAGTTCTCGTACATGCAGTTCTCTGACGGTTTCGCTTAGGCCGTTATGATCGATGGGGCTACAGGGCTTTTCATTGTAGTTGAAACTCTCTCTCCACATTTTGATTTTTTTAAACTAATACATGTATATGGTGACTCAATGATGTATTCATACTCTGGAGTTCGACTGAGATCTTTTGGACTCATATACGCTTAGATATATCTTTCAGTCTTCCACTTGCATTATATAAACTGATCTGGAGTATAAATTACTGTTTTGGTATAATCCCACTCATGTTTACTACACTAATATGAACCACATTCAATCATCATTATCTATGTTGCATAAGTGATGCGTTGGAACGCGGGAGCTAAGCTTCTGCTCGACCCCCGATTTTCAGGGCGTTACAGAATAGGACTTTATGAAATTTTATGATAATTTAAAATCCTATCATCATTATCTTGATTTAATACAATAATTTATCAAGATACTTATAACTTAATTCTAATGCCTTTCAAGCCAAATAGAGGATCCAATCACAATACTATCCAACATCTAAGCAATATATAAATTTAGTCTATGATGGATTGAATAAGTGACTGCGTGTGTGGAACGTGATACTTATCAGTTTTAAACAATCATGTCATCTGCGCCATGTGAACATTCAAAGGAAACACAAAAATGTAAAGTGCAAATAACAATCCCAAACACTGTCATTCATAGTGGTTAGACTACTTGCCTACTCCATTCCTGGTGGACGCACTCAACCTTGAGTGTACCAGATTTCATTAACGGAGGTTTCAAATTATGTTTACCTCAAATCAGTATAACCTACTCAAGGCTGACTCTAGGACCTACATAAGGTACATAGCATGTCCCCACGATACATAAGTTTATGCCCTACACAGGATCAACGGTCAACACAGCACCCAGGTTTTAGGCCACATAAGTCAAGGATCCACACAAGGAACCTAGGGTTTATGCCCTACATAAGAGTAAAGGTCAGCACACAACACGTAGGTTTTAGGTCACACAAGCCAAGGATCGACATAAGGAACCTAGGGTTTATGCCCTATACAAGAGTAAAGGTCAACACACATCACCTAGGTTTTAGGCCACATCGGCTAAGGACCTACACTAAAGACCTTAGTTTATGCCCACCAAGAGCAAGGGTCAACACACAACATGAGTCAACACATAACACCCACACGTATTCTCCCGTCGGAGGCCTCCTACGAGGACTTGAAAGGGGTGAGAATCGCCTGTGACCTAATCCTACACAAAGGAATGATCAGCAGGGTCTCTGGACTTTATCGACTTATAGATAAGTAGATGAGCCCCATTAAGTACGTTGATGAAGATCTCCTCCTTTGATGATGAAGAATCTTCAGCTTCCTTGATCCGCAATACTTATGATGCTCTAATGTAAGGCAACGGGTTGGGTCACGGTTATGTTGGAATCCTACCCTACTAAATATTTTCCTCTTTTAGAGACGGAGTGATTCCAATCATTTAAGCATGCAAGGCATCCTAGCTTAATGAACTGCCATTAAGGTGGTAGCTGGATGATCCTTAAATGTGGAAGTTCATTCCTCAATCCACTCTATTGAATATCAATGATGAGGGTGGGTTGGAGGAGGAACTCCCATGAGAAAATGAGTTTAGGGTAAGTAGTATGCAGGACTTTCTCAAGGCTCTCTCTATTTTTCTCACTACAGAAACAAATAGCAAGCTCTCCTTAAATAGGCAAAGAGATCCAATGAAAATAAAGTTGTCAATTTTTTTATAGAGTTCAATTTCATCGATCCATCTTCGATATCATTGAGCGTATACTTTCAAAGACATCGAGGGACAGATCGATGGAATGAACTCTTCTGACAATTATAATTGAACTCTTATGCACAGATTGATCATATCAAACATGCTTCAATGTCATTGGATTTCAAACTTTGATTTCATCGAACCACGGTTCGATTTCACACAATGAAAAACAAGATAGCTAGCTGAACAAGAGACAGCTGGCTTTTGATAATATCAATCCTCCCTTGATGTCGTCAGATTTTAAATGTCGATGATATCGATACCTAGATCGATTGATCAATCTTCTATAAAATATTTTCTTGTAAACTCGTTGGACATTCCATTGTCTGAATTCGATGAATGCAACCTAGATTCGATATTATCGATATTTGAATATTGATTTTATTAAGGGATTCCAATTTCTTGAGTCATTTAAAGAGGATTTTTCTAAAAATCTTGCTAGACAGTTTGGTCCAAAATCGATAACATCGAAGGTCCATCGATATCATTAGAGTTTGAATTTCGATGATATCAAGGTTTCCTTCGAGTCATCGATAAATCATGATTTTCCTTAGAAGCTTGCTGACACAAACAAACTGGAATTCGATTTATCGAGCCGTCTCAATGATATTGGAATTTGAATGTCGATGATATCGATTGTTCCATCGATCCATCGATAATGTTATCCAGAGATCAAAATGGTTGCTGGACACACAAGTCGTCAATTCGATGATATTGATTGAATGTCAAGGACATCAATAACTAGTGTTCGATTTCATTGAGGTGCCCTCGATATATCGATAAAATCTCAAAACTTGGAAATTTTCTTATTTTACAAAATAGTTTTCATACTTAAGACCCTATATTGTTCTTTCCATTTTTAACGGATTTATATACCTGGGTGTTTTTGGACATAGAATGTGAGGGTAAGTTTACCTTTGACGATTTCGAGGCACACATCCAGTTGAGGGAGATGCTTGAATGATCTTCCTATGAGGCTCACTTGACTTGCTGGCTCAACACTTATGCTAATTGATAAACCAGGGCACTTTTAAACCTGTCGTAGGTCTAATGGGGAGGTGTATGCAACCCCCCCCCCAAAAGAGGTCATTGCTGTTGAAAATGGGGGCACTCAAGCTTACGATGCCCCATCTCACCACATCTTAAGCAAACGCCTGTGAACGGTCTTTGTGGTGGTGCTCAAGGTACTGCTGGTGCTGGAAAGGATGGACGGTTCCTATGCCTCTGTGGCCATTGACTCTACTGCTGCTGGGAACTACCAAAGGGGGTCTTCCTCTTCCGTTCTCCTCTATGGTCATGGACGCTCTATGAATCGTTCCATTCTAACACGTAAATCTGGGCCCTCTGAACTACTTGCTCAAAGGTCGGGAGCATGTGTTCGACGACAGGGCTCATGAGGCCAAAACATAAGTCATTCTTAAAATGATGTGCCTTTCGCTCCTCATCATCAACCAAATATGGCACGAACCTCGATAGTGCTACGAAATGAGTTGCATACTATGTCATAGACTTATCACCCTATACCAAGGTCTTGAACTCTAACGCTCGCTGCCGATGAAAGTGGACAGGGAAATACTGTTGGTCAAATCAGTCAACGAAATCCTCCCATGTCAAGATGAAGTCTGCTCCTGTAACACGGGCGACAAAGTTCCACCAGTGCTCGACCCCACCTTAAAGAAGAAATACGGCTAACCAGACTCACTGTTGGGCTATACATCCCATTGTATCAAAAATCTTCTCCACCTCGGAGTGCCATCTCTTGGCTGCTATTAGGTCTGGATCACCTTGGAAATGCGAGGGATCGAGATGTCAAAACTCTGGAAGAAGGGAGCTCACAGCTCCTGCTCTACTTGGGCTGGCAAAACAATGAGGTGTTTGCCCTGCCCCAGAAGGGCGCCCGTCATAACCTGCAACATCTGCTGTAACTAGGAGGCACTCATGGATATATTCAAATTTACACCGGCTCGGGTAGAGGAGCGACATCCTCAGACTGGGAAGTAGGGGTTTCTGGTGGTGGAATGGGAGTCGAGGTGGTTGAGCGAAAGTTACTCCAGTCGCTCTCCTGGGCGGCATGTCCTATATGGAAGAACAAAGGTGTCTATCAACCTTAAGAACTCTTAAAGGCACACACGTTAAGGGTTTATAACAGAAAATCACTAAGTTATTCAAACTCAGGACCTAATCATTCTAAGTTCTCAACAATCATAAAGTGTAGGGTAGTTATTAGCAGATAATCAAGTTATCCTTAGGTATTTCCAAGTTATGTTCTAATACTAACTTCTGTCACATATCCAGTAATATAAATAATTGAATACAGTGTTAAAAGGAAAATACACATATTAATAATCAAAGCTCCAAAAGACTACCGAATGCTCCAAGCTCGACGCTGCTGCGGCCTAACACCACCTGTATGCATCTATCGTGCATAAGCTTATATAAAGCTTAGAGGGTGGTGTAAGTGTGTGTGCAAGGTAAGTGTCAAGTATGCAATATCAAAGCAATGCGAAAACATGATGGTAAGTCCATAATTACCATCAGCCTTATCCAAGCTATACGATGCAAAACATAATAAGCCAATATCATATACTGAGGAAATAATATAGATCAGCTATGCAATGCAGAGTTATAGAAAACCAAATATCACATACTGAGGAAACAATGTAGATCAGCTATGCAATGTGGTGTCATAGTAAGCCAAATATCATATACTGAGGAAGCAATACAATATACAAATCCTAACGGGTCCACGAATACCACAACCTCATCTAGGCCATATAAATGTAGAAACTAGTAACCCAAAATGTCATATGCCACGGATGTAATGTAATATGCGGTGCGAATGAAATGACCAAGCTAGAGTGTGAAGTCGGGATGATAGTACGTAGTATCACAGGCTATGGGGTTCATCATAAGAGACTTCTATCCAAACCAGTATTATACCTAAATTTGGATAGCTAGACTCCATGTGATAAACTCTTGATCTCAGCTTAGTCATGCGCCCCAACCGAAATCTTACCCATTGCAAAGGTACACAACAAATAGTTGCGCACCACCAGCCCATGTGGATAGTGTCTGTATGAATCAATCAAATGTTAAGTACGCAACTGTTACTCAGTAAGTCCACATATCATTATCGTACATCTCTAGGAGCATCACTGGGGTCTAATACACTCCAAGCTGGTTACTACCCCTGTTGGCCGCATAACCCAGCGAGTGAAAAAGACCTCACTGCCCACCTACCAATATCGATCCAGATCGTTGATAGCGGACCCATTTGTGAGCTAGTCAAACTCAACCTAGCTTATAGCCCCCTTACTCGGGCAGATAAGGTCACACTCCCTCCTAACTGACCAAGACACAGTGGGAAGCATGGCCTCCTGATATTCGGTACTCAACACTCATGTCTTCCACTCGATATAGATATTAGAGCATCTCCTGGCCATGAAAGTTTAGGGACTTTCATCCACAGACATCCAAAGTGCCCATATGCTAGAACCAAATATTTCTGGTATCCCATTCGATCATTCACGATGATCCTATAGAGGCCACAACCCTGATATTGATAGGGCATCCAGTGATCATGTCACACAAACGCGAGATGCTTGAGTCATACAGTTTAATCATTCATTAATCCTGCGCGTACTGTGCACTCATGTGGGACGACTCCACCTATCAGGGATCCCATCAACAACTTACCCTATGGCATATACAAGGGTCAATCATATCTCATAACAAACATGCAGATGATGTGTATGGGTATGTATCATGATGCTATGATATCACATACACATAATCGGTATTGATAACCGGCCTTAATAATCAGCATCGATAACCAAACTTGACAATTGGCCTCAATAATCGGCCTCGACAATTAGCCTTGATAATCGGCCTTGACAATCGGCCTCTGTACAAGGTGGGGTCCATAGATAAATAGCTGATCTAAACCAAAACATAAAGATTGGGCCTCGGTCGTGGATATGCCCAATCTGGTAACACGAAAATATCTGTCTATGGTGATGATGAACCATGCAACATCAATGGGGCCTAATGATTTGGGTTGACCCAAAATAATAAGAATGGGCTTAACAAAGGCCTAAAGGAAGGTCATAATGTGGACATTTAACCATCATCGCCCATCAATGTAGACATTTAACCAACATTGGTCCCTAGGAGTGGCCTACATAGAGCCAAACGTATAGTGGGCCCATGTCCTCACTCAAGGGACTAATATATATCATCATGGGCCATATTACATGGGCCTTATTCAAAGGTGGGCCTTTGAATAATATACATCATATCAGGCCTCACTCATAAGACTCATATACATCATATTGGGCTTCATCATATGGGCCAATATACATCACATCGGGCCACATCAAATGGGCCGCAATTGCATCAAGGTGGGTCTTAACGGACGGGCCATAAATACGTCACATTGGCCTCAACGAATGGGTCACACATACATCACATTGGACCTCTCGAATGGGCCACAAAAACATCAAGGTGGGCCTTACAGAAGGGCCACAAATACATCAAAGTGGGCCTCACGAATGGGTCACAAAATACATTAAAGTGGGCCTCACGAATGGGTCACAAATACATCAGGTGGGCCTCACGGATGGGCCACAAATACATTAAAGTGGGCCTCACTGATGGGCCACAAAATAAATCAAAGTGGGCCTTACGGATGGGTTAAAAATACAGTAAGGTGGGCCTCACGGATGGGCCACAAATACATTAAGGTGGGCCACATAGATAGGCCACAAATACATCAAGGTGGGCCTCATAGATGGGCCACAAATTTATCAAAGTGGGCCTCACTGATAGGCCACAAGCACATCAAAGTGGGCCTAACAGATGGGCTAAAAATACATCAAAATGGGCCTCATCTACATCTACTGGGCTGCATCACATGGGCCTGCACCAATGGGCCTCATATATAACAAGTGGGAAGCATTACATGGGTCGCACCATCTACACCATACATCTATTCTAGAGATCATTTTAGAGCAATTCTCAAAAATAAATTATATCGAAAGATCATCTGGACCATACGACAAATAACAGTGAAGATAATGATTTCCACCCTTAAAATTCCCAGGGCCCACCATAATGTTCATTTTCTATCTGATCTATCCATAAGGTCACAAAGACCTAAATTAAGAGAAAAAATAAATTTCACATTGATCCAGAACTTCTGTGACACCAAAAGGATTTCAATGGTAGCCGTTCAACCTCCATTGATTTTTATAGTGTGGTCCACCTAATAGATCTGTCTTATTTTTAGTCCCAAGCCTTAAGATGAGTTCACGACCTAGATAGACAATTTGGATGTAACACATACATCAGCGGGCCCCACAGACTGCTGACGTCAACAACAACTGTTGTTGCTACTACAAAATAGATGCACGGCACGGATGAAATCCACATCACGGTGGATCACGTCCCGATGGACGGACGGTAGGGATGAAACACATGTACTAATGATGGGGTCCATGTCCTAACTGGACGGTGGGGACCCCACACGTGGAGGGTGGGTACCATCGTCCAGCAAGGGGACAGACGGTGTGGATTTATTCCCATATACAGCAACACTAGCTGGTGTGCGGTGGGCCAACTAATCCGCTCTCTAATCAGGTGGGTCCCACATGGGGCCCACCACTACCATATAGGTACATATATATATATATATATTTATATATATATATATATATATCATACATATATATAAAATAATATTATAATATCATACATATATATATATATAATATTATATTATATTATTTTATTTTATTTTTTTTTAAAAAAGGGGTCTAACGTCCCAGACATACGGACGAAGCGGATTGTAGAATAGATGCATCAAGGTGGGTCCCACCCACACGTGTCACACACGTGGGGTGGGCCCACGTCCATGACAAATGGACGGTTGGGCCATGGACAGTTGGGGTATAACCCATGCCTCATGTTGGAACCACATAACTTGTTGCGTCATTACAGCAGTTGAGTGCTGCTGGGTCCCACTGTCTAGATGGACAGTGTCGGAATACCACATACATTAAGGTGGGTCCACACGTGTGGGACCCACCAGCTTGTAAGACCAAGCTGATATTTGTATTTTCGCCTTCATCTGGGCCTGGCTAGACAGATAGCCAGGTGGACACATTCGGCAAACGGCATGGATAAAATACATTCATCATGGTGGGATCCATCTGGGTGGGCCACACGGCCATAACACCACCAAGGAAATGAAAGAGAGGGAGTGAGAGAGAGAGAGAGGGAGAGAGAGAGAGAGAGATAGAGAGAGAGAGGGAGATTGACATATTAGAGGGACCCCTTAGATCACAACATCAAGATGGATCCCATCTCAAGCGGGCCTTACATAAAAAAAAATCATGATCCTACACTACAATCACCCACCGATTGGCCTTCTTCATGGTCCCATGGCTTCCATAGCTCCTATGCTCTACCTTTGATGGTGGATGATGAAGATTGAAGGGTGGAAATGAGGATTTAGGGGTATGGAGTGGGCCACACACTAAGTTTTCTCTCCTTAGAATTTTTCTCTCTCATGGAGGCTTGGGATTTGGTGGAGAATGGGATGAAATGGAGTGATGTATGGGGGAGAGGGATGGTGCTGTAAGAAAGAGATGGGTGGAGAGAGAGATAGTTGACTTTGGGAATGGGAGAGAGATGGGTAGGATATGAGTGTTGTAAGGGGAGTGATGGGATGTGTACTTGACTTAAGGTGATTGATACATGTGATGGGTTGTAGAGATTCTCTCAGAATTCGTAATACACAGCGTTTTCCTCAAAATGAACGCGGGCCCACAACTCCTGGCCTGGGTATCGCATCGACACAGACATGGCGTTGGAACAGCAGTGACGGCGCAGTCGCTAGAGTACAAGTGTTGGGTCGAGTCAACTCGGGTTGATAGGGTATGACTCAGGGTCAAGTGCAAACACTATCTATGCGTCGGGGGTCGTCAGAATTCGACTGGGCGGATTGTGAAAGTCTACTGAACGGTACAGTTTAGGGTACGGGTCTTACATCTCACCCCTCCTAATAAAAATTTCATCCTCAAAATTTATAGAACATACAAGTGAAGAGGAAGCATCATCATATATATGTCAAGGCATAATCAGTTTACAAAAGGATGGGGATAGCTCTCTCTAATCTCAACCTCGTGCTCCCAAGATGCTTCATTAACACTATGGTGACCCCTACTGAACCTCAGATCCTAGATCAGAAACGATCGAAACTAGGATACCTTGTAGCCTCACCATCTCACCAATGACTAATCGAACAAGATGATCCTAATGCCTGGTCGCGCGAATCATCGGCGACTCCTCCTGACGACTGAGGGTCCTACTGAGCTGCATAAAACCCGTCCTAGGTCTGCTGGGGAGGTGTACGTCCCCCCAAAGAGGTCATTGCTGCTTAAAATGGGGGCACCCATGCTTACAATGCCCCGTCTCACCACATCTGAAGCAAACGCCTGTGAACAGTCTTTGTGGTGGTGCTGAGGTGCTACTGGCGCTCGAAAGGATGGACGGTTCCTTTGCCTGTACGGCCATTGACACTGCTACTATTGGGAACTATCAGAGGGGGTCTTCCTCTTTCGGTCTCCTCTATGGTCATGCATCCTCTGTGAATCGTTCCATTCTACCTCGTAAATCTAGGCCCTATGAACTACCTGTTCAAAGGTCGGGAGCATATGTCTGATGACACGGCTCCTAAGGCCAAAACATAAGTCGTTCTCAAAACAGCGGGCCTTTCTCTCCTCATCATCAACCAAATACAGTACGAACCTCGATAGTGCCATGAAACGAGTCACATACTGCGCCACAAACATGTCTCCCTGAACCAAGGTCTTGAACTCTTACTCTCATTGCCGAAAAAAGTGGTCGGGAAAGTATTGTTGGTCGAATCAGTCAATGAAATCCTCTCATATCTAGATGAAGTTAGCTCCTGCAACGCAGACGATAGAGGTCCACCAGTGCTCGACCTCATCTTGGAGAAGAAATATGGCTAACCGAACCCACTGCTGGGTCGTACATCCCATTGTATCAAAAATCTTCTCCACCTCGGAGCGTCATCTCTTGTCTGATGTCGGGTCTGGCTCACCCTAGAAATGTGGGGGATCAGGCTGTCAGAACTTTTAAAGAAGGGTGCTCGCCCACTCATGCTCTGCTTGGGCTACTGAAACAATGGGGTGCCTACCTTACCCCTAAAGGGCGGCCGTCATAGCCTACAACATTTGCTGTAACTGGGAGGCACTCATGGGTACGGTCAAATCCCTACCGATTTTGGGTAGAGGAGTGGCATCCTCAGGTTGAGGAGCAAGGGTCTCTAGTGGTAGAGTGAGAGTCGACGGTGGTGGAGCAAAAGTCATTCGGGTCGCTCTCTTAGGCGACATGTCCTATAGGGAAGAACACAGACGCCTATCAACCCTTAGAACTCTCGAAGGCACGTACTTTAAGGATCTATAACAAAAGATCGCTAAGTTATTCGAACTCGGGACCTAATCATTCTAAGTTCTCAATAATCATAGAGTGTAGGGTAGCTATCAACAAATATGTGATGTTAACCTCATGTATTCCCAATTATTCTCTAATACCAACTTTTGTCACGCCCTAGACTCAGAAACTGGGCTCACAAAATTCTCAATCACCGAATCCGGTGCCGACAGCCTTCGTGGTATCCCATTCTCAGCTTATAGTGCCCAAACACCAGATTCTGATCCTGATATCTTACAAGGAGGATTTTTCAACATACATTTATCTCGTAAAAAACATAATCACAAGTTTACCCAAATTACAAAGGCAACAACATCATCACATATCCACTAACATAAACAGTTGAATACAGTGTTGAAAAGAAAATACATAGACAGCTGCACACTTCAAGCTCTACGCTGTTACGTTCTAACGTCACCTGGATGCATCTATCGTGCATTAGCTTATAGAAAGCTTAGAGGATGGTGTAAGTGTGTGCGTAAGATAAGTTTCAAGTATCCAATATCAGAGCAATGTGGAATAATGTCAGTAAGTCCATAATTACCATTAGCATTATCCAAGCTATGAGATGCAAAATATAATAAGCCAACATCATATACTGAGGCAACAATGTAGGTCAGCTATGCAATGTGGAGTCATGATAAGTCAAATATCATACACTAAGGATGCAATATAATATACAAATCCTAATGGGTGCACGAATACCGTCAACCACATATAGGCCATATAAATGCAGAAACATAGTAACCTAAAATGCTATATTTCGCAGATGTAATGTAATATGCAGTGCGAATGAAATGACCAGGCTAGAGTGTGAAGTCGGGATGATAGTACGTAGTATCACAGGCTATGGGGTTCATCACAAGGGACTTCTATCCAAACCAGTCCCATACCCAAACTTAGATAGCCAAACTCCTTGTGGTAAACTCCTGATCTCAGGTTAGTCGCGTGCCCCAACTGCAATCCTGGTCATTACAAAGGTACAAACAAATAGTTACTGTAACACCCCGTACTGTCTAGTACTCGGGTGTTACCATGAAGTTCTAAATTAGTTCACACGTGTGTGGCGACACATGTTACTCACCTTATATATGCATTACATCTAGTGGCCCATAATTCATTCATCTGGACCGACTAGTACAATCTTCATCCATATATTAAGTCATCTGACCGTTGGGAGTGGAATTTACCTATAAATCGAGCTTTCCATTAGATTGATCCCTAAGATGGGCCATCATGTAATTGTATAACTTGCCTTAGGATCTTAATCTCTTTGATAGCTAAAGATTTAGTTCTTATTCAAGATGGACCATACAATTGCATTAGGACTCCTTAGACGAATTATAGGTCGATCACAATGTTTTGTTGATTGATCTAATGACCAATTTTCCTAACTTGACCATCAGATTATAACATCGACCATAAGCCCGTTTAAGTAGTAGATGTGCCTGGGATTGGACATGTGGCTCACTAGGACAAGATTCATTTCATTGATGATTCTAATCAAAGGCAGGTCATATGAGATAGTAATAATATTATTAATAAATAATAAATAAATACAATATTTATGTATGCAAAAAAAATATATAATAATAATAGCAATAATGATAATATAATAATAATAATAACAACAATAAAGTGAGATAAGTAATGATAATGATACATATTTTATAATAAAGTAATAATAATAATATTTAACATAAATATTATTATTTGGTTAATAACACATTGAGAAAGAGTTACGAATAGCCCATTAGGACCTTAGGACCTTTCGGATAAGGATGGATTAAGATCAGAGAAAAATCTAGCAATTAAATTATTGAGGGTGTAATCTTATCACATTAAACAAGTTGTGGGGCCCACCTAAAACTTGGATCTAACTGATTTTTGGTCTAATGACCTAGGGGGAAGTATTCATATTGAATGAATGGCGTGGAATTCGTGATACAGGCCTGTGGACCCCATTTTGTTGATGGCGTGTGTACACAACACGTGCACTCGTTGTGCACTGGATGGGAACGCCCGGTCAAAATACCTTTGACCGAGTGTTTCTCTAAAAAGAGAAATATCCTCTCTCTCTCTCTCTCTCTTCGATTTTCACAGAAGATGGACGAACATCCATTCGAATGTCAGGTGACCCTCCAATTGAGATCGGATAGTCGATTTGAATCGTCCATTAGCTTCAAAGCATGGGACTAACCAAAACTCGACTACTACAATAGGTTTTCTTCTACAAATGGACACACGGTTCTCACTGCAAACCGAACCTATAAACATAAAGTTTCCTAAAATGAAAACTGTTCTCTCCTTGCCAGCTTGACAATCCAAGTGAGATGAAATCCCTCCATCTCAACCATCCGTGAGATGCAATCCTAGACCTCCAAGGCTAGGTTTGTATAAAAGAAAGGAAAGGAGAGAAGGAACTGACTGTTTCTTCCTAGCTTCGAACCCACCACCCAAACGACTGTGGGGCTTCGAAAAAGCTCATCTACAAGCTTCCTAGGGTCCACGCGGACCATCTGAAAGAAGCTGATTGGAGGAGAAAGCCTTCATCCAAGATCTATCATTACGACTCGGGCATCTTCCTTGTCCAAACCACACCAAGTTGGCGGGTTTAGCTCAGGTCAGGATGAGCCTGATCGCCCAATGTTGCTGCTGATCTTTTGCAGGCAAAAGAAAAAAAAAGAATCGGAAAGAAAAATAAATGGGAAGAAAAAGAGAGAGAGTGAGGGAGAGAGATAGGAAGAAGAGGAAAGAAAGAAGAAGAAGATGGAGCGTGTGCCTACCTCACTATCACCTTGATGTCTTGAATCGAGTAGAGATTGGATCAACTCAGGCTAGGCATCCAGCTACTATTGTTGAACCACCAACAGAGGGAAGAACAGAAGGTGAAGAGAAGGCAAGGATGGTCGGGGCGAGCTTTGGAGCTCAATCGACTGTCGACTCAGCTCATATACTCAGGACGAGTTGCTGACTCGCTTGGGGTTACTCAAACCCATTTGAATCATGGCAGAGCTAGCTGGACTCTTCAACAAATGAAAATAGGATGGGAGAAGGAAAAGAGGAGAATGTGAAGGAGGAAAAGAGAAGGAAGAGAAGAAGAAGGAGAGGGTGGATAGGAGGTCACTGCCGAGTCAACCAGGTCCATCCCGAGTCAAGTCAGTCTGGATGTCCATTGTTGGACATCCCAGCATTTGAAAAAGAGGGGAGAGAAAAGAGATAGAGAGAGAGAGAAGAGAGGGAGAGTTTGGGCCTAATTTATGAGCTAACTCATTGCCGAGTAAGATGGGTTGTGTTCGGCTGAGGTGGGCCTATTTCAGTTAGGACGAGTCTGATTTATCCCAGCGGTTTGTTAGCATATGGTCTAAGTGAAGAAGAAAATGAGAGAAAGAAGAGAAGAGAAGGAAGAAGGAAAAGAGGGAAAGGAAGAAGGAGAGAACAAGAGTAGCCGAGTCAACTCGCCTGAGTCGTGGGTTGGGGTTATTGGAAAGGGGTCGGGTTTAGAAGCCTGATTCACTAATGAGCCGACTAATGTGAGTAAGCCTTCGCTGCTAAAGCAAATTGTTGATTTAGTATTATAATTGGTATTACCATGATTATCGTGATTATAAAAAATGATTAGACATTAACAAGATAAGTATGTTAGTTATTATAAATAAAACTACAACAATTAGATATTGGACATTAGTATTTACTTATCATTCCTAAATACTCTCATTGATAGTAGATCACACTATTTGTTACCACTCTTATTATTAGGATTGCTAACATTAGGTACGATTAACCATTAGTGGATAACATATGGTAGAACTAGTTTTTATAAACAAAGTTGCAATTAGTGAATAGTAGTATTTTATCTATTTCTCTCGAGCATTATCATTAAGAGTATATCATAATATTTATTATCCTCATAAGGGTTAAGGTTGTCATGTTAGCTAATAACAATTTCATCGCTAGTATTAATGGAGATTTTACAATTATTAATACTATCAAGATGGTTACCATCCCTATCATCATTAGGATTTTTAATAGTAGGAATGAATAGCCGTTAGTAACTTATCTATACCGATATTAGTCTTGTCACTCTTAAATATTATCATAGGTAGTAGATCAAAATTTGATTATTGTCATAATGATTATTATTAATATGTTAGCTAATATAAAGTATAACACTAACGCTAATAATTATCTTGTAACTATTAAGTTTAAATTATGACTAATACACCAACTAGAATCCAAACCCTAAAGTCTATGCCTAGACCTAGACCCTAGGGTGAAACCCTAAAAATAATCAAAACCCTAAGTTGTATAAATCTTGACCATAGACACTTGGTAGAACATTGATTTCATGTGCAATTTTCATAATTCATGGTAGGATTTAATTCTAAGGGCACACGTACTTCCTAGTAATAATGTAGACGGTTCAAAACATTAGGTGATGATTCTTCCACTTAAGCTTTCAATTTTCCCATTAACTTAAAGGATAGATTTTAATTTAATTTTTAACTGATAATTGATATCTTCATTTTATAATCATATGTACTGATTGTTGAAATTGAATTGGTAGATTACATGCCTAATATCTATCCTGCATATGTTCCTATGATCGTGAATTATTTGTGGATTGCTTATGGAACTTTAACTGGTACATCAGTGAGAAACCCCCACTTAAAAATGTATACCCATACTAAGGATGTAATTCAATTAAATGTGATTGAAATGGACTTGCGACTTAGTGGTTATTTTAAGGTGGCTTGAATTGAATATTGACATAGGCCTACCATTCAGGGGTTGATGTGTTTAAGTGGTTTTTTTAAAGGATGGTTTTCATCGCATGGTTTTGATACTTGCCCTATGTAATTTATTTTGATATTTACCTTGTGGCTTATTTTGATATTGCTCTATGTAGCTTTGTTTTGGGTATTTTTCCTATATGGGTATGATATTTTTTACTGTGTAACCATGCAATGGTAAGCCCCGTATACTGCAATATGATTGGCCACTAGTCAACAAATTTTTGTTGAACATCCTAAGATGGTAGTCTCATGAGCCGGGAATGGTAGTGTGGGACCTATGCCCGAACTGTCAGCCTACGCCGAGTGATGAATCCCCCATAGTGACCTTTGAGCTTATTAAACTGGCTGGTTGTAAATAGAATAATAACAGATGGGTTAATCATGTATTAATAGCATTTAGGCGATGACAAGTGGCTAATTCTAAATGTTATAGCACGTGCCTAGTAGGATTTAGTTGGGGTATCGTTTCGCTAGCTCCTAGACCATCGATTAACGACCAACCATCTGTGAGTGTGGCACTACACATATACTATGTACTTTCACTAGTGACCAGCCACATTACATGAGTTTTGTCTAAAAGCCAACTAGATGAGCATGTAGGCCTCGTAAATTTTTATAACTAAGCTTACCTAATGTGGTGGTGTGTAATCTTGAGGGGAATTCACAATGAGTTGGCCACTCATCCATCAAATATATAATCGTACAGTAGTATAGGTGGCCCAAATGTTATCCACATTCTTATTGATGTGGAGCAGGCTATAATTGATAAGGGCACATGATTAAGTTTTTTAAGGATTGCTCTATGGTTTTACAGTTCTAGATTTGTTGTAATTTGCTTTTTTTACATGTAACATTATTCACTTTGAAATTGTAAGTTTTGAGATATTTGTTTGTATAAATCATCATGAGCAACCCCTAACATATTTAAAATGTAAATACAAACTTTCCCTTAGGTGATTGTCCATCTTACACTCATTTTCTTACTCTAAATGAAAAAAATGTATACTCAAATTTGACTATCCTTTAAGGTTAACACTCGAGTTTTTGGAAAATGTGTCATATACTGGGGTCTTGAAAACACGGGACATTACAGTTATGCACCACTAGCACGAGAGGATAGTGTATGAATGAATAAATCAAATGTTGAGTACACAACTACTGTTAAATAAGTCTACATATTAGTATCATACATCTCTGGGATCATCACCGAGGTCTAGTACACTCGAAGCGGGTTACCGCCCTCAGCGAGTGGAAAAGACATCACTACCCGCTTGCCAATATTGGCTTGGCTCATAGATAGCGGACCCATTTGTGGGCTGGTCAAAGTCAACCTAGCTTGTAGCCCCCTTACTCAGTCGACTAAGGCTACACCCCCTCCTAACCGACCATGACACAGTGGGAAGCGCGTCCTCTGAGTATTCGGCACTCGACGCTCATGTCTTCCACTTGGTTTAGATGTTGGAACATCCCCTGGAAATGAGAGTTTAGGAACTTTCAGCCACGGACATCCAAAGTGCCCATATGCGAGAAACAAATATTTTTCGTATCTCATCCAACCATCCACGATGATCTTGTGGAGGCTATAGCCTTGATATCGATTGGGCGCTAAGTGACTGCGTTACACAAATGCGAGATGTATGAGTCATACAGTCCAATCATGCATCAATCCTTCGCGTACCGTGCACTCATGTGGGACGACTCCACCTATCAAGGAGTCCCATAAACAACTTACCCTATGGCATATACAAGAGTCAATCACATCTCATAACAAACATGTAGATGATGCATATGGGTATGTATCCTGATACTATGCTTTCACATACTCATGATCGGTATTGATAACCGGCACCGATAGTCGCATCGATAATTGGCCTCGATAATCAGCATCGATAATTGGCCTCAACAATCGGCATCGACAATTGGCCTCGACAATCGACCTCGATGAAATAGCGGTGAAGACCGCTTTAGTTGAAGTAGGAATTTGCCAATATGTCCTAGAGGGGGTGAATAGGACTTTTTAATAATTTTTGATAATTTAAAATCATATTACACTAATCCTAACACCAAGCCTATATTAGGATTACTCAAGAGTAACTCTACTAGCTTCCAAGCCCGGTAGAGGATCCAATCACAAACTCTTTGAGAGATGAACAATATGCAAACTAGTTTATGATAGATATGACTATGTATGTGTATGGTGTGATCTCAAATATTCAGATATGAAAATATTAAAGTAAATCACACAAACAAAAGAATAGCAATCTCAAACACAGCCATTTTTATAGTAGTTCAACTACTTGTCTACTCCACTCCCGGTAACTGCACTCAACCCTTGAGTGTACCGGATTTCACTAAGGAGGTTTCACAGCGATTCACCTCAAACCTAAGGTTTTAAATTAGGTTCACCTTCAACCTTTACAACCTACACCTAGGCTGTCTGTTTATGCTCCTTGAGTAAGGGTCAACACATAGCACCCGATTTTAGGCACATTGGCAAAGGATCTTCCACAAGACCCTAACTGTTTATGCTCTCCACAGAGCAAGGGTCAACACAATATACCCACTACGTACACTCTCATCGGAGGCCTCCTTGAGGACTTGCAAGGGGTGAGAAACACCTTAGACCTAATCCCACAAAGGAATGATCACAAGGGTCCTCTGGACTATAGTTACTTACAGATATGTGGATGAGTCCCATTTAGCACGTTGTCGAAGATCTATTTCTTTGTTGATGAAGAATCTTCTGCTTCCTTGATCCGCAACACAGATGATGTACCAATATACTGTGTTGGGTTGGCTCAAGGCTAAGATGAAATTCTACTCTTTTAAATGTTTTCCTATAAGGAAGATAGAGTGATTCCAGCCATCTATGCATTCAAGGCATCCCAGCTTAATGATTTACCATTACAGTAGTGGTTGGAGGTCCTTGAATGTGGAAGTTCATTCCTCAATCCTCTCTATTGAATATCAATGATGAGGGTAGATTAGAGGATGAACTCCCATGAGAGAAAGGGCTTTGGGTATATGATCTAAGGTAAAACACTCAAAATCAATCTTTTCTTTCTCTACCAGTAATAATAGACAAGTCCTCTTTATATAGGAAAATGATTCCAACGGATATAAAACGATCACATTTATGACAGAGTTCGATATCATCGAGTGTATACTCTTGATAGCATTAATGGTCCGCTCAATGACACAAACTCAAATGTCATACACTTTTGAAACCTATTGCTAGCTGGTCGAGGGAATCGAAACACATGTCGATGTCATCAGATTTCAAACTCTGATTTCATCGATATGAGGTTTGATTCCTCAAATTTTGAATATGAGAGAGACTTGCTTTGAAATATTTCAGATTTACAAGAATGATTGAGGGACCTTCGATAACATCAAAATTTAAATGTCGATGATATCGATAGCTATATCGAGGCATCGATAAATCCAAGGGATTTTCGTTTAAACTTGCTGGACAGTTTCTGTCCTTATTCGATGCCATCGAAACCGTACCGATATCATCAATATTTGAATATCGATTCTATTGAGTAACCCTCGATCTGAAATAAAAACCACCTGAAAAATGTTGCTGAAAAGATTGTGTCCAGATATCATCGAGATTTGAATTCTGATGATATCGATGGTACTTCAATATATCGAAGGTTTTCATGATTTTTCTATAAAAAATAGGGACACAAATACTCTGTCGTCGATCATATTGAGTCTAGTTCGATAAACTCAATTTTTAAATATTGATGATATCGATAGGGGTATCGATACAGCGATAATTGCGTCCAGATGAATATGTGGCTGTTGGACACTTTATGTCCTCATTCGATTTTATCGATTGAGCTTTCGAGGACATCGACAGCACACATCGATTTTATCAAACCTGATATCGATAAATCGACAGAGCTAGAAAACTTAGAGATTTTTTGATTTTGTAGAAAAGTTTTCTAATCCAAAAACCCTATGATATTCTAATAGATTTTAAGGGTTTTATATACCTGGTGTTTTGGGACATGGCTGTGCGGCTTAGATTTACCTGTGGCGAGTTCGGCACACACCCGGTTGAGGTAGACCTTTGAATTGATCTTTCTATGAGGCTTTGTAGACTAGCTGACTCAACATTCACGCTAATTGACAAACCAAGGAACTTTCAATCTCCCCCTTTCTCAATTATGTGACAAAATACCAAAACACCCTAGAACAACATCTTGACCAATACATCCTAAATTGTGTGTACACGTAATTTTACACAATTGTACATTATTTAGTGAAACTATACACACAATCAGTACCTGTTCCCCCTTACAACATTCTCCCCCTTTCTTGATGCAGCCACTCCCCCTAACACCTGCATCACAATTCAAGTAGATATGCAATGTTTCTTGCACGGTGTTTGAATTGTTCTCCCCCTTTTTGTTAGTCATTGGTAGGTGATATTGACTGAAGTAAAAGCATTGTGGGAGGGCCAACATTTGGAGAGCAAACATATATAGATGAATAATGATTAAATCAGTTTAAGCAGACATCATTTTCAGAAACTATGGATGTATATCAGATCAAATAGAGCAGTGATAGAAGCAAATAAAATAATCATCAAAAACATCACATGCATCCCATAGCAGGAACTAGATAAACCAGGGGATCATAAAACATAATTATGGTGGTAAAAGTAGAATAATACCCAGCCATGTTCAAAATATTCAACAAAAAGGTACAAAATGCCCCAGATAGCAGTAAAATTCACAGTCCCCCAAAACTGAAGTATATTCTTCACCCAGAGGATATCATACCAACAAAAAATAAAATTTGAACTTTTGTAGGTTAATAATGCATAACGCACATATATGTGATCGAAGGGCATTCAAAAAATATTTTTATGCTCTTAGCATTTCAAGGAGACTCTAGGTATGTGATGCATTAGTCATACGTTAGACAATCAAAAACCTTTATCGCACTGGTAAGACATCCAGAATTTTTGTGTAGCATGTTGTAGGATTTCCAGCATGGTTTTGATCTCCAATGGACAGGCTTCACAGTCATCCAGCTGCTTCGTTATGTAGGATTGTCTCTCCAATAGATCCTGTAGAGTATCATGTTCAAGGACAGCCTGAATGTTCTCAACAGACATGGGGCAGAGCACAGGATACCCTTTGTTTGAGATTGAATCGATTTTTCCCCCATGAGAAGTGTTGGCAACGATTTTGCAGATGTCTTCTTGATTGAACCAAACACACAGGTGTGGGAGATCGTTAGTAGGAGGCACCCCAAATTGTCATGATAGCTTGGACACAAGACATGGGAATGGAAGTATAGTGATGGATTTATCTGACGACACCCGAATCAATTGTTAAAGGATGAGAGTGGGTAGGCAGACATGCATACCGAGATGAACATCATGCAAAAGATTTAGAATTTATGGGAAAAGCTTGTTCTCAGAGACTTCATGAGGATAGACACTTGTTCTAAGAATGTTGTGAAGAATTTTGTATGTAGGACTGAGATATTTAACCTGAAGAACGTTCTTTGCATTTCTCTATATAGTAACACCATTACATAGTGCTCAAGTAATTTCTCCCCATACACCAAGACCATTCATATTTCATTCTGATACAGGTATCCTAGTGACGTCTACCCCAATCAGTCATCTTATCAGTTTAGGGGTGATGCGCTCAGTCTAATTCATGACAGCGACTGAAACAACTAGAGGATTATTTTCAACATTGTAGATTAAACTCAAAAACTGATGTACCAGATTATGCTGAAATCCTCCACCAAAATTCACTATATTCCCCCATCTAATCAATTCTAAGAGATTGATGATCCCAAAAGGTGTAATGCACTTCCTCGGAACTGTTCGTTCTTCCGGAAGGTTCAATTTGAAGAGTGGAGATGAGTCAGTTGTTGTATTCTTTCCTTTCTTACTCTTCATTGAGGATTGTTGTGGACAAACCAGATTTTTAGATATGTTTTCTTGAAAGAAAAACTGGTCTGAGAGATGCAATCCCATCTAAGATCAATCAGTGAGTCTCTGTTTTCGATCTACCGATTTTAATTGAGTAGTAACTGTTGATATCATCGAACATCGTTTCGATGACATCGGAGTGCCTTCTTTGATATTTTCAATGAAGATCAGAAGGAAGTCCAACCGTCTTGACGATTCACATTCTCGAGAGTTCGTCGATGGTATCGATTCTCGGTCGATGTAATCGAATCATTCACTCGATGTATTAATAGGTATCTCAAAGGTGAATGTTTTCAATTTTCAGCATTTAGACAACCTTTCATGTATACTAATAGTATATCTATTTATGAATAGTATACTCAAAAAAATTCTGTACAAGCATTATACAAATCAAAATTATAAACATTAAGATGTTTATATACAAAAAGATTGAGGTGAGGAACCTTAGATATATCATTAGGAGTTCAGCAAAATTACATCATTTTAGCATATATCCAAATCTTGATGCATGATCTGGACTTATTTTCTCTATGTTCAGTATTTCTAGGCATAGGGATCATCCTTTCCCTTACCTTTGATGACATAGCGGTGGTTATTTGTGCGAGAACCCTTCATCACTAATTTTCCTGAGAGGTCCAGGATTTCGTATTTCCCCTTGTAGAATACAACCACATGCTCATTGTCACAAATTTAAAAAATTCTTAAAAGATTGTGTGTTAATCCTTTTATGCAAAAAGCATTCTCATTTTTTAGCACTAGATTCCCTTAATGACTCCCTATCCAATTACCTTAGCGGTGCTTCCATCTCCATATGTGACTATCCCATTATTAAGATTTGAATAATTTGTAAGGAGGGATTTGTCACCTGTGACATGTCTTGAACACCCGCTATTCAGATACCACTTAGTTTCATTGCCTGACATATGGTTTAAATGAGTAACCAGACAATTCTTCTTTTCTTTTAGGACCCATTTTGTGACAGGATTTTTAACAGAGCTATTTAATTTGACCACTTGATTTAATTGCTCTATATTAGTCATTTTAGGTGGTGGTGGATGTGAAGCTCTTTTATTCATATTTCTAGGTTAACTTAAGACATTTTGCACTTCTCTAGTAGGTTTGAATTTTTCAATATGATTCTGACTAGAGCCATGTTGAGTCTGCTCAGGAGACAAGCATTCAATCTTATAATGACCCGAATCTCCACATAAATGACACACTGGAGTAATTCTTTTACTGCTACTTGAAGCAACAATTTTTTTAGTTGTATATCTAGTCGTTGTTTTATCATATCCTAAGTCGCTCTTATCCTTTCCAGGTTTTCCCATACCTAAGAATTTTTCTAACTTCTCACCACTCTGGGAAAACTTATAGTTTAGCTTAGTGATTTTTCTGGATTCTTCTAAATCAAATGGGAGTGTATGATTTTCATTTTAAAGGAGCATGTTTTTGTCTTTTAACTGCTCAACTTGTTTGTTTATTTTTTCAGATTGTGATTTAAGGAAGGTGTTAATTCTTTCAAGTTTATCATTATCTGAGTGATATTACTATAAATCATTGATTAGGTGTGTGTTAATTTCTAGAGTTTTATCCAAATATTTTTACAGCAATTCCTTTTTGTTCTCAGATATTTCAAGTCTTTTAATAACTTTGATGCTATAAATGTACAGTTGATTGTAAGCATCTTGTAGCTTGTTTTGTTGTTCTTCTTCTTCTTCCTTTTCAGTTTCCTCATTATCTGATAGAAATGATTTAGTGGCTTGCGGTTCGTCCTTGTTTTCAGATTCCATGGGAATGATTGGAGCAGCGGAGACCATAAGAATTTTCAGGAATTTCTAGTCTCCATCACTTTTTGAGTCACTATATTCTGAGTTTAACTCCTCTGTATCATTCCATGTCGTGGCCATTGCTTTACCCTTTATTTTTCTGTTTGGGAATTTAGTAGATAGGTGTCCATACTTCTACCAGGCATAACATTGTGGTTCTTTGGTCTTTTTACCAAATTTTCTTGCAGAAGGTTCATTATCCACCTTTCTACCTTTAGAGGGATGACCACGATTCTTTTGAAAGAACTTCTTGAATCATTGTGCCAGCAAAGCCACTTCCTCATCTTCATCATCTTTTTCAGTTCCACTGTCCTCATTTGTTATTTTCTTTGATGTTTTTAGAAGAATAGATTTAGATTTTTCGGTTTGTTTGAATTGTAGTTCGAAAGTTTGTAGGGAACCTACCGGTTCTTCTACTTTCATTTCGTCTATTTACCACATTCTTCAATAGTTGTAACTTTGGGATTAAACTGTTCCAGCAGTGAACAGTGATCTCAGTATTTTCCTACAAATTTTAGGAATCAGAACTTTTTCTCTCAATCCACCCATGGAGTTACAAATGATATTCAACTTTGTAAAGAACTCCATGAAAGTCTTATGCTCTTCCATTCTGAGATTTTTGAACTATGAGGTTAGCAGTTGTAGTTTGGACCTCTTCACAGTGCTTGTTCCTTCATGGGTTGTTTTCAATAGATCTCATGCTTCTTTGGATGTCCTACACATACTTATTTGATTGAAGATGTCTTGGGACACGACACAGTAGATGGCATTCATAGTTTTCACTTCAGTAACCTGTTTTTCTATATCGAACATCGTCTACTTTTCTTTATGTTTGAGTTTTATGATGGTTGTGCCACTATCAAGTACAATTTGTTCAGATGGTGGCACATATCCACTTTTAACTATATCCCAAACATCATGTTCCAAAGATCTCAGAAACTAGTGCATCCTAGCCTTCCAGTATGAGTAATTTGAGTCATCAAATACTAGAGGCCTAATGACTGATGAGCCCTCTCCTTTGGCCATATTCCCAACTTCAGTCAAGATCACTCTCTAGGCAGTGAAGCCCTTAAAGAGAGACCCGCTCTGATACCAATTGAAATAGCGATAAAGACAACTTTAGTTGAAGTAGGAATATGCCAATATGTCCTAGAGGGGGGTGAATAGGACTTTTTAATAATTTTATTGTAACATAAAATCCTATTACACTAATCTTAACACCAAACCTATATTAGGATTACTCAAGAGTAACTCTACCGGCTTCCAAGTCCCGTAGAGAATCCAACCACAAACTATTTGAGAAATGAACAATATGCAAACTAGTTTATGATGGATATGACAGTGTATGTGTGTGAGGTGTGATCTCAGATATTCAGATATGAAAATATTAAAGTAAATCACATAAATAAAAGAATAGCAATCTCAAACACAGTCATCTTTATAGTAGTTCGACTACTTGTCTACTCCACTCCCAGTAACTGCACTCAACCCTTGAGTGTACCGAATTTCACTAAGGAGGTTTCACAGCGGTTCACCTCAAACCTAAGGTTTTAAATCAGGTTCACCTTCAACCTTTACAACCTACACCTAGGTTGACTGTTTATGCTCCTTGAGCAAGGGTCAACACATAACACCCGGTTTTAGGCACACTAGCCAAGGATCCACACAAGGAATCTCACTATTTATGCTCTCACGAGCAATGGTCAATACAACGCACCCACTTTTAGGCACACTGGCCAAGGATCTTCCACAAGACCTTAACTATTTATGCTCTCCACAGAGTAAGGGTTAACACAATTCACCCACTACGTACACTCCTGCCGAAGGCCACCTTGAGGACTTGCAAGCGGTGAGAAACACCTTAGACCTAATCCTACAAAGGAATGATCACAAGGGTCCTCTGGACTTTAGTTACTTACAGATAAGTGGATGAGTCTCATTCAGCACGTTGTCGAATATCTCCTTCTTTGTAGATGAAGAATCTTTTGCTTCCTTGATCCTCAACACAGATGATGTACTGATATATGACATCAGGTTGGGTCAAGGTTAAGATGAAATTCTACTCTCTTAAATATTTTCCTATAAGGAAGATGGAGTGATTCCAGTCATCTATGCATTGAAGGCATCCCAGCTTAATGATTTGTCATTAAGGTAGTAGCTAGAGGATTCTTGAATGCGGAAGTTCATTCCCCAATCCACTTTATAGAATATCAATGATGAGGGTGGATTGGAGGATGAACTCCCATGAGAGAAAGGGCTTTGGGTATATGATCTAAGGTAAAACACTTAAAAGCACCTCTTTTTTCTCTACTAAGAATAATAGACAAGTCCTCTTTATATAGGTAAAAGATTCCAACGGATATAAAATGATCACATTTATGAAAGAGTTCGATATCATCAAGCAGGATCGATATCATTGAGCGTATACTCTCGATAGCATCAATGGTTCGCTCGATGACACAAACTCAAATGTCATATGCTTTTGAAACCTATTGCCAGCTGGTCGAGGGATCGAAACACGTGTCGATGTCTTCGAATTTCGAACTCTAATTTCATCGATGTGAGGTTCGATTCCTCGACATTTGAAAATGAGAGAGACTTGCTTTGAAATATTTCAGGTTTACAAGAATGATCGAGGGACCTTCGATATCATCAGAATTTGAATGTCGATGATACCGATGGTTGTGTCAAGGCATCAAAAATTCCAAGGGATTTTTGTTTATGCTTGCTGAACAGTTGTTGTGCCTATTCGATGCCATTAAAACCATACCAATATCATCGATATTTGAATATCGATTCTATCGAATGACCCTCGATTTGAAATAAAAATGACCTGAAAAATGTTACTGGAAAGATTATGTCCAAGACCGATATCATCAAAGACCTTTCGATATCATTAAGATTTGAATTTCGATGATATCGATGGTACTTCGATATATCGAAGGTCTTCATGACTTTCCTATAAAAAATAGGAACACAAATGCACTGTTGTCGATCATATCGAGTCTAGTTCGATAAACTCAATTTTTAAATATCGATGATATCGATACGGGTATCGATACATCGATAATTTCGTCCAGATGAATATGTGGTTGCTGGACACTTTATGTCCTCATTCGATTTTATTGATTGAGCTTTTGATGTCATCGATAGCACACATTGATTTTATCAAACCTGATATCGATAAATCAACAGAGATAGAAAACTTAGAGATTTTCTGATTTTGTAGAAAAGTTTTTTAACCCAAAAACCCTATGATATTCTAATAGATTTTACGAGTTTTATATACTTGGTGTTTTAGGACATGGGATGTGAGGCTTAGATTTACTTATGTCGAGTTCATCACACACTCGGTTGAGGCAGATGCTTTGAATTGATCTTCCTATGAGGCTCTGCAGACTAGTTGACTCAACACTCATGCTAATTGATAAACTAGGGCACTTACACTCAACAATCGAGCTCTATGCAAGGTAGGGTCCGTAGATGAATAACTAATCTAAACTAAAACATAAAGATCAGCCCTTGGTCATGGATATGCCCAATCCGGTAGGATGGAGACATCCGTCTACGGGGATGATGAACCATGCAACATCAATGGGGCCCAATGATTTGCGTTGATCCAAAACAATGAGAATGGGCCTAACGAAGGCCTAAGGGAAGGTCATAATGTGGACATTTAACCATCATCGCCCATCAATGTGGACATTTAACCAACATTGCTCCCAAGGAGTGGCCAACATAGAGCCAAACGTATAGTGGGCTCATGTCCTCACACAAGGGCCTAATATATATCATCGTGGGCTATATTACATGGGCCTTACTCAAGGGTCACATATACATCATATTGGGCCTCATATACATCATATTGGGCTTCATCATATGACTCAATATACATCACATTGGACCATTAAGGTGGGCCTTAACAAATGGGCCATAAATACGTCACATTGGCCTCAACGAATGGGCCACACATACATCACATTGGAACTCTCAAATGGGCCACAAATACATCAAGGTGGGCCTCACAGATGGGCCACAAATACATCAACGTGGGACTCACGGATGGGCCACAAAATACATCAAAGTGGGCCTCACAGATAGGCTATAAATACATCAAGGTGGGCCTCACAGATGGGACACAAAGATGTGCCACAAATACATCAAGGTGAGCCTTACGGATGGGCCACAAATACTTCAAGGTGAGCCTTACGGATGGGCCACAAATACATTAAAGTGGGCCTCACAAATGGGCCACAAATACATCAAGGTGGACCCCATAGTTGGGCTATAAATATATCAAAGTGGGCCTCACAGATAGGCCACAAGTACATCAAAGTGGGCCTCACAGATGGGGCACAAATATATCAATTTGGGCCTCACATATAGGCCAAAAATACATCAAAGTGTGCCTCATCTACATCAAGTGGGCCGCATTACATGGTCCTACACCAATGGGCCTCATATACAATAAGTGGGCCGCATCACATGGGCCGCACCATCTACACCATACATCTATTCTAGAGATCATTTTAGAGCAATTCCCAAAAATGAATCATATTGAAAGATCATCTGGACCATACCACAAATAATAATGGAGATAATGATTTCCAACCTTAAAATTACCAGGGCCCACCATAATGTTTATTTTCCATATAATCTGTTCATAAGGTCAAAAAGACCTGAATTAAGAGGAAAAAAAAATTTCACATTAATCCAGAACTTCTGTGATACCAAAAGGATTTCAATGGTAGCTGTTCGACCTCCATTGATTTTTACGATGTAGTCCACTTTATAGATCTGTATTATTTTTAGTCTCAAGCCTTAAGACGAGTTCACTACCTAGATGGATGGTTTGGATGTAATACATACATCAGCGAGCCCCATAGACTGCTCACGTCAACAACAGCTACTGTTGCTGTTGCAAAATAGATGCACGGTGTCAATGAAATCCACATCACGGTAGGTCACATCCGATGGACGAACGGTAGGGATGAAACACATGCACTAATGATGGGTCCACGTCCCAGCTGGATGGTGGGGACCCCACACCTGCAAGGTGGGTCCCATTGACCAGCAAGGGAACAGACGGTGTGGATTTTTTCCCACGTACAGCAGCACTGGGTAGTGTGCGGTGGGCCAACCAATCCACTCTCTAATTAGGTGGGTCCCACGTGGGGCCCACCACTTACATATGTGTGTGTGTATATATATATTTATATATATATCATACATATATATAATATAATATAATATAATATTATATTATTTTTATTTTAAAAAAAGGGTCCAGCGTCCTAGACATATGGTCGAAGTGGATTGTAGAATAGATACACCAAGGTGGGTCCCACCCACACGTGTCACACATGTGGGGTGGGCCCACATCCATGACTAATGGACGGTTGGGATATAACCCATACCTCATGTTGGAACCACAGAACTTGCTCCGTCATTACAACAGTTGAATGCTGCTGGGTCCCACCGTCTGGATGGATAATGTGGGAATACCACTAACATTAAAGTGGGTCCATGCGTTCCCACCAGCTTGTAAGATCAAGCTGTTATTTGTGTTTTCACCTTCATTTGGGCCTGTCCAGATGGACAGCTAGGTGGACCCATTCGGTGGACAGCATGGATAAAATACATTCATCATGGTGGGATCCATCCGGGTGGGCCACACAGCCACAACACCACCAGGGAAATGAAAGAGAGGGAGAGAAAGAGAGATAGAGAGAGGGGGAGATTGGCATATTAGAGGGACCCTGCCATTATGGGCCTCCCCTTAGATCATAACATTAAGATGGATCCCATCACAAGTGAGCCTTACATAAAAAAAATCAAGATCCTACGTTACGATCACCCACCGATTGACCTTCTTCTTAGTCCCTTGGCTTCCTTAGCTCCTATGCTCAACCTTTGATGGTAGATGATGAAGATCGAAGGGTGGAGATGAGGATTTAGGGGTAAGGAGTGGGCCACACACTAGGCTTTCCCTCCTTAGAATTTTTTTCTTTCATAGAGGCATGGGATTTAGTGGAGAATGGGATGGGATGGAGTAATGTATGAGAGAGAGGGATGGTGTTGTAAGAAAGAGATGGGTGGAGACAGTGTTAACTTTGGGAATGGGAGAGAGATGGTATGGTATGGGTATTGTAAGGTAAGTGATGGAATGTGTACTTGACTTGAGGTGATTAATTGATATGATGGGTTGTAGAGATTCTCTCGAAATTAGTAACGCGTGACATTTTCCTTGAAATGAACACGGGCCCACAACTCTTGGCCTGGGTATTGAATTGGCGCGTGAGACTTGGCGATGGCGAGGTCGCTAGAATGTAAGTCTTGGGTCGAGTTAACTCAGGTTAATAGGGTATGACTTAAGGTCGTACGTAAACACTATTTATGCATTAGGGGTCGTCAAAATTTGACTGGTAGGACCGTGGAAGTCTACGGAATGGTACGGTTTAGGGTACGGGTCTTACAGCTCTCCCCTCCTAATAAAAATTGAAAGTGTACCTACTAGTGCCCTAGTTTATCAATTAGAGTGTGCGTTGAGTCAGTCGGACTATAGAGCCTCACAGGAAGAACAATTCAAGCGCCCACCTCAACCAGATGTGTGGAAGCTCACCATAGGTAAATCATAGTC
The DNA here is from genome assembly GCA_037074715.1 of Magnolia kwangsiensis. Lineage (NCBI taxonomy): Eukaryota > Viridiplantae > Streptophyta > Magnoliopsida > Magnoliales > Magnoliaceae > Magnolia > Magnolia kwangsiensis. The sequence continues at coordinate 53,339,472 of CM073575.1, read as the reverse complement.
TCACATCCCATGTCCCAAAACACTAGGTGATTAAAACTCTTAAAAACAACGTAGTACAAATGAGGGTTTTTGGGTAAGTGAACTTTTTCAAACATAAGAAAATTCTAAGTTTGTTTGCCCTGTCGATTATATTGATACACATTCGATATGATCGATCTGCGCTATTGATGTCCTCGACACTTGATCGATACTATCAACAAGAGGACTAAAAGTGGCCAACAACCACATACTCATCTGAACGGATTTATTCATATATCGATACACCCATCGATATCATCAATATTCAAAAATAGAGCCCATCGGAAGTGGCTCAATAATATCGACAAGTAGATTTTCGGCGCCCCTGTTTTCTTAAAGAAAATTACTATAAGCTTCGATATATAGATGCCTTTTCCAATTAATCTGACTTCGAATATTGATCATATCGGAAGGCTGTCGATCGCATTAACAGTGAGCGTGAATTTTTTCTAGTAAATATTTCAAGTTGTTTTTAACTTTGATCGGGGGCCATTCGAGGAAATCGATATTCTTATGTCGATGCTATCGAGACCTGGTCGATTGGATCGAGATTGGACACAAACTGTTCAGCGTGCTTATAGGTAAATCTATATGATTTATTGATCACATCGACACGGCCTCGATATCATCGATATTTAAATTCTGATGACATCAGTTGACCCTCAATCATATCTTAAAAACCTAAAATATTTTATGGCTAGCCTCTCTCATTTTTCAAATGTCGATAGATCGATCCCAATATCGATGGAATCATAGTTCAAAATTCGATAACATCGAAACTAGTATCGATCCCATCGACCAGCTGGAAAAAGGTTTCAAAAGCATATGACATTTGAGTTTGTGTTATCGAGCGGACAGTCGATCCCATCGAGACTATACACTCGATGATATCGACCCTGCTCGATGATATCAAACTCTGTCATAAATATGACTGTTTTATATCCGTTGGAACCTTTTGCCTATATAAAGAGAGACTTACCTACATTGCTGGCAGAGAAAAAAGAGAGTGCTTTTGTGTGTTTTACCTCTAGATCATATACCCAAAGCCCTTTCTCTCATGGGAGTTCATCTTCCAATCCACTCTCTCTCATTGACATTCAATAGAGTGGATTGGGAAATGAACTTCCGCTTTCAAGGATCCTTCAACAACTATCTTAACAGCATATCAATAAGCCGGGATGCCTTGAATGAATAGATGATGGGAATCACTCTATCTTTCTTATAGGAAAATTCTAAGAGAGTAGATTTTCGTCTAAACCTTGACCCAACCCGAAGACGAGTATTGGTATATCTTTTATATTGCGGATCAAAGGAGCTAAAGACTCTTTAACAAAAAGGAGGAGATCTTCATCACTACGTTAAATGGTACTCATCAACTTATCTGTAAGTATCTAGAGTCTAGAGGACACTTATGATCATTCCTTTCTAGGATTAGGTCTTAAGTGTTGCTCACCCTTTGAAGTCCTCATAGGAGGCCTCCGGTGGGAGTGTACACTGTTGGTGCGTTGTGTAGACCCTTACTCTGTGGAGAGCATAAATATCCGGGTGCATCGTGTGGACCCTTGCTCTGTGTGGGAATAAATATCTGGTTAGGAGTGCACCAGTAAAACTCCAGGGTTAGAGGTGAACCGAGTAGAAACCCCCGTGTAAAGGTTGAAAGTGAACCTAATTTAAAACCTTAGGTTTGAGGTGAACCCTGGGAAACCTCCGTAGTGAAATCCGATACACTCAAGGGTTGAGTGCGACAACCACGAGTGGAGTAGATAAGTAGTCGAACCACTATAAAAATGATCGTGTTTGCGATTACTTTGTTTGTGTGATTTGCTTTATTAATTCAATATCTTCATATATGTATTCACACCTCACACACATACACAATTATATCCAACATGAACTAAGTTCTATATTGCTATCCTTAAATAGTTTGTGATTAGATCCTCTACTAGGCTTGGAAGCTAGTAGAGTTACATTTGAGTAATCCTGATAATTGTATATCTGATAAGATTAGTGTAATAGGATTTTTAAATACATTATAAAACTTTAAAAAGTCCTATTCACCCTCCTTAGGACATATTGGCATATTCCTACTTCAACTCAAGCGGTCTTCACCGCTATTTCAAAAATTTTGTCCTCAAAATTTACAAAACAGACAAGGGAAGAGGAAGCATCATCATACATATGTCAAGGCACAATCAGTTTACAAAAGGATGGGGATAACACTCCCTAATCTCAACCTCACGATCCCAAGATGCTTCATTAAAAATATGGTGACATCTATTGAACCTCAAATCCTGGATTAGAAATGATTGAAATTAGGATACCTTGAAGCCTCACCATCTCACTAATGACTAATCTAATAAGATGGTCCTAATGCCTGATTATATGAATCATCGCCGACTCCTCTTGACAACTAAGGGCCTTGCTGAGCTATATAAAACCTGCCCTAGGTCTGCTAGGGAGGTGTATGTCCCCCCTGTTGCTGCTGAAAATAGGGGCACTCATGCTTACGATGCCTCATCTAACCACATCTGAACCAAACACCCATGAACGGTCTCTGTGGTGGTGTTGAAGGTGTTGCTGGTGCTCGAAAGGATAAACGGTTCTTATGCCTCTACGGCTGTTGACACTTCTACTGTTGGTAACTACCATAGGGGGTCTTCCTCTTCTGATCTCCTCTGTGGTCACAGACCCTCTGCGAATCATTCCATTCTACCTTATAAATTTGGGCCCTCTGAACTACCTGCTCAAAGGTTAGGAGCATGTGTCTGACGACACGGCTCCTGAGGCCAAAACATAAGTCGTTCTCAAAACGGCAGGCCTTTCGCTTCTCATCATCAACCAAATATGGTGTGAACCTCGATAGTGCCACGAAATGAGCGGCATACTGTGCCACAAACATATCTCCCTATACTAAGGTCTGGAACTCTAATGCTCGCTGCCTACGAAAGTGGTAGGGAAAGTACTATTGGTCGAATCGGTCAATGAAATCCTCCCATGTCTAGACGAAGTCAGCTCCTACAACATGGGCAACGGAGGTCAACCAGTGCTTAGCCTCACCCTGGAGAAAAAATACGGCTAACCGGACCCGTTGTTGGGTCGTACATCCTATTATATTAAAAATCTTCTCCACCTCGGAGCACCATCTCTCGGCTGCTATTAGGGATCAAGCTGTCAGAACTCTCGAAGAATGGCACTTGAGCGCTCTTGCTCTGCCTGGGCTGGCGAAACAACGGGGTGCCTGCCCTGCCCCTAAAGGGCGACCGTTATAGCCTGCAACATCTGCTAAAAATAGAAGACACTCACGGGTACGGTCGAATCCGCACCAGTCTCGGGTTGAGGAGCGGCACCCTCATACTGCGAAGCGGGGATCTCTGGTGGTGGAGTGAGAGTCGAAGGTGGTGGAGCGAAAGTCCCTCGAGTCTCTCTCCTGGGCGGTATGTCCTATAGGGAAGAACAAATGCACCTATCAACCTTGAGAACTCTCGAAGGTATGCACATTAAAGGTCTATAACAGAAGATCACTAAGTTATTCGAACTTGGAACCTAATCATTCTAAGTTCTCAACAATCTAAAGTGTAGGGTAACTATCAATAGATATGTGATGTTTTCTTTAGGTATTCCTAAGTTATGATCTGATACCAACTTCTGTCATGTCCCAAACTCCGAAACCGGGCTCACAAAATTTTCAATCACCGAATCTGGGGCTGGCAACCTCCATAGTACCCCATTCTCGGCTTACAGCTCCCATGCGCCAGATTCCAATCCTGGGATCCTATAAGGAGGATTTTTCAATGTACATTTATCTCGTAAAAAGTATTACCACAAGTTTACCCAAAATACAAAGGAAACATCATCATCATATATCCACTAATATAAACAGTTAAATACAGTGCTAAAAGGGAAATACATATATTGATAATCAAAGCTCTAGAAGATAACTTCACATTCCAAGCTCAACACTATTGTAACCTAACGCCAACTGTATACATCTATCATGTCTAAACTTATAGAAAGCTTAGAGGGTGGTGTAAGTGTGTACGTAAGGTAAGTGTCAAGTACGTAAAATCAGAGCAATGCGGAAACATGCCGGTAAGTCCATAATTATCATCAGCCTCATCCAGGCTATGCGATGCAAAACATAATAAGCCAATATCATATACTGAGGAAATAATGTAGATCAGCAATGCAATACGGAGTCTTAGTAAGCTAAAGATCATATACTGAGGAAATAATATAGATCAGTTATGAAATGCGGAGTTATAGTAAGCCAAATATCATATACAGATGATGCAATACAATATGAAAATCCTGACCAGTCCATGAATACAGTCAACCTCATCTATGCCATATAAATGCAGAAACATAGCAACTTAAAATGTTATATGCTGCAGATGTAATGCAATATGCGGTGCGAATGAAATGACCAAGCTAGAGTGTGAAGTCGGGATGATAATATGTAGTATCACAGGCTATAGGGTTCATCACAAGGACTTCTATCCAAACCAGTCTCATACCTAAATTTGGATAGCCAAACTTCATGTGATAAACACATGATCTCAGGTTAGTCACGCGCCCCAACCAAAATCCTGGCTATTGCGAAGGTACACAACAAATAGTTACTGTAACACCCTGTACTTTCTAGTACTCGGGTGTTAACATGAAGATCTAAATTGGTTCACACGTGTGTGGGACACATGTGACTCACCTTATATGTGCATTACATCTAGTGGCCCACAATCCATTCATCTGGACCGACCAGTACAGTCTTCATCCATATATTAAGTCATCTGACGGTTGGGAGTGGAGTTCACCTATAAATCGAGCTTTCCATTAGATTAATCCCTAAGATGGGCTATCATGTAATTGGAGAACTTACCTTAAGATCTTAATCTCTTTGATCGTTAAAGATTTAGTTCTTATTCAAGACGAACCATACAATTGCATTAGGACTCCTTAGACGAACTATAGATCGATCACAATGTTCCATTGATCGATCTAACAACCGATTTTTCTAACTTGACCATCGGATTATAACAATGACCGTAAGCCCGTTTAAGTAGTAGATGTTTCTGGGATTGGGTAGGTTGCTCACTAGGATAGGATTAAATTAATTGATGACTCTAATCAAAGGCAGGTCGTATGAGATAGTAATAATATTATTAATAAATAATATATAAATACAATATCTATGTATGCACAAAAAAATTATAATAATAATAATAATAATAATAATAATAAAGTGAGATAAGTAATGATAATGATATATAGTTTATAATAAAGTAATAACAATAAAATTTAACATAAATATTTGGTTAATAACACATTGAGAAAGGGTTATGAACAGCCCATTAGGACCCTAGGACCTTTTAGATAAGGATGGATTAAAATTAAAGAAAAATCTAGCCATTAGATTGTTGAGGGTGTAATCTTATTGCATAAAACAAGTTATGAGGCCCACCTAAGCCTTGGATCTACCTAATTTTTGGTCTAATGACCTAAGCGGGAGTATTCAAATTGAATGAATGGCGTGGATTTCGTGACACTGCCCCGTGGAACCCATTTTGTTGATCGCGTGTGTACACAACACGTGCACTCGCCGTGCACTAGATGGGAACGCCCAGTCAAAATACCTTTGACCGAGTGTTTCTCTAAAAAGAGAAATACCCTCTCTCTCTCTCTCTTCAGTTTTCATAGTAGATGGACAAACGTCCGTTCGAATGTCAAGTAGCCCAACAACTGAGATCGGATCGTCGATCTGAACCGTCCATCAGCTTCAGAGAGTGGGGCTGACCAAAACCCGACTTCTATAACTGGTTTTCTTGTACATATGGACACACGGTTCTCGCTGCAAACCGGACCTACAAACACAAAGTTTCCTAAAAGGAAAATTGTTCTCTCCTTGCCAGCTTGGCAACTGAGTGAGATGAAATCCCTCCATCTCAGCCATCCATGAGATGCAATCCTAGCCTTCCAAGGCTAGTTGTGTATAAAAGAAAGGAAAGGAAAGGAAAGAAGGAATCGGTTGTTTCTTCCTAGCTTCAAACCCACCACCTAAATGACTGTGGGGCTTCAAAAAAGCTCATCTACAAGCTTCCTAGGGTCCATGCAGACCATCTAAAAGAAGCTGATTGGAGGAGGAAGCCTTCGTCCAAGATCTACCATTGCAGCTCAGGCATCTTCCTCCTCCAAACCGCACCGAGTTGGCGGGTTTAGCTCAGATCAGGATGAGCCTGATCGCCCAGTGTTGCTGCTAGTCTTTGGCAGGTAAAAGAAAAAAAAAGAATCAAAAAGAAAAATAAACAGGAAGAAAAAGAGAGAGTGAGGGAGAGAGATAGGAAGAAGAGGAAAGAAAGAAGAAGAAGAAGATGGAGCGTGCGGCTGCCTCACTGTCGCCTTAATGTCTCGAACAGAGTAAAGATTGGATTAAGTTGGGCTAGGCATCCAGCTACCGCTGCTGAACCTCCAACAGAGGGAAGAACGGAAGGAGACGAGAAGGTAGGGATGGTCGGGGCAAGCTTAGGACCTAAACCCATTGCCGAGTCAGTTCACAGACTTGGGGTAAGTTGTTGACTCGTTTGGGGTTACTCGAACCCAGTCGAATCATGGTTGAGCTGGATAGACTCTTCAGTAAAAAAAAATAACATGGAAGGAGGAAGAAAAGATAGAGAGGAGGAAAAGAGAAGAAAGAGAAGAAGAAGGAGAGGGTAGATAGGTGGTCACTGCCGAGTCGGCCAGGTTCGTCCCGAGTCAAGTCAGTCTGGATGTCTATTGCTGGACATACCAGCATTTGAAAAAGAGGGGAGAGAAAAGAGACAAAGAGAGAGAGAGAGAGAGTAGATAGAGAGAAGAAAGGGAGAGTTTGCGACTGAGTTATGGGTTGACTCATTGTCGAGTCAGCAGGGTCGAGTTTGGCCCAAGTTGGGCCTATTCTAGCGTTTTGATGACATATGGTCTAAGTGAAGAAGAAAATGAGAGAAAGAAGAGAAGGAAGAAGGAAAAGAGGGAAAGGAAGAAGGAGAGAGCAGGTCGCGGGTTGGGGCTGTTGGAAACAGGTCGAGTTTGGAAGCCTGACTCACTATGAGCTGACTAATGTGAGTAAGCCTTCTCTGCTAAAGAAAAATGTTGATTTAACTTTATAATTAGTATTACCATGATTATCGTGATTATGAAAATTTATTAGACATTAATAAGATACGTATGTTAGTTATTATAAACAAAACTACAGCCGTTAGATATTGGACATTAGTATTTACTTATCATTCCTAAATACTCTCATTAATAGTAGATCACACTATTTGTTACCACTCTTATTATTAGGATTGCTAACATTAGATATGATTAACCATTAGTGGATAACTTATGCTAAAACTAGTTATTATAAACAAAGTTGCAATTAATGAATAGTAGCATTTTATCTTTTACTCTCAAACATTATCATTAATAGTATATCATAATATATATTATCCTCATAATGGTTAAGGTTGTCATGTTAGCAAATAACAATTTCATTGCTAGTATTTGAAAGTGTTATATTGATAAACCCTGAGTATTGTCAAATTTTGGTGTGTCAAACCATTTCAAGTTTGTATCTTGATGTATATCAAGCTTGTATATCTGTTCACATTGAATTTTTTACGTTCATTCTATTCATGCTGAATCTATCTTGCCGATATCTATGATGAACTTGCCAACATCTTCAAACTAGGAGAAAGTAAAGATTTAGTTTTCAGGAATATTGCGATTCAAGATCTGGAACCAGAAAAGTTCAAGAACTCAAGACCTAGTTAAAGATTATGTTTGGTATGTCGAGTTCAAGCTTCGAAAAGCGTAAAAATTTAAAGCTACTGAAGTGATTGATAGTTTGATGGTTCATATGTTCTATCTCACAAGGTATCATTGACCTAGATAGACCTTAGATCATGAGTAGATTATTTCATACTTACGGTCGGTCATTTCAATCATTTTATAAGTGTAAAGTTTTATTCTTTCGACTAGCCCTAACTTTGGCTCGACCAGTCCTAGAATTTTCTCGACCAGTCCAGGATTTGTTATGAATTTTTAGAATTTTTCTGTTGGTCTACGACCAATCCTGAAAACTGCTCGACCAGTCGTGTGAATAATGCTCGACCAATCATACAGTGCTCGACTCATATTCCAGCGAGTGATCTGGACTCACACGACCAGTCGTGTGGTGTCCATGACCAATCGAGTAGGCCACTCGACCAGTCATGGGACCCACAAAGCCAGTCATGCAACTGAAAAATCTTATCGCGCTAGAATTTTTAAAAGTCTGTTTGGATAAGACCAGTCGTAGCTAACCCAAGGCCAATCATGCGAACTGATTTTTCACCTATAAATAGTGCTTGAATTTAAAAGTTTTCTATCCAATTCTTATCATTCTTATTTTGATTTTATTCTAGGCTATTTTATGCATATTTAATATTATTTAAAGTAGCTCTTGTAATTTAATTTTGAATCTCCATTCCATTCTTATATTGAAAAGGGTTATCCGATTTATACTTGCTATTTGAATTTGTGGCTTTTGTTTTATGGTGTGGATGGTTTATGTCCCCTTGGAGTAAAGATCAAAACAATCAACTCTCCTCCGAAGGTGGACTAGTCCTGGGCCTTGATCATTCTTTTAGGAGAGGCAGTCAACACCACTTAGATTCTATGGCAGACCCAGTTGATAATGCAAATCCAAATCTGCCAGATCTAACTATAATCTAAAATAGAGAAAATTAAGGCAATCCTCCTCTTGAGGATGAGAATAAAGTTCATAGCAATGTGTAAAACCAACTACATACTTTACGTGAACATTTACACCTTGATAGATCAACTTTACCATCTTGCATAGTGTTCCCTGCTCAAATAGGGAACATTAATTTTAAACCAGGTGTGATTCAATTGATTCATATATTTGATGGCTTGGATTCCAAAAGCTCCTACTTGCACCTCAAGGACTTTGAGGAAGTGATTGCAACATTATAAGTAAACATTGGCAATAGAGATGCACTCAAACTTAGGTTATTCTCATTTTCTCTAAAGGATCAGGCCAAAGCATGGTTCAACTCTCTAAGACCTCATACCATCACTGCATGGCAACCCTTAAGTAAAGAGTTTTTGAAAAAATTCTTCCTCGAGCACAAAACAAATACACTAAAATAGGAAATCATGTCGTTCTCCCAAAAGAGCAATGAACTATTTTTCCAAGCCTGGGAGCACTTCAAAGACCTTTTACTCACTTGCCCACATCATGGTTATAAACCACATTATGGTTATGAACCATGACACTTGATTGATGCATTCTGAAAGGGGCTCACCATGGATACCCGTAAGTTCATAGTGATGATGTGTGGTGAAACCTTTCTTGACAAATATCATAATGAGGCTTGGGATTTTTTTAGACTTGTTAGCAGATAATACTCAAACATGGGATGTCTTTACTAAACTAAACCAAACTAGACCCATTCTTAGAGAGAAATCGGGGATGTATGTCCTAAGAGAGGAAGATGAACTTAATGTAAAATTTGTTACATTGGCTAGTGTCACACCCCAAACTTGGAAACCGGGCTCATAAAATTCCTGATTTGCTGAATCCGGTACCGACAGCCTTCGTAGTACCCCATTCTCAGCTCCCAGCACCTATATGCTAAATTCCAATCTTGGGATCCTATAAGGAGGATTTTTCAATGTACATCTATCTCGTAAGAAGCATAACCACAAGTTTACCTAAATCATAAAGGTAACATCATCATCACATATCCACTAATATAAACATTTGAATATAATGCTGAATGAAAAATACACATATCAAAAATTGATGCTTCAGAAGATAGCTGCACACTCCAAGCTCAATGCTGCTACGACCTAACGCCACCTGCACGCATCTATCATACATAAGCTTATAAAAAGCTTAGAGCATGGTGAAAGTGTGTGTACAAGATAAGTGTCAAGCATGCACATATCAGAGTAAGTGAAAATACTAACAAGTCTATAAATCATTCAATATCAAAATATGCAATGCGGATTGGCTATACAAATGCGGAATCACAGAGAGCCAAATATCAGATGCCAATAATGTAATGCAATATGCAAATCCTGAAGAGCCATGAATATCATCAACCTTATCTAAGCCATATAAATGCAGAAACATAATAACTCAAAATGGCATATGTCGCTAATATAGTATATAGTGGGAATGAAATGACCAAACTAGAGTGTGAAGTCAGGACGATACTACGTAGTATCGTAGGTTACAAAGGACTTCTATCCAAACCAGTCTCACACCTAAATTTGAATAGTCAGACTCAATGTGGTAGACTTATGATCTCATGTTAGTCACACGACCAACTGAAATCTTGGCCATTGCGAAGGTACACATGACAATTAGTTACGTACCACCTGCTCGAGTGGATAGTGAATGAATTAATAAATGAGTATGCAACTCATGCTCAATAAGTCCACATATCAGTACCATACATCTCTAAGATCATCACTGAGGTCTAGTACACTCTACATGTAATCGCCATCCACTGGACGCGCAACCATGCAAGTGGAAGAGACCTCACTATCAGCCTGGCCAGTAGTCAGCCAATATCTACCCGGTACATCAATAGCAGACCCAATTACGAGCTGGTTAAACTCAGCCTAGCTATAACCACTACCCTCGATGGGTAAGGCCACACCCCCTCCCAACTGACTATGGCACAGTGAGAGACGTGGCCTACTGGTATTCGGCACTCGGACGCTCATGTATCCACTCAGTCTAGATGTCGGGGCATCTCTTAGCCACGGAGGTTTAGGAATTCTCACCTAGGGACATCTATGGTGCCCCGAAGCCAGTAACAGATCTTTGGTGTCCCATCTGACCATCCACGACATGACTGTGGAGGTTACAACACTGATGTTGCTAAGGCATACAGTCAGCACAACACACAATGCAAGATGCATGAGTCATATAATCCAGTCATGCATCAATCCTGCGCATATCATGCCCTCATGTGAGACAATCTTTGCCTATCAAGGAGTCTCATAACAACATATCCAATGACATATGCAATGGTCAATCACATCTCATAACAAACATGCAGATGATGCGTATGGGCATCTATTATGATGTTATGCTGTCACATACTCATAATAGGTATCGATAACTGACATCGATAATCAACATCGATGCTTAGCATCAACCTCGATAATCAACCTAATAAAGGGCCCAAGGGAAGGTCACAATATGGATATTTAACCATCATTGCCCTATCAATGTGGATATTTAACCAACATTGCCCCCAAGGAGAGACCCACATAGAGCATAAACATATAATGGGCCCATGGCCTCACATAATGGCCCAATATACATCACCATGGGCCTCTCTCAAGGGCTTAATACACATCATGATGGGCCTCACTTATGGCCTACATATGCATCACATTGGGCGTCACTCATGGACCTCATGTACATCATAATGGGCTTTACCAAATGGGATGAAAATATATCACAATGGGCCTCATCATATGGGCTGAAAATACATCACAATGGGCCTTACCAAATGGGACGAAAATACATCACAATGGACCTCTCCAAATGGGCCAAAAATAAATCATAATAGGCCTCATCATATGGACCGAAAATACATCAGAATGGGCCTTACCAAATGGGCCAAAAATAGTTCACAATGGACCTTACCAAACGGGTCAAAAATACCTCACAATGGGCCTTACCAAATGGGCTAAAAATACTTCACAATAGGCCTTACCAAATGGGTTGGAAATACATCACAATGGGCCTCATCATATAAGTTGAAAATACATCACAATGGGCCTTATCATATGGGTCGGAAATACATCACAATGTGCCTGATTATATGGGCCAAAAATACATCACAATGGGCCTTACCAAATGGGCCATAATACATCACTTTGGGCCTCATCAATGGGCCACAAATATACCACATTGGGCCCTATCATATGGGCTGCAAATACATCACTACAAGCCGCATAAATGGACAGTTTGGATACAAAGCGGGTGGACGGCGTGAGTAAAATGTACATCATGAGGGGTCCACAGCCACTGGATGGTGTGGATATAAACCACATAAATTAAGGCAGGCCCCATAGAATATGGTGATGTCACTACAACAACTATTTAGCTGGTGGGGGCAAATACAGATCGACGGTTTGGATTTATCACATGCCCGAGATCGGGCCCAAGAGATGCTGAGTAAATATAGAAGCTATGGGCTAGTGTGCTGGCCCACACCGTTCAACAAATGACTGGTTTGGATATAAAACATGCCTCATGATCAGGCCCTACTTGTTGACATCCTCAAATGGATGGATTGGATGCAACACATACATCATACAGACCCACAGAACTTGTGACGTCAATGCAGTAGCTACCAAGATGGTGGCACCTGACCCACCATCCAGAAGATGGAAGGCTGGGATTTAACAGATACATCATAGTGGGGTACCATCAGATGGATGGTTGGATAAAACACCTGCTCCAAGGTGGGTCCCACCATAACATTTATTTTCCATCCAATCTGTCCATACAGTCACAAAGACCTAGTTAAAGAGGAAAAAAATATCATTGATTTAAAACTTCTGTAATCCCAAAGAATTTCAATGGTGGATGATCAATCCCCACTGATTTCTCCAGTGTGGACCACCTAATGGATGGCTGGATTTAACAAACATTTGACGGTGGGTCCCATCCAGATGGACGGCCAGGATGAAGCAAATATCTCAAGCAAGACTCACAGAACTTGTTAATGCAAGTACAACAGCTATTTGTTGTGGGTTGTGCCCACCATCCATTAGATGGATGGTTTGGATGAAGAACAGATGGATGGTGGGGGTATAAAACATATACATCACAGCGTGGCTCATGGTGCTCGCGGCTGCACGTACATCAACTGTTGCAGTGGCTGCTGGCTCACCATCCATCAGACGGACGATTTGGATTCAAATAGATGGACGGTGGGGATTTAACCCACTTGTTGATGTAAACACATCAACTATATAGCTAGTGTGGTGGTAGACCAGCCAATCCTCTTTCACAGTGGGTGAGTCCCACGTGGTGGGCACAGCACGGTGTGCTTCCACCTGAGATTTGCATTTGCCTCATTCTAGGCCCATGGCTTGGAGTCCTGGATGGATGGTGTGAATGAAACACGTACACCATGTGGGCCCCTCATCCAAGCCATAGACGGTGTAGATTAAAACTCATATATCATAGTATGGTGGATCTCCACTGTCCAAATTTGTTGGATGGTGTAGATATAATAAATACATCATGGTGTGGTGGATCTCCACCATCCAGCATCATGCTGGGCCACACATCAAAAAGAAGAGAAAGAGAGAGAGAGAGAGAGAGAGAGAGAGAGAGAGAGAGAGAGAGAGAGAGAGAGAGAAATAGAGAAAAAGAGAGAGAAATCGATGAAGGGGAGGGACCCCGTCACTATGGGCCCTCACTATACAATGCATACATCAAGTGGGTCCCAAATCATGTCGACCCTACATCAAAATTAAATACTATGAACACCCACCATTGGATCTCATCTTCCTTCTTCCGCCAATGCATGCTAGAGCTCTAAAGGAACAATTTCAACGGTTGAGATGAACTTAAGATGGTGGGATTGGGTGGTAGGAAGGTGGGCCACAATAGCTCTCTCCCATGGAGCTTGCACATGAGTTACTTGGGAGAATGAGAGAGAGAGAGAGATGAGAGAGAGAGGTTGAAAGAGAGAGAGATGGGTGAGTGATGGTTGAGGGATGGGTGAAAGTGATGGGTGTACTTAACATGTATGGGTGGAGAGAGAGAGAGAGAGTTGACTTTAGGGGTTACTTTTGGGGATCAGATATGTACTTGATTGATGGGATTAATGGAACATGCTCTCTTGGGTTTTGCAACGTGCGGCGTTTTTCTCGAACTGAACATGGGAACACATCTCCTGGCCCGGGTATCACCTCAGTGCGCGAGACACGGCGTTGGAACCTCATCGACGGCACGGTTGCAAGGATACAAGTCTCAAGTCGAGCTGACTTTGGAATATGGAATACACCTCAGGATTGCGCACAAATGCCGGTTACAGATCGTGGGTCACCGGAATTCAACTAGGAGGACCGCAGAAGCCTAAGGAACGGTACGAGCTAGGATACGAGTCTCACAGCTAGAAAGGTCGAAGCCTTAGAAATTAAGAAGATTGATGCAATTAAAGCAAACAACTCCTTAGGTAATTTTTATAGCATTTGTGGTGGTGCCGACCATGACACAGGATTGTCTAACAATCTCAGTTGTACAAGATGTCATGCATGAGCATGGCAAGCAAAATGCTATAACTACCAACGGCCAGTTGTGCAACCAATGGAAAACACATACAATCCAAATTGGCATAACCATCTTAATCTTAGTTGGAGGAGTGGACCACAAAATAATGCACCCAATGCACACTCCACAAAATAACTTCTTTAGGGCACCTAACAATGCCCATATGTGCCCCAACCAAAGCAATCATCTATGGAGGATGCATTAACTGCATTCATGAACTCTCAATCTCAAATGAAGCAATCTCTAATCCAATCAAATCAGGAATTAAGGACGGTCGTGGCTAGGATTGCGACTCAACTAAATGCTAGGGAAAAGGGCACACTTCCTTCTCAACCTATGTCAAAACCCAAAAAATACACTTTTCATTGGAGACACAAATCCAAGTGAGCTACATCATGAACAAGCTAAGCTCATCATTACCTTGGGAAGTGGAAAAGAGGTCAATAACAAGATAATGCAACTGGTAGAAATACTGGAGGATGAGCCACCTTCTTAAGAGAATAATGAACCGGGTATGGTTCAAGAGCCGCAACAATAAAAGGATAAAGAGACTAAGTCATATGAGCCTCCACTTCCGTTCCCATCTAGACTTCAGGACCCGACTGTCCCCATGAAATATCAAGAGGTGTTGGATGTGCTCCAAAAGGTTACTGTCAATATCCTTCTACTTGATGCTATTAGATAAAATCTATCATATGTTAAATATCTCAAGGACATGTGCACTGTGAAGAGGAAATTAAACGTGCACAAGAAGGCCTTCCTCACTGAGAAAGTGAGCGCTATCATTCAGAAAAGGGTCGTACCTAAATACAGAGTCTCAGGAAGTCCCACTAGGAATTTCCAAATTGAGCATGCTTTGCTAGATTTAGGTGCAAGTGTCAACTTAGTACCTTATTCGGTTTACTAACAAATGGGGTTAGGTGAGCTTAAATCAACCACGATTACACTCAGACTTATTGACTGCTCTATTAAGGTACCACGGAGAATTTTAGAGGACGTATTAATCCAAGTGGAGCAATTCTACTTCTCCGTGGATTTTATTGTACTAGACACTAAACCATGTGTAAATGTTAGCGCTAAAGTTCCCATTATTTTAGGTCGCCTATTCTTAGCAACTTCAAATGCAATTATCAATTGTAGGAATGGAATGATGAAGTTATCTTTTGGTAATATGACCTTAGAGCTCAATATTTTCAATCTATATAAGCAACCCATAGACAATAATGAGATCCACGAGCTAAATTTTATAGACTACTTGATTGAGGAAGAGGAATTGGAACTTATCTTATCTAAGGAATTGATTAAAGTCTTTGGGGACTTAAAAAATTCTAATTTAGAAAAATTGCTTACTGAAATTTTTGATGATAATGAGATCACTACGACCCAGGACATTAGTTATACTGATGGAGACTGCGCACTCAAATCTTATCTATCGAGGACTTGCAACATCTACCGTCACCAACCAATACTCTAAAGCTTGATCTAAAACCACTACCAAATGAGCTTAAGTATGTATACTTGGGTGAAAATGAAACTTATCATGTGGTGATCTCTTCATTTTTAGATAAGGATCAAGAGATTAAATTATTGAATGTTCTAAGGAACCACAAAAGAGCCTTGGGCTAGACCCATTGGATCTACCTCAATGAGGACGCCAAACTAATTAGACAACCTCAAAGGTGTCTCAATATAAAAATGATGGAAATTGTAAAAAATGAGATGATCAAATTGTTAGATATAGGAATCATCTACCCAATATCCGATAGTATTTGGGTGAGTCTAACCTAAGTAGTTTCGAAGAAATCCAGCATAACTATCATGCAAACTTCTAATAATGAACTCATATCAACACATGTCACCACAGCTTGGCATGTTTGCATCAACTATAGAAAATTGAATACAGTCACAAAGAAGGACCATTTCCCTTTACAATGTATTGATCAAGTTTTAGAGAGGGTAGCAGGTCACTCCTTCTATAGCTTCCTTGATGGATATTTCGAATATAATCAAATAGAGATAGCCCTAAACGACGAAGAGAAAACCACATTCACTTGTCCATTTGGTACATTTTCTTTCAAAAAGATGTCATTTGGATTACGTAATGCCCTAATAACTTTTCAACGGTGTATGATAAATAATTTTTTCAAATATAGTTAGGAAGTTTCTTAAGGTTTTCATGGATGACTTCTCTATATTTGGGAGTAGTTTTGAGGAATGTCTCAACAATTTATCTCATGTTATCTAGGCCAATTTGGATTACGTAATGCCCTAATAACTTCTCAACAATTTGTGAAGAGAAGCACCTTGTCTTAAATTGGGAGAAGTGTCATTTCACCGTTCAAAAGGGAATTATTTTAGGCCATGTTCTCTCCAAAAATGAAATCGAGGTAGATCACTCAAAACTTGACATTATTGTTAATCTACCTATTCCCCGAACTGTTATAAATATTAGATCACTTCTAGGGCACTTCAATTTTTATAGAAAATTCTTCAAGGACTTTGATTCTAAAATAGCGGTGAAGACCGCTTGAGTTGAAGTATGAATATTCCAATATGTCCTAGAAGGGGTGAATAGGACTTTTTAAAGTTTTACAATGTATTTAAAAATCCTATTACACTAATCCTAATAGATAGACAATTATCAAGGTTACTCAAATGTAACTCTATTGGCTTCCAAGCCCGATAGAGGATCCAATCACAAACTATTTAAGAAGTGAACAAAACGCAATCTAGTTTATAATGGATAGGACTGTGTATATGTGTGAGGTGTGATCTCAGATATTCATATATAGAAACAATAAAGAAAATCACACAAATAAAGGAATAGCAATCGCAAACACAGTCATTTTTATAGCGGTTCGACTACTTGTCTACTCCACTCCCGGTGACCGTACTCAACCCTTGAGTGTACCGGATTTCACTAAGGAGGTTTCACATGGTTCACCTCTAACCTAAGGTTTTAAATTAGGTTCACCTTCGACCTTTACAACCTATACTGAGGCTGCCTGTTTATGCTCTCATGAGCAAGGGTCAACATATCGCACCCACATTTAGGCACACTGGCCAAGGATCTTTCCTAAGACCCTAACATAGGTTTCACTCGGTTCACCTCAAAATCCAAGGTTTTACATGGTTCACCTCAAACCGAAGGCTTTACTGGTTCACCTCTAACTAGATGTTTATGCTCTACACAGAGCAAGGGTCCATACAACGCACCCACCACGTACACTCCCGCTAGAGGCCTCCTTGAGGGCTTCAAGGGTGACAAATACCTTAGACCCAATCCTACAAAGGAATGATCAAAGCATCCTCTGGACTTTAGATACTTACAGATAAGTTGATCAGTCCCATTTAGTGCAGTGGCGAAGATCTCCTCCTTGTTGACGAAGACTCTTCAGCTCCCTTGATCCACAATAAATGATGTACCAATATAAGGAAATGGGTTGGGTCAAGGTTATAATGGAATCTTACTCTCTAAATATTTTCCTATAAAGGAGATAGAGCAATTCCAATCATCTAAGCATTCAAGGCATCCTAGCTTAATGATTTGCCATTAAGATTGTAACACCCCAAATTTTTACCAACCGGGAGTTAGACGTCCTTAGGCAATGGGTCAACGATATCACTCTTAAAGCTCAATTCCAAAGCCAAAGAAATTATTTAGAACTAAATTCCTTAAAAATTTAACGTGAATTAACTAGCGCTACACTAGATTACCTATGAAAGTAGCACCAACCACTTTAAATACGATTTGTAAGACCCAAAACCTATAGAATTGTTAACGCTATGTTATCCTAAAATCTAAAATCTAACTCTAAACCCAGTTGCTCTCGGGAGCACTTTGAAACTCCGTATAGGACATGGACCATACGTCGAAAGTCCGATAGCGATAAACTTAGAAGATATTGACCGCGTAGTTGGACTTGACAAGCACCGCGAAAATTACGTCCAAACAATGCTCTGGGACGATTTCCTTGAGTCCGGAGTGAAGAGTGTGAGAAAATGAAGATTTTTGAGAAATTAAATATAATTTTAAAAAATCTGAGACGTGTTGCTTGAGCGTTATTTTTAAGCATTCTGACCGTTGGAAAGCCAATTGGACTGAAAACTTAACTTGATCAAGATCTAATATTTGTGAGATTAAGTCCGACCGCATTCAGCAAAGGGAGTTCCAAAAGTTCTCCGTTGGATCGGAACAACCTCCCTTTAGACATAACTTAAGTATACCATGGCCTGGGGTCTATTTTCGTGAGTTCTGGGCCTATATAAGGACCTTAAACCCTCTCTCATTCCTCTCATACGAATTTGAGAAAACCCCAGGAGAGAGGAGAGAGTAAAGAGAGAGAAAGTGTGGGAGAAGTGGGAAGATCTCCCTGATACTCTATCCTACTGCTGCACGTGCTTAACCATCACGATCTAATCGCTATTCTGACGATTCTGACTTCGTTTCTAGGTAAGGAAACCTAACCCTAATCTGTTTTAGGGTTTCGATAGTTGTAAGTAGCGAAATAGCTGACTTACCTCGTGTTATAGGTCGTCATATCAACGTTGACAAAGAGTTAGAAATTCCATCGACTTCTTTACGCTTCTACGGCATAAGGTGCGGACTTTAGACATTTAGGTTGTCATTTTTCAAAGCTTTCAATGTTGGATAATGATAGATTCCTGACATGGATGTTATTTCACAAGTAGAACATGCTATCGATTTTCTGTTTCGGTTAAATACGAAGAATATGGAATTTTATGTATTCTTTGTATTCGTAGAAAATACCGTATACGTACAAAATATGAAAGTGTGTTTGCCATTATTAACTTCCGTCTATGTATGCTAGATGTATGTGTAACAACTCCTAGGGTAAAGGTTTAGACCAAATACATGATATACCAACATACGACATGTATTTAGTATGTGTAGCCTAAGTGTTTGTGAAAATGACTGAATGAGTATAGACTTTATATTCGTGCTCACCATGACAAACTATCGTGGATATATGATTGTTGTATGGGCGTCAACCCTTTGACGAAAGGATTTGCCCTAATACGTATGTAAATTAACACATAAAATGTATGATGTAATGTGTAGGCTAAGTGTTTGTAAAAGTTTCTGAATGAGTTAGTAGTTAGCAAGATGTACCTGTATGCGGGTTGAGATATGATTCTCAACCACATTAATGATGTGTATGATTTCCTCCATGTATGACTTATTTTGATGTCTGCTTGATTATGAATTGAATGTGTGTGAATTCATGTTTACAATGTACTTCAGAACGTGTTCATATGATTGAATGATTTATAATCTTGATCCATTACTGCTTTGACTATCTCGTAGGACATCATGTTGTAGTTGAATGTGTTTGGGGCTATTGAATAGTCCAGGCAATCGGTAATACGCCTTCAGTTCGTGGCCGAGACCTATTCACCACGTAAGACGTGTTTGACGAACTGGAGTCATGCGTTACTTGTTGACAGTGGTTAGGCCACACGAGGTGCTTATCAACTTCATGTCGATCAACTCAACGGGCACTCGTACTAGTCGAACTCATCAAGTAACCCGATTAGCTCGATGTATATTAACCATGTATGGACGCTACTGCTTGAATCTAAAGTACTAAACTTACCAGTGAAAATTGCGTTAACCATGGTACCTCGATCTGCTAAGACTCATGAGCTGGGCATGGTGGTATGGGACACCGTAGTCGAGCTTTCGGCCTACGTTGGGGCCACAAGCCTCCCCGTAGTGACCAGTGAGTAACCCAGACTCATGAGTCGAATATGGTGGTATGGGACACTGTATTCGAGCTGTCAGCCTACACTGATAAGGTGATGGGGGAGTGGTGTAACGATTGTGTGTAACAGCCCTAACAGCCCTTTGTAGTGACCTCGAACGTACTATGAATTTACGTGGAGGCGACGACCCTTCCGTAGCAACAGGAGTACAAACTAGGCCTGTGTTGATAAGGTGATGGGGGAGTGGTGTAACGATTACGTGTAATAGCCCTGGCAGCCCTTGCAGTGACCTAAAACCGCACTTCGTATGAGATATGCTAGTACTGACGACCATAGACTGGATCATTGTTGGGAAATGATACAAGGGAGGTACTTTAGCTTCCTAATCTAGCTGTATGAAAAGGACTAATAACAACTCGGTAATCATGTTCATATCGCACTGCATGTGCCTGAAAGATGTTGAGCACTGAGGGATGAAAGCATGCCGTGAACGTGAGATGGTGTCGCATGAGGGAGTATGTAAGTAAAGGCATGCATCATTATTGCATTTCATCCTTGCATTAACAAGAGTAACTAGGAATGTTTGATTGTACTGCTTTATCATTACCGCTTGACTGATTTGATAATATGTTAATCTTTACTCTATTGTTCCACTGAGTTAGCTACTCACTCCCACGTTACGGGACGGTGTTGTACACATTAACCAGACCCTGTCATAGTTTCAGGTGAAGGTAATGCTCGTGAAGCGGAGCCAGACTTTATTTTTTGATGATGAGTTCTCCTACATGTAACTCTCTGGTATTTGACCTGGACTTGCACCGACGGGGCTTCAGTATTTGGGATAGAAGACATTACATTTTTCTCATTTTGTGCATTTTGTAATCAAACTTATAATTTTTAACCTAGTAACATTCATACTTTGAGGGCTTACTATCACTCTTATCTAGTTTAAATACTTATCACAGTCTTCCGCTTGCATAATTTAAACACCTTTGGAGTATGATATGTTATTTTTGGTATAATCCCAATCATGTTTAATGTCCTTCTACAGACAACATTCATTCATCATTATCTATGTTGCATAAGTGATGTTTTGGAACTCGAGAGTTGGGTTTCTACTCGACCTCTGATTTTCAGGATGTTACAAAGATGGTAGCTAAAGTATCCTTGAATGCAGAAGTTCATTCCCCAATCCACTCTATTAAATGTCAATGATGAGGGTGGATTGGAGATGAACTCCTGTGAGAGAAAGGGCTTTGGGTGTATGATCTAGAGGTAAAACACACAAAAGCACTCTCTTCTTTCTCTACCAGTAATATGAACAAGTCTCTCTTTATATAGGCAAAAGGTTCCAACGGATATAAAATGGTCACATTTATGACAAAGTTCGATATCATCGAGCAGTGTCGATATCATCGAGCGTATACTCTTGATAGTATCGACGATCTGCTCGATGACACAAACTCACATGTCATACGCTTTTGAAACCTCTTGCCAGCTGGTCGATGGGATCGATCAGGTGTCGATATCATCAAATTTCAAACTCTGATTCTATCGATACATGGATCGATCTATCGACATTTGAAAAATGAGAGAGACTAGTCAAGAAATATTTCAGGTTTTTAGGATATGATCGAGGGTCAACCGATGTCATCGGAATTTATATATCAATAATATCGGACGCAGTGTCGATGCAACGATAAATATCATGGATTTTCTAGTAAGCTCGCTGGATAGTTTGTGTCCAATATCAATGCAATCGACTTGGCCTCAATTTTATCGACATATGAATATCGATTTCCTTGAGTGACCCTCAATCAAAGATTCAAAACGACTTGAAATATTTGCTGGAAGACATGCATGCCCACTATCGATATCATCGATGGACTTCTGATATTATTGAGATTTGATTTAAGATCATATCGGGAAGAGCATCGATATATTGAAGAATTTTGAGATTTTCTTTGAAAAACAGGGGTGCCGAAAATCTACCTGTCGATATAATCGAGTCACTTCTGATTGACTCAAAATTCAAGTATCGATAACATCGATAGGCGTATCGATATATCAATAATTCTGTCCAAATATGTATGTGGTTGCTGGACACATTAAGTCCTCATTTGATATGATCGATTCGGCTTCCGAGGACATCAACAGCGCAGGTTGATTATATCGAGAAGTGTATCGATACAATCGATAGGGTAAGAAAACTTAGAGATTTTTTAATGTTTATAGAAGTTCACTTACCCAAAAACCCTAATATATTTTAACTTATTTTTAAGGGTTTTAATCGCCTGGTGTTTTAGGACATGGGATGTGAGGCTTAGATTTACCTATGGCAAGCTTCCACACATCCGATTGAGGCAAACACTTGAATAGATCTTCCTGTGAGGTTCTATAGTCCGGTTGACTCAACAAACATGCTAATTGACAAACCAAGGCACTAGCAAGGGCACTTTCAAATTTCATTACTAGACCCATAACTAATTTTCTTCAAAAGGATATCCCATTTAAGTGGGCAGATGAGTGTACAAGTGCCTTTAATAAAATTAAATCATCCCTTACAACTGCACCTATCATGCATCCACCAGATTGGACACTTCCTTTTGAACTAATGTGTGATGCAAGTGGTTATGCCATAGGGGCTGTTTTGGGCCAGAGGAAAGATAAACAGCCCTACGTTATTCACTATGTGAGTAGAACTCTAAACTCGGCCCGACTGAACTACTTAACAACTATAAAGGAGTTACTTGCAGTAGTTTTTGCTTTGAATAAGTTTAGATCCTACTTGTTGAGATCCAAAGTGGTCATTTTCATGGACAACTCGACTTTGAAATATTTGTTATCTAAGAATGATGCTAAGCTGAGACTTTTGAGATGGATCCTCCTATTTCAGGAATTTGACTTATAGATAAAGGATAAGAAAGGAATAGAGAACGTAGTGGCCGATCAGCTTTCCATATTGGTGATAGATGATTCCACTAAGGAGATGCATATCCAAGATACTTTTTCCAATAAATAATTATTTACGATCTCTAAATTTTCTTAATATGCAGAAATAGTAACCTATCTTATGACAGGAAAAATGCCATAGCAATAGAAGTCATAAGATAGGAAGCATTTTAAAACCGAGGTTAGATACTTCTTCTGGGATGACCCTTATTTATATAAATATGGGACAAATCAAATTTTTAGATGTTATGTCCCATAGGATGAAGTTTAGAACGTTATTTCCTTTTACCACATGGAAGCATGTGGTAGTCATTTTTCTTCTAAGAAAACCACTACAAATATCCTACATTGTGGTTTCTACTGTCCCACTATGTTTAAAGATACTCATGCTTTCTATGTTACATGTGATAGATGTCAAAGATTGGAAAGAGTGTCACGGCGCAACATGATGCCTTTATCCCATATTTTACCATTGGATATTTTTTATTATTGGGGTATTGATTTTATGGGCCCATTTCCATCTTCTTTTAGATTTCTTTATATATTGGTTAGTGTGGATTATATTTCCAAGTGAATTGAAGCAATTCCAACTAGGGAAAATATTTTTTCTAGATTTGGAACTCCAAAGGCCATCATTAGTGATGGCAGGTCTCACTTTTGTAATAGGACATTTGAAGCTTTGATGAAAAATATGGCATCAAGGATAAAGTGAGCACCCCATACCACCCACAAATGAGTGGTCAAGCTAAAATTTCTAATGGAGAAATTAAACACATTTTAGAGAAAACTCTAAGGCCATATAGGAAGGATTACTCCCTCACACTATTTGACACTTTATAGGCTTATAAGACCCCAATTGGAATGTCCCCATACAGATTGGTGTATGAGAAAGCTTGCTACTTGCCAGTGGAATTGGAACATAGAGCATACTGGGCAATAAAGAAGTTAAACTTTGACATGGACCAAACAAGTGGACAAAGGAAATTAGTGTTGAATGAATTAGAGGAGATAAGGAGAGACTCCTATAAAAACTCTAAAATCTACAAAGAGAGGACCAAAGCTTTCCATGACAAAAACATCTTGAGGAAGAATTTTGAACCTCAACAAAAAGTCTTATTATACAATTTTCGTCTCTAGTTATTTTCAGGAAAGTTAAGATCAAGATGGACAGACCCCTTCATCGTGAAGAATGTATATACTTATGGGGCTATTAAAATTAGAAATTCACTTAATGGTAATTGGTAAAAGGTTAATGGTCAAAGATTGAAGCCTTATATGGAAAACTTTCATTTGGGAGAGGAGTTCGTCCCTCTTCATGAGCCAGAATATTCGGATTGATGCTCCTAATCTGACGAAGCATTTGTATAATATTCATTTTTATAGTGTTACCTTGCAAGTGAGTTCTTCATGGCAGGTACTATCCATCCTTTCTTTTATTTTTATTATTCTCATATTTTCTATTTTACGTGTATCATTACATTGGGGACAATGTATATTTTTAATGCAAGAATAAGAACATGATATTATGCGAATTCCAAAGGTAAAGTTGATACTTATTCTAGGTTAATAGTAGTCAAAATTATGATAACTGAACATTGTAGACTTGATTCGATTATCTAATCACTAGTTTAGAGTGAGTTTTAATTTGATGTACTGAATTCACAATACACCCTGGCTAAGTAATGAATATGATATGTAAATTAGAATAACAAATTTTGATTCAAACAAAGTTAAATGATCTAGTACCATTGCCATTATGCTTACAATAGAGAATATTATTTTTAAAAAAGCTAAAAAAAAGTTTTGACAATCATAGTCGTGTCAGTAATCCAGAGTAACATACCTAAGTATCCATTATGTTATCGTTAAAATTACGATACCTTAGTTATGAAACAAACACGACGGGAATCATCATCTAAGGGTAGCCTATAATAATGAGGATATGATGATAAAAGAAGAAAGGACACAAAGGAGATAACTAGAGACTTCATATTCTTGGGATGATTGAAAGGAGTTAGGATAGGAAACATGCATATTTCTCAAAGTTAGACTAGTATCACCGAGCACCAAAGTATATTAGATCATAACTATTTTAAATTTTGATTAGGTTTCTGAACTCAAGGATCTAATGGAATAGAAAATTAAGATTCTAACTAACTTCAAACTTAGGACAAGTGTCACTTTGTTTTGGAATTTATGTGAAGAATGGAGGTATAATTACATAAATTTCTAATTTTTGAATAATTTTCCATGTTTTCAATGTTTGTGGGTAACATTTCTGATTAGGATGACCATAGTGCTCAGATCCTAATTATGTTATGAAAAATGTCATGATTTATGGGTTATTAACCTATGTGTGGAACTTTGAAGCTTGGGTGTTGTTTTTAATTTAATTTAATTCCATTTAAAAATAAAACCCTCAAAATCATTGCATCCATTAATTAGAATTCTTATAGGCCAGTCTCCTTTAGTTAGTTATGCAATTTGATTTTCTTATTCTCATAAAGAAACAAAACCCTCAAAATCAAATTGTTTGCTTGCCTCCAAGTGCTAAGGTTCATAAGTAATATCCTGTGAATATAAGGCTAATTCCACAAGGAGATGATTTATGAGAATGAGAAAATCAAATTGCAAAACAAAGTAAGGGTGTAATGCCCTGGAATTCGGGGGTCGAGCATAACTCAGCTCCCGAGTTCCAAAACATCACTTATGCAACATAATTACTGATGGATGTATATTGTCTGTATTAGTGCATAAAACATGAAGTAGATTAAGCCAAATTAGCAGACATAATTCAGGGATAGTGAGAAAATGCAAGCGAAAGTCTTAAATACATATATAAACCAAAAATAATCCCCAAAATATGTGTGCTCTGCCTGGCCAATAAGTACAATCTGTGTCTCAAAATACATGTATCAAACTGTGTATACTCAATACAATTATAACCCAGAATCCTCGCCCGTCAGGACAAGGCTCACATGAACCTGTCTGAGAACTGCATAAATGAGAATGCCTCCTCATCCTCGTCAAACTCTGGTTCCGTCTCGCAGGCATCACCGTCACCTACAACTAAGTCAAAGTCTGGTTGGTGTTTAAGCACCGTCTCAGAACGTGAGAGTGATCAACTCAGTGGAATTATACAGTAAAGGTTAACATGTTATCAATTCAGTCAAGCAGTAACGATAAAGCAGTATAATCAAACATGACCTAGATACTCTTGTTAATGCAAGAATGATATGAGGGGATGATGCATGCCCTCGCCACAATCTCCCTCTACGATCTTCATCTTACGGTCGCACATGTCAGTCACTCCTCAGTACTCTACACCAATGCCAACAGCACATGCAATACAATGTTATGAGCATAATTACCAAGTTCTTATTAGTCCTTTTCATACAGAAGGATTGCGAAGCTAAGACACCTCCCTTATATCAATTCCCAAATAAGAATCCATTCTAGGGTCGTCAGTCCTAAGAAATCTCAGACGATGTTACGGTTCTAGATCGCTGTAAAGGGTTCGTCACCAATCAATACAGGTCTAGTTATATCCTAAATACTACAATAAGGCTCATCGCCCATATGTAGTGTCAGGATATACTCGAGGTCACTACAAAGGGATCGTCACCAATCAATGTAGGTCGACAGCATGAATATAGTGTCTCATACCACCATAATTGGCTCACGAGAGTAGGGTGCTCACTGGTCACTACGGGGAGGCTCATCACCCCAGCGTAGGCCGATAGCTCGACCACGGTGTCCCATACCACCATGTCTGACTCATGAGTCTTAGGGGATCATGGTACTAAGGTTAACGGGATCTTCACTAGTGAGTTTGGTGCCTTAGATTCAAACAGTAGCGACCAAACATGGTGAACATACATCGGTCAATCGGGTTAGTTGATAAGCTCAATTAGGCCAAGCGCACGTTGAGTTGATCGACATGGAATACATAACCACTGTCGAACATCCCAAGCACGACTCAGATTCGTTAAACACATCCTGCGTGGCGATAACAACCTCAACCACTAGTTTAGGGACGGTTACCGATTACCTGGACTATAGTAAAGTCCCAATCACATACAAACTCAATATCAGGCATTTGATTCATACCCTACATTCATATGAACATTTATGAAATATAACTTGAACATAAATACAGTACATGGAGGAAATCATATACACAGTTAACATGAATAGGTTAAGCTAAAAAGTACATGGCGAAAATCATACACACAGGTAAGGTGATTGAGATTCATAATCTCAATACCCTCAAAATCATGTTTTTACCAAATACTAACTCATTCAGGCATTTTTACAAACACTTAGACTACACTATTTAACATACATCACGTATGTCAACTACTGTACATATTAGGAAAAATCCTTTCACCTAAGAGTTGCCGCATATATATCAATCACATATCTATGACAAATAATCATGACAATCATAACAGCAAATTCCATACGTATACGGGTATTCTAACATATACATGAAATACTTGATTTGTAACATAAGTTATACGTATACGTAAATCAAAACAGATAACACACTCAACATGTGTATTAGCGTCCACAACAAGAACAAATCATTATCAAACATTGAAAGTCTTGAAAATCATAACCTAAACACATATAATCTACACCTTAAACCAGATAACGCGTAATGAATATGATTCAGACGATAAGTCTTCGTCAACGGCGGATACGCTACCTAAGGCATGAAACAGGTTAGCTATAACTTCACTTCAACTAGGCTAAGCTTCAAAACAGGTTAGGGTTTGATTAACTTACCCAAGAATGGAATCAGAATCGTCGGAATAACGATTCAAATAGGCAGGTTCGATACGTAGAAGAGCTGAGAAGAATCCCACAGAGAAACAACAGGTTCTCTCTTACTTTCTCTCTCTTGAATTTGTTAGGGTTGGAAATTTGTATGGGATTTGGGAATGAGGGTTTAAGGCCTTTTTATAAGCCTAAAATCGATGAAAATAGCCCTAAGGCTAAGGTATACTTAGGTTATAACCAAATCGGGCTCTTTCTGGTCCAAGGAGCACTTCTGTAGGTCCTCTTATCAAATGTGGTCGAACTTAAGCTTACTAGTATTGGATCTTAAGTAAGTTAAGTTTTTAGTCCGATCGGGTTTCCAGATCGTCCATGGTGGACCAGTTTCAATTCAACGGTCACCGAAACTCGATCTGGGCCACAAGTGCTTTGAAATGAATGGGCCATCTTCCCTGATTTGAGAGTGAATTTGGGGAAAAACCAACAGTCAGAACGCTTAGAAATAACGCACAAGCGACATGTCTCAGATTACTTAAAATCATATTTAATTTCTTTAAAATCTACACTTTCTCACACTCTTCACTCCGGGCTCAAGGAAATGGTCTTAAGACATCGTTTGGGCTTGATTTTCGAGGTGATAGTCAAGTCCAATTAAGCGGTTATAATGGTCTAAGTTCATCGCTATCAGACTTTCGACGTGCAGTCCAGGTCCGATACGAAGTTTCAAAGTACTCCCGGGAGCAACTGGGTTTAGAGTTGAATCGATTTCAGGGTAATATAGCATTAGCAATTCTATAGGTTTTGGGTCTTACAGATCGTATTAAAAGTGATTGGAGCTAATTTCATAAGTAATCTAGTTTAGTGCTAGTTAATACATATTAAATTTCTAAAGGATTTGGCTATAAATGATTTCTGCTAAAGGTGGTACTCGGGTCTAAGTACAGATTTTTCTAAGACGTTACAAAGGAAAACTGACCTATAAAAATTTTAATTAATGGATGCAATGATTTTGAGAGTTTTATTTTTAAATGGAATTTAATTAAATTAAAAACAACATCCAAACTTCAAAGTTCCACACATAGATTAATAACCCATAAATCATGACAATTTTGATAACACAATTAGGATCCGAACACTATGGTCAGCCTAACTGAAAAATAAAATAATTCAAATCTTTTTAATAAATGACATGAGAGGTTAGAGAAAAATGAATTTACACCATTAACATATATTCTCAAGCGCCAGTGATTGTAAGCATTCAATATCCATGAGATAATGAATCAAACAATGTAACGGGTTAAAAATATCTCTCATTAACGAAATCTAATTGTTTCAACCAGAAACGAAAAGTATTTGATTTGAAATAATTCATTCAATGATAATAAAGAAAGCATGAGAGAACGGATATCACAGAGTATTTTATTTAATCTGAGTTCTTTTACATCCTCATATTCCCTTGATTCTGAAAATAGAGTACAAGGCATCATCACAACGAATGAAAGAGAAGGCGATCTAGTGGAAATTTAGGCAGTATTTCAACGCTTTTTTATCATATCTTCAGGGGAGATGATTTGTGCGGACTCGAAGCCCTTGATTTGGTCCAAACTAAGTTGTGCGGGTCTTCCATCATGCTCTACGCTTCAATATCTTCTGCAAGCTCCTTGAAGCTCTCCAACTTCTATCTTCTCTCACTTCTCCTTCTTACTTCTCTCTCTCACTCCCTTCTCCAGATGGAGATAAGAGAGGGGTACTTATGGATATCCAACAGGTGTGGAGCTCATTTGTTTGAAGGGGGAAGTGCATAGGCCTAGACAAGGAATGTGGAGTACATGAGGCTTGTATTAGAACAAAAGCCATGCATTAGGACAAGCTTCCATGGAGAATGGCGCAAGAGCCATGCATTAAGACAATGTCCCATGTAAAAAGGCACAAGAGGAAGGCATTAAGATAGACTTCCATCAGAAGTGGTGCATGGGACTTTGCATTAGGACAAGTTTCCACTCCAAATGGTGCAGAAGCCATGTCTTAGGACAATCTTCCATTTCAAGTGGTGTGAAAACCATCCTTCAAGACACAATCCCATGACAAGTAGCCCAGGAAACCATTTGTTAAGACAACACTCCATGAGAAATGGAGTAGAGAGCTTGGAGTCAGGAGAAAAGACCACAATTTCCTTGAATAGTGGAGCATGGAGCCATCTCTTAGGACAACCTCCACACAAAGTGGCACAAGGAGGCTTCTTCTAGGAAAAGATCCCATATCAAGTGGCACATAAAGCCAAACTTTAACACAGATATCCATGAGAAGTGGCGCACAAAGCCAAGCCTCAGGACAAGGATCCTCAAGAAGTGGCGCAAGAGACCAAACTTCAGGACAAAGCTCCACAACACCTCTCCTCGAGTTGCGCGGAAGTGCGCAACTCATTTTGCATTCAGAAAAGAGAGAGAGAAGTGGCACAACTCCCTTTTCTCTCCACAAAAGGTGGTGAAGAAAGCCTTGTCTTAGGACAAGCCTTCCATAAGAAGTGGCGCATAGCCTAGCCATCAGGACAAGTGTGCGCGCAACACTCTCCCTTTCTCTCCTTGAGTTGCATGGGAGCGCGCAACTCTCCTTGGCCTCCACGAAATGTGGCATCTCCACAAAAGTAGCATAACTCACCTCCTTAAGTTGCGCGGGAGCACACAACTCCCTTTTGCACTCCACAAAATGTGGTGCATGGAAACTTTTCTCCTCAAGTTGTGCGAGAGCGTGCAACTCCCTAGCGAAACTCTCTCTCTCCATGCTCTCCTCCCTGCTAAAAGTCCCAAATGAGGAATGGAAGGGGGCATTTATAGGCCTCCCATGCCCCTCACTCCTTAAATAATGGTGATCACCACCACTTATTTCTTCACACAATATCCAACCTCCTTTCTTAAACAATGGTGTTCACTAAGCTCTCCCTTAAATAGCGGTGTACATCCATTTCTAAGACAAGAACCACACTTCCTCTCCTTCAAAAGTGGTGCCCATGCACTCCTCCATACCAAATGACACCCATGCTCTCCTCCATACCAGACAACACCCATGCTCTCCTCCATACCAGACGACGCCCATGTATTCTTCTACATTAAATGATGTCCATCCAATCTTCTTCATCAAATGACGTACATCCATTCCTCTACATCAAAATGTAGAGCACACAATATCTTCTATAATGGAGCAACACTTCATAAGTCTTCTATACTTGTTATGAACACGCAACCTGGGAAGGATCTTCAAAATGTAATTCTCCTGTTAAGCATGAGATGAAATTAAAATATTTTTTGAACCTCAACACTAATGATCAAGGTTAAGCCTGTCCATCAATATGGATCTCACGTGATAGAAACATATGAATCTCACATGAGGATCAGAACCTAAACCTAGATAATTGATAACATGCATACACCATTCATCTCATCATTAAAAACAAATCAATCAGTCATAACTTATGAATCATTAAACTCATATGTTTCCCTTCTAGCTTGGGCTAAAGAGAACTAGAAAGACATAATTAAAATAAAGAAAATAAAAAGTAAGTACATAAACAAATAAAGATCTTAAAAAAAACTTGTAAAGAAAAATAAAAACTAAAACTATAAACTTAAAACTTTTCTTTAAAAAAAAAAAAAAAAAAAAAGAGCCCAGAAAGTTCTCCAAAAACCCTATATCTTGCCCTTAAATACTCTAAATGATGCTTAGGAATGCCCTAAGAAGCCCTATTTATAAGTGGAGAACTCTCTCCTTCATACTAACTTGAAAAATCTGAAAACCGCCACAAATTTTCTCACTCTGCGTAGAATTTGTGTAACCTTAGGCTAGCCTAAGCAGAGCTTCGGCTAGCTGATTGACACTTGGGCTAGCCAAACAAGAAGTTGGGTTAGCCAAACCCCACAAATTCTAAAAAAATATGTTGTTGGATTTTCAGCCAAACTTTCTTGGGCTGGCCGAATTCTTGGGTTAGCCAAACCAGAACTTGGGCTAGCCACCAACACTTTAAAACTTGGATTCTCTTCATTTCTCACATGGTTTCCTTGAATCTTTGGCATGTGACTTCTTCAATATTGGTCTCCAAAGCTCCATTCTTTGCCTTGGAGATTCTTGAGCATCAAATCCATGCTTTTAACATTCTTTTCAATCTAAGCTCTTAAACTCACCTTGCAATACGAATATGTATAAAATATAACATTAAGCACTATCATATTCATAAAACCAAGATATAAATGGAGGGAAGTATGCAATATTTCTGTAACACCTCGAACTTTTCAATACTCGAGTATTGAAAGTGCTTAAGCGTTACCATGAAGTGTAACTTGATATGTACATATGTATGATACCAATCTAACTATTCTAACCTTACATCTAATCTTCATCGTGAATCTGACCATTGGAAACGATTGTCGTCCATGGATCAAGCCATCCGACCATTGATTTTAAGACATGATCATCATACGTCCAAGTAAACCCACCTGCGATCATTTTTTTACAAAACTGACCATACACCCACCTATAAAAATGACTAGATTACTAACAATCAACTTTTCCTATTTTAAACATGTCATCTGACCATCCATTGTGTGGTTTGATATATGTGCATTCCCTAATTAATTTGGTGAATAACACTTTATTTATAATGATTTTGATATAAGTCCTTTTGTAAGAATTATTTTAAAATGTGCGTATAATCGTGTAGAACCATTAGATTTCACAAAACTCTTAGATCAGTAATAATTAGAAGATGCCACTAACCTATACCCCTAGATTTTAGATCACATGGGTTCCCCTATCCGCTTGATGAGAAATTTTACACCATGCCTATTTATCATAAAGTAACCATACATGTCGATTTTCAACCATTAGATCATCATAGAAGTGGCCCAATTGATAAATCATCCCTTAACCATTGATTTTGGTGTTCATTGAAGTCATGGGTAGTCGTAGTAGGATACTTCCATTCATCTATGTCTGTATGATCTTATGAATAGGTTGGATGACAAATGAACATCACAGTGGGCCCCACACGAGGGTTGTGCATGCACCAAAGTGGTGCACCCGACCACACCGTTACTTAAAGTCGATCAAAGACTCCTTGACTTGACAGAATTCAAATATAAGTGGGAGAGTATCTCCCGCCATTCATAAAATGAACAGACCTCGTCTGCTTAAACACGTTGATGGCCCACCATCACGATGATCTGAACTGTTCATTAGGTTCATGGGATGAATTCGATCAGAGCCTTACCTTCCACACCTAACTCGACCGTTCATACAATTGATTCCATCCACAGAAGTCCTTTCGTAAATGATATCAAGAAACCAAAATGGTTTCAAATAGCGTTGCAAGAGGATGAAATCATGGCCATCTAAACTGGGACTAGGACACTTCCGATCCCTCCCACGCTGACAGAAAGGAAGGAAAGAAGCGAAGGAAAGAAAATGCCCCACCTTTACCGCCAGCATTCACAGACGACCGTCTGCTGGGATGAGTCGTGGCCCACCACAATCATCCATAAGGATGAACTGAACCGTTCATCATGTTTGGGAGATCGTTCCAAAATAAAACTATGTCACCCCTACACCTTTATGAAAAAATAAATGACCACAGCAGTAATCGCAGGTGGTTATGATACCGATTGCAACATAAATAGACAGCTCCATTTGGAGACTTGTGGCCCACCATCAGCGGCCCCTTGAAAGATTCAGACCGTCCATCTTATAGATGGGTCAAATCTGCCTGAACCCTCTAAGAGACACTCTGAATTTTCCCACAAAAATAGTTATAAAAATCTAACATGATGACACTCCCACATCTTCGTACGCAATCCGTCTCTGCTGTGAAAATAATTGCGTAAAGACTCACTATGTAAACAAAGTTACGCAAGAGAGTTTTAGGTTCGGATGACCTATAAAAAGGGTATGCAGCATTGAACCAAGAAGAGAGAGAGAGAGAGAGAGAGAGAGAGAGAGAGAGAGAGGGAGAGAGAGAGAGAGAGAGAGAGAGAGAGAGAGAGAGAGAGAGAATAAAGGCGAGGGAGAGGTCCAGCTGATCGACAGCATTAAGAAAAAAAGGAAGAAAGAAGAAAAAGAAAAGAGAGAGAGAGAGAGAGAGAGAGAAGAAGAAGAAGAAGAAGAAATCGAGAGAGAGAGAGAGAGAGAGAGAGAGAGAGAGAGAGAGAGAGAGAGAGAAAGAAAAGAAGAGAAACAAGGAGAAGTTTCAAACTGGCGTTGTTACTTAAGTCCATCTAAGACGTCCATTCGATCGTTGATCTTGGATCACCGATAAGATCCTCTGGATCCCTAATCCCATAAAGATCAAAGGTAATGATCATAGACTTTTATAGCTTTTTAAAACATAGGAATATTGAACTTGATGTAACAAAAGGCTGATTGGAAACGAGCTTGATCGGGTTGTGAATAGAGATTTGGGACGTAAGGGCACGGACCTGACAATGTTAGGAAGAAGTCAAGATTAATATGTGAGGATTTTATCCATTAAGCTTATATTAATTTTAGTTATTATATTTATCTTACCTTTTACATGCCTTCATATTACTATAAATCCTCCCTACAATTATATGTTTTACCATCAATTATTTGCCCCTTGGGATTATAGTGTAATGTTGATTATGAATGATTTTCATGAATATATGTGGGGCGATGGTACAAGCCTTGCCCTTACCTTTATCAATTTATCGAGTTGGCCCTTGTCACTATTACACCCTAAACTCAAAAATCGGGCTCACAAAATTCCCGATCATCGAACCTGGTGTCGATAGCCTTCTTAGTACCCCATTCTTGGTTCCCAGTGTCCGTATGCTAGATTTCGATCCTGGGATCCTACAAGGAGGATTTTTTAACATACATTTAACTTGCAATAAGCATAACCACAAGTTTACCCAAATCACAGAGGTAACATCATCATCACATATCCACTAATATAAACAGTTGAATACAATGCTGAAAGAAAAATACATATATCGAAAATCAAAGCACACTATTGTGACCTAACACCACTTGCACGTATCTATCATGCATAAGCTTATGGAAAGCTTAGAGGGTGGTGTAAGTATGTGCACAAGACAAGTGTCAAGTATTTAATACAATGCCGTAATCATACAATGTCCAAAATATTGTCAAGATCATGAATCATATGATATCAAAGTAAGCGAAAACATACTGGTAAGTTCACGAGTCATACAATATCAGAGTATACAATACAGATCATAATGAGCCAAATATCACATACTGAGGATGCAATGCAATATGCAAATCCTGATAAGTCCGTCTAAGCCATATAAGTGTAGAAATGTAGTAACCCAAAATTTCATATGCCATGGATGTAATGCAATATGCGGTGTGAATGAAATAACCAAGCTGGAGTGTGAAGTCGGGATGATAGTACGTAGTATCGCATGCTACAGGGTCCTTCAGAAGGGACCTTTATCCAAACCAGTCTCATACCTAAATTTGGATAGTCAGACTCAATGTGTAAACTCTTGATCTCAGGTTAGTTACGCGCCCCAACTGAAATCCTAGCCATTGCAGAGGTACACATAATAAATAATTGCACACCACCAGTCCGAGTGGATAGTGAATGAATGAATAAATAAGTATGCAACTCTTGTTCAATGATTCTACATGTCAGTACCGTACATCTCTGGGATCATCACCGGGATCATCACTGGGGTCCATTGCGACGTTCAATCCCTGCTGTTTGTTGGTGTGGACCACCTGAGTACCGTGAACGGCTGATTTTTGGGATGTCGCAATAATTAAAGGGGACCCATTAAATGGATAACATTGATTTTTAATGAGCATCAAGGTGGGGCCTGTGGTGGGGCCCACCGACCCTGGGTCCAACTAAGCAACGGACGCTACTTCCTACAACGTACTCTAGACGCTGACAGCAACAACATCTGTTGTTTAATATATATTTTTTTTAAAGATTTTCATAGGTGGGGCCCACATTAGGAGGATCCAGTCCGCCGGCTAGGTTCCTAGGCCTGTGGTGGGTCTAACAAGCCCAATATTGGATATGTTTTGATGTATAGAAATATCGTAGTGGGCCCTATTAATGTCTCACTATTAGAATAATATTTTACATGGTGTGGCCTACCAGAGTTTCGAATTAGCTTCATTTTTTAGCTCAAAGCCTAAAATGAACAGGGAAATTGGATGCACTATGTGGATCAAACACATATGTCATGGTGGGTCCCACTGCCCTAGCTGGACAGTGTGGACACCACACATGCAGGGTCTCACTTTCCTAGGATGGTGAGATAAAAACATATATTACAGTAATTCCCACCGTCCATGTGTTGCACGATGGGATACAACACATACATCCATGGGTCCACGTCCACAGATGGACAGTGAGGGTAAAACCCATTCATCATGATGGTGCCACATGGGTGGGCCACCAAGGTTTGTATCAAGCTATTATTTGTGTTTCCCTTCACCTGGGACAGGCCAATGGGCCTGCCGCTGGACGGTCCAGCAACGTGGGCCCAACATAAGGATGGCATGAATATAATATATACTTCATGGTGGGCCACACATGTAAGACCCGTATCATATACTGTATAGTTCCATAGGCTTTCACGGTCCTCTTGGTCGAAATTCGGTGACCTGCGATTTGTTATCAGCATTTGCGCACGATCTTGAGTTGTGTCCAGTATATCTGAGTCGGCTCAACTTGAAACTTATACCGTTATGATTGCATTATCGCCGTGGTTCCAATGTCGCGTCTCGTGCATCAATACGATGCTTAGATCATAAGTTGTGGCCTACGCATTGTAATGATTGTATACTGCACGTTGCGGGACCCACCTATTACAATGACACAATTTTCTAAGCCATTATGGGGTGATGTGTTAGGTAATCATTTTCTCTCCTTTTTTCAAAAGTCAACACCCTCCTTTACCGAGCAATTAATGATGGCCTTACATCATTAATTTAAGCCATAACCTCTCTCTCTCTCTCTTATCTGATCTCTCTCCCTCCCTCTTTCTTCCTCATTCTTCATTGTAAGAACCATGGACGTCTAACCCATCCCAAAAATCCAACCATCTTCCACCTTAGATCCTCACCAATCCAACCTTTATATCATCATCTCCACCGTTGAGGAAGCTTCGTAAGGGCATTAGAGAATAAGGGTAGAAGTTGAAGGGAAGATCTTGATGTGGGTGCTTCTTTCTCTCTCTATCTCTCTCTCTTTCATTTTTTTTGTGATGATGTGGCCGTGTGGACCACCTGGATGGACCCCACCATGAAGCATGTATTTTTCCTAAGCCATCTAGTAGGTGGGGCCCACCTTAAATGTGTTACATGCAAACCGACGCTGCCACGCCTTGAATTGTACACAAACGGTGTGGTGCACTGGCAGGAAAATAAAAATATTAGTTTGATCCAAAGCTTTGGGGTGGGCTACTCATGCAGGCCCCACCTTGATGTATGAATTCAATCTAAGCCATCCATCCTATTTCCCAACTCCTTTTAGGCGTTGAACCGAAAAATGAAGCTAATCCGATTTTTTGGCGGGACAGCATAGAAAACAGTATTTTACCATTGAAATCCACCCTAATGTTTCTATGCACAAAAATACATCGAATATTGGGCTTGATGGGTCTGTCTTAAGCCGTAGAAGCTAATGAGTGGGGTGGATTCCACTGATTCATGCCCCACATACAAAAATCCTTAAGAAAACTGAAAATAAAAAAAAAATACAAGCAGTAGCGCTGCTGCTGCTGCTAACCGTCAGAGGACGCCAATAACATCCTGCTACGTGGAACGATGTGCAGGGACCATGGGTCCCAGCCGTGGGCCCCATTGTGATGTGTGTAGAACATCAAAGTCGTGCATTTAGTGCGCCTCCCTCTGACCAGCGGCCACCCTAAAAATTAGCCATATACACAACTTAGGTGGCCCACACGGTAGGGAACAGTGATGTTTAACGTCCACAATCGAAACCATTTTTAGGCCATAGAATTTTGGACTTATATGAATTTTTTTTTTCTCTTAATTCAGGTCTCTGGAACCTTATATACAGATGGGATGAAAAATAAATGTTGTGGTGGACCCCACGTGGGACCCACAGATTAAGGCATTTTTCCCACACCGTCCACCCATGTGGGCCCTACCATGATGTATCTTTTGTATGCACACCGTCCAGCAGTGGACGATGGTGCCCATTATATATGTGTTTCATGTCCACTATCCTTAGACGGTGGGACCCACCCCACGTATGGGGCCCTCCTTGATGTATGTGACTGTCCAGGCCGTCCAAGGGCTTGGACGTTACATTAATATAATATATATTATTATATTATATTATATATATATATATAAATGAGGGTGGACCTATGTGGGACCCACCTCTACCCCCTTTAATGTAGAAAAGTTGCATCATGCAGCAGTTATATTATATTATATTATATATCCAAATACATGATATATGAGGGTGAGCCACTACGTGGGACCCACCTCTGCTTTTCTTAAAAAGCAGCATAGCTGCAAGTGTAGTAGCTACAAGGCTATCTTGTTTACATCAGCAGGTCTGCTGCTGTACGTGTGGGTGTGACCCACACCATCCAATCATGTGGACCCCACCGCTGGCCACTGTACTGACCGCAGCAAGCTCCATGGGTCCCACCTATTCCATCCATGCCGTCTATTTATGCGACCCACCATTGATGCATGTGTTGTATACAAACCGTCCAACCATTTTGGAGATCACTTTCTGACATGAGCAAGAGAATGGGACAAATCTGAAGTTCAAGTGGACCCCAACCATTTGCAATAATAGTGGACTGTGACATCCACCATTCAAACTCCTAAGGGCCATAGTAGTTTGTTTTCACCTCATCTATCGCTATGTTAACTTATGAATTGGTTAGATCTTAAATACATTACAGCGGGCCACACCATGATGTGATCATCCATTGATTAGGTGGACCACGCCATAAAAATAGTGGAGGATTGAACGTCTATCATTGAAACCCATTTGGGTCGCGAAAGTTCTGGGTCAATGGGGAATTGTTCTCCCTCTTAATTAGGTCTTTATGACCTTATGATTAGGTTGGTTGGAAAATGAACTTTATGGTGGGGCCTATGATTTATTTAATAGTGCAAGTTTATTCTCTCCACTGCTATTTGTGGTATGGTCCAAATGATCCTTTCATATGATTCTTTTGGGGATGTATGAGGCCCATTGGTGTGGCTTGATTTAATATACATAAGGCCCATTGGTGCACCCTGATTTGATATACATGAGGCCCATTGGCCTCACCCGATTTGATTTAGATGAGGCCCATTAGTGTGGCCCGATTTGATATACATGAAGCCCATTGGTGCGACCCATCATGATGTATTTTGGCCCATGGGCAGGGCCCGTCCGTTTGTATTGTTAAGACCATGTAATGAGGCCCACTCGATATATGAGGCCTAGTATTGAGCCTCGTGCGATGAGGCTCATATGATAAATTTGAGGCCCAGGTGTAAGGCCCACCTATCTTGTATTCGAGGCCCGATGTGATGTATGTTGACCCATATGATGAGGCCAATGTGAATTAAATGAGGCCCATCGTGATTGTATGTGAGGCCATGGGCCCACCATAT
This sequence comes from Magnolia kwangsiensis, assembly GCA_037074715.1. Taxonomy (NCBI): domain Eukaryota; kingdom Viridiplantae; phylum Streptophyta; class Magnoliopsida; order Magnoliales; family Magnoliaceae; genus Magnolia; species Magnolia kwangsiensis. Next base: position 53,300,024 of record CM073575.1, on the reverse strand, counting down.
GTTTGGCCCTATGTAGGTCACTCCTTGGGAGCAATGTTGGTTAGATGTCCACATGAATGGGCAATGATGGTTAGATGTCCTCATTGTGACCTTTCCTTAGGCCTTGTTAGGCCCATTCTCTTCGTGGGTTAACCCAAATAAGTGGGCCCCATTCGCCATAAACATATAGCTCCATGCTATCAAATTTGATATAACTACGGCCAAAAGCCGATCTTTACATTATGGTTGATTAGTTGTCCATCTATGGACCTCACTTTATTTATATATGCTGGTTGTTGGTGTCAATTATTAATGCTGATCATCGATGCTGATTATCGATGTTGATCATCAGTACCAATTATCGAAACCAATTTTGATTGTCGAGACCAAGTATCGAGGCCGATTCAGATTTGTCGAGTCTAATTGTATAGGCCGATTCTGATTGTTGAGGCCTAGTATCGAGGTTGATTGTATAGATCGATTCCGATTGTCGAGGCCGATTTCGAATGTCGATTCTGATTGTCGAGACCTATATGATGTATATACGATCCATAGTTGAGGCCTACTTTGATGTATTCATGGCCCATGGGTAAGGCCCATTGTGATGTATTCGTGGCCTCTAGGCAAGCCCCATTGCGATGTGTATTAGGCCCATGATGCATGACCCATTTGATGTATTCGAGATCCATGTGTAGGGCCCACATGTCATGTATTTGAGGCCCATGAGCAGGGCCCACCTGTTGTGTATATGTGGGCCTTGAGTAAGGCCCATGCTGTTGTATATTAGGTCCTTGTGTGAGACCATGGGTCCATTATATGTATGGCTCTATGTGGGTCATTCCTTGGGGGCAATGTTGGTTAAATGTCCACATTGTCAAAGCTGATTGTTGATGTCAGTTATTGATATCGATTATGAGTATATGACAGCATTGCATCATGATACATGCCCATACACATCATTTGAATGTTTTTTATGAGATATGATTGACCATTGCATATGTCATATTGTCGATTATTATGACACTCCCTGATAGGTGGAGATTATCTCACATGAGCGCACGGTATGCGCAGGATTGATGTATGACTAGATTGTATATGTACATTACGTGTTGTGATTACTATAAGCCCTAGCGACATCAGAGTCGTAGCCTCCACAAGCATAATGTGTTCTAGCATCGGGCTGCCATAGATGGCCCTAGGTGAAAATCCCTAAACCTCCGGGCCAGGAGACACCCCAACATTGAGACCAAGTGGATATATTAGTGTATGAGGGCCATATACCAGTAAGTCGTGTCTCTCACTATGTCATGGTCGGTTGGGAGGGGGTATGGCCTTACCCCCCCCCCCCCCCCCCCCGAGGGTAGGGGCATAGCTAGGCTGAGTTTGACCAGCTCGTGAATGAGTCCGTTATCGATGTGTTGGAAAGATATTGGTTGATTACTGGCTAGGCGAATAGTCAGGTCTCTTTCACTTGCATGGTCGCATGTCAGTGGCGGTGATTTTCATGTAGAGTGTACTAGACCCCGGTGATGATCTCAGAGAGGAACCATACTAATATTTGGACTTATTGAGTAGGAGTTGCACATTCATTCATTCACTATCCACTTCGTAATGGCAAGGATTTCGATTGGGCGCGCGACTAATCTGAGATCAGAAGTCTACTACCTTAAGTCTAGCTATCCAAATTTAAGTTTGAGACTGGTTTGGATAGAAGTCCCTTGTGATGGACACTGTAGCCTGCGATACTATGTACTATCATCCCGACTTCACACTCCAGCTTGGTCATTTCATTCGTATCGCATATTGATTGCATCCTCAGTATCTGATATTTGTCTCTCTATGACTCCTCATTTGCCTAGCTAATCTGTATTGCATACTTGATATTGTATGACTCTTGGACTTGTTAGTATTTCTGATTACTCTGTTATCATATGATTCATGATCTTATCAGTATTTCTGCTTACTCTATTATCATATGATTCATGATCATGTCAGTATTTTTACTTATTCCGATATTGTACGATTTATAGATTACCAGTATTTTCGGTATTATATGATTATGGTATTGTATTGAATACTTGGTACTTACCTTATGCACACACTTACACCACCCTTTAAGCTTTCTATAAGCTTATACACGATAGATGTGTGCAGGTGATGTTAGGTTGCAGCAGTGTGGAGCTTGGAGCATGTAACTGACTTCTGAAGCTTTAATTTTTACGTATGTATTTCCCTTTCAACACTATATTCAAATGTTTATATTAGTGGAAATGTGATGATGATGTTGCCTTTGTGATTTGGGTATACTTGTGGTTATGCTTCTTACGAGTAAAATGTACATTGGAAAATCCTCCTTGTAGGATCTCAGGATTGGAACCTAGCATATAAGTGCTAGAGCCAAGAATGGGGTACAACGGAGGCTATCAGCATCAGATTCAGCGATCAAGATTCTTATGAATCTGATTTCCAGGTTTGGGGCGTGAAAACACACACACAGCAGGTGGGCCACGCACCTCTTCATCATCATCATGATGCAAAGGAAAAGAAAGAAGAGAGAGAGAGAGAGAGAGAGAGAGAGAGAGAGAGAGAGAGAGAGACGACGTAGTTGAAGGACCCTGCCACTATGGGCTCCTCTTAGATCACAACACATACATCAAAGTGAGTCCCATAAAAATCAATGTAGATCACCCACCTTTGATCATGGACTTCTCTTTCCACCGATTCGTTCTAGAGCTCCAAAGGATGCATTTCAACGGTTGAGATGATCTTTAGAGGGTGGGATTGGATGGTAGAAAGGTGGGCCATACAAGATTTTCATCTTCTCCCATGAAATACTTGGACATTGGGTTGCTCGGGAGAGAGAGGATGGGATGTAAAGAGGGAGAGGGAATTGGGTGTGAGTGGAGTGATGGGTGTACTTAATAGGTAAGGGTTGTAAGAGAGAGTTAACTTTGGTGATGGTGTTGTTCTTGACATTTGATGTGTGATGTATACTTTCTTGATGAGATATATTCTCTTAGGATTTGCAATACACGGCGTTTTTCTCGAACTGAACGCGGGCCCACATCTCTTGGCTCGGGTATCGCCTCAGCGCGCGAGACACGGCGTCGGAACTGCAATGACGGCGCAGTCGCAAGGATACAAGTCTTGGGTTGAGCCGACTCTAGAATACGGGATACAACTTAGGATTGCATGCAAACACAGGCTATATATCACGGGTCACTGGAATTCGACCGGAAGGAATGCAGAAGCTTATGGAACGGTACGGGCTAGGATATGGGTCTTACAACCGCTCTCCTCTTTATTGAGTTAGCTATTACTACTCTCCTTATATTTGAATTGGCCATTGTCACTCATTTATTTATTGAGTTAGTCATTGCTACTCTTCTTTTATAGAGTTGACCATTGTCGTTTTCTTCTTTATTACGTTGGTCATTACCACTTTTATCTTTATTGAGTTGGCTATTGTCACTCTTCTCTTTATGTTATTGGCCTTATATTATCTATTTTTAAAGGGCTTGGGCATGTGTCTTGATATTCTTAAACTCTCATGATTCAATGAATTTCCCTTTTTGGTGCAAGCACTATGTTGGGTATCCCTTTTCTAGCGATCGAATAAATATCGTAGACGTAATGTGTTTTCAGTAACGGCACTGGGCCAACACGTAACTCCATGTTTCATGGGTGATGGTGCACAAATTGGTGTATGTAAATCATTATACATGCCACTTATTTTCTTTTTGGGGCTTGGATGTCACAATTAGTCGCTCCAATCCGGTCCTTTTTTTGGAGTTGGATATCACAATTAGTTGCTCCAATCTGGGTTGTGTGATTCACCTAGTCATGTGTTGTGTTCATCTTGGGATAACCACATAAATCCATGTTAAATGTGAGACACGCCGACGAAGCTCCATAGTATAGGATGCAGGGCGAATTGAATAACTCTAATCTTATTTCACATTGTAGCGATCGCTAAGTGTTATGAACCACATATACTTTGCTAGGCATGCATCTCATGTAGATTGTTTGTGCATATTGATACCTCTTGTAGTTGTGGAGTACGGGACGTATCAAAAACTTTACATTGCTTTTATGAATATCTCGAATTATTATTAATCTTAAAGGATAACCATCACTATGAGTAGGACATTGACCTTCTCCCAATCGTACAAATGATGCAGGTGATGTACAGCTTGAAGACCTATAGGACCATCTCCCTATAGAAGAATATACTGAAAGAATATGAAGATAGTTTTATTATTTAGTTTTAACTTCCACTATAAATTCCATTAATGTAATAAGCTTTCATTGAGAAGGCATCTAGTTATTTATTGAATTTCTTTACTCTGATAAAATAATCAATCTAGAAAATTTTATTCTTGTGAATGTTACCTTCATAAATGTATCCAGATGTGATTTTAAAAAATAAAATAAATAAATAAGGTGCGATTTCTAAAGCTTCCACGTTTTACATTATTAACACCTAATTCTCTTGGGCACGAGTATAAATTCTAGTAGTGAAAATTCAGAATGTTACAATTTGAGTCTTAAAAATGGACCGTCCCATTTAGGGTCAAAATTTCCCCTGTTATGCGAGTGACCACTATGGATCTTTTCAACATTAGCACCATATCGTCTTTCTTGAAGGAGCGATATTTGACTTTCTTATCAAAAGCAACGGATATTCTTGCCTGATATAGTTCTAATCATTGTTGGGCTGTTAGCCGCTTTTCATCGAGTATATACAACTCAGTTAGCCTTTTTTTACTATTTTCATTATCTGTAATAGATTCATGCATTGCTACTCTGAGCAACACAACTTGCATTTCGATGGGAATGACGACTTCGACACCATATACCAACGAATATGGTGTAACTTTTGTCGCAATACGGTGAGTAGTTCGGTAAGCCTATAAAGTCTATTGTAGTTCATCTCAATCACATTTATTCCCTATGATGAAGATTGTTTAATAAATGCCTTCAAGATTGATCGGTAGCCTTGCTCGATCAATTGGACCTCTCCAGAATTAGATAGAGTGCTCATTAGGCAGTTTAGACCATGTTCAATTGATTGACAATATTTTTTAAAAAATACCTTTAAAACTTTGATGTTTTTGGCGTAATTCAATCACTTAAACTAGTGCCTACTCATTCAATCGAAGTGAGCTCAATCAATGTCGATCAACTGATGGTTCAATCGATAGCACGCGCGGTTCTACGTAAGTGCACAATTTGTTTGCTATTTTGATTTTTATATATATCAGGTGTAATCAAGATTAAGGTATTTAAAGGCAACCAAAGGGTTTTAGAGAGGAAAATCTAAGCTTTTTGGGAGATTCAAAGGGGGTTCTCGTCATTATAAGTGATCTATCTATTATATATTATTTTCTTAGTGGATTATTTGTCACTTTGTGCCGTAGTTTTTTTCCATGAGAATTTTCCACATAAGATTCTTGTGTTCTCTATGTGCTTAGAATATGTTTGATTCGAACTAGGGTTTACTTGTTGGGGGCCTTGCACAAAACCTTAGGATCTAGCCTCCCAAAGCAAACTAAAATTATGGAATAATAAAGCAATGAAATAAATCAAATCATAAACCACACTACACAAGAATTTTTACATGGAAAACACTCAAAGAGGTAAAAATCACGGGACTTCGTCCAGATCAATAATCCACTATAAAGTAGAACGTTACAACCTTCTTCACTCACGCAGGAGTGGATAAACAATAAGAGAATAAAAGAAAAATGGAGAGATTTAACCAATTACGAGGACGTAGAAGCACGGAGATATCAAGTGCACAGTAGATCACCTCTACGAGCAGAACCTCCCTTCCACAAGCTTCCTTTCTCTCTTTCTCTCTCTCTCTCACACCTTTGATAGCCCTAAATCCTTTAACAAACCCTTGTAAAGCTTTAGAAAACCCTCTTGTATTACCTAGAAAAGCCCCAGGTGCCCCTATTTATAGTTTAGGAAACTCCCTTCCGCACCTTGTTGTGAAAGGACTCAAATTTCTACAGTCCGCATAAAATCGCGGAATGAATCTACGTAAGTTTGACTGGTCGAGTACCTCCCTTGAATAGTCGAGCACCTCAAAAAAAAATAATTAGATGGTCGCTGGACTTTGAATCGAGCCCCACTCGACTGGTCGAGCACCACCCACGACCAGTTGAGTGAGGCTCACGACCGGTTGAGCCTAGGAGGAAATCCCATAAAAACTCCCCCTTTCCTACCCAAGAGGGATTCATCTTCTTCAAGCTAACCCAATTTTTACAAATCTCAAACTTGACCTTGAGCAAAGCCTTAGTCATCATGTCTTACCCATTATCGTCTGTGTAGACCTGCTCAAGCTGTAACACCTTCTATTCCAAAGTATCCCTGATCCAGTGATACCGAATCTATATGTACATCAACTTGAAATGCTGACTTAATTCTTGCTCAAGTGTATAACACTTTAATTATCGCAATTGATCATGTGCTGCTCATGCTTTAGGCTATGTTCCTGTAGGAATCTCTTCGTCAAAAGCATCTCTTTACATGCCTCTGTGACTGCAATATACTCGACCTCTGTCGTTGACAATGCTACGACCTTCTGTAACTTACTCTTCCAAGAAATCGTTCCCCTTGCAAACATGAACATGAACCCCAATGTAGACTTCCTGGAGTCTATGTCACCCGTCATATCTGCATCTGTATAGCCTTCTAACACAGGTTTTCTGTTACCATAGCATAGGCTCAACCTAGATGAGCCTCTTAGATACTGCAGTATCCACTTCACCGTTGCCCAATGCTCTTTGCTAGGATTGGCAAGATACTGGCTGACAACACCAACCGCATATGTCATGTCTACACATGTACACACTATAGTATACATCAAACTTCCTACAGCTGACGTGTAGGGTATCTTCTGCATCTCTTCCACCTTTGCCTTCGTCTTGGGACACTGCCTGTACTCAATCTGTAGTGACCATTCAGTGGAGTACTGACCGGCTTCACTGCATTCATATTGAACCACTCTAAGACTTTCTCAATATGCTGCTCTTCCGACAGCCAAAGCTTCCTGCTGTTTCTGTCACGGGTTATCTCCATTCATAGGATCTGTTTAGCCGGGCCCAAGTCTTTCATCACAAACGACTTTTGTAACATCCCGAAAATCGGGGGTCGGGTAGAAACCCAACTCCCGAGTTCCAAAATGTCTTTTATGCAACATAGATAATGATAAATGCATGTTGTCTGTAAAATGGTATTATACAAGATTGAGACTAAGCCAAAACAACATATCATACTCCAGAGACGATTAAATTATGCGAACGGAAGACTGTGATAGTATGTATAACATATATAAACTGTTGTATGTCTCCAGAGTGTGAACATGTTACCAGGTTAAATAGATACATGTATAGTCTAAAAACTAATCAAAAGAATATACATGAGTGCTCCCAAAATATAAAAATGACAAGAGTCATGGTGTCTAATCAACCTCCCTATAATGCCGTCGATCAGAACATGCATAAAGGAGGGATCCTCATCATCATCAAGTCCAGCTCCACTTCACAAGCAGCGCCATCATCTGAAACTAAAATAAGGACTGGTGGGTGTGCGCGACACTGTCCCATAACGTGGGAGTGAGTGATCAACTCAGTGGGATAATAGAGCAAAGATTAGCATCTTATCAAATCAATCAAGCATTAATAGTAAAGAAAATAATCAAACATTCCTAAATATTATTGTTAATGCATGCATGAAATGACATGATGGATGCCCTCACCGACAGACTCCCTCATACGGTACCATCTTACGCCCGCGGCATGCTTATGTTCCTCAGTGTTCCACATCTTCCAGGCACATGCAATGCGATATGGATAATGATTACCGGGTTGTTATTAGTCCTTTTCATACAGCAGGATTAGGAAACTAAGGTACCTTGCTTGTATCAATCCCAACACAGATCCTGTCTAGGGTTGTCACTCCTAATAATCTCAGACGATGGTATATTTTCTAGGTCGCTGCTAGGGCTGCCAGGGCTGTTGCACGCACTCGTTGCTCCTCTCCACCATCACTTTATCAATACAGGCCTAGTTGTACTCTTGTCGTTATGGAAGGGTCGCCCCTCACGTAGACTCAGAATACGCTCGCGGTCACTACAAAAGGGCTCGTCACCTGATCAGTGTAGGCCGACAGCAAGAATATAGTGTCGCATACCACCATAATCTGCTCACGAGTCAAAGTGCTCACTGGTCACTACGGGGAGGTTTGTGGCCCCAGCGTAGGCCGACAGCTCGACCACGGTGTCTCATACCACCATGCCCGACTCATGAGTCTTTATGGATCAAGGTACCATGGTTAACAGGATTTCCAATGGTAAGTTCAGTACCCTAGGTTCAAGCAATTATGATTCATACATGATGAACATATAATGGCCAGTCGGGTTACTTGACGAGCTCGACTAGTATGAGCGCATCTCAAGTCGAACGACATGAAGTGCATGAAACACTTCGTGTGGCCTAACCACTGCCGCCAACTCAAAACACGACTCACATTCATCGACACGTCCTTCGTGGCAAACAGAAGCCAACCACAAATTTGATCCATTACCGACTGCCTAGACTAACGTATAGCCCCAAACACTTGTAAGTCAACATCAATAATCATATGAGGATAATGGAAATGAAATACAATAATATAAGCATGTTGAAACATGTTATAACATACCACTTAAACAAATCATCCAACACATGCATTACACATATATATGATGAAATCAATACATATAGCCAACATGGTGAAAATCATATACATCAGCATATTACTTGAGAATTCAATCTCAAAACTCATTCACAACTCCATTTACTCAATACATACTAGTACAAACATTTATACAAACACTTAGTCTACACACTTTAGTCTACATAGCGTATGTCGACTCAAAGTGCGCATTAGGGCGAATCTCTTCACCAAACAGATCATGCATGCATCCCTAATATCCTAACATGACAAATAACCATGGAAAACATTTCAGCAAAATGTGGATGTAAACAATATTTTCTACAAATGACTAAAATGCCCTAAATCTCATAATTTCCATACGTTTACGAAACGAAAAATGGACAGCATGTTCTACATGTCAAACGGCGTTGCCGTCGATAATCTACTATTAAACGACATTGAAAGCTTTGAAATCAGTCAATCAAAGCGTCTAAAATCCTCACCTTTTGCCCTAGACGTGTATCGATTCGTCTTGAATGTATATGCTTCGTCAACGGCGTAAAGGCGACCTAATGCACAAGCTACATCAGCTACTTCGCTAATTGTATCGAAGGAATCCCTAAAACAGGTAGAGGTTATAGTTTTCTTACCTAGAATGAAACCGGAGTCACCGGAAAAGCGATGCAGAAGGGTGGATTAGGCACATGAAGCAGCAGGGGAGAATCCCTGGAGACATCCCCAACTCTCCCTCACTTTCTCTCTCCTTTCTCTCTTCTCTCTCCAAGGGTTTCCTCGAATTCGTATGGGTTAGGAAGTTAAGGGTTTAAGGTCCTTTTATAAGCCCAAACATGACCAAAATAGACTTTAAGGCAAGGTATACTTGGGTTATAGCCAAATCGGGGCTGTTTCGATCCAAAAGAGCATTTCGAGATGTCCCCTGGTCGAACGCGATCGGAATTAAGCTCATGGTCACAGGATGTTGCTCACCCCCAGTTTTCAATCCTGCAGAGTTCATAGATCGCACGTGGCGGTCCAGTTTCAGTTCAGCGGTCATTGTACCTAAATCAGGTCTATAAGTCTCATGATATGAAAGAGAAATTTTTTCTAATCCGAGGGTGTAATTTGGCTGAATTCTGACGGTCAGAATGCTTAATAATAATGTGTCAAGTCACGTGCCAGATTTGGATTAAAATTTTCAAATCCAACCATTTTCTCACTCTCTTCACTCCAGGCTCAATGAAATAGCCTCAGAGTGTCGGTTGGGCTTGATTTTCGAAATGATTGTCAAGTCCAGCTAAGCAGTCATAACGGTCTAAGATTGTAGGTATCGGACTTTCGACGCGCGGTCTAAATCCAATACAAAGTTTCAAAGAGTTCCTGAGAGTAAACGGATTTAGAGTTTGATCTAAGGTTTCAGGATAGTATAGCGTCATTGATTCTTTAAGTTTTGGGTCTTGTAGAACGTATTTAAAGTGTTCAGGAACAATTTCACAGCTACTCTAGCGTAGCGCTAGCTAACTTACGCTTAATTTCTAAAGGAATTAATCCTAAGTGATTTCTTTGGCTCTGGAATTGGATTTTGAGAGGTTACCAAGGTGTTATGGTTGACCCATCGCCTAAGGACGTCTAACCCCAGGTTGGTAAAAATTCGGAGTGTTACAACTTACCTAACTCCTGTTTTAGCCTGTCGATCTTCTTAATGTCTTTTCCCATGATGAGTATGTCATTAACGTATAATAGTAAAACTAAGAAATCACCATCTGAGAACTTGCGTGTGAACACACAGTGGTCCGACTCCAGTCTTTCATACCCATGCTTCAACATAAACGAGTCGAACTTCTTATACCATTGTCATGGAGCTTGTTTCAGTCTATATAAGTTCTTCCTCAGCCTATACACCATATGTTCTTTGCCCTTGACTTTAAACCCCTTTGGTTGGTGCATGTAGATCTCTTCTTCCAGGTCACCATGGAGAAAGACAGTTTTAACATCTAATTGCTCTATCTCCAGATCCATGCTAGCCACCAACCCAAGCAACACCCGTATGGATGTTATCCTAACCACTGGTGAGAATATCTCCTCGAAGTCTATGCCTTTCCTCTGACCAAACCCTTTCACCACAAGTCTGACCTTAAACCTCATCTGTGAATTCTTCTGCTCAACCTTCTTTCTGAACACCCACTTGTTGCTTAGAGCTTCCTTGCCCTTAGGCAGTTTCACTATCTCATAGGTGTGGTTCTTAGGCAAAGATTTCATCTCCTCTTACATAGCTTACAACCACTCCCCCTTATGCTCGTCGGCTAGGGCCTCAGAATAATCTTCTGGCTCTCCCCCATCAGTGAGCATAATGTACTCATGTGGCGAGTACCTCTTAGGCGGTTGTTTATCCCTAGATGATCTCCTAACTTATGGCTCAACAGGTGGATCAAGTGGGGGCTGCTCTCTTGGTCCCACTTCTGAAGGAACTTCTTCATCCTCTACACCTTGTTGTACTCCCCCGTCATTAGGCACCATGGGAGGAATAACCGAATCATGTCTTCTTGCTCACCTGAACTAGGCTAGTTCTTCTCTGGCTTACTAATGTCTTCTATATACTGATCTTCAAAGAATACCACATCTTTGCTCCTGACGAGCTTCCTCTCGGTCGAATCTCACAATCTATAACTGAACTTTTCATCACCATACCCCAAGAACACATACTGCCTGATCTTCATATCGAGCTTGGACCTCTCATCTTTTGGTACATGAATGGATACCCTGCATCCAAACACCCTGAGATAACTTTACGATGAATCCTGTCCAATCCACACCTTCTTAGTTACTTCTTCATTCAATGGAGCTAATAGAGACTTGTTTATCAAATACATTGCCATTTGCATTTCTTCTTCCAAGAACGTCTTGGGCAATTTCGCATGGGATAACATGCATCTAATTCTCTCTACAATGGTGTGATTCATTCACTCAGCTACACCATTATGTTGGGGGTTCTTAGGAACCATTTGTTCATGTCATATACCTAGGGACTTACAATACTCATAGAAGTCGCCAATATATTCACCACCATTATCAGTGCGGATGCGCTTCAATGATCTACCTGTCTCTCTCTCGACCATAGCATGAAACAATTTAAACACACCAAAGACCTCATCCTTGGATTTCAAAGCATAAACTCAAACCCTTCTAAATGCATCATCTATAAAAGTGATAAAATATAATGCCCCACCCAAGGTTTTTGTCCTTATATGACCATAAACATTAGCATAAACCAAATTTAATGCATACACTTTATTAACATGAGAAGCAGTTTTAAAAAATGAAACTCTATGTTGTTTCTCTGATAAACAAATAAAATAGATTTTGAGAGGTATACCTGTCACGTCTGGAAGAAGCCGCTTCCTCGTTAGTACCTGAAGCCCTTTTTCACTCATGTAGCCTAGACGCCTGTGCCACATGTCAATAGCTGAATCTTTCGCTGCGTTCAACCCTGTAACACCTCGAATTTTTATCAACCTGGAGTTAGACGTCCTTAGGCAATGGGTCAACCATAACACTTTCAGAGCTCAATCCCGAAGCCAAAGAAATCGTTTTTCAATCCATTTCCTTCAAAACTTACCTTTCACCACCTCATTCTTCAAATTTCACCAAGTACTTTCATATTAGACACAACTCCTCAAGTTTAAATAGTAAAGAACACCAATCCTAGGGTATTAATGATGAAGAACAATACCGAAGCTAAAAATTACCGTGAATAGTAAATAAATGGGTAAAATGGGTTTCGACCCTTACCCTTTTAGAATCTAATAAAATAGATAGGTTAGTTGGATAGATTAGTGTCTCCTACCCAAAAATCATATGTTATATACCGCAGAAATTCATTTCGATTTGAAAAATGGATCTGAAACGCCTCGAACGGAGTCGTGGGCCTACCCACACTAATCTGGAATGATCCAGGGTGGGAGCCACATATATTTGGGACCCCTATGGCAAGGGGGACCCAGCACATATGGCCGGCCTCGCCAGATTAGAGTTTGGTCGAAGAGGACCTCGCCGTACATCGGGCCCCACTCTGGCCGGCCTTCGGGCCGAAAGTATTTGGGGGTTAGGGTAGCCCCCTGGTATGTGGGCCGTCCATTAAAACCCCTCCAATCTAGTACCTCCTTCACAAACTACCCTTTCAAGCTCTCTTTTCTCCCCCAAACGTCTGATTTTTAACAAAAATCAGCCCTCCAAACTCTTCCTTCTACCGTTTCCAAACACCCTCGCTCCACCCTTCAAATCTCATCTCAAACAAAAATCAATAAAGGCTACTTCCTTTAGAAATCTAACGAGAATTAACTAGCGCTGCAATAGATGACCTATGAAATTCTCACCAATCACTTTCAATACGATCTGCTAGAGTCAAAACGTATAGGATAGGTGACGCTACAATACTGTAAAATCTAGGATCAAACTCTATTCTCGATTGCTCTCGGGAGCACCTTGAAACTTTGTATTGGCTCTAGACCGCATGTCAGAAGTCCGATTACCCCGAACTTAGACAATCCTGACCGCCTATTTGGACTTGACAATCACCTCAAAAATCAAGTCCAAATGATATCCCACGACGATTTCCTTGAGTCCAGAGTGAGGAGTGTGAGAAATGTTAGAAATTAAATATAAATTATGAAATCTGGCACATGTCGCTTGCGCGACATTTTCTAAGCGTTCTGACCGTTAGAATTCGATCAAATTTTACCCTTGGATCAGGATAGGTGGCCCTTACATGTCAACGCACTTGTGGCCCTGATCGAGTACCAGTAGCTGTCAAACTGAAACTGGTCCGCCACGGTCGATATGAAAATTCGACCGGAATGAAAACTCTGCCAGACCTAGATCCAATGTCAGAGAGCTTAAGTCCGACCGCACTTAGTAACAGGACCTCCAGAAATGCTCTGTTGGATCAAAACAAGCCCACTTTGGTTATAAAATAAGTATACCTTGGCCCCAAGTTTATTTTCGTCGCTTTTGGACTTATAAAAAGGGCTTGAACCCTTGCTCTTTCATTCAATACGAATTTGGAGAGAGAGAGAGGAGAGAAAAGAGAGAAAGTGAGGGAGAAGCTAGTGATTCTTCTAGGGAGTTTTCCCTGCTGCTCCACGTGCCAAAGCCACCCACCTGCATCATTCTTTCGACGATTCTGGTTTCATTCTAGGTAAGAAAACCCTAACCCCAACCTGATTTGAAGCTTAGACTAGCTGTAGAAGAGTTCTAGCTAACCTGTTTCATGTCATAGGTAGCGTACCCGCCGTTGACGAAGACTTATCATCTGAATCAACTCCGTTTCGTAATTTCTGGTTTAAGGTGTGGATTTTAAACGCTTAGATTACCATTTTTCAAAGCTTTCAATGTCGTTTAATGGTAGATTGCTGATGAGGATATTGTTTGACATGTATAACATGCTGTCCATTTTTTATTTCGAATACGTACGAAGAATATGAGATTTAGGGTATTTTAGGTATTTATAGGAAATACTGTATGCGTAAGTATTTTGCCAATATGATTGCCATGAGTATTTATCGTGTACCTATACAAGTTATACATGTATGAACGGTTTGGTGAAGAGATTCGCCCTAATGCATATATTGGCCGACATATGCTATGTAGACTAATGTGTGTAAGCTAAGTGTTTGTTGAAATGCCGAAATCAATATGATTTATGCCTGCCATATGTATCGAATGTAAGAACATGATTGTTGTGTATTAGACATCTCCTTGATGTAAGGATTTGTCATAGTATATGTTGAAATCAACATACATCAAGTACGTTGGTGTTGTGTAGTCTAAGAGTTTGTATAAATGTATGTATTGCTAAGTATTGAGTAAATGGTGTTGTAGATTAGAGTTGAGATTGGATTCTCAACTAATTTGATGATGTATATGAATTCCTCCATGTTTGTTGTATTGAATTAATTACCTTATGTGTGAAATACTCATGTATGGTTAACTGCTTCTGATATATGTTATAACATGCTGATAACATGCTTGGATTACTTCTGATTTCAATTTTGTTTATCTCATATGATTACTGGTTCACATCTTTGTGCTTGGGGCTATACTCTAGTCCAGGCAGTCGGTAACAGTTTAGAATTCGTGGTTGGATTCTATTTGCCACGAACGATGTGTATGACGAACTTGAGTCGTACTAGAGTCGTCAGCAGTGGTTAGGCCACACGAAGTGCTTGTGCACTTCATGTAGGTCGATTCAACGTGCGCTCGTGCTAGTCGGACTCATCAAGTAACCCGACTGACCATTGTATGTTCACCTTGTATTCGTCATAACTGCTTGAACCTAGGGTAGTAAACTTACCATTGGAAAGCCCCTCTAACCTTGGTACCTCGATCCCCTAAGACTCATGAGTCGGGCATGGTGGTATGGGACACCGTGGTCGAGCTGTTGGCCTAGGCTGGGGCCACAAACCTCCCCGTAGTGACCAGTGAGCACCCTACTCTAAGCAGATTATGGTGGTATGGGACACTATATTCTTGTTGTCGGCCTACATTGATAAGGTGATGGGGGAGTGGAGCAACGAGTGCGAGCAACAGCCCCGGCAACCCTTTGTAGTGACCTTGAGTTTATCCTGACACCGCATGGGGGCGACGAGTCCTGATGCAGTCTTAAGGATATAAACTAGGCCTGTATAGATAAGGTGATGGGGGAGCAGTGCAACGAGTGCGTGCAACAGCCCTGGCAGCCCTTGCAGCGACTTAGAAATATATCATCGTATGAGATTACTAGGAGTGACGACCCTAAACAGGATCATTGTTTGGGTATTGATATAAGGGAGGTACCTTAGTTTCCCAATTCTGCTGTATGAAAAGGACTAATAACAATCCGGTAATTATTATCCATATCGCACTGCATGTGCCTGGAAGATGTGGAGCACTGCGGGAAGAAAGCATGCCGCAGACGCAGATGGTGGCGCATGAGGGAGTATGTTGGTGAGGGCATCCATCATGTCATTTCATGCTTGCATTAACAACACTACCTAGGGATGATTGATTGTTTGCTTTACTATTAACGCGTGATTGATTTCATAACATGCTAATCTTTGCTCTATTATTTCACTGAGTTAGCTACTCACTCCCACGTTACGGGATGGTGTTCCGAACACCCACCAGTCCCTATTTTTAGTTTCAGATGATGGCGCTGCTTGTGGAGCGGAACTGGACTAGTATGATGCTGAGGAGGAATTCTCCTCCGTGTTTTGATCGACGGGATTACAGGGAGGTTGATTAGATGCCATGACACTTGTCATTTTATATTTTTGGAGTAGTCATGTATATTCTTTTCTTTCTATTTTAGAGTATTCATGTATTTAGTTAACCTGGTAACATGTTCACACTCTGGAGACTTACAGTCATTTATATATTTTATATATCTATCACATTCTTCCGCTTGCTAATTTAACTGTCTCTGAAGTATGATATATTTTTTTAGCTTAGTCTCAATCTTCTTTAATGTCATTCTATAGACAACATACATTTATCATTATCTATGTTGCATAAGTGATGTTCTGGAACTCGGGAGTTGAGTTTCTACCCGACCTCCGATTTTCGGGGCTTTATAAACCCACCCTTGGATACACTGACACTTACCTTGTAAAGGGTGCAATACTTTTCCTCTGGCTGCGATCAATGAACCCTTGATGAGCTTCCAATGCCTCCAGCAAACTAACTTTTATAGCCATCATCATTCAGCCTTCTCATAGACATCAAGTTGAGGCAAAGGTCTGGGATATGCCTCACATCCCTGAAAACCAATGTGCAGCCCACATTGGTCTTCACACAAATATCTCTGACTCTTACGATCTTCGATACGTCAGAATTTCTCATCTTCACGGTCTCAAAGTCACTTGACTTGTAGCTTATGAAGAAGTCCTTGCATGGAGTCGCTTGAAAAGAAGCTCCTGGGTCTATCACCCAGTCGGTGTCCTAACTCGTAGCTATGAGACATACATCGTGATCTTCTGAAAGAATAACTACAATGACGCCATTTGAAGTGACCGCAGTGGAATCTGATTCATCTTTCTTCTCCTTTCCTTTTTCTTTCTTGTCGTTCTTCTTACCATGACATTCATGCTTGTAGTGGCCCTTCTTGTCACAATTCAAGCATTCAACATCCTTCCTGATACTCGACTTGTCTCTTAGTTTATCTCGGGCCTTCTCACCCTTCCTGTTCTTTTCTCTCTCCCATTCCTGTGTCACAAGGGCCTCTTGCTGAGTAGACCCCTGAGACTTCCTCCTTGTCTCCTCATTGAAGAGACAACTAGTTGCCTGTTCCATAGATACTTTTCCGTTTGGCGTAAAGTTACTTAGAGATACCACCAATGTCTCCCAACTATCAGATAATGAGCTAAGTAATAGCAAAGCCTGTAATTAATCATCCAAGACCATCTTCATAGCGGAGAGCTGGTTCAATATATTGCTGACCTCATTCATGTGCTCGGTCACAGAACCATCATCTTTGAACTTGAGATTCACAAGTCGTCATATCAAGAAAATCTTATTGTCGGCTGTCTTCCTCTCATATAGCCCTTATAATTTCAGCTTTAGGCTAGCGGTTAAGGTCTCTGTAGAAACATAGTGGAACATAAAATTATCCAGCCATTGTCTAATAAACTTCACCACCTTCTGGTCCAACTTACTCCAATCATCGTCAGACATATCCTTGGATTTTGTTGATATGCATAAAATTGTAGAATATAAGTCCTTGCAATAAAGCAAGTCCTCCATCTTAACCTTCCATACAGTTAGAACCATTGAGGTTGATCATCCTTAATGAGGCACCTTCCATAATTCAAAACCGATCTTTCTCATTCAATGAACTTAGCTTTGATACCATTTTGTTGGTGGCCTTGCACAAAACCTTAGGATTTAGTCTCCTAAAGTAAATCAAAATTATGGAATAATAAAGTAATGAAATAAATCAAAGCATAAACCACACCACATAAGAGATTTTTACATAAAAAATTCTCAAAGAGGTAAAAACCACGGGATCTCATCTAGATCAACAACCTACTATGAAGTGGAACATTACAACCTTCTTCACTCACACAGGAGTAAATAAAAAATATGAGAATAAAAGAAAAATGGAGAGATCTAACCGATTACGAGGACGTAGAAGCGCTAAGATATCAAGTACACAATAGATCACCTCTACGAGCAGAACCTCCCTTCCACAACCTCTCTCTCTCTCTCTCTCTCTCTCTCACACACACACACACACACACACACACACATTTGATAGCCCTAAACCCTTTAGAAAACCCTTGTAAAGCTTTAGGAAACCCTCTTATATTACCTAGAAAAGTCCTAGGCACCCCTATTTATAGTTTAGGAAACTCCCTTTTGCACCTTGTTGCTAAAGGACTCAGATTTTCGCAATCCACATGAAATTGCGGAACGAATCTGTGTAAGTTCAACTGGTCGAGCAGAGTCCTCGACCGGTCGAGCATCTCCCTCGACTAGTCGAGCACCTTGGAGAAAATAATCAGATGGTTGCTGGATTTTGAGTCAAGCCCCACTCGGCCAGTCGAGCGCCACCTACGACCAGTCGAGTGGGGCTCACGACCGGTTGAGCCTGGGAGGAAATCCCATCATTACTTCCGCGCTTCATCCAACATTATAGATGAACAAAATGCTTACCATTTAGAGTTGTAGCTATAGGAAAAATTGGTTGACTTGGCCATCCTAATCACTTTTGAATTATGGTTAGATGGATAAAGTGAAGATGGAGTTCCAAAAGATTATATGATTATTGAAGTAACATGTTCTGGGATAATTATTTTATCGAATATAAGAATATTTAAAAACTAATACAAGTTGAGGATGAGTTCGATGAAGGTTAGGATATTCAGACGTATGCATGTGAAGATTAGAAAGGATAATTCAAATAAGATTATCAAAGCAACGTAAAAGCAGCTTTAATAAATGCTATCAAAGCAACAAACACAAAGGAATCCAATTGGCTTCGAAGTGTGTTTGTTTTGGAGCCGATGAGGATCAAATATCCGTAATTGAATCACCATTTCACCTGTTCCTCTACGACAAACTTGTGGTGGCTGTTTGGCACTTCTTCGAGGCTATTTTTGGGATTCCAATAAAACAGGAACAGACAGTGGAAGACAGGCTTCAGCAATGGTGGATCACTCCTCCCTCATGGGGGCACTCCGGGACTTCTGCGGAGGCTGACTCCCAGCCTACTCATATGGAAAATCTGGAAATCAAGGAACGAGTACAAATTCAATGGAAAGAACGTTATAGTTGCGACCACAATAGATCGAGTGAAGTGGTGGATGGTGGCGATCAGTGGGGGAGCGCCGAAGTTCAAATTCAGGCCCCTCAGCACTGGGCTCACACTCAAGAGTGCTAGGAGTGACGACGATGACACCTCCGATAGTAGAGACTGAAATTGTGAATTGGAGAAAGCCTCCACAGGGCTGGGTCAAGTTGAATGTTGACGGCTCGGTTAGAGGTAACCTGGGGCTGTCAGGTGGAGGAGATCTTTGCAGAAGGGACATGAGTGAGTTCATTTTCACCTTCTCGTCTGGATACAGGTTGGGCACCAACGATAAAGCACAATTACGAGCAGTATATGATGGGCTAATTCTTTGCCTGAACCTGAGCCTGTCCAAGGTAATGGTGGAATCAACTTCCTTAGTGGAAGGTCCAAATGGCGTGGCTCTGGAAGTATTGGTCAGCCAGAATCGAGAAGTTGAATCGAAGTGGGCCGTTTATGCTTGGACATATGAAGAGAGAAGGTAAGGACTCAGCTGACAGGCCCGCCCGCCAAGGAAGTGAGCTGCAAGCTAGCAGCCTCGTTCGACAACCGTCGGAGCTTCCCCCAATAATTAGGGGTATGATTTTGTTAGATAGAGCAATCAGGCAGTCCCTGAAGATCGTTAAATGAAATCCTTTTTAGTTAGTCGGCCTCTTTTAGGCGTTTATGATAGGCTCCCTCATGGCCCTTTTAATCCTTGAGCCAGCCTGAATTTCGACAGGAATGTACATTGTCATGCAAGTAATGAAGTTTACCACTTCAAAAAATAAAAGCAACAAACACAATAGCTTCAATAAAAGTAAACATGATTTAGCCATGCAATACAACGATTAGAGATGGCTCTGATTAAGATGGGAACTTTAGCTAAATTGTAAGTATTTAAAAACGAGAAATGAGACGAAGACCAAAAAGCGTCCATTTTAGGTGGTGAAAAGGTGACTCGTGAAAGATCGCTTATCAAATATATATAGAGATTTAGACAGCAGTGACTTGTGAAACATAATTTGTTAAGTGCAACTCAAATAGGCGGGAGAAGGCTTTGATGATAGGAATAATCTTAGAAAAAAATTTTAAAATAAAGGGTAAAGGAAAACGAGACGAATTCAATGGTAGCATTCATAAGTATGGTAGTAGCTGTTGTATGGAAATGCTTCAATGGCAACCATTCACAAGTATCGTAGTAACAGCTTGAAATTAGCTACACGCGATGTCTGCATGACATCGATCTGGCCCATCCATCAGATGTGTCACGTCGTGTTTGGGTATAGACCCAGCAATCAAGTAGATCCAAACGTCAGCTGGACCTCACCAGTAGGAACAATTAAGAGGGGATGCCCACCATTGATTTGCATTGGGCCCCTCCTGCATCTCTAAAAGGACTAACTTTTAGTTGTGCCGTCATATAGGATAGATGATGCAAATCAATGGACTAGATGACATATATACAAGATGGTGGGCCCTCTTCCAGAATAAGGGTGAGCGTCCCCTCTTTGGTGTTCTCTTTGGTATTGGATGGTTATCATTTTTGGATAAACCAAAGATTGGGGAGGGGGGAGCATCTGTACGATGCATCCATACATCATGTGGGGCCTATTTCCAGCCATTTATCACCATATTTATGGTGGTTCGGGCACCATTCAATTTATTTTCGATACACATGGAAATGATTACACGGTAATGTTATCACAATATTTAAAACAGTTTACGTGGGTCCCACCTGGATTTGTTGATGACATCCAACCTCTCCATCAGATGCGCCCTCTCATTTGGCCATGGCCTAAAAATCAGTCCGATCCAAATCTAAGGTGGGGCACACGTTGGGAAACATTCGGGAAGGACCACCATTGATTTAAAATGAGCCCACTTGGGTGTCAAAGCTGCCCAATCTTTGCAGGATCCATTTATCTGGAGCAGATGTTTCCGGCAAATGGATTGGTTTACATACACACAACACGGTGGGGCTTCCGTGAAACAAGGGAAAGCAACCTTTTCAATTGTTCTCTGTCACATGGCTCATCTGTATGGTCCAGATTTTTGGATCCGTAGCCAGATATATAAGAGAGGATGTATCTGATGGATGGTAGTAGAGTTGTACATGAACCGAGTTAGCTCAGGTAACTTGCTCGACTTGATTCAAAGAAGCTCGATTTGGGTCGGTTCAAAGCTAAATTTGAGCATAGTCGAGCTAATTTTTTGAGCTCAAAAAATTTTCAAGTCGAGTTCAAGCTTGCCCAAGCTCAACTCGACTCGAATCGATCCTCAACTCAAAACAACTCGGATTGAATCAGCTCCATGACTTAGTTATTTTGATATTGATGTTACTCATCAAGTGTTCGATGAAATGACTCAATAAGTGTTGTTTCAGATGCATACATTCTTCACAGGATCAGCTAGTGGCGAGGAAGGAATGGTTACAAAATAAATCACTACAAAAAAAAAAAAAAAACACACATTATAAAACTACCTTCAAATCATGATTTTGATGTTGCCCACCCAGTGTTTGATGAAAGATCCATATGTTGTTGTTATTGTTTTGCATTATGTGAAAAATTGAAGATGTGCTCTATATGTTTGAGAAAATGTCGCATAGGCTCAAAATCGGCTCGAATTGGCCTGAGCTACTGACCAAACCAAGCCGAGTTGGCCAGTTAAGCTCAATGACTGAGCCAAGCCGAGTTCAAGTTGGGGTTAGCTACTAGCCGAGCCAAGTCGAGTTGTACCAAGCTCAACTCGGTTTGACTCGTGTACAGTACTAAATGGTAAGAGTGGATCTCACAGAGAGGGTGAAGCCATACAAACTCCCCCTCCCCCCCACACACAAGAGGGAAATGGTTCTATGTGGTCTGACCTCATGGGAACTTCCCATGAGGTTGAGCTGTGTTGGCCCCACCATGATGCGTGTCGAACATATACCCCATCAGTCAGACACACCATTCCATGGTTGGCCTCGGACTTAAAAATCAATTCAATCCATGACTTGGGTGGGCCACACCACATAGAAAAGTTGAGAGGGGTTACCCTCCCATTAAAACATTCATAATCATTTATTGGGACCATCGAGATACAGTTCAAAAATCCAGCCCATCCATTATGTGTGTCCCACTTGGATGAGGGTTCAGACCAAGTTTCAGACACATACAAATTTCAGGTGGAGCCAACCAAGTGATTTTATATGTTTTAGGAATGTCTTCACATGATTTTAGATGGTATGGCTCACCTTAGTTCCATCAACGGCTGATTTTTGGGATATCCCTTAATTTAAAGGGAACCCATCAAATGCACGGTGTTGATGTTCGACACACATCATGGTGGGGCCCACACAGCTCGACCTCATGGGAAGTTCTTATAAGGTCAATAGCATAGAACCATTTCCCACACGCGCGTGCATGCACACACACACACACACACACACACACACACACACACATATATATATATAGAGAGAGAGAGAGAGAAATGTTCAGCTACGCACCAGTTCGCGTCATTACGTACGAATATTTAGATTAGGTCATACAGATCAGGATGATGGAAAAAAACAAATAGCAGCTTGATCCAAAAATTTGATAGCCCCAGGAAGTTTTTAATAGTGAGAGTTCGATCAGCACTATGTGGCCCACTTGAGATTTTAATCTACCTCAGTTTTGAGTTCATATTATAAAATTATTTTTAAAAATGTATGGACAGTGTAGATTTATCATTAACATCTTGTTAGGATCCACTTAGTATCCCAACTGAAGAATTTTATATGAAAAGGCTTCCGCCGCATCCTTCGGAAGTTAGAGAATAGGTGAAGAGGCGTGCCACAGAAGGAAACTCGTTCTTTCAGACTCGCGCATAAGAGCGCCTTCATCCCGACCGTCTATCTTATCTAACGGTTGATAGCAAGGTTCGTGTAATGACGTGCGAACCGGTGCATAGCAGAGCGTTTCTCTACACATGCACCGCACATACACAATGTTTTCCCTTATAGGTTTGTTATGTTGAGATGTAGGATAGGTTTGGCAAGATCTTTTGTCTTATCTGGAGCCTAAAGGATGTAAATTTCCCATAATAATAATAATAATAATAATAAATATGGTGGTAAGTAGAGGCCCTACAGGATATATGCAAGGCATATTGTCCCCCATTAGGTATGTCCTCCCTAGGGCGCTTGTCAGTACACACTCCACAGTTAGCCACCCCAATAGGGAATCAATCCCAAGACCTCAAGTGTTGAAACGAGGTATCTTCACTCAATCCACCGGTTAAGCTACATGAAAAAGAAAAAAAAGAAAATGAAAATGGAAAAAAAATTTTGAGGAAAAATAAATGTGACCAAAGCTATAGGGAGTCACCTCAAGAGGAGATGCCCATGTTTAATTTATAAAGAGCCTGGCCAGAGGATTAAACTGGCCTCCATGAGATGTTTCTGCAGGAATGGATTGCATTTGCGTGTACACAACATGGTTGGACTGCTCCCAGCGCTGTGGCCCACCTAAGGTAAGGACCGTTATTATTTTTTGGCCCCTGGCCAAAAAGAGGAGGGGCTGAGGTGGGAGGGGACGCCATGCATACATAACATGGGGCTTTTTTCAAACCGTCGCCACCCTAATTATGGTGGGAACCTTACCAGTGAATATATATATATATATATATATATATATATATATATATATATATATATATATATATATAGTCTCCGTCTCCTATGAACTGTACCACACGGAATTTATGTGCGAGCCTCCATGTATGTCGTTGGATGAGAAGAGCAGCTGGGATTCCATTGCGAATGCGAAAGAAAGTCTTCGGAAAAAAGACTCTCTCCTACACTCATGCCGAGGGAGGCGGATTACCTACTGGCAAGTTGAGCAACGAGACTTAAGTAATGTCACCAAGTTTTGTGGGTCCACCTTGATGTATTTGTTGTATCCACACTGTCCATCCAATTTTAGAAATCATTTTAGGACAGGAGAAAAATTGGATGGACGGTGTGGATACAACAAATACATCAAGGTGGACCCACAAAACTTGGTGACGTCACTTAAGTCTTGTTGCTCAACTTGGCAGTAGCTAATCCGCCTCCCTCGGCATGAGTGTAGGAGAGAGTCTGTTTTTGAAAACTTTCTTTCACATTCGCAATGGAATCCCAGCCGCTTTCCTCATCCTACGACATACATGGAGGCTCGCACATAAATTCCATGCGGTACAGTTCGTAGGAGACCGGCTCTCTCTCTCTCTCTCTCTCTCTCTCTCTCTCTCTCTCTCTCTCTCTCTCTCTCTCTATATATATATATATATATATATATATATATATGTGTGTGTGTGTGTGTGTGTGTGTGTGTGTGTGCGTGAGCACGCGGGCGCATAGACATCACAAAACTTTTAAAGAGTACATAAGGTGACCAATGAGTTTCAAATGGTTCATAATTCATTCGTACTACTAAGAACAAGCCATGGTAAAAAATTCTCGTAGATTGGATAATACTAACCTTTGGAATATATACCAATTGTTATAGCCATCTATTGTTTATAAGCCATAAACCATATGGTTAGAATCATCTAAGTCAAAGAAATACTTCATAATCATAAGAAATAAAAGAGTGATCTATTTATTACATGTCTCAAGATGATGATTAGACCTATTTTTTCCTCAGGTCAATGTTGACAGTTGATTTTTATTCTATTGATCTAAAGCCTAAGTCTACCTAATTGACATGATTTTTGCACCAAAGGTTGTTCTTAGTTGTATGAATTAGTAAACACATGATTTTTACACCATGGATTGCTCTTAGTTGCATGAATTAATGAAGAGTTTGGATCGACAATCAGTCATCTTATGTGACACTTAAAATGTTTGTACACTTATTGTGTGTAGTCACACGTAAGTATTCCCACGCGCTTCCTTATAGTGCTTTAGTTGCACTGGGATACTCATGTAGTCTAATCTATTGATCTAGACTGCTCATTTGATCGATGTAGATTTCATGGCTTATCATGCAAACATCACAGCAATCTTTAAAATATAAAGCATTTCATCAATGGTCTTTAACATGGACGGTGAAAATAATTTTACAAAAGTAGGTCCTATCAAAGCCTTGACCCACCTATTTCTTAGGATCAGTCATGGATTGCTTGTGATTCTAAGGAATTAGATTAACCAGCCTATCCATAACTTCGAAAATGGACTGCCGTGGAAACTAAGGCCATATGAATGGGGAATTAGATTATTCAATCAGTATTATTTTTGCACGGCACTTATGAAATGTATTTTGGACTTAATGGACAGTTCAGATCGACTGAATGGACTGTCCAGGTAAACTGATGAAACTAGGAGGGTGTCAGCCATCCATCATGAACCGTATATAAAACGCGTCTCCCCTGAGGAAATAGCATTCCCAACAAAATAGGTTCCATGCAAGCTCACTAACGCCAAAAAAAAAAAAAAAAAAAAAAAAGCAACGAACGGAGTAACAGCCCAGGCTACCTTGAGTAACCCGACTGCACTTTCAAGATAAACGATTATTAGCCAAATGCTGATACCGTCGCCTATCAATGACAAAAACTGTCAGGTCCACCTTCACAACTATAAATACCCACTTTGAGTCCCCATTCATTCAACCCTCGTACACACAAATACACACATACCGCACACATACATTGTATTATTCAAGAAAGATGAAGGGTGCAGCAGTATGTGTTTTGATGGTGCTAGCTGTGGCCCACCTGATGGTCGATCCAAGCCACGCCATCACATGTGGTGATGTGACCAAATGCATAGGACCATGTGTTCCCTTCCTGACAGGGACAGAGCCAAATCTAGGCAACGCATGCTGTGCCGGCGTCAATCAGCTGAAGGGCTTGGCGCCCACCACTACCGACAGGCGTGCTGCATGCGCCTGCGTCAAAACTGCTGCGGCCAACTTCAAAAACCTAAATGCTGACGCAGTGAGCTCATTACCGGCCCAATGTGGCACACCACTTCCCTTCCCTATCAACAAGGACACCAATTGCGAAATGTAAGGGCGCTTTTATCTTTTCACCCTTCAAATAAAATTAAAATTAAAATTAAAATTAAAATTATTATTTTTTTTTTAAAAGAAAGTTCTTGAGAATTTGACCCTTCTTACAACTTTTGGAAATGGAATAGAGCAATACAAACAACGTTGTATTGTTTTGTTGCCAAAAGTTGAAATACAATATGTATTTGCAAGTATTTTTGTTGGGTCCATTTCCAAATTTCCATATATATATAAATATATATATATATATATATATATATATATATATATATATATATATATATATATATATATATATATATATATATATGTTCTCTGCGGTCTAGCTCATGGGAACCTCTAAGCTGTGTGGACCCACCGTGATGTGTGTCCAACATCTACCCTATCAGTCAGATGCACCATTCCATGGAGGGCTAGGGCTTAAAAATCAAGTCAATCCGTGACTTGTGTGGACCACACCACATACAAAAGTTGAGAGGGGTTATCCTCTGTTAAAACATTCATAATCATTTGTTGGGCCCAGCGAGATGTGGTTCACAAATCTAGCCCATCCATTATGTCTGTCCCACTTGGATGAGGGGTTAGACCAAGTTTCAGACGCATCCAAATATCAGGTGGGCCCCACCAAATGTTTTTATATGTTTTAGGCATGTCTTCACTTGATTTTAGATGGTATGACCCACTTGAGTTCCGGCTGAGTTTTGGATATCCCATAATTTAAAGGGGACCCATCAAATGCACAGTGTTGATGTTCTATACATCATGGTGGGGCTCACACAACTCAACCTCATGGGAAGTTCCCATGAGCTCACATGATTTTACATGGTATGGCCCACGCGAGTTCCATATAAGGCTGATTTTTAGGATATTCCATAATTTAAAGGGGAACGATCAAATTCACAGTGTTGATGTTCGACATACATCATGGAGAGGCCCACACAGCTCGACTTCATGAGAAGCTCCCAATGAGCTCGACCGCATAGAACTTTTTCCCATATATATATATATATATATATATATATATATATATATATATATATATATATATATATATATATATATATATATATATATGTGTGTGTGTGCCACTGTGTCAACTAAGTAGGACATCTAAGCCGTCCAATGATGGATATATAGAACTGGTCATAAAAATTACGCTGGTTGCGTCATCTGGCAGGCCTTATGAAAACAGTGGATGGTTTAAATTAGTCTGATCCAACATGCTGATTTGACCAACTTGGACCATCCTGATTAATGTATCAGGCTGCATTTTTTTTGGTTTTTTTTATGACTCGAATACACGACACACTTAACATGTTGTCACCCAATGATTCCTTTTTAAGTTGATATATCCTTTATTCAATGAATTTTTAGAATTAATGTTAAGGAAGAGCACTGACAATTTCATGATTTCCTATTCATGCATGCAGAATTCCTTGAATTGGAGTTCGTTTGAGGGAGAAATAAAGAGAAGAGTATGCGCGCTAGCGCGTTGCTACCTCGTCTACCCTGCATAGATGACCATGGTGAATGGATGTGTAATGCGAAATAAGTTGCTGTAGGATGTATAAGGTTTAGGCATGTATGGACTTCCATTGTTGGTATGAAAGCTGATATTCGATGAAAGGGTGGTAGCCAGGTCTCCCTCTATTCATGCAAGAACCTTTTTGTTTTCTTTCTTTTTCAATAACTTGGTCAGTAGAAAGTTGATGTTTATCGATGTTTAATAAAAGTGGGTCCCGATCTACTACAAATCTTTGTAGAGTGTGTATTTTCTTTAGCCGGCGCATTTTTATCAAATACATACATCACGGTAGCCCCACAGAGTCTTGCCACCACATAGGTCGGTGGTGGTCGAACCACCCTATAATTGGCATCCGGATAAATGGCATCCAGCTCGTCTAGCAAGCTGCTACATGATAAAAGTTAGTTGCTCCGAGTATCAGCCTCATCCAATCTTTAGGTGGCCCACACCATAAGGAATAACCACACCACCCAAAGAGCTCTAAATTCGAGTGTTGGGTCGCCTGGTGGCTGGATCATTTGGATTTTTGGGTGTCCTATTTTCATGGTGGAGGCACCATGTGAATGTGTTGGAGGCATGCATGTATTACTCTCAGCCAACAAATCCTCAACACTACAACAAAGTTGGGCATTCACGACATTTGGTGAGACCATTTGTCGGTGCTAACTAAAATCAAGCACTGACAATAGATCTTTATAAAAGCAACAAAAAAGCTGAACGGCCAGTGTAGATTAATTAAGTTATCGTTTTAAGATGAATTTGATGCTCTTATAAGAATATAATTGTATAACGTGTAACCTTTCAATATAGGTTGCATGCATCATTTAGTGGATGAGATTTAACTCCCACACAAGTTATGCATAACTTTTATATATAGGGAACATTCTAGCGCTAAGTTTTCTATTTTCTAATGAAAAATGAGCTTAGATATAATCGCATTAAGTCTAATTATATCACACATGTAAATATTATCATCATATTTAAAATAAAATAAAATAAGTGCTTAGATATAAATAGAGTTCTATCATCACCAATGATAATGTCCATTAGCGATTAATCCGATCATTATCGTTAATGATCATCATTGATGATGTATCCTCTCCTCAACATTGATCATCATGATTTATGATGGTTCCGATCACTAATGGTCTCTTAATCAATAGTGAATAGAATGATATAAAGAAAACTATATTCACATGCAGGCATACGTACATGTAACAATCAAGAAACACGTGATATATACATTTTACTTTTCTAACACTAAAAATGTGTAGCTCACCTTAAATGATTGCATTCATGATACTAATATATCATAATTAAGATTATAAAAAAATTATTTATTTATTATTTATTTTAATGCATATATCGATCTTTATCATTTCAAGAAATCTTAACCATTAATAATTAAAACAGACTACACTATAAGTTAGATCTTGTTTTAAAAAATATCAAGCCACTTCCTACTGCTTGGTTTAAATTTACCCAAAAATGGGTAATTAAAAAACTCTTAATAAAATATGCATAATCTTTAAAGAAAGTGAATTGGGCTTCTGATATGGCCCATTTGAATTTGTATATAAATATAAGGTCCATATTAGCTTTCCAACCACTCATGGATTACTTATTATAGTTCCTTTATTTTGATACAAAAGGTGTCACGCCCCAAACTCGAAAATCAGGCTTACGAAATTCTCGATCGCTGAGTCCGGTGCCGATAGCCTCCGTAGTACCTCATTCTCGGCTTCCAGCACCCATACACCAAATTCCGATCCTAGGATCCTACAAGGAGGATTTTCAACGTACATTTGTTTCATAACAAGCATAACCACAAGTTTACCCAAATCACAAAGACAACATCATCATCACATATCCACTAATATAAACAATTGAATACAGTGCTGAAAGGGAAATACATATATCAGAAATCAAAGCTCTAGAAGATGGCTACACACTCCAAGCTCAACGCTGCTACAACCTAACGTCACCTGCATGCATCTATCATGCATAAGCTTATAGAAAGCTTAGAGGGTGGTGTAAGTATGTGCGACGGATGTGTCAAGCATATGAATATCAGAATAAATGGAAATACTAGCAATCCATAAATCATACAATATCAGAGTAATGCAGAAACATGCTGGCAAGTTCATAAATACTATCAGTCTTATCCAAGCTATGTGATGCATAAACATAATAAGTCAATATCATATACTAAAGAAGCAATGTAGATTAACTATGCAATGTGAAGACATAGTAAGTCAAATATCATATACTTAAAATGAAATACAATATACAAATCCTGTTGAGTCTACAAATACTGTCAGGATTATCTAGGCCATATAAATGCAGAAACATAGCAACCCAAAATTTCATATGCCAGGGTGTCTTTCAATGGTTGAATTCCCTATATTGCAGGTTATGGCCCGCCTGAGGCTCGGATTGATCTCATTCTTTGACTCAATGCCTAGAATGATATGGTAAAAAGAATGGACGGCTTGGATTGAACACATATATCAAGGTGGGGCCTGCATGAGCTGGCCCACCTAAACCTTTCCTTTTTCTTTTCTTTGGCAGGGACGTCCAGCGTCTCAGACGCTGGACAGTTGGGTATTTCTTAAAAATAATAATAATAATAATACATTAAGGTGGGCCACCTCATGGAAAATAGTATGGGTCCATTGCTCATAAAGTGGGCCATACTTGATGGTTTGGGTAAAATAAAAGCCTCATGTGGGGTCCATCCAAATATGCCACACAATCCCATTATAATTTCATAAAATAAAATAAAAATAAAAAATAAATGAAATAAAAAGGGAGAGAGAAAGAGAGAGAGATGGAGAGTGGGACACGTGTGTGATGGAGGGACCCCGATACTATGGGCCCTCCCTTGTAATGAATCATACATCAAGTGGGCCCTAAAACATGTGGGATAACCAAAATCTACAATCAACGGTGGAGATCCTTTCTCCACCAAAATGGACGGTCTAGATGACCTTTCTAAGAAATAAACACATGATGGGGTCCATGGAGAATGGCCCCATCATAGAATGATCATGATGATCCTAGTGGGCCATCGGCCACACCTTAAGGTCCCAAGTGAGATCCAAACCATTGATCGGTTGGCCTCACTTGGCCCATCTCAAAAATATGAAAATCTAATAGTATTAAGCACCCACCGTCCGATCTTCTTGCTCCTATGGGCTCCTTAGCACCTTAGCTTCAACTTCAATGGACGAGATGAGGAATGGATGGCTAGGATGAGAGATCAAGGGGTGGAAAGGTGGGCCACGCTTGTGGTTTGGAAGACTTGGAGAATTCCCATACGTGGAATATTTTTGTTGCTTGGAGAAGTAATTTGAGAAATGAGAAAGAGAAACTTGTAAAGGGAGAGAGAGTGTGATAGGTGATGGAGTGATGGATGGGAGAGGGATGGGTGTGTAAGATTTTGTTGACTTTGGTGACATTTGTGTAAGAAGGGTATGGCATTGGAAGACTTTTGAGGCATTTGTGTAAGAAAAGTATGGGCATGGAAGACTTTTGTGGCTTGTTTGGAAAATGGTGAAAGTGATGTGTACTTAACATGTACTTGACATGTGATGAATTGATTGATGGGATTGATGTGACATCTCGTAGAGATTCTCTTGAGTTTCGCAATGCGTGGCGTTTTCCACGCACCGAATGTTAGCCCACATCTCTTGACCAGGGTATCATCGGAACCGCAGTGATGGTGCAGTCGCTATGGTATTGGCCTTGGGTTGAGTCGATACAGGTTGACGGCATATGAATCAGGGTCGCGTGTCAATATCGGTTAAGGGTCGAAGGTTGTCGGAATTCGACAGGTAAGACCACGGAAGTCTACGGAACAGTACGGACTAAAATACGGGTCTTACAGCTCTCCCCTCCTAATAAAAATTTCATCCTCGAAATTTACACAATCATCGCAACTAGGCATAACTCATGAAGAAGAAGAGACATAACATCACTATATAAAACCAGAGACAGTATACAAAATACATCACATGATCAACGATCAAAGAGATGAGGATAACGCTCTCGAATCTTGGCCTCACGCTCCTAAAATGCCTCATCAACACTATGACTATCCAACTGAGCCTTGAATCCTGGATTTGAAACGATTCGAAACCGGAATACGATAAAGCCTCACGAGCTCGACGGTAGGGAGCTATATCAGAAAATCTCTAAGTTATTCGAACTCAGGGATCTAACCATTCTAAGTTCTCAACAATCATAGAGTGAAGGGTAGCTATTAGCAGATATGTGATGTTATCTTCAGGTATTCCCAAGTTATGCTCTGATACCAACTTCTGTCACGCCCCAAATCCAGAGATCGGGCTCACAGGAATCCCGATCGCCGAATCCGGTGCCGACAGCTTCCGTAGTATCCCATTCTCGGCTCCCAGCGCCCATACGCCAAATTTCGATCCTAGGATCCTACAAGGAGGATTTTTCAATATACATTTATCCCGTAAGAAGCAGAACCACAAGTTTACCCAAATCATAAAGGTAACGTCATCATCACATATCCACTAATATAATCATTTGAATACAATGCTGAAAGGGAAATCCATATGTCAAAATCAAAGCTCCAGAAAACAGTTACAGGCTCCAAGCTCAATGCGGCTGCAACCTAACGCCACCTGCACGCATCTATCGTGCATAAGCTCATAGAAAGCTTAGTGGGTGGTGAAAGTATGTGCACGAGGTAAGTGTCAAGTAAGCAATAACAGAGTAATCAGAGTAAGCGAAAATACTGGTAAACCCATAATCATACAATATCAGAAACACTGGCAAGATCATAAATCATACGAAATCAGAGTAATATAAAAATATGTTAATAGGCCCATAAATACCATCAATCGTATTTAGGTCGTATAAATGCAGAAGCATAGCAACCAAAAATGTCATATGCGTGCGGATGTAATGCAATATGCGATTGTAAATGAAATGACCAAGCTGAAGTGTGAAGTCGGGATGATAGTACGTAATATCACAGACCACGGGGTCCACCACAAGGAACTTCTATCCAAACCAGTCCCATACCTAAATTTGGATAGTCAGACTCAATGTGGTAAACCCTTGATCTCAGGTTAGTCGCGCGCCCAACCGAAATCCTGGTCATGCGAAGGTACACGTAACAAATAGATGCGCACGATCAGCCTGAGTGGATAGTGAATGAATGAATGCATGAGTATGCAATTCCTACTCAATAAGTCTACATATCAGTACGGTTACTCTCTGAGAAATCACCGGGGTCTATTACACTCCAAATGGAACCGCCGCTCTCCCTAGCCGCACAGTCCAAGTGAGCATAAGAAACCTCACTATCCGCCTGGCCAATAGTCTGCCAATACCTATCTGGCACGTCAATAGCGGACTCATTTCACGAGCTGGTCAAACTCAGCCTAGCTTTGCCCCCTGCGCTCGGGTGGGTAAGGCCGCACCCCCTTCCAACCGACCACGACACAGTGGA
Source organism: Magnolia kwangsiensis (assembly GCA_037074715.1). Taxonomy (NCBI): domain Eukaryota; kingdom Viridiplantae; phylum Streptophyta; class Magnoliopsida; order Magnoliales; family Magnoliaceae; genus Magnolia; species Magnolia kwangsiensis. The sequence continues at coordinate 53,267,010 of CM073575.1, read as the reverse complement.
GAGCGTAACCGTCTAGAAATCGGTACTTAACGCTCATCTACCCACTCGGTCTAGACATTGGAGCATCCTCTGGTACTAAGAGAGTGTTTAGAGATTTTCACCCAAGGTCATTTATAGCAGCCCGATGCTCGAACAAATTTTTGATATCCCATCTGGTCATCCACGATATGCCTGTGGAGGCTACGACCCTAATGTCACTAGGGCGTACAGTAATCACAGCACAATGCAAGATGCATGAGTCATAAATCCAATCATGCATTAATCCTGCGCATGCCATGTGCTCATGTGGGAGAACCTCCGTCTATCAGGGAGTCTCACATCATCCTGCCCAATGACATATGCAATGATCAATCACATCTCATAACAAACATGCAGATGATGCGTATGGGCATGTACCATGATGCAGTGCAGTCACATACTCATAATCGGTATTGCAATCGGCCTCGACAATGTGGACATCTAACCAACATTGCCCCAAGGGATGGCCCACATAGAGCCAAACACATAATGGGCCCACGGCCTCATACAAAGGCCTAATATACAACACGATGGCCTTACTCAAGGGTTTAATACACATCACAATGGACCTTTCACATAGGCCTAACATAGATCACAATGGGCCTTGCCCATAGGCCATGAATACATCACAATGGGCCTTACCCATGGGCCATAAATACATCATAATGGGCCTTACTCAGGGGTCATGAATACATCACAATGGCCTTGCCCATGGGCCCCAAATACATGACATGTGGGCCCTATAAATGGGTCTTGAATACATCAAATGGGCCATGCATCATGGGCCTAATACGAGTCACAATGAGCCTCAACTACAAGTCACATGTACATCATATAGGTCTCGCCAATCGGCCTTGACAATGAAAATCGGCAATCAGGCATGATAATCGGCCTCGATCGCAATCCGACAATCGGCCACGATAATCGAAATTGGTTGATAATCTGCATATAAATAAGGCGGGGTCCATAGATGAACAACCGATCAAACATAATATAAAGATCGGCCCTCGGTCGTGGTCATATCAAATCCGATAGCACGGAACCATCCGTCTATGGCGAATGAGGCCCACTGATTAGGGTTAACCCATAAGAGAATGATGAGAATGAGAATATCAAGGCCTAAGAGAAGGTCACAATGTGGACATTTAACTAACATTGTCCCAAAGGAGTGGCCCACATAGGGCTGAACATACGGTGGGCCCACGGCCTTATACAAGGGTTTGATATACGCCACAATGAGCTCTATACAAGGGCTACATACACAACAGGTGGGCCCTGCATAAGCAGCAAGTGGGACTACTCACAACATACCTGTCTAGATGAGTCACAAGTATATCAAAGTGGGCCTCATAACATGGGTCTCATATATGGCCTTAGCACCAGGCCACAAATACATCAAGATGGGCCTAATCGATCATATGGGCTAAATCAACCAATTGAGCCGATACAAGCAGGCCGATCAAATGGACCGATACAAATGGTTGAATCAGATGGGCTAAGTCAAATGGGCCCCCAAATACATCAAATGGTCTATGCGTCATGGAGTTATACTAAGCATGTTATAAGATGATGCACTATCCCTACAACAGAGGTGGCCTAGACAGCCGACACACAACAAGTACGGTCTATTAATGGGCCCTAGGGGGAGTCGTAATGTGGACATCCAACCAACATTATACTCGCAACGTGGACGTCAAACCAACATTGCTCCTAAGGCACAACTGTCATGCCCCAAACCCAAAAATCGGATTCACATGAATCCCGATTGCCGAATCCAGTGCCGACAGCCTCCGTAGTGCCCCATTCTCGGCTCCTGACAATCAAATGCCAGATTCTCATACACACACATGCACACACACACACACGCACACACACACGTAACAGTGGGCTCCACCGTTCGTGCGGACGGTGGAATTTAGCCACATACATCACTGTGGGTCCCAGGTGGGGCCCACCATAATGTCTACATGCCATCTGACCCGTCCATTAGGTCACGCAGACCTGAATGAAGGATGAAAACAAATTTTGGCTTGATTCACAACTTCTGTGGGCCTCAAAAAGAGTTTCAATGGTAGAATTCAATTCACACTGTTTCTTATGGTGTGGGCCACCTGAGCGTCAGATCAGCCTGATCTTTGGAGGGGGGCACGTCAGGGGGGTGGCCCACCTAATGAATCAGTTAGATGACATATATACACCATGGTGGGGCCCACGGCTGGAGCCGTGGGTCCTGCCCAGCCGTCCGCCAGCCGCTGGCACGGCCAGCCTCTGACACGGCAGCAGTTGCTGCTGTGTAGTATTTTTGTTTTATTTTTTTTTTTAAAGAAAACCATTTCCCAGGGTTTTTCTCATGTGGGGCCCACGTCTGAAGGATCTACTCCTACCATTGGATTCCACGGCCCACAACGAATCCAACGAGTCCAATATCGGGCCTCTTTCATCGTGTAAAAAGAAATCTGGAAGGATTTCAATGGTATTGATGTTATTTTCAACACCATGGCCCACTAGAAAGTTGGATCAACTTCATATTTTGGCTGAACGCCTAAAATAATATGAGGAAAGGGATGGACAGCATGGATTGAATACATACATCAAGGTGGGGCCTATATGGGTGGCCCACCCCATGAGCTTAAGAATCCAAGCTCATATTTGTATTTTTCCCCAATAATGTCCAGACGCTGGACGTTTTTGGGCATCACAATGCATTCAAGGTGGGCCCTATTTAGGTGGCCCACCATATGATGGATGGTGTGAGTACAATGCTTATAAGATGGGCCCCACTTTTAGATGGCTTGGGTCAATACATACCTAGTGATGGGGTCCATCCAAGTGGGCCACACGGCCATTACATCACACATACACAACAAAAAAAATAATAAATGAAAGAGAGGGAGAGAGAGATAGAGTGGGACACGCGTGATGGAAGGACCCATTGCATATAGACCATCAAACAAAAGATCAACGGTGGAGATCCCACTCCACTAGAAATGGACGGTCTAGATGACCTCTTTAATACAAGAAAAGTAAACATCATGATGGGGTCCATGGAGAATGGCCCCATCATGGAATGATCTTGATGATCAAGATGAGCCATTGGCCACATCTTAGGGTCCTAAGTGAGATCCACACCATTGATCGGTGAGCCTCACTTAGCCCATTGAAAAAAATAAGTAAACTATTCTATCAAAGCACCCACCACTTGATCTTCTTGGTCCGTCGGGATGCCGGTCTCCTAGAGCTTCACTTTGATGGTGGAGATGGGAAATGAATGGCTAGGATGATGGGATTTGGAGATGGGAAGTGGGCCACCAAAATGCACATTTCTCTCATGGGGAGCCTTGGACGTGGGAGGCTCTTGCTTGGTTGGAATTGTGATGAGAAATGAGAGAGAGAGAGGTGTGATGTAATGAGAGATGGAGTGATGTGAAGGGGGTGATGGTTGATGGATGTGAGTGATGGGTGAGGTGATGTGTTAGTTGACTTGGGTGGTTGCTTGACTTGTGGAGAACGGAAGCATCGGTGCTTGTACTTGACATAAAGTGATTGATGGGTGATTGATTGATGGGATTGATTTGACACTTTATAAAGATTCTCTTGAAATTTACAACGTGCGGTGTTTTTTCTCAAACTGAACGCGGGTCCGCATCTCATCGTCTGGGTATCGGATCGGTGCGTGAGTTGTGGCGTTGGAACCGCAGCGACGGTGCGGTCGCAATGATACAAGTCTTAGATTAAGCCGACTCAAATGAATAGGATACGACTTACGGTCGTGCGCAACATCAACTACAGGTCGCGGATTGCCGGAATTTGACGAGAAGAATCGCGGAAAACAACGGAATAGTACGGATTAGGATACGGGTCTTACAACAACCGTCATAAACATTATTACATAATCTGCGCTGGAATCACACATTGCAATGGACCTTAGGTACATCCCATTGGGCCTTAAATACCTCAAATGGGCCATGTCATATGGGCCTTATATTCATCAAATGGGCCACATAAATGGACCACACCAATGGGCCTTATGTGCCTTGCAATGGGTCATAACCCGTTGGGCCTTGAATGCATCAATTGGGCCTAAACCCGTAGGCCTTATACAAATCAAATGGGCCTAACCCATAGGCCTTATATAAATTAAATGGACCTAACCCATAGGTACATCTCAATGGGCCTTAATCCATGTGCCCCCAAAATATCAAATGAGCCTAATCTCTTGAGCCTTGGAATACATCGTTCTGATTCAATCCCATGGGCCTTTAAATATATCAAAGGGGCCCCGACCCATGGGCCTTACAAAATATTTATTTCCATCCAAACTATTCATAGGGACACATGGCCTAGGGCCCACTGTAATATTTATTTGCAATCCATTCTATTCAAAAGTTCATATGGACCTTGGGCCCACGTATATAATATATATATAGTAATATATATACATCATAACTGCAACAGTAACTTAATGCATTTAAGGGCCTGAATGTATATAAAATATATATATATATATATATAGCTGCTTATGTAGCTTTTAAGCACATAAAAGGGGAACAGAGGTGGGACCCACGTAGGGCCCACCACCATATACATATTATAAAGTATATAATATTGAATATACATAGTACATATAACATAATATATAATATAATATAATATAATATAATACACAAAATGTGCTATTGCTAGGAGACAGTGGGCCCCACCATCAAAACGGATGGACGGCAAGGGAGAACACATACATCACTAGGCTTCACCGCCTGCTGGACGTGGACATAGGACACATACATCATCGTGGCTCCCATGTGGGGCCCACCACAATGTCTACTTGTCGTCCAATCCGTTCATAAGGTCACTCGGACCTGGATGAGGGGGAAACATAAATTTCAGATTGATACAAAACTTATGTGGGCCCAAAATTGAGTTTTAATGGCAGAGTTTCAACCCCACTGTTTGGAAGACTTTTGTGGCTCATTTGGAAGATGGTGAAAGTGATGTGTACTTGACATGTACTTGACATGTGATGGATTAATTGATGGGATTGATGTGACATCTCGTAGAGATTCTCTTGGGTTTCACAACGCGCGGAATTTTCCTCGCACCGAACGTTGGCCCACATCTCTTGACCAGGGTATCGCCTCAGTGCGCAAGTCGCGGCATCAGAACCGCAGCGATGGCGTGATCGCTATGGTATTGGTCTTGGGTTGAGTCGATACAGGTTGACGGCATATGAATAAGGGTCGCACGTCAATATCGGTTAAGGGTCGAAGGTTGCCGAAATTCGACAGGCAAGACCGCGGAAGTCTAAGGAACAGTACGGACTAAAATACGGGTCTTACAGATTGAAAAAAGTGCTAAAAAGTATGAATTTGATGCTCAAGAATCACCAAGACAAGGGATGGATCTCAGGAGACCAATATTGAAGAATTTAAATGCCAAAGATCCAAGAAAATTAAGTGAAGAATGAAGAAAATTGAAGATTTGAAGTTAAGAATCCTAAAATTGTCCTGAAAAAGTGTATTCTGAAGTTCTAAGGTCTATTTTGGAAAACTACGCAGCAGAAAATCTATTTTAAACAAACTATGCAGCGATAAGTCTATTTTGAGAAACTACGTATATTTGAAGTGGTTTCTAAGATTTTTCAACTTTATATGAAAATCGAATTTTCCTACTTATAAATAGGGCTTCCTAGGGCATTCATAAGCATCAGTCAAGGAATCCCTAAGTAAAATTTAGGATTTTTAAAGAGTTTTTAATTTTATTAGAGTTTTATAAGTTTTTTTTTTAGATCTTTTCTATTTGCATTTATTTCTTTCTTCTTATTTTTTTCTTTCTAATTTTAATTATGTTTTTTTAAATTCCTTCTAGCCCAAGCTTAAAGGGAAGCACATGAGTTTAATAATTCTTTAAGATTATGATGATTGATTGTTTTAATGATGAGAAGAATGGTGTATGCATGTTATCTATTATTTAGGTTTTATTTTTTATCCTCTTGTGAGATCCATAAGTTTCCATCATATGAAATCCACATTGATGGACAGGCTTATCCTAGATCAATCAGATTTTCTAGATAGGAGAGGTTCCAAACCTATTATATTTCTTTAATTTTCATTATCTCATTGATATTAAATTCTTAAAATCACTGACGCTTGAGAATATATATCAATGGTGCAAATTCATGATTTTTTAATATTTTATATCACTTATTAAAATATTTAAATTGTTTTATTTTCTGATTAAGCTGACCATAGTGCTCAGATCCTAGTTGTGTTATCTAAGTCATCATAATTTTAGAACATTAACCTATGTGTGGAACTTTGAAGCTTGGATGTTATTACATCCATTCAAAAATTCTAAAATCAAATCATCAGTTTAGTTTTTATTACTTAGTTTGTTTTGCATTTAATTTTTTCCTTCTCACAATTCATCTCCCTGTGGGATCAACCCTGTATTCACAGGATACTGCTTACGAACCTCTGCACTTGGAGGTAAGCAATCAAGTTTGTGGCATCATTGCCGGGGAGAGACTGAGATAGATCAGATCTGTGCAAGATAGTTAAGGTAAGTTTTCTTCTAAACCCTCCAAATTTTCTGTAGATTTCTTTTTCTTTGAAAGTAAATTCAGTTGGGTCTTTCAATCACTAACTATGATATAAGGTTGCCCTACTTGGAATTTTATCACCCAAGTGCTATGGTTGTCCTGCAATTGTTGTTTGATCACAAAGATCATCCGATGAATCTATTTTTCGTATTAGCATAGTTTAATTTATGTATTAGTTTTACTTTTATTGATTTATTTATTTATTTATTTATTTTTCATGGACTAAACCCTCATGGTCGGCCCTGTTGCCTAGGTTGTTGATTTATTTTTGCTTTGTAGACTGAACCCTCATGGTCGGCTCTGCCGCCTAAGTTGTTAATTTATTTTTTGCTTTGTGGATTGAACCCTCATGGCTGGCCTTGTTGCCTGGGTTGTTAATTTATTTTACTTTGTAAACTAAATCCTCATGGTCGGCCCTGCCGCCTGGGTTGTTGATTTATTTTTACTTTGTAGATTGAACCCTCATGGTCGGCCCTGCCGCCTGGGTTGTTGATTAAGTTTTTATTTTTAAGTATCATACTTGCTATTTGAATTAGTGGTATTTGTTATGTGGTGTGAATGGTTTGTCCCGTTGGAGTAGGGATCAAAACAATCGACTCTCCTCCGAATGCAGACTAGTTTTAGGCTTTGATCATTCACTTAGAAGAGGCACTCAACATTACTTGGATTCTATGGCAGGCCCAATTGATAATCCAAATCTAAATCTGTCAGATCCAACTATAAATCAAAATAGAGAAAATTAACCTAATCCTCCTCTTGAGGATGAAAATGAAGTTCATATGAATGTGTTAAACTAACCACAGATTTTACATGAACATTTACACCCTAAGAGATCAACTTTATCATCTTGCATAATGTTCCCTGCTCACACAGGGAACATTGATTTTAAACCAAGTGTGATTCAATTAATTCGTAAATTTCATAGCTTGGATTCTGAAAGTCCCTACTTGCACCTTAAGGACTTTGAGGAAGTAATTGCAATGTTACAAGTAAATAATGACAATAGGCATGTACTTAAGCTTATATTATTCTCATTTTCTCTAAAGGATTAGGCCAAAGCATGGCTCAACTCTCTAAGACCAAATACCATCACTTCATGGCAAGCCTTAAGTAGAAAGTTTTTGAAAAAGTTTTTTCCCGAGCACAAAATAAATGCACTAAAATAAGAAATCATGTCATTCTCCAAAAAGGGGAATGACATTATAATTACTTATCCACATCATAGTTTGAACTATGGCACGTGATTGATGCTTTCCGAAAGGGGCTCACCATGGATACCCGTCAGTTCATAGAGATGATGTGTGGTGAAACCTTTCTTGACAAAGATCATAATGAGGCTTGGGATTTTCTAGATATGTTAGCAGAGAATACACAGACATAGGATGTCTCTGCTAAATCAGACCAAACTAGACCCATTCCTAGAGAGAAAGCGGGGATGTATGTCCTAAGAGAGAAAGATGACCTTAATTCAAAATTCACTGCATCGGTTAGAAAGGTCGAAGCCTTGGAAATTAGAAAGGTTGATATGGTTAAAGCAAACACTTCCTTAGGTAATTTTCATAGCATTTGTGATGGTATAGACCATAACACAAAGGATTGTCCAATAATCACAGTTGTACAAAATATCACGCATGAGCATGATCAAGAAAATGCTATAAATAACTACCAAAGGTCAGTTATGCAACCAATGGAAAACATGTATAATCCAAATTGGTGTAACCATCCTAATCTTAGTTGGAGGAATGGACCACAAATAATGCGCCCAATGTACCTTAAATGCCGTCACAAAATAACTTCTTTGGGGCACCTAACAATGCACCATATGTGCCCCCACCAAAGCAATCATCTATGGAGAATGCATTGACCGCATTCATGAACTCTCAAGCTCAAATGAATTAGTCTCTAATCCAATCAAATCAGGAATTAAAGACAGTTGTGGCTAGGATTGAGACTCAACTAAATGATAGGGAAAAATGCACCCTTCCTTCTTAACCTGTACCAAACTCTAGAAACACACATTTCATTAGAGACTCAAATCCAAGGGAGCTATATCATGAACAAGCTAAGGCCATTATTATCTTAAGAAGTGGAAAAGAGGTCGATAACAAGATAATACAATCGGTAGAAATACCGGAGAATGAGCCACTGTCTCAAGAGAATGATGAACCGGCTATGGTTCAAGAGCCGCAACAGAAAAAGGATAAAGAGACTAAGTCATATGAGCCTCCAGTTCCGTTCCCATTTATACTTCAGAATTCAACTGTCCCCATGAAATATCAAGAGGTGTTGGATGTGCTCCAAAAGGTTACTGTCAATATTCTTCTACTTGATATCATTAGACAAATTCCATCATATGTTAAATATCTCAAGGACTTATGCACTGTAAAGAGGAAATTAAATGTGCATAAAAAGGCCTTTCTTACTGAAAAAGTGAGCATTATCATTCAACAAAGGATTGTAGCCAAATACAAAGACCCAGGAGGTCTCACTATTCCCTGTATTATTAAAAAATTTTAAATTGAGGATGTTTTGCTAGATTTGGGGTGCAAGTGCCGACTTAGAACCTTATTCAGTTTACAAATAAATGGGGTTAGGCGAGTTTAAACCAACCACGATTATACTCCAACTCGTTGACCGCTCTATTAAGGTACCAAGAAAAATTTTAGAGGACGTGCTAGTCCAAGAGGATAAATTCTACTTCCCCGTGAATCTTATTGTACTAAACACTGAACCAAGTGTAAATGCTAGCACTCAAGTTCCCATCATTTTATGCCGCCCATTCCTAGCAACTTCAAATGCAATCATAAATTCCAAGAATGGAATGATGAACTTGTCTTTTGGTAATATGACTCTGGAGCTAAATATTTTCAATTTATGTAAGAAACCCATTGATAATAATGAGATCCATAAGCTGAATTCCATGGACTGCTTGATAGAAGAAGAAGAATTGGAACCTAGTCTGACTGAGAAATTGATCCAAGTCATTAGGGACTTGAAAAATTCTGATTTAGAAAAAGTGTTTACTGAAATTTGTGATAATAATGAGAGCACTACCACCCAGGACATTGATATGTACCAATGGAGACTGCACACTCAAATCCTATCTATCGAGGATTCGTGACCTTTGTAATCACCAACCAATGTTTCAAAGCTTAATTTAAAACCACTACCAAATGAGTTTAAGTATATATACTTAGGTGAAAATAAAACTTATATTTTACTGATCTCTTCATTTTTAGACAAGGATCGAGAGATTAAATTGTTGAATGTTCTAAGAGACCACAAAGGAGCCTTGGGCTGGACCATTTTTGATATCAAGAGTATAAGCCCTTCCATATGCACTCATTGGATCCACCTCGATGAGGATGTCAAACCAATTAGACAACCTCAAAGGTATCTTAATCCAAACATGACGAAAGTTATAAAAAATGAGGTAATCAAATTATTGGATGTGGGAACCATCTACCCAATATCTGATAGTGTTTGGGTGAGTTTAACTTAAGTAGTCCCAAAGAAATCTAGAATAACTATTGTGTAGAATTCTAATAATAAACTCATACCAACACGTGTCACCACTGGTTGGCGTGTTTGCATTGACTATAGAAAATTGAACCAGGTCACAAAGAAGGACAATTTCCCTTTTCCATTCATTGATCAAGTTTTAGAGAGGGTAGCAGGTCACTCTTATAGTTTTCTTGATGAATATTCTAGATATAATCAAATAGAGATAGCCCTGGAAGACTAAGAAAAAACCACGTTCACTTGTCCATTTTGGCACGTTTGCTTTTAGACGGATGTCATTTGGATTGGGTAACTCCCTAGTAAATTTCCAACGGTATATGTTAAGTATTTTTTCAAATATCGTTGGGAAGTTTTTTAAGGTTTTCATGGATGACTTCTCTATATTTACAAGTAGTTTTAAAGAATGTCTCAATAATTTATCTCTTATTTTATCTAGGTGTGAAGAGAAGCACCTTGTCTTAAATTGGAAGAAATGTCATTTCATGGTTCAAAAGGAAATTATTTTGGGTCATGTTATCTCCAAAAATGGAATTAAGGTATATCACTCAAAACTCGACATTATAACTAATCTATCTATCCCCCGAACTGTTAGAGATATTAGATCACTTCTAGGGTACGTTGATTTCTATAGAAGATTCATCAAGGACTTTAGTGTCATTACTAGACCCTTGACTAATCTTCTTCAAAAGGATGTTCCATTTAAGCGGATAAATGAGTGTGCAAGTGCCTTTAATAAAATTAAATCATCCCTTACCACTACACATATTATGCGTCCACTAGATTAGACACTTCCTTTTGAACTAATGTGCGATGTAAGTGATTATACCATAGGGGCTGTTTTGGGCCAAAGTAAAGATAAACGGCCTTACGTTATTCACTATGTGAGCAGAACTCTAAACTCGGCACAATTGAACTACTCAACAACTGAAAAAGAGTTACTTGCAGTAGTTTTTACTTTGAATAAGTTTAGGTCCTACTTGTTGGGATCCAAAGTGGTCATTTTCACAGACCAATCGGCTTTAAAATATTTACTATATAAGAAGGATGCAAAGCTGACACTTTTGAGATGGATCCTCCTACTCCAAGAATTTGACTTAGAGATAAAAGATAAGAAATGAGTAGAAAACGTAATGGCCAATCACCTTTCTAAAGTGGCGTTAGATGATTCCACTGAGGAGATGCATATCTAGGACACTTTCCCTGATGAACAATTATTTACGATCTACAAATTGTCATGGTATGCGAAAATAGTGAACTATCTTATAACAGGAAAAATGTCATATCATTGGAAGTCACAAGATAGGAAGCGTTTTGAAAACGAGGTTAGGAACTTCTTCTGGGATGACCCGTATTTATATAAATATGGGACCGATCAGATTTTTAGACGTTGTGTCGCAGAGGATGAAGTTTAGAGTGTTATTTCATTTTGTCACATAGAAGCATATGGTGGCCATTTTTCTACTAAGAAAACCACTGTAAAAATTTTACAGTGTAGTTTTAACTAACTCACCATGTTTATAAACACTCATGCTTTCTGTGTTGCTTGTGATAGATGTCAAAGGTTGGGAAGAGTGTCTCGGCGCAACATGATGCATTTATCCCAATTTTACCATTGGAAATTTTTTATTGTTGGGGTATTGATTTTATAGGCCCATTTCCATCTTTTTTTAGATTTCTTTATATATTGGTTGGTGTGGACTATGTTTCAAAGTGAATTGAGATAGTTCCAAGTATGACCAATGACAACAAAGTGGTCATACAATTCCTTAAGGAAAATATTTTTTTAGATTTGAAACTCAACTCCAAAGGTTGTCATTAGTGATGGCAGGTCTTACTTTTGCAATAGGACATTTGAGGCTTTGATGAAGAAATATGGTATCAAGCATAAAGTGAACACCTCATACCACCCACAAACGAGTGGGCAAGCTGAGATTTCTAATCGAAAAATCAAACACATTTTAGAGAAAATTATAATGCCAGATAAGAAGGATTGATCCCTTAGACTATCCAACGCTTTATGAGCTTATAGGACTACTTATAAGACCCTTATTGGAATGTCTCCATATAAATTGATGTATGAGAAGGCTTGCTATTTGCCTATGGAATTGGAACATACAGCCTACTGGGAAATAAAGAAATTAAACTTTGATATGGACCAAGCAAGTGGATAAAGAAAATTAGAGTTGAATGAATTAAAGGAGCTGAGGAGAGATTCCTATGAAAATTCTAAAATCTACAAATAGAGGACCAAAGCTTTTCATAACAAAAATATCCTAAGAAAGAATTTTGAATCTCAGCAAAAGGTCCTATTGTATAATTTTTGTCTCCAGTTCTTTCCGAAAAAGTTAAGATCAAGATGGACAAGCCCCTTCATTGTAAAGAATGTTTATACTCATGGGGCTGTTGAAATTAAGAATCTACGTAATGACAATGTGTACAAAGTTAATGGTCCGAGATTGAAGCCTTATGTGAAAAATTTTCATTTGGGAGAGGAGTCCTTCCCTCTTCATGAGCCAGAATATTCACAATGATGCTCTTAGTCTAACGGAGCATTTCTGTAGGATTTGTATCATATTCAATTCTTTTTAGTGTCACATAGCAGGTGAGTTTTTCATGGTAGGTACTATCTACCCTTTCTTTTATTTTTATTATTCTCTATATTAAATTATCATTACATTGGGGACAATGTAGATTTTAGGTTGGGGGTGTGGATAGTCATCTATGTGAAGGTTTTTTTTTAGGTTTCAATTTATTTTATTATTATTTTTATTATTTTTAGATTTCAATTAGATTTAAGTTTATTTTTTTAGGTTTATGGGAAAAAAATTTTCAACATTTTCAAAAAAATATTTGTATATACAAGAATGTGAACATGATATTTTACGAATTTCAAAAGCAAAGTTAATACTTAGTCTAGATTAATAGTAGTCAGAAATCTGATAATTGAAAACTATAGACTTGAGTTCAATTATCTAATCACTAGTTTAAAGTAAGTTATAATTTGATGTACTGAATTCACAATACACCCTAGCTAACTGAGGAATATAATGTGTGAACTAGAATAATAAATTTTGATTCAAATAAGGTTGAATGAACTAGTACCATTGATATATGTTTAAAAGAGAGAATATTGAAGGAAAAAATGATAGAAAAATAAAATTTTATTATAAAGTATGAATGCAATTACTATAACAATCGTGTCAGTGATCCGGAGTAAGGATACCTAAGTATCCATTACTATTTCCATTACAAGTACGATACCTTATGTTATGAAGCAAACTCGATGGGAATCTTTATCTAAGGGTGGTCTATAATAATGAAGATATGATGATAAAATAAGAAATGTCATGAATAAAATGAGATAACTATAGATTTCATATTCTTGTGATGATTGAAAGGAGTTAAGATAGGGAACATGCTTATTTCTCAAAGTTAAGCTAGTGTCACGGAGCACCTAAAGATATTGGATCATAACTATTCTAAATTTTGATTAGGTCTCTGAACTCAAGGATATAATGGATTAGAAAATTGAGATTCTAACTAACTTCAGACTTAGGATAAGTACTTTTTATTTTGGAATTCATATGATTAATGGAGGCATAATTGTATAAATTTCTAAGTATTGAACTATTTTTCATGTTTTCAATGTTTGTGAGTAACATTTCTGGAAACCCTCATAAGACTATAACTCGTCCACTAGAGAAAACCTAGGGGTTTAAAGGCTTGTTGCATATGCTAAATGCAATCAAGATTACCTGCGAAAGTGGTGTAGTTAGAATTTTATGTTCATTTTAATTTTTTAATAGAAATAATTTTTATTCTTATTTTTATTTTCTTCACTTATTTTGCTCAGGACTAGCAAAATGCTGGTTGGAGGATGTGTTGAGACTCAAATATTGCATAATTTTTCCCATTTACATCTTGGTTTTATGAACATGAATCAGCTTAATGTTTTATTTTACTCATGTATGTATTACAAGGTGAATTTAAGAGTTTGGATTGAAAAAGGGTACTAACAAGCATGGATTTGATGCTCAAGAATCACCAAGGCAAGGGATGGATCTTAGGAGACCAAGATTGAAGAATTTACATGTCAAAAATCTAAAAAAAACTAAGTGCAGAATGAAGAAAATTGAAGATTTGAAGTGAAGAATCCTGAAATTATCTTGAAAAAGTGCATTCTGAAGCTCTAAGGTCTATTTTGGAAAACTACACAGCAGAAAATCTATTTTAAACAAACTCTGCACCGATAAGTCTATTTTGAAAAACTGCGTGTATTTGAGGCAGTTTCTAGGGTTTTTAACTTTGTATGAAAATTGGAGCTCCCTACTTATAAATAGGGCTTCCTAAGGCATTCTTAAGCATCATTCAAGACATCTCAAAGCAAAATTTAAGGTTTTTAAACAGGTTTTAATTTTATTAGAGTTTTATAAGTTATTTTTTTTAGATCTTTTCTATTTGCATTTATTTCTTTCTTCTTATTTATTTCTTTTTAATTTTAATTATGTTTTTCTAAGTTCTTTCTAGCCCAAGCTAGAAGGGAAGCACATGGGTTTAATAATTCTTTAAGATTATGATGATTGATTGTTTTAATGATGAGAAGAATGGTGCATGCATGTTATCTATTATTTAAGTTTTATTTTTTATCCTCTTGTGAGATCCATAAGTTTCCATCATATGAGATCCACATTGATGGATAGACTTACCCTAGATCAATCAAATTTCCTAGATACAAGAGATTCTCTACCTATTATATTTCTTTAATTTTCATTATCTCATTGATATTGAATTCTTAAAATCACTGACACTTGAGAATATATATCAATGGTGCAAATCCATGATTTTTTAATATTTTATATTACTTATTAAAATATTTAAACTGTTTTATTTTTCGATTAAGCTGACCATAGTGCTCAAATCCTAGTTGTGTTATCCAAGTCATTATGATTTTGAAACATTAACCTATGTGTGGAAATTTGAAGCTTGGATGTTATTTTATTCAGTTGAATTACATCCATTCAAAAATTCCAAAATCAAATTATCAGTTTAGTTTTTATTACTTAGTTTATTTTGCATTTGATTTTTTCCTTTTCACAATTCATCTCTCTGTTGGATCGACCCTGTATTCATGAGATACTACTTACGAACCTCTGCACTTGGAGGCAAGCAATCAATAATCGGCACTGATAATCATCATCGATAATCGACCTTGACATTTAGCCTCGATAATCGGCACCAATATCAGCATCGATAATCTACACTAATGAGAATGAGCCTAACAAGGCCTAAGAGAAGGTCACAATGTGGACATTTAACCATCATTGTCCAGCAATGTGGACATTTAACCAACATTACTCCTAAGGAGTGGCCCACATAGAGCCAAACATACAGTGAGCTCATGGCCTCACACAATGCCCCAATATACATCACCATGGGCCTCTCTCAAGGGCCTAATACACATCACAATGGGCCTCACTCATGGGCTACATATGGATCACATTGGGCCTCAAATACGGGTTGCATATACATCACAAATGGCTGCAATACATGGGCCTTAAACACATCACAATGGGCCACAACCCAGAGCCCGAATACATCACAATGGGCCATAACCCATGGGCCCTGAATACATCACTATGGATCACAACCCATAGGCCCTAAATACATCACAATGGGTCACAACCCATGGGCCCCGAATACGTCATAATGGACCTCTCTTATGGGCCCAATACACATCATATCAAGGTGGGACCCATACGCTATGTTATATCTACACCATTCATCTATTTTTTTTTTAGAGATCATTTTAGAGCATTACCCAATCATATCAAAAGATCATCTAGACCATACCACAAACAGTAGTGGAGACAATGATTTTCATTGTTAACCATTCATCAGGCCCACCATAACGTTTATTTTTCATCCAATCTATTCATAAGGTCACATGGACCTGAATTAGGAGGAAAAACAAATTTCATATTGATCCAAAACTTCGGTGCTCCTAAACGGGTTTCAATGGTAGCCATTCAATTCCCCACTGATATTTGCAGTGTGGTCCACTTGATAAATAGATTTGTCTTATTTTTAATCTCAAGCCTTAAGACGAACCCACCATCTAGATGGACAGTTTGGATGTAACACATACATCATATTGTGGCCCGGCAGATAGGTGGCGTGGACATACAGTACAGACATCAACGTGGGCCCCACACCACCCTGGTCAGATAGATAGAGTGGATATAGAATAAATACATCAAGGGGGGGTCCATGTCCCTAAACGGATGGACGTTGAGGATATAACACATACCTCATATGTAGGCCCCCATGTACGAACGGTGTTGATGAAACACATACAACGTGGTGGACCCCACTGTCTAACCCATCTAGATGGTGCAAGTATACCAGCCAACCCGCTGTCCTCATTAAGGTAGGCCTCATGTGTAGAATGGGTCCCACCATCCAAGGCCTAGACGATGTGGATGCACCACACATGCGAGGCCCATACAACGGACGGATGGTGTGGATTAAATCCATACATCATGGTGGATTCCATGTGCTAGGTACAGCACGATAGGCTCCACCTAAAATTTGAATCTGCCTCATCCCAAGTCCATGGCCTGGGATAACTGGATGGATGTTATAGATGTAAGGCACGTACATCTAGGTGGGGTCCACACGTGCGTGGCCCACCAACAAAATGGATGGACGGTCTAAATATAAAACATATATATCTTGGTGTAGCCCACTGTTTAGCTAGCTATATAGACGGTGCGGATGTTGCACATACATCACAGTAGGGGCCACAGCACCATCCAGAATGGTGTCCAGCACCGTCCAAATTCTGTGGACGGTGTGGATGGAAGGCATACATCATAGTGGGGTCCACCGTCCCACCTGGATGGCTAGATAAAATACATGCATCAGGTGAGCTCCACCGTCCTAGCTGGACGGCTAGATGAAACACATTCATCAGGTGGGTCTCACCATCCAGGTTTGCTGGACATTGAGGATTTCTCACATACACCAAGGTGGGATCCACCGTGATGGAAAGCATGGATGCACGCATCATGTGGGCCATCAAATAGTCAAAAAAGGAGAGAGAGAGAGAGAGAGAGAGAGAGAGAGAGAGAGAGACATGAGAAGGGGAGGGACCCCACCACTATGGACCCTCCCTATACAATGCATACATCAATATGGGTCCCACCATATGTGGGCCCTTAAATACACAATAATCAATGGTTAAAAAATCATAAAATCACCCACCTATTGCTCCTCTTCTTTAGCTCCTTGGACTCCCTAGCTCCAAAGCTACAAGTTTGATGGAGGATGATGGAGATTGGACGGTTGGATAGTGGGGATCTTGGGTATGAAGTGGGCCACTCTAGGCTCTCTCATGGAGCTTAGACAGTCTCTCATAGTTGCTTGGGAGGAAATGAGAGAGGATGAGAGAGAGAGAGGTTGCAAGAGAGAGAGGGATGGGTGAGTGAGTGATGGGTGTACTAGAAAAAGGATGGATGGCGAGAGAGAGTTGACTTTGGGGTTGCTTGTACTTGGGGATGGGATATGTACTTGACATGATTGATGTGATTGATGGAATATGTTCTCTTGGATTTGTAAATGCACAGCATTTTTCTCGAACTAAATGTGGACCTACATCTCCTGGCCTGGGTATCGCATCGGTGCGCGAGACACGGCATCGGATCCATGGCGATGGCGCGGTCGCTAGGGTACAATTCTCAAGTCGAGCCAACTCTGAAATATAGGATACAACTCAGGGTTATGGACAAATGCCGATTACAGGTCGCGGGTTGGTAGAATTCAACCGGGAGGACTGTGGAAGTTTGCGGAATAGTATGATCTAGGATACGGGCCTTATAAAAGGCATATTCAAATAGTTTCAAAAAAAATACTACTACATGAATAAATGGCCCAAGTCTAGATATTAAGCCCAACTGAATAAGGAGGCTTTAAACAACAATTCAATAAAATTGTTATCTATTGATTTCACTAAATGAGACTTCAAGCCTTTAATACTTATGAAATAATTGGTGATAATTTATCTAAATCTTCATTTAAAATTGAAAATGAATTCAACTTCAAACAGAAGAAAGAATTTTATTAATAAAAGGAGGCCAAACCTCACGCAACCCACCCACTAGTGATTGCCCATTAGTGGGCCCCACTGGCTTATGTCCAACATCATCGTGTTCATGATCTTAGGATTTTTCATTGCTTGAGGTGTTGGCAAGGTATTCAAAGATTTGTTATCCCACTAATTCCATTGGCGTTTCTATTTTTTTATTACAGTCATCCATCCAAGGTTTTTCCAATTTTTGGGCCTTTCATCCAAGTCACATAAGGTTTGAATTGACCCAACTATAGGGAAGGGCCTCACATGATGAAATGGTTGGATTTCTTCAAAAAATCACGATGGGTCCCACATGGAAATTTGTACATTAAGCTCTGAAACATTTGTGGTGAATCCATCCTCATCAAACAATCATTCTTTCACACTTATTTGCCTTATAGTCTCTTCTCATGCCTCACTCTAGTTTAAGAATGCAAAGGCAATGACATTTGATAATTGCTTTTGCACATGGTCATTGCACTGTAGTACACAAGTGCCTCAATCCAAACCATTCAAATCATGGACCCCATTTTGTATATTCAAGAACTAAACCACTGATCCCAACTATATATCTAAAACCAGCTAATGAAATATTGAAGTTTAATATCTTCCAATGAATCTAATTTTGTACTTAACCCCCATCTGAAGTGGGATATGCAACTTCAATGGTCTATTCTAGGTACACAGCAGTGTTTGAGCCTGCACATTAAAAGCAGATTCAAAAAGGGAAAATTCCTATTTAGGGAGATTTTGCTACAAAATATAACAATCCCCCCATATGTTTCAAAATATATCAGAAAAGAAAATTGACTAGACTAGGAGAGCCATGTGCATAAGGTTTTTTACTTAAGTAGTGTATTTAAAAATTACAAGGTTCTTAGTGCACCAAGTATCCCCTTGCTGTAAGTCTTAAATGTTCTTCCCATTTTTTTCATGTAACAGAGTTTTAAATAAAAAGGCTACACATGACCAAGTGTTATATTCTAATGCAATGAGTGCTCTTAACTAAACACTCATGACTTTCTTAATGAGGTCTATCAGTTTATGCAATCTTAGAAGGGCATGATCTTATAGTTACAAGGGTCTTTGGTTGAATTCCTTGGCATTGTGGACATCTTTTTTACTTAGGAGTACTTAGCCTTCAGTGTTTATTATCACCTAAGCCCACCGAGATGTATGTTGAGCAAGTGGCCATTCAACTCATATCGCAGTCCAATTGATGAAAACGGAGATAAGAAGTGGGCCAACTTGATGCCATAGACTCCTAAAGATCAAACGAAGGAGATGGTCGAATATCCAAATTCCAACCCTACTCATTGCCTTCACTATTCTCTTCGGATTTAAATGGTTTAAACATCGGTTAGACAGGTTTTCCAAAGAGGACAGAGGGGTAGGTTTGACACATGTACTTATACTTGTTTGAATCTTGAACATGCATACTTGGAGACTTCTATTCTTGAATTCTTTATCCATGACTTGAAACTTTATTCATTTAAGTTTTTGTCTTGAAATACGATGTCTTGAAGCAATGAATAGTCTCAAACATGAAACACAAGATATACAAGACATAGATATAGGTTTTGGCACCACAAAATTTGACAACCAAAGGGATATGAAATCATAGCACTTACAATCTCCTCCTTTGTCAAATTTGTGACAAAACACATATCATACAGATAAGAGCAACATCATACAAATTACTCTACTCCCCCTGAGAGATAAAAGTACTGCTCATGTAAATAATAAATAACATGCAAACATCAAGACTCCATATTCTCAATCCACATATCCTTCTCAATCAATCAATCCAAAGAAATTACAATTACTCCCCCTTTCCATACTATTCCCTTTACCATACCATACTACTCCCCCTTTTTGTCACAAAATGACAAGGGAAAGTCACAATAGGAAAGAGAACAACAACATAGAGAGTAATAATAAGCAGATAATGAGAAAGAAATATGGAAGGACATAGCATATTTCAAAATATAAACCAGAATCATCAAGCCATAACCAAGTTAATACAGTATCCAAAATAAAAGATAAGATAATGTTATACAATCCAAAAGATAATTCGCCTAATCAGATCCAGAGGAGAGAGCAGGGATAGTAGAATCAATCTGGTGTAATCCCCTATTGATGCGACGAAGATATTTTTACATATATTTAAACTGCATATCGTGGGCTATACTCATGTTATCAACCTTCTCCTCCAATGCACGAAGGCGTGCATCATAACTAGATGGATCGTAATCAGGATCATTTGGTGAATCAGTTTCTATCTCATCAAATAACTCATCCATATTAACATCCTGTTGAGGAAGATCGTCAGCTTTCCCTTCATTTTCGGCTTCATCACCATCACCACCAACACCACCTTCATCTACTTGGCCAGGAAGCAAATCCAACTTCATCTTATTAAGATTGGTATTATTGAAAATAAGATGATGAATTGGTGCTTCATTAATAGGTTTATCGACAAGCACTTGAGTGGCTAATACAGTCAGAAGATAACCAAACGGAATATCACTATGACCCGGATGGATACGAAATTGGATGATAACATAATAGATCAATGAAGGAAGGCAGACCATAGTACTAGAAGCAATAAAATGCAACACACGAACCATGAAAGAAGTTAACTCGATTTTATTACCGGACCGAGGATACAGATTTAAAATAAAAAAATGATGTAACACTCTATATCTAGGTAACAGATACTTTGAAGGGAGCGCATTCCCTTCGTGTGTCCATTGCGCATCAATTTTGCATAAGTCTCTTGTTAACATGCATTTTTTCGATTCAGATGGTTTGTCGTATAGAGTATGAATCGGTATATCTCATCATTATGAATCAGTATATCTCATCATTAACGGCTATATCCATAAAACCTAATATTAAATGACGATCTACTTCAAATTTCCCTTCTCTAGTATCAATTGAAAAAGCTAAGTTGTCAAGTGAGAATTCTGAGATACATGCAACCATTGATTGTGCAATTGACTGGTATGCAGGCTCACCCCAAAGCAAAATGTTAGCCCAGCCAATAGAATCAAGGAGAGGGATAATACCAAATGGAGCAATGTGATTGAGATCAGCGGTATGCTCAACGATAACATTACGGACACGCAAATCCGGTACATCTTAAGGATCATCTTCGGGTGACCGAAGGTGCCATTTTGTTATCAGTGTAGATCTAGATGAGGATGGACCACGGGATATTTTCTTCTTCCCTCTAGCATCCATCTTCAACAAGATATATAAAGAGCAAAAGAAATGCACAAAAAGAATGATGGGTTTTCTCTAGATCAGCAATTTGAGAAGAAACCCTTAAAAAACCCAACAAAAAGATGAAATCTAACTACACAATAATTAAATCAAAGCATAGAGAGCATCAAACTTCAAGAAAAATGATGAAATAGCACTAACCTTGAAGAAATACAAGAAATCCTGACTGGTCGAGCCACGACTCGTCGTAGGTCGGAGTGAAAATGAAGAAGAAGGAGGTTTTTCTCAAATTATATCATGTTCACGAGCTCCACGACCGGTCGAGTGCGATGCACGACCGGTCGTACCACGACTAGTCGTGTACAGCTACGACTGGTCAAGTATCGACCAAAAATACATTTTTAATGTAAAAAATTAAAATTTAAACACATATAATACCAAATATAATACACTATGATACATGCAACCAAGAATACTCAATGTAAAATGCACATACCAAGATCAAATTTTAATTTATTAAACCTTCTTTTGTCGAGCAGTTTAGTAAATATATCAGCAAGTTGATTTTCGGTTGGTATATATTCCAAGGAAATAACTTTTTTTTCAACCAACTCACGAATGTAATGATACCTAATGTTAATGTGCTTAGTACGTGAATACTGGATTGGATTTTTGGAAATATTTAAAGCACTAGAATTATCACAATGTAAGATCATTGAATTTTGATTAATTCCATAATCGCTTAGCATGCGTTTCATCCAAACTAGTTGAGTACATGCATATCCAGCTGCAATATACTCAGCCTCAGCAGTGGAGAGCGATATTGAGCTTTGCTTCTTGCTGAACCAAGAAACTAAGCAATTTCTAATGTAAAAAAAACCACCACTAGTTGATTTCCTATCATCAAAATTACCGGCCCAATCAGCATCTGAGTACCCGGCTAATTGAACACTAGTATCAAAAGGATACCAAAGACCCAGATTTATAGTACTTGCGACATATCTAATAATCCATTTAACAGCAATAAGATGTGAGTCCTTAGGATTAGACTGATATCTTACACAAATACCAACACTTAACGTGATATCAGGTCTACTAGCAGTTAGATACAACAAACTACCAATCATACTACGATATAGTTTAGGATCTATATCTTTACCTGTAGAGTCTTTTGAAAGTCTTAACGTTGTACTCATAGGAGTATCAAAGTTCTTTCCATTCTCAAATCCAAACCTTTTAACCAAGTTTGAAGCATATTTGGTCTGAAAAATAAAAATTCCATCAGGTTGTTGTTTTACTTGCAACCCTAAGAAATAGTTTAGTTCACTAACCATGCTCATTTCGAACCTTGATTTCATTAACTCTACAAACTCAATAGACATGTTAGAGCAAGTTGATTCCTAAATAATATCATCAACATAAATTTGAACCATCAAAATATCATTATTATCTTTCTTAACAAAGAGCGTCTTATCAACACTTCCTACTTGAAAGCTATGACTAAGTAAGAATTTAGTCAATTTTTCATACCATGCCCTGAGTGCTTGTTTGAGACCATAGAGAGCTTTTTTGAGACGAAATACATGGTCAGATAACTTGGGGTCTTCAAACCCTGAAGGTTGTTTAACATACACCTCTTCATGTAAATCGCCATTCAAGAAGACACTCTTTACATCCATCTGATAAATTTTAAATTTTCTAAAGCATGCGATGGAAATAAAAAGTCTGATTGATTCAAGGCGAGCGACTGGAGCAAAGGTTTCATCGTAATCGATGCCTTCAATCTGAGTGTACCCTTGTACAACCAGTCTAGCCTTGTTTCGAATTATATTTTCAAGTTCATCAGACTTATTTTTAAAGATCCATTTTGTTCCAATAATATGTTTATCTATAGGTCTAGGAACAAGATACCAACATCATTACGAAAAAATTGATTAAGTTCATCCTACATAGCAATTATCCAATTTTCGTCTGAAAGTACTTCTTTCACATTGACTGGTTCTATTTGGGATGTAAAACAAACATAATTACATATGTTCTCAAGTTGTTTGCGAGTACGAACTCCAGTGAGAGGGTTTCAAAGAATTTGATTGGTTGGATGATCTTTGACAGTCCTTGGTTCAGACTCTTTTTGACTTAATGAGGTATCTTGATTGTCGATAATAAGAGCTTCATCATCATCTGAACTCGGAGCTGGTGTATTCAAATGATGGACTCTTGAATCACACCAGTTCTCTTATTTAGAACCCTATAAGCTCGACTGTTCAAAGAATAACCAAGAAAAATACCTTCGTCACTCTTCGTATCAAACTTTTCCAAATTTTCACGATCACGTAAAATATAACACTTGCTGCCAAAAACTCGAAAGTATTTGACACTAGATTTCTTTTCAAACCATAATTCATAAGCAGTCTTATTATCGGATTTACTGGTATAAACCCAATTAATAATATAACATGCGGTATTAACTGCTTCAGCCCAAAGATTTCTAGAGAGCTTCATGCTATTCAACATAACATTAGCCATATCCTGAAGCACTCTATTTTTTCTTTCACCTATACTATTTTGTTACGGTGTTTTGGGCGCAGAGAATTCATGCGATATTCCCTGATCGTTACAAAATTTCTCAAAACTACTGTTTTCGAATTCGGATCCATGATCACTATGGATCTTACTAACATGAGAACCTTTTTCATTTTGGATTCATTTAATGACTTTTTTCACTTCATCTAGGGTTTCAGTTTTATCTTTTAAGAATGATACCCAAGTGAATCTGGTATAGTCATCTACGATAACCAAGATGTATTTTTTGCCTCCTCGACTCTCCGATCTGGTTGGTCTAATAAGATCCATGTGGAGAGGCTTGAGTGGTCTAGATGTGGTATTGAAGTTCACTTTCTTGTGAGAGCTCTTAGTCTGTTTTCCCAACTGGCATTCACCACATATTTTGTCTACTCTTTGCAATTTGGGTAGACCTCTAATTAGTTCTCTTTTGCTCAATCTAAATAAGTTCCGATAGTGTACATGTCCAAGGCGTTTATGCCATAATTCAGTCTCATTGGTATGGACCATGTAACACGATTGAGTAGATGAGCTTGCATCACTAACGATGTAGCAGTTTTCAGAAGTTCTGCAACCAGTTAATATAACAGAACCCTTTTTATTAAGTATCTCACAACCTTTATTAGAAAACTTCACACTATGGTTGTTATCGCATATCTGAGAAATGCTTAGTAGGTTGTGTTTCAAGCCCTCAACATATAAAACATTCTTAAATAAGGAAAGGTTATAAAGCTGAACCGTACCTTGGCCAATGATCTTGCAATTGCTTCCATCACCAAATGTGACTGACCCGTCAGTCATATCTCTTAGATCGGTGAATAAAGCCTTGTCGCCTGTCATATGCCTAGAGCAACCACTATCTAGGTGCCACTTTGAATGGCTTGTAGCTTTGAAAGTAGTGTGGGCAACCAAGCAGGCAACTTTAGGAACCCATTTCAGAACTGTTTTGGGTTTAAGAGTATAGATGGTCTTTTCTGTCTGTTGATATAGGAGAGACCTATAGAGTTAGACTTTAATAGCTCCTTGAGTAGATCAATTATTTTTTCAGCCAATGGATTTCGATTTTGAAAATCAAAGTTGACATGGCTACCTTTATATTTTTGAAAAGTCCTTGAATTTTTAGAAAAACCTTGATAAGTATTCTTTTCTTTTGAGATTGAAGACTCTCCTTTTACAAATTTAGGAGCAATGTTCTTTTTTTTAGGAGATGTATTCTTATCATAGCCCAACCCGGATTGATCGCCACATTTTTTTGATCCGGATAATAATTTTTCCAATTAAGGATCACCTTGGGCATATCTCCATGTGTCTTTCAAACTCAGAAGAGAAGCTACCTCATTTTTGAGTTTCTCATTTTTGGATCTCAAATCTTCAATTTTGGAGGTTTTGAAATCTAAATCACATTTGGTCTTTTCAAAAGAATCGGAAATATGAGACTTTTCTAAAACGAGAGACTCATAATCTTCCTTAAGCTTAGAAAATTTTTCTTTTTGTAATTTAAGCTTGACGGCAATTTTACAACTCTCCTTATAAAGGGCATTATAAGCATCCTGAAGATCATCTTCATTATCGCAGTCACTATTCAGATTTTCTTCACTAGATATATCATCATTATCTGAAAAAGTGATCTTGGCTAGAGTCATAAGTGCTTTCTTGTGAAACATTTTTAGATGTTTTGAGAGCAATTGATTTTTCTTTAGTAGCTTTAAAGGACAACTCGTAGGTTTGAAGTGAACCACTCGTTCCTCAACCCTCATGGTATCTGTATCACGAAGTTCCTAAATCACGGTTACTTTAAAATTGAACCATTCAGGAAGTGAGCGTAGTATCTTTGCGCACACTTTACTTTCTAGGATTCTATCACCAAGACCCCACATAGAGTTCACAATGTCATTCAATCTAGTGTAGAAGTCCATAAACATCTCATTCTCCTCCATATGAATTTCTTCAAATTTAGTTGTGAGGACCTAGACTTTAGATTTCTTGACAATTGATGTACCCTCGTGTGTCATTTCTAATACATCCCATGCTTGTTTTGTATTTTCACAAGAGATGATTCTTTTGAATTCATCTGGTGATAATGCACAAGTAATTGCATTTAGTGCTTTTGCATTGGCACTACTCTCACTTTTCTGAAGTGTGGTCCAAAGAGAATAAGTTGTTACTTTTATTGATTTTGAACCATCGTCATTAGTTACTTCAGTGAAAGAAGGGTTTCATTCATTCACTTTGGCTAGCCACACACTTTCATCCAAGGATTTGAGGAAGATCCTCATCCTGGCTTTCCAATAGGCATAGTTTGTGCCATTTAAGGGTGGTGGCCTAGTGACTGATAGGCTATCAAAATTTAACATCTTAATATAGCTTAGATCGTTAGCTGAGGAAATAAATCAAATAAATAAACAATAAGCATGAGCTATTAGGCTCTGATACCACTTGAAAGGGCCTAGCTATATGCCCTAGAGGGGGGGTGAATAGGGCAATTCCAAATAAAACTTAATATAGTGGAATAATAAAAGAAATAAAGCACAATGCTGAATTAAAAGTAATCTCAATAACCTAGAATTAGGAGAATGATACCATATCAGTTCTAAGGATAACCTTACAGCAAAAACTAAAGGTTTAAGGTAGGACAACCTTATTTCTAGAACGTCCTTTGTATCACAAACCAATAACAAATAAAAAGCAAGGCAACCAAAATAACTTGCAGAAATAGATCCTAAGTTATTACAACATTCCCCACACTTGCTTGAAATAAAATGATTACAACATTTATCCACAAATACAATCCACAAAACTGAATGAATAAAGAAATGAAAGAATAAAGCACATCCACAACACAACGATATATAGTGGTTCGCCTGTGTCTACACCAACTGTTATCCAACAGCCACACAGAATGCTACTCCACTCCTAATATCCTCACACAGGGGATATTAGCATGTACTATCAAAATAGGTTTCACAGGTTTACCTAAAACCTTCACAATTGTGTCTTTTTATCTTGGGCTTACACAATCCAAAAACCCACACAATCTGAGTTTTTTGGCTCTCCTCAGATAACCAAAACAATGAGATTTTTCTGACAAATCTCAAACAAAATTAAAGAATGTAAATTACACAAATGTAAAATACTTGAATCTCCTTTTGAAGTAGCCCGGTAGAACCAATCGGAGTAGAAGTTCGATTCAACATTTAAAATCCAATACTCACTTTAAGAATGGTTCTAAGTCTAATTGATTGTAAATCAAAAGGGCTAGTTCTATTTGATTTTGAATCCAAGAAGAAGGAATATCAGAAATTTTCCTTTTCAAATAAGATTGGAATGTAGATCAAAATCAAATAATAAACAAGCTAGCAAAAGGAATATTAAATGAGCACAAAGTAGCTTAAAAATAAACACAAACTTATGTTAGAGTATAGCCTAAAGATTGCTTGAATTGATTTGAATTGAATTGAAAAAATCTGAAGTTCGTACTCTATTTATAGCCTGAAAAATCCCATCTACGACTAGTCTTAGGATCCTAGGACTGGTCGTAGCTTCAAAGATTTTCAAATATTTCTAGTCCTAGGTAGCCTACGACCGGTCGTGGGCCACCTACGACTGGTCGTGGGTCACCTACAACCGGTCGTAGGACCCCCAGTTTAGTTGTTGGAGTTTGAGTCGTAGGGCAAAGACTGGTCGAAAGACATACAGCTTACAGGACTGGTCGAAGGATGTCCATGACTGGTCGTAGTACAACCAAAAAAATTTAAAAATCTTCAACAACCTATGACTGGTCCTGAAAAACTTAAGACTGGTCGTAGCAGAGCTAGGACTGGTCTTGAAGTCCTTAGGACTGGTCTTAGAACAGCCCGAACAAGCATATTAAAATATACGAATTATGTATCTAGAATGACCTACAGTAAAGCCCATCCTAAGGTCAATCTAAGGTCAAACAAACCTTAAAAGTGAGATGGGCATTGAAATTCTGTACACTCAGATGACCCTTAAGAGAAGCTTGAGAATTTACGAATCTTGTTGTAGGCCTTCTCGAGCTTGATCCTTTCTTGAGTTGACAAAGTCTTCTTCTATACTTGTACTTGTTTGAATCTTGAACATGCATACTTGGAGACTTCTATTCTTGAATTCTTCATCCATGACTTAAAACTTTCTTCATTTAAGTTCTTGTCTTGAAATACGATGTCTTGAAGTAATGAATAGTCTCAAACATGAAACACAAGATATACAAAACATAGATATAGGATTTGGCACCACAAAATTTGACAACCAAAGGGATATGAAATCATAGCACTTACAAATGGTCAATTGGATCCTGAGGTTATTTTTTAGACGCCTCTGAGATCCTTTTAGTGGCATTTTCATGCAAGACAGGGGCTGTCAGAGTTAGGTAAATGTGGTGATTGATTTGCAATTCATTGGTACCTTGGGTGAATGGCCATGATTGGGCCAAAATGGGCTACGGTACTGTCGATCCATGTCCTAATCATCTTCAAGTCACATTAAAGGCCTTCCAAGACTTTGCCTTCAGACCTTTTAAGTCTTAGTGTCAGCCTAAGAGTGGCTTCATCGGTATGTAGCGTGTTCGGCTATCTCGGAGATTTAGATGGATGAATAAGAATGTGGGTCAATGGGTTACCCAATCTGGACCATTAAATATCTATGAAACCCGTTGTAGGCTATGGTATGTCCATTCCATACAACCATATTTGTGAGTGTTGTGTTGTAGGGTACTTTGGTCAAATATTAAGTGTTATATTGTATAAAGCACATCGTTGTTTATTAAATTTTGTTTAAACAAAACAGTTTGTGTTGTAGTCCATCTAATGTGGATCTAGATGGAAAGTTCAAGTCATAAAGTTGAAAAATTCAAGCTTAAGCATAAGTCATGAAAGTTCAAGCTTAAGTAAAAGTCATGAAGTTGGAAAGTTCAAGCTAAAATGACTTCAAGTTCTACTATACTTCAAGTAGAAGATTAAGCTCCACCTTCAATACACTTCAAGTAGAAGATCTACTATGCTCTATTGAAGATTCAAGAAGAAGAACAAGCTTTAAACTTCAATGTCCGGTCTTCCCAGGTATAACAAACCCTAAAAAGACCTTAGACTTGGGTGCTTTCAAAAGACAAACTTATACGGGTTTTTATACTTTGGTTAGGCTTAAGTTCGACTAGTCTAGGCCTTTGTTCGACTAGTCTAAGCTATAGCTCAACCAGTTTAAGAAAATCTTCGACCAATCCAAGTTTAAATTCTAAAAAATGGATATTTATGTTGCTTTCTCGACCAGTCAAACAAACTTCTCAACCAGTCGAATAGGGTCTTTCACCCAGTCAAGGGTTGCTCGAATCGAAGTCCAGCAACTAAAATCTAACACCCTCAACCAGTCGAAGCCCTTGCTTGAGCAATCAAACAGGGCCTTCGACCAGTTGAGCAAGACCTTCGACCAATCGAAGAACAATTTTATCCGATCATGCTCAAAATTTGAAATTTAAATAGATCTTAAACGAGTTGAAGCAACAACTTTT
The DNA here is from genome assembly GCA_037074715.1 of Magnolia kwangsiensis. Classification (NCBI taxonomy): domain Eukaryota; kingdom Viridiplantae; phylum Streptophyta; class Magnoliopsida; order Magnoliales; family Magnoliaceae; genus Magnolia; species Magnolia kwangsiensis. Next base: position 53,237,433 of record CM073575.1, on the reverse strand, counting down.
CAGCCTATAAATAAAGGCCTTCTCTCAATTTGAAATTACTCATCTAAGCTAGTAAAAGCCTTCACTAAGAAAGAGAAGTCCCCACTATCTTCAAGCCATTGCACGGTATTTTAATATTTTGTTTATATAGCCTTTTGTTTTAATTCATTGATCTCTTTTCATGAATCTTATTTTTTTCTAGAGAGTAATTTGAGATGTAAGGAATTCAAATAAGTAGCCTTTGGTTTGAATTAATTTAAAATCAATGTGAACCTAGAACCCTTTTTTGTGTTACTGGACATTAAACATTCTACTTTAAGAAAAGTGGTTCTATAGGCTACATCAAGAACATCTTCAAGGAAAAGATAAGTACAATTATATTCTTTGTATTTTGGTTTCTTTGAGATAGCCAGAAAATCCCATGTGTTGGTTTTAACTGAGATAGCTAGAAAATCTCAGTGTGGAGTTTTTGTTTGTGATAAGCTCATTAAAATCACAATTGTATCAGATTTTAAGGTGACTCTGTGAAAACCTTGTTTATAGTAAAAGTCAATATCATGTGGTTTATGATTATTAGAAGTGGAGTAGGTGTGACTGTTTGAGAACAGTTGGTGTACACACCGAACTACTATAATTCTTGGTGTTTGTGGTGAATGTTTACTTTTTGCATATGTGGAGAATGATTGTAATTTTATTTATGCAAATGTGGTGAATGCTTGTAATAGATAGCACTATTGGATCTTGCTTTGGTTTAAGATTTTGATCTTTATGACTGTTCGTGAAATAAGGTTGTCCTGCCTAAACTTTATTTTGGCTGTAGGTTGTCCAACTAACTAAGTTTGAATCAATTTTTCAATACTAGTGAGAGTTTATTTCCTAATTTATATATTATTTCAGCAAATTTATTTTTATTTGGCAGTTCCTAATAAGCTGGCCTTTTTCAAGTGGTATCAAAGCCAAGTTGCTCATTTTTTTGGATTATTTCTTTGAGTTAAAAGATCTACAGCTTTCATTATATCAAATTTCAATAGCTTGTCTATTACCAGGCCACCACCTTTTGATGCCTCTAATTATGCATACTGGAAATCCAGAATAAGGATTTTTCAAAAATCCTTAGATGAAAGAGTGTGGCAAGCAACTATAACCAAATGAAAACCACCTATGACTAAAGTATTAGGCAGTGATGAGACTAAAACTACGAGAGAAACTGCATTCTTTTTATAGACTGCAGCTCAGAAAAGTGAAAGCAGTGCTAATGCTAAGGCCTTAAATTCCATAACTTGTACTCTATCACCTGATGAATTCAAGAATCATTTCATGTGATACAACTAAACAAGCCTGGGATATTCTTGAAATGACACATGAAGGAACTTCTATAGTCAAGATATCTAAAGTTCAAATCCTCACTATAAAATTTAAGGAAATTCGTATGGAAGAAAATAAAATTTTCAAGGACTTCTATACTAAACTAAATGATATAGTAAATTCCACGTGGGGTTTAGGAGATGGAATCTCAGAAAGCATGGTCTGTGCTAAAATACTGCAACTCTTCTTGACAGATTCAATTCTAAAGTAACTGTCATTCAGGAATTAAGAGATATTGATTATATAAAGGTTGATAAGCTAGTTGGTTCTCTTTAAACATATGAGTTAAATTTTAAAGCTCCTAAAGGTAAGTCTATAGCGCTTAAATCAGCTAAATCTATTTTAAAAGAAAATAGTGTTAATTTTGATACTAAAGATACTGAAGATGATATGGCTTTACTTGCTAAGAAATTTTACAGAATTTTCAAAAATGAGAAAAGATTGGATTTTTAAAAACCTTCTAATAAAAGAAAAGAAAAATCTAAATCTTGAAAATCGATAAAGGACAGTTAATGTTTCAACTGCCATGAATATGGGCACTTAGCGAATAAATGTCCTTAAAAGGATAAGTCAAAAGGAAAGGGCATGTTGGCTACTTGGGATGAAATCGGTAAAGGACAGTCAATGTTTCAACTGCCATGCATATGGGCACTTGGTGAATTATAAGACCCGTATCTTAGTCCGTACCGTTCCGTAGACTTTCGTGGTCTTACCGGTCGAATTCCGGCAACCTTCGACCCTTAACCGATATTTACGCGTGACCCTGATTCGTATGCCGTCAACCCGAGCCGACTCAACCCAAGATCATTACCATAGCGACCGCGCCATCGCTGCGGTTTCGATGCCGTGACTCGCGCGCCGAGGCGATACCCTGGTCAGGAGATATAGGCCAGCGTTCGGTGCGAGAAAAACGCCGCATGTTACAAAACCCAAGAGAATCTCTACGATGTGTCACATCAATCCCATTAATCAATCAATCCATCAATCCATCAACATGTAAAGTACATGTCAAGTACACATCACTTTTCACCTATTCCCAAGCAACCACAAAAATCAAGATTTTTTTACAAAGCCCATACCTCTCTTACACAAAATGCCTCAAAAGTCAAGAATCTCTTACACCTCCCATGCCTTTCTTATACAAAAGGCCACCAAAGTCAAGGTTTTCTTACACACCCATCATTCATCCATCCATCCATCACCCATCTCTCTCTTTACAACACTCTCTCTCTCTTTCTCATTTCTCATCTCATTTTCTCAAGCAAAGAGAAATCCATACGTATGAAGCTCTCCAAGCCTCTCCCTCCCTTTCAAAAAACTCCAAGTGTGGCCCACCTCCCCATCCCAAGATCTTCAATCCTAGCCATCCATTCCTCATCTCATCCATTGAAGTTGAAGCTAAGGTGCTAAGGAACCCATAGGAGCAAGAAGATCGAACGGTGGGTGCTAGTTGATACTCGTTTTTCATGTTTTTGAGATGGGCCAAGTGAGGCCAACCGATCAATGGTTTGGATCTCACTTGGGGCCCTAAGTTGTGGTCGATGGACCACTTTGATCATCATGATCATTCATGATGGGGCCATTCTCCATGGACCCCATCATGATGTTTATTTCATGACATTATGAAGGTCATATAGACCGTCCATATTGGTGGGGAAAGGATCCCCACCGTTGATTTTCAATTTTGATGGTCCCATGTAATTAAGGGATTCATTTGATGTATGATTTATTTTATAAGGGAGGGCTCATAGTGGCGGAGCCCTCCATCACAAGCGTGTCCCACCCTCTATCTCTCTCTCTCTACTTCATTTTCTTTTTTCTTTTATCATATTGTGTTTGTGTGGCCCACTTGAATGGACCCCACCTTGAAGTATTTATTTTGTCCGAGCTTTCTTCAAGTGGGGCCCACCTTATATGTTGTACCCACATCATCCATCAGTGGTGGCCCACCTCAACAGGGCCCACCATAATGTATTTTTTTAGAACCAAACCGTCCAACGTCTGGGACGCTGGACGTCCCTGTAAAAAAAATAATAATATTAAGAGAAGGAAGCTTTTGGGGTGGTCCTCTCATAGGCCCCACCTTGATGTATGGGTACGATTCAAGCCGTCCATCCTCTTACCGGCCTCATTTTAGCCGTTGAGTAGAGGAATGGGCCTAATCTGAGCATCTGGTGGGCCATAGCATAGGGAACTTTAGTGGTTACCCTTAAAAATATTTCCTGATGATTCTATGCATCCAAAAATCCTAAACTTTGGACTCTTTCCGCCTGTTACGAGCCGTAGAATCCCGTGGACGGATTGGATTAACTTGATATGGGCCCCACCTGTGGAAAACCACAGAAATACAAAAATAGAGGAGAGAGAAGGGAAGGAGGCAACCACCCCTGCTGCTGTCAAACGGTGCAGGCGCTGCCTGCACTGTTGCCAGGCGCACAGGCGGGCGGACAGCCACCCATGGCCCTATCGTGGGCCCCACCATGATGTTTATGTTTAATCCACGCTATTCATGTGGTGGGCCCCCTAGTTAGGTGGGCCCCCTCCAAGTTTCAGCCGGATCCAAAACTCAGGTGGCCCACACCACATGAAACAGTGGGTTGAACCTCTACCATTGAAATGCTCTTTTGGGCCCACGGAAGTGTTGGATCAAGATAAAATTTGTGTTTTCTCTTCATCCAGGTCTGAGTGACCTTATGAACGGCTTGGATGGCATTTGAACATTTAGGTGGGCCCCACGTGGAGCCCATAGTGATGTATTTGCCCTACCTCCGCCGTCCGCTGGACAGTGGAGCCCACCTAATGAATGTGTCTTATGCACGCCACCCACTGGATGAAAAATAAATATTTCAGTGGGCCTTCCCTGGCCCACATGCTGGATGAAAACTAAACATTTCAATGGGCTTTCCCCTGGCCCACACGTTGGATGACAAATAAAGATTACAGTGGGCCCCCTGGCCCACACCCTGGACGGTTGACAAATAAACATTGTAGTGGGCCCCTTGCCATTTTGAATGGCACACAATCATTGCAGTGGGCCCTTTGCCATTTTGGATGGCAAACAAACATTGTAATGGGCCCCTTGCCAGCCAGTTTGAATGGCAAATAAACATTGCAGTGGGCCTCTAGGCTAGGCCCATGGGAGTGGACCCATTTGATGTGTTCCAAGGCCCATGGAATTAGGCCCATTTGATGTGTTACAAGGCCCATGGAATTAAGCCCATTTGATATAATTCAAGGCCCATGGGAGTGGACCCATTTGAGGTGTTCCAAGGCCCATGAAATTAGGCCCATTTGATGTAATTCAAGGCCCATAGGAGTGGACCCATTTGATGTATTCCAAGCTCCATGGGATTAGACCCATTTGATGTATTTTAAAGCCCATGGGAGTAGGCCCATTTGATATGTATAAGGCCTGTGGGTCGAGAACCATTTGATGCATTCTAAGGCCCATGGGCTATGACCCATTGCAATGCACTTAAGGTCCATTAGGGCGGCCCAGTGGTGTGGCCCACCTGATGAATATAAGGCCCATTGAATGTGGCTCATTTGATATATTTAAGGCCCAATGGGATGTACCTAAGGCCCATTTCAATGTGTGACCCCAACACAGATTATGTAACGATCGTTCCTTGGGAGCAATGTTGGTTTGACGTCCACATTACAAGTGTAATGCTGGTTGGATGTCCACATTACGACTCTCCTTAGGGCCCATTATTAGGCCCGTACTTATTGTGTATAGGCTGTCCGGGCCCATCTGCATTGTAAGGATAGTTCATTACATTATAACATGTTTAGTATAGTTCCATGACTCATGATCATACGCATCATATGTGTGCTTGATATGAGAGGTGACTGATCATAGGATATGCCTTCGGGTAGGTTGTTTATGGGCTCCCGATTAGGCGATGTTTCCCTACATAAGCGCATGTTATGTGCAAGGATTTGCTGCATGATTGGATAGTGTGATTCATGCATCTCACATTGTGTGATATGGTTACTATATGCCTTAACGACATCGGGGCCGTAGCCTCCACAGACAGATCGTGGTTGGCAGGATTGGATACCAAAAATATTGTTCTACATGGGGTGTTATAGATATCCCTAGGTGAAAGTTCCTAAACCCTTATGGTACCAAGAGGTTACTCCAACGTCTAGACCGAGTGGGTAGATGAGCGTTGAGTGTCGATTACCAGATGGCTGCGCTCTCCACTGTGTCGTGGTCGGTTGGAAGGGGGTGCGGCCTTACCCGCCCGAGAGTAGGGGGCAATGCTAGGCTGAGTCTGACCAGCTCGAGGAATGCGTCCGCTATCAACGAGTCGAGCCCGATATTGGTAGACGGATAGTGAGGTCTCTTCCACTTAACTTATTGCGCGTGATGAGGCGGCGATCTGGTTTAGAGTGTACTAGACCCCGGTGATATCCCAGAGTTGAGATGTATTGATATGTGGACTTAGATGAGGATTGTATGCTTGACTTGCATCTTACATCGCATAGCCTTGGTATGGCCGACATCATTCATGCTTTGCATCGCATAGTCTTGGTATGGCTTATGGTTTTCATGGATCCATCAGTATATTCCGTATTACTCTGATATTGCATGTTCATATTACTACCTTACGCACACACTTTCACCACCCTCTAAGCTTTCTATAAGCTTATGCACGGCCGTTGCGTGTAGGTGACGTTGGATCGCAGCAGCGCTGAGGCAGAGCACCTTGCAGATCATTTTGGAGTTTTTTGTTCCTTACCATTGTATTTCCCTTTTTGCTCATTGTACTTGTAAAGTTTTTTATCATAGTGGAAATGTAATGGAGTTCTTGGTTGTTGTTTGTGGGTTATGCCTTTGGTTATGCTTATCGCGATTCAAACTGACCTTGAAAATCCTCCTCGTAGCATCCCAGGATCGGAACCTGGCGAATGGGAGCTGGGAGCCGAGAATGGGATTCTATGGAGGCTGTCGGCGCCAGATTCGGCGATCAAAAATTTTGTGAGCCCGGTTTCTGAGTTTGGGGCGTGACACGAATAAATGTCCTAAAAAGGATAAGTCAAAAAGAAAGGGCATGTTGGCTACTTGGGATGAATCATCCAGCTCTGAAAGTTCTTCTGAGTCTGATGAATCAGAACAAAAAAATTCAAATAATGTAAAAGCCCTAATGACTATAGCCAGAGTCACCTCCTCAGATAGTTGTAACTTATCTGAATATGAAAATCTCAGGAGTGACCCTGAAAATGAAAATGAAGATGATCTTCAAGACGCCTACAATGCCCTATAAAGGGAAAGTTGCAAAATTGCTGTCAAACTGAAAATTCAAAAGGAAAAATATCTTAAATTAAAAGAAGAACTTAAAAACAGTATTTTAGAAAAATCACATCTTTTAGATTGTTTTGAAAAAAATAAAACTTGATTTAAATTTCAAAACCTCCAAGTTAGAAAAACTCAGAATAGAAAATGAGAATCTGAAACTAGAAGTTTCTTTCCTTTTGAGTTCTAAGGATACTTGAAGATATACCCACAGAGATTCAAAACTAGAAAAGTTATTATTATCATCCAGAAAATGTGGTGATAAATCAGGTATGGGTTATATCAAAGACAACACTCAGATAAAGAAGAATTTATCTCCTATATTTGTAAAAGGAGAATCCTCAAACTCTAAAGGTAAGAACTTGAGAAATTTTGGTCAAAATGATTTTTAAAATCCAAAATCTTTTCAAGTTTTTAAGATTAATCTAATACTATCAGCTATAGAAATCAAAGATTTAATAAACCTCCTTTAGCTCAGAAAATAGTGGACTTGCTCAAAGAGTTTCTGTAACGCCCGTGAAAAATCCGTACTTGGACTTGAGTACCAACTCGACCCGAAATTGCGTAGAATTAATTCCTATGAAAAATAAGCGTACGTTAGCTAGCGCAACGCTAGAGTAGCTGGAAAATAGTCCCTGATCACTTTAAATACGTTCTACAAGACCCAAATCGAGTAGAACCAATGACTCTACAATACTCTATAACCTCGGATCAAACTCTAAGCAGGTTTGTTCTCTGGACCACTTTGAATCTTTGTATTGGATCTAGACCGCGCGTCGAAAGTCCGATACCTCCTATCTTAGACCGTTAGAACCGCCTTACTGGACTTGACAATCATTTCGAAAATCAAGTCCAACCGATAATCACAGGCTATTTCATTGAGCCCGGACTGAGAAGAGTGCGAATAGGGACAGAATTGGAATTTCAAATTCAAATCTGGCACACGACTTGAAGCGTCAGTATTAAGCGTTCTGACTGTCAGAATTCAGACAGATTACACCCTCGGATCAGGAAAAATTTCTATTTCATATCATGAGACTTTCAGCCCTGATCTACGTGCGGTGACCGCTGAACTGAAATTAATCCGCCACGCGCGATCTGCGAACCCTGCCGGACTGAAAACTTAATACGTGCTAGATCTGGTACGCATGAGCTTAAGTCCGATCGCATTCGGCCAAGGGACCACTAGAAAGTATCTTTTGGACCGAAACAGTCCCGATTTGGATATGCACTAAGTGAACCTTCTACCGGAGCCTATTTTCAGCATTTTTGGGCTTATAAAAGGGGTTGAAACCCTCACTCCTCTCTCCCATCCGAATTTGAGAGAAACCCTAGATTTTGAGGGAGAAAAGGTGAGAGTTTGAGAGAGAGTGTAGAAGAGATTTTTCCCGTCTTCGTGCCACCTGTTGCACGTGCTGTAGCAACACCTCCTGATCACCAAGCCGGTGATTCTTCGGCATTTTCAGGTATGAAACAACCCTAGAAGTTGCTGATTTAAGGTTTACTAGGATTCGTAGCATGTTAGCTAACGTAACTCGTAAATCAGGTTCTCTTATTGCCGTAGACGAAGCATATATGCTCCGTTTGAAACGACACATCCATAAGAGATAAGGTGAGGATTTTAGATGCTTTGATTGACGGTTTCCAACGCTTTCAATGTCGTTTAATAGTAGATTATCGACGGCATCGCCGTTTGACATGTACAACATGCTATCCGTTTCCTGTTTCGTAAATCAACGAAGAATATGAGATTTAGGGCATTTTAGTCATTTGTAGGAAGTACTGATTACGTTCATATTTTTCTGATGTGATTGACATGGTTTGTTGTCGCATTAGAAAGTTAGGAATACGTGCATAATTAGTTTGGCGAAGAGATTCGCCAAATTGCGCACTTCGGGTCGACATACTATATGTAGACTTAAGTGTGTAGTGTATGTGTTTGTATAAATGTTTGTATTAGTATGTATTGAATTAAATGATGTTATGAATTAGTTTGAGATTGATTTCTCAATTAATATGCTGACGTAAATGATTTCCTACATGTTGACTATATGCATGATTCCATACTATGCATGAAATGTATGTGCTTGAAGATTTGCTTAAGTTAAATCTTATAACATGTGTTAACATGCACACATGATTGTATTTCAATTCCAATACTCCTACATAAATTGCTGATGTAATTCCATAATTGTTTGGGACTAGACTTATTCCAGGCAGTCGGTAACCGAGCGAATTCGTGGCTGGCTGGTCTTGCCCACGAACGACGCGTCGATGAACGCGAGCCGTGTTTGGAGTTGGCGGCAGTGGTTAGGCCACGCGAAGTGTTTTACGCACTTCATGTCGTTCGACTTGAGATGCGATCGCACTAGTCGAGCCCGTCAAGTAACCCGACTGGCCGATGCATGTTCACCCTATATGAGTCATAACTGCTTGAACCTAGGGTACTGAACTTACCATTGTAAACCCTGTTAACCATGGTACCTTGATCCACGAAGACTCATGAGCCAAGCATGGTGGTATGGGACACCGTGGTCGAGCTGTCGGCCTACGCTGGGGCCACAAACCTCCCCGTAGTGACCAGTGAGCACCTAGTCTCATGAGGAGATTATGGTGGTATGGGACACTATATTCTTGCTGTCGGCCTACACTGATTAGGCGACGAGTCCTTTGTAGTGACCACGAGCGTATTCTAAGTCTACGGGAGGCGATGACCCTTCAGTAGCAGCAGAGTACAGTAGGCCTGTATTGATAAGGTGATGGGGAAGCGGTGCAACGAGTGCGAGCAACAGCCCTGGCAGCCCTTGCAGCGACCTACGAAATATACATCGTATGAGATTACTAGGAGTGACGACCCTAGACAGGATCTGTGTTGGGATTGATATAAGGGAAGTACCTTAGTTTCCCAATCCTGTTGTTTGAATGGACTAATAACAACTCGAAAATCATATCACCATAAAATTGCATGTGCCTGGAAGATGTGGAGCACTCTAGGGAGTGTGACATGCCGCGGTTGTAAGATGGTGCCGTATGAGGGAGATCTTCGGTGAGGGCATACATCACGTCATGTCATCTTGCATTAACAACAGTATTAGGATTGTCTGATTTACTATTTTACTATTATCGCATGATTGATTTGTGAACATGCTAATCTTTGCTCTATGATTCCACTGAGTTGATCACTCACTCCCACGTTACGGGATGGTGTTTGCAACACCCACCAGACCCTATTGTTGATGCAGGTGATGCTGAGATCCAGGAGGTAGAGCCAGACTTCGAGGAGGACCAGGACGAGTTCTCGTACATGCAGTATCATGATGGCTTTGCTTAGGCGACCTGGGTTGACGGGACTTCAGTGGGACTATTTTAAACATTTGATTTTGTTCATGTATATGTATATGAGACTCAGAGATGTATTCATACTTTAGAGACAGATGAGATCTACTTTGTTTTTCCATACAGTGATATATATATTGTTTAGTCTTCCGCTTACTTTTATCACTAGATCTAGAGTATGAATTGCTGTTTTGGTATACTTTTACTCATGTGAATGCTTTAAATCAGACAACATTAAATCATAATCATTTTTTTTACATAAGTGACGGTCTGGAACTCGGGAGTTGAGTTTATACACGACCCCCGATTTTCAGGGTGTTACAAGTTGGTATCAGAGCGTGAATAAAAGTATACTGGGCCTGGGTTATGGTCTCACGACATACGCTGTCGCTTCTTTTGACTTAGGTGGGTGTGAGAAGGGTCTAAAAACATTTCTAGGATCGCAGATTCGCCAATAGGCGAAGTCTATTCGAATCGATCGCACGATCGACTATGTAACGCATCTCGGGTCGTGTGAAGCAACCCGAATAGCGCCTATGTCGTAGGAAGTCGGGTTGAGACATTCTTTGAACGATTTTAAACCCGTAAAAGTGAATCCTTAGGCCGTGGATGACCACAACCCCTGTATTCAATCGTCAGGGCTTAAAAACCCCTTTTCACCAAAAATCTTTAAAATTCTTCCTCTCACCACTCCAACCTTCATTTCTTTCTTATCCTTTTCATGTTAGGCATCAAACCTAATGTGAAAATAACATAAAATAATACTTTCACAAAATTTTATAGTGAATAGTAAAATTTTAAGAAAAATGGCCATAAGTCCATTCTAACTTCACTTTCTTTAGCAACTAATAGTTTAGATGGATGTACTAGCTCCTTCTACCCTAAAATCATATGCTGCATGATAGGATTTTGTATTCTGATCCCAGAAAGCTCCGAACACATGTTTGGGCCTATATAGGTCAAAATATAATGAACCAAGGTTGGGACCGTACATATCTGGGGTCCTTGGACCATGGGGGACCAAACCCATGTGGTCCCACCGACTGAATAGGTGGTCGGTCGGCGATGCATCGCTGACCACCCTTGTTCGTTGGAGGTTTGCTTTGAGATGTGAGGGTATTTTAGGTATTTCACACCCCCCATGTATGGTTCATGGGTAGAAAACCCCTAAATCGTGCACTTCCTTCACAAACAGCCCTCCCCATAGCTCCATTTTCATTTTCCAGCAACTATCTCCAAAATTCGTGATTCCAAACCACCCCTAAATCCATCCTTGGCCAAAAACGACCACCCTCCATCAATCTATTTCGGTTTGCAGCCCTCCCTCTTGAAGATTTCATCTTTGGAGCTCTAAAAACCCCCAAATCGAGCTGAAATCGTGAGGTGCTCCATTTCACTTTTTTATTTTCATTTCTCCTTGAAAATACATCCTAGGGAAGCTTGAAGCATCCCTCTACAATGCTTAGATCTCTCTTTTTCAGTTTGGACAGCCACTTCTCCGCATTTTCTCCATTTTCCATGGCTTTCATGGAAGCCATTTTAGGCCTTTTGTCACTCTCCACCATCCTATCCTTGATGGGTAAAAGGAAGACCGCAACAGACGAGGCTGGGCCAAGTCACCCTTCTCTATCGAGAAGACCGCGGGGTGGTGCCGGAAGTTCAAACACCACCACAGGTCCACCTACAGCCCGAGAGTTCCATACGAAGCGGGATTTGGATCCCCATACTCATCTTGAGCGAGTAATTCTAGCAGAGATGCCTCACGGCCAATACACTGATCACAAAGTGTTGTTTGAGGTGGATGTGGAAGGACGATTGTTCGATAAATTTTTATTGTTCGAGCGCATCGAAGCTGCGCATTGGTCCGATCTTTGAAGCTCGCGCTCGTGCTAATGTGAGCACCGTTCGTGCCTTCTACGCTAGTATCCGGAATCCTACCTTGGAGCCATTGCAGTTCAAAATCCCTTTTGGCAGAGATCGGATGGCTACGATCGATGTGCGGCTGATTGCGCGACTTCTGAACGTGCTTCTTGGTGATGTTCATCCTAGTGAGAAGAATCTGAGGAGTAGGCGCGAGCGAGATCACCGTACCAGGTTTTTGTGCAGTAAGTTGGTTCCATGGAAGCCTAATAATAGCCTCAAGGTGACGTATATGTTTGATGATTTGCGCCTGCTGCACCATATCTGCACGTTCAATGTGTATCTCAGGTCGACGAATCGCATTGAGTGTACGCGCCTTATGGTTGATTTCCTGTATCTGATGGCCCAGGTAGAGAATGTATGTATGGCCACTTTCATCTTGCGACAGATAATCCTCATAGCCAAGTCAAGAAGAACATCCGAATCGCTTCCTTTTGGCCGACTGATATGCAAGATCGCGCTTGAGTTTGCTTACAGACTTGGGTCGGAATTGCCAGTTTTAATTCATAGCATTGATGAGTCGACTATGGTCAAGATGAAGATTGGGTCTCAGTACTGTGAGAATCAGCTTGAGGAGGATAGAGAGGATGTCTTTGATGAAGAGGAAGATCAAAGTGAAGGAGAACCTGGAGCAGAAGTTCAGGAAGAAGTTCAGGAAGAGGCAGAAGAGGAGGCTCAGGATACAGATGAGAACCCTCCTCCTTCTGCACAGGCTACTAGCGATGATCGCATTGCTCGGATTGAGGAGAGCCAGATCGCCTTGCGAAGGAAAGTTCAGGAACTTCGCGCTGAAGTCGAGGATGTCAAGGCCGTGACGAAGAGAAAATTCGGCAAAGTGACTCGCACCTTAAAGGCGATTCTGTGTTGCTTACAGGATAAGGGTGCTCCTCCTCCGTCACCCGATTCAGATTAGCGATGAGATCTATGATGTTGTTATCAGTAGTTAGTCATTTTCTGCTTTTGTTGTGTAAGCCTGTTAAGGCTAGTGCTTTGCTTATGTTGCTGTTGTAATTTTAACTGTCTTAGTTCCCATGTATTTCTCGTCATGATGCTTGTAAGGATATATCCCTTGTATTGTGACAACTTTGATTAAATGAAATGCATGGAATGCCTTTGACTCCTTGTGTGAATGATTGCGATATATTTATGCTATTGAGACTGACAAGGTTGTGCCCTATTTTGAATATAGGGAATGCCGCCTAAGGCTACGCGGAGCACGGCTCGGCTTGCATTGAGTGAGCCTATGGATCAGACTCCTTCGCAGTCTGACACCCATGCGGACCCTGTTGTGGGCCCGTTTCCTGAGACAGTTCGTGCGTCTCAGCCTACTGCTGGTCCTACAATTGGACCACCGCCATTCACACCGCCAGTCAGAGAGCCTTATCGTGCATCTACTTCGACGCAGCACACGCCACAGCCTGCTCCACCTCCTGACAGATTTGAGCAGATGATGGCTATGATGCAGCAGCAGCAGCAGCTTCTGACTACCATTGTGGGGATATTAGCCCAGGGTGGGGGTGTGACTCCACCTGCACCACCTGCGCATCCAGCTGGGGATGCTTATACATACGCCTAGGATGAGGGCATGGCTCATCCTGTACCACCTGCTTACCCTACGGGCAATGCTGCAGATACACGGGGCCTATTAGAGAGATTCCAGCACTTACGGCCTCCCACTTTTACGGGTTCTCACAGACCCGAGGAGGCAGAGTACTGGCTCGATCGGGTGTCGAAGATATTGCGGATGCTTCATTGCACAGAGGCCGAGCAGGTAGAGCTGGCTACATTCCTGTTTGAACGAGAGGCCAGCCTGTGGTGGGATAGCGTATTGCGGACCGTTGCCGCCGACTTTATATGGACATGGGCAGCGTTTGAGTTCCGCTTTCACGAGAAGTATTATCCCCAGACGTACAGGCATGACCGGGAGAATGAGTTTCTCCGCCTCCGACAGGGAGCCATGACAGTCACGGAGTATGAGCATCGATTTATGAAATTGGGCAGATACGTCCCGACTATTTTGGCTGATGAGCAGATGCGCATACGGCGCTTTTTGGAGGGTTTACGACTGCATATTCGGTCGAAGATGTGCTGTGTGAGCATTCCCTCATATGCGGAGTTGATTCACATGTCTATGCGAGCAAAGCAGGATGTGGATCGACTTGCGCGATCTCATGACCCTGTTGCTTCTAGGCCACGACCAGACATGCAGGTGTAACACCCTGAAAATCGGGGGTCGTGTATAAACTCAACTCCCGAGTTCCAGACCGTCACTTATGTAACAAAAATGATTATGATTCAATGTTGTCTGATTTAAAGCATTTACATGAGTAAAAGTATACCAAAACTGCAATTCATACTTCAGATCCAGTGATAAAAGCAAGCGGAAGACTAAACAATATATATATATCACTGTATGGAAAAACAAAATAAATCTCATCTGTCTCTAAAGTGTGAACACATCTCTGAGTCTCATATACATATACATGAACAAAAGTAAATGTTCAAAATAGTCTCACTGAAGTCCCATCAATCCAGGTCGCCTACGCAAAGCCATCATAATACTGCATGTATGAGAACTCGTCCTGGTCCTCGTCGAAGTCTGGCTCTGCCTCCTGGATCTCAGCCTCACCTGCATCTACAACAGGGTTTGGTGGGTGTTGCAAACACCATCCAGTAACATGGGAGTGAGTGATCAACTCAGTGGAATCATAGAGCAAAGATTAGCATGTTCACAATTCAATCATGCGATAATAGTAAAGTAGTAAATCAGACAATCCTAATACTGTTGTTAATGCAAGATGACATGAAGTGATGTATGCCCTCACCGACGATCTCCCTCATACGGCAACATCTTACGACCGCGGCATGCAATCGACCCTCAAGTGCTCCACATCTTCCAGGCACATGCAATGGCATGGTGATACGATTTTCGAGTTGTTATTACTCCATTCAAACAGCAAGATTGGAAAACTAAGGTACTTCCCTTGTATCAATCCCAACACAGATCCTGTTTAGGGTCGTCACTCCTAGTAGTCGTATACGATGTATATTTTGTAAGTCACTGCAAGGGCTGTCAGGGCTGTTGCTCGCACTCGTTGCACCGCTCCCCCATCACCTTATCAATACAGGCCTACTGTACTCTACTGCAACGGAAGGGTCGTCGCTTCCTGTGGACTCAGAATACGCTCGCGGTCACTACAAAGGACTCGTCGCCTGATCAGTGTAGGCCGACAGCTAGAATATAGTGTCCCATACCACCATAATCTGCTCACGAGTCTAGGTGCTCACTGGTCACTATGGGGAGGTTTGTGGCCCCAGCGTAGGCCGACAGCTCGACCACGGTGTCCCATACCACCATGCCCAGCTCATGAGTCTTCGTGGATCAAGGTACCATGGTTAACAGGGTTTACAATGGTAAGTTCAGTACCCTAGGTCCAAGCAGTTATGACTCATACAAGGTGAACATACATCGTCCAGTCGGGTTACTTGACGGGCTCGACTAGCGTGATCGCATCTCAAGTCGAACGACATGAAGTGCGTAAAACATTTCGCGTGGCCTAACCACTGCCGCCAACTCCAAATATGACTCGCGTTCATCGACGCGTCGTTCGTGGCTAAGACCAACCAGCCACGAATTTGCTCGGTTACCGACTGCCTGGAATAAGTATAGTCCCAAACAATTATGGAAACACATCAGCAATTTATATAGGAATATTGGAATTGAAATATAATCATGTGAGCATGTTAACACATGTTATAACATTCAACTTAAGTAAATCTTCAAACACATATATTTCATGCATGTAATGAAATCATGCATATAGTCAACATGTAGGAAATCAGTTAGGTCAGCATATTAATTGAGAAATCCATCTCAAACTAATTCATAACATCATTTATTTCAATACATACTAATACAAGCATTTAAACAAACACATACACTACACACTTAAGTCTACATATAGTATGTCGACCCGAAGTGCGCAATTAGGCGAATCTCTTCGCCAAACTAATTATGCACTTATTCCTAACTTCCTAATGCGACAACAAACCATGTCAATCACATCAGTAAAATTTGAACGTAATCTGTACTTCCTACAAATGACTAAAATGCCCTAAATCTCATATTCTTCGTTAATTTACGAAACAGGAAACGGAGAGCATGTTGTACATGTCAAACGGTGATGCCGTTGATAATCTACTATTAAACGACATTGAAAGCGTTGTAAACCATCAATCAAAGCGTCTAAAATCCTCACCTAGTCTCTTGTAGACTCGTGAATTCGAACGGAGCGTATACGCTTCGTCTACGGCAGTAGGAGAACCTGTTTTACGAATTACGTTAGCTAACACGCTACGAATCCAAGTAATCCCTAAATCAGCAACTTTTAGGGTCGTTTCGTACCTGAAAAAGCAGAGAAATCACCGGTCAGGTGATTGGGAAGAGTTGCTGAAGCACGTGCAATCAGCGACACGAAGGTGGGAAAAATCCTTCTACTCTCTCTCAAACTCTCTCCTTTTCTCTCTCCCAAAGCTAGGGTTTTGCAATTTTCGGATGGGAGAGAGGAATGAGGGTTTCAACCCCTTTTATAAGCTTAAAATTGCCGAAAACAGGCTCCGGCACGAAGTTTACTTATTGCATATCCAATTCGGGGCTGTTTCGGTCCAAAAGATGCTTTCTAGTGGTCCCCTGGCCGAATGCGATCGGACTTAAGCTCATGCGTAACAGATCTAGCACGTATTAAGTTTTCAGTCCGGCAGGGTTCGCAGATCGTGCGTGGCAGACCAGTTTCAGTTCAGCGGTCACCGCACGTAGATCAGGGCTGAAAGTCTCATGATATAAAATAGAAATTTTTCCTGATCCGAGGGTGTAATCTGGATGAATTCTGACGGTCAGAACGCTTAATACTGACGCGTCAAGTCGTGTGCCAGATTTGAATTTGAAATTCCAATTCTGCCCCTATTCGCACTCTCTTCGGTCTGGGCTCAATGAAATAGCCTGTGATTATCGGTTTGACTTGATTTTCGGAATGAGTGTCAAGTCTAGCTAGGCGGTTCTAACGGTCTAAGATAGGAGGTATCGGACTTTCGACGCGCAGTCTAGATCCAATACAAAAATTCAAAGAGGTCTAGAGAACAAACCTGCTTAGAGTTTGATCCGAGGTTATATAGTATTATAGAGTCGTTTGTTCTACTCGATTTGGGTCTTGTAGAACGTATTTAAAGTGATCAGGGACTATTTCCCAGCCACTGCAGCGTTGCGCTAGCTAACTTACGCTTAATTTCCATAGAAATTAATTCTACGCGATTTCGGGTCGAGTTGGTACTCGAGTCCAAGTATGAATTTTTCACGGGCGTTACAATCTACCCCCCTTAACAAATAATTTCATCCTCGAAATTTGTACCTTTTCGTACTCCTCAAGAAGCTGTGGGTAGTTCTTTCTGATCTCGGCTTCTGTCTCCCAGGTAGCCTCCTCCTCAGAGTGATGCGTCCATAATACCTTCACAAGGGGAATCACCTTTCTACTCAGTACCTGCTCCTTCCTGTCTATGATACTTGTCGGTCGCAGGATATAAGTAACATCCTCTCCTAACTGCACCTGCTCCCATCTGATGATATGGGAAGAATCAGCAACGTACTTCTTCAGCATAGAAACATGAAATACGTTGTGAACGCTCGCGAGAGGCGTGGGTAAAGCCAATCGGTAAGCCACCGCTCCCACACGATCGAAGATCTGGAATGGACCAATGAATCGCGGTGCCAGCTTCCCCTTCTTCCCGAACCGAAGGACTCCCTTCATAGGGAAAACTTGTAAAAACACATGATCCCCAACTGTGAACTCTAGTGGCCTCCGTCTCGTATCGGTATAACTCTTCTGTCTGCTCTGCGCTGTAAGAAGCCGACGTCGAATAATATCAATCTTCTCTGACGTCGCTTGCACTAACTCTGGGCCAATCAAGCTACGCTCACCAACCTCTATCCAGCAATGCGGTGCGCGACAAGGTCGCCCATACAGCGCCTCATAAGGTGCCATACCGATACTCGTCTGAAAGCTGTTGTTGTACGCAAACCCTGTATATGCAAGACAATCATCCCAACTGTCCTTGAAGTCCAATGCACAAGCTCACAACATGTCCTCCAAGATCTGGATCACCCGCTCTGTCTGTCCGTCTGTCTGTGGGTGGAAGGCAGTACTAAACTTCAACTTCACACCCATAGCCTCCTGAATACGAGTCCAGAAAATAGAAGTGAACCGCGTGTCTCTGTCCGACACGATCTCCAACAGAACTCCATGCAGACGCACAATCTCTCTGATGTACAGTCTAGCCAGCTCGTCTGCAGAGTTCATAACTCTGATCGGTAGGAAGTGTGCCGACTTCGTCAGACGGTCGACGATCACCCAAATGGAATCATGTCCCTTCCTCATCTTCGGCAACCCTGAAATGAAGTCCATGAAAATGAAATCCCACTTCCACTCTGCGATCGGCATAGGCTGCAAAAGTCCAGGTGGTCGGCGATGCTCTGCCTTCACCTGCTGACAAGTGAGACAACGGGACACGAACTCAGCTATGTGGGTCTTCATACCTTCCCACCAATACGTCCTCTTCACGTCACGATACATCTTCGTGCTGCCTGGATGCATCGCGAGTCTAGTACAATGCGCAGCCTCGGGAATCTCTCATCTCAAGTCAGGGACATCTGGGACGCATAGGCGGCCACGATAACGTAAGCCCCCATCCATACCAACTCGCAAGTCGGTGTCTGCATCGTCACTGGCCTGCTCTCGAAGCTCAGTCAGATGCGCATCGTCCCTCTGCGCCTCGATGACTCGGTCATCGATCTGCGATCGCACCTGTACATGTGCGATGAACTCAAACGGCTCCTCTACGGTGAGTTTCTGCTCAAAGTCTCACAAAAACTCAACCATATCCCACTCAGCAACCATCAGCAGAGACGCAAACTCTATCGCCTTCTTGAGGTTCAACGCATCAGCCACAAGGTTCGCCTTCCCAGGATGGTAAGAGACTTCAAACTTGAAGTCCTTCAACGTCTCCATCCATCGCCGCTGCCTCATATTCAAGTCTCGCTGCGTGAATATGTACTTGAGGCTCTTGTGGTCGCAAAAGAGCTCGAACTCCTCTCCGTAGAGGTAATGTCTCCAGAGTCTCAGTGCGAATATAACAGCTGCCAACTCTATGTCGTGTGTAGGGTAATTCTCCTCGTGCTTCCTTAATTGTCTCGAGGCATACGAAATTACCCTGTCCCTCTACATAAGGACACAACCCAAACCAACGCTAGACGCGTCAGTGTATATAGTGTATCTAACCCCTTGCTCTGGCAATACTAGCACAGGGGCGGACGTAAGTCTGTCCTTCAGCTCCTTAAAAACTGACTCCGCCTTGTCATTCCAGGCGAACTTCACGTCCTTCCGTGTCAACTGAGATAAGGGTCTCGCGATCTTCAAGAAGTCCTGTATGAAGCGCCGATAATAGCCAGCGAGACCCAAGAAACTCCTCACCTCAGTCACAGAACCAGACTGCTCCCAGTCCTGCACCGCAGCTACCTTAGACAGGTCAACTGCCATGCCATCCTTAGACACCACGAGTCCCAGGAACTTCACCTCCTGCTTCCAGAAGTCGCACTTCTTGTACTGTGCGAACAACTGATGCTGTCTGAGCGTATCCAGGACCAAATGTAAGTGCTCCTTATGCTCCTCTCGACTCCTGGAGTACACCAAAATGTCGTCCATGAATACAACGACGAATCGATAGAGGAAAGGCCGAAATACCCGGTTCATCAGATCCATGAACACGGCTGGTGCGTTCGTGAGACCGAACGACATCACGAGGAACTCGTAGTGGCCAAAACTGGTCCTGAATGCTGTCTTTTGCACGTCCTCATCCCTGACGCGGAACTAATGATATCCCGACTGAAGATCAATCTTCGAGAAGTACTGCACTCCTCTCACCTGATCAAACAAGTCATCGATCCTGGGTAAAGGGTACTTATTCTTCACCATGACCTGGTTCAACCTGCGATAATCAATACATAATCGCATCGAACCATCCTTCTTCCTCACGAACAAGACCGGTGCTCCCCAAGGAGACACACTAGGCCGTATAAGGCCAAGCTCTAGCAGACCATCAATCTGTGTCCTCAACTCCTCCATCTCACATGGTGTCATGCGATACGTCGGCAGTGAGACGGGCGTAGAACCAGGAACCAGATCGATAGTGAAATCGATCTCTCATCGAGGCGGCAAACCAGGGATCTTCCTGAACAGATCCCCGAACTCCGAAACGACTGGCACATGCTCAAATACCTGGGCACCAGCGTCGCGCAATAAAGTGGTGTAACTAAGTATGCGGAAAGGGAGATTTACCCGCACTGAAAATGTGAAAGGCGTGCCCTCAGGCTCGTACACCGTCACCATACGAGTCTCGCAGTCAATCTCGGCCCTCGCTGCAGTCAACCAATCCATGCCAAGAATGACGTCGAGATAAACAAGAGAGGGGTCGACGACAAGATCAATAGCCATCGTCCGGCCTCCCAAATCAACCAAACAACCCTCACACATCTAGGTGACATCTGAATAATCTCCGTGGGCTGCAAGGACTCGTACCCTATCCATGGTAATGGTCTGTAACCCAAGACGCCTGACTACAGCACGCGATATCAAAGAAATCGTGGAACCAGTGTCCACCATCACAAGAATGGAGTACCTCCAATATGTGTTGTGACCTCGAAGGCCGAATGCTGAAAAGTCGGTGTCGCAACTGCCTCAGCTGTCAATGCATGAACCCGAGCCTGCTGTGGCCGGTTCGGCCACTGTGTCAAGGGCCGTGGAGGCTGTCTGATCTGTGATACCGGAGGTCTGAAAGAAGGGTGCGCAGGAGCTAACCGTATAGGCGGTGCTGATATCGCCTGTGAACGAGCACAGTCAATCTTCTACGACAGTGAGAACCCACTGTCCCGCATCCAAGAAAAGTAGCTCTGCGCCAAGTGGCCTGACCTCCCACAATATGTGCACGATAACTCGAGGCGCCGAAACGATGGTGCTGGCGCTATGGCCAGAGTAAGAGGGTCGACGCGAGGCCTCTTGCCCCCGAAGGGCCTGTCCTGCATGTCTGGTCGTGGCCTAGAAGCAACAGGGCGATAAGATCGCGCAAGTCGATCCACATCCTGCTCTGCCCGCATAGACATGTGAATCAACTCCGCATATGAGGGAATGCTCACACAGCACATCTTCGACCGAATATCCGGTCGCAAACCCTCCAAAAAGTACCGTATGCGCATCTGCTCATCAGCCAAAATCGTCGGGACGTATCTGCCCAACTCCGTGAACCGATGCTCATACTCTGTAATTGTCATGGCCGCCTGTCTGAGGCGTAGAAACTCATTCTCCCTGTCGTGCCTGTAAGTCTGGGGATAATACTTCTCGTGGAAGCGAAACTCAAACGCTGCCCATGTCCATACAAAGTCGGCGGCAACGGTCCGCAGTACGCTATCCCACCACAGGCTGGCCTCTCGCTCAAACAGGAATGTACCCAGCTCTACCTGCTCAGCCTCTATGCAATGTAACATCCGTAAAATCTTCGACACACGGTCGAGCCAGTACTCAGCCTCCTCGGGTCTGTGAGAACCCATGAAAGTGGGAGGCCGTAAGCGCTGAAATTGCTCTAATAGGCCCCGTATATCTGCGGCATTCCCCACAGGGTAAGCAGGCGGTACAGGATGAGTCGTGCCCTCATCCTGGGCGTATGTATAAGCATCCTCAGCTGGATGCGCAGGTGGTGCAGGTGGAGCCACACCCCCACCCTGTGCTAATGTCCCCACGATGGTAGTCAGAAGCTGCTGCTGCTGCTGTATCATAGCCAACATCTGCTCAAATCTGTTAGGAGGTGGAGCAGGCTGTGGCGGATGCTGTGTCGAAGTAGATGCACGATAAGGCTCTCTGACTGACGGTGTGAACGGCGGTGGTCCAACTGTAGGACCAGCAGCAGGCTGAGACGCACGAACTGTCTCAGGAATCGGGCCCACAGCAGGGTCCGCATGAGTGTCAGACTGCGAAGGAGTCTGATCCATATGCTCGCTCAGTGCAAGCCGAACCGTGCTCCGCGTAGCCTTAGGCGGCATTCCCTATATTCAAAATAGGGCACAACCTTGTCAGTCTCAATAGCACAAATACACCGTAATCATTCACACAAAGAGTTAAAGGCATTCCATGCATTTCATTTAATCAAAATTGTCACAATACAAGGGATATATCCTTACAAGCATCATGACAAGAAATACATGGGAACTAAGACAGTTAAAATTACAACAGCAACATAAACAAAGCACTAGCCCTAACAGGCTTACACAACAAAAGTAGAAAATAACTAACTACTAACAACTACATCAAAGGTCGCATCGCTAGTCTGAATCAGGTGACGGAGGAGGAGCATCTTTATCCTACAAGCAACACAGGATCGCCTTCAAGGTAAGAGTCACCTTGCCGAATTTCTTCTTTGTAACGGCCTTGGCATCCTCGACTTCAGCGCGAAGTTCTTAAACTTTCCTTCGCAAGGCGATCTGACTCTCCTCGATCCGAGCAATGCGATCATCGCTAGTAGCCTGCGCAGAAGGAGGAGGGCTCTCATCTGTATCCTGAGCCTCCTCTACTGCCTCTTCCTGAACTTCTTCCTGAACTTCTGCTCCAGGTTCTCCCTCACTTTGATCTTCCTCATCATCGAAGTCATCTTCGCTGTCCTCCTCAAGCTGATTTTCACGGTACTGCGACCCAATCTTCATCTTGACCATAGTCGACTCATCAATGGTATGAATCGAAACTGACAATTCCGGCCCAAGTCTGTAGCAAACTCAAGAGCAATCTTGTAAATCAGTCGGCCAAAAGGAAGCGATTCGGATGTTCTTCTTGACTTGGCTATGAGGATTATCTGTCGTAAGATGAAAGTGGCCATACATACGTTCTCTCCCTGGGCCACCAGATACAGAAAATCAACCATAAGGCGTGTACATTCAATGCGATTCATCGACCTGGGATAAACATTGTACGTGCAGATATAGTACAACAGGCGCAAATCATCAGACATATACGTCACCTTTAGGCTATTATTAGGCTGTCATGGAACCAACTTACCGCACAGAAACCTGGTGCGGTGATCTCGTTCACGCCTACTCCTCAGATTTTCTCATTAGGATGAACATCACCTAGAGGCACGTTCAGAAGTCGCGCAATCAGTCACACATCAATCGTAGCCATCCGATCTCTACTAAAAGGGAGTTTAAACTGCAATGGCTCCAAGGTAGGATTCTGGATACTAGCGTAGAAGGCACGAACGGTGCTCACATTATCACGAGCGCGAGCTTCAAAGATCGGACCCCAATGCGCAGCTTCAATGCGCTCGAACAACAAAAATTCACCGAACAGTCACCCTTTCACGTCCGCCTCAAATAACACTTTGCGATCAGTGTATTGGTCGTGAGGCATCTCTGATAGAATTACTCGCCCAAGGTGAGTATGGGGATCCAAATCCCACTTTGTACGGCACTCTAGGGCTGTAGCTGGACCTGCGGCGGTGCTTGAACTTGCGGCACCACCCCGCGATCTTCTCGATTGAGCAGGGCGAGTTGGCCCAGCCTCGTCTATTGCAGTTTTCCTTTTACCCATCAAAGATATGATGGATGAGAGTGATAAAAGGCCTAAAATGGCTTCCACGAAAGCCATGAAAAATGAAAAAAATGTGGAGAAGTGGCTGTCCAATCTAGAAAAAGGAGATCTAGGCATCGTAGAGGGATGCTTCAAGCTTCCCAAGGATGTATTTTCAAGGAGAAATGGAAATGGAAAAGTGGAATGGAGCACCTTACGATTTCAGCTCGATTTGGGAGTTTTTGGAGCTCCAAATGATGAAATCTTCAAGAGGAAGGGCTGCCAACTTCAAGGGAATGATGGATGATGGTTGTTTTTGGCCAAGGAGGGATCTAGGGATGATTTGGAATCCCAAATTTTGGAAATGGTTGCTGAAAAATGAAAATAGGGCTATGGGGAGGGCTGTTTGTGAAGGAGAAGCATGTTTTGAGAGTTTTCTTTGGACCGGACGCCTATGGGGAGGGTGTACATGTCATTTAAGGGCATGCGCCCAAAAATTGTAGCAAATGGGCCCACCTGTACGGCGATGCATCGCCGGATCGGCGATGGCATCACCGACCGGTAATGCATCCGATCGGTGGGGCCAGATGGGTTCGGTCCCCCATGGTCCAAGGACCCCAGATATGTACAGTTCGACCCCTGGTTCATTGTATTTTGACCTATGTAAGCCCAAATATGTGTTCGAGGCTTTCCGGGACCATTCCGCAATACTGAATACCAAACCTTATAATGCAGCATATGATTTTGGGGTAGAAGGATCCAGTACATCCATCTAGATCCTTAGTTTCTAAAGAAAGTGAAGTTAGAATGGCCTTATGGCCATTTTTCATAAAATTTTACTATTCACTGTAAAATTTTATGAAAGTATTATTTTTTGTTATTTTCACATTAGGTTTGATGCTTAACATGAAATGGATAAGAAAGAGATGAAGATTGGAGTGGTGAGAGGAAGGATTTTGAAGATTTTTAGTGAAACGGGGTTTTTAAGCCCTGACGATTGAATACAGGAGTCGTGGTCATCCCACGGCCCAAGGATTTACTTTTATGGGTTTAAAATCATTCAAATAACGTCTCAACCTGACTTCCTACGACCTAGGAGCTATTCAGGTTGCATTACGCGACCCGAGTTGCGTTACAGACTTGATCGTGCGATCGATTCAAATAGACTTCGCCTATCGACGAATCTATGATCCTAGAAGTGTTTCTAGACCCTTCTCGTACCCACCTAAGTCAAAGGAAATGATAGCGTACGTCACGAGACCATAATGCAGGCCCGGTAAACTTTTATTCACGCTCTGATACCAACTTGTAACACCCTGAAAATCGGGGGTCGTGTATAAACTCAACTCCCGAGTTCCAGACCGTCACTTATGCAACAAAAATGATTCTGATTCAATGTTGTCTGATTTAAAGCATTTACATGAGTAAAAGTATACCAAAACTGCAATTCATACTTCAGATCCAGTGATAAAAGCAAGCGGAAGACTAAACAATATATATATCACTGTATGAAAAAACAAAATAAATCTCATCTGTCTCTAAAGTGTGAACACATTTCTGAGTCTCATATACATATACATGAACAAAAGTAAATGTTCAAAATAGTCTCACTGAAGTCTCATCAATCCAGGTCGCCTACGCCAAGCCATCATGATACTGCATGTACGAGAACTCGTCCGGGTCCTCGTCGAAGTCTGGCTCTGTCTCCTGGATCTCAGCCTCACCTGCATCTACAACAGGGTTTGGTGGGTGTTGCAAACACCATCCCGTAACGTGGGAGTGAGTGATCAACTCAGTGGAATCATAGAGCAAAGATTAGCATGTTCACAATTCAATCATGCGATAATAGTAAAGTAGTAAATCAGACAATCCTAATACTGTTGTTAATGCAAGATGACATGAAGTGATGTATGCCCTCACCGACGATCTCCCTCATACGGCAACATCTTACGACCGCGGCATGCAATCGACCCTCAAGTGCTCCACATCTTCCAGGCACATGCAATGGCATGGTGATATGATTTTTGAGTTGTTATTACTCCATTCAAACAGCAAGATTGGAAAACTAAGGTACTTTCCTTGTATCAATCCCAACACAGATCCTGTCTAGGGTCGTCACTCCTAGTAGTCTCATACGATGTATATTTTATAGGTCACTGCAAGGGCTGCCAGGGCTATTGCTCGCACTCGTTGCACCGCTCCCCCATCACCTTATCAATACAAGCCTGCCGTACTCTACTGCAACGGAAGGGTCGTCGCCTCCCGTGGACTCAGAATACGCTCGCGGTCACTACAAAGGACTCGTCGCCTGATCAGTGTAGGCCGACAGCTAGAATATAGTGTCCCATATCACCATAATCTGCTCACGAGTCTAGGTGCTCACTGGTCACTACGGGGAGGTTTGTGGCCCCAGCGTAGGCCGACAGCTCGACCACGGTGTCCCATACCACCATGCCCGGCTCATAAGTCTTCGTGGATCAAGGTACCATGGTTAACAGGGTTTACAATAGTAAGTTCAGTACCCTAGGTTCAAGCAGTTATGACTCATACAGGGTGAACATACATCGACCAGTCGAGTTACTTGACGGGATCGACTAGCGCGATCGCATCTCAAGTCGAACGACATGAAGTGCGTAAAACATTTCGCGTGGCCTAACCACTGCCACCAACTCCAAATACGACTCGCGTTCATCGACGCGTCGTTCGTGGCTAAGACCAACCAGCCACGAATTCGCTCGGTTATCGACTGCCTGGACTAAGTATAGTCCCAAATAATTATGGAAACACATCAGCAATTTATATAGGAATATTGGAATTGAAATATAATCATGTGAGCATGTTAACACATGTTATAACATTCAACTTAAGTAAATCTTCAAACACATATATTTCATTCATGCAATGAAATCATGCATATAGTCAACATGTAGGAAATTAGTTAGGTCAGCATATTAATTGAGAAATCCATCTCAAACTAATTCATAACATCATTTATTTCAATACATACGAATACAAGCATTTATACAAACACATACACTACACGCTTAAGTCTACATATAGTATGTCGACCCGAAGTGCGCAATTAGGCGAATCTCTTCGCCAAACTAATTATGCACGTATTCCTAACTTCCTAATGCGACAATAAACCATGTCAATCATATCAGTAAAATATGAACGTAATCTGTACTTCCTACAAATGACTAAAATGCCCTAAATCTCATATTCTTCGTTAATTTACGAAACAGGAAACGGAGAGCATGTTGTACATGTCAAACGGTGATGCCGTTGATAATCTACTATTAAACGACATTGAAAGCGTTGTAAACCGTCAATCAAAGCGTCTAAAATCCTCACCTAGTCTCTTGTAGACTCGTGAATTCGAACAGAGCGTATACGCTTCGTCTACGGCAGTAGGAGAACCTGTTTTACGAAGTACGTTAGCTAACACGCTACGAATCTAAGTAATCCCTAAATCAGAAACTTTTAGGGTCGTTTCATACTTGAAAATGTAGAGAAATCACCGGTCAGGTGATTGGGAAGAGTTGCTGAAGCACGTACAATCAGCGACACGAAGGCGGGAAAAATCCTTCTACTCTCTCTCTCAAACTCTCTCCTTTTCTCTCTCCCAAAGCTAGGGTTTTGCAATTTCGGATGGGAGAGAGGAATGAGGGTTTCAACCCCTTTTATAAGCTTAAAAATGCCGAAAACAGGCTCTGGAACGAAGTTTACTTAGTGCATATCCAATTTGGGGCTGTTTCGGTCCAAAAGATGCTTTCTGGTGGTCCTCTGCTCGAATGCAATCGGACTTAAGCTCATGCGTACCAGATATAGCACGTATTAAGTTTTCAGTCTGACAGGGTTCGCAGATCGCACGTGGCGGACCAATTTCAGTTCAGCGGTCACCGCACGTAGATCAGGGCTGAAAGTCTCATGATATAAAATAAAAATTTTTCCTGATCTGAGGGTGTAATCTAGATGAATTCTGACGGTCAGAATGCTTAATACTGACGCGTCAAGTCGTGTGCCAAATTTGAATTTGAAATTCTAATTGTCCCTATTCGCACTCTCTTCGGTCCGGGCTCAATGAAATAGCCTGTGATTATCGGTTTGACTTGATTTTCGGAATGAGTGTCAAGTCCAGCTAGGCGGTTCTAACGGTCTAAGATAGGAGGTATCGGACTTTCGACGCGTGGTCTAGATCCAATACAAAAATTCAAAGCGGTCCAGAGAAAAAACCTGCTTAGAGTTTGATCCGAGGTTATAGAGTATTATAGAGTCATTTGTTCTACTCGATTTGGGTCTTGTAGAACGTATTTAAAGTGATCAAGGACTATTTCCCAGCCACTCCAGCGTTGTGCTAGCTAACTTACGCTTAATTTCCATAGAAATTAATTCTAAGCGATTTCGGGTCGAGTTGGTACTCGAGTCCAAGTATGGTTTTTTCACGGGCGTTAGAGCAAGACAGGCCCTTCGCAGGCAAGAGGCCTCTCGTCAACCCTCCTACTAGGGCTACAGCGCCTGTACCACCATTTCGGTGCCCTGATTTGACATGTACATACTGTGGGAGGTCAGGCCACTTAGCGCAGAGTTGTTTTTCTCGGATGCAGGATAATGAGTTCTCGCCGCCGCAGAAGATTGACCGTGTACGTTCAAAGGCGATATCAGCACCGCCTATACGGTTAGCTCCTGCGCACCCTTCTTTCAAACCTCCGGTATCGCAGATCAGACAGCCTCCACGGCCCATGACACAGCGGCCAAACCGGCCACAGCAGGCACGGGTTCATGCATTGACAGCTGAGGCAGCTGCGACACTGACTTTTCAGCATTCGGCCTTCGAAGTCACAGCCCATATTGGAGGTACTCCTATTCTCGTGATGGTGGACACTGGTTCCACGATTTCTTTGATATCATGTGTTGTAGTCAGGCATCTTGGGTTACAGACTATTACTATGGATAGGGTGCAAGTCCTTGCAGCTCATGGGGATTATTCAGATGTAACCTAGATGTGTGAGGGTTGTTTGGTTGATCTGGGAGGCAGGACGATGGCTCTTAATCTTGTCATCGATCTGTCTCTTGTTTATCTCCACGTCATTCTTGGCATGGACTGGTTGACTGCTGGGAGGGTCGAGATTGACTGCGAGACTCGTATGGTGACGGTGTACGAGCCAGAGGGCACGCCTTTCACATTTTCAGTCCGAGTAAATCTCCCTTTTCGCATACTTAGTTATGCCACCTTATTGCGAGACGCTGGTGCCCAGGTACTTGAGCATACGCCAGTCGTTTCCGAGTTCGGGGATCTGTTCAGGAAGATCCCTGGTTTGCCGCCCTGACGAGAGATCGATTTCACTATCGATCTGGTTCCTGGTTCTACGCCCGTCTCACTGCCGACGTATCGCATGGCACCATGTGAGATGGAGGAGTTGAGGACGCAGATTGATGGTCTGCTAGAGCTTGGCCTTATACGGCCTAGTGTGTCTCCTTGGGGAGCACCGGTTCTGTTCACGAGGAAGAAGGATGGTTCGATGCAATTGTGTATTGATTATCGCAGACTGAACCAGATCACGGTGAAGAACAAGTACCATTTACCCAGGATCGATGACTTGTTTGATCAGCTGAGAGGAGCGCAGTACTTCTCGAAGATTGATCTTCAGTCGGGATATCATCAGTTGCGCGTCAGGGATGAGGACGTGCAGAAGACAGCATTTAGGACCAGTTTTGGCCACTACGAGTTCCTCGTGATGTCGTTCGGTCTCACGAACGCACCAGCCGTGTTCATGGATCTGATGAACCGGGTATTTCGGCCTTTCCTCTATCGATTCATCGTTGTATTCATTGACGGCATTTTGCTGTACTCTAGGAGTCGAGAGGAGTATGAGGAGCACTTACGTTTGGTCCTGGATACGCTCAGACAGCATCAGTTGTTCGCACAGTACAAGAAGTGTCACTTCTGGAAGCAGGAAGTGAAGTTCCTAGGACACGTGGTGTCCAAGGATGGCATGACAGTTGACCTGTCTAAGGTAGCTGTAGTGCAGGACTGGGAGCAGCCTGGTTCTGTCACTGAGGTGAGGAGTTTCTTGGGTCTCGCTGGCTACTATCGGCGCTTCATTCAGGACTTCTCGAAGATTGCGAGACCCTTTTCTCAGTTGACACGGAAGTACGTGAATTTCACCTGGAATGAAAAGGCGGAGTCAGCTTTTCAGGAGCTAAAGGACAGACTTACGTCCGCCCCTGTGCTAGTATTGCCAGAGCAAGGGGTTAGATACACTATATACACTGACGCGTCTAGCGTTGGTCTGGGTTGTGTCCTTATGTAGAGGGACAGGGTAATTTCGTATGCCTCGAGACAATTAAGGAAGCACGAGGAGAATTACCCTACACACGACCTAGAGTTGGCAGCTGTTATATTCGCACTGAGACTCTGGAGACATTACCTCTACGGAGAGGAATTCGAGCTCCTTTGCGACCACAAGAGCCTCAAGTACATATTCACGCAGCGAGACTTGAATATGAGGCAGCGGCGATGGATGGAGACGTTGAAGGACTTCAAGTTTAAAGTCTCTTACCATCCTGGGAAGGTGAACCTTGTGGCTGATGCATTGAGCCGCAAGAAGGCAATAGAGTTTGCGGCTCCACTGATGGTTGCTGAGTGGGATATGGTTGAGTTTTTACTAGACTTTGAGCAGAAACTCACCGTAGAGGAGCCTTATGAGTTCATCGCACATGTACAGGTGCGATCTCAGATCGATGACCGGGTCATCGAGGCGCAGAGGGACGATGCGCATCTGACTAAGCTTCGAGAGCAGGCCAGTGACGATGCAGACGCCGACTGGCGAGTTGGTATGGATGGGGGCTTACGTTATCGTGGCCTCCTATGCGTCCTAGATGTCCCTGACTTGAGACGAGAGATTCTCGAGGCTGCCCATTGTACTAGACTCGCGATGCATCCAGGCAGCACGAAGATGTATCGTGACATGAAGAGGACGTATTGGTGGGAAGGTATGAAGACCCACATAGCTGAGTTCGTGTCCCGTTGTCTCACTTGTCAGCAGGTGAAGGCAGAGCATCGCCGACCACCTGGACTTTTACAGCCTATGCCGATCGCAGAGTGAAAGTGGGATTTCATTTCCATGTACTTCATTTCTGGGCTGTCGAAGACGAGGAAGGGACATGATTCCATTTGGGTGATCGTAGACCGTCTGACGAAGTCGGCGCACTTCCTACCGATCAGAGTTACGAACTCTGCAGATGAGCGGGCTAGACTGTATATCAGAGAGATTGTGCGTCTGCATGGAGTTCCGTTGGAGATCGTGTCGGACAGAGACACGCGGTTCACTTCTATTTTCTGGACTCGCATTCAGGAGGCTATGGGTGTGAAGTTGAAGTTCAGTACTGCCTTCCACCCACAGACAGACGGACAGACAGAGCGGGTGAATCAGATCTTAGAGGATATGTTGTGAGCTTGCGCATTGGACTTCAAGGACAGTTGGGATGATTGTCTTGCTTATGCGGAGTTTGCGTACAACAACAGTTTTCAGGCGAGTATCGGTATGGCACCTTATGAGACGTTGTATGGGCGACCTTGTCGCGCACCGCATTGCTGGGCAGAGGTCGGTGAGCGTAGCTTGATTGGCCCAGAGTTGGTGCAGGCGACGTCAGAGAAGATCGATATCATTAGGCGTCGGCTTCTCACAGCGCAGAGCAGACAGAAGAGTTATGCCGATACGAGACGGAGGCCACTAGAGTTCACAGTTGGGGATCATGTGTTTTTCCGAGTTTCCCCTATGAAGGCAGTCCTTCGGTTCGGGAAGAAGGAGAAGCTGGCACCACGATTCATTGGTCCATTCCAGATCCTCGATCGTGTGGGAGCGGTGGCTTACCGATTGGCTTTACCCACGCCTCTCGCGAGCGTTCACAACGTATTTCATGTTTCTATGTTGAAGAAGTACGTTGCTGATCCTTCCCATATCATCAGATGGGAGCAGGTGCAGTTAGGAGAGGATGTTACTTATATCCTGCGACCAACACGTATCCTAGACAGGAAGGAGCAGGTACTGCGTAGCAAGGTGATTCCCGTTGTGAAGGTATTGTGGACGCATCACTCTGAGGAAGACGCTACCTGGGAGACAGAAGCCGAGATCAGAAAGAACTACCCACAACTTCTCGAGGAGTACGAAAATGTACAAATTTCGAGGATGAAATTATTTGTTAAGGGGGATAGATTGTAACGCCCGTGAAAAATCCGTACTTGGACTCGAGTACCAACTCGACCCGAAATTGCGTAGAATTAATTCCTATGGAAATTAAGCGTAAGTTATCTAGCGCAACGCTAGAGTAGCTGGAAAATAGTCCCTGATCACTTTAAATATGTTCTACAAGACCCAAATCGAGTAGAACCAATGACTCTACAATACTCTATAACCTCGGATCAAACTCTAAGCAGGTTTGTTCTCTGGACCACTTTGAATCTTTGTATTGGATCTAGACCGTGCGTCGAAAGTCTGATACCTCCTATCTTAGACCGTTAGAACCGCCTTGCTGGACTTGACAATCATTTCGAAAATTAAGTCCAACCGATAATCACAGGCTATTTCATTGAGCCCGGATGAAGAGAGTGCGAATAGGGATAGAATTAGAATTTCAAATTTAAATCTGGCACACGACTTGACGCGTCAGTATTAAGCGTTCTGACCGTCAGAATTTAGCCAGATTACACCCTCGGATCAGGAAAAATTTCTATTTCATATCATGAGACTTTCAGCCCTGATCTACGTACGGTGACCGCTGAACTGAAGCTGGTCTGCCACGCCCGATCTGCGAACCCTGCCGAATTGAAAACTTAATACGTGCTAGATCTGGTACGCATGAGCTTAAGTCCGATCGCATTCGACCAGGGGACCACCAGAAAGCATCTTTTGGATCGAAACAACCCCGATTTGGATATGCACTAAGTGAACCTTGTACCGGAGCCTATTTTCGGCATTTTTGGGCTTATAAAAGGGGTTGAAACCCTCACTCCTCTCTCCCATCCGAATTTGAGAGAAATCCTAGATTTGGAGGGAGAAAAGGTGAGAGTTTGAGAGAGAGTGTAGAAGAGATTTTTCCCATCTTCGTGCCACCTATTGCACGTGCTGTAGCAACACCTCCTGATCACCAAGCCGGTGATTCTTCCGCATTTTCAGGTATGAAACAACCCTAGAAGTTATTGATTTAAGGTTTACTAAGATTCGTAGCATGTAAGCTAACGTAACTCATAAATCAGGTTCTCTTATTGCCGTAGATGAAGCGTATACGCTCCGTTTGAAACGACACATCCATAAGAGATAAGGTGAGGATTTTAGACGCTTTGATTGACGGTTTCCAACGCTTTCAATGTCATTTAATAGTAGATTATCGACGGCATCACCGTTTGACATGTACAACATGCTATCCATTTCCTGTTTCGTAAATCAACGAAGAATATGAGATTTAGGGCATTTTAGTCATTTGTAGGAAGTACTGATTACATTCATATTTTTCTGATGTGATTGACATGGTTTGTTGTCACATTAGAAAGTTAGTAATACATGCATAATTAGTTTGGCGAAGAGATTCGCCAAATTGCGCACTTCGGGTCGACATACTATATGTAGACTTAAGTGTGTAGTGTATGTGTTTGTATAAATGTTTGTATTAGTATGTATTGAATTAAATGATGTTATGAATTAGTTTGAGATTGATTTCTCAATTAATATGCTGACGTAAACGATTTCCTACATGTTGACTATATGTATGATTCCATACTATGCATGAAATGTATGTGCTTGAAGATTTGCTTAAGTTGAATGTTATAACATGCGTTAACATGCTCACATGATTGTATTTCAATTCCAATACTCCTACATAAATTGCTGATGTGATTCCATAATTTTTTGGGACTAGACTTAGTCCAGGCAGTCGGTAACCAAGCGAATTCGTGGCTGGCTAGTCTTGGCCACGAACGACGCGTCGATGAACGCGAGTCATGTTTGGAGTTGGCGGCAGTGGTTAGGCCACGCGAAGTGTTTTACGCACTTCATGTCATTCAACTTGGGATGCGATCGCACTAGTCGAGCCCGTCAAGTAACCCGACTGGCCGATGTATGTTCACCCTATATGAGTCATAACTGCTTGAACCTAGGGTACTGAACTTATCATTGTAAACCCTGTTAACCATGGTACCTTGATCCATGAAGACTTATGAGCCGGGCATGGTGGTATGGGGCACCGTGGTCGAGCTGTTGGCCTACGCTGGGGCCACAAACCTCCCCGTAGTGACCAGTGAGCACCTAGTCTCGTGAGCAGATTATGGTGATATGGGACACTATATTCTTGCTGTCAGCCTACACTGATCAGGCGACGAGTCCTTTGTAGTGACCGCGAGCGTATTCTGAGTCTACGGGAGGCGACGTCCCTTCAGTAGCAGTAGAGTACAGTAGGCCTGTATTGATAAGGTGATGGGGGAGCGGTGCAACGAGTGCGAGTAACAGCCCTGGCAGCCCTTGCAGCGACCTACGAAATATACATTGTATGAGATTACTAGGAGTGACGACCCTAGACAGGATCTGTGTTGGGATTGATACAAGGAAAGTACCTTAGTTTCCCAATCCTGCTGTTTGAATGGACTAATAACAACTCGAAAATCATATCACCATAACATTGCATGTGCCTGGAAGATGTGGAGCACTCTAGGGAGTGTGGCATGCCGCGGTCGTAAGATGGTGTCGTATGAGGGAGATCGTCGATGAGGGCATACATCACGTCATGTCATCTTGCATTAATAACAGTATTAGGATTGTCTGATTTACTGCTTTACTATTATCGCATGATTGATTTGTGAACATGCTAATCTTTGCTCTATGATTCCACTGAGTTGATCACTCACTCCCACGTTACGGGATGGTGTTTACAACACCCACCAGACCCTGTTGTAGATGCAGGTGATGCTGAGATCCAGGAGGCAGAGCCAGACTTCGACGAGGACCAGGATGAGTTCTCGTACATGTAGTATCATGATGGCTTTGCTTAGGCGACCTGGGTTGACGGGACTTCAATAGGACTATTTTGAACATTTGATTTTGTTCATGTATATGTATATGAGACTCAGAGATGTATTCATACTTTAGAGACAGATGAGATCTACTTTATTTTTCCATACAGTGATATATATATTGTTTAGTCTTCCGCTTGCTTTTATCACTGGATCTGGAGTATGAATTGCTGTTTTGGTATACTTTTACTCATGTGAATGCTTTAAATCAGACAACATTGAATCATAATCATTTTTTTTGCATAAGTGACGGTCTGGAACTCGGGAGTTGAGTTTATACACGACCTCCGATTTTCAGGGTGTTACAGTTTCTTAAATCTAACTCAAATGGAATCAGAATTAGTAGATAATGGAGTAATTCCAACTCCCAAAAATGGAGAAAATCCAATGAAACTCGTAAACCTAGAACCATATTGAAATGGGTTCCAAAGTTTACATGTTTTATTGCCCACACAGCCTTCAAAGCCACTAGCCATTCAAAATGGTACCTAGACAACGGATGTTTAAGACATATGACAGGTGATAAAGAAATATTCACCAACTTCAAGGAAGCAAGTGATGACTCAGTTACTTATAGTGATGGAAGCAACTACAAAATCAAAGGCCAAGGTACTGTTCAGCTTTCTAATCTCCCTCCCTTTGAGAATGTACTATATGTTGAAGGTATAAAACTTAACCTCCTAAGTATATCTCAAATCTACGATAACAAACATAGCGTGAAATTTACAAATCATAGATGTGAGATATCAAATCAGAAGGGAAGTGTGATATTAAACGGTCGTAGGACTTCTAAGCATTGCTACATTATTAATGACTCTTGTTGTTCTAATTTTTCATGTTACATAGTCCAAACAAATGAAATAGAACTATAGCATAAATGTCTTGGACATGTTAACTTAAGATATCTTTATAGCTTGAGTAAGAGAGATCATATTTATGGCTTACCCAAATTAAAAAAGGTAGAAAAGATTTATGGTGGATGTCAAATTAGCAAGCAAATCAGGAGTAGTCACAAGAAAGTGAACTCCTTAGCCACATCCAAACCTCTTGAACCACTCCATATGGATTTGGTGAAACCAACAAGAATGGAGAGTAAAGGTGGAAAGAAGTATTTTCTGGTTATTATAGATGATTTTATTATATATACTTGAGTAGCCTTCTTGAGAAAAAAATCTGAAACTCTTGATGAAATTAAAAGAATTCTAAAACAAATTTATACTAAAAATGAAGTACATGTGATCAAGATCAAAAGTGATCATGGTACTGAGTTTGAAAATAGTAGTTTTGAAAAGTGTTGTACAGACCATGGTATATCACATGAGTTCTCAGCTCTTAAATCACCTCAACAAAATGGGGTCGTTGAAAGAAAGAACAAAGTTGTTGGAGCATAAAAAATTGATTAAGAAATAAAAGAAGTGAAGAGGAAAAGAAACTAAAGGAAAAGGATGTAAAAGATATGAGTTGCGCAGAGTACAAGTTGCGCTGGAAGGACGAGTTGCACTGGAACTTGAGTTGCGCCGAACCATGCAACTCATCATAGTTGCACCAAGCTGCGTAACTCTCTAAAGGAATGGATGAGTTGAGGCTTGCAAAGGATGCGAAGTAGGGTCCACATCATGGGATTCAAGGGCTCACACATGCAAAAGCCTATAAATACCCCCTACCCCCTCATTTGAGAGATTAGATTTTCAAGAGACTGGTACCCCTGACAAGAATCACAGAGAGAGAGAGAGAGAATAAGGCCGAACCACGTAACTCCTCAAACCGCACAACTTATCGCCGAGTTGTGCTAATGACTCAGAGGATGGACATTCTTTTGTTGATTTTAAAGGATTTCCTTCAGGATATTCCAAGTTTTCCTTGTGTTCTTCATTCGAAGACATACAAATATACATATATATATATAAGGAGAGAGATCCACACAACTCATCTCCTATGGAGACTTGAATGCTACGAGTCAAAATGCGGCCGAAATTCATATTTGAATCCATCCAATACTTACGTTTCCAATTATAATAACTTTACCTTGGAATCAATGGCTAAAAAGGATGTAAACGAATTTAGGATATAAATAAAACGCAATGATTATTCTCAATGTTAAGTGAGCTAATTTCTCAAATCAAACATTTTTCATTTCTCAACGAAATAAAATGGTGACTCTGTTGGGGACTCATATTATCTTACTTGATATTGATTTAGGAAATAGCTTAGAGAATTTCATTCTAGTTTGGTGTTATATAGACGCCAAAATGGTGACTCTCAATGCGAACATCCTTCCCTTCATATCTAAGACAAAGTGTATCTCTAAATAAATACTAATCGATGTTGTTTTGTTCTCTGATAGATATAACAACTCTACAGTGGACAAGTTCAAATTCTAGCCAATGGCAATCACTTACAACAAAACAATGTTCTACTTCATTCCCACTGGATTCGTAGTGGAGTATGCTCATGATCATACTCCAAGTCCGGAGGATCGACAGACCCTGAGTATTGCAATGTCAACGAAAAGTAGTACTTCGCAAGTTGTCGCCAGAGTGATATCGGTATCACCGCTCTCGCAAGATAAAGGAGACGAATGGATTGTTGTCTCCAGTCGTAGGTCAAAGACCCAAAATTGTGCAGTTGTTAAGTCAATTCTCCCACAAATGACTAGAGGCTCAATGACGAGAAACATAGTGGGAAAGAATCCTTCGCTCGCTCCTCCAGCACTTTATCCGGAGAAATCCCCTTACTCCCTAACATTACGAGATTTTCTGACCTTACCCATCGCAAATGCCAAATGAACGAGAAGGGGAAAGGGTAAATCACCTGTAAAAGATTCATCATCCTTCGTATCTCCGTAAGTAACGCCTCTAATAGTCACATTACAATCAATTGAATCTGTAAAAATACAAGAGAATTTAGTGAGACTCCCCTCTCGTCGAGTTCTATCGCTCCAACGTAGTCATATTCTACTTTGATAGCAGTTTCGCCAAGGAGCGAAAAAGCCACTTTATATATGACAGGAACGAATCAGGATCCTTTATCGAATGTTAATGAGCATATGACTGAAATGGCATAAACCCAGATAATTCTAATGGAAGAATACTAGAATCTTCGAGAAGCTTTGACAACTCTCTCCCACAAGGTAGCTCAAGTTGTGGCCCTGCCAATGATGGCTATAGTAAATGAAAATGAGCTACAGCTTAAAGGATCGTAACCTCCGAAAGTAAGATCACATGACTCTACACCTACCATGAGAGTTGTAACTCAAGAAGAGATGCGACAAGTAGTAATAGAAATAGTCAGAGAATGTGAGCATACTAGAAGGTTTCGTTATAGAACACCGTATCCGAGAGAAGTTGAGGACATACCATTTCTGACTAATTTCAAACATTCGGACTTTCAGAAATTCAATAGGGATAGGTCTTCGGAAGAACACTTAATGCACTTCATCACTATGATGGGTAATTTTTCCAACAATTCACAATATTAATTACGATTGTTTAGTTCCTCGTTAACAGGAAAAATATTCCGGTGGTATTCTAATTTGGCACCAGAGTCAATACGGACTCGAGAGAATGAACCTATGGAGAAATTCATTGATAGGTGGAAAACTTTG
Organism: Magnolia kwangsiensis; assembly: GCA_037074715.1. Taxonomy (NCBI): domain Eukaryota; kingdom Viridiplantae; phylum Streptophyta; class Magnoliopsida; order Magnoliales; family Magnoliaceae; genus Magnolia; species Magnolia kwangsiensis. The sequence continues at coordinate 53,199,208 of CM073575.1, read as the reverse complement.
GGAGCGTTGTGCAGACGACTACCTGAGGAGAAAGAACAAGTGAAGATGTGCTTAAATTCTATGGAAACGGGAATCACGTTCGAACTCACAAGCGCTAACATAAGGACCTTTCGTGACTTGGCCACAAAGGTGCACACACTAGAGTTAATGGCCGGGAAAATGCCAATCTTCCAAAATAGGATAGAAAGAAGGGTATCAAATAGATCAATGGTGAATGTGATTGATGGCAAAAAGAAAAGAGATGGATTCTGCAATAGGCAAAAGAGGAGGAAAAGAGAAGATTCAGATTGCTACAGAGGTCGTGCAAATGATAAATGATCTCGATTATATGACTCTCACAAAGAGTATTCTTTCAAGAAAGAAAATATCTTGTCAATGATGGATTAACTACTCACTACTAGAACTATTAAGTTAACTTAACTGAAGTATTCAGAAGAAGTTGAGATGACAAAAGAAAAGAACTATTGTCGTTATCATCATTTCCTGGGACATCCTACAGAAGCCGGCTTCACATTAAAAGACATATTACAGAAGATGATAAAGTAGGGTGAAATACTAATAAAGAAGGATGAAAAGTGAGAGAGAAAAGTCACTACAAACATAGTTTCTGCAAGGGATTCATCGAAGACATGCAAAGATAAAGGAAAGGCTGTTATGACAAGAAAACCGCCATTCGTTACAACAAGCCCTGTCAGAAATATTCATTATTATCGTTCACATCTTCCCGAGCCATCCATTGGAAGAATTTGTCTAGATGTCTTAGCCTCCATATGCCAAAGAAAAGATGAGTCCGTCAAGGAATTCATCAACCGATGGAGAATTCTGGGGGCATCATGTTCACAATTGACAAAAGAAGAAAAACAATTAAAGTCGCGTATAGAATGTATAAGGCTAGATATCGCGATGGGTCTCGTTGGCCCAAATATACAGGCTTTTCAAGATCTGATTGAGAAAGTTTACAATTCAGAAAAGCTCAATGGGAAAGTGGTCAACTTTTATATGAACCAGATGTTTCGAGATTTTGAAAAGACTGTGGTCGGTATTGACGAGGAAGAAATATAGATGAAGATCTATCAAGATGAACAAAGAAATTTTGGTGAAAGAAATATGAACAATCTTACAATGAGAAAAATAAAGAAAAGATTTGGATAATTCGATAATTTTGGAAAGTATACATTTGAAGAAGATGATATACTTCCTATGATGAACCAGCTATTGGCTGCGGAGAAAATCAAGCTGTCATTGCCAAAATGCCCAAAGGAGATGAAGATCATGAAAGAAAATTATTATTTTTATTATCATCATCTTATTGGGCACCGAACTGAGAATTGCTTCATCTTGAAGAAAACTTTACAAGAGATGATGGATAATGGCGAAATTGTCATAAGGAAAATGTATGACGTAAGAGAAAAGATAAGAACGCACAAACCTGATTAAAGTCAGTCATGATTATCACATTCTACTGTGGACACAGCTCTCAATATCAATTTTGATTATGAAGATTATCAGCATAATACTTCTTAATTAAAAGAGGGCAAGGAAAGTAGAAGGATGGAAGAGTTTTCCTCTTAAAAGGCAATGTCATGTATTAGTCTTCTACTTATATGAATAAAAGACAAATTCTCAAGTATATCAAGCGTGCATCAAGTGTTTAAAATTTGTCGCCAATAATCACTAATGATTATCATCAAACGTCAATGAACTATAGCCGATCACTGCCAGAATTAATACTATCGCCGATTATCATCAGACCTCAATCATTATCACCATCGCTAACCACTGCTGATTACTATTACAAAAGCCATAATCGTTGAATTGATATTATTGCCAAGTTGATACACTATTTTAAACATAACCATTATCAAGGATATTATCATCAACACTGGCAATATATTATCTATCAACTCATCATCCATGGCAATTGCGATGGTGATTTATCATCTATAGCAATGGAATGCTATATAAAAAGATCTACCATAATTGGCGATACATCAAATATTATGCAGGCAACAGTGAGAAGCCAATGGCCCTAAAAAGCCCGCAAAGGCCCTCACATGCTTAAACCCATGAGGGCAGCGGTGTGTACCTATATAGCCAACCACACGTGAGACCAGTGTCATCTATATAGTTTTCAATGGCATCACAAGAGAAGGTGAGAAAAAATGCCCTCTCGTGAATGGGTCCGACCTAATAGACGAAGAAAAAGTGAGATGCAGTGTGTGCTCTTTGGCTTATCCATAGATAGGCCAACTATGGGTAAGACCCCCAAGATTCCTGGTTTGATTTCAGTAAAAACTCATGAGGACAAGGCTCTAAAGCAAAATACCCCCTCATCAATGGACTGGCGGCCTTGAATTGGTATTCGAAGGTAGCCTTGTATGCCCGTGAACTCTAGAAAGTTACTGCAGCCAATCCTGTGCATAAAACCCACCAATTTTACTGCTCCGGTAGCTTCACTAGGCCCCTCTGATGGATCACAATTTGTGAACTCCCCTACCGCGATAAGTCCAATAAACTCATAAGAGTTACAAAGACCATTCGCGTAAGACCCGACTCCAGCATGAGTCTAAAAATATACTAACTCCACTACTCATGACCTAAACTGTGTGCGAAAGTGTCCAGTCAAGTCAAGTCTAGTCAAGTCAAAGTTTTATTTAGTAAAAAATATACTATCTCTACCAATCAAGAGCTTAAACTAGGTGTAGCATCAAAATGTTACAGATACATTGATGCTACAGATACATATGCTCGTCTATTTTACTTAAAATATGCCCAAATATGCAATTGCCTGATATGATAAAACAAATCATGAAAATCTCAGATACTGATTACACAAACATATAGAAATATTTTTCTTTTGCAACGGGTGCAAATTACAACGACAAATACTTTCAAAATGTCTACAATACTCTATTCAAAAGTTAATCTTTAGGATCAGCTATTAGCCTTCGATTATAATATATTTATCCGTCCAATGAGAGCAATGGGATTTTTCTATCTCTTATTTCTTTGACAATGAAGGAAAATCCTCCCGTAAAATTCTCAAAGGCAGCGGAGAATGAAATTTCCAAGAATCATCATATGCTTTTGAAAAATTTGATGACTCGGATATATTCTCCGAACTCCTCAAAGGAACGCCAAAAGTTATCCATCCTTCAAAGATATCAACAGGTTTAACTTCATGAACAGTATCTTCTAAAGAAGTCCTTGCGCAAAGCTAACCTGGACAGGGGGCATGATCTGTCTCTTCAAAATAACCTATGCCTTGGTCTTTCTAATAACTTTTTAGCTGTGGTGGAAGAATATGTATGGCATGGTCTACTAGATAATACTCATATACCAAATAATATTGATAAGCCCACTAACACATCCAGGAATAAGAAGAATGAACTAAATAATCATAGCTAGGAATTAAGAAGTGAGATCCAATATTGACATTTAAGAGCTGCCTCCATATCAAAGCCCAATTATATGGCCCGATACCACAACTTCTCATGGGTCTCATGACAATGTCACAAGTCTTCGGTATTGTTTAGTGAAATCCAAATTGGTGAGTAAATCTGCTTAGATAATATGGTTCACGGCAGAATGTGCTACCTTCTCTCAGAGGAAGAGTACTAGATCTAATGGAAACAAGAAATGAATGCTCGCCAAAAGAGATGGAATCATCATCGACAACTTATATGCCTTCCAGATGGCTAGTTAACAGAAATTGATAAAAATCGATAGGATCACTATCCTCTATCTTTCAAGTGACCCAATCATTCGATTTCTTAATCATCCTTCTTAGTTAATAATGATGAAGAGGGAGTTGATGAGGGTCTGAATATGCTCTTCTGGAGTCGGTAAAGGTCTAAGGGAAGTATACTTCTAGCCAGCCTATGAAGAAATGTTAGGGAGCACAAACCGGAAAAGATTTGACTGTTGAATCTCTAAGACCGGAGATGACGTCCCTAAAAGCACGATATAGTGAACAGAGAACTGGAGGATCTAGCGGATACTTTTTACCATCCGTAATTGCACCCGTGACCACGAAGAGAGATGGTCTAATGACATTTATTTGTTACGAGTCGGGAAATATCACCAAATTCAGTCAGTAAGCTAAAAAATTAGCTAACTCGCAAGAAGAGCTATATTCGATGGTACTCTCAATATTCTCATGAATAGTCTTGAGGTCCTGGTGATTGTGGCCTGCAAAGCTGTCAAAGAAAAATAATATGGTTATTAAAAGAAAGATGAAAACTTAGGAAGGGAAGGTAAAAAGAAAGAAACATACCGTAATTTTTAAGAGAAGTGAGCCAACCATTCAAGAGAATTAATGTGCTCAGGTCGTGGGAATTTGGCCAGTTCTCTAAAGAGTTCAATTATGGTCTTTGAAATCTTAGATTACTATCTCCTCCAGAGATAAGAGCAAATTCTTCATTTAAAGGAACGTATGCATCAAAAATATTGCCCATGATGGGGAGACCTGCTATGCAAAGAAGATCTCATAAAGTAATGCTCATTTCACCCAAAGGAAGATGGAATGAATTGGTAATTGGAGACCAATGATTGAGGAAACCCTTAAAGATAGTCACATCCCCATAAAAATGTTCTAACATGGCCATGATCGCGTCAAAAAGGTCAATATGTTCCAAGATAGCAACATGTTTTCGAGCAATGGCTTGAGCCCAGGCACTGTATAAATTCTGAGGCGATAGAAGACCTTTGGTTAGAAATTCGTTTGTTCTCCAGGATGAATGGCCATTGAAGAAATGTTGTCAAGTAGTTTGAAGAAATGAGTAGGAAATAGTTGATGAGGATTATAATAAGGACGCAAGAATCACATTTTATATATCATGCCAACTTTCTGACAACGTTTGTTCCCTTCTAGATGTCCTTCTAGAATTCTTAGTACTTTCAAGATCCAGTTATCTGCAGAAAGAAGATTGCTTTGGTGAGTAGGTGGTTCACTATGCAGAATTGACCGATAACACCGCAAATTAATAGGAATGATAGTTGTTTCTCTCTTAGAAGGATTGCGAAACTTCAATATTTCTTCATTAATCTCTAAACAATCCAAAGTGTGTTGAGAAGTTTGTTCAAATGCTGAAGTAGATGAATGATTCTTTCTTCTTGAAGATGGAGCCTCCAAATGTTTCATGCTTGAAGAATGAAGGCTATCATATCAAATATAAGATTTCGAGAAGAAAGGAGGGAATTCAAGGTTCAGAAGGAAAATTCGCTAGGATTTTAGGACATGGAGAAATTTGTACTAAGTACAAACTAGTTATGCGAGCAACAAGTTGCGCGGTCACTCAAGTTATGCAGTAAGTCTAAGTGCGCGGATAGGTGAGTTGCGTAGAAGGCAGGATCGTGCAATAGGAAGCTCTGGTTAAGGAATGTTGAAAGAAAGAAAAGGGGGGTAAAGGAGCAGTATTTATAGGAAGAGTAGACCCGAGAAGAATTACGTGAGACTAGATTCAAATAAGTTGCGCATGGCCACGCAACTCAAGTCCTAAGCAGAGGAATAGTTTTGATCCTTCATTTTGACCTGATAATCAGGAAAACCTCGGATCAAGGGGGCATCTGTTGGAGCATAAAAATTGATTAAGAAATAAAAGAAGTGAAGAGGAAAAAAAAATAAAAGGAAAAATATGTAAAAGATTCAAGTTGCGTAGGGTATAAGTTGCGCGAAGTATAAGTTGCACTGGAAAGACGAGTTGCACTGGAACTTGAGTTACATGAGACCACGCAACTCCTCATAGTTGTGTCGAGCCGTGCAACTCTCCAAAGGAATGGATGAGTTAAGGCTTGCAAAGGATGCGAGTTGCATAGATGACTTAGAGGATGGACCTTCTTTTGTTAATTTTGAAGGATTTCCTTCAGGATATTCCAAGTTTTCCTTGTATTCTTCATTTGAAGACATATAGATATATATAAGGAGAGAGATCCGCAAAACTCATCTCCTATGAAAACTTGAATGCTATGAGCCAAAATGCTTCCGAAATTCTTATTTGAATTCATTCATGTAACGCCCGTGAAAAAATCCATACTTGGGCTCGAGTACCAACTCGACCCGAAATTGCGTAGAATTCATTCCTTTAGAAAATATGACTAGGTTAGCTAGTGCAACGTTAGAATAGCTGGGAAATGGTCCCTGATCACTTTAAATACGTTCTACAAGGCCCGAAGCGAGTGGAACCAAGGGTGCTATAATGCTCTAAAGCCTCGGATCAAACTCTAAACCGGTTTGTTCTCTGGACCACTTTGAATCTTTGTATTGGATCTAGACCGCACGTCGAAAGTCCGATACCTCCTATCTTAGACCGTTAGAACCGTCTAGCTGGACTTGACACTCATTCCAAAAATTAAGTCAAACCGATAATCACAGGCTATTTCATTGAGCCCGGACCGAAGAGAGTGAGAATAGGGATAGAATTGGAATTTGAAATTCAAATCTGGCACACAATTTGACGCATCAGTATTGAGCGTTCTGACCGTCAGAATACAGCCAAATTACACCCTTGGATCAGGAAAAATATCTATTATATATCACGAGACTTATAGGCCTGATCTTGGTGCGGTGACCGTTAAACTGAAACTGGGCCGCCACGTGCGATCTGGGAACCCAACCGGTCTGAAAACTGGATGTGTGCTAGATCCAGTATGCATGAGCTTAAGTCCGACCGCATTTGGCCTGGGGACCTCCAGAAATGCCCTTTTGGACCGAAACGGCCCCGATTTGGTTAGGCACCAAGTAAACATTGTTCCCAAGCCTATTTTGGGCATGTTTTAGGCTATAAAAGGGGTTGAAACCCTCACTCCTCTCTCCCATCCGAATTTGAGAGAAGCCCTAGCTTGGGAGAGAGAAAAAGAGTGAGAGATTGTGAGAGAGTGGGAGAGTTCTTCCTGCCACTTGTGCTACGTGTTGCACGTGCTTAAGCAACACTCCTCTACCGCTTTCCCGGCGATTCCACCGTGATCCTAGGTAAGTAAAAACCCTAAATAGTTGTTGATTTGAGTTTTCCTTGTTTCCATAGCGATGTAGCTTATGGATCTTATGTATTAGGCTCCTTACTCGCCGTAGGCGAAGCATATACGCTCCGCTTCGATTCCCGAGTCTACAAGACACTAGGTGAGGATTTTAGACGCTTTGATTGACGGTTCCCAACGCTTTCAATGTCGTTTAATAGTAGATTCTTGACGGCATCGCCGTTTGACATGTACAAAATGCTCTCCGTTTCCCGTTTCGTAAGCTAACGAAGAATATGAGATTTAGGGCATTTTAGTCATTTGTAGAAAGTACTGTTTACATTCATATTTTGCTGATGTGATTGACATGGTTTGTTGTCGCATTAGGAAGTTAGGAATGCGTGCATAATTAGTTTGGCGAAGAGATTCGCCTAGTTGCGCACTTTGGGTCGACATACTATATGTAGACTTAAGTGTGTAGTGTATGTGTTTGTATAAATGCTTGTATTAGTATGTATTGAATTAAATGATGTTATTTGATAGTTTGTGATTGATTTTTCAATTATTATGCTGACCTAAATGATTTTCTACATGTTGAAAAAATGCATGATTTCATTACATGCATGGAATGTATGTGCTTGAGGATTTGCTTAAGTTGAATATGCATGGGAGGTATGCCTTGAAGATTTGCTTAAGTTGAATGTTATAACATGTGCTAACATGCTCACATGAGGTATTTCAATTCCAATACCTTTTTATAGTAATTCCATAGATGTGTGGGACTTGACTTAGTCCAGGCAGTCGGTAACCGAGCGAATTCGTGGCTGACTGGTCATAGCCACGAACGACGCGTCGATGAATGTGATTCGTGTTGAGAGTTGGCGGCAGTGGTTAGGCCACGCGAAGTGTTTTACGCACTTCATGTCGTTCAATTCGAGATGCGATCGCGCTAGTCGAGCCCGTCAAGTAACCCGACTGGCCGATGTTTGTTCACCTTGTATGTATCATAACTGCTTGAACCTAGGGTACTGAACTTACCATTGTAAACCCTATTAACCGTGGTACCTTGATCCACGAAGACTCATGAGCCGGGCATGGTGGTATGGGACACCGTGGTCGAGCTGTCGGCCTACGCTGGGGCCACAAACCTCCCCGTAGTGACCAATGAGCACCTTGACTCGTGAGCAGATTATGGTGGTATGGGACACTATATTCTAGCTGTCGGCCTACACTGATCAGGCGACGAGCCCTTTGTAGTGACCACGAGCGTATTCTGAGTTCACGGGAGGCGACGACCCTTCCGTGCAGTAGAGTACAGTAGGCCTGTATTGATAAGGTGATGGGGGAGCGGTGCAACGAGTGCGAGCAACAGCCCTGGCAGCCCTTGCAGTGACCTATGAAATGTACATCGTATGAGATTACTAGGAGTGACGACCCTAGACAGGATCCGTGTTGGGATTGATACAAGGGAAGTACCTTAGTTTCCCAATCCTGCTGTTTGAATGGATTAATAACAACTTGGTAATCATATCACCATAGCATTGCATGTGCCTGGAAGATGTGAAGCACTCTAGGGAGTGTGGCATGCCGCGGTCGTAAGATGTTGCCGTATGAGGGTGATCGTCGGTGAGGGCATACATCACGTCATATCATCTTGCATTAACAACAGTATTAGGATTTGTCTGATTTACTGCTTTACTATTATCGCGTGATTGAATTGTGAACATGCTAATCTTTGCTCTATGATTCCACTGAGTTGATCACTCATTCCCACGTTACGGGATGGTGTTTGCAACACCCACCAGACCCTGTTGTAGTTGCAGGTGAGGACGAGATCCAGGAGGTGGAGCTAGATGATGACGAGGACCAGGATGAGTTCTCGTATATGCAGTATCATGACGGCTTCCCGTAGGCGACCTGGATCGAGGGGACATCAGTGGGACTTTTCTTTTTGAACATTATTCTTTTGTTATGTATATGTACATGAGACTCAGTGATGTAGTCATACTTTGGAGACAGATGAGATTACTTTGCTTTTCCATACAGTGATATATACATTGTTTAGTCTTCCGCTTGCTTTTATCACTGGATCTGAAGTATGAATTGCAGTTTTGGTATACTTTTACTCATGTGGATGCTTTAAATCAGACAACATCAAATCATAACCATTTTTGTTGCATAAGTGACGGTCTGAAACTCGGGAGTTGAGTTTATACACGACCCCCGATTTTCAGGGTATTACAAGTTGGTATCAGAGAATGAATGAGAGTATACTGGGCCTGGGTTATGGTCTTGCGACGTACGCTGTCGCTTCCTTTGACTTAGGTGGGTGCGAGAAGGGTCTAGAAACACTTCTAGGATCATAGATTCGCCGATAGGCGAAGTCTATAAGGATCGATCGCAAGATCGAGTCTGTAACGCATCTCGGGTCGCGTAAAGCGACCCGAATCACTTCTAAGCTGTAGGAAGTCGGGTGGAGACGTCCTATGAGCGGTTTTAAACTGAAAAAGTGAATCTTTGGGCCGTGGGATGACCACGACTCCAGTAATCAATCGCCAGGGCTTAAAAATCCCGTTTCACCAAAAATCTTCAAAATTCCTTCTCTAAACACTTTAACCTTCAGTTCTTTCTTATCCATTTCATATTAGGCATCAAACCTAATGTGAAAATGACACAAATTAGCACATTTATCAAATTTTACAGTGAATAGTAAAATTTCATGAAAAATGGCCATAAGGCCATTCTAACTTCACTTTCTTTAGCAAATAAGGATCTAGAAAGATGTATTGGCTCCTTCTACCCCAAATTCATATGCTGCATCATATGGTTTGGTATTCGGGATTGCGATGTGGACCCGGAAAGCCCTGAACACATGTTTGGGCTTATACAGACCAAAATACTATGAACCAAGGGGTGGGACCTGACTTTTTGGGACCCTGGGACCATGGGGGACCAGACCCATGGGGTCCCACCGGTCAACTTGAGAGTTGACCGGCGATGCCATCGCCGGCCGGGCGATGCATCGCCGGCCGGCGACCTCCGTTGGTGCTGTCCTTCGGGCGCACCCACTTAAATGGCCTCCACATCACCCCTATGTAACTCCCACATCACGAAAACCCCTAAAACCCACCTCTCCTTCACAAACAGCCCCCTTGCATACCCTAGATTCGATTTTCAGCACTCCATTCCAAACCCCAGCGACCCAAACCACTCTTAAACCCTTCCTTGGCCAAAACCGACCACCACCCATCAGTTATTGGGTGTTGGCAGCCCCTTTCCTTGAAGATTTCCCCATTTGGAGCTCCAAAATCTCCCAAATAGTGCTGAAATCGTGAGGTGCTCCATCCCATCTTTTCGTTCTTATTTTTCCCTGAAAGTACAGCCTTGGGAAGCTTGAAGCGTCCCTCTACGATGCCTAGATTTCCTTTTGTCAGATTGGGCAGCCATTTCTCCGCATTTTCGGCGTTTTCCATGGCTTTTGTGGAAGCCATTTTGGGCCTTTTGTCGCTTTCATCCATCATATCTTTGATGGGTAAGAGGAAAACTGTGACAGACGAGGCTGGGCCGAGCCGCCCTGCTCGATCGAGAAGACCGCGGGGTGGTGCCGCAAGTTCAAGCGCCGCCGCAGGTCCAGCTGCAGTCCTGGAGTGCCGTACAAAGCGGGATTTGGATCCCCATGCACATCTTGGACGAACCATCCTATCAGAGATGCCTCATGGTGAATACACTGATCGTAGAGTGTTATTTGAGGCGGACGTAGATGGGCGATTGTTCGGCGAATATCTATTGTTCGAACGTATTGAAGCTGCGCATTGGGGACCGATCTTTGAAGCTCGCGCTCGTGCTAATGTGAGCACTGTTCGTACCTTCTATGCTAGCATCCAGAATCCTACCTTGGATCCTTTGCAGTTCAAAATCCCTTTTGGTAGAGATCGGATGGCTATGATCGACGTCCGGTTGATTGCGCGACTTCTCAATGTGCCTCTAGGTGATGTGCATCCAAGTGAGAAGAGTTTGAGGACTAGACGTGAACGAGATCACCGCACCAGGTTTCTGTGCGGTAAGTTGGTTCCATGGCAGCCTAATAATAGCCTCAAGGCTACGTACATATCTGAGGATTTGCGTCTGCTGCATCATATCTGCACGTTCAATGTTTATCCTAGGTCGACGAACCGCATTGAATGTACACGTCTTATGGTCGATTTCTTATTTCTGGTGGCCCAGGGAGAGAACGTATGTATGGCCACTTTCATCTTACGGCAGATAGTTCTCATAGCCAGGTCGAGGAGAACATCCGAATCCCTTCCCTTTGGCCGAATCATTTGCAAGATTGCGCTTGAGTTTGCCTATAGACTTGGACCCGAATTACCGGTATCGATTCACACCATCGATGAGTCGACAATGGTTAAGATGAAGATTGGGTCGCAATATCGTGAAAATCAACTTGAAAGGGATAGTGGGGACGACTTTGATGAAGAGGAAGATCAAAGCGAAGAAGAACCTAGTGCAGAGGTTCAGGAAGAGACTCAGGAAGAAGCAGAAGAGGAGGCTCAGGATACTGATGAGAGCCCTCCTCTTTCTGCGCAGGCTACTATCGACGATCGCATTGCTCGGATGGAGGAGAGCCAGACCGCTTTGCGAAGGGAAGTCCAAGAACTTCGAGCAGAGGTCGCTGATGCCAAGGCCGTTACGAAGAAGAAGTTTGGCAAGGTGACTCGCACCTTGAAGGCAATCCTGTGTTGCTTACAGGATAAGGGTGCTCCTCCTCCGTCGCCAGACTCCGACTAGCGACGCGATCTTTGATGTTGTTATGAGTAGTTAGCCATTTTCTGTTTTATGTGTGTAAAGCCTATTAGGGCTAGTGCTTTGCTTATGTTGCTGTTGCTTAACTGTCTTAATTTCCATGTCATTCTAGTCATGATGCTTGTAAGGATATATCCCCTGTATTGTGACAATTTTGATTAATTGAAATGCATGGAATGCCTTTGACTCTTTAGTGAATGATTGTGGTGTATTTGAGCAATTGAGACTGACAAGGTTGCGCCCTATTTTGAATATAGGGAATGTCACCTAAGACTACGAGGAGCGCGGTTCGGCTTTCATTGTCAGAGCAGATGGATCAGGCTCCCTCTCAGTCTGGCACTCGTCCGGACCCTGCTGTGGGCCCGAGTCCTGAGACGGTTCGGTCGTCTCAGCCTACTGTTGGTCCTACAGATGGACCACCGCCATTTACACCATTAGTTAGAGAGCCACAGCGCGCATCTACTTCCGCACCTCATCCGCCACAGCCTACTCCACCTCCTGATAGATTCGAGCAGATGATGGCTATGATGCTTCAGCAGCAGCAGCTTCTGACCACCATAGTTGGGACTTTAGCCCAGGGTGGGGGTGCGACTGCATCTACTCCGCCTGCACCACCTGCGCATCCAGCTGAGGATGCCTATACTTACGCCCAGGATGAGGGCATAGCACACCCTGCGTAGCCTGCTTTCCCTGCGGGGAATCCTGCCGACACACGGGGCCTTCTGGAGCGATTTCAGCGCTTGCGGCCTCCTGCTTTCACGGGTTCTCACAGACCCGAGGAGGCTGAGTTCTGGCTCGACCGAGTGTCGAAGATTCTACGCATGTTGCACTGTACCGAGGCTGAGCAGGTAGAGCTGGCTACCTTCCAGTTTGAGAGAGAGGCCAGTATGTGGTGGGATAGCATATTGCGGACTGTTGCCGCAGATTTCGTGTGGACATGGGCAGCATTCGAGTTCCGTTTCCATGAGAAGTATTATCCCCAGACCTACAGGCACGAGAGGGAGAATGAGTTTCTCCGTCTCAGGCAGGCAGCGATGACGGTTACCGAGTATGAGCATCGGTTCACAGAGTTGGGCAGGTACGTCCCGACGATTCTAGCTGATGAGCAAATGCGCATACGGCGCTTTTTGGAGGGCTTGCGACCGGATATTCGGTCGAAGATGTGCTGTGTCAGCTTTCCCTCCTATGCGGAGTTGGTTCACATGTCCATGCGGGCAGAGCAGGACGTGGATCGACTTGCGCGATCTCGAGGCCCTACTACTTCTAGGCCGCGACCGGATTTGCCAGACAGGCCCTTCGCGGGCAAGAGGCCTCGCGTTGATCCTCCTACCAGGACCACGGCGCCAGTAGGACCGTTTCGGCGCCCTGATTTATCATGCACATACTGTGGGAGGATGGGCCACCTAGCGCAGAGTTGCTTTTCGAGGATGCGGGACAGTGGGTTCTCGCCGCCGCAGAAGATTGATCGTGTACGTCCACAGGCGATATCAGCACCGCCTATACGGTCAGCTCCTACGCATCCCTCTTTCAGACCCACAGTATCGCAGATTCGACAGCCCCCACGGCCCTTGACACAGGGCCGAACCGGCCACAGCAGGCTCGAGTTCATGCACTGACCGCTGAGGCAGCTACGACGCCGACTTTCCAGCATTCAGCCTTCGAGGTCACGGGCCATATCGGAGGTACTCCCGTTCTTGTCATGGTGGACACTGGTTCCACGATTTCTTTGATATCGCGTGTCGTAGTCAGACGTCTTGGGTTGCAGACTATCACTATGGATAGCGTGCGAGTCCTTGCAGCTCATGGAGATTATTCGGATGTCACCCAGATGTGTGAGGGTTGTTTAGTTGATCTGGGAGGCAGGACGATGACTCTTGATCTGGTCGTCGATCCCTCGCTCGTTTATCTCGACATCATTCTTGGCATGGACTGGTTGACTGCAGCGAGAGCCGAGATTGACTGCGAGGCTCGTGTGGTGACGGTGTACGAGCCTGAGGGCACGCCTTTCACATTTTCAGTGCGGGTAAATCTTCCTTTCCGCATTCTTAGCTACGCCACTCTATTGCGCGATGCTGGTGCCCAGGTACTTGAGCAGACGCCAGTTGTTTCTGAGTTCGGGGATCTGTTCAGGAAGATCCCTGGTTTGCCGCCCCGACGTGAGATCGATTTCACTATCGATCTGATTCCTGGTTCTACACCCGTCTCACTGCCGACGTATCGCATGGCACCATGTGAGATGGAGGAGTTGAGGACGCAGATTGATGGCCTGCTAGAGCTTGGCTTTATACGGCCTAGTGTGTCTCCTTGGGGAGCACCGGTCTTGTTCGTGAAGAAGAAGGATGGTTCGCTGCGATTGTGTATTGATTATCGCAGGCTGAACCAGCTCACGGTGAAGAACAAGTACCCTTTGCCCAGGATCGATGACTTGTTTGATCAGTTGAGAGGAGCGCAGTACTTCTCGAAGATTGATCTTCAGTCAGGATATCATCAGCTGCGCGTCAGAGATGAGGACGTGCAGAAGACAGCATTCAGGACCAGTTTTGGTCATTACGAGTTCCTTGTGATGTCGTTCGGTCTCACGAACGCACCGGCCGTGTTCATGGATCTGATGAACAGGGTATTGCGGCCTTTCCTCTATCGATTCGTCGTTGTCTTCATCGACGACATTTTGGTGTACTCTAGGAGTCGAGAGGAGCATGAGGAGCACTTGCGTTTGGTCCTTGATACGCTCAGACAGCATCAGTTGTTCGCACAGTATAAGAAGTGCGACTTCTGGAAGCAGGAGGTGAAGTTTCTGGGACACGTGGTGTCCAAGGATGGCATGGCAGTTGACCTGTCTAAGGTAGCTGCGGTGCAGGACTGGGAGCAGCCTGGTTCTGTCACTGAGGTGAGGAGTTTCTTGGGTCTCGCTGGCTACTATCGGCGCTTCATTCAGGATTTCTCGAAGATCGCGAGACCCTTATCTCAGTTGACACGGAAGGACGTGAAGTTCGCCTGGAATGATAAGGCGGAGTCAGCTTTTTAGGAGCTGAAGGACAGACTTACGTCCGCCCCTGTGCTAGTATTGCCAGAGCAAGGGGTTAAATACACTATATACACTGACGCGTCTAGCGTTGGTTTGGGTTGTGTCCTTATGCAGAGGGACAGGGTAATTTCGTATGCCTCGAGACAATTAAGGAAGCACGAGGAGAATTACCCTACACACGACCTGGAGTTGGCAGCCGTGATATTCGCACTGAGACTCTGGAGACATTACCTCTACGGAGAGGAGTTCGAGCTCTTTTGCGACCACAAGAGCCTCAAGTACATATTCACGCAGCGGGACTTGAATATGAGGCAGCGGCGATGGATGGAGACGCTGAAGGACTTCAAGTTTGAAGTCTCTTACCATCCTGGGAAGGCGAACCTTGTGGCTGATGCGTTGAGCCGCAAGAAGGCGATAGAGTTTGCGGCTCCGCTGATGGTTGCCGAGTGGGATATGGTTGAGTTTTTGCGAGACTTTGAGCAGAAACTCACTGTAAAGGAGCCATTCGAGTTCATCGCACATGTACAGGTGCGATCTCAGATCGATGACCGAGTCATCGAGGCGCAGAGGGATGACGCGCATCTTACTGAGCTTCGAGAGCAGGCCAGTGATGATGCTGACGCCGACTGGCGAGTTGGTATGGATGGGGGTTTACGTTACCGTGGCCGCCTATGCGTCCCAGATGTCCCTGACTTGAGACGAGAGATTCTCGAGGCTGCGCATTCTACTAGACTCGCGATGCATTCTGGCAGCACGAAGATGTATCGTGACGTGAAGAGGACGTATTGGTGGGAAGGTATGAAGACCCACATAGCTGAGTTCGTGTCCCGTTGTCTCACTTGTCAGCAGGTGAAGGCAGAGCATCGCCGACCACCTGGACTTTTGCAGCCTATGCCGATTGCAGAGTGGAAGTGGGATTTCATTTCCATGGACTTCATTTCTGGGTTGCCGAAGACGAGGAAGGGGCATGATTCCATTTGGGTGATCGTCGACCGATTGACGAAGTCGGCGCACTTCCTACTGATCAGAGTTACTAACTCTGCAGACGAGCTGGCTAGATTGTATATCCGAGAGATTGTGCGTCTGCATGGAGTTCCGTTGGAGATCGTGTCGGACAGAGACACGCGGTTCACTTCTATTTTCTGGACTCGCATTCAGGAGGCTATGGGTGTGAAGTTGAAGTTCAGTACTGCCTTCCACCCACAGACGGACGGACAGACGGAGCGAGTGAACCAGATCCTGGAGGACATGTTGCGGGCTTGCGCATTGGACTTCAAGGACAGTTGGGATGACTGTCTTGCATATGCGGAGTTTGCGTACAACAATAGCTTCCAGGCGAGTATCGGCATGGCACCTTATGAGGCGCTGTATGGGCGACCTTGTCGCGCACCGCATTGCTGGTTAGAGGTCGGTGAGTGCAGCTTGATTGGCCCAGAGTTGGTGCAGGCGACGTCAGAGAAGATTGATGTTATTCGACGTCGGCTTCTTACAGTGCAGAGCAGACAGAAGAGCTACGCCGATACGAGACGGAGACCACTAGAGTTCACAGTCGGGGATCATGTGTTTTTGTGAGTTTCCCCTATGAAGGGAGTCCTTCGGTTCGGGAAGAAGGGGAAGCTGGCACCGCGATTCATTGGTCCATTTCAGATCCTCGATCGTGTGGGAGCAGTGGCTTACCGATTGGCTTTACCCACGCCCCTCGCGAGCGTCCACAACGTATTTCATGTTTCTATGCTGAAGAAGTACGTTGCTGATCCTTCTCATATCATCAGATGGGAGCAGGTGCAGTTAGGAGAGGATGTTACTTATATCCTGCGACCGACACGCATCTTAGACCGGAAGGAGCAGGTACTGCGTAGCAAGGTGACTCCCCTTGTGAAGGTACTATGGACGCATCATACTGAGGAGGAGGCTACTTGGGAGGCAGAAGCCGAGATCAGAAAGAACTACCCACAGCTTCTCGAGGAGTACGAAAAGGTACAAAATTTCGAGGACGAAATTATTTGTTAAGGGGGGTAGATTGTAACGCCCGTGAAAAAATCCATACTTGGGCTCGAGTACCAACTCGACCCGAAATTGCGTAGAATTCATTCCTTTAGAAAATATGACTAGGTTAGCTAGTGCAACGTTAGAATAGCTGGGAAATGGTCCCTGATCACTTTAAATACGTTCTACAAGGCCCGAAGCGAGTGGAACCAAGGGTGCTATAATGCTCTAAAGCCTCGGATCAAACTCTAAACCGGTTTGTTCTCTGGACCACTTTGAATCTTTGTATTGGATCTAGACCGCACGTCGAAAGTCCGATACCTCCTATCTTAGACCGTTAGAACCGTCTAGCTGGACTTGACACTCATTCCAAAAATTAAGTCAAACCGATAATCACAGGCTATTTCATTGAGCCCGGACCGAAGAGAGTGAGAATAGGGATAGAATTGGAATTTGAAATTCAAATCTGGCACACAATTTGACGCATCAGTATTGAGCGTTCTGACCGTCAGAATACAGCCAAATTACACCCTTGGATCAGGAAAAATATCTATTATATATCACGAGACTTATAGGCCTGATCTTGGTGCGGTGACCGTTAAACTGAAACTGGGCCGCCACGTGCGATCTGGGAACCCAACCGGTCTGAAAACTGGATGTGTGCTAGATCCAGTATGCATGAGCTTAAGTCCGACCGCATTTGGCCTGGGGACCTCCAGAAATGCCCTTTTGGACCGAAACGGCCCCGATTTGGTTAGGCACCAAGTAAACATTGTTCCCAAGCCTATTTTGGGCATGTTTTAGGCTATAAAAGGGGTTGAAACCCTCACTCCTCTCTCCCATCCGAATTTGAGAGAAGCCCTAGCTTGGGAGAGAGAAAAAGAGTGAGAGATTGTGAGAGAGTGGGAGAGTTCTTCCTGCCACTTGTGCTACGTGTTGCACGTGCTTAAGCAACACTCCTCTACCGCTTTCCCGGCGATTCCACCGTGATCCTAGGTAAGTAAAAACCCTAAATAGTTGTTGATTTGAGTTTTCCTTGTTTCCATAGCGATGTAGCTTATGGATCTTATGTATTAGGCTCCTTACTCGCCGTAGGCGAAGCATATACGCTCCGCTTCGATTCCCGAGTCTACAAGACACTAGGTGAGGATTTTAGACGCTTTGATTGACGGTTCCCAACGCTTTCAATGTCGTTTAATAGTAGATTCTTGACGGCATCGCCGTTTGACATGTACAAAATGCTCTCCGTTTCCCGTTTCGTAAGCTAACGAAGAATATGAGATTTAGGGCATTTTAGTCATTTGTAGAAAGTACTGTTTACATTCATATTTTGCTGATGTGATTGACATGGTTTGTTGTCGCATTAGGAAGTTAGGAATGCGTGCATAATTAGTTTGGCGAAGAGATTCGCCTAGTTGCGCACTTTGGGTCGACATACTATATGTAGACTTAAGTGTGTAGTGTATGTGTTTGTATAAATGCTTGTATTAGTATGTATTGAATTAAATGATGTTATTTGATAGTTTGTGATTGATTTTTCAATTATTATGCTGACCTAAATGATTTTCTACATGTTGAAAAAATGCATGATTTCATTACATGCATGGAATGTATGTGCTTGAGGATTTGCTTAAGTTGAATATGCATGGGAGGTATGCCTTGAAGATTTGCTTAAGTTGAATGTTATAACATGTGCTAACATGCTCACATGAGGTATTTCAATTCCAATACCTTTTTATAGTAATTCCATAGATGTGTGGGACTTGACTTAGTCCAGGCAGTCGGTAACCGAGCGAATTCGTGGCTGACTGGTCATAGCCACGAACGACGCGTCGATGAATGTGATTCGTGTTGAGAGTTGGCGGCAGTGGTTAGGCCACGCGAAGTGTTTTACGCACTTCATGTCGTTCAATTCGAGATGCGATCGCGCTAGTCGAGCCCGTCAAGTAACCCGACTGGCCGATGTTTGTTCACCTTGTATGTATCATAACTGCTTGAACCTAGGGTACTGAACTTACCATTGTAAACCCTATTAACCGTGGTACCTTGATCCACGAAGACTCATGAGCCGGGCATGGTGGTATGGGACACCGTGGTCGAGCTGTCGGCCTACGCTGGGGCCACAAACCTCCCCGTAGTGACCAATGAGCACCTTGACTCGTGAGCAGATTATGGTGGTATGGGACACTATATTCTAGCTGTCGGCCTACACTGATCAGGCGACGAGCCCTTTGTAGTGACCACGAGCGTATTCTGAGTTCACGGGAGGCGACGACCCTTCCGTGCAGTAGAGTACAGTAGGCCTGTATTGATAAGGTGATGGGGGAGCGGTGCAACGAGTGCGAGCAACAGCCCTGGCAGCCCTTGCAGTGACCTATGAAATGTACATCGTATGAGATTACTAGGAGTGACGACCCTAGACAGGATCCGTGTTGGGATTGATACAAGGGAAGTACCTTAGTTTCCCAATCCTGCTGTTTGAATGGATTAATAACAACTTGGTAATCATATCACCATAGCATTGCATGTGCCTGGAAGATGTGGAGCACTCTAGGGAGTGTGGCATGCCGCGGTCGTAAGATGTTGCCGTATGAGGGTGATCGTCGGTGAGGGCATACATCACGTCATATCATCTTGCATTAACAACAGTATTAGGATTTGTCTGATTTACTGCTTTACTATTATCGCGTGATTGAATTGTGAACATGCTAATCTTTGCTCTATGATTCCACTGAGTTGATCACTCATTCCCACGTTACGGGATGGTGTTTGCAACACCCACCAGACCCTGTTGTAGTTGCAGGTGAGGACGAGATCCAGGAGGTGGAGCTAGATGATGACGAGGACCAGGATGAGTTCTCGTATATGCAGTATCATGACGGCTTCCCGTAGGCGACCTGGATCGAGGGGACATCAGTGGGACTTTTCTTTTTGAACATTATTCTTTTGTTATGTATATGTACATGAGACTCAGTGATGTAGTCATACTTTGGAGACAGATGAGATTACTTTGCTTTTCCATACAGTGATATATACATTGTTTAGTCTTCCGCTTGCTTTTATCACTGGATCTGAAGTATGAATTGCAGTTTTGGTATACTTTTACTCATGTGGATGCTTTAAATCAGACAACATCAAATCATAACCATTTTTGTTGCATAAGTGACGGTCTGAAACTCGGGAGTTGAGTTTATACACGACCCCCGATTTTCAGGGTGTTACAATTCAATACTGGCATTTTCAATTATAACAATTTTATCTTGGAATCAAGGGACAAAAAGGATGTAAACGAATTAAGGATATAAATAAAATGCAATGATTATTCTCTTCACTTTATCCCTTTGTCAATGTTAGGTGAGATAATTTCCTGAATCAAACGTTTTTTGTTTCTTATCGAAACATGAGTGCTACAAGAAATGGCCAATATAATGTTAAATGGCATGAATTTAATGAAAAACTTATGAGCTAAAGCTGTTAATACTGCTTACTACGCTATAAATCATGTGTATGTTAAAAAAGTAAAAGATAAAATAGCTTATGAGCATGGTTTAATAAGAAGCCAACTGTTAAATACTTTCAAACTTTTGGAAGTAAATGTTACATTTTTCGTGACCGAAAAATTTTGAAAAAGTTCGAAACAAAGAGTAATGAGGGAATATTCTTGGGTCATGCTCTGAATAGTCGAGCATATCGTATTCTTAATAAAAGAACAGGAGTGATTCAGGAATCTATTAACATTGTAATTGGCGATCACTTGATCATACCTACACCAAGTGAAGATGATGATGAAGTCAGCATTATCGATAAACCTGACTCTTCATCTAAATCAGAAAATTCTGAATTAAGATTAGTCAAAAACCATCCAGCTGATCAAATATTAAGTAACCCTTGTACTAGTGTTCAGACAAGAAAATAATTAGAAAACATTTGTAATTACATCTGCTTTACTTGCCAAATTAAACCGGCAAATGTAAATGAAGCACTTGCCGAAGAAAGTTGGATTTTGGCTATGCAAGAAGAGTTAAATCAATTTGTTAGAAATGATGTTTGGTATTTGGTTCCCAAACCTTTTGACAAACATATAATCAGAACCAAATAGATTTTTAAGAACAAATTTGATGAAATGGAAAATAACATTAGAAACAAGGCTCGACTAGTTGTACAAGGCTACACTCAGATAGAAGAAATTGACTACGATGAAACCTTTCCACCAGTTGCACACCTTGAATCCATTAGATTGTTTATTTCAATTGCTTGCTATAAAAAATTCAAGATATATCAAATGTATGTTAAAAGTACGTTTCTAAACAGTGATTTACATGAAAAGGTATATGTTGAACAACTTAAGGATTTTAAGGATCCTAAACTCTTGGATCATGTATATCGTCTTAAAAAGGCACTTTATGGTTTAAAACAAGCTCCCAGGACATGGTACAAAAAGTTGACAATACTTTTGCTTAGTCATAATTTTATCACGGGAAGCGTTGATAAAACTTTATTTGTTAAAAAATATAATGAACATATATTGATTGTACAGATCTACGTTGATGATATTATTTACAAATCTACATACCCTAACTTGTTTATTTAGTTTACAGAATTGATGGCATCCAAGTTTGAAATTAGTATGGTTGGAGAATTAAATTACTTTCTTAGATTACAAGTAAAACAATAAGAAGATGGAATATTCATCTCTCAAACCAAATATGCTTTGAGTTTAGTAAAAAAATTTGGGTTTGAGAATGAAAAAAATATGATACTTTTATGAGTACAACTCTCAAACTTTTTAAGGATGAAATAGGTAAAAGTATAGACTCTCGTTTATATCGAAGCATGACTGGTAGTCTTCTATACTTAAATGCAAGTAAACCTGATATTACTTTTAGCATTGGAATATGTGCTAGATATCAGTCTGACCCTAAGGAATCTCATCTAATTGTTATTAAACGGATAATTGGATATGTTGCAAGTACAGTTAATTTCGGTCTATGGTATCTGCATGATACAAATGTACAACTTGCTGGATATATCGATGCTAACTCGGCAGGATAACATCGACGATAGAAAATCTACCAATGGTGGATGTTTCTATGTAAGGATTTTTTTAGTTACCTTACTTAGCAAGAAAAAAAATTCTGAATCTCTCTCAATTGTTGAAGCTGAATATATTGTAGCTGGCAATGCTAGCACCCAGTTGATCTGGATGAAAAGGATATTAGCTAATTATGGGATTGCGCAAGATGCAATGATACTATATTATAATAACTCAAGCGTTATTAATATTTCAAAAAATTTCATTCAACATTCTCGTATGAAACATATCGACATTCGATATCATTACATTCGAGAATTAGTTGAAGACAAGAGCATTTCATTATAATACATTCAGACAGAAAAGCAGCTTGCAGACATTATGACTAAGCCACTTGACATGAATAGATATTCAAAATTAAAATATGATATTGGTCTGTGTAATTTTAATTAATTAAATCATGTTCTTTATACATTTTTATTATTTTTATGTTTATAATTTAGAAAAAAAAAAAAAAGCAAAACTTATAAATTTTTAAAAAAAATTAAAAATTATATGAAACTTTCTAGCTGCACGACCGGTCGAGCACGTCCTCGACTAGTCAAACTTCAACGGGTCGAGAAACATACTCGACCGGTCGAAGTACGTGGGTGGGCCTCTTAAAAGAGGAAAAATCCTTTTTTCTTCATCATTTCACCCTTCTTCCTTGACTAACCTTGTCTCAACTCACCAAACCCATCTCCACAAAGTCTTTGTAAGTGATTTATTTTCGATTTCTTTCTGGATTTGGATTCTTTATTGCTAGTTATTTTTTATTTTTTATTGATTTGAGATTTACATCCTTTCCATAGAAGGTTTTTGTGCAAAAATCAAATTTAAGTCAAACCTATCTTTAATATCTTCTTTTGTAAACTCTACATGGAGCATCGGTCTAAGAGGAAGGCTACATTCAAGGGCCTTAGCGGAGGAGCCCAATTAGGGTGAGAACCCTGAGAGCTCCCAAAGAAGATTCGAAGCATGTAAGGGATCTCTGCTCTAAAGATATTATTATAGAAATGACTGTGAATATTGATCACATTGCTCCATTCAAACTCTTGCCTATTCTTTCTGTCATCGGTTGGGATAACATTTTGGTTTGGGGCGGAACAGCATACCGTTTCATAGCTCAAAGGATATATGCATCAATAGGGGAGCTGTCTCTTAATAATCTAAGATTCTCTATTAATTTTTGAGAAGGGACAGTTCCGGTTGATAAGCACCTGATTTTAAGATTGCTTAATGTGAATGTGAATGATGAAGGCATACTCATTACCTCCCTTGCTGATAGAATGTATGAATTTGAGCGAAGGGAAATTCCTCGCAAGTTTTATAGATTTAATGTTGATTAGAGTTCTGGTAATGCCCTCCGTGACACCTAAATGATTCTAAGATTAAGGGTACTTCATCATATTTTTACATCAAATGTGTATCCTTGTTTCGAGAATAAGTCTGAACTTACTTCCTCCGTGACATTCCTATCTATCTTCCCTCATTGATTTACTACTTGATTATCCAATTTCATATTCATACAGGTCATAGTTCTATACCTTTTGCATATCTCATGACAACTCTTGTTATCCATTGCAACGTTGTCATTCCATCGACCGAGGCACTAGAGTCTGCTCTCCCATTTGATAATACGAATATTAATAGGATCAACTTGGCATACCTTCCCGGCCAAAGAAATGAGGATGAAGAAGAAGAGGCAGAAGCACCTTTACCCGAAGACACGTCCATGGATGACATTTTTTATGAACGTGAATCAGATGATGAAGCTGATCCTGATTATCAGCCTTCTCAGGTTGATGATCGGCTTAAGTCTTTAGAAGAGAAAGTTATAGAGTTGAAGGTATCATAGGATACTCTGGCTGAAAGTCACACAACTTCCATGAAATACATGTGAAAATACATTCATCGCATTACCAAAGGACTTCACCAGATTGATCCTTCCATACCTCATCCTTCTTCCTCTGGGTCCAATTAATTTGGTTTTTATGCATTTTCTAGTTGATTTGAGTTGTATAAATTCTAATTATGTGTGTGTTTGACTTGTTAACTCTTGAATTATGCTCTCCTTATACTCCTTGGTAACTTTGGCAACTCTTTTCCTAGACTTAATTATAATGATTATGTTTTGGTTCAGTTATGCATTTTTTAGTTCTTATTCTGGTGGTTTGGTTATATTATGTTCATATAGTTACTCTTTCCTTTGTCAATTTGTAACAAAAAGGGAGAGAGAATACCTAGAATGATGTGAATGATAGATGAATGATGCTATTATGTTATTTAATCTGATTGATTAGGAATAATGAATGCATGGAAAATGTCGATATCTGTTAGAGTTATGCATTGGAAGTATATATTATAATACAGGTATAGTACAAAGCGAAAAGAAGCTCACATTGAGGGGGAGTAGCAACAAATTCAGCAACCTGGATTTCAAGATATTTTTGTAATTGTTGTACTAAGTGTTTTGTCACGAATTTGACAAAGGGAAAAATTGTAAGTGCTATATTGCATAAAGCACACTATTGTTTGTCAAATTTCGTTTAGACAAAACAACTTGTGTTGTAGTCCGTCTAATGTGGATCAAGATGGAAAGTTCGAGTCATAAAGTTGAAAAATTCAAGCTTAAGTACAAGTCATGAAAGTTCAAGCGTAAGTTATGAAGTTGGAAAGTTCAAGATAAAACGAGTTCAAGTTCTACTACACTTCAAGTAGAAGATCAAGCTCCACCTTTAATACACTTGACTTCAATATACTTCAAGTAAAAGATCTACTATACTATATTAAAGATTCAAGATCTACGAGCTTTAAACTTCAATGCCCAGTCTTCTCAAGTATAACAGACCCTAAAAAGACTTTAAACTTAATGATTTCAAAAGAAAAACTTATATGGATTTTTATACTTTGGTTAGGCTTAAGTTCAATTAGTCTAAGCCTTAATTTGACTAATCTAAGTTGTAACTCGACCAGTCTAAGAAAATTTTTGACCAGTCGAAGTTTAAATTCCAAAAAAAAAAATGATATTTCTATTACTTTCTCGACCAGTCGAGCAGACTGCTCGATCAATCAAAGAGGGTCCTTCGAACAGTCAAGGGTTATTTAACTCAAAGTCTACTAACTAAAATCTGGCACCCTCAACTAGTTGAGCAGGGCTTTCGACCAGTCGAGCAGGGCCTCGACTAGTCGAAGAACAGTTTTATCCAATCACGCCTAAATTTTGAAATTTAATTAGATATTAGACGATTCGAGGGAGATCTTAGACGAGTCAAAGCAACAACTTTTCAGCCTATAAATAGATGCCTTCTCTCAATCTGAAATTTCTTATCCAAGTTAATATAAGCCTTCACCAAGAGAGACAGAGAGAGAGAGAAGTCCCCACTATCTTCAATCTATTGCACGATATTTTAATATTTTGTTCATATAGCTTTTTGTTTTAATTCATTGATCTCTTTTCATGAATTTTATTTTTTTCAATAGAGTAATCACTCTTCTTTAAAATCTGAGGAATTCAAACAAGCAGCCTTCGGTTTGAATTAATTTAAAATCAATCTAAAACCTAGAACTCTTTTTTGTGTTACTGGACATTGAACATTCTACTTTAAGCAAAGCGGTTCTACAAGCTACATCAAGAATGTCTTCAAGGAGAAGAAAAGTACATTTTTATTCTTTGTATTTTGATTTCTTTGAGATAGCCATAAAATCTCATGTGTTGGTTTTGACTGAGATAGCCAAAAAATCTCAGTGAGAGGTTTTTGTTTGTGATAAGCCCTTTAAAATTACAACTGTATCAGGTTTTACGGTGATCCTATGAAAACCTTGTTTATAGTGAAAGTCAATATCACGTGATTTGTGATTATTGAGAGTGGAGTAGGTGTGTCTGTTTGAGAACAGTTGGTGTACACACTGAACCACTATAATCTTGGTATTTATGGTGAATATTTACTTTTTGCATATGTGGAGAATGATTATCAATTTATTTATGCAAATGTGGTGAATGCTTGTAATAGATGACTTTATTGGATATCGCTTTGGTTTGAGATTTTGATTCTTACAACTATTCGTGAAATAAGGTTGTCTTATCTAAACTTTGCTTTAAGTGTAGGTTATCCTACGAACTAAGTTTGAATCAATTTTTCAACTCTAGTGGGAGTTTATTTCCTGATTTATATATCATTTCTGCAAGTTTATTTTTATTTGGCATAGTCCTATTCAATCCCCCCCCCCCCCCCCCCCCCCCCACACACACACACACACGCACACCTTTAGGACTAATAAGCTCGCCTTTTTCAAATATGATACTGAAGTCGAGAGTGGTTCTAATCTAGTTTTAGGGTGGATGTCTATAGATGTCCCTCATTGGCAGAGGTTAGGGGTGCAACTGAATGCCAAAGCGTGTGGACACCCCACCTCTGGACTAAACGTAGACGCAATCTGGCTTTTATCGATATGCTTGTCTAGTTAAAGCTCAACCCAAGCATCTCATAAGGGTTGAGAAAAATGTAACAATTTGTCCATTGGCATTTTGTGGCTTTACGGGGCATCAAATTGAAACCCTTTCACACTTTGACAGACATGCGTGCATTAAAAGAGTTTGTAAGTCTAGATTGTGGGTGGTTAAAGCCCCTGTGTTTTTTGCTTCTTTACAAGGATAATGCGCTTTCATATAGAAAGATAATTTTTAATGTTGCAAGAGCCCATGGGACAGCCTATAAGGCCTATCGTTTGTAATGTGTAGTTTCTTGCGCATTTTACGACTTTATGAATCTCTCACGTTATAGTGTGTTAGGTTTACAATTGTCCTAGACTAGAGTTATCGAGGTTATTCTGTTGAAAATTGAGTTCTTGACTTCATCACTTTAGTTGTAATAGGCTTTTTTGTAGTTAGTAGTGCAGTTGTGCTAATTCAAGAATAATCATTATTTATTCTAAGACAATCGGGCTAACATTGGAATTTCAGGCTGACCGCCCCATATTCTTCATATAATCTCAGAGAAAATCGACAAGTCGAAATAAACCAAAATCAAATATTGATGTTATGCCAGAACCTACCTATAAGTATGTCAAATTGCCCAATGCCTAGGATGTCATGTGCGTGGATGTTTTTTGAAAATTTTATAATTTTCTATTTTTTGGATTTTTGCAAAAATCCCTATGAGACCCATACCCTAATTAACCCTTTGTACGCTTCGTTTTCAGTGCTGGCACGTTCCTAGTAGACCAGATCGGCGAGCGTCAACCATAAACCTATTTCAATATCGTAATGAACCGAAACTTGTACCTTGGCAACCGCACAAGCGCTATAAATCCAATGTCGCGTGGCATGTCTCAGATTAGAAGTTATAGTTTTTAGCACACTCTGAGGTCAGCCGTGCAACGCACTTGTGATGTGGGTTCCATTTGCACAAATCCCAAGGTAATCCAATCAATACGTTAATCAATCAATCAACTCTATCAATCATTCATGTCTCTCTCTCCCCATTAGTCAAACAAGCTCATGCCTCCCATCACTCACCTATACCCTTCCCCATGTTAAGCCACTCCCCTCTCTGTTTCTCTCTTCCCATTCTACCCTTCCCTCTTTTCATAATTCCCTCTCTATCTAAAAAATTCTACCACAAAAGTTCTCAAACTCCTCTCATTTTTCCAATTTTCCTAGCAAATAAGAGTGAGAGAAAAGAGATTAAAGGGAGAAAGAAGAGATTAGAGAGAAAAAGAAGAAATTAAATAGAGATTAGAGAGAGAAAAGAAAGTTCTTAAGAGATAGAAGTATTTAAGAGAGAATGTTTTGGAGAGTGTGTTTGAGAAAGAAGTGTTTAAGAGTGAGATTGAGAGAGATTCGAGCTTGAGGGAAGGTTAGAGGAGTTTAGGGGAGGAGCTTTACCATCTGAAACATTCAATCGACAATCCAACCCAATCCGGCCATTCATTATCATTGTGAGTCCAAGGGAGGACAAACTCTCCATTTTCCTTACTTTTTTAGTTTTCATGGGCCCACAAAAGGTGGGACCCACTTAGTATATGTGATAGTTATGTGTGGAAGGCCCTATAGTAGCGAGGGCCCATCCAATGGCCGATCTCTTCCCTCTTTCCTTCTTCCCTCTTTCTTTTATTCAATGTTGTGGACCATTGTGGGGCCCCAAGTGGGCCACGATGTAAGACAGCATGCCCCGCACGCTATCACAGCGTGGACCACCTTGTGTGGTCTGCCATGATATTTACTTTCTATTCAACTTGTCTTTAAGATCACGCATGTATGGATAAAAGAAAGATAGGAGGTCAAAGTTGATCCAAGGCATTTTGGGCCCACCGCGATGTGGCCAAACAGATGGATAGAGTGGATTGTCCACACGTGGGCCCACTTGGATGCAAATCAACGTGTGTGTGTGTGTCTATATATATATATATATATATATATATATATATATATATATATATATAACAAAAATAAAAAAAATACTGGCTGTCTAGCTACCCGGGGCGGAATCTCTTCTTGGGCGTGAACAAGGGCCCAATTCGTGGGGCTCACTATGATTTATGTGTGTCATCCATGCCTTCCATCTATTTTGAAATATCATTTTAGCCTAAAGTTCAAATTTTAGTCATATCCAGGTCTCGAATGGTCCACACCTACTGTTGAAATTTTTTAAGGCCACTATGACGTGTGTACGATAGAACTTTACCGAGGTTAAACTCTTTGGATACAATGCGAGCTGACTGACATGATGGACGGAACGAGCACCTCAGTCTGGCACCATTCAACATAATAATAATTAAAAAAAAAAAAAAACTGGGCGTTGCTGCCCGATGACGTTAGGGGCGGAAGGCCTCCTTGGACCATGGACTATGTGTAGAATTCACACCGTCCATCAGTTTCACCAGATCATTTCAGGCCTGGGGCCCAAAAATGAAGAAGATTTAATTCTTAGGTGACCCACACCGTAGAACATAGTGGGCCAGGGGAGCTGCCCCCTTCCTACAGCCAGTTGGTGGGCCACTCGTGGGGTCCACCTTGGTGTATTTAGTTCAACCATACCGTCCATCCTATCCACCATATCATTTGAGGCCTTGTGTCCAAATTTCAGCGAAGTATAAGACTCGAATAGACCACACCACGAGATAAAGCAGGGGCAAAAAACCCCACACTGGAGATGGCCTACTCGTGGGGCCCAGATTCATATATTTGTTCCATCCACACCGTCCATCTGTTTCTCCAGATTATTTTAGTGTGGGTTTCCAAAAATGGGGAGGATTCGGATCTCAGGTGGGCCACTCCACGGGGAACGGTGGGATGGTGACGTCCGCCCACTGAAAACCTTCCCAGGGGCGCTGCCCTTCTTTTGCAGCAAGGCAGGCACCACTCGTGGGACCCACCATAATATAAGTGTTTAATCCACACCGTCCTTCAGTATTGCCGGATCATGAGGTTTGGGGGCAGAAATGAAGAAGATCAAAATCTTACGTGTGGACCACACCACTGGAAACGGTGGAGACGAGGACTCCCACCATTGAAGCCTCCCAGTCCCAGGGGCGCCGCCCCTTCTTTTACAGCCAACAGCTGGCCCAACTCGCGGGACCCACCATGACGTATGTGCATGATCCACACCGTCCAGCCCTTTTGCTAAATCACTTTAGGCCAAGGGCCGGATCAGACCTGTATCCAGGTCTTAGATGGACCACATCACATGGAGCAGTGAGGTTCACCTTGAGGTGTAATTGTCACCCAACCTGTGGCACAGGTTTGATTGAATGAGGAAACACACATGATCAGGACATCCTGGGGCCACACTTAGGGAACCATGCAGACAGTGTGCATGTGCACGCTGTCCAGCAGCGGTCACCTCGTGGGGCCACCCTGGTGTGAGGATGATCCATATCTCAGGTGGGCCACCCCTCAGAAAACAGTGGGACAATGGCGTCCACCATTGAGATCTTCCCAATGTTTTTATGTTTTCCACGCTAGCTATCCATTGGGCAACAGGACCCACCATGAAGTATCTATGTCATTCATGCCACTAACATGTTTTGCATTACAATTTAGGTCATGAGCCCATAGATGAGGCCGATCAAACCCTCAATCAGGCCGCACTAAAAGGAATAGTGGGAATTGAGTGCTTTCCATTGAAGGACTCCCACCAGCCCATCATAATCATGATGCCACCCAGCTTATCCGTCGAGCTTACCGTGGACCCATCATGGTGCATGTGTTTTTTTTAATCCATCCTGAATAGGTTCCACCTTGATGTATCCTCTATCCTTTGTTCCAGCCCATTGCATGAGCAGACCCAATGCTCAGCTGGACCGTATGATAGAAAACTGTGCTACTTGAACGCCTGCCATTGAGCCTTCTTGGGCCCATCTTCTTACTGGCTTCGATGTCCTGAAAGTAGGGCCCACCGTAGCCCACTCCTTGATGTATATGTTTGTCCATGCCATCATCCTTAGAGGCCCACCGTGATTTATGTGTCTTACCTACGCAGCTGGCCTGGGGCGCACCTTGCTGGTCCAGTGGGTGTGGCTTACTGAGGTGGCCCACCTCAATGTATTAGTGTATATTCAGGTCGTCCATCTGTTTTGTCAGCTCATTTTACTGCTTGGGTCTAAAAATGGGGTGGACCCAAAGCTCAGGTGGACCACACCACCTGAAACAGTTTTATTTGGGCGCCCACCTATTGCACCCTTCCTTGGGCCACCGTGGTATCTGTCGGGCCCACAGAAGTGGGCCACGCTGTGGAAACATTGTGTGCATGCACGCTGTCCACATAGCGTGTGTCACACACTGTTGGGTCCATCATGATGTATGTGTTTGTAAACACAATGCTCATCCATTTCAATATATTCATTTCAGGTCATGGGCCTTGTAGTGGGTCAGATATAAACTTCCAGTGGGTCGCACCTTTTGAACAATGGGGAAAATTATGCCCACCATTGGGACCTTTCTAGGCTTACCACAATGTTGTTTGTTCTCTAATTGTCTTGGGCCCACCTAGTGTGGAGGCACATAGAGGTGTTTACTTGCGATCAAACTTGTTGGCCCATATGGGACCTACCTAGAGGGGTGTATTGTGTCTATACTTTAGTCGTTGATGTACATATCATGACCATGCTGTAGGCCTACCTTGTTGTATATGATGTATCTGATCGTGGGCATACTCTGATGTATGTATTGAGGTCCACCTTGACATATAAGTTGTATGACACCATTAGACTCACTTGGATGTACATGTTGTACTCGCATCGCAGGCCCACCTTATTGTATGTATGGTATTGGTGCCATAGGCCCGTTTTAATGTAAGGAATGTAGCCGTGCCATCCCACCATGAGACTCATCCTTGATGTATGTGAGGGCCGTTGTTTGGGTCCCGACATTGCTTATGATTTAGCCCATCTAGGCTCATTATTATAGATTGTGGGTTGCCTTCTTGGGCCTTTCATGGGGATGGTCGTAGAGCCCACTTTGATGTTCTTCCTAGGCCTACTGTGATCGTTTGTCAACCCTACAATGGCTGCCCCGTTTGGATGCCGATAGTAGCATGTTTTGGCCACTTGTGTATAGGTTTGTTGAGTGGGCCCATTAGCTTGAAAGACCACTCACGTATAGCCTTGTGGGCCTCGATAAACATAGTTTCTAAGTAGGTTCCACCTATTGTGAATGATGCATTTCCCTTATCATGTGGTTCGATGTTTTATATTTGTACTGGTAAAACATTTACTTAATTATTTATGTGGTGTTACATTAGTGATTGGTGCAAGGTTTATGCTTATACTAGCTATAGTACTTTTTTTACATTGATGTGACGTCGTCTTTATATTGAGGATGCACTTACTCAATGCTACATGTAGCATTTATCTTATTCTTGATTTAGCATTGCTCTTATGTTTGGTATAGTACTTCTCTTATATTTAATGTAGTATTACGTTATCATATCTCATCCGTATCATATTTGCCTGACTTGGATAATGGCTAGTTCATGATTTTTGGCTTGCCTATGCACAGTAAGGCCGTATTGACGACCTTACAAGTTGGGGCATTTTCAAGGGACCCGTTATGAGATGGGGCCACCCTGCATGTATGTATGGCTTACATGACATGGTTGCATGATTCGAACGATGGACTCATTCATTCACGCATTACATAATGCATTTGCATCTACACCCTAACGACATTAGGGTTGTGACCACCTATGATCATCGTGGTTGGCACCTTGAGTATGAACATCTAAAATCTGGTTATATTTACTAGGCACGTAGGATGTCCCTAGGTGAGAATCTCTAAATCCCGTGGTTGGCCATAGGATGCTTCAACGTTAAGACCGAGTGGATAACATAAGTGTCCAAATGTCAAATAACAATAGGTCACATCTCCCACTGTATCGGGGTCAGTTGGAATGGGGTGTGACCTTATCCACCTGGGTGAAGGGGGGCTATAAGCTAAGTTGAGTTTAACCAGCTCGTGAAATAGGTCCACTACCGGTAAGCCGGGTGGGGATTGACATATCATTGACGAGGAATCAAGATTGACACGTTATATTACATCCTTAACTTATGACATTTAGCCTTATAGGCCTCTGTATTGCATAGTCCTAGGTATGGATAATAGTATTTATGGACTTGCTATTTTGGCCCTTTATCATTCCACTTACTTAGATATTTGTATGCTTGGCACATGCACGTACTTTCTTAGTTTCGTAGTAAGCTTACATATGTTATTTACGTACAGGTTATGCTACACTACAACAACATTAAGGCAAGACCATATGTCTAATCTTTTGGACTTTTGTTATATTATGTATTTTCCTTCCAGCACTATACTTGAACTGATATTATAATAAAAATGTGATGGTCTTTAGTTTTGTTGAACTTGTGATTATACTCATGTGCAAAAAAAATAAAAAAAAAAATACTTTGAAAATCCTCCTTATGGAATCTCAAATTAGAACATAACGTATGGGAGCTAAGAGTCGAGAATGGGATACTACGAAGCTATCACTGCCAGATTCGGAGCTTAGAAATTCTGTAAGCACGTTCACCAAGTTTGAGCATGACAGAAGTTGGTATCAGAGCATAATTTGAGAAAAGCTATGAATGGCATCACATATATACTAAGGCCTTAAGTTAACTATTATTCACTACATGATTATTTTGAACTTAAAATGATTAGAATCTCAATTTCAAAAACTTAGAAACACACCATAGGTTTCCATTGCAACTTAGTTTAAATTAGCATTTTCATTCAAGAACCTAGAAACTTTTGAATATAACACTCTTACAAGTGTGCCTTGTGTAAGGTTTAGTTGTTAATAAATTTTGAAGAGGAAATTTTTTGTTAGAAGGAAAGAGCTATATGACTTGTACCCTAATTAACCATCTATACACTTTGTTTTTGGTCTCAGCATGTTCCCGACAAATTAGATCGTCGAGCTTGGATCATAAACCTATTTTAATACTGCAATAACCCGAGACTTGTACCTTGGCGACCGCACAAGCATTATAATTCCAACACCAGTGGCACGTCCCACTTAGAAACCTAGATTAAAAGTTATAGTTTTTGGCACAG
The DNA here is from genome assembly GCA_037074715.1 of Magnolia kwangsiensis. Lineage (NCBI taxonomy): Eukaryota > Viridiplantae > Streptophyta > Magnoliopsida > Magnoliales > Magnoliaceae > Magnolia > Magnolia kwangsiensis. Next base: position 53,165,809 of record CM073575.1, on the reverse strand, counting down.
ACTAAGGTGTGTCACACAATGCATGTGTGGTGTGGGCCCCACTTGCATAAATTCCTAGGTAGTCCAATCAATCAATCAATCAACCCACCAATCACTCATGTCTCTCTCTCCATTAGTCAAACAAGTTCATCCCTCCCATTACTCACCCATACCCTTGCCCATGTTAAGCCACTCCCCTCTCTCTTTCCCTCTTCCCATTCTACCCCTCCCTCTCTTCATAATTTCATCTCTATCTAAAAAATTCTACCATAAAAGCTCCTAAAACCCTCTCATTTCTCTAATTTTCCTAGCAAATGAGATGGAGAAAAGAGATAAGAGAGAAAGAAAGAAGAGATTAGAGAGAGAAGAGAAAGTACTTAAGAGATAGAGAGAGAAGTGTATAAAAGAGAGTGTTTTGGAAAGTGTTTGAGAAATAGGTATTTAAGAATTAGATTAAGAGCGATTAGATTTTGAAACAAGGTTAGAGGAGTTTAGGAGAGGAGATTCCCCATCCGAACCATCCGATCGACGATCTAGCCCAATCCGGTCATTCGGAGTGCAAGGGAGGACAAACTCTCCCTTTTCCTTATTTTCTTTCATTTTTCATGGGCCCATAAAGGTGAGACCCACTTAGTGTATGTGATAGTTATGTGTGGAGGGTCCCATAGCGTCAAGGGCCCATCCAATGGCCAATCTTTTACTTCCTTCCTCTTTCTTTTATTTAATGTTGTGAACCATTTTGGGGCCACAAGTGGGCCACGCTGTGAGATTTTTCCGTGTCTCTAGTTAATTTTTGTTCTTTATTTTTTATAGGTGGCTGTCCTTTTGGAAAAAGAGTCACAATGGTTATGTGGGGCCACTTTAGGAGATCAGGACCGTTTGATGTATAGTGAGTGGTGTTGAGTCTATTTGAGCGATGTTTTCAATCGATTGAGGCCCAAGTGGTTGGATTGATGTGGTGTCATAATACAATCTGTCACACCCAAGTGAGGCTCATTTTGAATGATTTGGATGAGTAGAAATATACCTCGGCCTTTAGATGGGACCAATATTGTGCCAATCAACGGCCTGATGGCTTGGATTGGAGCATCTGGATATTGAAATATTTTCTATGGTTCAAGTCATTGGATTGACCGATCGATGCTTGTACGAATGATCCTCGTCATTAGGTTGCCTTGACTGGGCCTTGCCCAATTTGTTGATTGGTCTTGATGTTGCCTGCTTATGCGATCTGGGCTCTTGACAAAGTCATTCTTGATAATCAGGTCATTGGATGGGTCTAGTTGGCAATTTATCCTGTTGAATAGGCCCTTTGTGAAGTTCTGCCTTATAAGATGAGCCACTCTAACGATCTGACTCATCGAATGGGCCGTTTTAACAATCTGGCCTTTTAGATGGGCCTGTTTGACAATCTAGCCTGACGGATGGGCTATCTGTGATGATCTAACCCGTTGGATGGGTTGCCTTGATGATTTAACCTGTCGGATGGGCTCTCTTAAAGGTCTAACCTATTGGATGGGCCCCTTGATGATTTGGCTTGTATGATAGTCTATCTGTGACGATCTAGCACGTTCCTCATTCCATGGAGTCCACCTAGTGTATACATTTACCCGCACTATCCTTCCATTTGGTCGTGGACCAACCCTAATGTATGTGTTATCCATACTGTCCTTGAGCCCACTATATTGTTATTGCCATCCAACTTGTTGACATGGTCACACGGGACTAGATGAATAGAAATTATAAATCTTAACTTAATCCCAAAACTATGTGGATGAAGGAAAAATATAAATACCAGTTTGATCTTAAACTTCCATGGTTCCAGAAAGTGGGACCCACCTTGCCATTTTTATCATCCAATTTGTTGACATGGTCACATAGGATTGAATGAGTGGGAAACATAAGTATTAACTTAATCCATAACTTTGTGACCTACAAAGATGCAGGGCCTATGCAGGCCCATTGGGTGAAGCTCAAAAGCCAAAAATACATGACTAGAGTAATGATTATGATTTGACATTTGATCATGATAACAATGTATAGATTAGTAGCTTAACCTTGTGACTGTTAAAAGCATAAACTAGTTTACTTGAGCATGCGCTAAGGACTAAACATGCCTATCCAAACTTAGTTGACAATGCTTAAAGAGAATGCTTGCACATGTGGAAAATGAACCTATTTGACTTATGTGATGTGCGTGAGATGCTATGCACCAGAACCCATATTCAACTATGCTTCTAAAGAAGCATTGGATAGATGAAATGTGCACAAATGGTATGTACATGTAAACTATTGCTCATGTATGCTTAAGTAACACATTTGACTTATGTGATGTATACCAATATAGCATATAAGTAGCCTCATCAAGTATTCTAGTCAAGTCCATTTGTAGCATGCCAATGGATCCTTGTGTTAAAGAGGTCTAGTCCGGCATGATAGTATCATATAGGTGATTTTATGTACGAATGCAAATACTTACAGTTCATTAAATAGTAATATTATGAAATAATATCATTAGATTTATATTACGATTGCTCAAATAAATATCACGTATCCCAAATATGTCATAAATTGATCTTGATTTTTCTTTTATTATTGAGTCATATAAGAACTAGTCATATTATTAATGCATTTCAAATCCTTTCATCATAATGACTCAAACATGAGCATTTGAGTATATATATGAGGGTGACCAAATCGTTATTATTGGATATTTGGAATCATGTGACTAGTCGTGGTTGTTGGATATTTGGGACCATGCGATTGGTCATGGCTGTTAGATATTATGACCATGTGATTGGTCGTGAATTGTTGAATATTTAGGACCATATGATTGGTCATAAATTGTTGGATATTTGGGACTATGTGATTGATCATATACCTAGCACTAGGTCCCCCATCGTCAAGCCTAAGTGAGCATTTCGGTTATGCAAGAATCCCCACTGCCAAGAATGGGTGAGGAAGATGTGTAACAAGCCTACCTAGTGTGTTGGGCCAATTAGGGTTGACATAATTATAGAGTGGGATCCCCAACTACTAAGGTCAGTTAAGGAGATATACAAATGTGTCTCTCATCATCAAGTCTGAGTAGGATAACATGCATTGATTTTTATGTCATTAAAGACCCTTATTGTCGAGGATGTCTGGAGTACATGGCACTCATTTTTACGTCATAGTAAGATGCCCTACTGCTGACAATGGGCAGAGGATGGATCTGAAGGGGAGAAAAAAATCTTATGCGAGGGCATGACCCTATTGTTCGCATCGGATTTATAGTATGTGGTTATGATAGAGATGGTTATGTTGAAGGTGACTTTCATACTCATCACATTCGAACTTGCATTGCATTTATAATTTCTCTTTACTGATTTTAGTAATTGATACCTACGATTACACACTTATATCTCTTACTTACTGTACGCATTATAATTTATTTTACCTTATGAGTAAAGATGTACCTACTAAGCTTATAAAAATCATTTCAGCTATTATTTATTTTTTTTTCAGGTAATTCTAGCCAATTTATGTAACTCAGCGAGAAAAGAAACTTCTTCCCATTTTATCTAGTTTTTCTTTTAAGAATGTAACAATGTAACTTAACAAGTTTATATATTTGAAAATTAAATAAAATTTCATTTTAGGTTGTTGTCACATCTTGTTTGTAATGTTATATACCATTGTTAAGAGAGAACACCATCAGACCAACTGTACAAATAATAATAAATAATAATAAGTAAAAAAATAATAAAAATAAAAAATCCCCCAAGTCATACCTCAAGAGTGGAGTCAAAAACTCCAACTCTGTTTTCGACGCATGACAACAACGGCACTATCCAAATTAGTGATAGACATGGATGCGGTAGTTCAAGGTTTTATATAAGACCTGATACTATTGTTGTATGGTGCACATTCTCGACTCGTATTACCCAAGGACCCCTCGTAAAAGAGTAGTTGACCACCCCTATTACTGTCACCCATATGAGATAGAATGACCATATTTTCATTAAAGTGAAGGGTTGATGAAGAGTTCGAGAGTTTCTGCGTCTGTACTATACATGCAAATACTTCGGACAAAGTAGACATCTTCTCGCAGGCCAGAAGTTGTGCCTTAACCAATTCTAGATGTAGCTGGACCGTGACATATAATAAAAAAAAAGGCTACACATATTTCCTCCCTTTAACCTTGTTACTGCATAACACCCTAGATAAATGGATAACGAAGGTTCCACTCATCAACTAATCCATGAATCTTTGCACACTAATTATTGAAGCTATCTCCTCACTTCATGCTCTCGAATTCCTTAAAGATGTTTTATAGGCACTGAATATTATTTCTATTTGGGTAAAGCTCTTGACTACTAAATTGCTTTCACAGTATCACTATACATCACAGTGTGATAGACTATGTTAGTCATTGCAGCGCAGGAGGAATGATGATGTGTGTGCCCTGCATTTGAGTTCTTTTATTTCCTTAGTTGTGTTGTGTAACGAGGTGTGACTCAAATATGGATTAGTATATTAATTTTAGAGTCGTCACTAGTTGAAAAGGTTTAAAATATATGATTGATTAGAATCTATAGAAATGATAACGATCAATGGATTATGAGATCTCTTGTTCTAGTAACTCCTGCAATTGGTTTACGACTATAGATTCCGAGTAAGGATCTCAGTAACAAAAGAGGAAGAGGTTAGGTACCCTCTTCTGCCCACACAATGTGCAATCTCTACTTCACAGGTTTTTTTAATTAAAAAATTACGATATTTTAATAAAAGCTCAATACTAGCAAAACAATGAACTATTTAGCCTTGACTTTGTAGAGTCAAACAACTCTTGATAAGTAAATAAAGTAAAAGAAGACATGAGAGGATGATAGAAAAAATAAAACAAAGTAGTTGTTACTATTATGATTGGTAAGTGTGGAATAGAACACAAACTGAGTTGATTGAGATGTGAACCACACAACCTTTTTTTATAAAAATAGTTGGTCATTTGTCTTTGATTCCACTCTTACTCTTGGCTTTTGTGGTTTTTCAATAAACTTTTCTGTTTCTTAGGCTGGGAAGCGTCTCAGCATCATTAGAAATTTCGAGACACCTGAATATCAACTTCATAGACTCCTAGCTTCCTCAGATTCTCCCTAAACTCTCTTCCGAACTTTTCTGAAATATTTTCCGCTAAACTGTAGAGGCTTTTTGTGGAACCTTTTATATAGACCACAACGGCCTCCCATATAAGTGTTGTCGTTTGATTTTTTAAATATTTTTTTCAAAACCATTTTAGAAACCATTGTTAGTTTTGGTTGTCAAGTGGTTATGGCTGCCGAAAAGTGGTTTTTCAATTATCTTCCTTTGTATAAGGTTGTTTGAGTTCTTCCTCCTCCAAATATACGTCATTGCATGTAGGAGGTTTTTAAGGTTCCAGAGGGTATGTATGACCGATTAAGGTTTGTTCTTCATTATTTTTTGTGGCAATCAGTCAAGTTTGGTGGTTGCCTTTAAGAAGAGCCAAGGATTAGTTCCTTTTAATTCGTTTGGATTTTCGATGTTCGTAAGTCATATGAAAGTAATTTTATCAGAGTAGTACATGAGTAGAATTTTCAGATGACTCAGATGTTCAATCAATTTCTAATTGGTTGAGCTTTAGATTTGCCAATCTATTTCGGTAAATATTTCTAGGTTTTTGTAAGGTTCCTTTCTGCCCAACCACTCAAACTTTGATTCTTCCCCTAGATTGGATGGATACGCTCTATCGAGACAATTAAGCTATTAAAGTTCCCAAGGAACTTAGGTAATTAGCTAGAATTCGATCAATTAGATTTTGGATCCACCAATTTAGTCCATGTGTTGGTTCTAGGAGGTGTTGGGATTTTTGCTTCTTAACCTACTTGGATTTTCAATTATTTCTAGGTAAACAGTAAATGATTTTATCGAAGCTAATCTAAAACTCAAAGAGTAGTTTATTCTCATTCTGGATGTGGTATCTACATAAACATATTCCTCCGTACTAAGATAAAGCCAAAGCCATTATTCATCACTTGATTATCTTCCTTCTTCCATATGGATAGAAAGTCTGAATCTTCTAAAGGCCCTTTTTTAGTGAGGCATTCTAGTTTCCTCTTAAAGGCGAGGAATATTTAGATTGAGCGAGTCCAAGGAAGATAATTACTCACCCTACACAATTTTATCAACAAGATTGTGGATATGGGTTTTAGTTTCCCTCAAGGAGGCCATACTTAATCAACAATGAAATGCATTGCAATAACAGTGTCTAAAGAATAGCAAACAAATAATGGGCAACGGATTATATAATAGAAGGACCAGAGACAAGCATAGGGCCATACGAAGCAACGAACCACACAATATGATCCACAATATTGAAGACTTGAATCGGAAACTACAGCACACCATTCACTTTACTGAGGTCCCCACTTAAAAACACGTAAAAAACACCTCAATACATCAACACTGGTCAGATATTCAACTAATGCGGTCGGAGCAAACGAACGAGTAGAACGACTATATCAAGGTTCAGACTCTTAAACCTACAGTTACGAGCTCACCTTGTCACAATAGGAGACTGGAAATCTAAAGGAAAATAGCCAAGGACAAATCAGCCTAATTGTAGTTTCGATGCCATATAAATAAACTACATGTTGATGTATCCAAGATCCACCTATCAGATGTCACACTTGAATCAATAGAGAAGAAGAAGGAAGAAGGGAGCAGTGTTAGAACATGAATTAGAGAGAGAGAGAGAGAGAGAGAGAGAGAAGGAGAGAAAGATGAGGGAATTAGAAAACGTGATTAGGCCCCCAACCCGGGTCGACAATGACTCACGCACGCAGATACCAAGGCTCAAATTCCAAACACTTTACACGTAAATACAATTCTACATTAGAAATGAGAAAGGTATTTAAAAACGCAGACATTCTGGTGTCTGCCGACACCGATCCACTGTTCACGTGCAATAAAGATCTTTAAACTAAGCCATCCAAACAGTGAAAGCCCACTTTAGATGATAAAATATTAGAACGTCCGGCTATTAGACATTTGTTCTCTGAACCTTTAGCAGTTCGGATGGCCACTGATTGTACGGTTTGGACTATCCATCTTTTTCGCATCATGGGCCATCTGTGACGGGGCCCACTTATGGGATATTTTGAATTTGGTACCCACATTCCACGTGTACAGCCACCTGGTTACTTCATGTCGGTCATTTCACCACTTTCATCATTCAATCCGCACTATTGCAGTTTTTTATCTTCTGATACTTTTGCCGACTGCTTGCTATGATGTCCTTCTTTTTCTAGTTTCTTCCACCCTCTTTCTACACACTCAATAAAGCTTCTCTTTCCACGCCACTCAACAAAGGAACGCGGATTGAATGGGCCTCAAGTTTCGAAAGGATCCACAAGCCAAGGATCCAAGGATCCAAGTCTGGGCCAGCACTAGTCAATCTGGACCACCCGAAATGTTGGCCTGAGAACCACACTGATAAGATGAGATTTGATGTTTGTTTTCGCTGCTGAACATTTTCTTTTCTTGGGCGCACTCCAGGAAACGGATGGGCTACTCCCCCTCTACCAGCCAATGGCTAGTGGTCGTGCTATGTGGACCCCAACATTACGTATGTATCTCATCCATGCCGTCCATCAATTTTTCCAGATAATTTTACGTTATGAAATCAAAACTGAGGCATATCAAAATCTCAAGTGGGCCACACAGTGTTGATTGAAATCTCACCATTAAAAACTTCCTGTGGCTGCAAAAGTTTTGGATCAAGCTGATTTTTTTTATTTTTTTTTCCTTTATCAAGATCTTCCTTTATCAAGATCTTAGGACCTAATCTACAGGTTGGATGTCAATTAGGTTGGATGTCAACTAAACATTACAGTGGGCCCTAAGAGGTTTTTAATGGTAGACGTTCAATCACTACTGTTTTCCCGTGGCGTGGACGAACTGAGATTTTGATATGCCTCATGAAATAAATTATTAAAATTATGTGTAAAAATATATGGACGGTGTGGATAAAACATACAGATCATGATGTTCCCATATAAAACCGACCACTAGCCACCTGGCCAGTGGCAGCGTCATTAGCCAAACCGCGTCCCGCGCTGCAGTGGTACCTGAACCATCCTAACCTTAGAGTTGTAACGGCCACATGTGGGCTACAGAAATGTGTTCACGCAATCCAACCCGTCCATCAGGTTCTTTCACCTCAGAAAACCCCCACTTCCCATAAATCAGCCCGATCCAATACTCCTGAAAATTGTTGAGAAGGAACCTCACCGTTAAATTAGAATGAGGCCCTACCATGTTGTATATAAAGAATCTAGACTGTCCAAACTCTTCATCCAGGCCAGATGAAGGATCAGTAAAAAAAAAAAAATTAGGCTGTTTTACGAGTTAGGTGTCCACCTATGAATTTCAAGTGTAGGCGTTCCCTCCAATTCTGTTTCCTTTGCTGTGGCTCGCTTCATTTTTGGAAATGGATGAATATCAGGCCTTGGGAGTTTCTTGAGGTGATGAATCTGATGGATGGGTTGGATGGTGTGATTACATCCATTTGGTATCACATCTATAGCCAGTACGACCGTAAGATTTGTTCCGTACCATTGGACCCCGCCCTTTCTTTCTAAGCTGTTCATTTTTGGTGGCACCACCAGGATGGTGCTCCTCCTCTGAGTAAGTGTGACCTTCCACATGTGTCCATCCCTAGTGGGTCCCATGATTCGGACAATCTGGATTTCCGTACATGTACGCGACGTGTACGGCGGATGAATGGGCAACGGTTTAAAACACCTGGGCCAGCTGATCGGATGTCTACCGGAGTTGGGGAGAGGGCGATTGTCCTAAAATCTCATTAAACAGGCATCTGTCGCTCACCTCGTTGATAGGCCAGTCTGATTCGTAAAGTAAGAGACATTTATTGCGTGGACGGAAACCGCAACCTCCGTGGTGTGTTGACATCACCAACTTATGTGGCCGCACCGTGATGTAAGTGTTATATCCACACCGTCCATCCATTTTTGGAGATCATTTTAGGCTATAAACCCAAATATGAGATGGAAATAAAGCTCCTGTATACTACAACACAGAAAGCGATGCGGACCATGTTCTCACCATTAAAACCTTCCTAGGATCTACCATTATGTTTGTTTGTCATCCAGCCTTTTCATGATGTCACAAGGACCTAGATGGAAGGGAAAAAAAATAACAGATTGATCCAAAACTTCTATTACAAGTTTTCAATGGTATACGTTCAATTGCCACGGCTTTCCGTGGTGTGGCTCCAGATCTGCCTAATCTTCTTGACGACGACCTAAGATATGTTGTATTTGTTTTAAAATAATATTAAAAATTTAAATTTTTAAATTTCGGTGTTTTCCCTCCACATTTAAATTTTGGTGTTTTTGAGGTGTTGATTTTATCCTACATCGAATTTAACAAGAGAAATTCTCTTGTTTATATGATATGCTTTTTGCCTAGGGCTTGAGCCCCTTTCAAGGGGCATGTGAATTTGGTCCTATGGGGGGGCTATGCCAATAGATCTAATCTATGTCATTGACCACATACGTGCGCGGGCCGAGCCGAGCCGTGCCGAGCCGAGTCGGCATCCGCGGGTGCGGGTGCGGATGCGGTGTAAGTGTACTCGCGTGGGTGTGTGTGTATGGGTACTCGCAGGACTATATGTGCGAGAGTGTACTCGCACTTGCGCCTTTTCATTTTAAACTAGAGAGATGCTTCCCTTCCGGTTGGTCGCCCCTGTTGGGTTTAAACCCAACGGACCTAACCTTTTGTAAAGGGTGCTTATGCACCATTTCGAAGTCTATATAAAGACTTCCGATTCCAGTTTCAATATATGAAAAATACTCTGTCTTATAAAACTCTCTCTGATACGGTTTTACCATTGTTACTGAGTTCATTGCTGAGTCAACTCAGCACTTTCGGATTAAACTGCAAGTGGTTCGAGCCCGTGTACAGTGAGTGCACCGCTGGGACCGAGTCATAGTCGTTGTATCCTGGAAGTCGATTGCTCTGGAAACCTGTTGCACTTGGGACGCTGTCCAAGGGGAGCAAATTCGATTTCAAGCCGAGTGACTCAATCACGCCTCGACTCAATTCAATAAGTTTTCTTTCTCTAAATTTATTTTCCTTTTTTGGTTCTCGATTTTATAGTCTATTTAATTCAACATATTATCCAACAATCTTGAAATCGAATTTGTGTTGAATTACATAGACTATAGCTACAGTAACAGTAAATGCTTCTACTGAGTTAGCCAAAATCGAACCGTTCGCTGGACAATCCTTTAAACGATGGAAACAGAAATTGATGTTCGGTCTTACCACCCTAAAAGTTTCATACATGTTATCTGAATCATTTACTATAGATCCAGCAAATCAAAATGAAGTAATAGATGAAAATAATTGTAAAAATTATATTCTAAACTCTTTATCTAACGAATTATATGATGTGTATGCTTCTTACGCCTCTGCTAAAGACATATGGATTGCTTTAGAAAAGAAATATATATTAGAAGATGCAAGTGCTAAGAAACATGCAATTGCTAATTTTCTTCACTATAAAATGACAGACGATAAATCTGTCACAAATCAGATTCACGACTTTCAAAGTCTAATTCACGAACTATCGACAGAAAGAATTAAGTTGGATGAGGTGTTTCTGTCAGGAGCGTTAATAGAAAAGTTACCGCCCTCCTGCAAAGAATATAAAAATAGAATGAAACATAAGAAGAACGGTATTTCTTTGGAAACCACTATCGTACACATACGAATAGAGGAGGCCAATAGAATCAGGGACTAAAAAGGAAATAAAAATGAGATAGATTCAAAAGCGAATCTTGTGAAATCAAGTCGGACAAATAATAAGAAAAAGGACAACTGTCATAACTGTGGCAAACCTGGACATTACGCAAATGAATGCAGGCTCAAAAAGAAGAATGCAAACAATCAATTCAAGAAAAAGGGAAACTGCTACAACTGTGGAAAGCCTGGGCATCATGTTAAAACCTCTAAGCTTAAGAAAAATAAAGATAAGCCGCAAGCTAATCTTACAGAAACAGGCAATGAGTCTGACATAGTAGTGGCTGTGGTGTCAGAAGTCTTCCTTGTAAACAACTTGGAGTGGGTGTTAGATACTGGTGCAACTAGACACGTGTACAAGGATCGTAGCATGTTTACCTCCTACCAAGTATCAGGAGATAATGAACAGGTGTTCATGGGAAATGCTAGAACGTCTCCAGTTGTAGGGAAATGGAAAGTACTTCTGAAACTCACTTCTGGAAAGACTCTAATGTTAAATGATGTCCTTCATATGCCTGATATTAGAAGAAACTTGGTCTCTGGTTCGCTCCTCAATAAGGCTGGTGTCAAATTAGTATTTGATTCAGATAAGCTTGTAATAACTAAAAATGGAACCTTTGTTGGTAAGGGGTACTGTAGCGATGGTTTATTCATTGTAAATGTATCCAATGATAATAAGAAAACATCTAGTTCTGTTTATATCATTGAACCTTTTTATCTATGGCATAATAGATTAGGTCATGTGAATGTGGCATCTTTAAAGAAAATGAAAAGATTAGGTTTATTACCTAATATATCTAATGAAGAGTTTGAAAAATGTGAAACATGTGTAGAATCAAAATTTATTAGAAAACCCTTTAAACAAATAGAAAGATCATCTGTTCTATTAGAGTTGATACACAGTGATTTAGGTGATTTTAGAAATCACATGTCTAGAGGTGGAAAAAGATATTATATAACTTTTGTAGATGACTACTCTAGGTTCACTAGAGTATATCTATTAAGGAACAAAGATGAAGCTTTAGATGATTTTTCTAAATACAAAATTGAAGTTGAAAATCAATTAAATATAAAAATTAAAAGACTTAAAACAGATACAGGAGGTGAATATGAATCTTCTCAATTTAGAGAATTATGTAAAAAGAATGGAATAATTTACGAAACTACAGCTCTTTATACACCAGAACAAAATGGAATATCAGAACGTAAGAACAGAACTCTAAAAGAAATGATGAATGCCATGTTAAATAGTTTAGGCTTACCCTCAAATATGTGGGGAGAAGCAATTCTGTCTGCTTGTTATATCCTAAACAAGATTTCATCTAAATCTTCTGAACAAACATCATATGAACTTTGGAAGAATCATATTCCTAGTTATAAATATATTAAAGTGTGGTGGTGTCTTGCTAAAGTAGGATTGCCTGAAATTAAGAAAAGAAAATTATGTCCTAAAACGACCGACTATGTATTTATAAGGTATGCACAAAACAGTGCGGCCTATAGGTTTATAGTTTTAAAAACTAAGGATAATATTGTAGATCCTAATACAATTATAGAAGCTAGGGATGGAGAGTTCTTTGAGAACGTATTCCCTATGAAATCTAAATCTATAGGAATAGAAAAAGTTAATGAATTAGATATTGCTTCTACTAATAAAAATGCTTACGAGAAAGTAGTAAAAGAGATACAACCAAGAAAAAGTATTAGAGTTAGAAAAGAAACTAATCTAGGAGATGGTTTTTTCACATTCTTAGTAAAAGATTATCCTACAACTTATATAGAAGCTATTAACTCTTCAGATGCAACCTTTTGGAAGAAAGCAATAAATGATGAGTTAGAATCTATTATATCTAATAATACTTGGGAACTTGTACACATACCACCTGGTAACAAACCAATAGGCTGCAAATGGGCGTTTAGAAAGAAACTAAAATCAGATGAAACTATCGATAAGTTTAAGGCTAGGTTGGTAGCGAAAGGCTTTAAACAAAAGGAAAGAATATATTACTTTGATACATATTCTCCTGTAACTAGGATTACAACTATTAGAGTCTTAATAGCGATAGCCTCCATATATAAACTAGTGGTACATGTTAAGACGGCTTTCCTAAATGAAAACTTAGAAGAAGAAATATATATGGAGCAACCTGAGGGTTATAAGATATTAGGTAAAGAAAATAAAGTATGCAGACTAATTAAATCACTATATGGTTTAAAACATGTTCCTAAACAATGGCATGAAAAATTTGATGGTGTTTTAAAATCAAATGGTTATCATATAAATGATGTAAATAGATGTGTATATAGTAAAATTTCTGAAAATGATTATGTTATTATATGTCTTTATGGTGATGACATGCTTATTTTTGGAACTAATATTAAATTAGTTAATGCAACTAAGAAATTCTTATCATCTAAGTTTGACATGAAAGACTTAGGAGAGGCAAGTGTAATATTGGATATTGAAGTAACCAGAAAAAATGGTGTTATTATATTATCACAATCTCATTACATTGAGAAGATATTGAGAAAGTTTAACCATTTTGACTGTTTACCTGTCAGTACTCCTTATGATTATACTGTGACTCTCATGAAGAATACAGAAAATAGTGTGTCTCAATTGAAATATTCCAGAATAGTTGGTAGCCTCATGTATCTAACAAACTGCACTAGACCTGACAAAGCTTTTGCAGTAGGAAGGCTAAGTAGATATACACATAACCCTGAAAAAGAGCATTGGAATGTATTGTCTAGAATTTTGCGATACCTAAAAGGCAATATGGCATATGGTTTACATTATAATGGTTATCCTACTGTATTAGAAGGATATAGTGATGCTAACTAGATCAGTGATTCAGATGAGACAAAATTCACTAGTGGATATGTCTTCACTTTGGATAGAAGAGCAGTCTCTTGGAAATCCACCAAGCAGACATATATTGCTCGGTCGACTATGGAATCCGAGTTTATTGCCTTAAAAAAGGCTGGATCAGAAGCTGAGTGGCTTAGAAATCTCTTAGCTGATATACCATTATGGCCAAAGCCTGTATCAGCCGTGTCTATTCATTGTGACTGTCAAGCAGCTATAGCGAAAGCAAAAAGTAAAATATATAATGGAAAAAGCATGCATATTAGACTCAGACACAAAATAATGAAACATATGTTGCGTGATGGAGTCATATCTATTGACTTTGTGAGGTCAGAAAAGAATCTAGTAGATCCTCTAACCAAAGGACTATCTAAAAAGTTCGTCAATGATATATCGAAGGGAATGGGCCTAAGCCTAATATATGAGCTGCCAGTGTCGGTAACCCAACCTATACAAGTGGAGATCCCATGAGATAGATTCAATGGGTAAACAACAAGACACGAGGTAGACGATTGCACTGAGTTATATGAGCCCCTTCTATGGTGTACAGTGCGAGCAGCAACACAGAAGGATGAGTTTTTAGAACTCTTAATGGATCCATAGTCATATATTTGGTAGTGTATACAGTTTCTGCATACACTTGATAGAATTCACTTATATGGGTATAGAGGTGGAGGCCGCTTCTTATGAGAATCTAGGCGAATTCTCTAGAGCACTCATGAAATTCAAGTAATGGTGTATGACCGAAACACACCGAACCACAGAATCACTTGCAGAGGAAGAGTTGTGTGAGTGGCATGTACTTGCGATCTACATTAAAAGGATTCAGGTTCAAGACTATGGTGTCACCTGATTCCTGTAGACCTGTCTTGCTTACTCTAATGTCGGTTCAAGTCTATGGTGACACCGGCACCATTGCACAACTATTTCGCTTTAATCCGAAAGCATTTTATTTTAAAACATGTGGGGGATTGTTGTATTTATTTTAAAATAATATTAAAATTTTGAATTTTTAAATTTCGGTGTTTTCCCTCCACATTTAAATTTTGGTGTTTTTGAGGTGTTGGTTTTGTCCCACATCGGATTTGACAAGAAAAATTCTCTTGTTTATATGATATACTTTTTGCCTAGGGCTTGAGCCCCTTTCAGGGGGCATGTGAATTTGGTCCTGTGGGGGGGCTATGTCAATAGCTCTAATCTATGCCATTGACCACACACGCGCGGGCGCGCACGCCGAGCCGAGCCGAGTCCAAGTCCGCGTCCGCGTGTGCGACGTGACGGGACGGGACGGGCTGGGCTGGGCACGGGTGTGGGTGCGGTGTAAGTGTACTCGCGTGGGTGTGTGTGTATGGGTACTCGCAGGACTGTATGTGCGAGAGTGTACTCGCACTTGCACTTTTTCGTTTTAAACCAGAGAGATGCTTCCCTTCCGGTTGGTCGCCCCTGTTGGGTTTAAACCCAACGGACCTAACCTTTTGTAAAGGGTGCTTATGCACCATTTCGGAGTCTATATAAAGACTTCCGATTCCAGTTTCAATATATGAAAAATACTTTGTCTTATAAAACTCTCTCTGATACGGTTTTACCATTGTTACTGAGTTCATTGCTGAGTCAACTCAGCACTTTCAGATTAAACTGCAAGTGGTTCGAGCCCGTGTACAGTGAGTGCACCGCTGGGACCGGGTCATAGTCGTTGTATCTTGGAGGTCGATTGCTCTGGAAACCTGTTGCACTTGGGACGCTGTCCAAGGGGAGCAAATTCGATTTCAAGCCGAGTGACTTAGTCACGCCTCGACTCAATTCAATAAGTTTTCTTTCTCTAAATTTATTTTCCTTTTTTGGTTCTCGATTTTATAGTCTATTTAATTCAACATATTATCCAATAAGATATTCTCATAAAATGGATGTACCGTGTGGATATAACACTTACTTCATGTTGGAGCCCACAGAAGTTGCTGACATCAACACGGTGGTGTGTGGCACTGCACGCAATTCGTGTCCAGTACGGACACCCTTCAAACACCTAGAAAACTACACGTATCTCATGTTGCCACATTAGTGGGTTTGTATCCAACCAAGAAAAGGAATAGACGGCTTGAATGTACGATACATCACGGTGAGGCCACCCATAGAACCACACGTTCGGAGCTAGGGACGGGCGGGGTAGCACGCAATCCGCATCCAAAGTCCTGGTGTAAAGGACGCGAATTGCGTGGTACTCTGCGGTTCGTAGCTCCAAACGGGTGGCCCCGTGAGTAGGCCCACTGTAATGTATTTATACATCCTGACTGTTTATTCTTTTTCTTAAATTATTTTAATGCAGTGACATATCTAATGATCAAATGAACCACACCAAAGATGGCTATTATATTTAATGAACAGACATTTAATGCTTTATGCATTTTAATGCCGCCAAGCTTATTATTTGATACAGTCCACTTGAGCGTTAAATATGGTTCTTTTTGTGTTCATACCTTAAAATAACATGGAAAAAGGGTTTAATGGTTTGAATCTACAGATATATCACGGTGGGCCCGCACACAAATCCGCCCGGAGCTGGGAACGGACGGGGCTAGTACGAAATCCGCGTCCAAAAGAAAATTGCCGTGTCACCGCGAATAGCTGCCTGCGTGGCACCCCAATCTTCTAGTCCGGACGCGGATTGGCTGGTGACCCCTACACTAGCCGGTTAGCTTGTGGAAAATCTATAGGCCTCGCCATGACGTATGTATTTCATCCACGCCATCCATCCATTATTTTAACTTATTTTAGGGCATGATCCCAAAATTTAAAAAGATCCAAATCTCAAGAGGACCACATCATAAGAAACACCGTTAAAAACTTGTTAAGCCACCATGATATTTATTTACCATCCAACCGATTCATGAGCTAACCGAGATGTGGAGGAGAGTAAAACACATATCAGCTTGATTCAAAACATTTAAGTATAATCGACGTAAGTTTTAGATTTGCTTGAATCTTGAGCTGTCAAAATGATTGGACCACGTGGATTTTAAAAAATGAAAAAGCCATGATGAAAAAATAAAAATAAAAAAACATAGCTGATGGTAATTTCCTTCAAAGGATTAATGACTATAGTGTTAAAATAATGGCAGCTGATAGTGACTTTTTCTTTTCTTCTTCTTTTTTGCCATCTCCTGTCCGAAATGAGGCCCATCATATACATGGTTTGGATAACTGAAACAAAAGTCACATCCAACGGTTAGGATCGGTACTTATCTATAACAAGCGGGAACGGATTGGCTACTCCCCCTGACATCAGCCCCGTGGCTGATGGTCGGTGCTCTGTGGGCCCCACCATGATGTACGTGTTTCATCCATTCCGTTCATCCATTTTTACAGATCATTTTAGGGCTTTGTACAAAAAATATAGGGATATAAATCTTAGGTGGTCCACACCAAAGGACAAAAATAATGAATGGATATTCACAATTAAAATCCTCCTAAGGCCCACTGTACTGTTTATTTGACATCCAATCTGTTAAGTTAGTCATAAAGACACATATGAAGGGAAAAACTAAATATCAGCTTGATCAAAAACTTTTATGGCTCCCGAAACGTTTTTAATGGTCAAAATTCGTTCAACAATGTTTCCTGTAATGTCGTCTAATTGAGGTTGATATAAAATTTATTTTTTTATCACATAATAAAATAATATATAAAAATAGATAGACGGAATGGATGATACACATACATCATGGTGGGCTCCACATAGCACCGACCACCAGCCAATGGCTGGTGTCAGGGGGAGTAGCCAATCCGTTCCCATAACACGCCTACCAAACCTCTTCTCCAGCAAACACGCTGCGCCACACGCATAGTCCACAGCACCTGTGCGTCTAACACTCACGAGTTGTGGGGCTCACCATGTTTTCAAAGTAAATCCACTCCGTCCATCAGTTTCTATGCTTGATCCTGGAGCCTGGGGATGAAAATCAGCTAGATCAGTAACTCAGGTGGAACACACCAAAGAGAATAATGGACATTGGATGTTAAACATTGGCTTACGTGTGTGGCGACCTGGTGTGTATCTTTCTTCACCGCATAAATTTTGAGATTTTAGGAGTAATTTATATGGTTCCCATTAGTATGGCCCACAAATAGATTGATCTTTTGTATTTGGGTTTCAAATAAGGGTTCCAGCGTGATGGACGGAGTGGATTTTACGTATAGAAGGGTACTCTCTCCCAAGCGGTTAAGAGTCTCCCTTTTACGACCCTTCAACTTCCTCACAAGAAGACACGTATGCACATAGATCTCCTTTCACCGCACAAACTAGGGCTGAAAATAGGGTTGGTTCAACCCTTGGCTCGGGCGGGATGCATCAGGTCTTGGACTTGGGCTATAGAAACACCAACCCAAGAAAACTTGAGGTCTTGGGTTACGCAATCCAATCGGGCTTCATCGCCGTATAAGTTACTTATAAATTATAATTGAGAGTAGATGGTCTATATTGAAGGCATTTCAGTGTCGTTGATATCATTGGCTTTGATGCAAAAAACTGATGTGTCTCCTTTCATCCTTTCACCTGCACGAAGAAGAAAGTAATGAAGACTGTGGCTAGAGCTGAGAAATCTTCGATGCTTAAGTCAATATGATGGACATAGTAGGGATGTTTTTAGGAGAGTTTTTCTGCGTACCTTTTATCTTGGAGGTCTCTTGTATTTATAGGAATGAAAGGGTCCCGTCGTGCAGGGATTCTTCTCCTGATATCTCAGAGATTTGGTATCAATCCGTTTTTAGTCTCCTTCCGATCCTAAGATCTTCGGGATTGAGGATCCTTTTACTAAATTTTCAGGACAGTGTTCTCATTTACACCGTCTTTCTTTGCTTGGCTCGATCTCAACCGACTCTAATGATGAGCGAGTCTCGGTCAGGTACAAAGATAAACTTGTTTGCCCTTTATCGGATGAAATGGAACCGATCCATAATCGATATCCTCTCTTGATCCGATAGCCGACTCTGTAACTGACCTAAATATAAGTCGGTTTTATAGTCGGTCAAGTGGCTTCTGAGCTTCAGACCTTAATCGGCCTCTTTAGATGTTGCTGCCTCGTTTACCGAGTCAACTTTATGTATCTTATATATTTTGTCTTGTAGCTCATGATTTTGTAAGTGTCGGTCAGGATTTATTCCCTACAATCCGAGCTCAGTCTCTCCTTCAGACATTTAGTTTACTTGCCTCAGTCCGTCTTGTTACCTTGGATTCCCGGACGGTATCAGCAGAGTTGGTCCATTCCATAGCCGTGTATCTGGACTTGTTCTATTTTTTCCCCAATAGTAAGTCCCCTTACTCCGTGCATCAACATTGTTGACGCTATGGAGTAAAGAGTCGTTGAGCCAGCTTGAGCTGGGACTGACTTTATGATGGATCATTTAATGCTTGCAGGAGTCTTACGTCGTCCAGAGCACGCGATGGTTCATTGATTCAAGCCGCACGAACGAGCAACTGTCAGAGCGATCTTTCCCGCTTATAGGCGCTGTAGACGTGGTGATGACAATGCTTGTGTCACCCGAAACGCCCCATATGTCGGGCGGGGGAGTCGAAACAGCCGTCAATTCAACTCCTCCTTAAATGCCCTTGCCATGTCGCAGGGCTATAAAAGGAGAAGCGAGACACTCCTCTCCCATTTTGTGCACGATTTTTCTTCTTCCCCGATTTTCCTCTTCACAATTTTCACGTTTTTCGCAATTTCCACCTCTCGTTTTTTATTTCCGCTTCTTCATTCACATCTTTCCCAGTCATCCTCGCTGTCTCTAGTGAGTTTTTAACTCTCTCCCTCCCTTTCGTTTTCAGTTTTAATAGAAACGCAAGGTTCTTCAAGTCCCTGAGGGAGAGTTTTTGGTGACGAAGGTAAAGCGAGGCGTCTTTGAGACGTATCGGAATCACCTTCGTTACTGGAGGAGATGGTCGTAGGTGCTAATGCGGCTTCCCAACACTCTGAAAGGGTGGCTAGGTTCTCGGTGGAGCCCCCTATTTCTGCTGGTGTCTCTTGAAGAGAGGCGTCACTGGCAACTGCCCCTGGCAGGCCTAATCCTCCTGGGGAGGAAATGGAGGAAGAGGATGAAGAGGTCGAGGGAGTCAGTGAGTCGGTCTCTACCCGAAGATCGGCGAAGGCTTCTGAGTCCACAGCCGAGGGAGGGGAAGCCGGAGATGAGCAAAGGAGTCCGGTTCCCTCAGTTTTAACCGAGGCGGATCTGGACAATATTAGGGTCGGGTACCATATCCCGGACTCGATCATGATCCTTCTCCCTCTGCCGAGCGAATTACCCGACCATCCTCCTGTTGGGATGGTTACTATTTTCCAAGTCGCTCTGTAATGCGGCTTACGTCTGCCTAGGAATAACTTAGGATCTGCTTTCCCAACTTCAGATAGCGCCCGGGCAGATAGTCTCGAATGGGTGGAGGAACTTGTTAAAATGCTCAATGTTGTGAGATGAGATAGAGCAGCTCTTATTGACTATCGATGAGTTTCTCCATCTGTTTCAAGTACGGCCGAATCCACAGCAGCCCAGCTGTTACTTTTTGTATGCTTGGCGGAACAAGGGCGGACCTTTGATAACCGACCCACCTACTTCCAACAAGCATTGGAGAGACAGATGGTTCTGGGCTTGTGTCCGCTAAGAGATCGCCGAGCCAGGGCCCATCGAATCTCGTGTTCCTTAGGTGTTCTCTCAAGCAGGTGACTCGACATACGCTTCTCGTTTATCTTTTTATACTAGTGTCTTTGAGTCTGACTGGATACGTTTCGCAGATATCCCCGAGCGAAAGCTGAAACTCGGAGCCGACGCTTTAGCTTGGATTAAAGATCTGAAGGCGCTGAGTCTGGAGCAGCGGTCTTAGAAGAGACTTCTCCAGTCGAAGTGTCTTCTTGACTTGAGTTTGGACTCGGCCTTAACAGGTACTTTTTAGTTGTCTTGTTGCATTCTCTTTGAATTTTGTTTAACTCATCTTGATTTTGATGCAGAGATGGTCGAGGTAAGGCCCTTTCTTTGTGCGCCTTCTAAGATGAAGGCCCCTCCGAGGTCAGAGCCTCAGCCTCCGAAAAAGCCAAAGACGGTCTCGAAGGCTAAGGGGCAAGCCGCCCTAGCCATTCCGACTGTGATAATCCCCGACCCGGAGGAAGGGGGGGAAGTGGCGGACGATGTGGCTCTCGAGTCTCAGGTGGCTCCCGAGTCAGGACCTGTTGTCGAGTAGGTTCCAGAGTAGAGGAGAGGGGAGCCCTCAGGAGGGGAGACAACTCAACTGGAGACGTCGATCTTCCAACGAGCCATGTCAGACGTGGTCCCCTGGACAATTTCCCATGGGAGCGAAAAAGATTTCGTTGCCCTCTTCAAGGCTCCTTAGAGACGGACTCTCTCTCATATGGCGAAGATACTTCTAGAGATAACACTTGAACTTTTCATTTGTCCTGCTGATTTCCTCGAGCTTAATCTAACCTCACATTCTCCTTTTGCAGTTTGCTCTTTGTGTGCTCAGGGCTAGCTCAGATCTAGTGGATGCCCAAAAACGAGCAGCGAAGGCAGAAGCACAACTCGCTGCTGCAGTGACTCAGCTCAATATAATGACTGACAACTTAGGGCCTGTCAGGAAGACCGTTGACGAATCCAAGGCCGAATGTGCTCGTTTGGAGGAGAGTCGGTTAAATCGTCAGGCCCTATCTTCTTCGGAAGAAAAGTTATCTCGCTTGAAGATCGAGACTAAGGCCATCATTGAACAGGCCAAGGTCTAGGCCGTAAAGGTCTTTCTTGAGTTCCACGAGTATTTGGAGGAGCGGGGTCGCTTGTATCAGGATGGTTACATCAAATGTATCGAACTGATGAAGCAATCTTTCCCCAACCTTGATCTCACGGGATTCAATGAAAATGCCTCCGACTCTGAAGGTCCATATACCGAGGCAACTGGGTCTGTTGATGTTATGGCTGATCCTGAGGTTGCTTCTGAGGCGGCGCCAGAGGTTGCTCCAGGTGACGGCAGCAGATGAGTCCGAGCACCTCCTGTGTTATCTCCTGATGGGCCTTGGAGCTTCATTTTGGATTGCAAAGCACGTCAAGCACTTCAAGCACACCAAACTTCAGGCACTTCAAGCACACCAAGCTTCAATGCGAGCTCAAGAGTATCTGTAACCAAGAGGGAACATTACGTGTCACGGCCGACTCTTTTTACTTTTATCTTTGTTATTCCACCAATGTACTTCTAATAGTAGAAACTAACGTGATCCGATGTAAAACTCATACTTATGAATGAATATACTCGATTTTCTTATTCATTTGACTCAGCTTACATGTTTTTTATTCTTTGTTTGATCAAATCTTTTCAATTGCTCGATCGGCCGATCTAGGAATAATAGATTTTTAGATGCTCGGTATTCAAGGATGGAAAAGTGATTGTCCGGTGAGATCATCCAACCGATACGTTACAGGTCAGATGGTACACGAGATTATATGGGATCCTTCCCAATTGGGTCTCAGTGTGCCCGCACCAACTTCCTTAGTATTCAGGAATATTTTTTGGAGGATCATGTCTCCTACTCGGAAGTGTCTAACCTTAACTCGGGCATTATAGAACCGAGCTACTTGTCGTTGCCGAGCTATCATCCGTAGGCGAGCCGATTCCCTTTGTTCTTCCAAAAGGTCTAGTCCGAGAGTTAGCAGCTCTTCATTGTCTCGCTCATTAAACAAACTAACTCGAGCTGAAGGCAATCCGATCTCGACCAGAGTGACAACCTTCGACCCATATGCAAGGGAAAAGGGAGTTTCTCTCGTGGCCGTTCGAGTAATGGTTTGGTATACCCATAGTATTTTAGAAAGCTCTTCGGCCCATGCTCCTTTGGCTTAGTCGAGTTTGGTTCGAAGGTGCTACTTAATAATCTTGTTGACTACTTCAACCTGTCCATTCGTCAAAGGATGATAGGGGGGTGAGTAGACATTTATGATTCCGAGATTATCGCACATCTCCCGATATCGCTTGTTGTCGAACTGCTTCCCGTTGTCAGTAATAATTGTGCGAGGTATCCCAAATTGGCAGATGATTTTTTTCAGAAAAAGTTCTTGATCTTTTGTTCAGTATCCCGACCAATGGCTCGGCTTCAGCCCACTTTGTGAAATAATATACCGCAACAACAACAAATTTAGTGTGGCCTTTTCCCAAAGAGAGTGGTCCGATGATGTCGATTCCCCACTGTGCGAAGGGTCAGGGGCCGACCATAAGAGTCAACTCCTCAGGTGACTGTCTTGAGACGACCATAAATTGTTGGCATTTGTCGCAACTTTAGACGAGCTTGCAAGCATCGTGTTGAATGGTCGGCCAGTAATACCCTTATTGTAAGACCTTATGTGCTAGCGATCGTCCTCTTGAGTGATTTTTGCAGATCCCTTCGTTGATCTCTCACAGTATATAATCAGATTCATGGTGATTTACGCAGCGTAGCAAAGGAGCGAAAAATCCTTTCTTATATAATACCCCATTAAGTATGGTGTAATGAAAGGCTCAGATCTTCAATCGTCGGGCTTTGTCACGATCCTCGGGCAACTTTCCACTATCGAGATATTGAACGATCGAGTCAAGCCAAGTAGGTTCCGAGTCGATTAAGTGTATGGTCGAGCTAAGTGGGTCGATGATACTCGGCTTAGCGACATACACGATTGAAACAGACCTGGGTATATTGTCTTCATCGGTAGATGCAAGCTTTGCCAATAGGTCGGCCTTTGCATTTTTTGTTCGAGAAATTCGAGTGACAATACATAGTTGAAAACCATTGATTAATTTTTTAGCTTTCTTCATGTATGGTTTTAGTTGATATTTATGTGTTTGATACACACTAGTGACTTAATTGATGACCAACTGCGAGTCGCTGAATACGTTGAGATGAGTAACACCTAGACTGGCTACTAGTCGGAGGCCGAGCAACAAAGCTTCATATTTTGTTGTATTGTTCAAGGCTTAAAATTCAAGTCTTAAGGCATATTGCATGTAGGTTTGATCGGGAGTTTTCAAGATGACTCCTGTCCCGCTTGCCTTAGAGTTGGATGAGCCATCGACATAAAGCTTCTAGGGGGTTGGGTCAGGTGATGACTCGGGAGAAGCAGTTGTTGACTAATTGGTTGGCTGATTTGTAGGCTCGGTAGGTAAATCAGCTTGTGGTGTAACTTCAGCTATGAAGTCGGCCACGACCTGACCTTTAATCGCTACTCTCGACTTATATTAATGTCGAATTCACTGAGCTCGATCACCCACTTTATTAGTTGGCCAGATGCTTTTAGTTTTCGAAGGACCTAACGCAGTGGGAGGTCGGTCATAACAACGATAGTGTGAGCTTAAAAGTATAACCGAAGTCATCGCGAGGATACAACTAAGACTAGGGCCACCTTCGCTAGAGGCGGATATCTTGTTTCTACCGGTAATAATGCTTTGTTGACGTAATACACCGACAATTATTTTCCTTCATACTTGCGTATCAAAGCCGAGCTTATGGCTGCGTCAGAGACCGCTAGGTACAACAACGAAGTTTCTCCATGCTCGGGTTTTGACAAGAGAGGTGGAGATTCGAGATATGACTTCAATTGTTGGAACGCTACTTCACACTCTTCCGTCCAATCTATTATTTGTTGTCCCTTCAATTGTTTAATAAACGGGAGGCACTTATCGGTAGCTCGGGAGAGGAAGCAGATTAGTACGGCTACCAGTCCAGTCAACCTTTGTATATCTTTAATCATTTTTTGGAGATTCTATGTTGAGCAATACTTTGATTTTCTCCGGGTTTGCCTTGATTCATCGCTGGTTAACCAGAAATCCAAGAAATTTTCTTGAGCCGATCTCAAAGGCACACTTGCTCGGATTTAACTTCATCTGGTATTTACGAAGGATTAGAAACATCTCTTCTAGGTCAGTAATATGATCGACCGCATGTATACTTTTGACGAGCATGTCGTTGATGTATACTTTCATGGTTCGACTGATCTGTCACTCCTGTCGAATTGGTCGGTAAGTCGAATCGATGTTAAGTTGGTGAGTCATTACCGAGGGATCGATCCCAGGTATATCTTCATGGCTCCATGCAAACACATCAGCGTATCGTCGGAGCCGGGATATCAACTTATCTTCAAGGGGCGACTGCAGGGACAAGCTAATTCGAATTGTTTTAGACTCGAATGTCTTAACTAAAGGCACTGGGATAAGGTCCTCTACCGGCTGTCCTCGCTCATAAGTCTCGGCTCGTGGGTCCAAGGATTCAATCAGGGTTACCTCGGTTGGAGTCTTTACGACCATCGAATAACACCGCTTTGAGTCCTGTTAGTCACTTTTAACGACTCCTACTCCCGACTCGGTCGGGAATTTCATGGAGAGACGATACGTCGATACCACAGATTGGAGAAGGCATAAAGAGGGTCGACCAAGTATATCATTGTAGACTGATGGTTGGTCGACCATTATTGTCGCCTGGTGTGGAGAGTTACCAGCAGTGAGCGGCAGTGAGATGACTCCTTGGGGGAGTGTTCATCCACAGAGAATCTGATTAGCGGGGTGTGAACTGTCTATAACGCTAATCGTTCAACACCCATTTTGTCGAACGCTTGAGTAAACAGTACATCCATGGACGATCCTGTGTCAACGAGAATACGGAATACCTTGCGATTTACTATCATGACGGTGACGACTAATGCATCATCATGCGGATGATGGATGCCCTGAGCGTCTTCATCAATGAATGATATTCAGTACTTTTTTCTTTTCTTTTCTTTCGAATGCCGAGCCAAAAATCAGGATTTTGGACTCAGGTTGGCTGATGCTCTTGGCATGATTTTTCCAAGTATTGTTTGAGTCGTCCCCTCCTCGGGGACCACCGACAATGGTCCGGATTTCCTCTATAGGTCAGTTATCACTCGAACGTTCTTCTGTTGTAGTGGTCCTTTCAACGTGCTCTCTGAGACGGCCTTCTCGGATGAGTCTCTTGATTTATTCTTTCAAGTTACAGCAATCACTCGTATTATACCCATGATCGCGATGGTAATGGTAGTATTTGTTCTTGCTCCGTCGGTTCGGGTTGCTTCGGAGTCTATCTGGCCAGTTGACGAACCCTTCGTCCTTAATTTCCATCAAAACCTGCTCTTATGGTTTATTGAGCGGGGTGTATGATGAGAACTTGTGGTCAGGCCGCTTACCTAACCTACGCTCATCAAGTGTTCAATCATTTTTACGCTTTTTTCCACCAGCTTAGTTAACTTCCTTTTTCGCTGACTCTTTGGCCGAGTTTTTTACGTTTTGAGCGGCTTCGTACATGATACGGGTTTCTTTGACATCCACATACTTATCTGACCAAGCCATGAATTTAGCCAGAGTAGTAAATGGATCCTTGTCTAAGGATGCCAAAAACGGTTTATCTCTCACGCCTTGCATAATCGAGTTGAATGTTGTTTCGTCCGAATGTTTCCGGACTTGGAGCAACTCGAAATTGAAGCGTTTGATATAATCTTTTAACAAGTCTCCCTCCTTTTGAACTATGTTGTTCAGGTGCGCAGGTGGCTTCAACTTTTTCTTCCCACTAATGAAATTGGTGAAGAAGTCATCGTTGAGCTCTACGAACGAGCTAATGGACTTTGGTTTCAACTATTTGAACCAAAGTCAAGCTAAGTTGGCTAAAGTGAGGGAGAAAGCTCAGCGAAAGGATTCGATGTGATCGGTTGGATCGGTTTTACCGTTGAAGGGTGTAGTTTGCGAAAAACGGAATTGTTCCAGTAGCCGAGCTTGTATTATCTCTTCAATAAACATGGATGTTTTTGCCTCGAGTCTTATCTGAGATCCATCATGGCCTTGCTTCATGTCTGCAATCTATTCCCGCACTTCCCTCTTGAAGTCCTGAAGGTCGGGTTTTTAGGGTTTGTCACTATTTACCGTCCCCTCAACCGGAGGCCGGCTGCGCCTCCTCCGATATATTTCATGTCAAAGATCGGTGGCGGGCAGCGGGGCGGTCACGGAATGAGTGGGTGTAGGCTCGGCTGGACACTGGTGCTGACTCAGCTGAGGGATAGATTGCGGAGCGATAGGCTGAGGGTCAGTAAATTGTTGTGGGGCGTTCGTCGTCTGACCATCGTCGCGCTGAGACGGCTAAACTTGCTGACGATGAATCTGTTCCAGCATCTGCTTCATGAAGTTCATATCGATTCTGAGTTCCTGGACCTCCCTATCCAACTGTTCATTCCCTCGATTTCGCTGAGTATGCCTAGTCGAAACAGAGGTTGCCGAATGGGCCGCAGAACCTTGTCAGTTATCTGGTCGATTCTGGGGTCCGTTCATTCTCGGCGGGCCTTTGATTGCCGGTGGTCCAATAACAACGACCTCATGAGGCTCATTTTGAGTAGTTCTTCTAGTTCTCTCCATTAAAACTTTTCGATAAAGATTAGAAAATAACTTTTCGTATCGTTTCCCATAGACGGCGCCAATCTGTTGATGCAAAAAAATGGTGCGTCTCCTTCCGTCCTTTCACCTGCACGAAGAAGAAAGCAACGAAGACCCTGGCTAGAGCCGGGGAATCTTTGATGCTTAAGTCAGTATGATGGACATAGTAAGTAGTTTTTAGGACAGTTTTGCTGCGTACCTTTCATCTTGAAGGTCTCCTGTATTTATAGGAATGAGAGGATCCCGTTATGCAGGGATTCTTCTCCTGATATCTCAGAGATTCGGTATCAATCCATTTTTGGTCTCCTTCCGATCCCGAGATCTTCGGGATTAAGGATCCTTTTACTAGATTTTCGAGACAGTGTTCTCATTTATACCGTATTTCCTTGTTTGGCTCGGTCCCAACCGATTCTAATGATGAACGAGTCTCGGTCAGCTACAAGGATAAACTTATTTGCTCTCTATCGGATGAAATGAAACCGATCTGTAATCAATATCTTCTCTTGATTTGATAGCCGACTCTGTAATTGACCTAAATATAGGTCAGTTTTATAGTCGGTCAGGTCGCTTCTGAGCTTCAGACCTGAATCGGCCTCTTTAGATGTTGTTGCCTCGTTTATCGAGTCAACTTTATGCATCTTATTTATTTTGCCTTGTGACTCATGACTTTGTAAGTGTCGGTCGAGATTCATTCCTAACAATCTGAGCTCAGTCTCTCCTTTAGGCATTTAGTTTACTTGTCTCAGTCCATCTTGTTACCTCGAATTCTCAGGCGGTATCAGTAGAGTTGGTCCATTCCATAGCCAAGCCTCTGAACTTGTTCTATTTTTCCTCCAACAATTGGTATATGTAATTTCTCATGATTCAAGCTAACAAGATACATCAGATTTCTCTCTTCCAAATAGATTAGGTGCTACACGACAGGACTTTGGAGTAGTCCTATATTTTAGTTTATTTGTTTAGAGAAAATAAATTTCAGTATAATAAATGATTACATATATAATTAATAAAATTATAGATATAAAAAATAAGACATATATTGAAGTATAATAAATTAATGTAATAATAAAATTATTAGCATATATCTATTCAACCAACCTAGCTTGGCCATGTACTGAATATTCTTAACCTAAGGTTGGGTTAGTTGCATTAAGGTTGAAGTATAGGATCCTTGGATTGTGTTAGGGTTGAGCCCCGCCCCGCCCCACCCCCCTTTCAGCCCTAACATGTTTAAGGATGGGATGATGAGTAACTAAAGCAGAGTAAACTATATGGAACAACTCCGATGTATATGTATATGGTTAGTAAGAATTGAAGTACGTTCAAATCTCGAGTGGACACCACCGTGAGATATAATGGTGGGAATTGAACGTACGAGGTTTAAAACTTCTCAGGGACACAAAAGTTTTGGATCAATTTTGATTATTGTGTCTTCCCTTTGTATCTTTCTCTGTGAGATCATGGGCAAGCTTAATGACAAATAAAAATCATTGAGAGCCTATGGTTATTCCTTGTTTTATACGGTGTGGTTCACTTGGGCTTTAAATATGCTTTAATTTTGGGGTCAGGCCTTACAATAAACGGATGAACGGTGCAGATAAAATGCATACGTCATAGTTAGACAGTGCACAATCCGCATCCCACCGAACGCACAATAATACCACCATCCCTCTCCTCTGCTTTTTCTGCATCTGTACCTCATTTATTACGATGAGTTAGAGTTTGTCAGTACCCAATGCGCATCCCACCTATCACACAATGATACCACCATCCCCCTCCTCTGCTTTTTATGCGTCTGTGCCTCATTTATTAAGATTGCTGTCACTGAGGGAAGTCTTATCTCTTTACAGGCCGTGGATAACGTGGACCATACTGTGATTGTTTGAGAAATAAAGCTAATAAGGTGCGGCCCCAGCGTCACCCAACATGGTGTGGCCCTGACCGTGGGGCTCACCTTTACATATGTATTGTATATCCATTCCGTCCATCAATTTTTCCAGGTCATTCTAGTGCTTGAGACAAAAAATGAAGCAGATCCAATCTCAGGTGGAGCACATTACAGGAAACTATTATGAATGACCATGAAAAACCTCTTGTGGGCTAAAATAGTTTCGGATCAAGCTCATATATGGCATGCGTGACTTTATCAACAAGTTGGATGCAAATAAAGACTACGGTACACCCTAGGAAAGTTTTAATAGTAGGCGGTCAATCACCACCTTTTCTTTTAGTGTGGTCCACATGAGATTTTATCTGCTTATTTTTTGGGCTCATGGCCTAGAATGATACACGATGAAACAGATGGACAGCATGGATATACTGTACATACATTAAGGTGGGCTCAACGGTCGTTGCTGCACCTTGTTGGGTTCAGTTAGGACCGCGCCTAGCTCGCTCCTATTGAGGATTTTGTCGGTTGGTGAGTCATACTGACCGTGCAGTTGTAAGCGGATGATTTTATATATATATATATATATATATATATATATATATATGTTTTTTTACCGGGCGTTCACGGACGTGCTAGGCTTCCGTGCGTGTGAGGCCTGTGGGAAAGTCACCTCCGTTTATCGAACTCTCGACCAAATAAAGTGTATCCGAAACTTAAATGCTCTACATGAGAACAAACAGTGGAGATTTAGTTACCACCGTTAAAACATTAATACGATCCCAAAGTTTTATATTGTTTTAAGTTTTCAGTTTTTACTCCGTCTCAGTATAAATCACCTTATAAACGGTTTAGATGAAATACGTGGGAAAGACTTGAGCAGGAAATCCGTGTCCAAGGTTCACTTGCAACCTCGAAGCGGATTGGCTGGTGTACCACACACCACCAATGTGGCTGGTGTGTTGACAACACCAAGTTCTGTACCATCAATCAAACCGTCCGTCCACTTTGTGAGCTCGTCGCAAGGCCTGAGCAAAAAAAAAAAAAACAAAAGAAGACAGATTCAAAAATCAAGTAAGCCACTGTAAAAAGCAGTGAAAGATTGAAAGCCAGCCATTGAAACCCTTTTCCGGTCACAGGGATTTTGGATCAATATGATATTTGTTTTTCTTCCTCCAGTTCAGTTTAATCTTTTGAACAGATTTGATGGAAAGTAAACGTTACAAATATTTTAACGGTAAAAATCATTGTCCCCATTGCTATTTTTGGTGTGGTCCAATTGAGCCTTAGAAATTACTCATTTTTTGGATCAAGATCCAAAATGATCTCTTCAAATGGATGAACGGTGTAGATATGATAAATACAATGGTGTAAATATGATAAATACAACATTGTGTGGCCATATTACTTTGATCTTTTGAACGGTTCGTACAACTCAGAGCTCGGGGAGTGTCACTACTCGTTTTCACACAAAACATACCAACTAGGTTGCCTCCAACCCGGTATGAAACCGTTCCAGCTTTTTTCCCCGCGAACATGTCACTTATGTATAGCATTTGCTCGGTGTAGAAAGGTGCAAAGCATTATAAAGATCCTTGAACAAAACCAGTACCATCCTCTTTTAGCAGTTCAATCCAACATGAGACCATTGACTCAAACGATGGATCATTAAGGTAGTTTTGTTGTATTTTGTTTCAAATTTTATATTAAAATTAGAATTTCAAATATTTTGATTTCCCTCCACGTTTGAAATTTTCAGTACTTGAGTTGTGGATTTTATCCTACATCAGATTTATCAAAGAAAATTTTCTTTTATATAAGATAGCATTTTTGTTTTGGGGCTTAAGCCTCATTCTAGGGCATATAAATTTAGTCATGTGAGGGGGTTACGCCAATAACTCTAATCCATATCATTGACCACATGCACGTGCACCGAACCGAGTAGAGTCTGCGTGCGCGGGTGTGAGTGTACTCGCGTGGGTGTGTGTATGGGTACCCTCAAGACTTTATTTATGTGAGAGTATACTCAGATATGTGACTGTTCGACTAGTTGCACCTGTTAGGTTTAAACCTAACGGACCAAACCCTTTTGAAAGGGTGTTTAATGCACCACTTCGGAGTCTATATAAAAACTTCCAATTCATTTTTGAAAATAACAAAATTTCATTTATTATCTTATAAAACTCTCTCTATTCTGTTTTAGGAATTTTTGTTGTTGTTGAGTTTGTTGCTGAGTTAACTCATCACTTTCAGGTTAAAATGTAAATGGTTCGAGCCCACGTATAATAAGTACACCACTAGGATCGGATCATAATCATTTCATCCTAGAGGTCGATTGCTTTGGAAACTTGTTGCACTTGGGACATTTTTCAAAGAGAGCAAATTCGATTTCAAGCCGAGTGACTCACGTCACGCCTCGACTCAAAAATATAAGCCTTCTATTTTAAATTTAATTTTCAATTTTCTTTTTGGTTCTTGATTTTAAATAGTTATTTAAATCAACCAAATACTTCAACAAGTTCTAAGCATGCTAAAGTCGTATTTAACTGAGTTTGATTGTACGCTTACAATCCTAGGCATCAAATTAACCTAAAATTAAACCTACGATGGTTGACCTTATTGTCCAGTCATCAATGTACAAAGATTAAGCAATTTAGAAGTGAGTAAATTCTTTTGAATAGAATCTTTTTTTACTTTAACTAAAGACTTTTCTTTCAATTGTGGTTGCAGCTATCAGGTTTTTGGTAATACAATGATGAACTATTAGAATTAAAAATAAAGGTTGATTATTGATTTTATTGATTAAAATAAAGATCGGTACAATCAATAAAAAAATATAAAATAAGCAGAAAAAATATATAAATACTTACAATCGTCTATGCAAACAAACAATAGAGGTAATGACCAGCAAGATATATCCGATGTGATCTTCTAAGTATGGACTTGGTTGATCAGATCCAACGACAAAGGTCATGGATATTCACACCACTTATAAGCGTAATACAGAGATGGCGTTGGACAGCAGCGATCTAAGCTATGCTAAGATCTAGACTTTCTGCAATAAGTCTTAACAAAAGTGGATAAACTAAAGCTAAAACTAAGCTAAGACAGTATTGTGTTGTAATAGAGGTTGTGTGATGGCTCGGTGTATGCCTCATCCTCTTCGTCAGGCGCTTCTTATATAGATTAGGAGGGTGGAAACTATATTGGGTTCCTTGTCAGTCCACATTTTGTCCTTGAAGAGTATGATATCGTATCCCAATCAGACTCAGATCCTTTCTCGCATTTCTTGATTTCCTTCTAATTTATGAAGTATATATCCATTTCTCAAGTATTTATAGTAGTCATGAAAACATCGATCATATCTAGAAAGTTTCTCATTTAAACATGATTGTGTGAGACAGTCTTGTCAAGTATATCTAGATTACGATGTATTTCCAATCTTGGAGGGTCTTTATAAGCTTGTTGAGCACGCTGCTCAACTATACGCTCTACCCTGTGAGGGCTATATGTCCTTCTTACAGTATCTCACTTTTTTTGACCACAAACATGCATACAACTTTGAGCCATTTTGCTTTTGGCAAGCGACATGGCGCCAAAGGAAGTAGGATTGAAAAATATCATTAAGGTATGAGTAGGATTTTTTTCATCATTCGTACGTAGTGCCGATACATGAAGGCTTCTCATTAATTGATCAATGTGGACACGCTAGGATAGGTGTAAACACACTCATCGAAAAGGATGCACCGTAAAAATTAATGAACATATGATAATCACTTAATGTACTTGTGTTGCCCACCTAATGAATGAATTGCATCAATCTTTCTACCGATGATCTTCATGGTACAACTCTCCATTTTCATGTCTTGGATTTTCTACCAACTTGATATATCAACAAAAAAAATAAAAATGTTGCATGTAAAATCTAACAAACATTTCTTATTTGAGAAATATCATTTTAGTAAGATGTATCTTGTTTGAGAACATCATATTTCTTTGTCGTCATGTGGATTGAGTGACTTAGCTAGAGACATGATTCTGTTAGGGGCTCTGTGGCGGCTACCATGATATATGTATTTTAGCTAAGCCTTCCATTCACTTTGAAAGATCATTTTAGGCTGTGAGCCGAAAAAGGCTCGAGTGGACCACACCAAAGGAAGTAGTGGTGAAAACGAGCCCACAGTGATGTTAAAAGGAGGTAGATCGAAGGCTCGAGTGGACCCACGTATGGTTGAGGTTAAAAGGAGGC
Source organism: Magnolia kwangsiensis (assembly GCA_037074715.1). Classification (NCBI taxonomy): domain Eukaryota; kingdom Viridiplantae; phylum Streptophyta; class Magnoliopsida; order Magnoliales; family Magnoliaceae; genus Magnolia; species Magnolia kwangsiensis. The sequence goes on along the minus strand of CM073575.1, from coordinate 53,132,580 downwards.
ATGCTACCAGTGGAAGATTAGTAAGTATGGTATAAAAGAGGGTCGTTTTATCAATACAAAAGCACAAAAACTTATTTATATAGGTAATTAATAGTATTCAGTTTAATGTGTAACAATGAAAATTATAGGCATATTTTAAGAAATAGTTTAAATGCATGAGGTTTTCAGTCTACAGCTAAAAAGACAAGCAACTATACGGACAAATCCATCTTTTTTATTTACAAAGTGGATAATCTAAAATTGTTAGGTCCATGTAGTATGTGTTTACACCTGACTTGATTAGATGGCAAGGAAGATGCCACGTGGCAATCATGTATGATTAATATCAATGCCAAGAGGCTATAAGTATACTTGTGATGAGAAGCATTAAATGGTAGAGACCAACAAAAGTAACCATTTACAAAGTATTAAATATTAGAAAAAATGAACTCTCTCAAAATAAGAGTCCATGAATAACAACACTTTAGCAAAGTAAGAGTTCTACCATATAACAACTCTCTCAAAGCAAGAGTCCAATAACAACAACTCTTTAGCAAGGTTTCATTTACAAATTACAAGACTAGATAGGTCATATTTAAGGCCACCACCTATCCCAACTTTATAAAAGTAGTATAGAATGAAGAGCTCTAGGTGCCTCACCAACACAACCGACACAACGTTTTTCCTAGCTTAATGCTACCCATCTTTTTCATACCAAAGTTGCTTATCTTTCATCCCTTATGGACACCTATCTCAATTAGCTTAGTTCAAACCCATTCACTTATATCCAGCACTATGTTGCAACAAGTCCAAATTATTTAGCTTTTTTTTTTTTTTTTTTAGTTTAGTTTTTCACTTTTGTCAAATGCATCATTGTAGAAAATCAGCTTAGTTTGAGGTTAAATATCCATGACTTTATTGTTGAATTTCGAGTTCTCAAGTCCTTAAGGATTCCCTGGTCATAACCTGTTGACAAAAACCAACAACTGTCTAAATTTCTCACAATCATCTCTTGATCATCAAGGTTTAAAAGACTGTTAGCACCATTACCATTTCACCAACTTGAATTACCATTGGTAAAAAAATTTCTTTCTTTACTTAATTTGTCGATTGTACTTCATCTATATTCATATTAATAAAATTGACATGTAGTCTTCTTTTTATTGTTCTCTATCTTTACATTGCTTCTATTGAGAAATGAGATTGATCTATCATTGTCATAAAAAGTCATTGTTTCCCAGGAAAAATGAATTCTTTTAAAGGACTAACATTCCTCATTCGCAAATCATCTTAGCACTTTAGCAATTGGTGGTTGAATAGAGCCAATCTTCATAGTTTTGGACTTAATTCATTTATTTCAACACTTAAGGTATGTAAATACCCCATGGTCATACAGGGACTATTTTTGAGTGATAACGGTCTTGCATGGACCATTTTTAAGACTGGTCTCCTACCTTAGGCTGGATTAAATCCTACTCGTCGACTTCAACTGAGTGTCAATCAAAGAACCCATACAGTATGGGACAAGCCCTAAAGACAACCATTAGGTCAGATCAATCGTTGCCAGAATATGCAGGTGTTGGACTAATGAGGGGGTACGGTTTTAGGAGCACCCACGAGCAAGCCCTGAAAGTCTTTTTATAGTTGAACTAGTTTGTCAAGGATCGGTTTCACGTAGAACTGGCATAGAAAAACTGGTTCTATGTAAAATTGGTCCATGTGCGACCATTTCTAGGTGTTAAAAAGCTCCTTGTGATCAGCAGCTGGTAGGGCATTAACACCTATTTAAAGAGCTCCTTGTGAACCTTAAAGAGGGGAGGAGAACTAAGAAGATGGAAGAGGCCATGAGCTTGATCGTTGCCATGAGAAAGGCTCAGTTTAGCTCTGGTATCCGTTTCGATTACGAAACATCCTCACTACTCTACAAGTTATATGTGTCCAGCCCTCCGTCGTCTCTAAAAAAACCCCCTCCTGCCATGTTCTCTTGTCAGTCAAAGTTAAAAGTCAAGGAAGGCACGGAAGTCAATGAGTAAGGTAAAAAATCAGCACATCCGACCATCCATTTTTACCGAAAAGGGTGTGGTTTTTTTCTTTTTCTTCTCACATATTGAATCAAGCCATATTCCGCTCCATACATACCCTGAATACCAATAATATTTGCAAACATCTTTTCTATTGCCTTTACTTTTTTAGTATTTCGCCCACCCAGGGTCCTAGTACCCAGTCTAGTATGGATTAACTCTATCTTGATACTACCTTTTGACTTTTACTTATTTTGCCTATACAAGCGCCCCTACCTCACATAGTATGGCTTAATCCGGAAATATTGAAAGTTCCACCAAATCCTCCTAAAAACTTTATATTCTCTTTAAGTAAAAGATTGTGCATTATATGGGTGGAAAATGGTGCCTAACTATCACGTCCAAACTTGAAAATTGGGCTCATATAATTCTCGATCGTCGAATCTGGCGTCGACAGCCTCCGTAGTATCCCATTTTTGGCTCCCAGCACCCATATACTGGATTCCGATCCTAGGATCCTACAAGGAGGATTTTCAGATGAATTGTTCCTGTAAAAGTAGCATAACCTCAAACATAACCCACAAACGATAACAAGAAACATCACCACATATCTACTATAATAAAAAACTTTTGAGTATAAGGCATAAGGAGAAATATAATATAGTGATATAAAAAACTCTAGAAGCTCAACCACACGCTCTTACCTTAGCTCGACTACGTCCTAACGTTACCTGCACGCATCTATCGTGCATAAGCCTATCGAAAGCTTAGAGGGTAGTATAAGCATGTGCGCAATATAAGCGTGCTCAAAATGCAATATCAGAGTAATGTGAAAACATGCTGGTAAATCCATGAATGCTATGCGGAAATGCTGGCAAGTCCATGAATGCTATCAACCATATAAGGCTATGCGATGCAAGGCCTACTTGGCCAAATATCATATGCAAGATGCAACGCAAGTATGTCAGTCCTCATCTGAATTCACATGTTAGCACAGTTCATCTTTGGAATATCACTGGGGTCTAGTACACTCAACACCTGCTTGCCGCTCCATCTAAGCACACAACTAGGTAGGTGAAAGAGACCTTACTATCCGCCTGTCAATATCGGGCCTGACTCGTCAATAGCAGACCCACTCCTCAAGCTGGATTAGACTTAACCTAGTCATTGCCTCACTCAAGCAGGTAAGGCCACACCCCCTTCTAAGTGACCACAACATAGTGGGAGATGCGGCCTAATAGTATTCGACACTCGTGCACTCATACATTCAATTGGTCTCGACGTTGGAGTATCCTCCTGGTACCATAAGGGTTTAGGAACTTTCACCCTGGGACATCTATGACACCCCCGTGTTAGAGTAAGTATTTTCGATACCCAATCCTGCCATCCATGCTATTCCTGTAGATGTTACGACCCTTATGTCACTAGGGTGTACAGTAATCATGTCACACAAATGCGAGGTGCATGAGTCATACTATCAGTCATACATCAATCCTGCACGTATTGCGCGCTAATGTGGGGTAACTCTGTCTCTCAGGGAGTCCCATAATAATCCACCCAATGACATATGCTATGATCAATCACTCCATATATCAAACATACATATGATGCATATGGACATGAATCATGAAGCTAAACTAAGCATGATCTACGATGATAATGTACTGTCCTCATAACAAGGATGTGCCTAGATGACCTACTCATATAAAGTATGGGCCTAAGAATAAGGGATGACCTTCCTCACCCGCTCCATCCGTAGTAAACTGGGCTTCCTAAGGGGCCCGATAAGCACAAGATGGGCATTACAATGTACGGTAAAAGCATAATGGGGGCCCAATAGTTTGGGTTAGCCCAATGAAGTGAGATGGGTCATAATAATAAAATGGGGGCCCAACGAATTGGGTTAGCCTACTAAGAGGAGATGAGAATGGGCTTGACAATAGGCCCAAGGAAGTATTACAATGTGGACATTTAACCATCATTGCTCTTATAATGTGAAAATTTAACCACCATTGCTCCCAAGGTGTGGCCCATTTAAAACTTATCCTATAATGGGGTCCATGGTCCTTATACTAGTTAGGAAAATGAATGGCATCATAAACATTATCATATACATCTTGATGGGCTCACATATCATAATTGGGCCTCATCACATGGGCCTCATATGCACCATAATGAGCCTCATCACAAGGGCCTCATACACATCACAATGTGCCTCACACAAGGGCCTCATGTACATCACCATGCGCCTCACACAAGGGCCTCATATACATCACCATAGGTCACACACAAGGGTCTCATGTACATCACATGGGCCTCACACAAGGGCCTCATATACATCACCATGGGCCTCATACAAGGGCCTCACATGCATCACATTGGGCCTCATATAATGGCCTCATATACATCACCATGGGCCTCGTACAAGGGTCTCACATACATCACATTAGGCCTCATACAAGGGCCTCATATACATCACATTAGGCCTCACACAAGGGCCTCACATACATCACATTGGGCCTCATGAAACAGCCTATGATCTAGGCTCGATGGGAGGATGGTGTGTGTAACACATACATCATAGTGGGCCTTATGGGGTAGCCCATGATCCAACAAAATAGATGGTTAACATGTGTAACATATATAGCAAGGCGGGCCTCACAGGTCAGTCCTATGGTTTAAAAAAAAAACAGATGGATAGTGTGCTTACAACACACACATCAAGGTGGGCCTTATGCATCATAAAATGAGCCCCATAATCTGGACAGTGAGGACAACAATGTGGACTGTCTTGCTGAATGGTCAGCCCACTGCTGCTAGCCCTATTGGGTGTTAAACGGATGGACGGTCTAGATGAGACACATACATATGGTGGGCCTCATACAACACCAATGGGCCCTACCAACTGATGGCCAACGGGATATACAATGCATACATTATGGTGGATCCCACCATCCCAGGTTGCTGGACAGTGTGGATCAAATACATCACAGTGGGGTCTACAACTGCTGGACGACTTGGATCAAATACATCATGGTGGACCCCCACACGTACAGTAGGTGAGTCCCACGTCCAAGGGCTAGACGGCTAGATAAAACACAAACATTAAGGTGGTCCCACGTCCAGGCAATGGATGGTGTGGATAGAACACATATACCATGGTGCGTCCAGCACCATCCCACACTGGACGGTGTGGACAACACATACATCACATTAGGTCCCACCGTCCAAGGTCTGGACGGTGTGGATGCAATACATAAATCATGGTTGTCCCACATCCAAGCAATGGACGGCGTGGACAGAACACATACATTAGTGGGTCCCACTGTCCATGATTGGAAGGAGGACGGTGTGGATATGAAACACATACATCACGTGGGCTCCACCGTCCCTTGTTGGACGGTGGACAACATGGAAGAAACGCATACATCAGGTGGGGTCCACGTCAGTGTGGCCCACCAGAGTTTGGATTAAGCTGATATTTATGTTTTCCTTCCTCCAATGGGCCCAACATGAGGATGGCGTGGATGTACAATACATACATCACAGTACGGTCCATCAGGGTGGGACACATGGCCCCGGGATCAAGCCATTATTTGTGTTTTTCCCTCATCCAGGCTGGCCCGAAATGGACAGCAAGGTGGGCTCCACCAACTGGACGTCCAGTCCATCTAAAACTTGCTGGACATCCAGAAAATTCTGGACGGTGGATATCCCATGCATACATGCATCATCAGGTGGGCCACACATCACCATGAGAGAGAGAGAGAGAGAGAGAATGGTAGTGGTGGGAGGTGCTCCTCGCATGCATGCACATGTACATTAAGTGGGCCTCATATAGATGCGCCATTGTAGACACCCCACCCAGGTTAAATCTTGAGGAGGTTAAGACTGTTCGAGAACTATGATCGTACCTTAAACCAAACCCCTAATCCCAACGTAAACCGAACCCTAACCCAGAGTCCCCAAACTCTCAATCCGTAACCTGAAACCCCGATCTAAATCGTTCAACATACACATAACCCCACTTTTCCTTATACCATGATCAGATCCCCTTTACCTAAGCCAAAACCCACTTTTCTGAACTGAAAAACCCGAAAGGAGACATCTGGACGAACCCACACGCTGTACAAAGCTCGCACGCATGAAATAGGCTTGAACTGAGCCTGGGCAGCAATCTGACTACCGCGGGTGGCAGTCCCACTACCGCCTGTGGTACTTCGATTGCCGTCCACGTGCAGACAGCTATCCCAGCATCTAAAAGTCAACTTTCCTTCAAAATTACCCTTTCAAACTCCATTATTTACCTTTTTACCACCCCCCATGATAAATGAAAGAGTGTCATGTGGCATTCCTCTCTCCACAACCAACCATAACTTGATACCTCACCTTTCACCCCTCTCAAACCCAAAATTTACAGCAATGTCATTAGAGAAGGCTATAAATAGCCCTATCCTCTTCACACAGAAAAAGGAGAGAAGAGGATCTTCTCATCCAAGAGAGAGAAAGTGAAGAGAGAGTGAGGGAGAGAGTGAAGGAAAGGGAAGAAGCTCCCAAGCCTTCAAAGATCCGATCTTTTCAGCTACCCCTCTAGCCTTCCTCTCAACCTTTCCAACCCATAAGCCTAGCCCAGATATGATCATGGTCCAGTTTATATTTTAACCTACTCAAGATTAAGCTAAAGAACCACTTGTTTTACATATGAGCATTCATCATGACATATATTCCCTTCTTAACCACACTACTTCTCTAGATCTCTAGTGAACGTATGCTCTGTGGCTTGTCGTGTATCGGATCCTGTTACATTAGAAATTCCTATTGACCTAGTCCTTTTTTTTTTTTGCATAAGCATCATCACATCCGCCTTTTAGACACACCGTTGGATGTATGCTCTGTAGCTTGCCGAAATTTCGGATCTTGTCATATCAAAAATCCCCGTGTGTGCCTAGTCCTATCTCGACCATATCATTCATCTCTTGAGATTGTTTTGTCATACAAAGTAGAGACCGTACATTTGTACGGACAGACAGGGTGCCTAACACCTTCCCTCTCTGTAACCGAGGTCTCTTATCCGGAATCCCGGATCACAGACCAGGAGTCAATTTAAGGTAGGGAAGTCTTCGAATTTCCCCTACCTTGCGTATTCCGTGGTTCTAGCCGACCACGGGATTCTGAGATTTTTTGGCTAGTGGCGATTCCAACATCCACAATCGGTCTAGCACTCTCCTCACTCCAACATAACATTTAAATCAGTGTGGGCGCCGATTTTTCAGTGTCTACAGAATGGCGACTCCGCTGGGAATTTTGCTAGCGCGCACTAGCTGAAACCAGACTCGAAAAAGTGTGGCATTTTAATCTCAAGGGACATCATCACAACATTCGTTTAAAAACAAAAGAGCATCTTTGATTTGCTCTCTTTTAGGCATAAATTTAAACCATGACTACCCGATCTCGCGCTGCCACGACCTCTCAAGCAATCCATGAAGAAGAACCGACGGCTCAGCCAACTCCTAAAACTTCCGCACTTGCACCCACACCCGCGCTACCACCACTAGTGGCTCTAGTAGACCCACAAACTAACACCACCATGCAAGAAATGGCCTAGAGCCTACGAGCAGTGCAAGAGCTGCTACGCCACCTTGTGTCAAATTCCTCCCCAAATACACAGGCGACTCAGGCTAGCGTACAGAATAACTCATTCCCACAAACTCCCTTTGCCTTCTCTCTCATTCCTCCAGCGAACCCCCTGCTCCCCCTCCTAGAGGAGTCGGCACAAGAACAACAGCAACCAGCAAACGAGAACAACCCTCCCGCACATCTTTACTTAACACATCACAATAATCAGGTTACAGTACAGGTTCCCCCTTATAGGAACTGTAGACAAGAACTGGCGGATGCCCATGAAGGGGGCCAGTTTCGAGTCCAATTCACTTCCCCTAACGGGAGCAACGTCTCGGACTTGGTAGATACCCCAGGCGGGAGCCATTTTTGAACGTCACACCCTCCTCCGAAAGGAAGCGGTGTTCAATTCCAGTTACTTCCCGCCACCGGGAGTCCATCTTCTTTTCAATAACATCCCATTATCGATCCATATGAAAAGAAGCAGCACAAGCCTTATAGCAAGGGACAAGATACTCGCAGCAAGGTAAGTCAGAAATTGAGGAACTATGAGAGCAGTTACAAATGGTGCAAAATCAGCTTCAGAGACAGCAAGGAGTGGATCACCCATCCACCAAGTTCAGGGACCTTTATCCCTTCCCAGATGCCCGGGTACCCTCGAACTTTGAGGTACCAAAATTCAAAAGGTATGACGGTACCGGGTGCCCCACGACACATCTAAAAGCATTTTGTGAGAAATTCAATACGATAGCAGGGAATGATGGAGCCTTGATACGGCTCTTCTAAAAATCCCTTAAAGGCGACGCTTTGGATTGGCACACCTCGTTGGATAGCCATTAAATCAAAACTTAGGAAAAACTCTCTCAAGCATTCATTGATCGATTCTCCTACAATTTGAACATGACTCCAAGGAGATCTGATTTGGTTGCCCTGAGACAAAAAAGTGACGAATCATTGTCAGCATACGTGGGACGATGGCGGGCCAAGGCAGCCAGAATGAGAAACCCCATCGATGACGAGGAACAGATATCCATGATCGTAAACTCTGTAAATCCCAGCATTTCAGGATATCTAATCTCGTATCTCTATGTAAATTTCTCCCAACTCATCCGAGCTGGTGAGCAAGTGGAAGCCGACATCAGAGCCGGAACCGTTTTCCCATGGCCACATCAAACCTCTTCAATCAAAAGAAACAAAATCAAAGGGAAACCTGTAGGATATGGGAATGGAAACGACACTGCTCCCGCGCAGCATACCACAGAGGTTAACAATATCATTGCTAACACTCAAGGCAACCAATACGCTCCACAACTAGAGATACAACAAAACAGGCAATACCAGCCGCAGTCAAACAGGCAGTACCAACCACAGCAGGCCCAACATGGATATCAAGGACAACCGTCTCAACAACAACACCAACAGCCTCGGGGGAATGCACCAGGTCCATACAAACAAGCAATGTTAGGGAAGAAATTCACCCCTTTAGCACAAACATACAGTCAGGTTTTGACAATGTTGATGCAAAAATAACTCCTGACACCACTTCGACTTTGACTCCCTCCAAACCCTTTGTTGCCTGGTTACAATGAGAACCAATATTGCTCATACCATCAGGCTCCTGGCCATGTAACAGACCACTGCTTCGCTTTTAAACATGCAATCCAGGATTTGATCGAAAGCTAGAAAATTACAATCACCCCGCAGGCTAACAATGTGGCTCTGGCCAACATCCTCCAAAATTTCCTGCCATCGCATCAAATAGGACCTAGTACATCTGTCACGCCCCAAACCTAAAAATCAGATTCACATGAATTCCGATTGTCGAATCCGGTGCCGACAGCCTCCGTAGTGCCCCATTCTCGGCTTCGGACAATTAAATGCCAGATTCCGATCCTGGGATCCTACAAGGAGGATTTTCAGAATGAAATTTTTTTTTGTAATGGAGCATAACCACAAGCATAACCAAATCACAAAACAACATCACCACATATCTACTATACCAAAAACTTTAAGTACAATGCGAGAAGGAAATATAAGGTGATCAAAAGCTCCAAAATGGTCTGATACGCGCTCTTGCCTCAACGCTGCTGCTGTCCAACGCTACCTGCACGCAACTATCGTACATAAGCTTACAAAAGCTTAGAGGGTGGTGTAAGTGGGTGCGTAAGGTAAACGCCGAGTGTACAATATCAGGGTAATACGGAAGCATGCAGTAAGTCCATGAATAAAACCAACCATACCAATGCTTTATGATGCAAGTCATGAATGTCATCGGCCATAGCGATGCAATGCGAGGCCTACGTAGCCGAATGACATATGCGAAATGCAATCCAAACAAGTCAGTACTCATTCAGTACACATATCAGTACAGTTTCTCTCTGGATATCACTGGGGTCTAATACACTTCACAGTGACTACCACCTCCCTAGCTGCACGGTCAAGCAAGCGACATAGACCTCACTATCCGCCTGACCAGTAGTCTGCCAATACCTACCCCGCTCGTCGATAGCGGACTCATTTACGAGCTGGCCAAACTCAGCCTAGCTTATAGCTCCCTCACTCAGCGGATAAGGCCACACCCCCTTCCAACGGACCACGACACAGTGGGAGACGAGGCCTACTGGTATTCGGCACTCGGGCGCTCATGTATCCACTCGGTCTAAACGTTGGAGCATCTCCTGGTACCAAAAAGGTTCTGAAACTTTCACCCAAGGACATCCTAAGTACCCACAGTGCTAGAACCAAGTATTTTCGGTATCCGATACGACATCCACGATGTACCTATAGAGCCACGACCCTAATGTCGCTAGGGCGTGCAGTGATCAAGTCACACATATGCGAGATACATGAATCACGCCGTCAAATCATGCAGAAATTCAACGCGTACTGCGCGATCATGTGGGGCACTCCGTCTCATAACGGGTCCCATAAGTGGTCTGCCCAATGGCATATGCTATGATCAGTCACTACTCAAATCAAGCATACATATGATGCGTATGGGCATGAGTCATGGGATTATACTAAGCATGTTATAAAGTGATGAATTAGTAACAAGTATGGGCCTATCAATGGACCCTATAGAGAGTTATAATGCAGACATCTAACCAACATTACTCTTACAATGTGGCCGTCAAACCAACATTGCTCCCAAGGCATGACCCGCCATAAAACCTCATTACACAACCCATGGAGGGATCACACATTGCAATGGACCCTAAGGACGTCCCATTGGGCCTCGGCCCATAGGCCTCGAATACATCAAATGGGCCACCTCGTATGGGCCTTATTTAAATCAAGTAGGTCGCATCAATGGACCTTATGTACATTACAATGGGTCATAACCCATGGGCCTTATAATACATCAAAATGGGACTAATCCATAGGCTCCAAACACATCACAATGGGCCTCATAGTATGGGCCTTACATTCATGGAAAAGTGGGCCTCAACAACGGCCTTATACACCTAAAAAATGAACCATAACAATGGGCCATAAATAAGGGCTACAAATGCATCAAGGTGGGCCTCGACGGACGACCACAAGTACACCTATATGGGTACCATCACGTGGACCTTATATAAACCAATGGGCTTCGACCCATGAGCCTTAGAATACATCAAAATGGTCCTTACATTCATCAAATGGGCTTTAAATATACCAAATGGGCCACACCAAATAAGAGTGGTGAAAAGATTTCTGCAATTAAAATTCCTAAGGCCCACTATGACATATGTTTCCCATCCAACCTATTCATAAACTATCATAGTGATAGATGAAGTGGGACACAAATATCCACTTAATGGGAAGCTACAATGACCCTTAGATATTTTTGAACGGTGGGCGTCATTGACCATTACCTAAAATGGTGGGGTCCATTTGAACTTCAGATCTGCCTCATTCTTTAGCTCATGCAATGAGCTTTCAAATGGTTGGGATGGTTGGATGCAACACATGCATCATGGTGGGGTCCACATGAAGGCCTACCATAGAGTATATTAGATATAATATATACATGGTATATTATATATAATATAATGTTATACACACACACACACACACACACACACACACACACACACTTGAACGCTAGTGGGTCCAACCGTCCACTGGTTGTGGATGGTATAAATAAAACAGATGCATTATTGTGGGCGGACGGTGGAAATAAGGCCCATACATCACTGTGGGTCCCATGTGGGGCCCACCATAATGTTTACTGACCATCCAACCTGTTGGTAAGGTCACAAAGGCCTGGATGAATGGGAAAGACAAATATTAGATTGATTCAAAACTTACGTGGGCCTTAGAAAGGGCTCCAATGGTAGAGTTCAACTCACACAGTTTCCTCTCACGTGGGTCACCTGAGCATTGGATGGGCCTTATTTTTGGAGGGTGGCCCACTAAACTGAGGGCCCACCTTATGAATGGATTGGATGACAGATAAACACCAAGGTGGGGCCTATCCAAAGGGTGGGCGGTGTGGACAGAACCACGCATAGGTGGGCTTCACCGTCAACTGATGGTGTGAATAAAACATTTTTTATTTTTACTGTGGGTCCCAAGTGGGGCCCACCTTAGTGTTTCTAAGCCATCTAAACCATTGATAAGGTCTCGCAGACCTAGATTGAAGGGAAAAACAAATTTCAGCTTGATTCAAAACTCCTGTGGACCCCAAGGAGGTTTCAATGGTAAAAATCAATCGCCGCTATTTCTCGTGGTGTGGGCCACCTGAGCTTTGGATGCGCCTAATTTTTGGAGAGGACCCACCTGAGGAGGGGTCCCATCAAATGGACGGTGTGGATCCTGGACATACATCATGGTGGGACCCACATACAGGGCCGTGGGTCCCTGCCTACACGGCCGCCCGCCCCATGCGCAGGCGCTGCCTGCTCTTTGGCAGCAGCAACCCTGCTGCTTGTTTAGTTTTTTTTTTTTTTTTTGAAATCGCGTTTTCACGCGGTTTTTCAGGTGTGGGGCCCACATCAACCAAATCCACCCTGATCATTGGATTCTACGGCTTGAGACCAATCAATTGAGTCCAATATTGAATATGTATGGAAAACCTCAAGTGAATTTCAACGGTAAAGACGATGTTTGCTATGCTATGGCCCGCCTGAGCATCGGATTGACTCCATTTTTTGGCTTAACGCTTAAAATGAGTCAGGGAATGAGATAAACGGCGTGGATTAGAATCATACATCAAGATGGAGCCTGTATGAATGGGCCACCCCATGAGTGTGGAACCAAGCTTATATTTGTGTTTTCCTCTTTCACGTCCAGCGTCCAGGGGATGCTGGACGGTTGGGTGTGCACGAGCACTGAGGTAGGTCCCGCTTATGTGGGCCACCAAACGACGGATGGTGTGGGTATAACACATATAGAGTGGGCACCACCCTTAGACGGCTTGGATAAAGTACTCCATGGTGGCGCCTATTCAGGTGGGCCACACGGCCACATCAACACACAAAGAAAAAAAATGAAAAAGAGGAGGAGAAGGAGATATAAGGTGAGTGGGACACCCGTGATGGAGGGACCCCGACACTATGGGCCCTCCGTTTCAAGCATCCATTCTACATCAATGGGTCCCATTATATATGGGCCCTCCAAATAAAAGATCAACGGTGGAGATCCTTCTCCACCCAAAATGAACCGTCTATATGACCTCTTAATGCAAGAAAAGTAAACATCATGATGGGGTCCATGGAGAATGGCCCCATCATGGAATGATTTTGATGATCAAGATGGGCCATCGGCCACATCTTAGGGCCCCAAGTGAGATCCAAACCATTGATCGGTTGGCCTCACTTGGCTCATCTTAAAAATATGAAAAAGGAGCCTATGGAAACACCCACCACTTGATCTTCTTGGTCCGTTGGATAGCCTATCTCTTAGAGCTTCACTTTAATGGTGGAGATGGGGAATGAATGGCTAGGATTATAGCTTTTGGGATGGGAAGTGGGCCACCAAAATCACACTTCTCTCTCATGAAAATGCATGGACGTGGGATGCTCTCTTGCTTGGGTTTGTTGCTTGGGAAATGAGAGAGGGAGATGGGATGTAAGGAGTGATGGGAGATGGGTGATGGATGTGAGTGATGGGTGAGGTGATGTGTTAGTTGACTTTATTAGTTGCTTGACTTGTGGAGAAAGGAAGCATGAGTTCTTTGTACTTGACATAAAGTGATTGATGGGTGATTGATTGATGGGATTGATTTAACACTTTGTAGAGATTCTCTTCGAAATGTAAATGCGTGGCGTTTTCTCGAAATAAACGTCGACCTACATCTCTTAGTCAGGATATCGGATCAGTACGTGAGTCGCGGCATTGGAACCGCGGCGACTGTGCAGTCGCAATGGTACAAGTCTCGGATTAAGCCGACTCAAATGTATAGGATACGACTTACGGTCGTGCGCAACATCAATTACAGGTCGCGGATTGCCGGAATTTGACGAGAAGGATCACGGGAAGCGACGGAACAGTACGGATTAGGATACGGGTCTTACAACATCCGGCACCTCTACCGTAAACCATATTAAGGAGGGCAGTCCATGTACCCCTCCCCGCATCATTCCATACAAGCAATCCTTGAGGCAGCACCAACGACACAACCCCTCATATTCTTGGAAGCAGCACCGACAGTTCAACCACTCGTGACCCTCAAAGCCTCACCCAACAGGTCACACTTGCAGCATCTTACCTCTCAAGGGACACACCCCGCATGTTCAAAAAGGTCTAATTTTGAACCTGTCATTCTCCCAATAGGTCTTCCTAATCTAGCTTGGCTGACTTTGCAAGGAGCACCCCCGGTTCAAGGTCTAAAATTCTTAATGCCTCACTAACTGGCACATGGCTAGAGGACCTCTCCCGTACATTAAAGGGTGGAAGAAAACTCCAGTGCTAAAACCTGTCAAACCTCGATGGTACCTCAAGAGAAACCATCAAGTCTTCCACAAACTGTCATAACCACAAGCCCTCAGCCTCAGGAACCATTAATATACTTGGAAGGAAGGACGGTTCCATCCTACAACCCAAAGGCAATTCCATGGCATTACCCAAAATGTGCCGAGGTGGGCAACAACGGGAGATATTTCAGGAGAGATAACCAGAATCCAAAGGAAACTCGAGGAACTATATCAAGAGTTACCTGCAAATCCGACATTTCTTATGACATAGCAGCCCAGTTCAAAACCATTCCCGCACAAATATCCATCTGGGAACTCCTATGCACATTAAGATCGCATCAAGAAATCTTTGCGAAGACTTTGAATGATGCACATATCTCTCCCGACGTACCCCCGAAATGGTGGCAAGTATGATTGGACAACTTCTCGTACCATGAGCCATCACTTTCTCCGATGATGAATTATCACCTGAGGGACGCAAGCAAGGGCGCTCACTGAACATAGTGGCCCATCACAAGAATTTCAAAGTCCCACTTTTGCTCATTGATAATGGATCTAGCCTTAATGTTTGCCCCCTAAGGACTGCTAAACAGCTAGGGATAGAACCGTCCACTTTCAGGCCTAGCACCATGAGTGTAAGAGCCTACGATAATTTTCGAAGGCAGATTGAGGCAGAGATTGACATTAAGCTACAAATCAGACCAGACCTAACCCTTATCACATTCCAGGTCATCGACATCCCTGCCTCGTTTAACCTTTTGTTGGGACGGCCATGGCTACATGCTGTTGGAGCCATTCCCTCAACTCTCCACCAAAGGGTTAAATTTCCTTCGAAAAATCGAATCATCTCAGTGATGGCCAAGCCAGAAACTATCCTGATAGTAACGGTTAATATCCCAGAAACTCACATCCCTGTGATCGACATCCAACATGCGGAGGGTGATGTGTCATATCACAGCTTCGAGTTTGAAGTTGTAAATTCAATCGCAAATCCTCACCCTCTCACTGCTGAACATGTCATTCCCCCCACTGAACGGCTAATTTGGAACTACCGTACCGAGTTCCGCGAGAAAGGTATAGTAGTAGAGCCGGCACGTGCTAACATACAAAAACAGGGACTAGGATATCAACCAAAATCGAAGGATCAAGCTGAAAAGCTAAAAAGGGGTCAATCCTTCAAGTGTACACCAGTCAAATTTATCAAGGCTGGAACAGTTTGTGGAGACCCGATGATTTCCCTTGAGGACCACCTCCAGCAACTCAAATTCTCTGATCATTCCCACCCGGAGTCTGTCTGACCACCCATAAGATGGGACAAGATTCTCGAGGCACCAAAAACATATCTGACACAAGGGGCAGAACCCCCAGATCCACCACAAAAGGCAAGGGGCACGGAAATAGGTCCACCCACAAGGGATCCAGAACCAGAAATGCCCCTTAAAATGGATACAGGTAAACCCAAGGAGACACCCATTCCCGCACACAGTTAAGGGAACATGTCCCCGCCACCAGCCCAGTGACACAAGGGGCAGAAGCAGCCCATCCACTAGATTGACAAAGGGAAGTGGCCTGCCCTTAACTGGACAGACATCAAGGTCCCATCGCAGACCAATTAGAGGAACCAGAAGAATTTCAGCTCATGTGCGAGGAAGTCAAATCAGATTCCGACTCTGAGCCTATCCCAGCAGACATCATGCTCATCAAGACAGGTGACCCACATGAACACACAAATCAGGATAGCAGGATCGAAAAGGGGAAAGAATCACCATGTACAGCTGTCCCCCTAACAATCGAGTAGGTCGGTGAATCCTCCGTGGATGCTGACTTAAAAAAAATGCCAATGTAAATAGCAGTTGGTATCCCGAACTAGGACATGATCAATCTTAGTTCGCAATACCGTCCTGTTCGGGACCCCCAGGCGACACAAAAAAATTAAAAAATTTTCAAAACACAAAAAAATCATATATTCTCAAAAGCATAAAAAAATTAAATATTTTTCAAAATCACAAAACATCAGAAAATCATCAAAACACAAAAACAACAGAAAAACTTTCAAAAACCATTGTGCCAAACATCTCACACACACTACAGGAGTTCGAGGTCGACTCGTATGATTTCAATCTCGAGTTGGACTTCGAGCTCATGGGTTTGAATGAAGCCCCAAATATAGGAAATGATGATACAGCTCTCGAATTCAAGGACTCCCTCAAAAAATTCTAAACAAAGGCCAGTGTTGTGGCAGATGATTTCAAAATTATGAACTTAGGGTCAGCGGAACTCCCTAGAGAGGTGCGCATCGGACGGTCACTCTCTCCGGAATACAAGCAAAGGATGATGGAGTTTCTGAAGCCGAGGTTGTCCAACTTTGCTTTCTCATACGAGGACATGCTTGGGCTCAATGAGGATCTGGTGGTGCACCATCTATCAACAAAGCCAGACATGAAGCCTATCAAGCAGAAGCTACGAAGAATGAAGCCGAAATGGGCCCTGAAGGTCCGTGATGAAGTCATCAAGCAATATAACGCGCGATTCTTTGTAGTCTCCAACTATCCGGAATGGGTCGCAAATATCGTACCAGTTCCAAAGAAAGATGAAAAAGTCAGAATGTGCATCGACTTCAGGGACCTCAACAAAGCAAGTCCTAAAGACAACTTTCCCCTGTCTCATATCGACACACTGGTAGATAATACTGCTGGACATAAGATATTCTCTTTTATGGATGGCTTTTCAGGCTACAATCAAATCAAGATGGCCATCGAGGATCGTGAAAAGACTTCTTTCATCACACCATGGGAAACCTTTTGCTATGGGGTTATGCCTTTTGAGCTAAAAAATGCTGGAGCTACATATCAGCGAGCCATGACTGTCCTGTTCCACGATATGATAAACAAGGAAATGGAAGTTTATGTGGACAACATGATCGTCAAATCTCGTACAATCGAAGGGCATTTCAAGGACCTCGAAAAGCTCTTCAACAGGCTAGAGAAGTTCAAGTTCCGACTCAACCCTCAAAAATGTGTCTTCGGTGCAACCGGAGGCAAGCTGTTAGGCTTTATTGTCAATGAAGATGGCATTCGGTAGATGAGACCAAGACCAGGGCAATCATCGAGATGCCACCGCCCAAGACTAAAAAAGAAATTCGAGGTTTCCTCGGGCGGATCCAGTATATCAACCGGTTCATCGCACAACTCACTCCAGTCTGTGAGCCCATATTTAAGTTATTACGGAAAAACTCGCCAAAGGAATGGAATGATGACTGTCAAGCGGCCTTCGACAAAATCAAAGGGTACCTGCTGAACCCTCCAGTACTATGCCACTTATTCCGAATAGGCCATTACTATTGTACGTCTATGTCGCATCAGAAGCAATTGGATGCGTTCTTGGCCAACACGATAATACAGGAAGAAAAGAACAAACGATATATTATCTGAGCAGACGATTCACGGGCTACGAAGCCAAATACTCCAGCTTAGAGAAGACGTGTCTCACCCTAGTCTGGGCAACACAGTGGCTACGACAATATATGATCACTCACCCAGTCCTTCTACTCGCTCGCATGGACCCGTTGAAGTACTTATTCGAGAAACCAACACTAACAGGCAGAATCGCAAAATGAAAACTACGACTTTCTGAAGTCAACATCACCTATGTCACTCAGAAAGCAATCAAGGGACAAGCACTGGCCGATCATTTAGCGAAACATTCTCTACCTGATTATCAACCGTTGAAGACCTTCTTCCCTGATGAGGATATCCTCCTAATCAAGGAAGAAGAAGAAAGAAAGGCAGGAGAATGGACGCTCTTTTTCAACGGAGCTGCAAACGCAAGAGGGAGTGGAGTAGGTGCCATATTCTACTCTTCCGAGGATGTCCCAATTCCCATATCCAGGAGGCTGGCGTTCCAATGCACTAACAATGTAGCCGATTATGAAGCATGCATCGCCGGTCTAAGAGAGGCCATAGTCCTCAACGTGAGGAAGTTACGGGTCTTCGGGGACTCGCAACTCATCATCAATCTAACAAACGGCGACTGGAAGACCAAGGATGAGAAGCTGATCCCGTATCACGCTTATCTGGAGAACCTGGCAGAAGAATTTGAGGAGATCACATTCTCTTACATGCCTCGAGCCAAGAATCAGTTCGCAGAAACTTTAACCACTCTTGCCTCCATGCTGAAAATCCCAAAAGGAGTTGCTGAATGGGAGATCACCGTCAAACTTTAGGAAGAACCCGCATTCTGCTTACAGATCGACAAAGTTGAGCCTACCTCAAATGATCATATATGGTACATGGACATCAAAGAATATCTCGAGCATCAAAAGTACCCGGAAGGAGCAACACTGAAAGATCGACGCACAATACAGCGGCTGGAAGCACAGTTCATCATCACTGGGGGCATTCTCTACAAACGATCCTTCAACCAGGTCCTTCTCCACTGCGTGGATGAGTAAAAAGCAACGCAGGTCATGTTAGAAATCCATGAACGACTATGCGGCCCCCACATGAATGAGCACATGATGGCGAAAAAGATCCTGCGACTTGGCTACTATTGACTTACGATGTAGACAGACTGCTGCAAACATGTCAGGAAATGTTTCAAATGTTAGGAACATGCAAACCGGATCCATGCCCCTACATCTGAACTCTACAACCTGACATCACCATGACCCTTCTCTGTATGGGGGCTTGACATCATCGACAAGATCAGCCCTAAAGCCTCGAATGGGCATGAATACATCCTGGTAGCAGTAGACTATTTCACCAAGTGGATAGAGGCAGCATCCTACACCATCATTGCAGCATCTCATGCGGTCAAGTTTATGAAGAACAACATCATCAGCCGCTATGGGGTCCCTCAGGCCATCATTACTGACAAAGGAACTTCATTCGTCAATAAAAGGATGGGCGATTTCCTCGACAAGTTCAAAATCCAACATCATCGGTCAAGCCCCTACCATCCTCAAATGAACGGTGGATTCAAAGTTTCCAACAAGACTATCATCCGCATACTGGAGAAGATGGTGAAGACATACCGCGATTGGTCAGAGATGCTGTCTTACGCACTCTGGGCCTATCGAACGTCTGTACGGTCTGCTACAGGCGCAACTCCATATAAGCTCACGTACGGAATGGAAGCAGTATTGCAAGTCGAAATCGAAATCCCATCACTCCGGATACTATTAGAAAGTAAAGTCATGGAAGGCGAGTGGATACAAGCAAGATACGATCAACTGTATTTGGCAGATGAAAAGTGCATGCGTGCAATAAGTCACTCCCAAAGCTATCAAAGAAGGATCGCACGAGCTTACAACAAAAGGGTCCGCAAGAGAAGTTTTAAAGTCAGCTACTTGGTCATGAAGCGCATCCTACCACCACACTTACCAAACCCTAGGGAAAAGTTTAAACCCTCGTGGGAAGGATCCCTGATCATTCGAGAAGTACTTCCAGGAGGCGCTCTTCGACTCACCAATTTGAAAGGGAAAGACCTTCTCGAGCCTATCAACGCCGACAACGTGAAAATCTATCACGGGTAACCCTACTTGACTTTGTCAATGATTACAATTGTGAAGCTGCATCCATTACATATCCCAAGAAAAAAAAAAGAAGAAAGAAATCTATATCCACCACATCCCCTATTAGAAATACCAATCACCCCTCCCACAAAAGGAAAAAGAAAAAGTAGAAAGAAACACACAAAAAAAGAAGAAAAAGAGTCTCAAAATAAGACCCAATATATATATATATATATATATACTTACACACAACCCCCATGCAGCTTACAATTGTACCCAAAAGACAAAGGATTGGCAGGTAACCAGCTGGCCAGCTATGAAGAAAGTCTCTCCTTCTCCTTCATCACTCCTGGTGCTCCAAAGAAAAATATATGAAACAAAAAAAGGGGCATGCCTAAGCAAAAGGGGCGCGTTGAAAACCCGAAAGGGCGGCTCGAGCAAAAACAACGAGCATGTAGCGGACTTGATGAAAACCCAAAAGGGTGCCAAGGGTAAAAATAACATAGCTGTCAAGGGGTAGGCAAGATCAAAAACTCAGGATGTAGCAAAAATCTGAAAGGACGCTGTGGGTAAAAATGACGTGGAGAAGCTGGATGTAGTGAAAATTAGAGGAGGCACTACGGGTAAAAACAACAAGAAAAGTAAAAAAATAAAATAAAAGTACAGGAACAGAAGAAACCAAAACAACAAATGCCCCAAAGAGATACAAAGGAAAGATCAGCTATGGATCAATCCTCTATCAGACTCTGATCAAATCCGCAGGATGCGATCCCAAACATCTTCCTAGGGAATCAAAACCTTAAAGACACAATCTACGATATTGCAAACAACTTGGGCTGAGCCCAAGATTCTGATCCCAATCATCCAAAGCACAAATCCAAACACAAGCAAACATTGACATTTGGCACAAACAAAAATTTTCTTTCATTCCTTTAAAATCTTCTTACGAGTATATTGTCTTCCTTTTTTACAAAAGCCAAAAACACCAAAAAATAAATGTTTCAAGCACACATGACAAAGCAGTTGACCAATATTAAGAACCACAGGTAAAATCCTATCTCTCGTACATCGACAATCTCTGCCTAAACCTCTCTATCTCCATACGCAGGTAAAAGGCCTCATCCCTGTCTAGGCGGTGTGTCGCAAGCATGTTCTCATCATACCGCCGCCCCAACGTCAACCGGCGAGCCATGTCCTTACATGTATGGCAGAGGACAGCGATCTTAGAAATCAGATGGCCATGT
Source organism: Magnolia kwangsiensis (assembly GCA_037074715.1). Lineage (NCBI taxonomy): Eukaryota > Viridiplantae > Streptophyta > Magnoliopsida > Magnoliales > Magnoliaceae > Magnolia > Magnolia kwangsiensis. Next base: position 53,111,306 of record CM073575.1, on the reverse strand, counting down.
GTAGCCAATAAGAAAGACAGATCAATGAAGGGGCGCTCCTCAAATGCCTCGAATGAATCAACAATACAAGAAGAAGAAGAAGTGGTATCGCCCACCATGTCCTGATCAGCAGCCTCATCCGCTAAATGTCAGCCAAGAACCTGTCGATAAAGTGACTGCTCAGCCACCCATCACTGGTATGGTACTGTCGCCAGAGGAGGGGCCCAAGACTCGAACTCCAGCTTCGCAGCATCCAAAGACTCCTTCCAAGAGATCCAGACTTGTATCGACAAAGCAGTCAAATTAGATGGGAGGGAGGCTTGCCCAAACCCTGAAAAAGCGAACTCTGGGATGTCTTGCCAAAAGTCGAACTGTCGAAGGAACTACACTGGATGATAGGAGCAATACTCTCGCAAGCCAAGCAACAGAAGAGGAGTGTGAGCAGCGCTACAAATCAATGGCGAACGACAAAGCCAAGTAGCTTCCTAGCTAACCTCCCACCCCCGAAGCTGAGTGAGCATACAATGATACAACGACTCCGTAGCCTCAGCATCAAGTGGAAGGCCATCAAGCAGCAAGCACAACACGTCTCCGCGACGGGAATCCGGCCACAGAAGCTGAGGGGTCATGAACAAATGCTCCCACAACCAAACCTGCGAGGGGTTACAAGTCAAGCTCAGGTCACAAGTAGATAACCACGTCAAGTAAAGGGAAAGGTAAAAGATAGAGCATACCTGAAGAAAGGAGCAGCAGCCTCTGAGGATGCGAGTGCATTCAAAGGAACACTCAATCAACTCTAAAAAGAGCTCCGCCAGTACCACGGAGATAATACTCCTACGGTGGAGGACCCTACGGAAGACATCTAGCAAAGGCACTAGCGAAGACTGTTGCCCACCAGAAAAGAGCAGCTCAGTCAGGACGCAAAATATCAGCGCATTTAAACAATGAAGCTGGCCATCTGATCCAGGGGCACCCCGGGAAGTAGCACAACAATCATACAGTAAAATTAGAGAAAGCTCATCAGCCCCACCCTCCATGGTAGGCAGAGCAGTGTGAAACCCAAACCAAGAAGACAAATCTGAGGGATGAACCAGCTCAGATGAGAGAATGTAAGGCTCCCGGATAAGGGGAAGTCCCGACAGGCGAGAAAACTCCTCCAAACAGCTCTAGATCATTGAAAGAAAAAAGGTTCAGGCAAGGAACCCAGTCATACAGTGATGCACTCAAAAGTCGTCAATCAAGGCGAACTCGGTGCAAGTGGAGAACCTCCCGAAAGCCCAAGGATCTCAACTCCATGATCTCAGACTTCGTCAAGCTCTCTATCCAAAGGCGCAAACGCTCTGAACAAGTATCACAAGGCTGTAATCGACAGGTCCGGAAAGGCATGCCCTCCACAATCAGAATCCCCGTATCAACAGGAGAATCATAAAAAATGGGCATTCCCTCATCCAGCAAGTCTATCTCATGGTACTGAAAGAAGCCGGTGTTGCCCATCGCATCACGTAGAGTATCATGGAAAGCTACAACAAAAGGACTAAAGCCGCCCACAACCGTCACGTCAAGAGCTGTTTGAAACACATGAGCCCCAGGAGCCGCAACACCAAGGGTCTCCCAATTGCTAACAGGACTGACACCACGAGCCCCGACTGCGACTGCCTGTCCCAACACTGTCTCGATATCCACATCAAAAATCTAAGCCAAGCCATCTGTGAGAGAATCATCACCCGTCAAACCCAAGTTGCTTGCGCCACCAAAATAGGGCCCGCCATCCATAGAAATCTGATCCATCCCATCCACACCATCCGACATCACCGTACCACCATCTACCCCATCCATGGACATCGTCCTATCAATCAAGCCATCTCCCACCACTGCCACATTATCCACACCACCCAAACCATCTGTCCCAATATCTATGAATCCCGGTGGCCTATTTACCATGAATTCATCAAACCCTTCAAAACCACTCATCTCATCCAACCCAACCTCACATCCTCCAATAATGATAGCGGGGGTAATGCAATAAATGACATTGATCTCCCCAAAAGAGCCCATTACTCCCCCACCAACCTCCATCAACTCTTCCATAAATGGATTCCCTCCCCCATTATTGGATCCACCAACCCCCTCACTACTCATGAGCCCATCAATACTCCCATCATGGCTGGCCATAATCAGCCCCAAAAAGGAAAAGAGGATAAAAGGAGAAGAAGACAGAGAATGGGACAAGGAAAAATGGACAAAGGAGATGATTGGATGGACAATGACAGGAAGGAATATCTGAAAGAGGCCAACCAGAATGAACAGGAAGAAGAGATGCTCACTGGAAGAAAAGATGAATGAAGGCGGCAACCCAATTATCGCCCGCGATATCCCTATCACCGCCCCTCAGACCTGACATTTTTACATCGATGCGGCGCTGACAAAACAGAACGAGTAAAAAAAGTCAACGAGCGGCAGTCCAATTGCCGCCCGCGGTAGTCCAACTACCGCCCGGGCCCACTTTCGACCGAATTTTGGGCAAGGTCCACCTCGACAAGCCGGGACCTTGGAGCAAACATCATACACTCAACATAGATCCCAAGAGTGGGCAAAGCAAAGATTGAAAGGAAACAATGATTAGCAAGCTGAAGTTTATAAACATGAAGATTGTACATCCAAGCAGACAAGAAAGCAAGATATAACAAGATAATCATCATCAGGAAGATATGCATCAGTATTCTGGTGATGGAAGTGAGGCCCCAAGATCCCTCCTCTAGCAAAACGTGCACCGTCGCCAGGAGCATAGTCAGGTTGTAACATCGGGCCAATACCATGCTGCTCACACCAGGAGCTGTACTTTCTAGATGGATCGACGAAGGCGCTAGCATCATAGCCCTCCAATGCAGCAGTCAGCTCTCTCTCAGGCATTGATCTCCAATCAGAAGGACCAGACGGTGGACTAAGTGGCACCATGGGACTACCGGTCAGCTGCCAGAAAAGTCTCTCTCCCAGGTACCATTTCGTCACTCGAGGATTCTTAAGAATACGTCGTCGACGAGAAGCCTGAAAAGCTTCCTGGGCCCCAGGAGTGAGAGCCGCATTCAACTGAAGATACGGCCTGTACAAGAACTGCGAAAAGAAAAAAAAAATCAAAGGTTGAGTAGAAAAAAAAAACAACACATGGGTAATACAAGAAAAGGGCAAGATCACTCATGTCACTCGGGACAAGGGCGTCGACGTTCGACCACCAGGAAAGATCGAAAAATAAACGCGTGTGGGTACGGTTATCTTTATACCACAGTATCATGCGAGGAAATGGAGGCGATTGGTCGATCAAAGTAGGGGCCAAATGGAGAAAGTGGTCAAAAAAGCAGACCTACGTGAATCACGGTCAGAGAAGGACGAACCAGTTCATCCCCAGGGAGAATATTACAAAGATGGAGATCAAAGAAAATACCTCGATGACTGGGTAAAAGCCCGTCAGGAATCGGCTGATGCAACGGCTGGCCTTATCCAGCCCTTCGTACAAATGGGCCAAGAGAGCCGCATTCCAATTGTACGGTGTGGGGAAAGTGATGTCTGCCACGAGCGACAACAGACGAGAACTCACCAGCTCATTCCCGTGGCAGAAAATCATCTCGCCCATAGTGTACAAAATCAGGGCACGCGCCTTCACCACAGTCGCAGCTTCGGTCTCTGGGATGCGTCTGGCAAAGTTCGATGATAGCCAGAGGAGTTTGAAATGGGGGTTAGTGAAATCTGTTGCGTCTGACATCATCGCCAGTAGACCCATCCAATCGTCCTCAGTGGGCACTGGCAGATCATCCTCAAAGGGAACATATCCCCCATCATATCGAAGGCCCAGCTACATGTATATATCATATGGGGTAATGCCCCACTCACCAAAAGGAAGCTGGAAAGTATGAGTCTCAGGGTGCCATCTCTCAACCAAAGCAGATAAGAGAGACATATTTGTCCGACTCAGGCGGACCCGGAATAAGTGAGCGAATGAGGTACGCTCCAAGACCTCGAAGAACAACGGTTTAGGATCCTGAAACCAATTAGGCCAGTACGTCCTAACCCCACGCCCTCTCAAGACAGCAGGCACACCACCTTCCCGAGCTATGTCGGATAAATGACGGCCCTCTCTCGGTACGAAACATGGATCGACCGAATGACGTGAGGAGCTGGCCTCATTCTTACCACGGCGCGACATGCTGCACATGCAAAGTACACAAGTAAGTACCCTATCCAAGGCCCACATCAAGATCCATTTCATGAGGCCCATTTCTAAAAGTCCAAGGCCCATTTCCAAAAGTTCAAGGCCCATTTCAAGGCCCACTCCAAAAAGCCCACATCAAGGCCCATTTCCAAAAGCCCAAGGCCCATTTTCCAAAAGACCATTTCATGAGGCCCATTTCCAAAAGGCCAAGGCCCATTTCAAGGCCCATTGTCCAAAAGTCCAAGGCCCATTCCAAAAGCCCATGTTCCAAAAAGCCCATTTCAAGGCCCGCTCCAAAAAGCCCACATTAAGGCCCATTTCCAAAAAGTTCATTCCAAGGCCCATCTCAAGCCCCATCAAACTTCTTTCCAGAAACCATTTCTCAAAATATATATATATATATATATATATATATATATATATATATAATCACCACAAATCCAATCCATGTATCTGGACCATTCAGGAGAATGATGTAGGGTCCACTTCTAAAATCCCGCCCGACCATCCTTCACCAAAAATGACCAACTACCACAATCCATGACACTTATACATCCAAGTGAGCCCCAGATCATCCATCCAACGGTCCAGATCGTCACCAATAATTTCAAAAAAAGCTAAAAAAGAAGAAGGTCAAAATAAACGAAGGGTGGGACCCTTTTTTATCACACCCCACTCCAAAAAAAATAAAAAATTTACAACAGTCCAGCCCATCACTTGGCCCAGAATAAATCAGTCCAGCAAATTTCAACGGATCAGATCAAATCAGAATGGTTCAACGATCCTGATCATAGTCCTCCTCAAACCCATGTGAAGATCCAACCCATCAAAAGGCCCTCCAGAAGATGGCCCAGAAAAGATCCAGCGGAGATTCAGGGGCCAAGATTACCTGAAATGGAAAGAAGGAAGAAATCGAAAAGAATATAGATTGAAAAAAGAAAAAAACTCCTCCAAGATAACTCCAAGGACCACAAATGGTGTCCCTGGACGTCCCAAATGAAGGATTCAAATAAGGGAGAGGGTGTCACCAGACGGACCAACGCACCCCTCGGACCAGCGGTCCAAACAAAGGACCGGCGGTAGTCCGACCGCCGCCCGACCAAAAGTTAGCATGGGGGAGCGGGTTGTCCCTCAAGGACCAATATGAAGGACCGGTTCCACCCTCTGACCGGTGGTCAATAGCCAAAAAATGTGTTCTTCAAAATTACCAAAATAGTCCCCACGTTTCCAAAATTATTAAAACAGTGCCGATTTCGGTTACCAAAATAGCCTTCAAGTTTCTGAAATTACCAAAACAGCCCCAAGTTTGCATTACCAAAACAACCCTCAGGTCTTCAAAATTACCAAAAAATAATTTCTAAAAAAATTTTGAAAATTTTTAAAAACTCCCAAAATCCAAAAAAAAAAAAATCTCTCCAAAAACATCCAAAAATTCTAAAAATTGTCAAAATAAATCCTCATTGGGTATGGCCTTAAAAAAGGCCCCTTTTTCCAAACCAATTAGCCCCATTAATTTATTAGTGGAGGCCATCTGACTTTTCAAATAAAAACCGAGCGATGACGACCACCCACGAAATCGAACGGATATCTTCCAAAAAAAATGTACTTTTTAAAAATGAAATCCCCAAAGAGTCTAACTCCAAAGGGAATAGCTTTTAAACAAAGATTTCAAATCGCACACGGCACACAGTATACTAAGGAATCTTTCATATTCTCCAGCTACGGTCAGTGTAAACAGCTAAATAAGATTCGATCGCTTCTGATTTCCCCGAAGGATAATCGAATCCGTACATGATACATGTACGATTGGCTCGATCTCTATATCTGGACAGTCGTACAAATGCTAGTAAAAGTGAGTGGATCCATCTCTGGAAAGAACCATTAAAATCAAAGTGATAACAATCCGTTGTAACCAAAGTATCAGAATCAACAGACTACATGGCAATAGATTACCTGCACATACCTGGTCCGGGATGTTCGAAAAATTTGATTGAGTCCAAGTCGGCGTAGTGAGTTCCCCGTAAGGCCGCACCAACGCGCATGGTAGCTTACCACTTTGACAATCAAAACGACCGAATACTCCTAGGGTGATTATGTAGTAAAGGAACGATAGACCAAATAGTATGAAAATCCTCGTAAAGTCGCGACAAATGCACAGAGGCCCTTACTTTTCAGACTTACCCTCCAATACTATCAACAATCAGACGTAAAAGGGTTGTGATTGGTGATCCGTAAAGCCGCAGCGAATGCGCATGAGGCAATCACAACGTTTTTCTCAACCCTCGTGATATGTGCAAGTTATCTCTTTTCAAGATAGTCGACTGACAATGATATAATGGCAGGCAACAAATCGAGTCACTACCCTTTTTCAGACCAGAAGGGTGGGGCGTACACTCGCTTTGATCGTCGGTTGCTCGTAACCTCGGTCAAAGAGGGGCATCTGTACACACCTCACTCAGATTAAATCTTGAGGAGGTTAACACTGTCCGAGAACCATGATTGTACCTTAAACCAAACCCCTAATTCTAGCCTAAATCGAACCCTAACCCAGAGTCCCCAAACTCCCAATCCGCAACCTGAAACCCCGATCCAAATCGTTCAGCACGCACATAACCCCGCTTATTCCCTATACCATGATAAGATTCCCTTTACCCAAGCCAAAACTCACCTTTCTGAGCTGAAAAACTGGACGAACCCACATGCTGTACACAACTCGCACGCATGAAACAGGCCTGAACTGAGCCGGGGCGGCAATCCGACTACCGCCTGCAGTACTTCGACTATCGCCCGCGTGCAGACAGATGTCCCAGCGTCCAAAAGTCAATTTTCCTTCAAAATTACCCTTTCAAACTCCATTATTTACCCTTTTACTGCCCCCATGGCAAATGAGAGTGTCATGTGGCATTCCTCTCCCCACAACCAACCATAACTTGCAACCTCACCTTTCACCCCTCTCAAACCCAAAATTTACAGCAATGCCATTGGAGAAGGCTATAAATAGCCATCTCCTCTTCACATAAAAAAAAGGAGAGGAGAGGATCTTCTCATCCAAGAGAGAGAAAGTGAAGAGAGAGTGAGGAAGAGAGTGAAGGAAAGGGAATGAGCTCTCAAGCCTTCAAAGATCCGATCTTTTCAGCTACACCTTTAGCCTTCCTCTCAACCTTTCCAACCCATAAGCCTAGCCTAGATATGATCATGGTCCAGTTTATGTTTTAACCTACTCAAGATCAAGTTAAGAAACCACTCATTTTACATATGAGCATTCATCATGACATTTATTCCCTTCTCAACCACCCTGCTTCTCTAGATCTCTAGTGAACGTATGCTCTGTGGCTTACCGTATTTCGGATCCTGTCACATCAGAAATTTTCAGTGACCTAGTCATTTTTTTTCTTCTTTGCATAAGCATCATCACATCCGCCTTCTAGACACACCATTGGATGTATGCTCTATGGCTTGCCAAAATTTTGGATCTTGTCATATCAGAAATCTCCATGTGTGTCTAGTCTTATCTCGACCACATCATTCATCCTTTGAGATTGTTTTGTCATACAAAGTAGATACCGTACATTTGTACGAGCAGAGAGAGTGCCTAACACCTTCCCTCTCTGTAACCGAGGTCCCTTACCCGGAATTCCAGATTACAGACCAGGAGTCAATTTAAGGTAGAGAAGTCTTCGAATTTCTCCCATCTTGCGTATTCCGTGGTTCTAACCGACCGCAGGATTCTGAGATTTTTCGGCTAGTGGCCACTCCAACATCCACAATCGGTCTAGCACTCCCCTCACTCCAACATAACATTTAAATCAGCGTGGGCGCCGATTTTTTAGTGTCTACAGCCATACATCGAAAATTCTAGTAGAGGAAATCCCATTTTCACCACATAAATCCGGGCCTAGGTGACCATAACAAGTTGCATGACATATAAACTTCATGGTGGGATCCATGGAAAGTGATCCCACCATGGATACATACATGCAATATATGGTGGGCCATTAGCCACACCTAGGGACCAAGATAGGATCTCTACCATTGATTGGTGGGTCCCACTTGCCCCATGCTAAAAAGGATGAATATCTATGCAAGGATATAAAAGAAACAAGCGCTAAGAAGCACCCACCTTAAATCTCTTCCTCCTCCTTCCACTTATAGGTTCTAAAGCTCCAAGAGGGTTGATTTAATGGTTGAGATGGGCTTGGGAAGGTTGGATTTAGAGATCTTGAGCTGCAATGGAGCTGGATTTTCTCTCTAATGGTGGGATGTCCAGGCTCTTACTGATGGAGAAATGAATAAGAAAAGAGGGAGGGAGAGAGATAAGAGAGGGGAAAATAAGTAGTCATTGTTAGGCTAGACAATGATTACACATGGAGTAAAGAGACGCATGCTAGCTATCATTACATGTAAGAGGCATGAGGCTAGGGTGACATCATCCTACCCTAGGTATGCTAGGGTAATGTCACTATCATGATTACTTGTAGAGATATTTCTCTACCTAGATACTTCGGGCCTTGCAACATGCGATCAACGGTCGGGGTAATGCGAGCATCGGATCTCTTAGTCTAGGTATTGAATTAGCATATGAGACACGGCGTTGGAACCGTGACGACGATGCGGTTGCAATAATATGAGTCTCAGGTTGAGTCGGCTCAGGTTTATAAGATGCGACTTAAGGTCGCTCGTAAATGTTATTTATAGGTCACGGGTCACCGAAATTTGACGGGGTGGGTCGCGGGATTCTGAGGAACGGAGTGATGTCAGAACACAAGCCTGAGAGCTAACCCATTTCTTTTTTGTAACTGAGGCATTTACCTAAGATCTACGGTGCTGACTAACATAAGAGTCACTCGGGTTGAGAAATCTTATCATTTCTCATCCTTTCAGTAATTCTATGGGTTCTAGCCAACCATATATTATGAAGTCGTATCCTAATTAGTAGTGACTCCAATTAAAACTCACTTTTATCTCGAAATCAATTCCACATTTAAATCAAATCAAACAAGAACAGACAAATGAAAAAAAAAAGAAAAGAAAAAAAGAGTGAGGGATTGAATCCCCGAGTACTCATGTGTGAGGGCGTTAACAACGTCATAAGGCATTGGATTTGATTCAAATCAAACGACACATATATACTAGCACATGTATAATTAAAATTGAACCTTTTCATTACATACGTGGCCTCGTATCCAAATTGAATAACAATATTATGAATTTGTGGATCCAATCACAAAGTGGGCCGATTTATATATAAAATATATATAATAATAATATACAGCATTCAAAACATTTAAATTCAAGTGTTGCTCATCCGATGATTCAAGTGTAATCTCCATGGTGGGGTGCATGTGCTGAATGGCTTGGATGTTATAGCAGGTGTGCCGACAAGTCTTGGACGTTACTCATTTTTAAAGAAAGTTTTGAATGAAGACATGTTTGTAATTCCATTCTCAAAAAATCACGTCTCTATTCATCGACGCATTATTGGGTAAGATGTTCCTGAAAAGATTCGCGGAAAAATCCCTTTTGGTAAATATGTGAATCCACTGCAGATGGCACACAACTGATAAATGCGAATCTGGAGCATATCGGCGAAAGTATTCTCATTAGATAATCTATCGCCTGAGTTCTCCATTGGTGCAGCCCCTCACCGGACTCGGTTTTACTCCCCCTCACCATTTTGTTTAGACCCCTATGTTAGTTTACCACCATTTTGATAGTGGCAGTGACTATTCTCTTCACATGGAGCAATGATTTACAGCTATCCAGGCCATCCAAATTGTGGGTCACTTTGTGGATACAGCGTATGTTTAAAATCACCCTGACCAAGCAATCCTAGCCACCCAATTAATGCCCATCAAATGCATGGTTAAAAGAAATATAATGAGCGGTCCAAATCAAAGCGAGAAAAATCAGATGGTTACTATCATCTTCGCGTGTCATTGTTGGGTTATGTTCCATTCATAGTTGTTGTGAAACGGACGGTCTAGATTACCGTATAACTATGCCACGTGTATGGTTAAAGAATCACCACCATGTTTTAATTAGTGCAGCTAAAAAAGAAGTTCAGCCCTTCAAATTTTTACTCAATGGACGGGTAGGATTATCCGATCAGTCTCACTTTCAACCTAAGTTCTTCCATGGTGAAATCCATGATTTGGACAAACGTTTTGCACGCGTACGCCCTAGTGAAGAGGTGTGCCCACCTGGATCTCAACTTTTCCCACTTTCAAAATCCTCAGCCAGCTTTGTAATAAAAAGTGCCTTTAGCCCATGTTTTAATTTCAGTGGGACAGGGCTAGTTCTTTGGTTGGCCCTTTGCTTTACAGAAGAGACGTACTCTGTCTGTCGGTTCGGCTTCTTTCTCTCTCGACCATCGATCTACTGACCACCTACCGAGGGTTTGGGATTCTTCAAAGTGGGAGGAGTTTTGGTGCATGGTCCATCCATAATAATGCCCACATTATCAACGGTTTTGATCAGTGAACACCATTAGCCCCCACTGGTACGTGGAAATCTAAGTATAAAATTCGACTGTGGTGAATGAACTTATGAGTTTTGAATGGCTTGGCTTGCGGCTTTTTGTTTTTTTTTTCTTTTATAAGCTGCTTGGCTGAGTACGTACTCGGCCGTCTGAAACGTATACAATCAAATGCCACCCCGTCATTTCACCGTGAACGGAGGTAGCGTGTGCCCAACCATGGTGCATGTGTTGTATCCATACCGTCCAACCATTTTTACAGATCGTTTTATGGAATCGCAGGGAGAATGAAATAGATCTAAATTTTAAGTGGACCCACCACAGAAAGCCGTGGGATCCGTCACACCCACCGTTGAAACATTTATAGGGCCCACAGTGATATATTTTTTAGATCCATCCTATTCATAAGTTAACATAGAGATTGATGAAGTGAAAACAAAAATATCTGCTTCATCCGAAACTACTGTAGCCCCTAAGAAGTTTTGAACGGTGGATGTCACTTTCCCCACTATTTTCTACGGTGGGGTCAACTTGAACTTTAGATCTATCTGATTCTCTTTGTAATGCCATAAAACGATCTCTAAAAATGGTTTGACGGTATGGATATAACACATGATTCATGGTGGGTCCACAGAGCTTGGTGACGTCACTTCAGTAGCAGTTTCGCTACGGACCTTGTCAGTATCCAATCGGCGTCCGAGCGTGTGTTTTTCGGAGCGGGACACCTGGTTAACGCGAGAGCGGATTAGCTGCAACCTGTGGGTGTTACCCATATGTGGGGCCCACCTTAATTTATTTGTTGTATATCGAAGCGGTTCACGTGTTTTTACATCTCGTTTTAGACGGGATCCCAAACCTTAAGAAGATCCAAGTTTCAAAGGGACCATACCACTCGAAAAAGTGATGAATGATTATTAAAAACATTTTGGGAGCCACAGAAGTTTTGGATCAAGCTGATACTTGTATTTTCTTTTATCCAGATATTCTTGACATTTTCAAAAGGCTAGATTGCCAATAAACCTTACGATAGGCCATTTGCAAAATTTTAAAGGTAAAGCACTCAATAACCACTGTTTCCTGTGGTGTGGTCCACCTGAAATTTGGATCTGTGTAATTTTAAGGACTCCATCCTTAAATGGGCTAGATAAACGTATGGACGGATTGGATATACAAAAAATCATCAAAGTGGGCCCCACGATCAGAGTGTTACCCTTACCGTGGGGCCCACCTTGATGATGTGCTGTACATCGACGCCGTACATCCATTTCCCCAGCCATCTTAGGAGGTAGTATAAAAAATTAAGTAGATACAAGTCTCGTATGCACCACACCAAAGTAAAAAAGTGTTGATTGAACTACCACCGTTAAAAACTTCCTAGGTCCCCTTTGAGCAGATACGTTATGTTTATTTTCCATCCAACCCATTGATAAGGTCAAAATGACCTGGATAAAGGGAAAAGATAAAAGATCAGCTTCATGCAAAACTTTTGTGGCATACAAAATGTTTTTTAATAGTAATTCACCACTTTTTCTATTAGTATGGTCCACCGGAGATTTGGATCTGCCTTTTGGGATAGCATCTTAAAATGAGCGGAAAACACGAATGAACGGCGTGGATATACAACACAATCATAAATATGAGCCCCACATAGTAAGGATAAGGTGTTTGTAACATCTAATCCTCTGAATCCGCGTTTCAATGTGGAAACTGTGGCCACGCCACACCACTATATAATGACCAAGCTCCCCTCCCATCCTCACATCCTCTCTTTCCGTCTCTCCCTAATAATGGAGCGTGCCACGCGTGTGTTTCCAGTTATTTTGGTGCTCCTGCTGCTTATCATGACCACTGGTTCTCTTCCCTTCTCTCTCTTCTTGCATCATCTCTTCTCTTTCCATGCTTTCACACGTACAAGCATTTTCGTATAGGGAAGAAAATGGGTTGGGCCACCCAAATGGATCTACATCTGGCTGGGAATACTCTGCCCCTTAACGTCGGTCTGACCTGAGTTCGTTATCGGGCCTGTTGAGAATTTTCGGGTATCACTAGAGGCCGGAGCTAATCAACGGTCCGATTTTCTATGAGAGGTTTTGACTTCTAATAGAACGCGTGGCCCCTCATTACAGCTATTATGTGGGGCCGCGTTCCCACTCCACTCATGTATGTGAGAGATCTTAACCATTCATCAAGCAGCGCCGACTGAGAACATGGTCTGAACTAGAAAATGATATTGGTACTCTGACCAGAGACGGATTGAACAGCGTAGATTCCGACGGTCCAGATTGAACGTATATGTGTAGCCCGCTTGATGACTGCAGTACCTTGATTTCTGATACGCGAAATGTTCTCCGAGTGCGCTACCTAACGAATGGCCTAGATCTTTCACACGTTCCGTCCAAAGGTGGGAACGAGGCAGTAGCTGTGATGCTACATAGGAGTTCTATGCAGCTCCATGCTCGTTATGTCGTGATCTGAACCGTTGATCCGATGGGTCACTGTGTGGATGGTCTAGAAGCTCGTTATGTCGTGATCTGAACCATTGATCCGATGGGTCACTGTGTGGATGGTCTAGAAGCCAAATAGCAGATATTGGGCCATCCATACCACTGTGGACGATTTCTCTTCTTTCGGCCATACGATTCTTCAGATGAAATGCATTAACTAAAATGTCCTTGGAGAGGTGCCACGTGTATACCAGCATTGGTGGTCCACTCCAACTTGAAATTAAAATAACGTAACAATTTCACACAAACATATATGAGTTGAAAAAAATTCAAAAATATTTCCAATTTTGCAATAAAAATTCCATTAAATCATGATTATGCTTGTTAATTTCCTAACCATCTTGATTATATTTTGGTATTTGGAATTTGTTAAAAGAGATGGGACCGAGCATGGTAGAGGCACGGACGTGTGAGTCTCAGAGCCACCGATTCAAGGGCCCATGTGTGAGGGGTAGCAACTGTGCGGCCGTTTGCCAAACCGAGGGATTCTCAGGAGGAATATGCCGTGGTTTGCGCCGCCGATGCTTTTGCACTAAACATTGTTAGTGCTGATACATTAGCACTTCGATAATCTTCTTTAATGTTGGTGTGCTGATAATAAAGCAGGGACCCGCTAGTTTTTAGTTTGAACTTTGAATATTATCTGATTACTTAAATGTAATCTGTGTGTAGTTTGAAAAAATCTTATTGAGAGTAGTGTATCCATGGGTTTTTTCTTAGTTGTATGAATATCATCGTTTCGTTTGGATTACAAGCAAATTCCAGTTGTGAACATTTCTTTGAAGGTATTTATTACATAACAGAGAATCAACCTTCAAATTGTGGTCATTATTTATCATTCAAGATTCGCTCAAATCATAACATAATTGCAATTTGAAACCCAAATGCCGAGGAAATTATAATTTACTTGTTTCCATTTTGTTAGATTTACAATTACAATTTATATAAATGGTGGATCCAAACATGCTAAGGGGTCGTTTTGCACCATGGATTTGGAGGGATTTGATGGGAATCCTCTAGTGTGTTTGGCACCATACAGGGGGTTTCAAATCCCCTCCCATAGTTACGTGTGTAATATGTGTGCCATCGGACTACTAATCCACTGGGCATATAACCCACCGATGATATCTCAAAACAATTATATTATTAATTGTATCACTATATTTACTTTAATACGGTGATATGTGCTGTCCAACATGGTTCATGTAAACCAATGGTTAAAAACTGTTTGTTAGTCACTCGGATGTCATCTTGTGCTTGTGGCCCATCCAAGGCTTACAATTTCATCATTTTGGCAAAGTACGTATTTTGACAGGCTTATTACAATCATTGTGTCAAACATGACATGCATACTTATTAGATGTATGAGAGTTGATTTAATTATTAAATTCAAACTCATGTGAATCTATCTTGCACAACTACTTTTGGATTCTAGGGGATTTTAATACGGGGTGCCAAACACAACTGGAATCCACGCTCCCAAACAGACATGCAAACCAGCTGAACAAGCTTTAGAAGTCACTCATAAGGCAGACAGTTATTCTAGAGATGTGATTTAAAATAATGCATCCTAAAAGATGCTAATGGCGTGTGTGGTCCACCATATTGCTAAACCGCACATAGATTGAATTTATCGGCTTTTATTTTGCAAAGCTGGCTCTTTATTGATGTAAATTAAAGGCTGATAAATCCCTACTTTGTTTGCCGGCAGGCAGGGGAAACCTGATAGAAGTGATTCGATGTTCATTTCAGTCTCTACAAAGAATGAGATATATTGATGGCTTAGATTTGGTGATGAGTATGGGTGGGACTGAGAGAAAGTATCGCACAATGCTAGTTATTTCAATAGGCATCAAGGGCCTGCCTAAGGAGGTGAACCATCTTGAGATCATGTACTATGCAGCAGTGCAAATTTACTGTTTAACCAAAAGATGAAGGAATCCACAAAAGCATCAACACGCAGGCATGAAATGTGGATCAACACACATTAATTCGATCTTTAAATAAGGCATATTTGAGCTATGGTTCGAAAGCTATTTGAACTATGGTTGGGTTGGGTTGGGTTGGGTTGGACCGAGGCAAGGCTTGGACCTGACCCAGCCTAGACTTGACCCATTATTCACAAGGGTCAGGTCCATTTTAGTATGACCCTTGAAAAAAAAACTACCAGGGACGGGTCTAAGTCGAGTTGATTTTAAGAGGACCTAGACTTTAGGTTGAACTTTTAGACTCAAACATGCATAATAGGACTAAATGTTGAACTCAAACCTACTAATTTGTTGAGTTGGATGAAATGTCTAAGAGATTTATTTTTTATTTTTATTTTTTTTCAAACACCCATCCCCATGGGCATTCAATCACAAGACTTCATGTTGAAACTCAGAGTGCCTACAACTGAGCCATGTGTCAAGACCGCAATGCCCAACAGGTTGGCCTGACTCGTTTGCACCCTTAGTCTAGGTCGTTCTAGCATGGGTTTGTAGCTGAGTCCAGTCTCAACTCACCCAAGTTGAGGGATGGGGGTTGACACAAACCAGTCGAAATTAACTAATTGGACAAGGGTACATTTGGTTTTTTTTCGCTTCTTATAAAATGCAAAGTAAATGAGTTATTAGTATTATTTTCATACACTAATTTAAACAAGAAAATGGCTTATAAATCAAGAGTAAAATACACTTGTGAAATATACGGATAAAGTAAATTATAATCTTTACATTTTCATAGTACAAAAGTGATTATGGGTGAAACAAACAATGCTGTAAAACATTTTCATAGTACAAAAGTGATTATGGGTGAAACAAACAATGCAGTAAAATCAGCGTTGTACGTAGTCAAATGTCAAATGTAAATAATTAACATTAGGAAACAATTACAAGAGTAAATAATCATTATCTATTTATAACCATTTACCATTCTAATTGGAAAAACAAATAACCATTAGGTCAAGCTTACTAAAGGTCATTTGAAGCTTTAAAAACCACCTTGCCTTATTTGTACAAGAAATTCAACATGTCCATGATGTGTGCCTTCCAATGTTGGGGTCCTGGCTGAAAAATCAGGCACATTAAAACTCAGGTGGGCTAAACCACAGCGAGCATTTAGTGCGGGATGCCCAACAATAAAACCTTCTAGACTAAGGTACTAGCTTGTTGGATATATGCAATCGGACCAGTGATTTAGTGAGGCCCACAAGAGTGAAGGGACACCAAATATCAGGCTATTCTAAATTCAGGTGGGCCAAACCACGTGAATTTAGAGGGTCCTGTCCCGATTTTACATTGTTTCCTTTAGTGTGGCACACCTGAGTTTTGGATTGGCGTGATTTTAGGCCAAACAGTGAAAATGTGGTGTCGAACATGATATATTGATGGAGTTATTTTGTATGCTAATCACCGTTGATTACAAACAGATTGACGCTTATCATAAGTTGGATACTGAATTTATCTCTAAATAAAATGTACCATATAAATAGATAAGTTAATAAAAATATGAAAGATCATGAAAGACCCAACTTCATTGAATCTAAAAAATATGAAAGCTCAAGAAAGACCCGGCTCCATTGAATTATCTTTTAACTCCCCTTGAAATGATTAATTTTTATTTTTTTATTTTTATTTTTATTTTTTTTATATAAAAAAAAAAACTATCATGCCAAGAAAATCATTCCAGGTTTTGATGAATCGTGATGGACTGATCAAATCCATACACCCAAATGGACACATATAGAGACTTACAAGCACATGGAGATGAGGGACATGAACTGTCTAGTAGAGCTCTATTTTAATATAGAAAACACCAAAAAAGCTTCTCACCGTAAAAAGCACTCAACTCACTCTCAGACATCATGCTGCCTTCACAAAGAGGAGCTTTTGGTACATCACTTTCATCTCTTAAAAGAGAAATGATCACCTGCAAAGCAAAGGTACCACAACTTGTGGTACCCTCCCTCGGGCAGTACCCATAAAAGCTTTTCACTGTTCACCCACTCTTGTGTACCATATTTCCTCTACGAAGAGGAGAGCCTGTAATGCATCTCTTTCATCCTGTGAAAGAGAACTGATCACACACCGGGCAAGGTACTACCACTTGCATGTGCTCCACTCATTAGGTAGTCCCCACCATGAACATCACCCACCACAAAAAATTATGTCAGTCCACACATCAGGTGGGCCACCAGAATCAATGGAGAACCAGCTGTCTAAGTCAACATACAATCGTGGCCCAGCAAATATTTAATCAGCCTGGTTTTCATGGTGGGACGTATCATTTTGCATGGTACTGATTTGCTACACAATTACATTGTCTAGAAAAGTTAATCAGGAAGCAGGCCGATCATGAAATAAGGCTGTAACACCCTGAAAATCAAAGGTCGTGTATAAACTCAATTCCCGAGTTCCAGACCTTCACTTATGCAACAAAAATGATTATGATTCAATGTTGTCTGAGTTAAAGCATTCACATGAGTAAAAGTATACCAAAACTGTAATTCATACTCCAGATCCAGTGATAAAAGCAAGCGGAAGACTAAACAATATATATATCACTGTATGGAAAAATAAAGTAGATCTTGACTGTCACTAAAGTATGAATATATCACTAAGTCTCATATACATGTAAATGACAAAAATAAATGTCCAAAAGAGTCCCACTGTGAAGTCCCGTCAACCCATGTCACCTAAGCAAAGCCATCATGGTACTGCATGTACGAAAACTCGTCCTGGTCCTCGTCAAAGTCTGGCTCTGCCTCCTGGATCTCAGCATCACCTGCATCTACAACAGGGTCTGGTGGGTGTTGCAAACACCATCCCGTAACGTGGGAATGAGTAGCTAACTCAGTGGAATAATAGATCAAAGATTTACACGTTCTCAAATCAATCATGCGATAATAGTAAAGCAGTAAATCAGACAATCCTAATACTGTTATTAATGCAATATGACATGACGTGATGTATGCCCTCACCGACGATCTCCCTCATACGGCACCATCTTACGACCGCGGCATGCAATCATCCCTCAAGTGCTCCACATCTTCCAGGCACATGCAATGCTATGGTGATATGATTTTCGAGTTGTTATTAGTCCATTCAAACAGCAGGATTGGGAAACTAAGGTACTTCCCTTGTATCAATCCCAACACAGATCCTGTCTAGGGTCGTCACTCCTAGGAATCTCATACGATGTATATTTTGTAGGTCGCTGCAAGGGCTGCCAGGGCTGTTGCTCGCACTTGTTGCACTGCTCCCCCATCACCTTATCAATACAGACCTATTGTACTCTACTGCTACTGAAGGGTCGTCGCCTCCTGTAGACTCAGAATACGCTCGCGGTCACTACAAAGGACTCGTCGCCTGATCAATGTAGGCCGACAGCAAGAATATAGTGTCCCATACCACCATAATCTGCTCACGAGACTAGGTGCTCACTGGTCACTACGGGGAGGTTTGTGGCCCCAGCGTAGGCCGATAGCTCGACCACGGTGTCCCATACCACCATGTCCGACTCATGAGTCTTCGTGGATCAAGGTACCATGATTAACGGGGTTTACAATGGTAAGTTCAGTACCCTATGTTCAAGCAGTTATGACTCATGCAGGGTGAACATACATCGGCCAGTCGGGTTACTTGACGGGCTCGACTAGCGCGATCGCATCTCAAGTCGAACGACATGAAGTGCGTAAAACACTTCGCGTGGCCTAACCACTGCCGCCAACTCTAGAACACGGCTCGCGTTCATCGACGCGTCGTTCGTGGCCAAGAAAAGCTAACCACGAATTCGCTCGGTTACTAACTGCCTGGACTAAGTATAGTCCCAAACATGTGGAATCACATCAGTAAATCATATGAGAGTATTGGAATTGAAATACAACCATGTGAGCATGTTAACACATGTTATAACATACAACTTAAGCAAATCTTCTAACACATACATTTCATGCATATAATGAAATCATGCATATAGTCAACATGTAGAAAATCATTTACATCAGCATATTAATTGAGAAATCAATCTCAAACTAATTCATAACATCATTTAATTCAATACATACTAATACAAACATTTATACAAACACTTACACTACACACTTAAGTCTACATATAATATGTCGACCTGAAGTGCGCATTTAGGCGAATCTCTTCGCCAAACTAATTATGCACGCATTCCTAACATTCTAATGCGACAACAAATCATGTCAATCACATCAGCAAAATATGAATGAAATTTGTACTTCTTACAAATGACTAAAATGCCCTAAATCTCATATTCTTCGTTGATTTACGAAACGGGAAACGGACAGCATGTTGTACATATCAAACGGCGTTTCCGTCGATAATCTACTATTAAATGACATTGAAAGCTTTGGAAACAGTCAATCGAAGCGTCTAAAATCCGCACATTGTCTCTTATAAACGTGTCGTTTCGAACGGAGCGTATACGCTTCGTATACAGCGATAAGAGAACCTAATTCACGAGTTACGTCAGCTAACAAGCTATGAATCCTAGTAAACCTCAAATCAGCAACTTTCTAGGGTTATTTCTTACCTGAAAAAGCAAAGGAATCACCGGCCAGGTGATTGAGATGTGTTGCTGAAGCACGTGCAACAGGTGGCACGAAGGCAGGAAAAATCTATCCTACTCTCTCTCACAAACTCTCACCTTTTCTCTCTCCCAAACTAAGGTTTCTCTCAAATTCGGATGGGAGAGAGGAGTGAGGGTTTCAACCCCTTTTATAAGCTTAAAAATACCCGAAATAGGCTCTGGTACAAAGTTCACTTAGTGCATAACCAAATCGGGGCCGTTTCGGTCCAAAAGATGATTTCTGGTGGTCCCCTGGCCGAATGCGATCGGACTTAAGCTCAAGCATACAGGATCTAGCACGCATCAAGTTTTCAGTCCGGCAGGGTTCGCAGATCGCACGTGGCGGTCCAGTTTCAGTTCAGCGGTCACCGCACGTAAATCAGGGCTGCAAGTCTCATGATATGAAATAGAAATTTTTCCTGATCCGAGGGTGTAATTTGACTGAATTCTGACGGTCAGAATGCTTAATACTGACACATCAAGTCGTGTGCCAGATTTGAATTTCAAATTCCAAATCTATCTCTATTCGCACTCTCTTCAGTCCGGGCTCAATGAAATAGCCTGTGTTTATTGGTTGGACTTGATTTTTGAAATGATTGTCAAGTCCAGCTGGACGGTCCTAACGGTCTAAGATAGGAGGTATCGGACTTTCGACGCGCAGTCTAGATCCAATACAAAATTTCAAAGTGGTCTAGAGAACAAACCTGCTTAGAGTTTGATCCAAGGTTATAGAGTATTATAGAGTCATTGGTTCTACTCGATTTGGGTCCTGTAGAACGTATTTAAAGTGATCAGGGACTATTTCCCAGCCACTCTAGCGTTGCGCTAGTTAACTTACGCTTAACTTCCATAGAAATTAATCCTAAGTGGTTTCTTTGGCTATGGAATTGGGTTGTTAGCGATTTTTCAGGTGTTTTAGTTGACCCACTGACTAAGGACGTCAAATCCTAGATTGGCCAAAATTCGGGGTATTACAAAGGCTGATCCATTTATCATATAGGCTAAACGTGTATATTGGATGTTACGCTCCAAAATTCAGAACCCGAGTTGGCCAGGCCTGAACCCGAATTTCAGGACCGTGAGTTGACTTTAAATAAAATATATGACACAACTCACATTATTTTCACGCATTTTCAAGGCAATCAGAGCAACTAAAAGGATACTAATCATTATTATTAAATATTGTCCACTAATCAATCTTTGAATCTGTAGTTACATTGATATTCAAAAATAAATAATAACAACCTATATTAAATTTTAAGAAATCTTCAAATAAATAAAAAGAAAAGTCTTCAATCTTGTCCAATTAACTCTTCATACACAGACCCTACAACACAATGTATAAGGGTGTGAGCGCGACGGGTCATATGGCCACATCATTTCCAAAATTGAAAATTTTACTTTAACACCAATACAACTCAATAAAATAAATAGAATTAATTACGAGTATTGAATCAACATTTTATATGACAACAATAATAAGTCATCTAAAATTCTTTTTGGTTCAATCCAGGGCAGAGTACCCGTGTGTGTTGATCCTTTTAGGGAATAACCCTCGACAGAGCACCGATGTTGATCCTTTTGGGGAATGACCCTCGACAAAGCACCTGGTGAATAAACTTTTAGGATAAGTACCCAGGGTAAAGCATCCGTGTGTGTTGATCATTTTAGAAAATCGCCCAGGGCAGAGTACCCGTGCCAATCCTTTCAGGAATGACCCTGGGCTAAGCACCCGTATCAAAATAACATAATGGTCCTTTCAGGGCAGAGCACCCATAATATAATTAAAAGCGTTTAACAATAATCAAATGAATTTATTTCATATATTAGAAATCAAATAAATGCACTCTACATCATGTAAAACCAAAATTAAATGTCTTAAATCAATAATACGAAATAAATAATTAATAAAATGAAAGTATATAATAATGTAGTCTTTTCAATCAGAAAAATCACTTACCTGATTTAGTGTGACATATCCCATGTATGGCTAGATTAGGCGAGAAGATCTAATATCGATACAAATGTGGTCCATTTGGCCTAGATGACTTCTGATTTGAATCTGAAATAGTGTTTCATGTAGATCATGTGGTGGCTACTCGACAAAGGAGATGTCGCGGTCTTCAATGGTGGATTCTTGTATAAGATAGATCTCAACGTGCCCTTTGTTCTAAATGGCTCAGATGAGTCCCACGGGGCCGAAGGAAGGTAGATTTTGAAGCTTCAATGAACTTGGTTAGTGGGTATTGTGGTTGGAAGCTTGAAGATGTCACATATCTCTTGTCAAGTGTGAAGAAAAGTCGGCATTATTTTCAGTTGAAGTCTGATGCTGGAGCTAATGGTGAGTTGATGGCCAAAGATGGGTTCGGGTTTGCAGTTGTATTATGGAGAAGAAGGAGAGGAGAGAAAATTGGAAGGTAGGATTGGTTCTAGGTGCACGTCACTTTTTTTCTTTTTCTTTTTCGTTTTATAAAAAAACACGGTGGAGCCCACGCATGATGTTTATGAAAAATCCACTCCATCCATTTATTTTTCCAGATCAAGTTAGGGCATTAGTCCAAAAATGAGGCTGATCCAAAGTTCAAGTGGGCTACACCAAAGGATATGGTGGAACCCATTGTTAAAAAAAAATGGGGTGTTACATTGGATTAGATAATCGGTTGTTTATTCATTTTAGTGGTGTGGCCCACTTAATGCTTGGATCTTGGTGATGTTAGTTGAAGGTAAGGCCAACCTTTTTCATGGCCACCTGTCCTACACGTGAAACATGTTGGCAAGAAAATATTAAACTTAGGGCCTGTTTGTTTTTCCAATTAATTACTTTGGTATTATAAGGAACATGTGCCATGTGTTACATAGGTTGCCTTTTTCTCCACACACACTCACACCCCACACACTCACGCACTCACATGACAAGGGATGTTCAAACTCGTGACCTCATATTGAAACTCCAAAGAGTCAGTCATTGAGGCATGACAACACGTGCCAATTAAAAACCTGAATGGTTGGTCAAATGTGAATGTATTTAGAAGACTAGCAAAGTAATTTGTAATCATTGTAATTTTTCATGGTCTCGTAAGTAAAAATTATGATATAAAAAGTATCAATTATGCATTGAGTATGAAGATCTAAAAACTGAATTGAAAATGCGTACTTAATTGGAAAGTTATTGAAAAATCTTTATGCCATAATCTTCCTCACCTCATACTAGAGGCGGGCATTGAGTTGAGTCGGATTGAGTTAGGTCTAACCCGACTCGATTTGATTCTGAAAAGACCTAACCTGAACTTGATCAGAGTCCGGATCTAGGCTATACTGATCCAAACTGGTGAGAAATATCAAGTCGGATTGAGTTGGCACCGAATCGGATCGGGTCTCCAGGCTGGGTTACTAGGGCAAGGCCGCAAGGGCTTGAGCTCAAACACTTGACTTGAGGGTTGAGCCCAAGCTTAAAAATCTAACCTTGGGGATCGAGTTGCAACTGAGTTGGATCGGGTCGCTGGGTTGAGTTACTATGGCAAGTTCGCAAAGGCTTAGGATCGAACACATGACCCGAGGGTTGAGTCCAAGTTTAAAATCCAACCTTGGGGTGTTCAGAATATGTTCAAAATATAGACGTCGCTTAAAGCACTCAGAATGATCTTCTTTAAAATTAAAAATAAATAAACCATATCCATAAAATGAACAAAGTAAATAAACATTGTTAAAAATTAAAAGTAAATAAACCACGTCCACGTACAAACCAATAAAATTTCATTTATTCAATATTCTTTATATGATGAATGTCTTTGTGGCATGTAACCTAAATAACATTGTCCTGTAAGACCCGTATCTTAGTCTGTACCGTTCTGTAGACTTCTGCGGTCTTCCCGGTCAAATTCCGACAACCTTCGACCCTTAACCGGTATTTGCGCGTGACCCTGATTCACACACCGTCAACCCGAGTGGACTCAACCCAAGACCTTTACCATAGCGACAGCGCCGTCGCCACTGTTCTGATGCCGTGACTCACGCGCCGAGGTGATACCCTGGTCAGGAGATGTGGGCCAGCGTTCGGTGCGAGAAAAACGCCGCGCGTTGTAAAACCCAAGATATTTTCTATGACACATCACATCAATCAATCAAAATACAACCCATCACTCCATCTCATCCCCAAGTACAACTACCCTCCCCAAAAGTTAACACTCTTCTTACACAAGTACACATCTATCACTCACCCATCACACCCCATCACTCACCCATCCCTCTCCCTCTCTCATCTCTCTCTCTCTCATTCCCCAAGCAACTCCAACGTCCAAGCCTTTCAAGAGAGAGCTAGGTGTGGCCCACTCCCTAACCCCCTCAATCCTCACTATCCAACCCTTAGATCATCATCTCCACCATTGAAGGAGTTTCTTCGGAGCCTTGGAGCACTAGGGAGGAAGAAGAAGGAAAGGTGGGTGATTTCTTAAGGTTAGATTTATATCATTTTACTTGGATTTAGTGAATTTATGGCCTACTTGTGGTGGGACCCATCTTGATGTATGCATTGTATCATGGAGGAGCTCATAGTGGCGGAGCTCCCCCCTCCCCACCATCACCATTCTATCTCTCTCTTTCTTTTGTTCTTAATGATGATGATGATGATTATATGGTCCACTTGATCCATGCCATCCACGAGATGGACCCCATCTCGAAAACTGATTGGCAAGTGTATAGCAACACCAAGTTCTGGTGGGCCGTGCATGAGGGACCCACCTGATATGGAAAATGGTTTGGCTGGATACCTCACACTAGTTATATAGCTGGTGGATTGACACCACCAAGCTCAGTGGGTCCCATTGCTAACTGACGCAAGCAAGTTATGTGGGGCCAACATAATGTACGTGTCTCATGTTCATGTCGTCTAGTGGTTGTGGGACCCACCTTGGTGTGTTTATTATATCTGCAACGTCTATCAGCTAGGATGGTGGCCCCTGATGCATTGGATCTACATGCAGACCGTCGATCTGGGAACAGTGGGACCTGGACGAAGGAAACACACAGATATCAGCTTTATCCATATCTGTGGGCCACACGTGTAGCCCACCTTGTTGAGGTTCTTATCCTGTAACACCCTGAAAATCGGGGGTCGTGTATAAACTCAACTCCCGAGTTCCAGACCGTCACTTATGCAACAAAAATGGTTATGATTCGATGTTGTCTGATTTAAAGCATTCACATGAGTAAAAGTATACCAAAACTGCAATTCATACTTCAGATCCAGTGATAAAAGCAAGCGGAAGACTAAACAAGATATATATCACTGTATGGAAAAACAAAGTAATCTCAACTGTCTCCAAAGTATGACTACATCTCTGAGTCTCATATACATGTACATAACAAAAGAATAATGTTCAAAAAGAAAAGTCCCACTGATGTCCCCTCGATCCAGGTCGCCTACGGGAAGCCGTCATGATACTGCATATACGAGAACTCATCCTGGTCCTCGTCATCATCTAGCTCCACCTCCTGGATCTCGTCGTCACCTGCAACTACAACAGGGTCTGGTGGGTGTTGCAAACACCATCCCGTAACGTGGGAATGAGTGATCAACTCAGTGGAATCATAGAGCAAAGATTAGCATGTTCACAATTCAATCACGCGATAATAGTAAAGCAGTAAATCAGACAAGTCCTAACACTGTTGTTAATGCAAGATGATATGACGTGATGTATGCCCTCACCGACGATCACCCTCATACGGCAACATCTTACGACCGCGGCATGCCACACTCCCTAGAGTGCTCCACATCTTCCAGGCACATGCAATGCTATGGTGATATGATTACCAAGTTGTTATTAGTCCATTCAAACAGCAGGATTGGGAAACTAAGGTACCTCCCTTGTATCAATCCCAACACGGATCCTGTCTAGGGTCGTCACTCCTAGTAATCTCATACGATGTACATTTCGTAGGTCACTGCAAGGGCTGCCAGGGCTGTTGCTCGCACTCGTTGCACCGCTCCCCCATCACCTTATCAATACAGGCCTACTGTACTCTACTGCACGGAAGGGTCGTCGCCTCCCGTGAACTCAGAATACGCTCGCGGTCACTACAAAGGGCTCGTCGCCTGATCAGTGTAGGCCGACAGCTAGAATATAGTGTCCCATACCACCATAATCTGCTCACGAGTCAAGGTGCTCATTGGTCACTACGGGGAGGTTTGTGGCCCCAGCGTAGGCCGACAGCTCGACCACGGTGTCCCATACCACCATGCCCGGCTCATGAGTCTTCGTGGATCAAGGTACCACGGTTAATAGGGTTTACAATGGTAAGTTCAGTACCCTAGGTTCAAGCAGTTATGATACATACAAGGTGAACAAACATCGGCCAGTCGGGTTACTTGACGGGCTCGACTAGCGCGATCGCATCTCGAATTGAACGACATGAAGTGCGTAAAACACTTCGCGTGGCCTAACCACTGCCGCCAACTCTCAACACGAATCACATTCATCGACGCGTCGTTCGTGGCTATGACCAGTCAGCCACGAATTCGCTCGGTTACCGACTGCCTGGACTAAGTCAAGTCCCACACATCTATGGAATTACATTAACACTATAAAAAGGTATTGGAATTGAAATACATCATGTGAGCATGTTAGCACATGTTATAACATTCAACTTAAGCAAATCTTCAAGGCATACTTCCCATGCATATTCAACTTAAGCAAATCCTCAAGTACATACATTCCATGCATGTAATGAAATCATGCATTTTGTCAACATGTAGAAAATCATTTAGGTCGGCATAATAATTGAAAAATCAATCACAAACTATCAAATAACATCATTTAATTCAATACATACTAATACAAGCATTTATACAAACACATACACTACACACTTAAGTCTACATATAGTATGTCGACCCAAAGTGTGCAACTAGGCGAATCTCTTCGCCAAACTAATTATGCACGCATTCCTAACTTCCTAATGCGACAACAAACCATGTCAATCACATCAGCAAAATATGAATGCAAACAGTACTTCCTACAAATGACTAAAATGCCCTAAATCTCATATTCTTCGTTAGCTTACGAAACGGGAAACGGAGAGCATTTTGTACATGTCAAACGGCGATGCCGTCAAGAATCTACTATTAAACGACATTGAAAGCGTTGGGAACCGTCAATCAAAGCGTCTAAAATCCTCACCTAGTGTCTTGTAGACTCGGGAATTGAAGCGGAGTGTATATGCTTCGTCTACGGCGAGTAAGGAGCCTAATACATAAGATCCATAAGCTACATCGCTATGGAAACAAGAAAAACTCAAATCAACATCTATTTAGGGTTTTTACTTACCTAGGATTGCGGTGGAATCGCCGGGAAAGCGGTAGAGGAGTGTTGCTTAAGCACGTGCAACACGTAGCACAAGTGGCGGGAAGAACTCTCCCACTCTCTCACAATCTCTCACTCTTTTTCTCTCTCCCAAGCTAGGGCTTCTCTCAAATTCGGATGGGAGAGAGGAGTGAGGGTTTCAACCCCTTTTATAGCCTAAAACATTCCCAAAATAGGCTTGGGAACAATGTTTACTTGGTGCCTAACCAAATCGGGGCCGTTTCGGTCCAAAAGGGCATTTCTGGAGGTCCCCAGGCCAAATGCGGTCGGACTTAAGCTCATGCATACTAGATCTAGCATACATCCAGTTTTCAGACCGGTTGGGTTCCCAGATCGCACGTGGCGGCCCAGTTTCAGTTTAACGGTCACCGCACCAAGATCAGGCCTATAAGTCTCGTGATATATAATAGATATTTTTCCTGATCCAAGGGTGTAATTTGGCTGTATTCTGACGGTCAAAATGCTTAATACTGATGCGTCAAATTTGTGTGCCAGATTTGAATTTGAAATTCCAACTGTCCCTATTCACACTCTCTTCGGTCCGGGCTCAATGAAATAGCCTGTGATCATCGGTTTGACTTGATTTTTGGAATGAGTGTCAAGCCCAGCTAGACGGTCCTAACGGTCTAAGATAGGAGGTATTGGACTTTCGACGCGCGGTCTAGATCCAATACAAAGTTTCAAGGAGGTCCCGAGAACAAACCGGCTTAGAGTTTGATCCGAGGCTTTAGAGCATTATAGCACCCTTGGTTCCACTCGCCTCGGGCCTCGTAGAACGTATTTAAAGTGATCAGGGACCATTTCCCAACTATTCCAACGTTGCACTAGCTAACCTAGTCACATTTTCTAAAGGAATGAATTCTACGCAATTTCGGGTCGAGTTGGTACTCGAGCCCAAGTATGGATTTTTTCACGGGCGTTACATATCCACACCATCCGTAGAAAGCTGGGACGGTGGGTCCCTTGCAGCAAATGCTGCTAGATTGTTAAAACCACACCGTCCGTCCAGCACTCACAATCCATATGATATTAAATATTATAATATTATATATATAGTAGGTCCATATATGTATGTATGGTAGGCCCTACGTGGGACCCACCTTTAATATGATATTTGCACCGTCCAGGTCCATCTGAACGGTGAGTATGGGCAGGGTAGTATATAATATAATACTAATTCTAATAATATATTATATATGTATGTATGGTGGCCCCACATGGGACTCACCTTTACTGTATGTGTTTCACCCATCCGTGAATCCCATCCACGTGGCCCACCATCCCTGTGGCAGATGATCCAAACCGTCCATTTGAGGACGTCAGCAAGCTGGGCCTGATCATAAGGGCGTGTTATGTACACACCGCCCATCGATTTTAAACTCAAACCGTCCATTCATGCGGGGTTGTTGTGATGCACGTGCGGCATTCACCTGCCACGTGTATGCGGGACCTACTTGATAATTTTTTTTGGTTTGCACCGTCCAGATGTGTTGGACGGTGGACCACTTTGCATGTATGTATTTCAAACTAGACGGTGGAAAATGCCCCACCCTAATGTAATATTTTATCCCATCTGTCCATCATCTGGACGGTGGGATACTACTGTGATGTAAGTGTTTTGTCCTAGCTGCCCACCATCTGGACGGTGGATGTGGGGCCTACCGTGATGGAGTGTTGTATCCTGGCCGTCCACCTCCAGCCACGTGGAGAGACGTCAGCAAGTTACGAGGGACCCACCTTGCCTTA
The DNA here is from genome assembly GCA_037074715.1 of Magnolia kwangsiensis. Taxonomy (NCBI): domain Eukaryota; kingdom Viridiplantae; phylum Streptophyta; class Magnoliopsida; order Magnoliales; family Magnoliaceae; genus Magnolia; species Magnolia kwangsiensis. Next base: position 53,082,464 of record CM073575.1, on the reverse strand, counting down.
CATATACCTTGCATTTGCACTGTCCAGATCTGGACGGTGCTGTGTGGAGCCTCTTTGATGTATTGTTTTATCTCCACCATCCATTTCTCCTGCGTGGGGTACACCTTGATGTACCTTGTGGACCCACACCGTCCACGTGTGGCCTCCACCTTGATGTATGCCTTATATCAACACCGTCCACCTGTTTACCAGCGTAGGACCACCATGATGTAATTCTTCCGTCCACATCGTCCAAACCACCTGGACGGTGCTGGACTACTTGGATGCTGTTGTGGACCCCACGGTGATGTAATGTTTTATCCAGACCGTCCATGGGGCGGTGGGTCCCAACAGCATAGTTGCTGTATTGATGCCAGTGGGTCCCACTACTGCCGACGCTTGCAAGTTTTGTGGGCCATGATCATGATGGGTGTTTTGATTCACACCACCCACCCTAAATGAAGCCAATTCAAATCTCTGGTGGGCCACATGCGTGGACCCCACCTCTGATGTATCTGTCCCTCCACACCGTCCATCCGGTTTGGGTCCCGCACAGCAGGCAGCTGCCACTGCCTTGAATGGCAGTGAGTTACGTGGATTCCACTCATTGCACGTGTGTCGTATCCAAATCGTCCACTTTTTTTGGATAGTAGCAAGGTCTGATTAGGTGGGACCCACCTTGGTGTATGTATTGTATACCCACTCTGTCCTTTTTGTATACAGTTCGTCTGTCGGGCCCACCTTGATTCATGTGTTTTATCCACGTCGTCTAGTCCATTAAACTTGTAGCCCACTTGATGTGTATAAGGTCCATTAGTGCGGCCTATCTATGAGGCCCATCATGACGTATTTTTGGCCCATGTGCAGGGCCCAACTGTTTATATTTTGGCCCACGTAATAGGGCCCACTTGCCATGCATTTTAAGACCCATATGATGGGGCCCACCTGCTTGAATCTGAGGCCCATGGGCAAGGCCCTTTGTGATGTATTCGAGGTCTATAGGCAAGGCCCATGGTAATGTATATTAAACCCTTGTATGAGGCCATGGGCACACTGTCTATTCGACCCTATGTGGGCCACTCCTTAGGAGCAATGTTAGTTGAATGTCCACATTGTGACCTTCCATTGGGCCTGGTTAGACTCATTCCCGTCATTCTCTAGTGGGTTACCCTAAACGATTGGGCCCCATTAATATTGTTTGGTCCATCATCGATTGTCCATCCAGGGATCCCGCCCTGCGTAGAGGCTGATTACCGATTCCAATTGTCGTGACCAATTTACCGACTCTGATTATCGATCGATCCCGATTGTCATGACTGATTTGCCGACTCTGATTATTGATCGATCCCGATTATCTTGACCGATTTGTCGATTCTGATTATCGATCGATCCCGATTGTCGTGACTGATTTGTCGACTCTGATTATCGATCGATCCCGATTGTCGTGACCGATTTGCTGACTCTGATTATCGATCGATTCTGATTGTTGCGACCGATTTACCGATTCTGATAATCGATTGATCCCAATTGTCGTGACCGATTTACAGATTATGATTATCGATCGACCCAATTGTCGTGGCCGGTTCCAATTGTTGTGACCGATTTTTCAACTCTGATTATCGATCGATCCCAATTGTCGTGACTGATTTATCGACTCTGATTATCAATCGATCCCGATTGTCGTGACCAATTTGCTGACTCTGATTATCGATCGATTCTGATTATTGCGACCGATTTGTCGATTCTGATTATCGATCGATCCTAATTTTCGTGACCAATTTACCGATTCTGATTATCGATCGATCCCGATTGTCATGGCCGGATCCTATTGTAGTGACCGATTTGCCGACTCTGATTATCGATCGATCCCGACTGTCGTGACTGATTTTTTGACTCTGATTATCGATCGATCCTGACCATCGTGACTGATTTTTCGACTCTGATTATCGATCGATCCCGATTGTCCTGACTGATTTGTCGATTCTGATTATCGATCGATCCCAATTGTCGTAGCCGGTTTCGATTGTAGTGACTGATTTGCCGACTCTGATTATCGATCGATCCCGATTGTCGTGACCGATTTGCTGACTCTGATTATCGATCGATCCCGATCGTCGTGATCGATTTGCCAACTCTGATTATCGATTGATCCCGATTGTCGTGACCGATTTGTCGCTTTGCCAATTCTGATTATCGATCGATCTCGATTGTCGTGACCGATTTGTCGATTCTGATTATCGACGGATCCCGATTGTTGAGGCCATGTATCGAGGCCGACTCCAATTGTCGAGGCCGATTGTCGAGACCTATGTGATGTATAGGGTCAGGCGATCGGGCCGAATGTGATGTATATGCGACCCGTAGTTGAGGCCCATTATGACACGTATTAGGCCCATGAGTCAGGTCCACCTGTTGTGTATATGTGACCTTCGAGTAAGGCCCATCGTGTTGTATATTAGGCCTTTGTGTGAGGCCATGGGCCCATTATATGTTGGGCTCTAGGTGGCCATTCCTTGGGGAAATGTTGGTTGAATGTTCACATTGTCAGGCCGATTGTTGATGCCGGGTATTGATACCGATTATGAGTATGTGACATCATAACATTATAATACATATGCATCATCTGCATGTTTATTACGAAATGTGATTGACCATCACAACCATAGGGAAAGTTATTCATGGGGCTCCCTGATATGCTGTGTTGCCCCATATGAGCGCACGGTATGCGCAGGATTTATGCATGATTGCACTGTGTGACTCATGTATCTCGCATTTGTGTGACATGGCCACTGTATGCCCTAGCGACATCAGGGCTGTAGCCTCCACAGGCATATTGTGGATGGCCAGATGGGACACCGAAAATATTTGGTTCGAGTATCGGACTGCCATAGATGGCCCTGAGTGAAAATTTCTAAAACCCTCTTGGTACCAGAGGACGCCCCAACGTCGAGACCAAGTGGATACATGAGTACCCGAGTGCCGAATACCAGGAGGCCGCATCTCCCACTGTGCCGTGGTTAGTTGGGAGGGAGTGTAGCCTTACTCGCCCGAGCGCAGAGGGCATTGCTAGGCTGAGTTTGACCAGCTCATGAATGGGTCCGCTATCAACGTGCCGAATAGGTATTGACAGACTATTGGTCAGGCAGATAGTGAGGTTTCTTACGCTCACTTGGACTGTGCATCTAGGGAGAGCGGCAATGCCATTTGAAGTGTACTAAACCCTGGTGATGATCCCAAAGAGGAACCATACTGATATGTGGACTTACTGAGTAGGAGTTGCATGCTTATTCATTTATTCATTCACTTTTCACTCGGGCTGTGGTGCGTAACTAATTGTTGTGTACCTTCGTTATGGCAAGGATTTCGGTTGGGCGCGCGACTAACCTGAGATCAGGAGTTTACCACGTTGAGTCTGACTATCTAAATTTAGGTATGGGACTGGTTTGGATAGAAGTCTCTTGTGATGGACCTTGTAGCCTGCGATACTACGTACTATCATCCCGACTTCACACTTCAGCATGGTCATTTCATTCGCATCGCATATTGTATGCATATGGCATTTTGGGTTACTATGTTTCTACACTTATATGGCCTAGATGACTTAGCAGGATTTGTATATTGTATTACATCCTTGACATTTAATATTTGGCTCTTTATGACTCCTTATTGCATAACTGTTCTATATTGCTTATTCTGATATTGATTGACTTATGGACTTGTCCGTGCTTCCGCTTATTCTGTTATCGTATGATTTATGATTTGTTCAGTATTTCTGTTCACTCTGATAATTCATGCTCTTGTCAGTATTTCTGCTTACTCTGATAATTCATGATCTTATCAGTGTTTCTTCTTATTCAGACATTGTATGGTTTATGGATTACCAATTTTTTCGATATTGTATGATTATGGTATTGTATTGAATACTTGACACTTACCTTGTGCACACACTTACACCACTCTCTAAGCTTTCTATAAGCTTATGCACAATAGATGCGTGCAGGTGATGTTGGGTTGCAGTAGCGTTGAGCTTGGAGCGTGCAGTGGTCTTCTGGAGCTTGATTTTTCTATTTATGTATTTCCCTTTCAGTGATGTACTCAAATGATTATATTAGTGGATATGTGATGATGATGTTACCTTTGTGAATTGGGTAATCTTATGGTTATGCTTATTACTAGTTAAATGTACATTGAAAAAAAAAAATCCTCCTTGTAAGATCCCGGGATCGGAATCTAAAATATGAATGCTAGGAGCCAAGAATGGGGTACTACGGAGGTTGTCGGCACCGGATTCGGTGATCGAGATTCTTGTGAATCCGATTTCCGAGTTTGGAGCGTGACATATAAGCTCTAACCTAAACCAATATCTATACATAAACCTAATTCACTTAACCTAAACCTACACCTAATTCTAAACCTACAACCCTAACCTAAACCTAAACCTAAACTCGAAAACCTTAATCTAAACTTGATCTCGAACCCGAACCCGAACTTGATTTCCTATACCTAAATCTAAACCTATTCTCAAATCCCTAAACCTAAATCTATACCTAATCCTAAACCTATAACCCTAACCTAAACTTGAAAACCTAATCCCAAACCCGATCCCGAACCCAAACCTGAACCCAAATCCAAATCCCTAAACCCTAAGCCTAATCCTAAAAATTCAGATGCATACATACACAGACAACACAAGGCACAAACATTTTCAAAATTTCACTTTTCATTTCATCATTAGTTTTCTTTGTATGTATATGTCTTTCCTTTCTTTCAAAATACCTTAAAAATATAATGATTTGTCTGTTGTTCGCATACCATACAAAAACCATGTACGAATAGCCCAATAAAACCCAAAAAATCAAAATAAATCTCTCTCACTCCTCATCTGAATCGCCGCCAAGTTAGTACCTCGCCTTGGACTCATATGTTATCAGTATCTCTCTCAATCGGCTCACCTCCATGCATAGGAAAGCAACCTCATCTATGGCCATACAATACACAACTCACTCATCCTTATCCACCCGACAAGAGGCATCCAACTAAAGAGACATCCCCTCACAGTGGTATCGGAGCGCAGAAATCTCCAACAATCGGTGACCGTGAGTGGCTAACAAGAAGCTGATATCTATAAAGGGGCACTCCTTAAAGGGCTTAAAAGAGCCAGTAGAAGACCCTGCATCACCCAAGACATCCAGCCCATCCTCCTCTTTAGTCAAATGACAACTAGGAAGACAATGAAATAGTGACTACTCAGCAACCCAGTGCAAGGAGTAGACATTGTTCGAATGCCCCAACACTCGAACCCAAGCATGTCAGCGGTTATGCAACCAATCCATGTAGACTCTACCTCGGTCTGAAAATCAGCAATGAGTCGAGGATGGGAACAATGGTTGAAATTGAAAATTGCAAAATGAAGAATATCATGTCGATAGCCGAACTTACACAGGAATCGGATGGGATAGTACGAGAAAAGGGACTGAAGGCCTACCAGAATGAGAGCGGCAACGAGAATTGCATATCATGGGAGACGAGCAACCAAGACGACACTCATCGAACCTCCCAACTCCACAGCTAAGAGAATATCTGCCTATAAAGAGGCTCACTCATCCCAGTTGTGCAAGGAGGATCTGTCATGATGCGACACAAAATGTCGGTACCGTGCGACGCAAGATAAGGCTATGGGAATAGTCATCGACAGCCATTCCCAAAGCCCACTCTGCCAAAATCCATAGATTATGTGTCAAAAGAAGGATAAGTAAAACAAAACAGTATGCAAAAAATGAAATGCAAAGGATGTCTAGAGGCACGCACGATAGCTATGAAGAACCCATGTACGACCAAGTGCACAGTCTATTAGCATGAGTTAAAGTTTGGCCAACACTATAGAGACAATACTCCTCTGAGAAACTCTACCTAGCACCTCAAAGAGAAGCGTAATGGAAGATTGATGCTAGCCCGAAATCATGATATCGGTGATCAAGCAGAACATTAAGGGATTCTGGGAATAGGTCAATTCAGGAATGTCACGGCCGCCAAATAACAGGTCATACAGGCTATCTAGGGAGAAAACCATGGCATCTCTATTGCCACCTGCAGCTTAAATCAAGTAACGAATGTTGAACCAGTTCTGAGGAGTAGCTGACTTCAGATTACGCTTCATCGAAAAGTTGGGAAACTAATCCAAGGGAAGGTTAACCAGTAAGGAAAAATCCTCCAATAAAGGTCCCATTTCTATGTCATTGAACACAAAAGGTTCAACTCAAGGACCTAGTCTGCCAGCATAGCTCATAACATCCGCCAGCCTACATCAACATGGGCTAGACGAAGAACTCCTCCAAAGCCGAAACAATCTAACTCTTTTTTTCTTTTTTTTTTTAAAAAAAAGAAACAGAGCCTTCATTCCATGAACAAGACACTGTACAAGAGACACTTCGGGCAGCCATCAAGCTAGAAAAGATGCCCGACGCTGCCTATCATATGATTTACAAAGTCATTGAATCCCTGATATCAAAGTAGAGAAAATGGGGCCCAAACTGAAACTACATCCTAACCCTCTGCTATTAGATTTTGAACTTCTTTCTGACGTTCCCAAACCAACCTTATCGAGGAATAAAAGGCCTCTCACCACCTGAGGAAGTGTTGCCACATTGGTGAAAACCGCAGCTTCTTGTTTCCCGCAACCTAGATTGGTCATGCCATCCGCCGGCCCATTGGCTTCCCTGCAAATATGATGAAACTGAACATTACCATATGAACAGAGGACCCTAATTCTGTGAAGCCAACACTTCCATTTTCAGCTTGGGCAAGAGGAACCTGACAGAAAACTAACCACCATGGACGAGTCGGATTCAAGAATGATGTTTTTCAAGCCTTGATTGATGCAGTGGACCAGCCCATTGTGTACCGCATGAATTTCAGCCCTGAAATTAGAGGCGCATCCATATCCAGCATAAAAACTAAAAAGGAGAAGACCATCTTCAGCCCTACATACTCCCCCACCTGCTGCCAGTCCCGGGTTACCCCGAGAAGACCTGTGCAAATTGAGTTTGACCCACCCTCTTGGCGGTTTGGACCAAAACACCACGTGGAAAAAAACGTGAAGGGGCTGAAGGTTAATCCCTAAGGCAGATAAGGCCGTGCTTTGGCTGCTGGCACGAATTACCGAAGGGGTTCGACTAGTGGCCATTCTTCTCAACCATCCGGTGATGCGGGAAATCAGGATATCTTCACGCACCATGATCCCTTCAAACCTAGCGTTATTCCTACTCTTCCAAAGCTCTCACAATATATAACACGGCACTTGATTTTTGAGAGGAGGTGAATGGCCGAGCGCTGACCGAGAGCCCCACCAATGGGAGAGCCAATCCCCAACCGAAAGACTGCTTATCATGTGAACTCCATAAATCCTGGCAAAGTGTGACCAGACCCTTCTCGCCCTGACACAATGAAAGAAAATATGGTCTGCTGATTCGAAGGAGGGCCTATGTGTATTAAACTGCACACAACAGTTGCAGCTCGATGCCATCTGCACACCCCGAGATTGAACAGCAGTATCTACTGCAATTACCACTCTAAGGATCCTCCAAACAAATGTGGACATTTTTGAGGGAATCAGGGCATGCCAGATTTTGCCTCCCCAAACCGTCTGGTGGCTCCGTGCACGACAGGTCTCCCAAGCCGAAGAGATAGAAAACTCTCCAGAAGGATTGTGTGGCCAGATGGGGATATCGACACCATCTAATACACAAAAAATCCCATGAAAAATAGTGTCAACATGCTCTTGAGAAAGAACAGAGAGGATGGCAGAAGGGGGAAGAGGACCCATCTTCCTCAGAAAATCCTTAACTTTAAACGAAAGGAGAGAGGGAGGAATATCAGTCGTCAACCTATCTTGCAAAGGACCCAGGCCAGTCCAATTATCTTATTAAAGGCTAACATTGCCTTCACCAATCTGCCATTGGGTAGTAGCCTTTACATGGGGGAGAAGAACTCTAATTCTCTTCCATAAGGGAGACATCGCAGTCGCAAGCTGAGGTTGACCATCTGACTGAAGATCCTGGCTATATGCAGCCCGCATGAATGTTGCCCATAGGCCATTTTTCATCGAGTTCGAAACTGTCCAAGCGATCTTGATGCAAAATGCAGTTATGACATCCTGAAGCCGCCTAATTCCCAGTCCCCCTTCGGTCTTGGGTAGGGCAATGTTTCGCCAACTCCTCCAATGGAGTTTTTTCCTTCCATCCGCCCAGCCCCAAAGAAAGTCTGTAAAATGACTCTCCAAAGATTTCAACACACCCGCTGGTACGTGGGTTGCAGCAAGCGTATGCATAGGGATGCTATCCAATACATGACTCACCAACATAGCCCTACCCACCATGGAGAGAAACCTTACTTTTCACTCGCTAATGCGCCCATCAACCCTATCCACCAGTCTTTGGAATACATCTTTCTTCCATCTACCCGTTGAAAGTGGGACACCTAAATATTCCATGTTCTCCCCTAGATTAATCGAGCCCAACTCTCTATGGATACTCGTAATCCTATATGGTAGCATGTTCTCAGGGTGCATGAACACACTTTTATGAAAGTTCACCTTTTGGCCTGATACCTGCTAGTAAAGGTCTAAGAATTTCTTAGTTGCTCGGACCGACTGAAGCCCTCCATTGAGGAAAAGAAGCGTGTCATCAACAAAAAGGATGTGGGACACTAGGAAGCTTTGTTTCTTACCTTTGAATGGGAGGCAGCATCTTTGATTGACCATATGTTTAAATCCTCTCCTAAGGAGCTCCGAAGCGAGGATAAAAAGACCTGGGGAGAATGGATCGCCTTGCCGGAGCCCCCGAGTGGATTTGAAGAAACCACCCACCTCCTCATTGATGAGAACCGAGAACCAACAATTGCTCCAACAACGTTCCACCAACCTGATCCACGGAGCTGAGAAACCAAGCCGACTCAATATCCTCTTCAAGAAAAGCCAATCGACTCTGTCATAGGCCTTTTTCATGTCAAGTTTAATAACAATGTTTCCTCCTCTCACTTTCTGTTAATCTCTCTGATCATTTCCTGCAACAGTGCGATGTTTTCTGAGATGGAACGATCCTTGACAAAAGCCCCTTGCTCAGGAGCAATAACAGTGGGAAGTAACTTGCTCAAATAGTTGGCAATGACTTAGGCGAAGATTTTGTAAATCACATTGCAAAGGCTAATAGGTCTATAATCCGCGAAACACTTTGGAGCTTCCTTCTTTGGAATGAGGGTAAGGAGGGAGGACGTGAAGGCCCTCGGCAAGGAGGCACCTTCGAAGAAAGAAATTACCGCATAGAGGAGGTCCTGACACACAATATCCCAACAAGTTGAGAAAAAAACAACGGAGAAACCATCCGGGCCAGCTGCGCTGTCCCTAGGAATAGATAAAATCACCTGCTTCACCTCTTGCAGAGATGGATTACTCATGAGAAGGGTGTTATCTTCTACCGTAATAGAAGGCTGAATGACATCCTAAATGTCTCTCCCGTGTACAACCGCCCCTGCAGAAAACTGTGAATGAAAATATATGACTGTCTCCGCTTTTATTTCAGCGTCACCACAGTCTGCCCTGATTCGAGGTGAATGGAGGAGATGACTGCTTTTCAGGCTCACTCTGTTACCAACGCATGGAAGAAACTAGTGTTTCTGTCACCCTCATCAAGCCAGTTATTCCTAGCTTTCTGCTTCCAGTAAATCTCTTCCATCAGCTCCAACTTGGAGAGCGATGTCCTGGCTTCAAGGAGGTTAAAATGAAGAGAGTTGTCCACTGGTCTCGAGATTTCTCCATGTTAAATCTGATCATTCAAGTCAGCAAGAGTCTTCGCTGCCTGTTGGACTGTGCTAAAAATATTTTCAAATTCTGACTTGTTCCAGTGTCTCAACTTTTCCTTTACAGTCTTCATTTTAACCAACATATTTCTCATGGGGTTCGGATCGAAAGCCGACGACCAAGTAGCTTTCACCAGAGGAAGGAACGCATCATGATGGGTGCACATGCGCTGAAATCTGAATGGTTTTGGACCTGCACAATGATCCCTAGGAAAAACCAATAATAGGGGAGCATAATCAAAGTTGTGTTGAGGGAGGTGATGTACCTGGAAAAAAGGGAACGCATTGCTCCATGCAGAGTTCATCAGTACTCGATCAAGCCTAGCCCACACTCTGGCTGCACTAGTCTGATTGTTTGACCACGTAAATCTGTTACTCAGAAAACCCGCATCCATAAGGCCTGCCTTATTGATAGCTTCCAAAAATTCTCTCGTGCTGCCGCTATCAAAGCTTCCCCTACTCTGACGATCTGCAGCTCTAATGACCACATTAAAGTCCCCGCATAGAGCCCACAGCCCTTGAATTAAAGTGGAAAGAATAGCAACTTCCTCCCATAGTAATCTCCACAAAACTCTTGAACAACTAGCATAAACCACTGACAAGAAAATAGGATCCGTTTGCTGCTGAAGAGCAACTGACAGGGTTATCATTTGGGCTGATTTGGTTATCTCTTGAACATATTCCTGGTGTTTGTAAAAGATCCAGATTTTGTCACCTGATTCCAAGGTAGAGAAAGAAGAATGGAAGCCTAACCGAAGACCGAACTAGACTTTCCTAGAGTCCCTAACCATCAGCTCAATGATCGTAACAACCCACGGGTTATGAGCTTGGATGAGATGCTTCAGTGTGGAAATGGTGGGCTGATTTCCCACGCCACGGGCATTCCACACCAATATTTTATCCGTCATGGGAAACCTTGTTTGTCTAAGTCCTTTTCTGTATATGCCTCAATCTGGATAGCCACTCCTCCCTAGAAGTCGCCCCTGAAGGATTTTTAACAGATCTCCTAGCCCCCTTCTTCCTAGGTAGGATTAGCAAAGCAGTCGCAGCTCTTTTCCTGGGTGAATTTTGTTCCTTCGAAGTCTCCTGATATTTTTCTTTTGCCTTTATCTCTCCCTCCTCACAATCATGGAAATGTAAAGGGCTAGTACCATCCGCCAATTGCTGGGTGGGGCTGGGGTGCTCGAAATCCTCTCCAACTTGAGAAAAGAATGGGGATAGATCCACTACCAATCTGTCTCCACAACCTGGAGACTCTGTTGAACTAAACCTCATTCCACAGACGGGCTGGGGATGACTCTCCCTCAGAGGCCTAGGAAGATGTCCCTGAGGTATCTCTTGTAGTGGCTTCCGAACAGGAGTTATCCCCCGCCGATTGGGATCAAAAATGACCTTCTAAAGGCTTGTTGTTAGAGTCTCCATGCCTGCTTATCTGCCTTTCGTGCTCCCCCAAGTTTACTGATTTTGAGTCGTGGTTGGGAAGCAAGAAGAGGTTCCTATAGCGAGACCTGTGGTAGTACTGTTGGAAACCTCCCATAGCCCCAAAAAAGAGAGAGATGCACTCCTGAGAGGATTGGTGGAGCATGTTATTAAACCTGGGAGGCGATCCTACTATTGGGATGGCAGGCCTGTCTTGATGTTTTGTGCTTCTTTCATCTACTAACATATGTTCGCTACCTTGGACGACTGCAAGACCCCTCACACCAGTGGCAGTATTTGGGCTTCTTTCATCTGCTAACATCTGTTCTCTACCTTGGATGACTGCAAAATCCCTCACACCAGTTCCAACATCTGTGCTTCTTTCATCTACCAACATCTGTCTTGATGTTCTGTTGTGATGGTTTGTGCTTCTTTCATCTGCCAACATCTCTTCTCTACCTTGGGCGACTACAAGATCCCTCACACCAGTGGCAGCATCTGGATCATAAATTTGAAGAGCCATGGTAGGATGCCCTGAAGTAATGTTCACCTGATCCGCTACTAGGCTGTTGTTGTTGATAATAGGAATCGAAGTTGAAGATAGCTCCTCCATATTAATATCGTTTATGTGCTGATAGTTTTGAATAGCTGAAGCTCTTCCCTGAACCCGAAGCACTGACGAGCTAGGATACTCGAGAAGAGTTGTACCTGTTCTAATAGAAATAGGGAGAGCACTGCACGGATCCAAAGCAGCACTCCTAATAGCGATACAAGCACAGTCCCTCCCAGTGATATCTTCTGTTCCCCTGGCAAACTCACTGTCTGCAATGTCCTTAATGCCTACCCCCTAGATGTTATTGACTGCTTCCAGATTGCTTCCTACCATTGGGATCACATCATAAGGCTGTTGAGCAAGAGCCTCCTTCCCAATGAAATTCTTAGTCGTTGTGTTCGTCACTTTGGCATTTTCACAAACAGTTGTCGTGCGTTCCTTAGATGCGGGCAGGGAGGTTCTGAAAGATCTCAGAACCCAGTTGTTGGTGCTTTCTTTGCTGACCCTCTCCTGCGGAGGGGCGTGGGAGATAAATTGAAATAATTCCACTTCAACGAAAATTGGGAAATATTTACCAAGCACTTGGAGATTGATCGTTTTCTGCAGATTCATCCAAAGGTTGAACGCAATTTTTACTCGAGCAAAGGATTGGAAGATTTCATAGGCGCTAATGGGGTCTATTTGCATCACGCTACCCAGCTGATTACCCAGATCTAATAGAACTGACTCCATCCAGGCATGAACCGGGACCCTGAATAGTCTCACCCAAATACCTTCTTGTCGAAATACCTCCTCTTGGCTCCATTGGACAGCTGAGGTAATGTTAACTAGTTTTTGAAACTCAAAATCGAGGAGGAAATCGTCGAAGGCCTGTTTTGATCTCCACACAAGAAGAAACTTGATGGGGGTTATTCTCATGAGATCCAAAACCGAGGGTCCATATCGCGATAACTGAAGTGTGTTGCGGACCCGCAGAATGGACAAGTTCCTGCTGGAAACAAAGATCACCACGTGTAACACCCTGAAAATCGGGGGTCGTGTATAAACTCAACTCCCGAGTTCCAGACCGTCACTTATGCAACAAAAATGGTTATGATTCAATGTTGTCTGATTTAAAGCATTCACATGAGTAAAAGTATACCAAAACTGCAATTCATACTTCAGATCCAGTGATAAAAGCAAGCGGAAGACTAAACAATATATATATCACTGTATGGAAAAACAAAGTAATCTCAACTGTCTCCAAAGTATGACTACATCTCTGAGTCTCATATACATGTAAATAGACAAAAGAATAAGTTCAAAATAGTCCCACTGAAGCCCCCCTCGATCCAGGTCACCTACGGGAAGCCGTCGTGATACTGCATATACGAGAACTCATCCTGGTCCTCGTCAATCTCCGGCTCCACCTCCTGGATCTCGTCGTCACCTGCAACTACAACAGGGTCTGGTGGGTGTTGCAAACACCATCCCGTAACGTGGGAATGAGTGATCAACTCAGTGGAATCATAGAGCAAAGATTAGCATGTTCACAATTCAATCACGCGATAATAGTAAAGCAGTAAATCAGACAAATCCTAATACTGTTGTTAATGCAAGATGATATGACGTGATGTATGCCCTCACCGACGATCACCCTCATACGGCAACATCTTACGACCGCGGCATGCCACACTCCCTAGAGTGCTCCACATCTTCCAGGCACATGCAATGCTATGGTGATATGATTACCAAGTTGTTATTAATCCATTCAAACAGCAGGATTGGGAAACTAAGGTACTTCCCTTGTATCAATCCCAACACGGATCCTGTCTAGGGTCGTCACTCCTAGTAATCTCATACGATGTACATTTCGTAGGTCACTGCAAGGGCTGCCAGGGCTGTTGCTCGCACTCGTTGCACCGCTCCCCCATCACCTTATCAATACAGGTCTACTGTACTCTACTGCACGGAAGGGTCGTCGCCTCCCGTGAACTCAGAATACGCTCGCGGTCACTACAAAGGGCTCGTCGCCTGATCAGTGTAGGCCGACAGCTAGAATATAGTGTCCCATACCACCATAATCTGCTCACGAGTCAAGGTGCTCATTGGTCACTACGGGGAGGTTTGTGGCCCCAGCGTAGGCCGACAGCTCGACCACGGTGTCCCATACCACCATGCCCGGCTCATGAGTCTTCGTGGATCAAGGTACCACGGTTAATAGGGTTTACAATGGTAAGTTCAGTACCCTAGGTTCAAGCAGTTATGATACATACAAGGTGAACAAACATCGGCCAGTCGGGTTACTTGACGGGCTCGACTAGCGCGATCGCATCTCGAATTGAACGACATGAAGTGCGTAAAACACTGCGCGTGGCCTAACCACTGCCGCCAACTCTCAACACGAATCACATTCATCGACGCGTCGTTCGTGGCTATGACCAGTCAGCCACGAATTCGCTCGGTTACCGACTGCCTGGACTAAGTCAAGTCCCACACATCTATGGAATTACATTAACACTATAAAAAGGTATTGGAATTGAAATACATCATGTGAGCATGTTAGCACATGTTATAACATTCAACTTAAGCAAATCTTCAAGGCATACTTCCCATGCATATTCAACTTAAGCAAATCCTCAAGCACATACATTCCATGCATGTAATGAAATCATGCATTTTGTCAACATGTAGAAAATCATTTAGGTCGGCATAATAATTGAAAAATCAATCACAAACTATCAAATAACATCATTTAATTCAATACGTACTAATACAAGCATTTATACAAACACATACACTACACACTTAAGTCTACATATAGTATGTCGACCCAAAGTGTGCAACTAGGCGAATCTCTTCGCCAAACTAATTATGCACGCATTCCTAACTTCCTAATGCGACAACAAACCATGTCAATCACATCAGCAAAATATGAATGTAAACAGTACTTCCTACAAATGACTAAAATGCCCTAAATCTCATATTCTTCGTTAGCTTACGAAACGGGAAACGGAGAGCATTTTGTACATGTCAAACGGCGATGCCGTCAAGAATCTACTATTAAACGACATTGAAAGCATTGGAAACCGTCAATCAAAGCGTCTAAAATCCTCACCTAATGTCTTGTAGACTCGGGAATTGAAGCGGAGTGTATATGCTTCGTCTACGGCGAGTAAGGGGCCTAATACATAAGATCCATAAGCTACATCGCTATGGAAACAAGAAAAACTCAAATCAACATCTATTTAGGGTTTTTACTTACCTAGGATCGCGGTGGAATCGCCGGGAAAGCGGTAGAGGAGTGTTGCTTAAGCACGTGCAACACGTAGCACAAGTGGCAGGAAGAACTCTCTCACTCTCTCACAATCTCTCACTCTTTTTCTCTCTCCCAAGCTAGGGCTTCTCTCAAATTCGGATGGGAGAGAGGAGTGAGGGTTTCAACCCCTTTTATAGCCTAAAACATTCCCAAAATGGGCTTGGGAACAATGTTTACTTGGTGCCTAACCAAATCGGGGCCGTTTCGGTCCAAAAGAGCATTTCTGGAGGTCCCCTGGCCAAATGCGGTCGGACTTAAGCTCGTGTATACTGGATCTAGCACGCATCCAGATTTTAGGCCGGTAGGGTTCCCAGATCGCACGTGGCGGCCCAGTTTCAGTTTAACGGTCACCGCACCAAGATCAGGCCTATAAGTCTCGTGATATATAATAGATATTTTTCCTGATCCAAGGGTGTAATTTGGCTGTATTCTGACGGTCAGAATGCTTAATACTGATGCGTCAAATTTGTGTGCCAGATTTGAATTTGAAATTCCAACTATGTCCCTATTCACACTCTCTTCGGTCCGGGCTCAATGAAATAGCCTGTGATCGTCAGTTGGACTTGATATTCGAAACGATTGCCAAGCCCAGCTAAGTGGTCATAACGGTCTAAGATGGTAGGCATCTGACTTACGACGCGCGGTCTAGATCCAATACAAAGTTTCAAGGAGGTCCCGAGAACAAACCGGCTTAGAGTTTGATCCGAGGCTTTAGAGCATTATAGCACCCTTGGTTCCACTCGCTTCGGGCCTCGTAGAACGTATTTAAAGTGATCAGGGACCATTTACCAGCTATTCTAACGTTGCACTAGCTAACCTAGTCATATTTTCTAAAGGAATGAATTCTACGCAATTTCGGGTCGAGTTGGTACTCGAACCCAAGTATGGATTTTTCACGGGCGTTACACCACGCCTAATTTTAGAATTTGGAGCTTGGTTTCGACTGCTCTATGGTCCGTTACCGTTGTATTTTCTCCCTTCAAATCGAGCATCCTTGGGCGGTTTTCAAGCACCCTTAGTAGAGCACCGAAATATGAGATGTTAGGGACCTGTGAATGTCGTTGCTTCCCCTGTCCAGGGCTATACTGGGATGAGGTAGATCAGTCTGAATGCCCCTTTTGATTGGCCCATTTCACCTCAACTAATCTGCCGTCTATCCTTCTGCAGTTGAGCACATCCTTTGCATTTTTCGCATCTTGCTCATACTTGAATCTAACAAAACCATAGCCCCTTGATTTAGAGGAACCAGGGAAGAATGGGATATATGCATCTATTATCTTCCCGTATTTGCTGAAAACCCGGAATAAATCTTCACTGCTTGTGTCGAAGGTGATGTTTCGGATAAATAGGCTGAAATTGCTATCTTGATGAGACTGTCCCTTCAACCGCGAGCTGTACTCCGTAGAGAGGGTCTCGGTAGGATTTGGACGCGAAAGAGAGCTCCCAGATACTGTAGCAGCTTTGCCTTTTCCTCAAGGAATCCGCCATTAAAAAGGGGGTCCAGTTTTCCCAGACCCTAATCGATCGGTCATATGCGTCCAACGCCCGGTTGTCCCTTCTCTTAGGGTTTCTTTTCCAGCCGGTTCTACCTCGAGCCGAAACAATCTAACTTAGCACGCTCATAATCTGACAAGTAGTCAAGCTAGTGCAGGAGACATGCAGAACAAGCAAGTCGTGGGTGTAGCCAATAAGTGCATACTGATACCCCCTCAATAATAGAATGATCATGTGGAATCATTACCTCCTCAAAATGGGGCATCCCCTTATCCTAAAGATCAATGGCCATTGACCAGAAGAAACTTGGTACTCCAGGTATCTCGTAAAGAAAATCGACAAAAACAGTCTCTGCAGCCGAATGACTCCCATCTAAGAACACTACAATCGCATCACTATCCAACATGAAGATGTCCCCTGAAGGATTGCCCAACTCTACAAGCAACTTATTACAGGTAGGAACTGGTCTCTTAGTAGCCCTGGATGACTCGCCAACCTCAAAAGTGAAAGATACACCAGCTAAGGATGATGCTCGAAAAATCGAGAATCCAAATGTCGTGCATGATCTCTCCCATCCAAACTGACCATCAAGTTATCATGAAAGACCGTGCTACATGATGATACATCTGGACCAATCTAACCATCCAAAATAGCTTCTGGAACCTACTCTTAAACCCCGATCCAAACCTTAATCTAAAACCTAGACCTTAATCCTCACTAAACCCTAATAACCAACCCTAAAACCCGATCAACTCGGTCACATTAACTCGAGAAAAACCTAACCCTAAACCTGAACTTTAGGAAAACCTAACATGTCAAGACAAACCATGAATCAACCCTCCCGGTCAATACACATAACCTACCCAGATAACTCACCATGTCAAACCGAGTCTATAAACTCATTTTAGCCCAAACGCATTCCAAAGCCCAATTGGTATATAGATGGAGACATCAAAGCAGCTTCGAATAACCAAAGCTATCCACATGTATGAGAGAAGCCTCCCTCCAAAGCTAAACATCTACCAGGTGACGAGAAGCTCCTATTGTGCTGCTCACCACATGACAAGGTTGGAGAGCTATAAATACCACCCTTCCCTTCGCATTCCAGGCATCCAGAAATATGATAATCCACAATTCCTCATCAATCCATCTCAAGCCTTCCACACTCAAGCCCTTAGCCCAGCTAATCCAGCCCACCATCAAAGAGAGGAAGAACTGTAGGAAAGAGTTCAGCTCAGGTCCAACTAAATCCAGCCTAATTCGGAGCCACCTATGCCATCTAGATCTCAATCCAAGCCTTGTAGTTCAACCCTTGTGACACTACCGTTCATCCAGCCATTTAATTTGCAATTAAGCACATCTAACCGAAGCATTTACACTGCGTAACACTCATTTCATTCAACACATCTTTGCCCCAAATCGGCTTGAAAGTATGCTCAGTGACTTACCGATATAATCAAATCTTGCCCACCAGAAACCTTGTTGATTTAGTCATAATAGGGTTGAGAATCTCTGGATCCTCTATCCTAATGTTTTTATAGGATTTAGATAACTGTAGGAATGAACAATTGGCTAGTGGTGGCTCTGGTCAAATTTTAACTTTCTTAATCAAAACCCCTAAAAAATCCCCCAAGAGAGATACTCATGGAAAACGAGCCGATTCCATCACGGGATCCAACGTTCACACCATGTTACTAAGTCCAAGCCCATTCCAAACCCAGGATGGGTGGGACGGGTGTTGCCACCCCTATGTCTTGTTGAAATGGAAAATTAATCGAAATATATTCAAAGGGTACAACGGTAAATAATTTTTATTTAAAAAAAAAAAAAAGAAAAAGAAAAAGAAAAAAGAAAAAGGCAAGTGACTGAAAGAAAATTTTGGCAAATAGTTTTCAACATGGGTATGTTTTGGTGAATACTAGATTCTAGGTAGGTTTTGGCTAATAAAGAAGAATAATGACATTTTTATCAAGTTTCCATAGAAAAATACAACTAAAGAAAGTCGGGATTTTTACCCAAAAATTCCTCACACTTGATAACTTTTCAAAAAAAAAAAGAACAAACTTAAGCTTTAATATTCACAAAAGCATTCCACTGAACCCACTAATAACGGTAAAAAGACCATTTTTCCTTATTTGGATAATGGAGGGGAATTGAGAGACCTGTGAAAAAGAAATTAAGAGTTTTACTAAGCTCACACAAGTGTGCAATAAAGCTCGTGTATATGCCTATGAATGTTGTCCCTACAAAGGCAGGCATGCTCACTCAAATGTATCTGGTGTGTTGTGATTTTGTTTTTGGATGGATATAATGTGGACACATAATAGTGTGTTTGAAAGACTTGGAGCCACCACAAGCCAAGGAAGGCCTAAAATCTACAATTAGCTAAACCCATAGAATCACCTGGGCCGGGGAATCGAGGACTCCCCAACTGAAGATGACTCCTGGATAAGGTCTTTTAGAAATTTTTAAGGTTTCGAAAAGGCTTATATTAATGGACTAGCCAGTTACCGACGAGGTCTAAAACCTTTTAATGAGCTACTACTCCCCCAAAGCACCATTAATGAAATTGCAATGTCTCAACTTAGGGTATGTTTGGAAGAGATGGTAGCGATAAAGAAAGAATGAAGACACAAAATGCAATGCATGAAAAATATAAAAGTGTATGTGTGCATGTGTGTGTGTGTGTTAATAACTAAATGTATTGCTACTCCACTTAAGTTAGTGGCTAGGGAGATCACAGTATCTTGACCTAAGGTGAACCTAAGGAGTCAGTAACTACTTAATAAAGCTAAGTTGATGTGGTATGCAAATGATCAAAGAAAGAGAGGGCGTCAAGCAAAATTCGACTTATGATACATTAGGATCCGAAAATTCAGCAGGGTACAATGCATACAAATTGAAATCACTTGAATTGAGCAGGGGTGTATGAGGGGAGAAATATGCAAATGTAAACTGAAAAATAAAAGTAGATGGCCGGATCACCACCAATGCACTCAGGGATGTGGGAGGAGGAAAGGATAGCTAAGCATTCCTCTTATAGGAGGTGACCATAGATCTCAGATCTCGACCCTACTCCATTGATCTTGGATAGTTGAGATAGCTTGAATGCATGTGCAGGCTAAGATAGACATTTGAGATGGGTTGGATGCTAGGATAAACTAAGATGGACAATTGAGATGAAAGTGGAGCTTTATGGTATGTTAAGGGTGTTGTTAGATGTTGTGGGACTCTTGAAGCCAAGTGTTGAGAGTTATCTCTAGCTCAAGTCTTGCTACTCCTCGTGGGTATTTCTCTCTATAGCCAAATGCGAGTCTCTAGAAATGTTAGGGTTGGACCTCTATTTATAGAGGATAGCCTAACTTTCTTGTAAATCCTAGTAATTTGTAGGGCAAACATGGCCGCATAGTATAATCTGAACATTGGAGGACATGTGACACAATGAATTTACTTAAACAAGTGGTAAAATAGATAATTTCACCATTTGAGATTATGAAATGGCCATTTTCCCAACAGCGAAAATCATATTGCTGCCTAGCTGCTGGTTTTCCCAAACAATTATCTGGGAAGATCTTGGAAGAGATCCTAGTATCTATTCATACTTACAAAGATTAGGACAGCAATGTGATTTCAGCCTATTGACAGTTTTTTTTTTTTTTGCATTTTTGGTCATATGGACTCTTGGGCCCTATTCATTATATGGTTTTGCTAGATTGGACTCAATTGATGGCTCGGGGGGTGCGAGCTCCCCCAAGTGTAGGTTAGCGCTCTAGGGATCCCATTGGCCCAATCAGGCCCATTGAGCCTTATTGTGGTTTAGGGTTTTGTGGGTTAGTTAGGCTGTATTTCTTAGGGGTTTCCAAGCTTCACAAGTCATCTCACATTATCTAAGATAAGGTGTATTGTTGCATGGGTGGGGTGTGTACTGATGTCCCTCTTTAATGGAGGTTGCTCGCAACTGAACCCCAAAGCGATATGGCACCCCATCATTCTAGTCTTGGCTTTATCGTGGTCTTGACTACCGTCTACCTTAGTATCAACATTAGCTGATCATATCGTGTATAGATAACTCATACATATCACGGCGGTTGATAAAAATGTTTCAATTGACAATGTGCTTTAGCAGCATTATGGGTAACCAATCGCTACCCCTTCATGTTATGATTGGTAATTTTTTAGAATGACATTGAATATGAAAAGGTAATGCCCATGTACCTTCAAGAGAAGTGGCATATGCTCTCTCTCTCATGCTCATGCTTGGACGTGCAAGGGTGAATAGGAGAGTCCATGGTCTCTCTTTAAATTATAAAGTTGAGAGAGGTGAGCCATTAGGGGATTTTTGGGCTAAATTAGAAATAGGAGGGAAGAGGATCATATAGAGTGAAGGGATGTGGTTCACACGTGTGGTGTGTGAACGCATGTGACGATTGTGCATGCTACATAGCGTGTCTGCCCTCACGGGGGCATGTGTAGAGTGTACATGCTACATAGTCTGTGTGCATGTGATAGTATGCGTATACATGTGTGTGTAGTGTTAATTTATTGTATGCGTATAAAAACGTGTGATGATGCATGTTTGATGCATGTGTGGGGTCACAAGTAATAAATGGGTGAAAAACATTTGAAATCACTCGGGTACTTGAACTGAACTGAACTGACAAATACTACTTTTACCAGTTGGATCACAAGATAAATAGGTGAATAAATGATTTAATGGATGTACGATCAATTAAACTGATGAATGAATGTATAGATAACAAGATGAATTGATGAATGCTTATATATATGCATGAACAAACAATCTACTAGTTGGATGCCATAGTTAATGGGTGGATGATGAATGGATCAAAGTTCTACTGGTTGAATGATCTAATAAATGGATTAATAACGTAATGAATGGATGGATACAATGAATGGATTAATGCTTGGATGTAAGTTTGAATAAGAAATTAGATGGATGCATTGATAAATGAGCGGATGGATGATCTGAATAAATAATTTAATTGATGGTTGGATTTGATGCAGAAATGCATGTTCACACTAATTAATAGATGAATAGATGGATGGATGGATGTCTGCATAAAAAAGATGAACCAACCGGATTTCCTGAAAAAAAAAAAAAAATTTATAGCCCTGAAATTTATTAGGGTAATTACAGTGGTCAGAAGTCAGTACTTACTAGTTGGTCCATACTCCCTAACTACTAACTGGTTAGCAGTACTTTCTCACCACTTGACAAGAAAGGTCACACATATTGACTAAAATGCAATCCTAAAGTTTGTGTTCAGTAATAGAATAATGTTCATCGTTCTCTAGTTGATCAGGGACACTCATCCATACTCACCCTCAATTCACCCAGTACAAGGTTTAATTCTTCTTTATTTCTTGCTAAGGTAACTTGGTGTTACTCACTGAGACACGGTTCCATGCTCCATGTCTTTCAATCAAACAGCATCGTGTACTGCTTCTCTTCACTGCTATTATGACATGGCCTCCACACCAATATCATCTAGATACCTTGTACTGGTAAAATATTAAGGAAAGCTATACATGAGCTCCCAGCTGTTTATTTGAGTAACCACTCGGCTCTTGGGCACTCTAGAGACATCGGCCTCATTGTTAAGGTAGTATGTGCACGCCCTTCATTTATCTATGTAAGGTATGATGATAAGGCTGACGAATCCATAAAGACTACTTTTTTTTAGCTCTTCCTTAAAATTTAGAATATTTTTCATGGAATGTAATTAAGGGCTTGTGCAAGACTAATCTTGTACCCAGGTTAATAAATTTTAATAACAAAAGCCTTTTTTTTTAATCTAATATGCTCTCTTTCCTTATGCATATCTCAGCAATGTTTGTGGAAATTCTACCAGCAAAAAACAAGCAAAACAGCAAGGTGCTTTGTGCATATGAGGCATTAGAGTAAATGAATATAGTACATGTGGGATGCTTTACGTGTGGACTAAACCCTTAAGAAACTTATTTTCTTTTTATCAGGAAAAAAATGTCTTTCTTAATAGTGCACGTGGGAAAATAATTTGATTTATTTTCCAACTAAGAAAGTGGAAAATTATATTTTTCATGAATTTATACAGAGAAAAGCTTGACAAACAAAGTAAGTTTCATGGCGTTTCCTTTCCTTTGACAAATCCAAAGATGCCCAGAAGAAAATTGTTTTCTTCTCTTTTCTTTTCCTTGTTCTTTTTAAACAAAGTAGATCTTTTGATAAACGAGGGATCAGAATATAAATAGAAATAAATATCCATACATATGCTGGCAATGTATGGGAATCCAAACACATGCACCTCAAATCAAACTGTCTAAATTGTGGGACTAGTTCTAGATGGGGGCATATAGTCCTCAAATCAGATCAATTGAGCAATCCTTTCCACTAATAGGAAATTTTCATTTGTTGAATTTTGGATCAGTATCTATTCTAATTTTATCCATCCATTAGATGGACCACCAATACAAAATTCAGATTCATCGTAAATTTTGGAGTAAGCTCAATCTAGATAGGAAGTTATAAATTTCGAAGTATGCTCGATCCAGATTGGGGCCCACAATTCTATCGGTTTGGATTGGGGTAGATACATTTTGTGTATTATTTATGTGGGCATGTGCATGGTACTTCACCAGAATATCAAATGAACTCTGTTAAGGGAAATGAACGTGCCTTCTCAGAGGTGTGACTCTGACACTACTATCTCAAATCTTTACGTACTATAGATGTGGGGTAGTTTGCTAATTTTCTAAATCATTTCGTTTTCTTCTCTTTTGTTTTCTTTATTTTTTCTAGCTTACAGCAGTATCTGTAAATAGAGACCGAAGTATAGACGAGAAGCATAGAGAGCGGGAAATCAATGGAATAAATGAAGATGCTTTTAATAGTCATCTTAGGAGTCCCGTAGAGGCTTATAAAATCCTTAGTTATAAAGGTTTTCCTAGTAAACAATTTTCAAACATGTGAGTTTTTATAAGTTGTAAATAAATTACAGGTATAAGGTTATATTTCGAATTAAAGAAAGTTTTTATAATTGAATAAATCATACATAGAACTTCTTTTTTTTTTACACACCCCCACACACTCACGCCACACGCACACCGTGGGATTTCACCACCATGGGTACTCGAACCCTTGCCCGGTGTTGAAACTCCAAGGAGTCTACCACCCGGGTAAGAGTAAGGACCCAAATCATACATAGAACTTGATGATTGATACATACTCATAATACATGGGCCCACCATGATGTGTATAGTATATCCAATCTTGCCATCATATGTATCCCTTGACTCTCTCGTACAGCCCTTGTACAACAGCTTGATCGATCATCAGATGGGCCACACAAGAGGGAACATTGGGATGAGATGCCAACTATTTTCATTTAGCTAAGGCTTTAAAAAAATAAAAATAAAAAAACATTTTTTTATGTGATTTGCAGATTTTGATGAGGTTTACTGCCCAAGTGTATATGGTGTGAATACTTGCTTTATATGTTATAAACACTTGCTAAGTTGGTTAAATATACAATTTATATAGTCTAAATGCTTTAGATGAGGTTTGATTGGTACCATATAGCAGGGCCAAATGCATGGCCCCCACATATGTCATTCATCTACTCTTGTCTTGGTCCGTTCTGGGTGGGCCGCACTTTATCAGGTCGATCAAAGCCTGTTGTACCTGTTCCTTTGCCACCTTTCCAGGTATTACACAGCACTTGGGTTGAAGTCATGGGTTGAAAAGTGGGCAATTCAGACGGAATTGTTGAGTCCTGGGTCAAGTCAAGAGTTCAGCTGAGTCAACGGAGTCACTAGTCCGAGTTGGGTAAATTTAACCTGATTAAACTCAACTGAGCCCAAGTCGACTCAGATGAGTCAGCAATCCATGATTGAGTCGAGATTCCTAGTTTCATAAAGAGGGTTAATCCCAAACTGTAATTCCATCCTCAGCATCCAGACAGATAGATACAAGGCACCTAAAAACGTTAAGTGGATCAGGACATTTTGAGAATGCTGCCATTAGGTGATGTGACTGGATCAGGATATGTTGAGACTGCTGCCATTGGGTGATGTGTTTGGACAGACCCTATTTTGTGTGCCCTCTCGCTATTTGGAACATCCAATGGGCCAAGGGGCTGTGCCCAACCACTTCCAAAACGTCAGTTTGTTCATAGAATCTGATAATTGAAAATGGGATTTTACAATCGTTTCAAAAGAGAAATCAAAGTCAGAAGCGAGGACATGGATGACACCAAGACATCTTCCAAAGGGCTGCGTCTGAGAGAATCTGCAACTACACAAGCATTTGAAACAACTTCTGAGAGTCATGTTTGGACCCAGCGACCTATAATCCACCGGATTCAGTGAGAAGGGATATGAATCCAGTGAATAAGTGAAGGAAATCTAAACCTGGAATTCTCAGCAAATGGAAAACCACATATTCCGATTTTGTTTGTTTTGGATTCCAATTTTCATGTCATCTTCACGCAAGGTCGCATTGTGTTTCTTATAGGAATGTGGTTTTGGCATCTTTCTTGGGAGAAATGAATAGCCATATTTTAGGTAAACCTGTAAAATGGAAATCAATTTCCAACATTCCTTATTTTCTCAGGATGGGCTTCCCAACCATCTTAGCTCTTCCTCTCATCTTCTTTCCAAAACCCTCGTTACCAACCAATGCTCCCCTCCTTAATTCTACATCACTGGACCATCTTAATTTGTTCTCAATCATTCAAATGAATGTGGAAAATAATCAAGATACAGAGAAAAATAACTGCTCAAGCTGGATTTTATTACTTATTAAAATAAAATAAAATAAACACTCAGTTTCTTCTTTTTCCTTCTCTTCCTTCCAAGTAAACATCAATTTACATCACTTCCTTCTAAATCACTTCCTTCTACATTACCTTGGAGAAATTACTTGAAAAAAAAAAAATGATCTGGCTGACAGACAGGACAACCGCAATCGGAAATAAAATAGAAAGAAGATATGATTCTGAACATGTGGATCCATGGTCTGCAACCTAGATGGTTTGATCCTATGGAACTAAATGTGGATCGGAATTGTCACAAAATACCCAGATTGAGATATATCCAAATCATGCAATCTGTGCTGATAAAAGACCCTCCTTTTAATATAGTTAAGCCGGGTTCAAACCACGGCCCTCATCGTTGAAAACACAAGCTATCTATGTACCATTGAGCAACAGGCTTCCACCCCGCCTATAAAAGGACCACTAGGATAGAAACCAATTGCATTGCAGAAAATAGGCCAGCACTTCATTATCGATGGTAGTTGCACTTGCTCATCTGTGACCCAATTTTGATATTTCTTAAAATTATTTTTTTGGGATTTTTATCCCGACGTTCCTTCATTATCAATCATAGTGCTCACACGTGATATGTGTATAACATCCAACCAATCTAACATATGAACCCACAATGGCAACCACGAGAACTAAGAATCTGGCCCCGAATCATCAGATAGCTACACATGGATTTGGATGCTTTTGAGTGGTGTATACCATTTTTTAACGGTTTGGTCCACCTTATGATTGGATCAGCCAGATTTTTGGTTCGCCTGGTAATCATGGTGGGGTGCCTTTGTTGGACAGATTGGTTGTCCAACACATGCCACATGACACATGGCCCCATAACTCTCGATCCCCCACTTTTTAAGGGAAAAAAAAATTTAATCAAAGGCATTTTATGTAATTTCCCTCCTAAAAATCCAAATTCCTGAGAAATTTTGCCCTGAAAATCCCTATTTTCTTTTACTGGCTACTATGTGACCGAAGCTGTGACAGATGTGACTGCAATTTGTATGTCAATTCTTGGAAACTCAAAGTTGCATTTTGACATTTATAGATAGCATGGTTCTAAAACACCAAAATTCAACTCTGAGTCCATTGAGACAGAATCTAAGAGTCGGCTGGAAGTTCAGACAACATGCTAAAAATTTGTTAGTTAATCATTATTTCAAAATCACATATACTATCAAATGCATAAATTAATAAATCCACAAGACTTCGGTAAAAACTCAAACTAGGAAAACACACAGAAGATTCAAAGGAAACTTGAGGGAAGGAGGTATCTTATCTGGTCAACTCAAATCCAATCACACTGAGTGGATCTATTGATTTTTTATTTTTATTTTTTAGCTAGAATTTTATAGTATTAGTACAAAACAGTGCTTTAAATAGTAAATAGCGTGTAACGAGTAACGTAGTGTTCACCTCTCTAAAGTGTGAGGACTTAGCTACATAGCTTGTGGCATAAGCTACATGCTACTTCTACATCTTTAATTAAGGTTGCACTTTGTTGATTAATAATGAAATTTCATGATATTTGATGCAACCAAACAACTTACTAATAGGAAAAATGGAGCAAACATTAAGTATAAAGCCAAAGAGAAGGACAAAGAAACTGATTCAACACAGTTACTTGTATTATTTTTACTAAAATCAATAAAATGATTAACTAATTTTTATTGAAAATAGACAAATGTCAGAAGTCATCAAAAACATTAATTGATTTTAATATTTAATTGAAAAATAGTTTTTAGTGTTAAGTAGCGTGTAGTGAAGGTAATATGGCATATAGTGAATGCAAATTAGCATGTAGCATATGCTACACACTACTTGAGCTATTTTCATGAGCCCCATAGCATTAAAGCTAAGCTACGCTGTGTAATGTAGCTTAAGCTATTTAAAACACTAGAGTATAAAAACAACTTCAGCTATTTTCCCATGCATGAAACAGAGAAACCATGCACTTAACCAGACAAAAAGGAAATAAAAGGAACACATATTCCATATTCAAAAATCAATAATGTTACATAAATAATCCTTTTCAGGCCCCTAACCATCCTCGAAACATGCAAACATAACAATAAGCAGCTAATTTCCCAATACAACAACATTTTGCACCTCGACTCCAAAAGCCCGAGGAGACAACTGACCTAACTTCATCGGACAGTAGCTGGAACTCGGGCTTTTATTTTAGAAAAAAATGTTTAATATTTGACATGCACGTACATCTCACACATGCAAAGAATGACTCACCTTTTCTTATCAATAAAACTCATGCAGCTGCAGACTGCTTGTCATCGTGATCTTCAAGATTCAGTGCCTGCAGTAGCTTTGGCCAGGACTCTGGGATTCCTCCCGGCAAATCAAACTCTAGTAATTTGCCCCGGCAACGATAGAACTCCTCCACGGGCCGACTCTGCAGAAACAACAACCATTGCATATATATATATATATATATATATATATATTAGAGAGAGAGAGAGAGAGAGAGACTGTTATGGCTATGGCTAATCTTTAGGGCAGGATTCGGAATCCTACTCTAACCACACTTAGCAAGATCTGGATTGTTCATCAGACAGCCGCCACCTTTTATGCTCAATGCCCAAAAGATCAGGGGCCAGTCTGGTCATCAGGAGGGTAAGTTTTTTAACTGTTCTTTTTCTCATGACTTGTGGCTGACCCAACGACCAGATGAAACATAAACAGTGGGACCCACTTGATGAACAACCCAAATATTTCTCAGGGAGAAATCCTACTCTTGTAAGTAGTAGCATTTCTCAGGGGAAAAAAGATGAAAGAAAAACAAAAATTCAAAAAATGAACATTTCCATGATTTTCTCCAAGTTTTACTTTATTTAAAATAAAAATAAATAAATAAATAAATAAAAACTCTAAGAATCACTTTTTTAAGCGCCTCTGTGGGAGCTTGAAAACTATGCACATGGAAAATACTTTCCAAGAAAATGACATTTTCCCCAGATTAGGAGTTTGCCTTTTGGTGAAAAACATTTTCCAAGAATGCACTTTCATAGAAAAAGTCCTAAAAAGATTTCCCAGCCTTCCCCCTGTAATTTTTTGTTCTCTCCAAATGCTTTCTTGGAAAGTAACTTTTCAAAGAAATTTTCACTTCTTTTATTTTCTGAGCTCCCAAACAGGCCCTAAAGAACCTCATTTAATTCATTCCAGTGTTTCAAATAGTGAATAGCATACCATTCACCCCTCTGAAGCGTGAGGCATAAGCCACATGTGAGACACACGCTACTTGTGGATCTTTCATTAAGGTTGCGCTTGGTCGCACATCATGAAATTTTAAGGTATTTTGCCAAATTACTGACTAATAATGAAATTTCATGATATTCAGTGCGAGCAAACACAGCCTAAAATAATAGGAAAGTTGGCTTTGTTGCACCAAAGATCATAAATTTCATGATATTTTGCACCTAATCATTAATTAATAATGAAATTTGACGATACTTGGCGCAAGAAAATGCAGCCTAAAATAGTAGACAAAATAGGGAAAAGATTAAGTATAAAGATGAAGAAAGGGCAAAGCAATTGATTTGACACTGTTAGTTGTATTATTTTAGTAAAATCATTGAAAAGATTAACTATTTTTATAGAGAAAAGAAAATTGTAAAAAATCATTGAAAAGTGAAAACAATTTTTTTTTTTTGAAAGGTGAAAACATTAAAATTGAGTTTAATATTTTATTGAAAAATAACTTTTAGTGCAAGCTTAGTAGTAACGTGCAGCGTATGCAAATTAGCGTGTCACATAGGCTACATGTGACTTGAGCTATTTTCATGAGTTACATAGCGTTAAGGCTAAGTCATGGTGTATAGCGTAAGCCACATGCTACATGGCATAAGCTATTTAAAACACTGACTTTCCACAAATTCGTATCCATGACAAAAATTTCAAAGGACCAGTTTTGGATCACCTGAGAAGGGTATTCCGAAATAACAAACATAGCGTATACCTTTCTCAGCCTTCTGGCTAAGATCGAGTGCAATAACAAACAAAATATTTATGGAAGTAAAGAACTCTTAAGAGGAGACAGTGCGGTACCGTTTCATTGTATATACGGAGTCGTTCTTTTACGACTGCTTCAGTATCATCAGATCGAGTGATGAGCTTTGATGTGCAATGCAAAGGAGGGAGAAGTGGAGCCATGAATATTCCAGGCATCCCATTCTCACCCTTGATGTTGATCGATGCAATGTTGAAGTTCCCCCCACATTGGCTGCAAATCCTCCTTCCAAGGCACTTCTCAAGCAATATGTCCTCTCTGAGTTTTAGGTTAACCACCAGGTCAATATCAGTCACTCCCTCCAATATCTCCTGCAAATACAGAATAAATGCACATTGAAATAGCAAGAGAGAAAGAAAATGCCTGTAACATTACCCAACAATAGAAACTGAGTTCCAGATAGGAGTGCAACTCAGGCGGGTTAGGTCTGGTTGAAAATCAACCCGAGCCCAAACGACCTCAGGAGGACCTAAACCACGACCAGGCTTGACCCAAATTCCCCCACAAGGTGCCCAACCCAAATTCCTCCATAACCGACCTGACCCAAATACATGTGATTATTCCCAACCCAACTTAACCCGACCAAAATTTGCCCGACCAGAACCCAACCCAATTTCAAACCAGGTTGGCATTTTCCAACCCAAACACGACTCTAGGATCTTTACAACCCAACCTGAACTCAGGATGGGTCAATCAGGTTTGTGTTGACACGTAACCAAGTTGCAGCCCTAGTTCCAGATTCTCCCTCAGACCTATTACTAAAATTCATCTAGTCAATTGAATGAATTTAGAGCTAAATCCCACTGTAACTTGGTTTGGTCAAGACTTGGTGAACGCTTGCTACCACCCAGTCGATTCAACTCACATAGGCTTGGATGAGTCTTGTTTTCTATTTTTAGAAAAAAGAAAGAAACAAAATTTCAAAGCGAAAATTTTTTAAGAAAAAATCTTTGGAAAAACAGACTTGAAGACAGTTCTTGTCATTATCATCATCAATTCAGTCTTAAAATCATAAATTTTAAATTGAAAGAATAAAAGCCTACTTTCTTATATTCTTTAAAAGGTAATAACAAGCCAAGTATCAGGATGACCTGACCAAGTCTTCGAGCTCAGTCAAGACAAGCCTGTTTTCGGGTGATCAAACAATGCTCCTGACTCTATGCAGTATTTGGATTGTCCATTTTATTGACATCAAGAAACAAGAATTAGGGTTTATGGCTACACTGGTACATCAGAAAGAATCTTTCTAACAAGATACTATATCACAAAACATACACCTGAATATCAAGCACTGGAGATAATCATATAATTTTTCATTTTTATGCTCAAATGCAAACAAGGTATGCTGCATTATATAAAGCATTCAAGCGTTGAGACATGCATATCTTCATCCCACTTCATTTTTGGTTTCTATGTTGGAAAATGAAACGTTGGAAGAAACATCCTCTCAACAACCTAAAATGAATCAGAAATGCTTATTTATGTGCTAACATGACATATGTAACCAAAACATCGCAACATAAATGACCGGAAATATATGATCTGCAATACCAGAAAACACTGACCTCAGTAACGCATTCGCATCATATATCACAAGAAAGTATCAAGTTTTCGATATACAGTTGACTACACACAAATTTGGGAATCCAAGCAAATGCTGGCAGCAAAAAGAAAAGAAAAGAAAATAGAGGAACAAACCTGCAGTTGCACCAACAGGAGAGGAAAAAACCAGTAAAATGAAACATGATAGTTTTGAAGGGTGCTGGGCCTTAACAAACCTAGGATTATGTACATGTGGGACAGACTGATGATTTCATGGGCCCAGTCTCCCAGACTGGAAGATCCTAATCCTTTGATCAGTGGCCTGTTAAATGGAAGGTTATGAAAAAATACAGCAACGGTACACATTCAATGTAAAACGGGCCAATGATCAGAGGTGATCTTCCCATCTTGAAGATTTTTTTGGGAAAATCCCCCATCCACGGTGGCACCCGGAAGATAAACTGTCTGGATCACCGAACCACAGGCCCCAAGTGTCCACAATCCAGAGGCTCAGTAAACTATACTTCTATTGAGGCTCGGCATTCTATAATTTCTCTACACTAGTTTCTTTCAATTATATCTTCTAAGGAAATAGAATATATACAAAAAACCTATCTTTTTTATATTCCCTACCCTTTACAAAGGTGCTCACCGCTTGACTAATAGTCCGTGGAAAACCATCAAGAATGAATCCTGATTCGCCCTGAGCTTCTCCACTTTCAAGGCGTTTGGACAATAGACTTATTATAATTTCATCTGAAACCAGTTTCCCTTGATTTACAATCTCTGAAAGCTGCAAAAGAAAAACAAAATTATTTTGATGAACAAGTACGACTGCAGTCATAATATTTCTAGTCAACACATCATTACTGACAAGCATCAATCAAATCAATGAAATAATAGTGAACAGAAGAATGATCAGAGTGATTATCAGCACCCGGAAATCTGCTCTTATATCCATACATAAACAGTGTCATCAGTGCTGAAGGAGAACTTTCCATGCTTACTATCGAAGAAAAAAAATGTTTTCTTGAACCCCTTCAGGTTCAAATAATTTTCGGATGCTGATCATGTGATAGCCGCAATCTCTCCAAGTCAAGGATTCAGCATATTGGTCACCACCGAGACTAGGCCATACTGCCCCGTACTGGGCCGTTTTTGGATAATAAAGACCGATATTATTGATGAGTCCTTTTTGTATCAGGCAATACACACCAGTTTCAGACAATACTTTGAACCTTGCATCAAGTAGCATTTGGATGTTGACCAGTGTTTTAAATAGCAAATAGCTTGTAGTGTAGCATTCACCCCTATGAAGCATGAAGCTTAAGCTACATAGTGTCCAGTGTAAGCTACACACAACTTCTAGATTTTTAGTTATGTTTCATTGCGCCAAATCTCAGGAAATTTCATAATAGTTTGCACTGAATTAGTCTGATTAATAATGAAATTTAATAAACTTTAATAGGAAAAGTGGGCAGAGATTGAGTACAAAGGTAAAGAAAGATCAACCTAACTGATTTAATACTATTACTTATATTATTTGACTAAAATCACTGAAAAGATTAACTAATTTTTATTAAAAAATGAAAAATGTAACAAATCACTGCAAACGTTAATTGATTTTAATGTTTTAGTGAAACATAACTTGTAGTGTAAGCTTCGTGGAAACATAACTTGTAGTATAAGCTACATAGAGTGTATCATATGCTTTATAACATGTAACGTATGCAAAATTAGCATGTAGTGTAGGGTACGGGTGACCTAAGCTATTTTCATGAGCTACGTGGTGTTAAGGCTAAGAGCTACGTGGCGTTAAGGCTAAGTTATGCTACATAGCTCACGCTACAGGCTACATAGCGAAGCTATTTAAAACAATGAATTGCTGACCTGCCTGAAGATGTACATGTTTCGGGTGGGCGACTCCGTTCATTCCCAAGTAGAATGAGTCGAATCAATCAAGTCAACCCAGTTTTAGCTAGTCCCAAAACCTTAGCTTACATCCTGGCATCCTTGGTGCCTTCAAAATAGAGGATTTCATTTCTGAGGAATGATCGGAAGCAGCAGCTGCATCAAAAGTTTTGGACTCTCTCTCAAATATGTGTGTAGAAACTCTCAGGTCCAACTTGTTAGACCATAATTTATTGTCCACCTAGTGGATTACTTCCAACCTGTTAAGTGCTTGTGACATCCAATCCTCCTAATGGGTTGGCCCCACCATGAGGATCACCTACTGCAAAAATCAGCCCTATCCAACCATCAAGTGAGTCATACCATAGAAAACAGTATATAATTGTTGATAAATTGCAAAATATAAGTATGGTACACTTGATCAGTGGATGGGACTGATCATAGACTGCTCATCATGGTGGGGTCAATCTATCAAACGGATTGGATGCCCCATGCACGTAGTAAGTTAGAAGTTATCCACTAGGTTGGACTCTAACCTGTGGTTCAACTGACCGGACTTGAGACCTTCCTCATATATCCATTGGGTTGGACACACACACAAAAATGCTCTCCTAGGAACCGGTTCTCATGGGAACTTCGTGAGAACTTTTGACTTGTCATGTGAGCACAGAGAAGCGCATGGGGTAGAATTTCATGAGATCCACCACATCCAGCAGTTATGCTGCATCATGTTCATCTGGAAACCTTAAAATCATGACCATCTAGAAGTTAGGTAGGCCACATGCATTAGCTTTTTGTAGTGCCCACCATGGTGTTTACATGCAATTCGATCCATTCATCTGATGTGACTAGTCTGGATGAAACAGCTACCTAGAAATCATAGTAATCCAAAACTCAGGTGAGTTTAAAGGTTTTTAGTTATAATTTAATGCAGTGGCCCACCTGAGTGTTAAATAATCCTAATATTTTAGATCAAGACCAAACAAGGGATGATGTACCTAATGGACGGGGTGGATTTCATGCAGGTTGAGTCATTTCTTCCACGTTAGAGAAAATGACCCTGTTAGGTACTTATGACAGGTACCCTGTTAGAGAAAATGCATATGAATTGCAATTTAAGGCGCATCCAAACGCACCCTCTCGAAATTTTCATTACAATTCTATGCAAGCATAAAAATAACAAGTAGGAAATAGATATCTACACCCACCCGGCTGATAGATACAACCTTTTTCTTTCTGCTTAATAGTACAACGATGTACAATTGGATTGCATGAAGTACAAATTAAAAGGGTGGTGTAGGAATTACCTGATGAGAGAGTGGGCCAGAGCTGGAGAGCTCGTCACGGACGAGATCGCCGGTGGCGATGTGGGGCA
The DNA here is from genome assembly GCA_037074715.1 of Magnolia kwangsiensis. Taxonomy (NCBI): domain Eukaryota; kingdom Viridiplantae; phylum Streptophyta; class Magnoliopsida; order Magnoliales; family Magnoliaceae; genus Magnolia; species Magnolia kwangsiensis. The sequence goes on along the minus strand of CM073575.1, from coordinate 53,048,201 downwards.
CACCGAGGAGGTGAGATAAACGGCTGGCGTAGGTTCCCTTGCCAACGCCCGGGCAGCCGAGGAAAACCCATTGGACGTTTCTGTCCTTGGAGTGTCTACCGAGTGGGAAGGAGTTGTGAGAGAGGGATGAGGGGAAACCGAGGTCAGTTTCGGAAATCAGAGCTGTAAGCGTACGGATGGATGTAGAAGAGAGGGTTATGGTTTTCATGAGGCGGGTTAGGGCCGCCATGGAGAGAGAGAGAGAGAGAGAGAGAGAGAGAGAAGAGGGATTTTTATGGGAGAGATTCTTGCGATGAAATGGGAAGGGATCTGTAGTTTACTTCTAATAGGTAGGTTATCGGACGCGTGGGAAATCTTGAGCCGTGCATGAAGACTGGCATGTGTGTCGATATCCAGGCTGTCCACCAGGTGGGCTCCACTGTTATTTGGCATCTGGCGTGATACACGTGTGTTGTCAAAAAGACAGTGACCGTGCTCGCCTTGAGAGCGGATTTGGTGGGACCCCGGAACCACAAAGACAGTGCGGCCCTTACTGTGAGCCCCACCTTCATGTATGTATTATGTATCCACGCCGTCCATCCGTTTTTACAGATTATTTTAGAATTATATTCAAAAAATGAATCAGATCCAAATATTAGGTGAACCATACCATGAGAAATAGTGGTGATTAACCATTAATGGGCAACGAATGTTTTAGATCAAGCTCGTATTTGTTTTTTCCCTTCATCTAGGCTTACGTGACCTTATCAACAGATTGGATGGTAAATAAACACTGCGAAAACATTAAGGTACACTCTAAAATGTTTTTAATGGTAGGACCGTCAATCACCACTCTAAAATGTTTTTAGTGGTATGGTCCACCTGATAATTAGATCTACTTCATTTTTTGAAATAATGCCCTAAAACGATCGGAAATACGGATGATGGCGTGGATACGTAATACATACATCAAGGTGGGCCCCACAGTAAGGGCCGCACCGTCTTGGGTGAGACCGGGTCTCATCTAATCCGCTCTCGCTCGCCTTGTTACAGATCCGCATAGTTATTTTGGGCATGGAATATTCGTCGTAGGGCACACTTGATACCTTGACCACGTCAGAGGGGGCGTGGATTCGGTGGATCTTGACTGTGGGGGCCACCTCATTGTATGCGCCTTACATCCAGGCCGTCCATCCGTTTTTACAGCTCATTTTATTACATAATACTAACATTGAAGTAGATCTAAATCTTAGTTAGACCACACTATAGGAAATAGTGGTGATTAAATATCAACCATTTAAAACTTCTTAGGGGCCACAGGAAAGTTTATTTTCCATCCAACCTTTTGATAATGTCATAAAGATATGGATGAAGGGATCATAAAAATATCAACTTGATCCAAAACTTTTTGGCCCACAATAAGTTTTAATAGTCCATCATTACTGCTTCCTGTGGTGTGGTCAACCCGAGAGTTATATCTGTTTCATTTTTTAAATCAGCCCATAAAATAATCTTTCAAAACGGATGGACAGTGTGGATATGAGGGATCCACCAACTCCAGTGCATCAGGGTATCCACGGAAGCTGCGCCCACGCCACGCGAGAGGCGATGGGAGCGACAGGACAGTTTCGACTGTTACCCTTCTACAACCGGGTTAGTACTGGACGGTGTTGTTAGCCCCAGATGATGTATATGTTTTATCCATGCCGTTCATCCATTTTACACCTCATATTAGGGGGGCCACACCACAGAAAAAGTGTTAATTAAATGCTTGCCATTGAAACTTGTTGGGGGTAACAAAAGTTTTCGAACGGGGATGTGACGTCACCACATTCTGTGGGCCCACCATGATGTATGTCTTGTATCCACACCGTTCACCCATTTGGATTTTTAGGGCATTAGCGAAAGAACGATGAAGATTCAAAGCTTAAGTAGACCCACCACAAAAAGACGGTGGAGACAATGACGCCCACCGTTAAAACCTTCGTAGGGCCCACCATATGTTTGTTTGAAATCCAACCTCTTTACAAGTTAACACAGAGATGTAATAAGGGAAAAACAAGTATGAGCCTGATGGAAAACATATGCAGCGTCAAGATGTTATTAAGTGTAGGCATTCAACCCACACTGCTTTTTGTGGTGGGTCTACTAGAGTTTTGAATCTATCTCATTTTTTGTATTGTGCTCTAAAATAATCTCTCCCGATAAATGGATAGTATGAATACAACACATACATCATGATAGGCCCACGTAACGTAGTGACATCACTTTGGCAGCGAGTGTCGCTACTTTCAGGTCCAGTAGCTAATCGCCACGCAAAGTTTTCCACTGATATTTGTGATTTCCCTTCGTCCATGGTAGGTGATTAATCATCACCGTTTTCTTCTAGTGGGCCTTAGAATTTTTGTTAACGATGGATGATTAATCATCACCATTTTCTTGTGAAGTGGTACACCTAAGATTTGGATCCACCTTTTTTTTTTCCTAGTACCGTAAAATAATGATCCACAGTGAATGAAAGGAAAGGATAAAACACATACATTATGATGGGCCCACAAAGCTTTACCAACACCGACTGGCATCGTGATCTGGAAGGGTGACTACCGAATCTAAATCCCGGCGGAGAGGGGATAAAGAGAAAAGGATGTGAGATTCGAGGAGAGGGGAAGGGTCCAATGAATGAGATGAATGGCTTTGTAAATCAACATATTAATAATCAAGTGTGTCACTGTCATGTGAAAAGATCCATAATTTGAAAACGCTTTGAAGGGTCCATTCAACTTTCATTTGTGATTTAAATAAATTTTGTTTAGCACGAGGTCATTTTCTACCATCAAAGTTATTTATAGGATGGGAGCCAGTAACACTTGTAATGGAAGAAATATTGCAAAAAATTCAAAAAAAAATAAAAAATCATAGATTTATCTTATTTCAAAATTGGATCATTTCTTCTTTTTTTTTTTAACGAAAAGATGAATGCTACACCATTTTCTCATGATGACTTTGTTGGGAACTATGGGAGCACACATAGCCAAATCAACAAAGTACATGCAATTGTACAAACAAACCCAAACAAGAACAATTTAATTTTTACATATAAGAAAAAAAAAAAAAACTATTACCAGAACAAAATTCAAGCACAGAGCTACAACTAATGCACTATAAAAGTAGAATTATAAGAGATAAATGATCTTACTGGTTCGAACAAGCCTCAAATTTCCGTCAAATCATATTTATGCCCTTGAATACTTTGGAACGTTTTAAAAAGGCCTAATACACCTCTACCCATAATTCCAATTACACCTGATATATATACTATCACAAGTAGAATATGAAACGAATCTCATAATTATGCACATGCACTCAATAGGACCGTTGATGGCATTGATAGATATTGAAGCATTGTCGATGACATCGAAGATCCTTTAATACCATCGAGTAGCAACTTTCAAAATTGCCCAGCAAATAAATAGAATTTTTACATATTTTCTCGATGTGATCGAGCAAACTATTGATGGCATCAAATGGTTTGCCGATGACATTAACAGACCCTATTACTGACAGATTTAAGACATCAACAACAATCTTCACCATGTCTTTAAACTTCCTTGTCCATAGTTCCTTAGTGAATATCATTTCTAATTGTCTTTCATCATAGTTTCATCACCACTTCCCATGCATACTCTGTCCTCATTAAGCCTTTGCCAAGCCTAGAGAAGTTGCACATAAATTTAACTTCTCTGTGGGAACCACCTTAATAAATATGTCATTCAGATTCACATGTGTATGGATCTTCTCTAGAACCATGCCTCTTTCCTCAAGCACATATCGAATAAAATGATGACGCACATCAATATATTTAGAACGTAAGTGATAAAAAGAATTCTTATCTAAGTTGATCACATTTTCATTGTCGAAATTGACTAGTACAGCCTCCTGCTAAAGCCACAATTTATTTATCATTCCTCTCAACCAAACACGTTCCTTAAATGCTTCTGCCACCGACATATACTCAACTTCGATTGTAAAAAGAATCATAACATACCGAAGCTTCGACATCTAACTGATCGCTCCACCCACAACACAAATAAGTAACTGAAAGTCGATCTTCTGTTAGACACACTGCCGCGTAATCTAAGTCCACATAGCTTACTAAATCGTCCTATGATTTTTCAAATGTCAAGACATAATCCTGCGTATTTCGAATATATTGAAGTAGTTATTGCACTGCATCCTGATGTTGCTTGTCGGGATTAGACATGTATCTACTAACAACACTTACCATATGTGAAATATCTGGTCTCGTACAGACCATGATATATATTAACATGCTAACTGTATTCAAATAAGGCACACATGACATAACCTACTTTTCTTCATCTGTTTCAGGACAATGTTCAGAAGAAAGTCTAAAATAAGCCACATGGGAAACAGTAACCGGTTTTGCCTTTTCCATCCCATACTTTAGCAATACCTTATCAAGGTATTCCACCTAAGATAACCATAACCTGCTCCTTTTCCTATCACTGTGTATGTCAATGCCAAGAACCTTCTTTGCAGCCCTAGATTTTTCATCTCAAATGTCCTGATAGTTAAGTCTTCAGTATGTTGATCTCAAACATGCTATGGTTGGCGATAAGAATGTCATTAACATACGATACCAAAATAATGAACTTTTTATCACTCAGTGTCTTGTAATAAACACAATGATCATATCCACTCTTGTAAATGTCTGACTCACCATGAAATAAACAAATTTCTTGTATCACTACTTAGGCGACTATTTCAGGCCCTATAATGACCTCTTCAACCTGCAAATCTTTTTTCTCCACCCCTTGTATTTTGAAACGTTCTATTACTTTATCTAAATCTAATCTTCCAATTCTCCATGAAGGAAAGTTGTCTTCACATTCATCTGTTTCACCACAAGCGTGAATATCTCAATGAAGTTAACTCCTCTCTAAGTGTATCCATTCGCTATCAGCCTTGCCTTGTATCTATCATGTTTCTTCTTAAAAATTCACTTGCACCCGATCGCTTTATGGCTGACGGGAAGCTTTACCAGCTCCCACATTTCATTATTATACAGAGAGTCCATCTCGTCATGCATCACCGCTTTCCGCTTTTCGACATCTATATCGTCAAGAGCCTCCTGAAAAGTAGATGAATCCCCCTCATCCGTAATGAGGGCAATTGCAGCACTCAAGTCATTCATGTATCTAATTGGTAATCTACAATCCCTTGGTAGATTCCTTCTCACAGGTAGTTGCTCCGCCTACTCTTGTACCTCTGCTTGCATCTCAGTATCAACCAATGTCTTATCTCTATCTGCCTGAACGTCCACAACCAACTTTTCATCTTCATCATGTTCATCCTTATGGAATAAGTATCTTTCGTCGAATCTGACGTCACGGTTAAGGATGATTTTCTGTATGACCCGGTCATATAGCCTGTAACCCTTCACACCACCACCATAGCTAATAAAGATGTACTTTTTATTCCTTTGGTTCAACTTATCTCTCTTAACTGACGATACATGAGAGTAAACATGGCAACTAAATACTCGCAGCCCTAAGTAATCTATCTACTGACTACTTGACACTTCTTAAATTTTACATTCAATTACCATAAAAGGGAACCGATTCACCAAGTAGCACGCCATGTTAACGGCCTCAGTTCACATTTTCTTGCCCAACTTGTCATTACTCATCATGCATCAAACCCTCTCCAAGAGATTCTAATTCGTTCGCTCAGCCACACCATTTTGCTCTGGTATATGGTTCACTGTGTTATGCCTTACGATCCCTTTATCCCTACAATACCGATTAAATTTCCTAGAAGCAAATTCATCATTGTTATTTGTTCTCGATACTTTCACCTTTCACCCTAATTATTTTTCGACAATACCTTTCCATATTTAAAGTTAGTGAAAACATCAAATTTATTTTTCATAAAATAAACCCAACACTTTTTTAGAATAGTCATGAATAAATATAACAAACCATGACGACCCTCCACCAGAAACTACGGGCGATGACCCTCATACATCAGAATGTACATAATCTAAAACCCCCTTATAAATATATTTTTCTTATTTAAAAGACTAAATTGATTGTTTACAATATATACAATGCTCGCATATACTAAAATTGATACTTTTAAAAACTCGAATTAAATAACGGTCAAAAAGTACTTGCATGCCCCACTCACTCATATGGCCCAAGCATGCATGCCATATACGTGTAGATGTGGAATTCATTACAGACGTTATAACTCCACCTGATGAAGTGCTCTTAATCAACCTGTAAATGTTAACATTCCTTTATGCCTTCATGACTATGAGTGTCTTTTTTGAAACTTTAAGGACACGATCAAATCTAGTAAATGTGTATCCAAGTGCCTCGAGTGCACCCAAAGATATTAGGCTCTTCCTCAAATTAGTAGCATATAACATTTCAAATTTTTGTTATTTTAGATTTCCAAAAACCCTTTAAAATTTTTGTTATAATTAGCTTTTGTTGTCGCTTACTGATCCTTAATGCTTGAAGTGAGCCTATACGCAAGTGGTACTAGTAAAGAATCGCACAAATCCAATTAATTGACTGTACGAAGCTAATGAATCCGTCTAATTACTAAACCTCGAGTCTAGTCTCGTGATTTATTAATCTAGGGCCCAAATCTATCTGACCTATCACTGACTAATCAAGTTGTTGAAGGTCATATAATGTATATTACACCCCAATTATTAAGTGGTTTATGCACATGATAATGCTTAATGTTCTATTTTAACCATGTTTGTGTTGCAAGGTGAATTTAAGAGCTTGGATTGAAAAGGATGCTAAAAGCATGGATTTAACGCTCAAGAATCATCAAAGCCAGTCGACAGATCAACCAATCAGCCGTTAATTACTGATTTGGGGCCCACCTGATCTTTGGATAGGCCTCAACTTTGGGAGCAAGCCCTTAAATTTGGATGGAAAAATGGATGAGCGGTACAAGTTTCCCACTAGCATCATTGTGGGGCCCATTCTTATCAACAGGTGCACCAAAATGTGTACACAAACGTGCTACCACTGTGCACCAAATCGGGGATGTCGGTCAGCGCACACTAACCCGACTCCCATTCAAACACGAAGAGATTTCTCTCTGTTTTCCTCCGCTGCGCAACGGAAGGACTGCATCCATCTTAAGAGGTGTTGTGGGCCACCATCATGGCCCACGTAGATGATCCGAGCCATCCATCATGTGCAGGATGAAATTCCTACCAGAACCATGTTGGCCACGTGCGCCCATGCACGCACATGTGCCTGAAACAGCAGTCGTAAGGAGTCCCCTTATGTTACGTTTAAACCATAGCAGCGTGTTTAACTCCGGGGCCCACACCGAACTCGGATCAAGAACACCTCCCTCTAGGCTAGAATTGCGAGAAGAAACCAATGGAAGGTGAGGACCTAACGAAGGATTAAGATCGTGGGCCCCATCAGGCAACGCAGGATGGTCCATTCCGCAATCAGCGCAAGAACTGGCATGTTCGAGGTTTCCACACACAAAGCGTCTGCGATCGAGATCTCAGCCCCAATCAGGACCATCTAAACCTCACAGACGAAAAATCCGAACCTCTCCATGGAGGCAGAACGGATCGAAAGGATGACCGTGAGCTTTCACACCGCTTCAATCCTGGCTGCCCAGCGAATTCCGCACTAACAGGGCTGTGTAAGGATGGATTCCGGACTACTGCAACCAGGAACGTGTGATCTGGGCCATCTATTCGGTGCCCACACAAGGATGGCCGTAAAAACCAACCACAACTACACAAGATGGGAAGGCATCCCTACCCGTCAGCGCATCTCTCGCAGCTTGTTGCGTTCGACTCCTATGATGTACCTCGCAGTGAAATGGGGACGCTTGTGCAACCTTCAACTGACCTACTGGCCGCATATCTATAAAAGGGAAGTGGGAGAATGACAATAGGGGGAAAAAATAAGAAAGAGAGAGGGAAAGGAAGAAAACAGAGAGGAGAGAGGGCATGTTCGGGCAGCCACCCGACGGGTTGAAGAAAAATAAGGGGAGTGAAGAAGAGAGAGAGAGAGAGAGAGAGAGAGAGAGAGAGAGAGAGTTAGCAACTGGCCGATCCTTTCTCTTGTCAAATGCACCAGGAAGTAGGGAGCAAAAGCATAGAGCAGCCATCATCAAGAATTTTTCTTTCCTTTCCTTAGTTATTTTTATTATGCTTTCCTTAAGAGATTCTAGTTCAATCATGTCTATGGTTGGCTAAACCTCTTAGCTAGGGCTAAGAGATGAAGCTTGTAGCGTGATGGGATACTTTTTATGGCTTTGATTCATGTTTATATTGAACTCTTTTTTATTCTAGTTTGATTATAAGGAATACTTTCAGTTTTAATGGTTTGTTGTGACTTAAATTACAATGGATCTACGATAGCTTTGAATATGTTCTTTTCATTATTGAGATTGTAAATTTAGGAAATCTTTTTGTTCACCATCGTCCCTTGGGCATGGTTGGATGATGCAATCCTCCCTAACTCTCACAATTCGCTCAGATTGGTTGTGGATTAGTAAATTTTGTTGTTTGCTTTGTCCCATGGGCATGGTTTTGTGATGGAATCACTTCTAGTTCTCATACCTTTCATCCATTGGGAACTAGATCAAAGGAAGTTCAAATTTGATTTTTAATGAGATATCTTCCAATTGGATAAAGATGGGACTCTGATTTCAGTTGTGTTCGTGAATTAAGCATAGATCTCTCTGATCTCTACAGGCAGACCCTTGAAAACCTTAGTTTCCCACTTTTGAGTTTCACAAGTTTTTCATTAAGTTTTTCACAATTATTCTCGCACTTATTCCAAAATTAGGTTTTCATCTTCTTCTAGTTCTAGTTTTAGTTGCTTTCAGAAAACACACGAGATTAGTCCCTGTGGATTTGACCTCAGTCTCACCGAGAATTATTACTACATCGCAGCCCTACACTTGGGGTTGTGAACACAAGACAGATATAACCAAATAAAAATCTACTTAAAAGTCAAAACAACTAAGGGTCAAATCTTAGTTAACAAACTAAACTAACCCATTTACTCTTTTAGCCTAAGAACCAACAGTTTAAGGTGATTAGGCTCTAATCATCATTTTCACTAATCACGAATAAATCATACTATGAACTTAGCAAATCAACACCCTAATCATCGCGCATAAGAAATATTGTTATCCAATTTATTCCAAAAATGTCTCCATTATATTACATCACTTATTAGTGGGCCACTAAACTCAAGACTATAGAAACATGTTCGTCTTAGCGAGCTTGACGTCCATTACAAGACATCGAGCCGAGATCGCATCTCGAATCAATTAACTTGGACTCGCAAAGTTAATATATGAGATGTTTAAATATTCTTGAAATTAATAAAGAACTTAAGTTAGTTATCTATATCCGGTCTTAGCCAAAGTTGTGGCTTTCGAACCATTATATCGTGACCAAATTTAAGGCAAAAGTTAATGCTCTACACATATTTGTATAGTTGCGGCCCTGATTAACCATTGATGACCGTCGAACTGACTTCTGATCATACCCGTCAATCGGCGCATCCAAATGGCAAGCCAATCATATTCATACGCAGATCATCACTAGGGCCAACTATCCTATAGTGTATATCAACTCATACACCCTATAGTGGACCCAAAGGTTAAAAGCACACTCCTCTATGACTAGTATAGTAAAAACCTAGCCCTTAAGGCCATTTGCACCAAATCTGGTGCTATAAATAGAGATTTTGGGGGCATCTCTTACCCCATCTGATTTTGCCATAGAACAAAAGAAAATAGGGAAAGAGAAAGAGGAGAAAGAGGAGAAAATGAGAAGAGAGAGCTTGGAAGAGTGAGTGTTGGTGCACCTCCACTTTATCATCCCCTCTCTAGCCACCTCGTTGTAACCGCAGCCGTCATCGGAGCTTTCTTGACAACATTAGAAGTAAGTGTTAAATCTCACTTGTAATCTAGAGTTTCAATAGTGGTTTGTACCTAATCTCACAAGCTTGTATGCTTGATTAGGTCTTTCAACGATTTTTTTCAAAACCCTAACCCTAGGAGCACTATAAATCGAGTAAATCGTTACCACCATTATCTCTAGGTTATCTTTTATCGACCCTTGAGGATCTCAGTCAATAATTAGTTGTTTATAGATGAATTTGTCCATGATAATATTTTCACATTTTAATTTAGTTATAATATATGTTATCAGTTGGATATGGATGTCCATATGTTTGATGAAATGTCTAAGTGGTGGAATGTGTTGCTTTATCGATGCTCACATGCTTGATTTAATGCTTAAGTGATTGTACTACTCTATTCATGCTCACATGTTTGATTTAATACTTTAGTGAACGTATTACCCTACGAATGCTCACATGTTCGATGAAATGCCTGCATGATTGTTTAGTGGAACCTATGCTATGATTGCATGACGTAGTGTTTAGTATATAGTGATACTTAGGATAACTATGATGTTGGGTCAGTTGACTAACCTTCAGAATTAAGGGGGTGGCCCGAATTAGGTCAACCACCACAAACTTGTTCGGTCGACCTGAGTCGAATACGGACGACCAACAGTAGCTGAGCTACACAGGATGCTCACACCCAATGTCAGTCAAGCCAAAGTTCCCCAAGTCGATCAAACTAGCTTAAGAGTCGACTGATCACTTATGTTTGCGATGTATAACAACAACGAATAGAATCTAAGATACCATATTCTCATTGAATGAGTCTACTTATAACCGTTAGTGGTACGATCCACAAGACTTATAAGTCGGACATGGTGGTATGGGACACTGTATCTGAGTTGTCAGCATACACTGGATTGACAAGCCTCCCCATAGTGACTAATGAACAATTAAGAAAGCTATGAGCCTATTACATTAAACTAGAATGATCTCGCGCCTGCCTCATAGTTGTCTTTAGGTGATGACTCTTGCATCAATTTTGAGCGTCCTCCACCACTACTAAAAAATCGAGCAAAGGTTACGGACTATGGAAGCTTTTGGCTATGGATATAAACCGTAACTAAATTACTACAGATTTAATCCATAGCTAAAACCTCCTTAATCTGTAGCTAAAACCTCCCTTCCACCCTAATCTTATTAGAGGTTGGTGGTGTTTGAGGGGCTCCATAGGGCCCATTGGAATATATGTGTTTTATCTAAGCCATCCATAAATTTTGATATATAATTTCATTGGTTGAGCCCAAAAAGTAGGTAGATTTAAAGTCTAAGTGGACCACACCATAAGAAATAATAAAAAATAAATTTGTATCGTTAATATTTTATGTGGTCCACTTACAGCTTCGATCTGACTCATTTTTTGGATCAACCCTTAAAATGATCTTTTAAAATGAATGGACGGAGTAGATAAGTAACATACATCACGGTGAGCCCCGCAAGACCTAAAACTAGGCACATAAAAGTGTCGTCCGTTACCCGCCTCCCCTTAAAAGAATCCTGCGCGCTCCTATCTCCTAACCTAAATCCCTCACATCTCCCTCGCGTGCCCGCCCCTCTCCTAAAACCCAAACCCTGCCCGCGCCTCTCCCAAAACCCAAGGTCCCTCTATTTCCTAACCTCTCTCTCTCTCTCTCTCTCTCTCTCTCTCTCTCTCTCTCTCTCTCTCTCTCTCTCTTTCTCTCTAGGGTTTTCAAAACCCCCTTTCGTTGCAAACTCGTCATTGATCTATGTTCACACCCTGTGTTAGGATTTTCGAAACCCCTTTCATCCTACCCTCATCACCGCCTCGGCTTCTCCACCAGCCACATAATAGCTAGTTAGGTTTTGGGGCAGAGGAGGTTTCTAGGGTTTTGACCTTACTCTGACATGGTTTCGACAGTGCATTCGAGTGTGGATGAGTATTTGGCCGACTAGTTCGGTTTGAATCAATCTAAGTATCAATGGGCGTTGAATGATTACTATGAGAGCAAGGAAGTTGTGAGTTTCAACATTTACTTTTCATTCTTTTCTTCTTTTTTTCTGGTTTTTTGAATTTTGAATTCTAGGATCTAATTCTAAATTCCACTTGTGATTCTTCTCTGATTTATGAGATTTTTGCTGAATTTATCTGCTCTCTTTTCATGATCTTGTGAGGATTTGTAAATTTTGTCCATTTCTCTTGGTCTAAATGAGTGATTCATTTCTGAGATGATTAAAAGCAAGTTTTCTATTGTAATAATATGAAATTTTTTGATATACTACAAAGAAATATCTACAAAAATTAAAAAGGAAATACGGAAGCAAATAATGGCTCTGGTGGCTGTTCCTGTTAACAAAGAAGGTAGCATAGTAGAGGCGGCCTTCAGCCAGAGCATGGAGAAAGCTCTGAAGTCAAACTATGATGCTCTATGGGAACGCATCCAAGAGGAGAACTATTTGATTTTCCTTTCACATATTTTGCTATTGTTGGCTAGTTTGATTTTCCTTTAAAAAGCTACTACCAGGGTTATATTGTTTATGGATGTGGATTGCATTTTATGTTTATAAAGTAAATAGAAGGTATTGTTCTTTCACAGATTTCCTACAATAGAAGGTATTGTAGTTCCTTCAAATTGCAATTACATTCTGCTCAACTCCAGTCACTAACAATTAGAAAGTCATTTCTGATTTATTGAACTGATAAATTAAATTCAATTTGGTATTGCATCTAATTGCACTGTTAATCTCTGAATAAATACATATTGTGTCCATGGTGTGTGAATGCACATTTATTGAAATATGACAAACTTTCCCCCTTTCATTGCCACAACTCCACAGTCATCAATTCCTTTATTGTCAGCCAATCATCCAAAAGTATTGTTAATGGAACAAGTGTAGAAATGACCCCACCTTCAAGTGAAAATGGATCCAGCACGAAGGTCAGTGTTCTTTTCAATCGGCATATTTACAGGAATTTAAAAAAAAAAAAAAAAAAAAAAAAAAGAACAAAACGTTTTACTATTTCAGTCATCTTCATACCATTTATCCAACTATGTTCATTTAGTTTGCGAAGGATAATGGCTAAACCTCAATTTAAACCTGATAAGGGGACTGCTCCTAGTGGCTTGAAACTTGATTGGATACTCGTTGTTCATATCAAACATTGTATGGTGTACTATGCTATGTAATTTCAGTTTTCGAGACAGAAAGAAAAATCAAACAGTTAGCCAACACAAATTTAGAGATCCTCTGAGATTGGAGGATCCCAACTAACACTTTGGATTCTTTTCAACTAAATGTGGTCTGCCTTAGTATTTTCTTGTTAACTTTCAATTCCTAGATTGGGGTCAAGTTATGTTGTTTATTAATTTCAAGAAGGGGCATCCCTTTCTTGTTATACTTTGTGGTGTAATTCCTTTTTGTTTAGTGCTAATGAGATGCTTATACTACCAATAAAAATATATAAATAAATAAAAGGAAAAAAAAAAAAAAAGATCCATTTTGGCATCATTGCCATTTGGGATCGATTTGTAAAAAAGCTGAGTTATTTGATTCTCTGGCTGCATGGACCAAACTAGCTTCTGATTCCTGGACATAGATTTGTTGAACCAAACTAGTCTCTGATTCTTCAAAGTTGCTAATGGGTGCATTTTTTTGTCTACCTATTTTGTCTTCCCTTGTATTGTTGTTTTTCTTAGACTATCACTGGTCCTAGAATTATAGGAATTTTAGTAAAAGAGCAACTATTGTCTATTGAGATGCTTCTTTTGTCTTTTGCAGTTGTAAGCCCTCCCGTCATGAAATAGGTTATAGATTCATAAAGTTGCTCATAGTTGCGTGTATTATTCATGGTCATCTTTATAGGAATGGTGAAATGAAATCCTTGGAGACTTTTGTATTCTCCATTCTTTATTATCTTCTCATAAAACGAAAAATTAAAAAAGAAGTTTTGATGTTGTTGTCATTCAGCAAGGATATCGTTTTGGAAGCATTCATCTTAAGAAATCTGTTTGTATTACAAGCTATTGCATCAATGATGCAGACACATGAAGCAGACCCAACAAACCTGGAAGGGCTTCTTGCTCTTGGTGTGAGTCACACTAATGGTTAGTGACTGATTACCCATGTAGTAGCTGTGTGTAGAAGCTAGCAGACTGTGTTAAAGATGGTCCATTTTATTGAGCCTGCAGTCCTCTAAATTTCTGTTCACAATCATATGCCTGTATATGGTGGTTGTTACATATCAAAATATCTTTGAGCTTTTCAGACTAATTTTTCTGCCACACTTTCTTTTCTAATGTTTTAGCTACTTATTGCTATGCATTTGCTAAAAGTTCTATTCTGCAGTTTCCACAGTTAGAGACTGAATGGTGTGATATACATTAACAAAATGTGATAGGACTCCTGTAAGATCTTCTTGTTTTGTAAGTTTTCTATTGTCTTCTCAAATTCTTTTCATTTTTTTTAAAAAAATTATTTTCTTCTCATATAATTGCATGCATATTTTCTTGTACTGTGAAGAAAACATTCCAGCAAGTGTCACTTTTGTATTAGTATTAACCTTCAATGTTGGCTTTCCATTTAAACTATCATCATTATCTTAATCTTTCTTATAGCAATTTGGGTTGTGCTTCTAAATGGTTGCAAGAAGTCCTATGATATGTCTGCTGGCCAAACCACATGCTCTCTCATTTACATGGCATTGGAATTGGCTTAATATATTGTTTCTTGTGCAAGTCCTATTCATCAATACTTCAGATTGTAATTATTCTTCACTCTGCTTTCTGCTTTTTTCCTTTCCTTTCCTTTCCTTACTTTTTCTTTTTTCTTTTTCTTTTCTTTTCTAGCTTACTGTATCTTGAAGAGAGTCTTCAGTTTCACTACCAGCTTCGACTCTTCAATAGACAAGTCGTCCCGGTAATTTGATTTAAGTGTGTCGATAGATTTCCTCGAGATGTGGCTAACAAGCTCATCATCAATCTCAAAATGCCTACCATACATCTTATGTTTTTCTTCGGCGTTGGTGTTAGCAATCTTTATGGCCACCTTTTGGCCTTTCTTTGCTATATCAACCTGTTTGTGGTTAATCTCAATGGAAGCTATTCATCCAAATCGATAAAGCCCCTTGAAGGAATACAGATTGGAGTGTCGACCTTTGCAATCCCTTCAAGGACATCAACACCCAAGACAATTGGATCTTTTTTGTTGAAAATGCAGTTCGGCATAATCTTTAGAACATAGGGGAAGATTGCATCTTCTGCAGCTTCCTTCTTCTTTTCTTCCTTAAGATTGTCAATATCAGCCTTGAACTGATCAAATAAGTGATAGATAATATCGGCAATGAATATCTTCACACCAGTCTCATCTGCAAGCTCCCGTGACTCAGGTGTTACTTTAACATCGAACACTAAGATGATGGCATACTCCTTCCTCTCAAGCATAACACTAGCCCTCATAACATCCCTCGGATAAACATTCCTGATTACCAAACCATAGCCCCACTTGTACAAATTTTCAGGTCAAGGATCAGAAATTCTTCTTGACTGTAACTTTAAGTACGTAATATCAAGAGGAAGATATGATGTTGAACAGTCTTTTTTTATCCTTTGAGTTGGTAATTTCCTCTCATAGGTTGTTCCTATCTGTTAGGTGCCTTTTGATTTATAACATGTAAATTTTTATTTCTTTTATGTTCAGCCTTCTGTTGTCTTTGTTTTTACAGTGTCATTCTAGATTTCTGCTTTATCAACCTCCATTTTCCATACATGTCTATACATGCGAGGAATGTCTTTGATACCTTGAATAGCATATTCCATTTTATTTAGGGAGCCATTGTTTACACTCACTCTGATTAATAAAAATACCAATATTTTCTTCTTTTGCTTATACATACTACAAAGGACAAGTGTAGTAGCAGTCAAAGCATGTGCCATCAGTTTTTGCATTTTCTGAGCCCATGGTTCAATTATTTGGACAATTGCTCTGCTCAGCCCTACCATGCATTGAATCTCTCATACAAATAAACAGAACCCCTTTCAATTTGAACGTCATGATCTTCTACACGAGGATACGCATTTTACTTGGGTCCAGGGCCCATGGTTTGATGATACAGATCACTGATATGATATGCCCCTAAGTGGATAGTGATGATCCAAAATTCACCCGATGGGACAATGATGAGGGTTGAATATTGCATATCAGACCCCAATTATTGCCTGATTTTGCGTACATGATAATACTAAATGTCATATTTTAATCGTGTTTTTGTTGCAGGAAGTAATTAGGAGCGTGGACTGAAAAAGAGTACTAAAAGTGTGGATTTGATGCTCCGAAGTCATTAGAGTAGGGGATGGATTCTAGAGGACCAAGATTGACAGATTCACACACCAGGGATCTGAGGAAATCAAACTGTTCACGTTAAAGAGGCCCGAAATTGGTCCAGAATGCAAGATCATAGAGTTCCCGCCATCCATTTGGCTCAAAATTTCATACATGGGATGGGAGACATAAATAAAACGTACATATAAAATTTCAGCCATTGGATATCTTGGAAAGTGGCCCAATGGCCAGATCAGCCCCTTAATTCATTAAGTGGGGCCCGCTGGATATCTGGATATACATCAATTTTTGTCCCGATGGTTAAAATAATATGAGAAAAAGGATATACGGTGAAGATTTTGCATAAATATTACATTGGGCCTGTATGTACAATGTGTGTACATGGTGTACACACGTGCTCGAGCCGCACCGGACCAGCTGTTCGGTCAGCATAAAGGCTGACCCGTCTCCTTGTCAAAAATGAAAACTTCCATTTTTATACTGCGTAACGGATGGACTGCGTCCATTTTGTGGACGGTTGTGGGCCCCACCCATTGCATGTACGACTAATCCAATCCGTCTATCTTATAGAAGAGTTTGCAAACTTCAAACCCATGCTGAATGTTTGTATCCATGCAAGCACACGTGTGAGATACGGAGGCTACAAACGGGCTGCCCTATTACATTCAAATTGATTTTAGTGTGATTTCTTCTCTGAGTCGCGTCAATGGACGTTCAAAACCAACCATGTTTAACCGAAATTTCGTCCTGAATCCAATGGACAGGGTAGATTTCCCTGAAAATACCTCTGTGGGGCCCACCGATCACGTCAGTAACACGTCCGTGAAATTCAAAGTTTCAGGCGGTTGTGGCCCACCATCTTTGATCAGATGGAAGATCTGATCCGTCCATCGTATAGGCCAGCTAAAAACGTCTCAGGAGATGTTGATTTTATGGATAAAGTGCCAAGAATAAGAGACTTATGAAGCCCAGAAGGTGGCTGCGGAAAAGGTTATGTGAATTCTACTGTGACAGCTGCACGACTAATTCCAGCCCTCCATCGACCTCCCTGCCTATAAGAGGCAGACCTTGGGACATCAGAAAGGGGGGAGATCCAGAGCTTGGGGAGAGCCAGGGAGAGAAGAGAGAGAGAGAGAGAGAGAGAGAGAGAGAGAGAGAGAGAGAGAGAGAGAGAGGAAGGAAGAAGAGAGATGTTCTTAACTTTTATATTTATTTTTTCTTCTTTCTTAATTAACTTTATGGATAGCTAAATCTTCTTAGCTAGGGCTGAAATGAAGCCCCTAATTTGAATGACTCTTGTTGATTGTTGAATTCATCTTAATTTGATTGATTTGTTTCTTTATCTAGTGTGCTTAACTGAATATTCCGTACTTCTCTATTCTATGAGCTTAACCAAAGTCTAGATGTGGATGTTGTTTGGAATCTTATTCTAGGTGCTTGTGTCTGACCATGAACAGGTTTCCTATTGAGGAAGAAATAGGAATCTACATCTCTCCATGCCTGACCATGGATGGATAGATGTGATCCATATGCTTTAAGGAATTATACATTCTGTGTGCCCGACCAAGGACATAGAATGTGATTTATTAATTTTTATATCAATCTGAATTAGGGTGAATCAATAGGTGAAATAAGAGACGGGATAATTAGGGGTGGATTCGAAAGTCCTAGTCTTATCCTTGATTGGATTTTACTCATTGCTCTCGATTATTATCCATAGATTTGTGTTAATTTACTTAATAGTTCACTAAACTATTTGTTGGATTAGTTAAGAAGAATTGTAAATTTTGAATTGTGATAACCAGTCCTCGTGGGAATGATCTCGTAATACGTACCATATCTACATCTGATTCGTATCTTGCGAGTTTAAAATCATCTAAATCAAGTTGGTTTAAATTAAAAAAGACAACCCCGACTTCTCCATTACTGGCCTGCAGATGGATGGTAGAGAAAAGAAATTGCAATTGCCCATATTCAATAGAAAAGAGGTCAATGATTGAAGGGATTGTATCTTCCAATTTTAGAGATTTTTGGAGCACATCATCCTCAATGGGACCTATCAAGTCAGTAGTCCCAATCACAAAAAATAGACCTTGATTCTACAGACTAAGAACTCAAGGATAATGTGCATTTCATCAAAACCATAAGGTCTTTTAAGTTAAACTAATTAGGGTAATGTGGGAATATAATCAAGGTCATAGATGCAATGCTCTTTATATTGATTTGTTGCAAAAATTTTGTTTTATACCCTTTGTTTTGTACGATTCTTCCTACAGTACCAACAAGGAAAGAACTGAATATCCACAAATATTAGTTACATATTATAATATAAAGGTTTGTTAATTCAAAAACATGTGTAGATCCTAGCACCCTTGACATGCTGCCACATGAATCAAGCTGGCATCTGCATGGAGCATCCAAGCTGTCAATGTCAGGTGGACTCCACCATTTAAGATGCCCTAGTCCAAAAACCAGGCCAGTCCACTCAGTGTAATGAAAAAAAGATGGATGGCTACAGAACTTACCAAGTTTTTCTAGCCATCCATTTGTTTATTACATTGTGGCCCCACCTGATGAGTAGACTAGAGAGACTGTTGGGTCCAGTCGCATATGAGGTGAAGTAAATCTCATGGATGGCTAGGATGTTGCACACATGTGCTATGTTGGGACATGTGGGTGAGTGTAGAGGGCCTGGAATCTACATGCATGAGGAACTTGGAAACCTCTATAATATAAATTAATTTAGAGAGAGAATTATAGATCAAAGGGGGAGATGATCAAAAATAGATCAAAGGGGGAGATGATCAAAACCTTTTATATTATCACAGACAATTCCAACATTTATGCTCAGGCAAAGTGTGAACAATCCAAGGAATATAAAATTCAATGGATGACTCTGTCGATATGGATACAAGGGGCACAACACTGCACATTAGAGAGTATGAGGTATGTTAATTACTTGCTGATTGGATGTTAGAAGACATTCCATGAAGATGAAATTAATTTAGCATGCAGAGCATTAGACAAAATATTTGGATTTTTCTTAAAATGTGTAAATTATCTGGGAAGCCTGACCAGCATCCATATATATGGGACAGGAGGCTGGATGAAACAAATGTTTACCTAAGCAGGTAAGCTCCTCATAAGCTTTAATTGTTACAATAGGCTCTCAAGTAAGATATTTTATGGTTCTTCCATGCTCTCACCATTCTTGTTCATTACAATGACTAGAAAGGTTTTCTGAGGCATTTTAGATAACATCTAACTCTATGTCGTAATGTGCCAGGTAGAACCACGTGCTGCTCTAAATCTTGCATCATTTAGAAGCAGTCATTCCCTCAAACTAGACAAGGATGGTACGTCTCTTGTCAAGAATGCACATGTGTAGTTCATTAAACAATACATTATGTGATATCATGTGCATGATATCTATGTTGTAATTACAGTTATTTATAATAATAATAATTTGTTCATTATAGTGCATTCACAATAGTTATCATTGTGGTTATAATTATTCATTATGTGACAGGTTTTCAGGTGAGATGAACGAGTTTCAAAACAAAACGGTCTGCGGTTTTGAGAAGCAATTCCCATTTTTTATGTGTGTTTCAGGGGTCATCTGCACCTTGGAAGCATACAATGGAAGGTAAGGAAAACCCTCAAGTTCCCTTCTTTGAATCATGAAAAAGTATTTGTGTTGAATCCCATGCATTTGTTCTGAATCCCATGCATTGGCAATATTAGGCATGCTCATGAGCAGGACATACATAATTTCGTAAAAATTGATGGAGCAGACCCGGATGTGCATCAGAACTATCTGGATGTTGAGCGGGGGTCTTTGGAAGGTGAGAACCACTGTTATGACCATGATGAAGCTGTTCATTTCCTATGAACAGTATTGGAGGGGCCTAACCATTTGAACAGGCCGTGTTTATGTATTTGCTCGAAATTAATAGAGCAGACCCGGATGTGCGTCGGAGCTATTTGGATGAGCGGGGGTCCCTAGAAGGTAGGAACCGCTGTTATGACCAGAATGAAGTTGTCCATTTTCTATGGACAGCATTGGAGGGACCTGGCCATTTGGAC
Organism: Magnolia kwangsiensis; assembly: GCA_037074715.1. Lineage (NCBI taxonomy): Eukaryota > Viridiplantae > Streptophyta > Magnoliopsida > Magnoliales > Magnoliaceae > Magnolia > Magnolia kwangsiensis. The sequence continues at coordinate 53,027,835 of CM073575.1, read as the reverse complement.
AGGCCGCGTTTATATCTGTATTTGCAGGTACCACACCCTTAACCTAAACCACACCCTAAACCTATAACCTAAATCTATTCTCAATTCCTTAAAGTTATAACCTAAACTAAAACATATAACCTAAACCTTAACATAAACATGAACCTAAACCTAAACTTATAACCTATACTTATAACCTAAACCTATAACCTATACTTATAACCTAAACCTAAACTATAACCTTAACCTATAACCTATACTTATAACCTTAACCTAAATTTATAACCTTAACCTAAATCTATTATCAAATTTCAAAACCTATACTTATAACCTAAACTTAAACCTTAACCTAAACCTAAACCTATACTTATAACCTATAACCTATAACCTAAACCTTAACCTATAACCCAAACCTTAACCTATAACCTATAACCTATAACCTATAACCTAAACCTATACTTAACCTTTAACTTATAACCCAAACCTAAACCTATAACCTATAACCTAAAACCTTAACCCAAACCTAAACCCAATCCTAAACCCGAACCCGATTTCCTAAACCTAAACCTTAACCTATGACCTATACTTATAACCTTAACCTAAACTTATTCTCAAATCCCAAAACCTATACCTATAACCTAAACCTATACCTTAACCTAAACATAAACCTATACTTATAACCTATAACCTAAACCTAAACCTAAAACCTATACTTATAACCTTAACCTAAAACCTAACCTAAACCTTAATCTAAACTTATTCTCAAACCCCAAAACCTATACCTATAACCTAAACCTAGACCTTAACCTAAACATAAACCTATACTTATAACCTATAACCTAAACCTAAACCTAAAACCTATACTTATAACCTTAACCTAAAACCCAAACCTAAACCCGATCCCAAACCTGAACCCTATAACCTATGCCTAGACCTTAACCTAAACCTAAACCTAAACCTATACTTATAACCTATAACCTATAACGCAAACCTTAACCTATAACCTAAACCTTAACCTATAACCTATAACCTATAACCTAAAACCTAAACCCGAACCTAATTTCCTAAACCTAAACCTTAACCTATAACCTATACTTATAACCTTAACATAAACCTATTCTCAAATCCCAAAACCTATACTTATAACCTAAACCTAGACCTTAACCTAAACATAAACCTATACTTATAACCTAAACCTATGCTCAAATCCCAAAACACATAACCTAAACCAAAACATTTAACCTAAACCCGAACCCGAACCCAAACCCAAACCCAAATCCCTAAACCTTAACCTAAACATATAACCTACAACCTATAACCTAAGCATATACTTAAACCTAAAACCTAAACCTAAACCTATAACTTAAACATATAACCTAAAACCTAACCTAAAGCCTATAACCTTAACCTAAACTTTAACCTAAACCTATGACCTAAACCTAAACCTAAACTTATAACCCAAACCTATTCTCAAATTCCAAAACCTATACCTATAACCTAAACCTAGACCTTAACCTAACCATAAACCTTTACTTATAACCTATAACCTAAACCTTAACCTATAACCCAACCTAAACCTATACTTATAACCTAAACCTATTCTCAAATCCCAAAACCCATAACCTAAACCTAAACTTTAACCTAAACCTATAACCTATAACCTAAACCAAAACCTATAACCTAAACCCGAACCCAAACTCAAACCCAAACCTGAATCCCTAAACCTTAACCTAAACATATAACCTATAACCTATAACCTAAGCCTATACCTAAACCTAAACCTAAACCTATAACTTAAACCTAAACCTATAACGTATAACCTAAACCCTATAACCTTAACTTAAACCTTAACTTAAACCTTAACCTAAACTTATAACCAAAACCTATTCTCAAATCCCAAAACCTATAACCCAACCTAAACCTAAACTTATAACTTAAACCTATTCTCAAATCCCAAAACCTATAACCTAAACCTAAACCTTAACCTATAACCCAACCTAAACCTATACTTATTGTCACGCCCCGAACTTGGAAACCGGGCTCACAAAATTTTCGATCGCCGAATCCGGCGCCGACAGCCTCCGTAGTACTCCATTCTAGGCTCCCGACACCCATACACCAGGTTCCGATCCTGTGATACTACAAGGAGGATTTCGAATCATCAATTTGATTTGTAATGAGCATAACCAAAAGCATAATCCACGAACAATAACCACAAGAATACCATCACAAAATCCACTATGATCAAAAACTTTGAGTACAAGACGTATGAAAGGGAAATACAATATAATACAAATAATGGAAACCCCAAAAGCTCGACTGCATGCTCTTGCTGCTACTATGCTATGGCTGAGTCCTGGTGTCACCTGCACGCATTGATCGTGCATAATCTTATAGAAAGCTTAGAGGGCGGTGTAAGTGTGTGCGCAATATAAGCGTGCTCAGAATGTAAGGTCAAAAGTAATGCGAAAACATGCTGACGAGTACATGAATGCAATCAGCCGTACCAAGGCTATGCGATGCAAGATATGAATGTTATCGGCCATATCAAGACCATGTAATGCGAGATGTAACTCAAGCATGTCAATCCTCATCATATATCAGTACAATTCTCATTCTGGATAATCATCGGGGTTTAGTACACTCCAAATGGCACTGCCGCTCTCCCAGCCGCACAGTCCAAGTGAGCGTAAGAAATCTCACTATCCATCTGGCCAATAGTTTGCCAATGCCTATCCGACACGTCGATAGCAAACACATTCATGAGCTGGTCAAACTCAACCTAGCATTGCCCCCTACCCTCGGGTGAGTAAGGTCACAACCCTTTCTAACCGACCACGACACAGTGGGAGACGCGGCCTCCTGGTATTCAGCCCTCGTGCGCTCATATATCCACTCAGTCTCGACGTTGGAGTCATCATCTGGTACCATCAAGTTTAAGAATTTTCACCCAGGGACATTTATATCACCCCGATGCTTAGTAACAATATTTTCGATATCCAATCCAGCCACCCGCAATGTGTCTATGGAGGCTATGGCCCTGATGTCGTTAGGGCATATAATAATCACAATCACACAAGTGCAAGTGCATGAATCATACTATCAAACTGCAACAATCCTGCACGTACCGCGCGCTTATGTAGGGCAACTCTGCCTATTAAGGAGCCCATAAACGATCTACCCAAAGGCATATGCTATGATCAGTCACTTCTCATATCAGGCATACATATGATGCATATGATTATGAATAATAGATCTATACTAAACATGTTATGTGGTGATGGGCTCTGATCAGAACGAAGATGGGCCTAAACGGCCTACGCACTACAGGTATGGGCCTATCAATGGGCCCTAGGGAGAATCATAATATGGACATTTAACCAACATTATCCATACAATGTGGATATCAAACCATCATTACTCCTAAGGCATAGCCTGCTATAAAGGTCAACACATATACCATGTTGGAATCATACAACACCGGGCCTTATGTACATCTCATTGGGCCTCGACCCATGGGCCTCCAATATGTCAAATGGGCCTCATACCATGGGTCTCATATATATCAAAGTGGGCCTCAGTAGGTGGGCCACAATTACATTAATTTGGGCCTTGCATACGTCACAATGGGCCTCATAACATGGGCCTTATATCTATTAAGGCAGGCCTCGACAATGAGCCTTATGTAAACCAAGGTGGGCCTCAACAATGGGTCATAATTATATCAAGATGGGCCTGATCATATGGGCCACATGTAAATCAAGGTGAGCCACAACAACGGTCCACAAATACGTCAAGATGGGCCTAGTCACTTGGGCCTTATATACATACCAAGGTGGGCCTCGATGGACAGCCATAAATAACCACTTGAACTATAGATCTGTCTTATTTTTAGTCTCAAGCCTGTTAAGACAAGCTTGCCAAATGGTTGGACGGTTTGGATGCCACATGCATCAAGGGTGGGATCCACATGAACAATGGATCTGACTCAGTCTTTAGCCCCTGCCATAAAATGGGCTTCCAAAATGGTTGAATAGTTTGGATGCATCACATGCATCATGGTGGGTCCCATAGGGATGGAAGGGATGGACAGCATAGATGAAGTGCATACCTCATGGTGGGGCCCACACTAATGGGAGGTGTGGATTACAATACATACATCAGGTGGGTCCCATGTGGGGCCTACTATAATGTTTATTTTCCATCCAACCCATTGATAAGGTCACTCAGACCTGGGGCCCACAGTAATGTTTATTTTCCACCCAACCTAGGCCCACTGTAATGTTTATTTGCATCCAATTTTTTCATAAGGTCACATGGACCAGGGGCCCACCATAATGTTTATTTACATCCAATCTGTTCAGGGGCCCACGGTGATGTTTATTTACCACCCAAACTGTTCATAAGGTCACGTGGACCTAGGGCCCACGATGATGTTTATTTGTCTCTCAACCGTTCATAAGGTCACGTGGACCTGTATGAAAAAGAAAAACAAATTTTATATGGTCCAAAACTTTTGACTAAAAGGGTTTCAATGGTGGACGTTCAATCCAACTGTTCCCTGTGATGTGGGCCACTTGAGTTCCAAATGTGACTGATTTTTGGGGTGGCCCACTGCCCTGAGGGAGGCCCACCAAATGCAAGGTGTTAATGATCGACACTCATCACGGTGGGGCCCACAGCTGGGATGTACGGTCCCTGGCCACCGTCCACACACAACTGGCACTGCCTGCACCTCTGACAGCAGTAACGTCAGCTCCTGCATCTCTTTATTTTCTTTTTTTAAAATAAGTTTTTCTAAGAAATTTTATAGGTGGGGCCCTCATCAGGGAAATCCACCCCGCCCATTGGCTTCTACGGCTCAAGATAAGCTAAACAAGACCAATATGCAGCATATTTGGTGAATAAAAACATCAAGATGGTTTCTTTAACGGTAACCACTACTATTTCCTATGGTATGGCCCGCTTGATTGTCGGATCAGCCTCATCTTTTGGCTCAACGCCTAAAATGGCTTGAAGAAAAGGATGGACGGCTTGGATTGAGTACATACATCAAGGTGAGGCCTTCATGAGTGGCCCACCATTCCCTTCTCTTCTTTTTTTTTTGTTAGCTTGCAAGTACACACCCATGTCAGTGTACATACTCCACGTTAGCCACACCCGTCCAGTGTCCAGGGTACTGGACGGCATGGATAAACACATACATTGTGGTGGGTCCCACATGGACGTGGCCAACACATCCATCCGATGGGTCCCACATGAAATATATGATTCATGATGGGCCACACTCACCCCTTTATCATCATCACCATTCAAAGAGAGAGAGAGAGAGACGGTGATAGAGAGGAAGGACCCCACCACTATGGGCCCTCTATTAATATAACACATACATCAAGTGGGACCCACAACAAGTGGGCCTTTAAAGTTGAAATAAACGATAGATCACCCACCTCTAGGCCTTCTCCTTCCTCCCTTAAGCTCCTAAGCTCCTTGCCTTCAACTTTGATAGAGGTTGATGGGATTTTGATAGTGTAGATGAGAGGTGAGAGGGTGGGCCACACTTGGTGTTTTAGGGAAAACTTGGAAATGCTTGGACGTGTGGAGATTTTTTTTGTTGCTTGGGAGGTTTAAGAAATGAGAAAGAGAGTGAGGTGATGGGAATGATATGAGGTGATGGAGTGATGTGGTGGTTGTAAGAAAAAGATGATGGGAGGTATGGTTGTGGTTGAAAATGGGGTAAAAGAGGGATGGTGAGGGGAGAGAGAGATTTAACTTTTAAAAAGGGAGAGATGAGTTGTTGTACTTGAGGTATGGTTGTACTTGACATTAATTGATTGATTGATTGATTGATAGGACATGTTGTAAAGATTCTCTCGATATTCGCAACGCGCGGCGTTTCTTCGAAATGAACGCAGGCCCACATCTTCTAGCCTAGGTATCGATTCGGTGCGCGAGTCGTGGCGTTGGAACCGCGGCGACGGCGCGGTCACTATGATAAAAGTTCTGGTTCGAGCCGACTTCGGTATGCATATGAGTCAAGGATTGCTGAAATTCGATCGAAAGGACCGTGGAAGCCAACGGAACGGTACGGACTAGGATATGGGTCTTACACTTATAACCTAAACTTATTTTCAAATTCCAAAACTCATAACTTAAACCTAAACCTATAAACTATAACCTAAACCAAAACCTATAACCTAAACCCAAACCCGAATCCTTAAACCTTAACCTAAACATATAACCTATAACCTATAACCTAAGCCTATACCTAAACCTAAACCTAAACCTAAACCTATAACTTATAACCTAAACTCTATAACCTTAACCTAAACCTAAACTTATAACCTAAACCTATTCTCAAATCCCAAAACCTATAACCTTAACCTATAACCCAACCTAAACCTAAACTTATAACATAAACTTATTCTCAAATCGCAAAACCTATAACCTAAACCTTAACCTATAACCCAACCTAAACCTATACTTATAACCTAAACCTATTCTCAAATCCCAAAACCCATAACCTAAACCTAAACCTATAACCTATAACCTAAACGAAAACCTATAATCTAAACCCAAACCCAAACCCGAATCCGAATCCCTAAACCTTAACCTAAACATATAACCTATAACCTATAACCTAAACCTAAACCTAATCTAAACCTAAACCTAAACCTAAACCTATAACCTTAACCTAAACCAAAACCTATAACTTAAACCTTAACCTATAACCTAAACTTATAACCTATAACCAAACCTTAATCTAAACCTAAACCTAAAACCTAAATGTATTCTCAAATCCCTAAACCTAAACCTACACTTAATCCTAATCTCAACTCCCTAACTTAAATCTAAACCTAAACCTAAACTTAAACCCAATCCCAAACCTGAACCCAATTTCCTAAACCTAAACCTTAACATATTCTCAATTCCCAAAAGCTATAACCTATAACATATAACCTATAACCTAAACCTAAACCTTAGCCTAAACCTATAACCTAAACCTAAACCTAAACCTATAACCTTAACCTAAACCAAAACCTATAACCTAAACCTTAACCTATAACCTATAACCTATAACCTAAACTTGTAACTTATAACCTAACATTAACCTAAACCTAAAACTTAAACCTAAACCTAAAACCTAAATGTATTCTCAAATCCCTAAACCTAAACCTACACCTAATCCTAATCTCAACTCCCTAACCTAAACCTAAACCTAAACTTAAAAACTCAAACCTAAACCCGATCTCGAACCCAAACCCGATTTCCCAAACCTAAACCTTAACCTATTCTCAATTCCCTAAAGCTATAACTTATAACCTAAACTTAAACCTATAACTTAAACTTAAACCTAAAACCTAAATGTATTCTCAAATCCCTAAACCTATAACTACAACATTAACATAAACTTATAACCTACAACATTAACCTAAACCTATACTTATAACCTAAACCTATAACCTACAACATTAACCTAAACCTATACTTATAACCTAAACATATTCTCAAATCCCAAAACTATAACCTTAACCTATAACCTATAACCTATACCCTAAACTCAATTCCCTAAACCTTAATATATAACCTAACCTAAACCTAAACCTATAACCTACACTTATAACCTAAACCTAAACCTATAACCTTAACCTAAATGTAAAACCTAAACCTAAACCTAAACCTAAAACGTAAATGTATTCTCAAATCCCTAAACCTAAACCTATAACCTACGACATTAACGTAAACTTATAACCTAAACCTAAAACGTAAATATATTCTCAAATCCCTAAACTTAAACATATAACCTACAACATTAACATAAACTTATAACCTAAACCATATGGTGAGACTATTCTTTGGGAAGTGGGTACTTGTGGCTACCAATGGTCCTCCTTGCGGAAATCATCCAGACGTTTATTTTGGCCCTACAAACCATATGTTGAGACCATTCCTTTTGTGTCAATTTCATTCCTCTTTGAGTTTTTATTAATTCATTAAGAAAAAAAATGGTTATACATGATGCACTTCTTTCACTTCGTTTTTCTTTCCCCTAATGGTCATTCTGATTTATGAATGTCATGACTATTTGTAGGATGATGGAATATATGAAGCTGTTGCAGGAAGTGACTTTATCATTACTGGAGTTACATTTCGAGACAACCCTTCCAAGTACTACATAAATGACCGTGGAAGTAATTTTACAGAGGTCACTAAGAAATTAAAAGGAAAAGGAGTAGACTTGGACAACACTCAGTTTTTGATTCTTCAGGTGGGTGATGGCTGAAAAGGGTCAATTTACTTCTAAAAAAAATATCATACTGTCAAAATATATCTCTTTCAATTCTTTAACATTGAAATTTCAGGGTGAAGTTAAGCAAATTTCTCTAATGAAGTCAAAGATTTATATTTTCAACATTATTGTAATTGTAATTGTAATTGATGGAATGAAGGATTGTAAATGATTGTAATTGTAATTGATTAAATGAAGGATTGTAATTGATTGTAATTGTAATTGATTGAATGAATGATTGTAATTAATTGTAATTGAATGAATGAATGATTGTAATCCATTTTTGACTTGGACAACAATCAGTTTTTGATTAAATCCGTAGGTATAGGTTCCAAACCTATTGTTACGACACCTAGGACTACGGTCGTGCCATGGACTAGCTATGGACTAAAGTAGCCATAGGTCTATGGCTACGGATTTTATCCGTAGCCTTTGCACGTTTTTCTGGTAGTGCACATGTTGATGGGGTGCTTAACCCTGTGCGTCTGGGCTATGTCATCCAGATCATTTTTAATCGGTTGAGCCAGTGTTAGTCCTTCATTGGTTGGGGAGTTGTCTCTTAAGTGATGAACCAAGAAATAGATCAAGGGACACAGGTAAGGAGCCGCTACGACCGCCCTGAGTGTCACACCCCAAAATTTGGGAGAGTAACTCAGACCCAAATTCCAAGCCCATGAGGTACAAGATTTACTTTTATTTAAGTTCATATAACTATTTTCATTCCCAATATACCAAGATTTCTCGTGACATCATTTACATCAATTATACACAAACCATAACTAAATAAAATCAACTCGACTTTAATGCATCATTCTTTCACAAAAACAAAAGTGAGTAAAAGAAAATACATAATTTATTAAGTGTAGACTAAAACTAAAATAAAAGTAATTCTGAAGACTGAGTATGACTTTGGCTCATCAATAATAGTATGCCTCCTCGAAGTATTCATACCCGGTACCTGAAATAGTTTAAACACCCTGAGTACGACAACTTAATAAAATCATTTTCATCCCAACCAAAATTTGTACGTTGGTATCATAACACAACTTCATAAATATAAAGTAAAAAATCAACATTTAAGGAGACAATAAATATTCACAATAATATTTTTAAATTAAAAAAAATAATTCCATAAATGACAAAATTACAAAATGCAATTCTCTACAATTAACTTGAAAATATGTCTACCTTAATTATCTTTTAGGGAATGACACTGGGCAAAACACCACGTGATATCTTTTAGGGAACGACCCTGAGCAGATCACCACGTGATATGTTTTAGGAGTTAATTCGGCTGACTTTGGAAACCACCTTAAATTTTCTCACTCTGTGCACCTTCGACGTCATCAAAGGTACAGGACCCAGTTGGATTTGAATTCGAAAACTCGCGCTTTTTCGCATTGCGTAAGTTATCGATGTCATCGTTCGACCTTCAATGTCATCGAACCAGTCTTCGACGTCATCCAACAACTCTTCGATACAATAAAAAATGGCCTAGAACTGTCCAACGAGTTGAGTATGAAAATCCAAAATCCTCCATGTCATCAAACTGGCTTCGATGACATTGAACCTTGCCTTCAATGGAATCGAAGGGTCTTCGATGAAATCGAACATTGTATCCAATTGTCCAGCAATAAAATTGATTTTCCACTAAAATTCTGATGTGATCGATTATCCTTCGATGGCATCAAAGTATGTTAGATGTCATCGGCAGGTCAAGTTCAGCAGTTCTGAATTTTACGCTTTATAAATTCGATTTTCTTCTTTCTTCACTTGGTTTTCTTGGATCTTGGACTCTTGAAATCTTCAATCCTGATCTTCAAAGATCCAATCCTTGCTTTGGCAATTATTGAGCATTAAATTCATACTTTTAGCATCCTTTTCACCTAAGCTCTTAAAATCACATTACAAGATAAACATGCATAAATATATTGATTAAGCATTACCATGTTTATAAAATCAAGGTATAAATAGAGAAAAATATACAATATTTGGCACTCAACACAGAGCACATGTGTCAATCTTTCGGGAGTGACCCTGGGAAGAGCACCCATGTGTGTATCTCGAGCATAACGCCCGTGTCAATCTTTCAAGAATGACCCCAAGTAGAGCACCCGTATCACGATATTTGAGTCATACACTCTACAATTTTACCATTTTTGTATACCAAATATAACTAACTACAACTACATTACATCAATAATATATTCTCCCAAAAATCAACATACCCATATATAATAGTTCAAATCTTTATGGAGAAACAACTACAACGACAACTACAACAACAATACTATGAAATTTGAATTTGCAAATAAATATAACTCTTTGATGGTAACTCGAAGAAGGCATACACTATAAAAAAAAATAGACATAATATATTTGTGTATAAGTAATCATCAATTTAATGTGTACCTTATTTAATAAGAGAAAAATAATTCATGAATTTATAAATAAAATTAACAACTATTTAATAGTAACTCAAGAAGGCATATACTAAGAGGGAATAACAAACATAATATATTCAAGAATTTTATAAACAAGTAGTCATCAATCTAATGTGTACAATATTTAACAATACATCTACACAAAAGGATTGAATGTAAATCTACCAAGGCTATGCAATACACCATCAATTACTGGCATGTGTAATTGGTTTAACAACAAGTAATTATTAAGGAATTCATATATACACCAAAAAATGTAATGTTATACATATACAATCGAAGTAATTCAATGTGCACAATAGTTTAAGCATTCATGCATGTCAACCAAAAGTACAGGCGATTTTATGTTTGCCAACTTGCAAGTTGAACATCATTCTATGCCTATGATATTTAAGTATAAATCTCAATATTGGGTGTGGGTTATATCACCTACCTACTGCATAACCTATGTACAAAGACGGTTATCATACAACTCAATGACGATTTTACTTCTTCAGGATAATGGAGTTTGATATAGGAAACTTAGGAGGTGATGGATTAAGTCTTTAATGGAGATTTGTCAGTGGTTTTGGAGGTTTGTGGCTTTATGGTTGAGGCGGCATGCGTGCACAACACACATCGCTGATCATTATCATTATTATTTTTTTCCTACTAGATTGACAGTTTGGATAAGAAACAACGGTTGGGATAGAGCATCAGGTTGAGGTTAGTTTTCGAAAGAAAATAAGAAGGAGAAATTTTTGAAAAGTCATGCTGGCATTACGGACTTGAAGGTCTCCTACATGGGTTAAATGCAGGGTTCCAATGGGGTCCATCATGATCTAAGATGAAAATCTAATCTGTTCATCATTTTCCTCAAGTTAGTGTTGATTATGGAGCCAAAAATGGGATAGATCAAGTGATCAAGTGGGTCATGCTAATGGAGTCTGAGCAAGAGCTTTCAGCAATTAAGGTTTTGTAGTTATGTGAATCCAGTGATCGGTTTAGATTGGCAGTGGAGTCCATTATAAAGAATGGTTTGAGTTAATGGGTTTGGGATGGTGCACATCTATTTTACAAAGAATAATGGATGAAGGAGAAAAAATCAAAGGGTTTGTTGCATGTGGAGATATATATATCTAAAGCACGGTGGGACCCACAATGATGAGATGGTAAATCCATATTGTTCATTAGTTTTTCCTAGTCATGCTAGGGCATGAGTCCAAAAATGAAGGCGATCTAAAGTTACAATGGGCGACACCAAAGGGATCAGTGGGGTTTGGAATACCTACCATTAAAAAAAAAGATGTTACATTCTACCCCCCTTAACAAAATTTCATCTCTAAAATTTACTATACTAAAGTTTATAAAAAAATAATCAATTGGTGTGTGACGATGGTGGTACTGTGCTATCATTTCCTTCAGTTGCGGCACTTCTTCAAGAGGCAGCTTGTGTACTTGTATCGAAGCTTGCTCCTTTCTGGTGATGTGATGGCATGTCCTGAATTTACAGATGAGATAGCGGCCTCTTGGCTTAGATCGTTGTTGCTGAGGTCGAGTCTTTTAAGGTCTTTATAACTGCGAATGTTGATGTTATTAAAATAGTTGCCAATGTTTTTAGTGTGGTCCTTGTTATGGCTGCAATGTTGACAGGTATGACAAAGGTTGTTGACATCATTGTCTTAGAGATACTTGGTATGGTTGTAGAGAAACTCAGTGTTGCGGTTGAAATTTCGAATGTTGTGGCTACCCATGCGGATGGTTGGTGTGGTCCTCTATTTCTTTACTTACTTAGTTACACAACAGTGAGTGTGATCTTGCTCCAGATTCAGGTTTTTTTCTTTATCTGCTTCCAACTCTTCCTGAAGTCCTTATATACTTTCATCGGTGCGACTATGAGATCAATTGGTAGAGTTATTTGTTCTCTCTCACGATAGGCAAGGTCCATATGGCTTAATCTTAGTCAAATAATCCACTACAATGTTACTAGTCCTAATTCTATCATATAGTAACTTAGAAAGCATTTTAGATCATATTACTTATCACCTAGATAAAGATGTAAGGGTGAAAATAGTACCTTTAGAATTCTCCATGTCCGGTTGTGGGGTATAATCCACTCATAACGTTGTGTCCTCGCGTGGTGGTGAAGTGGCATTATACTCTTGGGTCGCGTCACCCTGTGAAGGTGCCGGATTGACTTAACCTTAAACATGGTCCTTGTATTACTAAGGTCGTACTCTTGAAGCTAAGCTGAATCATTTTTGATGATGTTAGGGCGAGGACATGTCTTGGAGTTGGCAATCGTGGTGTTTGGATTTTTGGTCTCGACTACTAATACAAGGGAGGCCTAACTTGATGTTGCATTTGTTAAGGCTACACGGATATTTGTGAATATGGCTATAGTGGTGTCGGAGTCAACTGTGTGCCCTAAGAAGGCGGCGGAGGTGGCCAATATAAGATTGGTTGCACAAATAATGGAGGTGGTTGATAGACCTGTTGTGGAGGTCCCTGATTCTGCGAATATTAGAAATGGGAGGGTTGTTGGTAGAGGCAAGCAGGATGACATATGCATCCACAGTTATGACAATTTCTGGTGAAGAGCGATGAAAATTTCATAGTGGCATGCTTGGTGTCTGGTGCCTGTCCTTTTAGGCACGGTTGTTGATGCTGGAGAGATCTAAGATATAGATGCTACTGTTGAGGTGGCTTCTTAGATGTCTTGTGAATAGTTCTTGTTGGCATGACCTTTGTTACGACTGTATCGCCTCAACAGAGGTGAGCTCGAGGGTGGCGGTAGTGCTGAAGAGTATCATATGAATTGTTAGTATGTAGATAGCGATATAGGTTGTGGAGATGTTCCATAGACTTGTTGAGGCGATGACCCTTGACTTCGTGGTTGGCGAAAATGAGACGGTTGTTGACGTGGAGACACACGTGTCTCTTGAGTCTACAAATGTAGTAGTTTCTAGAATGTTTAAACGACAATTATGCTAGCACTCGAGGCGAGGCGATCAAGTATGATGTGCAATATGGTCTGCAAATCCTAAGTTGTAGCGGGCTTTTCAGAGTAGGGCAAGAATGGCGTGGATGTTGGTTTGGTTGAACATTGTGTCTAATTAAAAAAAAACTTTCTAGCAACCTACCAAGGTACTAAGATTTTTTAAGGGCTTAACTATTCTACTTGCAAGAAATTCACTCCCAATGGCATCAGTCCAAGGGTTCCTGATGGAACATTGTGACTCGTATCATTTATAAGTATAATTTATGATCACTTGGAGGAATACTAATACATTAAAGATTTTATCAAATTACAAAGAAGATCGGATGGTCTAAAAGAGTTATATACAGAGGTTCAAGAGAAATTGAGTTAAGAAATATATCAAGGTTCAGGTAAAGAGAATTCAGGTTTTGAAGTTGTTATTCTTGTTACAAATTAAAGGACTTACTGGTATCAGATAAGTCTTATTTTTTAAAAAAATAAAATTATAAGTTTAATATAAGCTACAAAATTTTAGCATCATCTAAGTTCTACAGAAAATACTAAAATTCAGAAAGTGAGGATTTTTCAGAATTGAACAATTTTTGGATAGTTTAAGAACAACTCAAAATTGGTACAACAAAAGTATAGAATTATAATTTCTATTTATTTTTCTAAGAAATTAAACTTATCCATCTACGATCTGGATTTTGAATTACCTCGATCGAAGTTGTAATTATTTAGTTATGATTTTTCGAAATAGGTGTTTTATGTTGACTATTGTTGTCCACAATGACATATCTATTAAATTTTTTTGAAAATTATTCAAGGGTTACAGGTTTGAGTTGGTAAATCAGCTTTTAGCCTCAATAAGATCAGATTTAATTTCATACAAATACAAAGGAGTTCCTAAGTTTATACTTTTATTTTTATTTTATTTTCATCACAAAAGGAAAGAATCATATGTTTGGGTCTCTAATTTGAAAGACTACCTAGGTCCTCAGTTGGAATCTATAACCTAGGCTTTGATACCAATCAGTCACGCCTCGAAATTCAAGTATCTGAGTAGAGTAACCTAAACCCGAATCTCAAAACCATGAGGTACAAGATTTACTTTTATCTAAGTATATATAACTATTTTCATTCCCAATATACTAAGATTCCTCGTGACATCATTTACATCAACGATGCTCAAACTATAACTCAATAAATCAACTCGACTTTAATGCATCATTCTTTCACAAAAACAAAATTGACTAAAAAGTTTAGAACAAAACTAAAACAAAAACAATCCCTAAGACTGAGTATGACTTTGTTTCATCAATAATAACATGCCTCGAAGTTTTCATACCCAGTAACTAAAATAGTTTAAACACTTTGAGTATGACAACTCAATAGGATCATTTTCATCCCAACCGAAATTTGAACGTTAATATCATAACACAAATTTATAATAATAAAGTAAAAAATCAACATTTAAGGAGACAATAAATATTCACAAAAATATTTCAAAATTAAAGAAAATGATTTCATAAATTATTAAATTAAAAATGCACTCCTCTGCAATTAACTTGAAAATATATCTACCATAATGATTTTTTAGGGAATGACCCTGGCCACAGCACCACGTGATATCTTTTAGGGAACCACCATGGGCAGAGCACCACATGATATCTTTTAGGAGTTAATCCAAGGCAACGTACCCATATGTGTATATTTTAGGAAATTACCTAGGGCAGAGTACCCGTGCCGATCTTTTGGGAGTGGCCTTGGGTAGAGCACCTATGTGTATATCTTTTAGAGAATTACTCAAGGCAGAGCACCTGTGCTGATCTTTCGAGAATAACCTCGGCAAAGCAGTCGTATCACGATATTTTAGCCATACACTCTACAATTTCATAATTTTTGTATACCAAATATAATTAACTACAACTATATTACATCAACAATGTATTCTCCCAAAAATCGGTATACCACATATATAATAGTGGAGAAACAACTACGACAACAATAGTATGAAATTTGAATTTATAAATAAAATATAACTATTTGATGGTAACACGAAGAAGGCATACATTATAAAGGAAAAATATACAGAATATATGTGTATAAGTAATCATTAATTCAATGTGTACCTTATTTAATAAGAGAAAAATAATTCATGAATTTATAAATAAAATTAATAACTATTTGATGGTAACTCAAAAATGCATATACTAGGAGGGAATAACAAACATAATATATTTAAGATTTTTATGCATAAGTAGTCATCAATCTAATGTATATATTATTCAACAATACATCTACACGAAAGATTCAATGTAAATCTAACAAGGCTATACAATGCACCATCAATTACCAGTGTGCATAGTTAGTTTAGCAATAAGTAATTATTAAAGAATTCATATCTACACCAAAAAATATAATGTTATACATATACAATCAAAGTAACTTAATGTGTACAACAGTTTAAGCATTCATGCATGTCAACCAAAAGTACAGGCATTTTTATGTTTATAACTTGTAAGCTGAACATCATTCCATACCTATGATATTTACGTATAAATATCGGTGTTGAGTGTGGGTTAGATCACCTATCTGATGTGTGATCTGTGTCCAAAGATGGTTATCACACAACTCAATAATTGATGGTCTTTTCGAGGAAAATGTTACGTTCTCTAATGACGACTTGTTAATCGATGGTTTTTTGATGATTTTACTTTTTTAGGATAATGGAGTTTTATGTAGGAAACTTGAGAAGTGATGGATTAAGACTTTAATGAAGATTTGTCAGTAGTTTTAGATATTCATGGCTTCGTTGTTGAGGCAGCATACGTGCACAACGCATGTCGCTAAGTATTATCATTATTATCAACATTATTATTTTTCCCTACCAGATTGACAATCTGGATAAGAAACAATGGCTGGGACGGAGCATTAGGTTGATGTTAGTTTTTAAAAGAAAAGGTGAAGGAGAAAATTTTGGAGAAGTCGTGATGGAGTTACGGACACGAAGGTCTCTTACATGGGTTACATGCAGGGTTCCGGTGGGGTCCATCGTGTCTAAGATGAAAATCCAAGCTGTTCATCATTTTCCTCAAGTCAATGTTGATTTTAGAGTAAAAAATGAGACAGATCAAGTGATTAGGTGGGTTGTGTTGATGGAGTCTGAGCAAGAGCTTTTAGCAACTAAGGTTTTGTAGATATGCAAATCCAGTGATTAGTTTATATCGGCAGTGGGGTCCACTACAAAGAAGGGTTTAATTTGATGGGTTTAGGACGGTGCGCATCTATTTTATGGAGAATAACGGATGAAGGAGAGAAAATCAGGGGGTTTGTTACATGGGGAGATTATATGTATATATATATATATATATATATATATATATATATATATATATATTTAAAGCACGGTGGGACCCACAACGATGAGGTGGCAAATTCATACCGTTCATTAGTTTTGCTTAGTCATGTTAGGGCATGAATCCAAAAATGAAGGCGATCTAAAGTTACGGTGGGCCACACCAAAGGGATAAGTGGGGTTTGAAATACATACCGTTTAAAAAATGGGATGTTGCACTAAGACTCGTGATCCGATTGAGACCACGATAAAATAAGGGTACCCTAGCTTCCACAATATGTTGGATGGATAGGACTTAATAGTTAATTGGCTAACATACGCATCAACTGCATTACATTAGATAAGATATTGCGATTGGGCGGTGGGGTTGCTTGTAAGGAAGTATTGTCATATGTGAAATAAGCGTTGAAGTCGCCCGTGAGGGAGAGTTGGTTGAAAAGGGCATGTATTATATCATAATTTCATATGTGCATTTAATAAGAGTACTTAGGAAGTGATTGATTTCTTGTTTTATCATTACCTACACTGATTGGGTTGATAACATGCGTAATTTAGAACTAATGGAACCACTGAGTTAGCTACTTACTCTCATATAGGACGGTGTTTTAAAACAGCAAGCAAGCATTGTTGTTGATGCAAGTTCTATCGAGGCTTCCAGCAGGTAGGCTTGGTTTAGCTTTTACTTTCGTCCTGATGTCTTAGAAGTGTCGAACAAAACTGGAAGACCTTACATTTATTTAATTTTGAGCTTCTATATGTTGGAGTCTTGTATATGTTGGAGTCCCTGACTGGGTGTGCTCCGTATGTTGATTTTGTTGTATGCTCATTGTGGCTTGTATAATCCCCATTTTGGACAATCACCACTATCGGAATTATATTTTTTATTGTTAGCACTATATTTCTGAATTTTCATTATCCTTAACTCGCTTTGGATCTGCTAAGTTGAATTGCATTACTCTGATTATTCATGTGTGTTATGAATGTGAATATGAACGAGGTCATTTTCATTTTTTTCACACCCGGGAACTCGAGACCGGGGTCTCTGTACTCAGGTGCCGATTTTCGGAGCGTGACATAATGTGCCTCACTTCGATCAACATATGCTCCATGCTATTAAATATCTTAATGCGCGCCAATCCAACACCAACCAATTTATAAGCATTATCGTTGCCCATAAACACTTAGCCATCATCGCACTCATTATAACTGGTGAACCAATTCCTATGAGGGATCATGTGGTACGAAGCGCCCGTATCCAAAATACATTCTTCATCGAATTACCTGAATTTTGATGTGGTCAGCACGTCACACCATTCATCTCCTCACTAGATTTTTGCAGTACTGGCCTCCCTGGAAGAAATATCTAAATTCTCTTTTCTCAACTTAAGTTTCTTACAATTCTTTTTCATGTACCCTGTCATGCCATAATTTTAACACTTCAACTTTCCTTTGCAATTGCCCTTAATTTAGACCTCGATTGTGAAAATCTACTTCTCACTCAAAATTTCTTACCCTCGTAACCAACACATCTATAGAAGTACTCATGTCACCGCTTTTCTTTCTCAACACCTTCGATTGAAGTGTGAGATAACGCTCTCCATGCTAATGGTCATTCTGCCGGTGCACAAAGAATCTTTGAATGACTCATACGATGCTAGAAGAGAGTTTAGCAGAATACATGCTTGATCTTCATATTTCATCGTGTCCTCTACATCCAATAATTTGCAAAGTAGCCTATTGAAGTAATTGATGTGAGCCTCAACGTCAGGCCCCTCCGTCATCTTCAGATTAAACAACTATAGCCTCAGATATAAGCGATTCTCAATAAACTTCTTCACAAAGATACTCTCTAGTTTGACTCATATACTTGTTGCAGTTTTATCTCTCATAACATTATAAAGGACCTCATTCATTGACATAATTAAATAGATTATTAGTTTTCTTATCTACCTTTTTTATTCTTCTTCTGATATAGTTTTTGGTCGCTTTCCAAGAAAAGCTTCGTTTGATCATTGTTGAACTAGGATGTCATTCACCTTAACTTTCCACAGTTCAAAATTATTTTTACTAAAATATTTCTCTATATCAAACTTTATGTTAGATACCATTGATGCCTTGTTTTCAATTTTGATATGCTTCCCAAAGTTCACTCTGATACCACTTGTTGAGAACCGCAGAAGCACACAGTGTGGAATCAAGTAAAGTACAGACAATCACACAAAGAAACCCAAACAAGAAAATTTTAATTTTTACATGGAAAAACCCTTATGGGAAAAAAATGGCACAAAGCGATGAGTAACACTATGAAAGAAAAATTACAAGAGATAGATAATCTTACTAATTCGAACATGCCTCAAATCTCCTTCAAACCCTATCTATGGCCTTGAACCATTAGGAACGTTTTAGAAAGCCCTAATACACCTTAATCTACCCATAATCCCGATTACACCCGATATATATACTATCGCAAATGGAATGAGAAACAAATCCTCCTTTTACACAATTCTGCAGGTGGCTTGCTGGGACCTTCGATGGCATCGACAAGCATCGAAGCCCCGTCAATGACATCAGAGATCCTTTGATGTCATCGAGTAGCAACTTCCAAAACCATCCAGTAACCAAATAGAATTTTTTCAAATTTTTTCAACACGATCAAGCGGACTATCGATGGCATCGACAGACCCTGTTACTGACAAATTTAAGACATTAACAACAGAGCCAACCCATCTTCACCGTTACCTTTTTGTGGCCCACTTAAATCCTTAATCCACTTAATTTTTGAACTGACATACTAATATAAGCCAACATAAAAGATGTATAAAATAGTTGCATATAATTATTAAGGAAGTCCCCATGAATCTTTTGTTGCATGGTCCATACTACTGGTAGGGATGCACATCGAACCGGTAGAACCGTGGAACTAAACTAAACGGTCCAGTTTGATCCAGTTCTAGAGTGCACTGGTTCCAGTTCTAGTTCCGGTTCTAAAAATCAACGAACCGATTACATCAGTTCGGTTCTCGATTTGGGGGTATGTAGAACCGAACCGAACCATGAACCGATCTATAAAATTGAACTGTAAATCCGAACTGTGAAACCGAACTAGGAACTAAACTATTTAAAAAAAAAAAAAAAAAAAACCTAATACCATAAGTCCCTGTTGCGGCTGCCCATCTCTCTCTCTCTCTCTCTCTCTCTCTCTCTCTCTCTCTCTCTCTCGCAATTGGGCTGGATTATAAAAAGCCCAAAACCGTGGAACCGATCCAGAATCGAACCGATTTTAACGGTCCAGTTCCAGTTAGGTTCTAGGATGCTAATGGTCCGGTTCTAGTTCGAAAATCCTAGAATCGTTAAGAACGGTTCGATTCTGATTTCACCCCAGAACCAGACCGAACCGACCAGTGTGCACCCCTAGCTACTGGCAATCTTCTTGCATTAAAAGAAGTGAAAGGAAACATACCATTTCTACCCCAACTTATGCAATAAAATCTCAACCATTCTGTGCCCAACTACAATTAGGATAAAATTTATCCACTAATTGCAAGGGTAAAAATGCCAAAAGCATTTGTAGACTACAACAATCCCAAAAATAATGCAGCCCATTACACGGGTGGGCCACACATGCATACATGATTATCAGGTCAGGTCGGAATTTCATTTCACTCGCTTTCTTAATTGCAGAATGATCCTGTAGCATCGTTACAATCGACCTCTGTGGGATCCACTCCATCCATCGTGCGTGTTGCCTCAGTACGACACTAGATCCCAAAAATTAGGTAGATCCAAAACTCATGTGGGCCACATCAAATGGAACTTCATACGATCATGGACAAAACTTCTAAATCCAACTCGTGTGGCCCACTGGAATACTGGAATTGTCTCAATTTTCGTGTCCTTCACCCCGGTCAGGCACGTCTGATGAATAGATTGGATGGTAGGTACACATCAAGGTGGGCCCCCAAAAATCTAGAGAGTTTAACTGTAACTGATCATGGTGGGCACCAAAAAGGTTGACACTCGTCGATACTATTACTGGACCATTCTCCTTCTTAATTAACCACCACTGAATCACCATAATTTTTAGACCATGGCCATCCATGAGATGGGCCACCTAGTTAACAGTTCCAATATGGTGGGTCCACGATTCGCAATAAAAATACACTACTTGTAGGGGTGCACATCGAACCGTTGGAACCATGTAACCGGATCGGAACCGTTAGATCGGTCCAGTTTGGTCCGGTTCTAGGGTGCTAACGGTCCAGTTCTGGTTTCAAAATTCTTAGAACCGTTGATTACGGATCGGTTCTAGTTTAGGGCCTTGTAAAACTGAACCGAACCGAACCATTGATCCGAACTGTTACACGAACTATAGATCCGAACCTAGACACGAACCGTAGAGCTCCCTCAGTCCCTCTGCATTCTTCTTTCTTTCTTTTTTTCTTTTTTTTTTTTAAGATTCAAATGACAGCATAGGTTTCATTTATCTCCTCTCTTACAAACAATAACAAATACAATGTCCCAAGAAACACCTTCCCAGCAATAAAAATTACAAACCTGAGAGCTGAGACAACCAAACACCAACACTCCAAACAAATACAAACCCCAGAGCTAAGGCAACCAAACACCACCACTCCAAGGAAAGGGATGATTCAAATCATAAAACCTTCACATTGTACAAAGAAAAAGTAATTTACTGGAACAAATAAACACTACCACTCCAACATCCCACACTTCTCTAACATGCTTCAAGAGGATTGCTTGAGTAGGCTTCATTAGCACCTTCTTTCAAAGTTCTTTCCAACCTTATCTCAAAAACAGTAGAGTTCCGATTCACTCTCTTATCCTCCACACCAAGTGCATTTTAGTCCCCATAAGATTTTTAAACCAAGCTCCCCTATTTCTCCCCTGTATTCTTTTACTGTGCTCTCAATACCGCTCTGTATTTGTTCATTGTGTTCAGCATGGTGTTAGAATGCATGCCTGGTTTCCATGATTACAGTAACTTCCAACAGTACCCAAAATGGGGATTTCATCCAGGCTCCGAATTGGCAACGTTCTCGGTGATGAAGACTGACCTGACTACCTGAGCTCTTCCACTGTTAATGCACCTAAAATTGACCACAAAACCGTGGAACTAATCTAGAACCAAACCGGTTTTCACGGTCCAGTTCCAGTTCGGTTCTAGGTGCTAACAGCCCGGTTCTAGTTCCAAAAATCCTAGAACTGTAGGGAACAGTTCCGTTCGGTTTCACCCCAAAACCGAATCAAAGCGAACCTTGTGCACCCCTAACTACTTGAAGGTTTCAAGCTTCGGACAGGAATCATCTAGGAACGCCTATGCTCTACCACCGTGTTGTATCCGTAAATCTACTCCGTCCAGCTGGTGGTCACCCTTATTTTAACCGTAAATACAAAACATCAGGCTGATAGAAACTCAGATGGGCTAAACCAATGGGAGCAATGTAAAGATTATCCTACAGCCTCGAGTTCTCGAGGTGTCCTTCCTGAGTTTTGAACCAGGCTTATTTTTGCATCTTCGCTTCAACCTGGTGAGTTACACCTGATTAACGGTTTCAGTTAAAGAGACAAACAAGGACAGCCCCATACAAAAACCTATGGTTGGCATTCAATCCCCACTATTCCCTGTGGTGTGTGGCCCACCTGACCTGTGGATCCGGACTGAGCCTTGGGTCGTCCCCAGCTAAGTTTCAGGACACGGTCACAAACGAATTGGGCCGAAGATGAGTTCTCAGGACCAATAATGCACAGAGGATTAGCTCACAATGTATTGGCCCAGATCGGATGGTCCCATTGCAATTTTGTTTTACTTTTTATAGTCCACATTATCATTCATTTGACTGTAATTTTCCTAAACATATATAGAAATAGGCCTATCTCATATACCATATTGTTTATAGTTGTGGTGGGCCACACTTGTTTACCCACACTAATCTGCCCACATGACCCAGTCAGTGACTCGATATCTCCCATTTTAACCATAGCCGATCCAAACTCGGTGTAGAAAATGTTCCGTATTTCGCTATACTCGGCGACGAAGTCCTTCATCGAAGAGAACTTGATCCATCTTAGATTCTTGAAGTAGTTGTAGTCGAACAAGTTCGGCATCACCAGATTGAATGATGCCAAGTTGGCGTCCCCACCAGTGGTGGGACACTGATGCTTGCCGGTCATTGTGGATCCGGCATAGGAACGTTCCACATTAAGCTTGGCTCAATCAGCTTGCTCGACTTGTCTCGCAAAAGCTCGAGGCTCTGAATCAAGCTGGTTTTTGGAGCTGGAAAAAATTCCAAGCCGAGTTTGAGCTTCCCCGAGCTAGTCTCAACCCAGATCGAACCTCAACTTGAATCGATCCAGATTGACTCAGCTCAATGACTTGGTTATTTTGATATTGACATTGCTCACCAAATGTTTGATAAAATGACTCAACGTAGTGTTGTTTTGGGTGCATATATTCTCCGTGGGATTGGCTGGTGGCAAGGAAGGAATAGATACAAAACAAATATATATATATATATATATATATATATATATATATATATATAGAGAGAGAGAGAGAGAGAGAGAGAGAGAGAGAGAGAGAGAGGCATGCTCACCTACGCACATGCGCACCTTTGCACACATGTCATGGGTGTTGAATCTGAACGGTCCATAAGATGCGGAATCCCATGAAACCTTAAGGAGTGAATTTTCACCCTGATCCAAGATTCTAGTAGGCCATAGCAAAGAGAAATTTAAATCAAGGGAAGAAACTATTTGCATTTTTCACGGCCCACTGAAGTATTGGATCAAGTAAAAATTCATACCAAGGGGTTTCATGAGGTTCTGCTTCATGTGGACCATTTAGATTTGCAAGATTCATTAGATATGATAAATTCTCAAAAAAGTTGGTATGTAATACGTACGAAATGGTTCGTAGGTGCGTGTTTCAGAGAGAGAGAGAGAGAGAGAGAGAGAGAGAGAGAGAGAGAGAGAGAGAGAGAGAGAGAGAGAGAGATATATCTTGATATTGCCCGCTGAGTGTTTGATGAAATACATGTAAATTGCTATTATTGATTTGCATTGTGTGAAAAATTGAAGATGCACTTTATATGTTCGAGAAAATGCAATGACTGAACCGAGCTGAGTTTAGGCTAGGGTTAGCTACCGGCCGAGCCAAGTCGAGATGTGCCAAGCTCGACTCAGTTCGACTCGTGTACAGCTCTGAATTTATGGTATATGTTGCCAACAAGCTCATTTAAGCTTAGGGAAGCTAAGTAAGAGGTTGATTCCATGGCTTCTTTTTAAATTTTGAGCCTGAACTTGGGCCCAGCCCTAGCCCACTAGTCTAAACTCATAGCATGAGCCTAGTTCATGGACCATGAAGAAATAAATGAGCCTATATGTATGCTCATTACATGTCCTGTAATAAACCCAGGCCCTTCCTATATCATTTATCTTTGGGCCAAAATGGGCCTGAGACAGTCCAATGGACCTCTTGGACTGATATCTCGATGAGCCAGACAGCCCATTGATAGCCCTATTAAGAAGTAAAAGTGACCAGGAGGCACACTAGAGTTAGCATCCTCCTATCTTGTTCACTGTACAAATGACAAGTGTATAATGATCCGTACCGTCCATCCCATGGCCCCCCGTGCTTAATAGGCAGGTAACTGAAATTTCCTTGACCGGAAGGTCCTGATCATCTAATGACCATTTGATACTGGGCTTTCTTCTCCTGAAATGATATTCATTATTATGCTTCTGCTGTCCATTCCCACTCACCTAATTAAATGGTTAGAATCTAAAATCATCCTGTTTACACCCAGCTTGCTACAGTCAGATCCAACAAACACTCGCAAAGCTGCGGAGAGAGGTCG
Source organism: Magnolia kwangsiensis (assembly GCA_037074715.1). Classification (NCBI taxonomy): domain Eukaryota; kingdom Viridiplantae; phylum Streptophyta; class Magnoliopsida; order Magnoliales; family Magnoliaceae; genus Magnolia; species Magnolia kwangsiensis. The sequence continues at coordinate 53,002,928 of CM073575.1, read as the reverse complement.
TGAGGAATGTCACGCACGATCGAAGTCCTAGAAACGGTCCTTCTTAAAACAAGAGAATGACAGCACTACATACAAGTTAAGTTTCTAAAAATAACGTGTAACCCACCATAACGCTAAGGCAGTGAGGCACACTAACACATGACCGGATTTAATTAGGCACATGCATCGATAAGAAGGAAAAGTCATCAGGAACTAAAAATATAAATAGATACGACGTCATATTAACCAGCTGGTCTCACCCTGAATTAGAATTGTAGTAGGTTGATACTACTAATTAATCAATTGATCAATTCCACCAGTTAAGGAGATTATGCAAGTCCACCATCTATGTATATGTAAATCTACATCTATGTATATGTAAATCTATAAAAGCAGCAGAGAGTGAATTATTCCTGACCTTCGTTTATCTAAACAAATAAATTTTTTATTAAGCAAAACAATATATATCTCTTTTGTCCCACATGGACGCTTATCTTAATTTAGTCTAGCCTAATTTAGTCTCTCTACTATTGTCCAACACAATGCTGCAATAAGTTCAGATCCATAAATGTAACTTTAGTTTATTTCCATCCAGTTATATCCAGCACATTACTACAAGTCCAATTAATTTAATTCAACATCTACAACCCAATCATTGGATCCCAAATCCCTATGTACTTAGTGGTTTCTCCATGCTACAATTAGTTGGCCAAACCATGATCCACTAGCAATCGTTCAGGTTCAAACGATCATTAACCTTCCACGGACGTTTCACATGCATGAACTATCATTTGATAATTTTCCACAGCTTTATTTATTCATCGTGAAATGCACATCATTCTTGTTGAGATATTTGGTATTGGTGGAAACTGAAATCAAATAAAAAATATAGAGTAAACTAAGCTTTGAAGAATGTATTAGATATGCTTTCCTTGAAGCATTATTCACCCCCTCTTGTTAGTATGAGATCATTGCCAGGCTTCTAACAAACCGCTTCCAAAATATGACAAGCCTCAATGATTCTACGTGGTACAACCACGAAGAGATCACAATAAGAACTCAGTACACAATTTGAAGCAAACTCTCAGTATTGAGAAATCAGAGAAACCAATCCACTTACTTACAAAGAGAGAAAGAAGAGAATAGACATAGTTGTCGTTAATGCTTGATTTAGAATGGGCTTTATAGAAAATGAATGGTTCATTTTCATAATAAATAAATAAATAAATATTGTTTGTTATAGAAAATGAATGGTAATTCATTTTCATAATAAATAAATAAATAAAAATTCTTTCTTAAAGACGCATCTGAAACTGTTCACAATGATCAATTCTTTTTAGAAGAGACGCGACTTAAAAAGTGGAAGTAATAGTTGGATTCTGACGACTTAACCATCACAATGTTTAAAATTCATTGACAGATCTGGCAATGGTCGGAATCCTCCAACCATTTGTCACAGCAAAACATTCATCCAACCGAAACATAATAACAGTCGAGAGATTTATCAGTCAATTTGCAAAACAGTCGATATATGCCGGCCAATCGATACAACATTCAAAATCCATCAATAGTTCAGTGCAACAGTCGTTACCTGTCGACAGATTAGCATAATGGTTGAAATCCTCTAACCGATCGGCGAAACGGTCATATCTTTAGCTGATAGGTAGAAAGGTCACTCTCTTCTATCCGATCTTGCACTGGACATACTCGCTATGGCTGATTCTACAATGGCTTAGCCTAGTCGCACCGGATCATATCGGTACATGATAGGTTGCATGGGAGTGCCACTCACGACACAATGCACAAGTGCGAAATGCGAAGTGTGCCACTAGCACTTTTATAGCCACATTGTCCATGCTCACATGCCAATCACAATATAATGTGCACATGTAAAGTGCAAAGTGTGACACTAGCGCCTCTACAACCACACTGCCTCTAACCTTGTTCTATCTCCATTTTCCAAGTAAGAATATTATAGAATGCAAAGCTTATTAATTCCTCCGGTTCTTTCTCTTTAAGCAACATGGGACTTTAAAAAATCACTTTTAAAACAAGTTCCAGAGAAAATACAAATTTCAAATCTCTATTGAATTTTAGCAAAAAAGTGGAGCAAAACTAACATTTCTATTATTCTTTAACTAACCCAATTGAGATAAAATCTCAACAATTCAACAATTCTTATTCAATTTGATAAAAAATGACATTTTATCTTCTATTTCTTATTTTTTTTAGTATTTACTTTGTTGATCAAGAGTACAATCTATTGCCGTTATCATTAAAAGTTCTTCTTAGATAAAAAGAACTCACCTAAAGGATTAATTATCTCCTTCAAAAATCACTTAATTCTGACAATCCCCTTACACACAATCTTAATCAATTCATTTTGGCGCTTGAGACCACAAAGCATTTGAACATAGTAAAATAAGAAATTGAAAGATTTTGTTGAAATTATTCGCTTGAAAATTTCCCAAAAAGCTAATCATAGCCATAGGTTCTTCTCTCCATCAAAACAATAGGGCACAAGTCACATTCGACTGTGGCACGCTAGCACAGTCATAAACGCAGACACATGATCGAATCCCAGCCAAACACAACACATGCAACCGTTTATTCGAATTGAAGCCAAACACATCCCATGGTAGTATTTTGGACTATGAACCATTCAACGTCGGACCCAACGAATGAACAGTCCAGATCAAATACTAGTCAGTAACGAGGCCCGGTGTAGATAGACCACATCCCACAAATCACCTCGATTGGCCAATCTTATGCAGCGGATTTTTCAAATGGAATTTGGCCCACCGATCACTTTACTTTAACCGTTCACTTGATGGCCTCTGGTCAGATGGTTGGAATCGTTTAATTAACTTGGTTTTGGGGCTTGAGAAGCTCTAGACACAGATTAAGCTCCATAGCCCATAGCTTCCCCCGGCCCAGTCCTATATATAGATCTATAGCGCGTTGAACCAAGACAAGAACACCTGAGACCTCTGATAAATACCTTTCATAAAGAAGGTTGAACCTCTTCGTAACCACTGACAAATTGAGTTGGAGCAAGAGCAATAGACATGAAATAGAGAACATATCCTTACGTTTTGAAGGGAGCTGTTTTGATTTAGGCACTGAGCATATTCACCTATTTATGGAGTAGATCAACGTTCAGTCCCAGGGGCGGAGGTAGACGCATAAACCCATATTTCCTTTATGGGAGCGAATACATTCGACCTGGGTATGTTAGAAGGAGCTGGGCCTGATACATCCAAAATAGATGAATGATTTGGCAGGTCAAGCTTCCAATACATTCATGCCACGTGTATGCTGAACGAATCACCACCATGCATGCTAGCCCGAGATCCAATCCATCCACTAGAATGGCACCACGATATTGACGCCCGAATAAAAGAATCAGGTTGATCCACTAGACAGGTGGGGCACAATTTGCGAGCAAATTCAAGGCTTTGTAAAACATGGCTGAAGTTTTATAACCCACCCAAACGTTTACAGTAATGAGATCCAAATGCTGGATGGACCATGTTTACTTTAGGAAAACATGGACAAGGTCGGATCAACCAGATGGATGGATTGGATCCGGCACCTGCTTGTCATGCTGGCCCATGTGTAGCGTGTAAATTAGCTGTACTGCACAAGCGTGTGGGCTTAGCAAGATGTATTTCTGGGCTCTCCCTAAGTCAAAAGTCACGTATCCTGTGAGCATGGCACGTGGAGAGAGAGGAAGTGGTTTGTGTGTAGAGAGGTTCCAAAAGAGTTTGTTGTTCCACGCTACTGTGATACTGATCCTAAGGCACACATGTGGAAGACATCAAATCAATCAAACCAACCAAGTTGTTGTGGGCCCACTTTAGAGGGCTCTTTCCAAACCTCTCTGATTTATAACCACTTGTTACTTGAAATTTGATTTGTAGCATTGATTGTTATCATTTCAACAACCTGTTTAATATCCACCAATAGATTAGTTGAGAAATTAAACAAATGTAATTTTATGTTTAAGAGCCATACAAATTAGGATACATGCGTTGTATTTGTTATCCTGCTATCATTATGTGCCATGGGTACAATTGTTAGTGCCTACACAGAGTTATCGGAATTTTCATCGTCACAAATGAAAAACAAGCATAATCCAAGCACAGCCTGAGAGAGAGAGAGAGAGAGAGAGAGAGAGAGAGAGAGAGAGCAGGGTAAACGAAGAGGAAAAGCTTGGTCCAAATAGAGAAAAATAACTCGTGATTTCAAAATTGTACTCTCAATAAGGTTTTCAAAGTCAGCAAATTGAGGCTGTTTTATGTTGAAAATTGAGACTCTTTTTTGTTGAATTAGAACAAAACTCTTTCTTATTGTTTGGCTCGAAATTTGGTAGTTGGTATGTGTACATGATACTAGGCATGCTAGAGCTTAATGTGGCTCAATTCAAATCAAACATCTTTAACCCTAAGCACCGAGCTTGACAAAGAGACCATGGGCGATCGTTTATAATAGAGAACTTAGCAGTTCAGTCACCCATAAAAGAGATCCGGTGATTTGCCAAGAGAGGATTCATCCTTCCAACAATTTATTTATTATTATTATTTTTTTTGCCTTTCAGTCAAAAAAGTTTTTTTTTTTTCTCATCGTAATGGCAGAGATTGAATTATTAAAATAGCATGATAGTAGAAGAAATGCAATTGCATTAATAAAAGATAAAAACTTACAAAAGAGAAATTATTCTCGACAGTCTAGTAATTGAGGCATAGATGGTGAGGTACTAGAGCTAAAGTCTTCCTTAGTTTAGCAGCTTGGGCGTAGATAAAGGGAATTAAACTAAAAAGAAGAAAAAAGTATTTCCTTGGTTGAGTGATATATACAAAGAAAATTACATGACTCATAAGCTAAGTTAGCCCAACGTAATAGCATAGACAAACTGGATTACACTACTCCTAAACTAGAGTCAGTCTAATGAGGCATCGTAAATGGACTGGATTACACCAGTTAAGCTAAGATAAAAGTTGAAGCAAAATAAGCAATGTTGCATTGTAGAGTTGTGTTGTATTCAGTGTTCTAAGTATCGGTATCACTACAAGTTTCATTGGTCGAGGATACAGAAACAACGTTGATATCGCCAATAATATCACTGTTAACCAAAAATGCAGGAAAACATGGGGGAAACGGTAGAATTTTTAGTGAAACTTCAGGAGATGCTAAAATACGCATATTTGCAGAGTAAGGAAAAAAAAGTTTGCAAAAAGAGTGCATACACAATAAGTTTCATAAGAAACAGTCTAACCATTCTATTTAATAGGGGCTTAAAAGCATGTGTCGTCATAAGAAACGGTCTAACCATCCTATCCATCCCATCTAACCATCCAACCTTCCATCCAAACATTTATCAACATTGCAGAATATTGGCAACTCATGATATTTTGCTAAAAAATAATCAACTAGAAAGAAAACGAAAGATTGTGGTCTTGATATTGCGCATGTTGCAATAATGATAATATTGAGATTTATCAATATTAGCAACGACAAATTGAAAATTGCATACAACAATGTGCTTATAAAAAAATAAAATGAAATAGAAATTTTATTTTATTTTTAAATAAACAAACTTTCTATGATATCTCTACGTTGGCGATATTATTGAAATATCGCCAATACACTTGTGATGCAAGCATTGCCTAGAATTTATGCAATCGAAATATTGACGATATTGATACATTAGTAATATAAGCAACACCTAGAACTTACACAATTGAAAATATTGGCGATACCGATATGTTGGTAATACTTAGTAATACATTGTTGATGCCCGGAATTTCTAATACTACCAGTGTTATTGGTATCGTTACTAGTATTATCTTTATCATCAAGCTGGAGATAACAATAATGTCGGAGATATTTCGATAATATCGGAGATAATTCAAACAATGGTTGTATTGGGTTAGTGAAGGTCCAGAGCTCTTTGATCTTCCCCTTATTTATAGAAATCTTACGAGGTAACTGGAAAGATATCTTCTTAGCCACTCCTCACGTTTGTTCTAAAAATAATCATTTGGGCCTATATACAGTTGTAGCTTATTATGCAACGCCACGTGTGCTAGTTGTTTGTCGTGGGGTGGTTATTCATTACACACACATCCTACTCCTACTACGTGAATGAGAGTTCTTCTTGTAGTGTCATGTGTAGCTTATTATTATCCACTTCTCCACTCAAATGTGTTATGCACCGTGAAAATTGGCCAACTTAGCATTGTTGTTACGTTGCTTCAAAGCTCTTTAAAAGGTTTCGGCCGCAAGAGTTTCTTCTGTGTGATTTTTTGGTGCATCCGCCGAATCTGTCAATGGCCATGACTATATTTTGGTCATTACTCATTGTAGACCATTATGGTAAGTAGTTGACTCTACCACATGAGTGAAATACATGACACACATCCCATGACAGTAATCAACTAAACTTACTCTTTTTGAGTTACTCATGACTTTTCATATTCTGATTGAATTCGGTCGTTGAAGTAGTTGAAAAGAACTTTTGTTTCTCTTTTCAAAATCTTGCTACCACATGGCATCATCTGAGTTGCTAACTTTGAAGCAATTAAATCATGCATAAACACATCCACAGGAGAATATTGTTTCATTACTTCAAGAATTCTAGTAGAAGTAGAAACCCAAAAATTTTAATGAGTTTATGGGTGCGAATGGATCGGTTCGGCTGGAGGAAAGTCCAAAGCAACCCATTTAATAATAGGATTATGTATTTTCACCTAAGATGGACCTTTTAAAATATAGGTTCAATCCGGGTTAAGTCCTTGTCAAAATATGCCAGCTCATTTATTAAATAGGTCAAGACTAGAAATATGATAATCTGGTTTTCACTAAAATAATGCCTCGGAGGAGGAGATCACGATGAGATAAGAGGATTAAAAGATTGGGAGTTATGGTTATAATGATAGAGAAAGAAGCAGAGGAAGCAAATTCAATGTCTAATATTCCCTTTTATAATTATTAATTTTTTTAAAAAAAACTAATTAAAAAATTACAAATTTTCAATTCTCACTTTTCCTTAATAATTTATTAATTACTTAATTATACTTGGTAATTATAGACAATTCCACAGTTCCGACATCCCCACACTTCGTAATTAACTGATTTCTTAGGTTTAGTCCATTTTAGGAAAGTCCAAGCTCTAAATTGACCAGTTCAAAAATGAATTCCACTAGCATACCTCACAAGGGTCACTTTTGCCAACCAAGATCCACACTAGTTGAACTTTCATGTGATCCACTAGGTACATCCAGTATGCTGCCTCATCTTCACCTTGGAACCCAAAACTCACTTAGGCCACAGCATAGGAAACGGTTGGGATGGGCAACCCCACCATTAGTTGTGTAGGGCCTACCATGGTGTTTATATACCATCCAATCCAATCATCTGATTTCCTCATTAGGATGAAAGAATCACCCAAAAATCCCAGTATTCCAAAACTCAGGCGGGCCATCACATATGAATACAGAGGTTTTAGGTATAATTTTATGGGCGAACCACCCGAGTGTTGAATCATCATGATTTTGGTGATCACGGCTAAACAATCAGTGGTGTAACAGATGGATAGGGTGGATTTCATGCACATTAAGCCATTTCTCCCTCTTTAGAGAAAGTGACCCCTGTAGGTAACCTATGTGAGACATGCACGTCTTCATTTAAAAACCCAAGTCCAAATTGGGTTAGGTTGTGACGATTTAGTAGGTCCACACCTGATCCGATGACAGTGGATGAGCATATCCAAAAAGTAAAATTGATCCAAAGAAAACCATTCATAGACATCGGCGAAAGAAAACAGATAGTTATAGGGAAAAATAAATAAATTCAACTAGGAAGTATGATAGACAGAAAAACAATTTACAGAAGACAAATATAACCACTGAAGAATTGTACAAAAGCAAGAGAATTGCATTGAAGTGTTAATGGATATGTTGGGAGCATCTGCCAATACAAAAGACGGGGCGTGGTCCACCGCCTCAAAATGAGAATTAGATGATGGGTTCAAGTGTGGCGTGTATTGTGGATGTTGGGATATCCTGTCGTCTGCATTTTTAAGAATGCAGCAAACAGCTCTAGCACAGAAATGCAAATGGGTTGAGTGCATTTGATTCCATTGGGGTTCTTGGGTATATGCAAACAAGCCCTAATAAATGCACCAAACAGAAAAGAAACAAACAAAATTCTCAAGAGTAAAAAATAATGACTCTCAAGCATGAACCAAGACCATATCTCAACAATGGCAATTCTTTGGTAGACCAAATAGACACAAAATAGTATTCTGCTCAAACTTTCATTGGTTAGGAAATGTAAAGTCTCTTGCTGTTTTTGGACAAGTATGAAAAACATCCGTGGGAGACTCATACAAATGTTTAAGAAATGGTGCTATGACCTTATTAGTGGATGGTATGTACCATGCAAGTAGAGGTGGGCACAGGACGACCCGATCCGGTTAACTCAACTCGTCCGACTCGGTCCGATCTGACTCGTCCCGAACCGAATGGGTGAGTCAATCCGAACCGAGTAAACTTCGCCCAATTCAAACTTAAACCGAGTTGAGTTCAAGTTACCCAGTAACTCAACTCGACTCTCCAACCCTACCCCGACCCGATCCCAACCTCTCTCTCTCGCTCCCTCATCCTCCTCTTCCAAGCCCGGCAACCACCCACCACCATCACCCTCCTCCTCCTCCTCCCTCTCCTCTCCACTCCCTCCCTCCCTCCCTCCCTCCCTCATCCTCTTCCTCTTCCAAGCCCAGCAACCACCCACCACCATCACCCTCCTCCTCCTCCTCTCTCTCCTCTCCCCACTCCCTCCCTCCCTCATCTCTCAATCCAACTCGATGCCAACTCAACCCGACTCGGTACTCTTGATCGGATCGGACTCGGTCCGGATCAATCCAGGCTAGACCGGACTCAAATTGAGTCAGGTATGCTAGACTCCGTATCGAGTCAGATCGAGTTCTGGTCAGGCCTATTTCAAAACCGGATCGAGTCAAGTCAGCCCTAACTCAGTCCGACTCGACTCGATGCCCAGCTCTACATGCAAGTGGGAAGGAAGAGACAGAAATGCAAACCAGATTCATGTTGAGTGACCTGATTTTTGGCCTGGGTACCCACACCAAGAGGCCCACCTGATGAATGTCTTGGATCTAGCACATATCTGCTATGTTGGCATGTGTACGTGGAACAGGGAGTTGGGGGAGTGAATGGATGGTACCTTCTTTTTTATAACACTACTTATAGTAAATATTTTCATTACGGATAATACAGATAACATGGCAGCCAATGACAGTAACAGCACTCGTGAAACAGGAAATGGAAAAACATAGAAAATGGGGCCTACAAAGCATAGCAACATTAAACCTGATTTTTTTTGGTAATTTTATGTTTTTCTTTTTTCTCTTTGAACCAAAAAGAATGTTATATTCCTCGCCATTACACCATTATATTTGAAAAAATCTAAAGTAAACAATGGCCATTATTGCATTATACAATTAGCATAGCTGATAAAATAATGGCTGTTATTTTGAAAATATTGGCAGGCAGTTAACAGGCATTTTCATTACATCACCCTTCCAAGGATGGTCAGCCTTGTTATAACAGACATTATAACATTTTATTATACCATGCATCAAACGTGTAAAAAATGTTTTTTTTTTTAATTTTTTTTCATTTAAAAAAAAAAAAAAAAAAAAACAAATCAAAACAAAAAAAAATAAAAATAAAAAAATAAAAAATAAAATAAAATCATTACTTTTATTCATCCAAGGGAGATCAAGAAATCAGTAGAGATGACATTGCAAAGTTACCATGAATAGCACCAGCCTGTGCATACTTCATTTTGTGACCTGTGCAATCATATTGCTTATAGAACTAGCCTCTTCTTTTGCAGCCTCCACCAATGAATCCTGCAGAATGGGACCTCCCACAATTGACAAATCGCAATCTCATAAACCAAAGCATCATTCAAAACAAATGTACCTGTGCATCTATAAGTCTCGAAACTGCTTTCTTGCTCGACTCTTGAAGTTCCCCAGCAAGCAAAAGTTCATCAAGTATATAATATCCCTACCAATTGACAGTCAGAAGAGATTAGAAAGGTTTTTTTTTTTAAATCATGTTCTTCTAGAGACAAGATGAGATTCCATAAAAGAGGTTCAAAAAGCTACCTTGTGAAAATTGAAGATCAAGTCCAATTCACAAACCTGAAAAGGGTAACCAAAGGGAGAAAGGCAATGAAAATATAGTTATCTCATCAAAGTAAAATGAGATGTGGTTGATACCAGGCAGACTGTGGTGAGAGCTCAACACCATTTATTAGTTGTGGTGTCCAATCAGTCACTGTATACGTGCACGAATGCATAACAATCCTAACCATCCAAATTGTAGTGATCGTTATGGATGGAACATAGACCGAATATCACACTGATCATACAATCCTAACTATCCAATTGGTGGCTCTCAAATGGCTGGTTAAACATAAAGGTCCACATTAGATTAAGCGAAATCAGGTAGTTGAGATCGAGCAGTGTGAATTAACTTTGCAACTTCCACAATGAGGTCCACAATTATGGTGGATAAGACACAGAATTTAAGAGTTGGTGCTGCAGTATCACTGTAGTCTAGCCCTTGATACTATTATTATCAGATATATGATTGATGGTCAGTTTGCTCACACTGCCGAAATAGCGATCTAGTATCTCAACATAATGGTGGATTATTTCAAGGATCTCCAGCTCATTGTCATCCTGATCAACGCACATGCAAAAGTATAGGCTGGCATATCTGCATATGATGTTTAATGAACAAAAGGCATGTCAAAGGGCTGAATAAGGCTCCCTCAAAACATAGTTGACTAGCTATAACTTTACTACCTTCTATATACAACTTTGTAACCTCTCCACTCAACAAAATTACAAAGCTTTGGGCCTCGGTTAAGAATCACTCCGCTGAGTTCCCGGATTACCTTCGGAATACAATCAGTTCAGAAAGCAGGCAGTTATGTGAAGCTGGATGAAAAGCAGTGAAACAAACATTGAACTTTAGTTCCTGAAAATTCAAGTGCTTGTTCCCATCAAGCAAGCTTTACAAAAGGTGAATTTTCAATTTTCTAGACACTTGCTCTCCCAGCTGCTGCTTGGAATGAAGATTGATTTTTTTTTCTTCTTCACAAAGAAAGCCAAACAGATGCTTAATGCATGAACAAAACAGCAACCACGACCACAACCACAAAATTTTAAAACAATTCCAAGATAAGATGTAGCAGTTCAGATGAAGATGGGAAGATTTATAAAAGGCGGATTCCAAATTTCCAAAGAATTATTAGAAGAACCTTAAACACATCCCTAAATCTCTAAAATAACAGCAACATATTGTTCTATTTTTTTAAGCACAATTCATTCTTCATAGAGAAGGCCCAACAGATCCTTAATGCATGAATGCAACCACAACTGCAACATTTTAAGATGATTCCAAGATAAGAAGTACAGTTCTAAAGGAGATGAGAAGGAAATTATCAGTCAAATGTATTTGAACTTAGAAAAAAAAAACTCTGTTGTTTCAACAAAAGCCAAGTCATCACCATCATCGTCATCATATCCTTGCCCAAGCTATTCAGGTCAACTTAACAAATCCTGTTTCACCAATCATTCCTAGCTAAGGCCATTTCTCAGTAACTAAACAAGCCTTCACATCCCTTCCCACCACCTCAAAATCCACATAGTTAGGTCTTCCTCTCATCCTCTTTTTAGACCCTTCAAAAATTAGGGTTCTTTTCCTTATTGTGCTCGTCATTGGACTTTGTTGCACATGATGAACCATCTGACTGCATCCTCCATTTTATCTCCTAAGCGAAAACTTTCAGGATACATCGGATTACCTCTTCCTTAATTCTATTCTATCCTTCATATTCTTCCCACACTTCCACCTGGTGCATGTTTGCCTTCTGACAGCCCAAAACTCAGTTAATAAAGTATTGTTGGTAACATAGTTTGCTCATAAAATCTTTCCTCAAGTTCCAAAGGCATGTGACAATCACACAACACTCTGAAGGCACATCTCCACTTCATCCACACAGCTCTAATTCTACTAGAAACATCCTCATTAATCTCTCCATCCTACTAAATAATAGAGCCAAGCAACAAACTAATCACTTTGAAGAATCTCTTGGCTATCAATTTCAACTAAACACTAGCTAATATAGATATTGAGTAAAAGACCATAGATACTTAAATAGGATATCTTAAATGAAAGAAACTTTGAGAAAGATGCAAACAAGGGAGGCCCTCGGACTGTAAGGTGTTCCATTGCGATAACGGTGGGTGTAACGGTGCCCACCATTACCTTTACACTGAATCGGTGTAACGGCCATTATGCCCCTGTATCGTTCTTCTTTTTTTTTCCCTTTTTTTAAATTTTTTGCACACACACACACACACACACACACACACACACACACAAAAAGTTTTTTAAAATATCCATAAAATCTGAAATTTTATAAATATTCCAAATATGCATTCATTTATAATTTTGAACATGTTTATGGTAGTGTAACGGTCCACTCTTTGGTGAGAATGTTGTATTGGGCTCTGTCTGATGAATTTATGAACCTAACAACCTAGAATTGACTACAAAACTCCAAGATTTAATTTTCTAATTATCTAATACCAATGATAAATATATTAGAATGAATGTAATACCAAAATATCTTACATTTGGAGTTGTTTGCTATTATTTATCATAATTTAGAGTACATTACATACCTGAGGGTTGGGATATATTACAATGTGTACATTTCATTTAAAGTTTTCAACATACCAAAGACTTTAGTGTCCTATCATGTGATTCCATTTATCCAAATTCATGCAAGGCACTCATTCACTAATGCACATTCCTAATCATTTGACATCATTTCCCCCAATAATTTTTTAAAAAATTGAAATTAAATTTAGATGAATGTCGCCGATTTATGAGTAGTTTGGGGACCATTCAATGCCCAAAATCAACTCAAATTCATGCAATTTATTGGCACTTATCCTACTAATATAATTGACCCTAAATTGATGGATATTTATTGGACATAAATAATCAAAAATCCAATGGTTCTATTTTAAAAATAAGTTACTGTAAAGAAATAATTAAAGTTATTCAAACAATTTCATTTTGGGACTGTGACTTAGCAACAATGGGTCCCATAATTTAATAGTTAAAAAATTAAAACATGGTTGTGGAATGGCCATACAGCCCTTTCTTGTTTAAAGAGGGGGGAGAGAGAGAGAGAGAGAGGGCATCAATCACAGAATCAAAAGAAGAAGAATTGTTGTTGTTGCAACCACAGCCATGGCAACTAAAGAAGAAGAAGAAGGTACGTATTTTTCTTTTCAAATTTTTTTTTTTTTCTGAAAATCGTCATCATGGGGGTAACAACCATTATGGCCCCATAATAGCCATTACTTTCCAATTTTCAAAGGGTCACCATTTCAGACCAGTAACACGTAATGGTAATCAGTTGTTACTGTTATTGTAATGGCTGATATGTAACTGTCTTTTAACACCTTGCTCGGACTAGATGGTATACCAATAGCGGTTTGGAAATGTACATGAGATATTGGGTTATTTTGGTTAACAAAGTTGCTCAAGAAGATTGAAGAAAGTGCCAAACAAATGTAGGAAAGATATTGTTGTACCTATTTACAAGAATAAAGAAGACATACAGAGTTGCACTAAATATCATGGGATTAAACTTGTAAGTCATACTATAAAACTTTGTGAGAGAATGATTAAGAAGACTAAGGCATGAGACAAAGTATCAGAAAATCAATTTGGTTTTATGCCTGGCAGGTCTACCACTAAAACTATTTTCCTACTTGGACAATTGATGGAAAAATATGAGAGGAGGAAGGATCTCTGCATGGTATTTATTGACTTAGAGAAAGCATATAATAGGGTCCCTAGATAGTTAATCTAGTGAGTGTTGGGAAAGAAAGAAGTTCCAAGAGGATATATTGATGTGATTAAGGATATGTATGAGGGAGCAGAAACAAATGCAAGGACCACTAGTAGAAAGACAAGTGAGTTCCCAATTACTGTAAGCCTGAGCCTATACCAATGTTGTCAAATCACATAAGCCATCAGCCTGGGTTGATCGCTTATGCCATCGCATAATCGCATAAGCGATCGTTGAGGCTAATGGCTTCTTTTTTTCTGAAAAATTAATAAAATGGAAAAAAAATCAATAAAATTCTAAAAATTAAGAAAAACTGTGTCTAATTATTACAAGTGATTGGATTGCGTTTATTTACCTATTTCATTGTAGTATGACTATTAGACCATACATTGAGTTATATTATATTATATATAACAAAAAAAATTTAAACAATCAACAAGTTATACTTAAGAAAGAATTAATTATTGAAAACTAGAAAGAAACATAGAAAATGTATTGATAACTTGAATCTTGATGAGTTGATGCATGCAATATAAGTTACAACTTACAACCTACAACTTATTACAATCTTTAAGAAATTTGACCATTGGTCATTATGCCATCACATACTAGAGTATGCCATGGTTATACGATTATACCATTGCATACATTAGTATGCCATGGCATACTTCCTACATGGCACATGCGAGCATGGCATATGCAATCTGAGCCAATGTATGTGATTGTGTGATCACATAATCGCTTATGCAATCGCACATGACAACACTAGTTTGTACCTTTCTGCATTGGCTAGGGCAAGTTAACAAGGCATTTGCAGGAAGAGATCCCATGGTTTGTGTTGTTTACAATTGGTATATTTTTGATTGACAAGATGAGGGAGGGTGCAAACAGAAAACTAGATTTATGGAAGGATGCTTTAGAATCTAAAGGATTTAAAATTAGTCGAACTAAAACAAAGTATATGGAGTGTAATTTTAGTAACAATAGGAGTGAAATTGAAGAATTAGTTAAGATTACTGACCAAGAAGTTTCCCAAAATGACTGCTTTCAACACTTTGGGTCAATAATTCACAAGAGTAGAAAGATTGAGAAAGATATTGCCCCTGGTGGAAGAAATGGGGGCGTGCCTCTGGAGTTTTATGCGATCATTGTGTACCACTCAAACTGAAAGGAAAATTTTATAGGACAGCTATAAACCAGCCATGCTTTATGGGACAGAATGTTGGGCAGTTAAGGAACAACATGTTCAAAGTGAAGCTAGAATGAGGATGTTGGGAAGGATGAGTGGCAAGATGAGGAAAGATAGAAATAGAAATGGATGCATTCAAGGGAACTTGGGAGTAGCACGGATAGATAATAAGATCAGGGAAAGTAGATGGCGTAGATGGAGTAAGAAAAGACTTGATGACCTATGTCTAACTAAAGGTTTAACCATTGATAGAGTGGAATGGCAGAACATGATTCATGTAGCCAACCCCAATTAATTGGGATAAGGCTTAGATGATGATGATGATGATGATGACTTGCTTATATAGCTATTCCTCTTAAGATTGCATTCCAACATGGTTATAGTTGGTTGAATTAACTTTTAGGCCTCTATACGTTGTAGCCTTCCTCCCAACTTCAAATTTAGCATTTATCCCTCTCTAGTCTAGTCAACCAACAACTTGTCATCTGCAAACAACATACACCAATGGCTTAATGTCGACTCCTAAAGAAGACCCACAACTACCAAGAACCCATCTGCCTCACCACAAGCCGTTCTCACTCTTGTAACAAATAATTGAAAACACTAGAAATCAACAAAACCAAAACCATCATAGGGCACAAAAATAAACAATAACCTTTAATCAAGATGGGAGTAATTTCTGAACATCCTGTTTCTGCAAGAACTGATAAAAATAACAGTTTGGTTGTTCCAAGAAGACCACAAACCCTTGGCATATTTGCATACAAACTGATCTTATAATCTCTAGCAAGCAGGAAATAAAGGCAAGCAAACTCAGTTACACAAGTGAAATATATGAACAGTGTTAAGTTAGCAAAAAGGCCAAATAATGAAATGTGTAAATAGAACTATTTACCTTGGATCTTTCCTTCTGTGAATAAGGAGAATACCATTTTGTCAGCCTCACTTTTCCTTGCCGGCTAATAAGAAGCACAAAGTGAATCTGGAGAAAGAATAAGCAAAAGCCATTATGTCAACACTAGACATGAAGACAACCACATATATCTCCTAGCTATAGAGATAATAAAAATTAAAGATTAAAAACAACCAAGCTTTTAATTTAAAGCAGCTACCTTTAGAGATGCCAGGGGGAAAAAATTCCTACTACAGAAAAAATATTTTTATTTATTTAAGAAAAAGGAGTGTACACAATTTGAATGAGACAACAAAGACCCTGTACACATGGAAAAGAATCAAGATATGGTACCCTGTGCAAATGCCTCAATAAAAAAGCTATGTCAGTTGGTTATATCGTGTTATTGAATACCCAGAAAAATATTATGTTAGCAAACACATCTCAGCTATTGCATCAACAACAACTGAAACAATGAAGGTCTCTAAAAGTAAAAAAGTTACAGCTCCACAACTAAAAAATGTTAAAAACTCAAAGTCCGTAGAAGCAAATGAAGAAGTTCAGCAGCTAAAATTAACCATTGTTCGTTTAACAGCTTCACCAAACAACATTGCTTAAGGTAGATAAAATTCCCAAGTGCTTAGATTAATTCATATAGCCATCACAGATCATGCTAGTCATAAACCGAGGACATGCACAGATTAAAAGACCAATTTCAAAGGTCAGCTCTAACTCCAATCTGATTAATCGGATCTCATGCAGACTTGAGGTAGGATTAGTAATCAGTCAGGTCGGATTTGGGTCCAATTATTCAGATCCGATTAGAAATTAGAACATGTCAGATACTCATGGATACCTAAATACATGCAATGTTTTAAATACTGGCTGATATATCCATGATATCTCTTGTATCCCACCTATGCAATATGAAACACACAGGTAGTGCCGATATATCTCGCATGTTCGATCCGATGAGCATTTTCAATCCCAAACCCTTTTTTGATGAAATTATGTAAAATCAATGTCAAATGATTACAAATCCATTGGTTCTTCACGTTTTGCATAAAAATATCATGGAGTTGGAGCTCTAATTTCGATATCCATTGGTTCTTCATGTTTGCCGTGCTTTTTTCAAAATTTTCCTTCAACCAGCTATCAATTGAGAATAATTTCAAAGTATTTAGGACTATTTGATGAAATGATCATCACATACATTCCAATTTTGAAATTTGAGTGTAGTGGTATGATTTGGGAAATTTTGGGAAAAATTCAAAATTTCCCCAGTTTATCCCAAACTACTTGCAATGTTGCACTCCAGACACGAAATCAAGCATGTATGAGGGTTGATCTACTGATTTGTTAAGTCCTTATTAATTTTTGGACAATAAAAATTAATTTTTTAATTAAAAATTAATAATAATAAATTACTAAATTATTATTTTTTTTGAAATTTCCCTTGAACTAGTTGTCAATTGAGACTAATTTCAAAGTATTTAGGAGTGTTTGATGAAATGATCATCACACTCTAAATGTTATGCATTCAATTTGAATATAGTTGCATTAGTTCAGTCAGACAACGCAAAGCTTAGGACCCTATACAAGAAACCTACTATGTATATTTCTTTTTTGAAATGTTATGATTTCAAAGTGTGCATTAGGTCTTTTTTAACAATCCATGAAGTTTCATTAAAAAATTCAACAATTTTCCCAATGTTTCCCAAAAGGTGTGATAAATTACCCAATACAAACGATATATCACATGTGATAACCGATACGTATCTATATCCCAAGGATGGGATACGTAACATGATACCGATATTTCGAACATTAGATACATGATCCCCTTTTTTTAGTTTTACCCTTTATTTAATTATACTTACTAATTAGTAATTAAGAAGATCACAAAATATGTTTCTGAAATGGTTCTAATACCAAATCCGGATCCAATCTCTATTCTGAATCCTAATTCTGGCTTGAAACGGAACCTAATGGGATCCCAAAATCCAATCAGATTCGGACCCAGTAACTTGTATATAGTAACCCGAAAGGACCTAAATCCAATCCTTAGGTATGGATATGGGCACACCGATATCTTCCCCAAGCTTGACCTGTTAACAGCTTGTCACTGATACCAACAAAATTCAAACAAGTCACATTGAGTTAGGCTAGAAAAAACATTGAAGCTATAATTCAAGTGCAGCTTAGCTGATAGTAAACGATTCAAGCAATGCAATTCAGTCAATACAAATGAGTCACATTTTTCTCATCAACAATTCAAATAAGGCACACTATACAAATCAACCAAGTTGGAAGGAATCCAAATTGACTTGTTTAATTTGACCCGACACCCTAACATTTTAGGGAATTTTACCAAAAAAATAAACCTAATTAATACGGAATTTACATCCCAGTACCTTTTCAAAAAGCTACCTCATTAATCGATATAATTATCATTCCACTACCTTTCATTACATTTCTTTAACAGTCGGTTGGGTGGGCATGCGAGCAAATGGGTCAACCACTTGGGTCTTTCGCACCTTGAAGTTTATGTAAAATCCACCTCGACTAGTAGATGCATCACCTCATGTTAGGCCAAGGGACCAAAAATCAACCCCGTCTATAATTCGAGTAGATCACATGATTGGAAATAGTGTACAAGGCAGCGTACAGAGCAATGATTGCCCTCCAAACTATTTCCCTTGGTATGGCCTACATGAAACAGAGATGGGCCTAAGTTTGAGGCTACTTTGGTGTGGCACTGGCATCTAATGGTTGGAGTGGAATGCATATAATCATCATGGTGGGCCCTGTAAAAATCAAGGGTACATGTCTCTATGCCGACTTCTTTCTTTGGTATGGCCCACCTAAATCACAAGTCAACCTAATTTTTCGGATATGGGCCTAAAATGAGATTACGCATCTAATGGTCGAAGTGGATTTTACATACACACCACGGTGGACCCTATCAAAAATCAAGTTCCAACGTCCTCTCCAACTATATAGAGAGAGAATTTATTTTTGGGGGGTGAGATTTGTGTGGAAAGCTGCTCTTAATTTTGAGGGGGGCCACCGTGATGCTTATGTAAAATTCATTCCGACCATTAGATATTTAGTCCGATATTAGGCACAGAAAAACCCAGGTTGACATGTGATTTCGGTTGGCCACACCAAAGGAAAGAGAGAGACGTCCGCTATTTATCTTAAGAGGGCCTACCGTGATAATTACATGAATAATGAAACCCATTCCAGCCATTAGATTCCACACAAAAATTTAGGCCCGTGCCCCAAATATCACACCTATCCGTGATTCATGTAAGCCATACTAGTATATATAGTTTAGAGAGAAAGCGTTGCCCTGCACACTGTTTCCAATCATTTGGTCCACTTGAATCATAGATGGAGATGATTGTTGGGGCCTTGGCCTAACATGCAGTGCGCATCTGGTGGTTGGGGTGGATTTTACATAAACATCACGGTGGGACCCACCCAAGCCACCAACCCATTTGCTCACACAAGGCCATGATGGAAGGTAGTGGAATGATAATTTATATCAATTAATGTGGTAGCTTTTGGAAACCTTTTTGAAAAAGGTACTAGAATGTAAATTCCATATTAAGCAGGGTTTTTTTTTTAATTCTCAACGTTTTATAAATTAAGCCGCAATTTGTCTTGTATGGGGCCTCACACAAGCTGGAGTCGGTATTTGATGAGACGTTATAAACCATGTTGATAACCCAACATTTGCTACAATGTAATAGGATATAGCGGCGATACCCAGGTTAAAAACCAACTTTTGGGCTTAACTAAATCAACAAGGAATAGCACCACATAACCAAGTTGTGTTTCTCACACGACATCAATGAGTAGCATGAGGTCATATTGAAGTGAATAAATTAACTCATACACAATAGCCATTCTATACAATGCTACACATCGCACATGGATAAGGACCAAAACCCAACCTTTGATGCAAGAGACATGGGTTGAAACTACGAAATTAGTTTAACCGTGACGATATTTAGGCAACCAAAGATAGATCAATAACTTATATTCAGAAATTAGAGCACATCCCACTAAGCAGCAACCCTTGACTTTATGAGGTGACTTTCAAATATTACATTCTTTTCGTAGAGAACTTAACCAGGACATCCGAGCACCAAACCAGAGGAGGAGGGCTAAGCCAGTCTCCTTATGGCTAGACGACACATGAGGCCCACTTGGCCCAATTCACATTCCTACCCACATTGAAGACCCCACGTGCATGTTTGTGCTTCTTTGAAGACCTCACACTAGGAAGATGCATGAGGGCTGCATACAGGAGCTTGATGAACACGATGATGGGACTGTTGGATCATCATCATCGAACATCTTAATCGTGGAACCCCATGAGCCACGAAATAATTTAATTATTTAGATTATTTACATGCTTTGTTATTGTTGGTATAGCCTATATTTTTGTTGACATTAGGGAGTTAAGAACAACTTTTAATTTATTAAGCATCTTTATGTTGAGAATCTTATCTGAGAGTCTCTTTTGTAAAAGGTTTTTTCTAAGACTATAAAAGAGAAAGATGTGTGTGGAAGCCCTAATGCTATTATTTTGAAAAAAAAAAAAAAAAGCTTTGTGTTTTCTCTTCTTTGTGTAATTTGAAGAATACTCCATGTGATTTGGAGTTTGGGTGTGGTGTGATTCTATTCCTCATTCAACGAAGGTGCGAGGCTTCCATCTATCATCTTTCTTTTCTCATCCTTTCTATCCAAAAGAAGTATTTTTCAAAAAACTTCATCTCTCTTCTTTCCTTCCTATCCAAGACCATCCAAATCAGCTTCTTTTTTTCAACTTTTCATCATCCAACTTCAACCCCAACCAAAATCGACCATTGAGAAGCCAAAAACCCTAACCAACAACCCACATGTGCGAGTCCATAGGCTGACCGTATGGATAACCGCTCAATCCTTTGATTTCTCCTTGATTCCCCTATCAAAACCCTTTGATTCTCCATCCATAACCTATCCCAAACCATAGATCCCCAATTTCATATTTTCCCCATTTTCTAAAAACCATAATTCCAAAATCCTCAATTCCCATGAACCCTAATTTTCAAATTTTAGATTTTTCCCTTCCTAACCCTAATCATTAAACCTACAAATCTATCCCTTGAGTGTGGAACGTGTCTATGCTAAATTGGAAGTTATGTCTTTCTATCGGGCCTAGTTTTAATTAATTTATGTGATTTCTTAACATACGAGCATGTGATTTAGGTTAAATCAAATTTTATTTCATATTGTTTACTTTTAATTACTTGGTAAGTTAGCATCTTTTGTTAATTGAATTACTTCATGGACTCTTTCATAATCTCCGCGTTGCATGCTAGCATTAAATCATGTGTCCTGCATCAGAACTACTTGTGGAAAACAACCTGATGTGATCCAGAGATCAAAAGAAGCCTTGTCATATGCAAAATATCCTTGGCTTTCAGTTTGTGCATGTGGGGCCCATATTCCGTCATCCAAACTATCAATATCATTGAACCACAATCTATTGTAGATGGATCATGCCCTAAGAATCATCCAGTTCAGAGATCCTAGCCATCCAATATTGACCTTTCAGTTGAACAAGAACTATTGCTGCATTTCTTAACCATACATTCACAGGCCACCAATCAAGGTTGGGAACATCTCACAGAGATCCTTTGTTCATGGCCCATCTGTTGTAGGGGCCCACAGATCAAGAGCCTAGATCTCTGAAACATGAGCCCCACTTGTCAAAACTGAAGACTCAATGATACTATGCATGTCCTTGGAGTGAGGACTACACATTGCTTCTAGCAACTAGAAGGGAAAAATTGATTCTCAATAAACAATTCTCAAGAATTGTTCATTAAGAATTGCTTACGTAAAATCGTAAAAGACAATCATGTTTGACAACGGCAAAGAAGGTCATAAGTTTGTCCGTCACGCAAGTGATCAGTGGCACGACACCCACCCGAGCTCTATAGCAACTACAATACAATGTACAATACCCAAGCTCTGTGGCGCCCATTGTGATGTGTCTGACTCTCCACACCATCCGTATGCCCCCACTATACATACCAAAAGTCAAATTGATCCAAAACTTAGATGGGCCACACTGCAGGAAATAATGTAAAATCACCCCTAACACCTCTTTAAGCTCACATGTTGTGGCCCCCATGAGTTAGAGATGAAGCTGATTTTTGGAATGTCCCTTCATCCTAGTGAGGCGCACATGACGAATGGGTTGGATGAATATACACACCATGGAGTCCCTTCCCATCATTCACCAGTGTGTGGCCCACCGTAATGTATGTGTGGCATGCAATAAATCAAACTAAAATGTCCAAATTACAGGTCCTAGTTTAGATATATCACGAACCAAAATATGTGTATTTGATTATTTGCCTACCAGATCAATGGATGTTTATGGGACAGTTCAAAATGAAAAATATCCGGTGATTCTATTTCAACAAACAAGTGTCCACAAATCAGAGACTATGATTGAGCAACCAATCTGATTTAAGGAGTGCTACTGAGCAATAGTGTTTTCCACAATTTAGACAGTTTAATTTTGAGTTAATCTATGCCAAATGTACCATTTCAAAGTTCCTGTGTAAGAAACGTCATAAGTTGCTAGAGTATCAAATAACTCTCCATTTTTGCAGACTTTTTCCTCTTGAATTGGAGGACAAATCCCTGAAAAACCATATGCATGAGGGCCTATTTTTGTCAAAATGGAACATGTGTCAAAGATCGAAAGGACAGCACATGTGTCCAAGATCCAGTCCATTCATCAGGCATGGTACATCATGAACATGCATGGACCAAAAATAATGTTGGCTGGCGATTAGGCAGATCAGACTCATATAAGAAAATTTGGCTGTCGGAAGAAGTCCAAGGTTCCTGATTCAAGAACATGTGTGGCTCAGGTTCTGCTCTGTTTTCGATGCATGGCATGCTCAATGTGTGCCCTACCTGATGAATGAATGGCCTCTATCCCTGATGTGTGTTGTGTGCACATGGATCTGACTTGCATTCGACCCCCATCAAATGCTAGAGCAAAATTTCTCCCCGAAAACATCTTGAGATCATTTCTCAAAATGGTGGTTTTGACATAATTTCTTTTTCTTAATCATTTAATTAAGGTAGCCAACCAAACACATCTAAATTAAGTACTAGCATATTTGAGAACTAGAATCACCCAAAATGCGAAAAAGCCAAACAGGCCGTACATACCACTCTACTTGCATAGGATCTAAACCTTCTCTTAAAATAACTATGCTTTATCTGGTAGGTAACCAGGGATCATACCTGCAATGCTTACAATTTCAACTAAAAAACACTGACCAACAAGCACAAACCGTTCAAACCAAAAATAAACAGAAAAGTCACAGAAAAGAAAAATACATGACAAACGTACACCACACAATCTTAAAACTCTGCAAGCAAATCGGTCCCTGTATTTACTTTATTCTCCAAAAAAAGAAGAAACGAGAACACACAGCAGGCATCATATCAAGTTGAATCGCAGTTACTGGTTGAATAAAGTGGAAATAACCAAATTGCGCTTACCTTCAATACTACTCATATTGAAGGAATTACAATCATGGTACTTTCAAGTCGCACTTTAAACAAATGCAACTACAATTTGGATTTATATAGAAGGAAACAGAGGCAGATATCAATAATTTTCTCATTAGAACCAAACTCTCCTGATCCAAAATTTCATTCTGCTTATGCATCCAAACGCAGATATAAACGGAATCCAAATGGAAGGAAAGAATTGCGTGAAATCACAAACATCGGTCTCCAAATCAGCCCTATCTATTGCAAATTCTTCTTCTTCTTCTTTTTTTCCTAATAATATATACTGCTCAAAAAAATGCTACGGACGCAGAATCCGAGAAATCGAGAAAAATCTATGCAGATTCACGTAACAATGCAGAATCGCTTCGGAATTAGGAGCATGAAGTTTTGAATCAAAGCAGCGTAACATTTGAAAGAATAAAAAAAAAAGACCCCTAGGAAATCACAAATGAGGGAAGAGATCTACCATTGCAGCCGAGGAATTGAATCGCAAATTCTGCGGGAAAATTGAAAGAGAAAATGAAGAGTTTATGGTATTTATAGGGGAGGAACTTGGCCCATTCCCAAAAGAAGCCCACTTATTTTGAGCTCCGAAGAATATGCCCCAGCTGTACGGCCCTATTTCTCGGGTCGAAAATGCCTCGGCTTGCTTTAGCTGCGGATTATAACCGTAGCTATAGCTGCGGATTATAACCGTAGTTATAGCCATAGCCATAACCCAGCTATAACAGTTGCCATAACCCACCGATTGAAAATGGGTGGACAACAAGTTGGGGTCAACCGAGCTTGGACTCAGTCAACAAGTCACTATCCTACTAATCAGGTCAACCCCAACTTGCTATTCCACTTGTGTACTTTTTTTTTAAACAAGGAGAACTTTTTCTCTCCTACATTTTTCTCTAATACATATTTATATAAATATATATAAGCATATAAAAAACTATTCTCTCTTTTTATTCATTTCTTTCTTTATTCATTTAATAAACATCTCTTAAACCAGAATGAGTTACTTGATATACCATATAGGATTTTGGGTAGGAGATGCTACTTTAGCTAACCAACCTACTCATTTTCCAAGATTTCATCAAGTCGATGGTCGAAAACTCATTTCATTCACTTCGTAATCAGTTTCAAACAGTTCGCAGTCAATTTCATTCATTTCATTTCACGATCAATTTCATGCATTTCACGATCAATTCCCTTCACTTTCACGGTCAATTCACTTCACTTCATGATCAATTTCATTCATTTCACGGTCACTTCGCTTCACTTCACAATCAATTTCATGCATTTCATGGTCAATTCCCTTCACTTCAAGGTCAATTCGCTTCACTTCACGATCATTTTCATGCATTTCACGGTCATTCCCGGTGATTCCGTGTTGATTCATGGTCATTTCTATGCATTTCAAGGTCAATTTCCTTCACTTCACGGTCATTTCCACGCATTTCACGATCAATTCACTTCAGTTTACGCCCATTTTCATCCATTTCATGGTCATTCCCGGTGATTTCGTGTTGATTCAAGGTCATTTCCACACATTTCATGGTCAATTCCCTTCACTTCACGGTCATTTTCACGCATTTCACGGTCAATTCACTTCACTTCACGGTCATTTCCATGCATTTCACAGTCATTCCCAGTGATTCCGTGTTGATTCACGGTCATTTCCACGCATTTCACGGTCAATTCCCTTCACTTCACGGTCATTTTCATGCATTTCACGATCAATTCCCTTCACTTCACGGTCATTTTCACGCATTTCACGGTCAATTCACTTCACTTCACGGTCATTTCCATGTATTTCACGGTCACTCCCAGCAATTTCGTGTTGATTCACGATCATTTCCATGCATTTCACAGTCAATTCCCTTCACTTCATGGTCAATTTCCTTCACTTCACGGTCAATTTACTTCACTTCACGTTCATTTCCATGCATTTCACGGTCATTCCCGGCGATTCCGTGTCGATTCACGGTCATTTCCACGCATTTCATGGTCAATTCCCTTCACTTCACGGTCATTTCCACGCATTTCACGGTCAATTCGCTTCACTTTTCGGTCATTTCCATGCATTTCACGGTCATTCCTAACGATTCCGTGTTGATTCGCGGTCATTTCTATGCATTTCACGATCAATTCCCTTCACTTCACGGTCATTTCCATGCATTTCACAGTCAATTCGCTTCACTTCACGATCATTTCCATACATTTCACGATCATTCCCGGCGATTCTGTGTCGATTCATGGTCATTTCTACGCATTTTACGGTCAATTTCCTTCACTTCACGGTCATTTCCATACATTTCGTGGTTAATTCACTTCACTTCGCGGTCATTTCCATGCATTTCACGATCATTCTCGGCGATTCCGTGTTGATTCATGGTGATTTCCACACATTTCACGGTCAATTTGGTTCACTTCACGGTCATTTTCATACATTTCATGGTCATTTCCTGCAATTTCGTGTTGATTACGGTCATTTTCTTGCATTTTATGGTCAATTCCCTTTACTTCACGGTCATTCCATGCATTTCACGGTCAATTCGCTTCACTTCGCAGTCATTTCCATGCATTTCACGGATATGATCATAAATCAACACGGAAATGCTGGGAATGACCGTGAAATACATAAAAATGACCGTGAAGTGAAGCGAATTGACCATAAAATGTGTGGAAATGATCGTGAAGTGAAGGGAATTGACCATAAAATGCGTGGAAATGACCGTGAATCAACACGGAATCATCGGGATGACCGTGAAATGCATGGAAATGACCGTGAAGTGAAGCGAATTGACCGTGAAATGCGTGGAAATGACCATGAAGTGCAGGGAATTGACCATGAATCAATATGGAATCGTCAGGAATGACCGTGAAATGCATGAAAATGACCGTGAAGTGAAGCGAATTGACCATGAAATGCGTGAAAATGACCGTAAAGTGAATGGAATTGACCGTGAAATGTATGGAAATGACCGTAAATCAACACGGAATCGCCGAGAATGACCATGAAATGTATAGAAATGACAGTGAAGTGAAGCAAATTGAATGTGAAGTAAAGGGAATTGACCATGAAATGCATGGAAATGACTGTGAATTAACGTGAAATCATCGAGAATAACCGTGAAATGCATGGAAATGACCATGAAGTGAAGCAAATTGACCGTGAAATGCGTGGAAATGACCGTGAAGTGAAGGGAATTGACCATGAAATGCGTGAAAATGACCGTGAATTAATACGGAATCGCCGAGAATGACCGTTAAATGCATGGAAATGACCGTGAACTGAAGCGAATTGACCGTGAAGTGAAGGGAATTGAACACGAAATGCATGGAAATGACCATGAATCAACACGAAATCGTCGGAAATGACCGTGAAATGCATGGAAATGACTGCAAAGTGAAGGGAATTGACCGTGAAATGCATGGAAATGACCGTGAATCAAAATGGAATCACTGGGATTGACCGTGAAATGCATGGAAATGACTGTGAAGTGAAGTGAATTGACCATGAAATGCATGGAAATGACCATGAAGTGAAGGGAATTGACTGTGAAATGCATGGAAATGACCGTGAATCAAAACGGAATCACCGGGATTGACCGTGAAATGCATGGAAATGACCGTGAAGTGTAGGGAAATGATCGTGAAATGCATGGAAATGACCGTGAAGTGAAGGGAATTGACCGTGAAATGCATGAAAATGACCGTGAATCAAAACGGAATCACCGAGATTGACCGTGAAATGCATGGAATTGACCGTAAAATATAGGAAAATGACCATGAAATGCATGGAAATAACCATGAAGTGAAGGGAATTGACCATGAAATGCATGGAAATGACTGTAAATCAAAACAGAATCACCGGGATTGACGGTGAAATACATGGAAATGACCATGAAGTGAAGGGAATTGACCGTAAAATGCTTGGAAATGACCATAAAGTGTAGGGAAATGACATAAAATCATATATGGTACATCAAGTAACTAATTTTAGGTTAGAAGATATTCTTGATAAATGAATAAAGAAAGAAATGAAAAAA
Organism: Magnolia kwangsiensis; assembly: GCA_037074715.1. Classification (NCBI taxonomy): domain Eukaryota; kingdom Viridiplantae; phylum Streptophyta; class Magnoliopsida; order Magnoliales; family Magnoliaceae; genus Magnolia; species Magnolia kwangsiensis. Next base: position 52,975,249 of record CM073575.1, on the reverse strand, counting down.
AAAGTGAGAAATTTTTTTAATGTGCTTATATATACATAGTTATAATAATATGTACTAGAGAAAAATGTACGTAGAATAAAGTTCTCCATGTAAATAAATAAATAAAATATTTTTTTTTAAAAAAAAGAAGAGAGTGCGTATAGTGAATATGGTTATAGCTATAACCGTAGCCATTGACATGGTCAGCCGGCTTTGAACCCGGTCGACCCCAACTCGCTGTGTATTTTTTTTTTTTTCTATTTCTTGTTATAATCCCCGATACTTTTTTTGAATCCCATTATGAGGTATGTGTTATATCCAAATTGTCTATTTATTTGGCAAACTCGTATTAAGGGTTGGAACGAAAAATAAGATAAATCTAGCTATCAAATAAACCACACTGTAAAAGGCAGTGAAGGATTGGACGTCTACCAATGAAACCCTTTTAGGGGTCAAGAAGTTATGGATCATTACAAAAGTTGTTTTTCCTCTTCATCAAGATTTTTGTAACCTTATGAATGGATTGGATAGAAAATAAATGTTATGGTGGGCCTTATAAAATTTTTAAGGGTGAAAATCAATTTTTTTGCTGCTCTGTGACGTGGTCCACTTGATTTTTGGATATTATTTTTTCTTTTTGATAATCCTCTGAAATGATCTCAAAATATGGATGAACGCTGTGGATATAATAAATACATAACTGTAGGGCCACGTAACTTTGATATCTTTTGAACCGTTCGTACGACTCCGAGTTCGAGGAGCGTCAGCGCTCGTCTTCGAGCACCAGGCGATCTGCTTCTGGAAAGAAAGCAGAGGCATTTTCGACTCGAGAAATGGGGGCGTACAGCCGGGGCTTCTTCTTGGGAGGTTAAAAAGCAGGTGGGCTTCAAAAGGTTGATGGCCATATATGGGTCGTAGAGTTGGAAATTACTCTAGGAATTTCGAGACGATACGGTAGAGCACGAAGAATCCATTGCACTACATTACAATTTACACGTGGCATGGTTATTATCTATCAATCTGGACCGGCCAACTAGTGGACCTCAATCTGGATGGACGACTTTCCATAAATCATGCTTGTTAGAAAACCATATTCATCACCTATCTTTAATTTCCAGCACTTAGTATTGGCTATTAAATGGCGGTTTGAAGGACACTGTTTGGATGGCTAGGATTTTCCTATTTACGCATATGTTGAATAAATTTCTTTCTGAAGTAGACCCACTATATGAACGATTCTGATTGAAAGATAATCCTAACATGTGTAATGTAGAAAAGTGGCTCCGCCATGTTCCGGTTCTTATAAGTAATACCGTATCATATCCAACGGGAGTTGAGGGACATGGAGGACCGTGATCTGTACCGTTGATCTAATTGGCCCACTGTGGATGGAGGTTCACCTGAGAACCTCGGATTTGGAAGATCCTTATTGATGATTGACCAGAATTCAAGATCAATTAAATATAGGCCAAAGGACAGAGGGTTGAGAATTTTTGAACCATTGGATTTTATTATGATCTAGCTGTCTCAAATGAGGCCTATATGTTGTTGATGATGATAATGATTTTCGTTGATATCTCCATCCATGTGGCCCATCCGATCAACGGTCTCATCCATGCATGCGCCACGGTCAGATTGCGTGGTGTGCCATACACCGTTAAGTGTGTGTTAACGTCACCCAGTTAATGTATATATTAGCCGGGACAATGACATCCCGTTGAAATATTCTTAGCCTATTATAATATTTATTTTCCATCAACTGTTTATAAGAGAGAAATTTATGACTGTACGACCCATTTATGGCACATTTATGAGATGAAGCCCACCTTATTCTACCTTACAAAAATAAGCGCCAGATGTACTGATAAATTGCCAAAGGTCAAAAATGCCCCTACTTTTACTTCAAGCGGATCGGTGGTGCTCGAAGACCAGCGCTGACACTCTCGCCCTCCGAGTTGTACGAACGGTAAGAAGATATCAAAGTTACATGACCCCACGGTTACGTATTTATTATATCCACGATGTTCATCGAGATCATCCAGGATTATTACGAAAAAAAAAAATCATATCAGACGACACCACAAAGAGCAACAGGAAAGTTGATTTTCACCGTTAAAAATTTTGTATGGCCCACCATAACATTTATTTTTCATCTAATCTATTCCTAGGGTGACTGAGATCTGGATGAAGAGGAAAAACAAATTTCATAATAATCCAAAACTTCTGTGACTAATAAAAGGATTTCAATGGTACACTTTTAATCCTCCATAACCTTTTACAGTGTCGTCCACTTGATAACTAGATTTATCTTATTTTTCGTCTCAAGCCTTAATACGAGTTCGTTGAATATATGGACAGTTTGGATGTAACACATACCTCATAATAAGACCCACAAAAAGTGGTAAGGATTACAATTGTAAAAAATAAAATAATAATAAATAAATAGATCAGGAACATATGGCTACTGTGTTTTCTATAGATACGGATTATAACCGTAGCCATAGCCATAGCCTCTGCCGTTTCGATATGTCTTTTTATATGTATCGAAGGTCTTTTGATATGTCTTTCGATATGCATCGAAGGTCTTTCGATTAATAAAAAAAAGTTCAGAACTATTCAGCGAATTTGCCTCAAAAATTTTATAATTTTCGATACATATCGAAGAGTATTTAATATGTATCGAAGGTGATATGATCAATAGCTACAGATTATAACCGTAACCATAATTGTAGTCTGTGCCAGTTTATGAATTTTTATTTATTTATTTATTTATTTATTTACATGGAGAAATTTTTTCTACCTATAATTTTCTGTAATACATATTTATATAAATATGTATATATAAGCATATATAAAAAAAAAATTCTCTCTCTTTTTTTTTTCATTTATTTCTTTATTCATTTAAAAAGAATATCTTCTAAACCAAAATTAGTTACTTGATGTACCCTATATGATTTTGGGGTGGGAGAAGCTACTTTAGCCAACCAACCTGGTTATGTTTCAAGATTCAATCAAATCTATGGTCGAAAATCCATTTCATTCACTTCGCGGTCAATTTCAATCAGTTCGCTGTCAATTTCATTCATTTCATTTACTTCGCGATCAATTCCATGCATTTCATGGTCAATCACAGCGATTCCGTTTTGATTCATGGTCATTCCCATGCATTTCATGATCAATTCCCTTCACTTCACGATCATTTCCATGCATTTCATGGTCAATCGCTTCACTTCACGGTCATTTTCAAGCATACCACGGTCATTCTTGCCCATTCCGTGTTGATTCACGGTCATTTCGGTACATTTCATGGTCATGCCCCTTCACTTCACGGTCATTTCGGCGCATTTCACGATCCAATCGCCTCACTTCACGGTCATTTCCATTCATATCACGGTCATTCCCGCCAATTCCGTGTTGATTCACGGTCATTTCGGCTCATTTCACGGTCATGCTCCTTCACTTCACGGTCATTTCGACGCATTTCACGGTCCAATCGCTTCATTTCACGGTCATTTCCATACATATTACGGTCATTTCCGCCTATTTCGTCTTAATTCACGATCCTTTCGGCGCATTTCACGGTCATGCCCCTTCACTTCACGCACATTTCACGGTACAATCGCTTGATTTCACGATCATTTCCATGCATATCACGGTCATTCTCGCCTATTCCGTGTTGATTCACGGTCATTTTCGCGCATTTCACGGCCATTTTCGCACATTTCACGGTCCAATCTCTTCACTTCAAGGTCATTTCCATGCATATCACGGTCATTCTCGCCTATTCCGTGTTGATTCACGGTCCTTTCGGCGCATTTCACGGTCATGCCCCTTCACTTCACGGTCATTTTCGCGCATTTCACGGTACAATCGTCTCACTTCACAGTCATTTCCATACATATCACGGTCATTCCCACCTATTTCGTGTTGATTCACGGTCATTTCGGTGAATTTCACGGTCATGCCCCTTCAATTCATGGTCATTTCCGCGCATTTAGTGGTCCAATCGGTTCACTACATGGTCATTTCCATGCATACCACGGTCATTCCTGCCTATTCCGTGTTGATTCACGGTCATTTCGGCACATTTCATAGTCATGCCCCTTCACTTCACGGTCATTTCGGCGCATTTCATGGTCCAATCGCCTCATTTCACGGTCATTTCCATGCATAACACGGTCATTCCTGCCTATTCTATGTTGTTTTATGGTCATTTCGGCGCATTTCACGGTCATGCCCCTTCACTTCATGGACATTTTCGCGCATTTCACGATTCAATCGCCTCACTTCACGGTCATTTTCATGCATACCACGGTCATTCTTGCTTATTTCGTGTTGATTCACTGTCATTTCGACGCATTTCACTGTCATGCCTCTTCACTTCATTGCCATTTTTGTGCATTTCAAGGTCCAATTGCCTCACTTCACGATCATTTCCATGCATACCACGGTCATTCCCGCCTATTCTGTGTTGTTTTACGGTCATTTCGACGCATTTCACGGTCATGCCCCTTCACTTCATGGTCATTTCTGCGTACTTCACAGTCCATTCGCTTCACTTCATGGTCATTTCCATGCATATCACAGTCATTCCCACATATTCCGTGTTGATTCATGGTCATTTCGACGCATTTCACGGTAATGCTCCTTCACTTCACGGTCATTTCCGCGCATTTAACGGTCCATTCACTTCACTTCACGGTCATTTCCATGCATAGCACGGTCATTCTCGCCTATTTCATGTTGATTCACGATCATTTCGATGCATTTCACGGTCATGCCCCTTCACTCACGGTCATTTCCGTGCATTTCACGGTCTAATCGCCTCACTTCACGGTCATTTCCATGCATACCACGATCATTCCCGCCTATTCCATGTTGTTTCACTGTCATTTCGGCGTATTTCATGGTCATGCCTCTTCACTTCACGGTCATTTCCGCGCACTTCACAGTCCATTCGCTTCACTTCACGGTCATTTCCATGCATATCACAGTCTTTTCCGCCTATTCCGTGTTGATTGGTCATTTCGGTGCATTTCATGGCAATGCCCCTTCACTTCACGGTCATTTCCGTACATTTCACGGTCCAGTCGCCTCACTTCACGGTCATTTCCATGCACAGCACGGTCATTCCCGCCTATTCCGTGTTGATTCATGGTCATTTCGGTGCATTTCACGGTCATGCCCCTTCACTTCACGGTCATTTCCTCGTATTTTACGGTCCATTCGCCTCACTTCACGGTCATTTCCATGCATATCACGGTCATTCCTAGCGATTCCGTGTTGATTCACGGTCATTTCGGTACATTTCACTATCATGCCCCTTCACTTCACGATCATTTTCGCACATTTCGCGGTCCAATCACCTCACTTTACGGTCATTTTCATGCATATCACGATCATTCTCGCCTATTCCCTGTTGATTCACGATCATTTCGGTGCATTTCACGGTCATGCCCCTTTACTTCATGGTCATTTCCGAGCATTTCGCAGTCCAATTACTTCACTTCACGGTCATTTCCACGCATACCACGGTCATTCCCTCCTATTCCGTATTGATTCACGGTCATTTCGGCGCATTTCACGGTCATGCCCCTTCACTTCACGGTCATTTCTGGGCATTTCACGGTCCAATCGCCTCACTTCACGGTCATTTCCCATGCATATCACAGTTATTCCCACTTATTCCGTGTTGATTCATGGTCATTTCGGCGCATTTCACGGTCATGCCCCTTCACTTCACGGTCATTTCCGCACATTTCACAGTCCATTCGCTTTCGCTTCACAGTCAGTTCCATGCATATCACGGTCATTCCCGCCTATTCCGTGTTGATACACGGTTATGCCCCTTCACTTCACGTTCATTTCCGTGCATTTCATGGTCCATTTGTCTCACTTCACGGTCATTTCAATGTATATCACGGTCATTCCCACATATTCCATGTTAATTCACGGTCATTTCGGCGCATATCATGTTCAATACAATTGCAAAGAAGATTTGTATGTTGGTGATGCATGTTAAGGAAAGACTATACACTCCCCCTTTTTGGGCTGTAATGCTACTTTTACGCGTGAAATCGACAAATTGCTACTAAATAGAAACGAATATGATATTTCAAGATTAACATCAAATTGACACCCAATCATAGATCAATCTGATTTGGAGACATCACACCATCTAAAGTGGGGACTTGAATGGTTTGGATTGAGACCCAATCATAGATCAATGTTAAAATCTTGTACATTGTGTAGTTTTCACAATCTCATTCTTCCTAAAAGGTTTTTTTCCCCTTCTCTTTCTTTATTCTCTTTTCTATTATGTTATTCCCAATTTAGCTTGAATATCTTTGCTTTGGGTGGTCACAATTTCTCAAAGCTGAGAAGAACATAAAAGAGCTAGGCCTATCTGTTGATCTAATGAAGAATGAGAGTAAAAAACTGCTATAAAGAGCAGCTTTTGCTGAAGAAGAAATGAAGAAGGGATATACTAAGCTCAAGTATTTGTGATGAGTTCATTGGCCTTATTTTCAGATGGATTATCTCTGAGGTCCGAGGACATGGTCCTTGATAGAGTAGAATAGTAAAACATGATTAGAGTAGCTGACCTCAATTAATTGGGAGAAAGTTTAGATGATGATGATCATCATCATCCATGCAGTCTTAGTGAACACCTTGTATGTCCCACATACGTGCAAGATTGGGCGTGTGGCTGTGTATAGAGGTACTCATAGAGAAGTCCCTTCTCTTTAGTTGCTTCTATACTGTTTGTGTGTGGATTGAATGAAAACCAGAGAACTCAAAGGTGGTTCTAGGATCTTGTTAGTATAATTAAATTAGGAAAAAATAAAAAATTTTGTTTCTGTCACGCTCCAAACTCGAAAATCGGATTCACAGGAATCTCAATCGCCGAATCTGGTGCCGACAGCCTCCGTAGTACCCCATTCTCGACTTCCGACGTCCATACGCCAGATTCCGATCCTGGGATCCTTCAAGGAGGATTTTTAAAGTACATTTGTTTCATAACAAGCATAACCACAGTTTACCCAAATCACGAAGGCAACATCATAATCATCATATCCACTAATATAAATATTTAAATACAGTTCTGAAAGGGAAATACATATGTCAAAAATCATAGCTTCAAAAGTCCGTTGTATGCTCCAAGCTCAACACGCATCTATCATGCATAAGCTTATAGAAAGCTTAGAGGGTGATGAAAGTATGTGCAAAAGGTAAGTACCAAGTATTCAATACAAAACCATAAGCATACAATATCGAAAATACTGGTAATCCATAAATTGTACAATGTCAGAATAAGCAGAAGTATTGACAAAAGCATGAATTATCATAGTAAACAAAATATTGACAAGATCATAAATCATTCGATAACAGAGTAAGCAAAAATATGGACAAGCCCATGAGTCAATCAATATCAGAATACGCATTATAGAAGAGCTATGTAATTGAAAAGTCATAAAGAACCAAATATCAGATGCCAAGGATGCGATGCAGTACACAATTCCTGATGAGTTTACGAATAGCATCAGTGTTATCTAGATCATATAAATGCAAAAACACAGTAACCCAAAATGCTATATGCCGCGGATGTAATATAATATGCGGTGCGAATGGAATGACCATGCTGGAGTGTGAAGTCGGGATGATAGTACGTAGTATCGCAAGCTATGGGGTCCATCACAAGGGACTTCTATTCAAACCAGTCCCATACCTAAATTTGGATAGTTAGACTCAATGTGGTAAACTCCTGATCTCAGGTTAGTCATGCGCCCAACCGAAATCCTGGCCATACGAAGGTATACAACAATTAGTTGCGCACCACCAGCCCGAGTGGATAGTGAATGAATGAATGAATGATTATGCAACTCCTGCTCAATGAGTCCACATATCAGTACTGTTCATCTCTGGGAACATTACAAGGGTTTAGTACACTCCAAATGGCACTGTCGCTCTCCCTAGCCGCACAGTCCAAGTGAGCGTAAGAAACCTCACTATCCGCCTGGCCAATAGTCTGCCAATACCTATTCGGCATGTCGACAGCGGACCCATTCACGAGCTGGTCAAACTTAGGCTAACAATGCCCCCTACGCTCAGGCGGATAAGGCCACACCCCCTCCAACCGACCACGACACAATGGGAGACGCGGCCTCCTGGTATTCGGCACTCGGGTGCTCATGTATCCACTCGGTCTCGACGTTGGGGCTTCCTCTGGTACCAAGAGGATTTTAAGAATTTTCACCCAGGGCTATCTATGACAGCCCGATGCTCGAACCAATCATTTTCGGTGTCCCATCTAGCCATCCATGATATGCCTGTGGAGGCTACGGCCCTGATGTCGCTAGGGTATACAATAATCATAATGAAAGATGCATGAGTCATATAATCCAGTCATGCATCAATCCTACGCATACCGTGCGCTCATGTGAGATAACCTCCGCCTATCGGGGAGCCTCATAACAATATACTCAATGACATATGCAATGATCAACCACATCTTATAATAAAGATGCAGATGATGCGTATGGGCATGTATTATGATGTTATGCCGTCACATATTCATAATCGGTATCAATAGCTGGCATCGACAATCGACCTCGACAATGTGGACATTTAACCGACATTGCTCCCGAGGAATGACCCTCATAGATCCAAACATACAGTGGACTCATGGCCTCTCATAAGGGCTAAATATACAACACTATGGGCCTCACTCAAGTACTAAATACACATCACGATGGGCCTCACTCATGGGCCACATGTACATCAAGTGAGTCACATCTCACGAGTCTAATAAACATCGCAATGGGCTGTTCACACGAGCCAAATATACATCAAGTCAGGCCTCATCATATGGGCTGAAAATATATCACAATGGGCCACGTCCCATAGGCCTCAAATACATCATGATAGGCCTCGCTCATGGGCCTCATATACAACAGGTGGGCTGCATCAATGGGCCGCACTAATGGGCCTCATATACATCAAATGAGTTGCATCAATGGGCCGCACTAATGGGCCTTATACACATCAAGTGGGTTGCATCAATAGGCCGCACTAATGGGCCTCATATACATCAAGTGGGTTGCATCAATAAGCCGCACTAATGGGCCTCATACACAACAAGTTGGGCCTATCAATGGGCCCTAGGGTGAGTGACAATGCAGACATTTAACCAACATTAATCTTACAATGTGGATGTCAAACCAACATTGCTCCCAAACTATGGTTTGCCATAAACATCATTATATAACCAATGTGGAACACATATTCCAAAGGGCCTTATCCACATCCCATTGGGCCTCGACCCATGGGCCTTAGATACATCAAATGGTAACATGGGCCTCATATATACTCAGGTGGGCCCCAACAACTGGCCACAATACATCAAGATGGACCTCCTCACAGGGGTCATACGTACATCAAGTGGGCCACACCAATGGGCCCTATGTATATCAAATGGACCACTGTCACGCCCCAAACTCGGAAACCGGGCTCACAAAATTCCCGATCGCCGAATCCGGCGCCGACAGCCTCCGTAGAACCCCATTCTCGGCTCCTAGCTCCCATTCGCCAGGTTCCGATCCTGGGATGCTACGAGGAGGATTTTTAACATCAGTCTGATACGTAATAAGCATAACCAAAGGCATAACCCACAAACAACAACCAAGCACTCCATTACATTTTCACTATGATCAAAAATTTTACAAGTACAATGAGCATAAAGGGAAATACAATGGTAAATAACAGAAAACTCCAAAATGATCAGCAACGCGCTCCTGCCTCAACGCTGCTGCAGTCCAACGTCACCTGCACGCAACGGTCGTGCATAAGCTTACAGAAAGCTTAGAGGGTGGTGAAAGTGTGTGCACAAAGTAGTAATATGAATGCAATGTCAGAGTAATGCGGAATATGCAGATGGAACCAAAACGTCATGAGCCGTACCAAGGCTATGCAATACAAGACATGAATGGTATCGGCCATCCCAAGGCCATGCAATGTACAATGCAACTCAAGCATACAGATACTCATCAATGTCCACACGTCAATACAGCTCATAGTAATGGAATATCACCGGGGTCTAGTACACTCTAAACCAGATTGCCGCCACATCGCGCGCAATAAGGTAAGTGGAAGAGACCTCACTATCCGTCTGCCAATATCGGGCGTGACTCGTCGATAGCGGACCCATTCCTCGAGCTGGTCAAACTCAGCCTAGCATTGCCCCCTACACTCGGGCGGGTAAGGCCGTACCCCCTTCCAACCGACCACGACACAGTGGAGAGCGTAACCGTCTGGTAATCGGCACTCAACGCTCATCTACCCACTCGGTCTAGACGTTGGAGCAACCTCTTGGTACCATAAGGGTTTAGAGACTTTCACCCAGGGATATCTATAGTACCCCATGTAGAACAAGTATTTCCGGTATCCAATCCTGCCAACCACGATGCGTCTGTGGAGGCTACGGCCCTGATGTCGCTAGGGCGTGCAATAACCATGTCACACAATGCGGAATGCATGAATCACGCTATCCAGTCATGCAACCAATCCTGCACATACCGTGCGCTCATGTAGGGCAACACCGCCTAACCGGGAGCCCATAATCAACCTGCCCGAAGGCAAATGCTATGATCAGTCAATCCTCATACCGAGCATACATATGATGCGCATGATCATGGTTATACTAAACATGTTATAATAAAATGAATTATCTTACGATGCAGATGGGCCTGGACACAGCAAGTACGGCCTGGTGATGGGCCCTAAGGAGAGTCGTAATGTGGACATCCAACCAGCATTACGCTCGCAATGTGGACGTCAAACCAACATTGCTCCCAAGGCACGATCGGTGTGAACATCGTACTTAGTCTATGATGGATTTACACATTGCAATGGACCGTAGGTTGTCCCCATTGGATCTTATATATATATATATCAAATGAGCCATATCCTATGGGCTTTTATTCAACAGATGGGCCACATAAATGGGCCATACCAATGGGTCTTATGTGCATTGCAATGGGTCGAAACCCGTGGGCCTTGGATTGTATCAATTGGACCTAGTCATATGAGTCTAATATGTATCAAATGGGCCACACCAATTAGGCCCTCAAACGTATATCAAATGGGCCTCAACCAAGAGGCCTTATATGAGCCGAATGGTCCCAAATCCCTAGGCCTTAAACAATTCAAATGGGCCTAATCCATGAGCTTGTACGTATGTCAAGTGGGCCTAAACCCCTAGGCCTTACATATAACAATTGGCCTACCTCCATGGGCTTGCATGCATATCAAGTGGGTCTAATCCCATGGGCCCTTTTTATAAACAAAAAGGGGTTTAGTACCATAGGTCCTACCATATATCAAATATCCTACTTCCATGGGCTCTAAAATTTCAACAGAAGGGTCCAAGAGCATGGGCCTTGAAGTACATCCAATGGGCCTAGTCCCAAGGACTTGCAACACATCAAATGGGCCTAGATCTAGGCCTAAAATGCATCAAATGGGCCTAGCCCATAGCCCTTTTTGAAATTCAATGGGTCCCGACTCATGGGCCTTACAAAACATTTATTTCCATCCAAGCTAATCATAGGGACACATGGTCTAGGGCCCACTACAATTTTCATAATATAAAATATACATTTAAACTACATAATATACATAAAGATATAATGGTGGGTCCCACAGAAAATAATATGGGTAGCTGGTAGTGGGCCCCATCATCAAGACAGGTGGACGGCGTGTGTAAAACACCTGCAACAGGGTGAGTCTCACCGTCCACGGGCCGTGGACGGTGCAAATGAATCACATACATCACCGTGGGTCCCACAAATGTGGCCCACCTTAATGTTTATTTGAAATCCAACCCGTTCATAAGGTCACTCAGACCTGTATGAAGGGTCAGTAAAAATTGCAGCTTGATCCAACCCTTCTGTGGACCCCAGGAAGAGTTTCAATGGTGGGTGCCCATTCACACTGTTTCTTGTGATGTGGCCCACCTAGAGTTTGGATTGACCTGAAATTTGGAGCGGGCCCACCTGAGAAGGGGACCCACCTAATGGACGGTGTAGAATAAACATATACATCATGTGGGGCCCACGGCAGCAGCCGTGGGTGACTGCACGGCCGACCGTGCAGGCGCTGCTGCCGTGCACGGTCAAGGCAGAGGCACTGCCTCATTTTTTAAAATTTTGTTTTCTTTTGAAAAAAAGAAAATCTGAGGTTTTTCGCAGGTAGGGCCCACCATCAGGAAATCCAACCCGTCCATTGGCTCCACCGGCTCGATGCCGACAAATAGAGTCCGGAGTTCGAATTTTTTTGATGCCTAGAAACACCAGAAAAAAATTTCAATGGTAACCGTCCATGTTTCCCATACTGTGGCCCACAAGATATTCGGATCAGTCTCATTCCTTTTCTTGACGGTTGAATCGAAGTGAGTAAGGGGATGGGCGGCTCGGATCAAACATATACATCAGGGTGGGGCCTATACAAGTGGGCCACCAAAAAGGTCCCTTTTTCCTTTCTTTTTTCTTCTTTATCTCACTTCCTTAGAAACGTCCAGCGTCTAGGACGCTGGACGGCTGGCTTAAAAAAAAAATAAAAAAAAATACTTGTGGTGGGCCTGATGAAGTGGGCCACCACATGATGGGCGGCATGGAAATAACATCTAAGGTGGGCCCCACTTGAATAAAATACATACATCAAGATGGGATCCATTCAAGTGGGCCACACCATCCTTTTTGCAATAAATAAAATAAAATAAAATAAAATAGAGAGAGAGACATGGAGAGTGGGACACGGCTTGTGATGGAGGGTCCCCGTCCTTATGGGCCCTCCCTTGCAATGAAACATACAATAAATGGATCCCTTGCACATGGGACCATTAGAAATGTAAATCAACGGTGGAGATCCATTCTCCACCGATATTGACGGTCTAGATGACCTTTCTAAGTGAAAATAAACATCATGATGGGGTCCATGGAGATTGGCCCCATCATGGAATGATCATGATGATCCAAGTGGTCCATCGGCCACAAATAAGGGTCCCAAGTGAGATCCACACCATGGATCGGTGAGTCTCACTTGGTCCACCATAAAAACAATAAAAACTACCCTATAGAAGCACCCACCGTCCGATCTTCTCACTCCTAGGGGTTCCTTGGCACCTTGGCTTCAACTTCAACGGTTAGGATGAAGAATGGAGGGTTGAGATTGGAGATTTTGGGGTAGGAAGGTGGGCCACTTGGAGCTTAGGGTCTTTGGAGAAATGCCATACGTGGGAGCTCTTTGAGATTTTTGTTGCTTGGTAGTTTTTCTTGGAATGAGAAAGAGAGAAAGAGAGAGAGTGATGTAAAGGGAGAGAGAGAGAGTGATGGATGGATGGGTGAGTGATGGTGGTGTAAGAGAAATTTGACTTTTGTGGCTTTTTGTGTAAGAAAGGTATGGGTTGAGAAGACTTTGTTGGCTTTTGTGTAAGAGAGGTATGGGATGTGAAGACTTTTGTGGTTGCTTGGGAAAAGGGATGGAGGTGATGTGTACTTGACATGTGATGGGTTGATGGGTGATTGATTGATGGGATTGATGTGACACATCGTTGAGATTTCCTTGATTTTCGCAACGCGTGGCGTTTTCTCGCACCGAACGTTGGCTCATATCTCTTGATCAGGGTATCGCCTCGGCGCGTGAGTCGCGGTATCGGAACCGCGGCGACGGTGCGGTCGCTAAGGTATTGGTCTCGGGTTGAGTCGACTCGGGTTGTCGGTACAAGAATCCAGGTCGCGCGTCGATATTGTTTAAGGGTCGAAAGTTGCCAGAATTCGACCGGTACGACCGCGGAAGTGTACGGAAAGGTACGGACCAAGATACGGGTCTTACAGCTCTCCCCTCCTTATAAAAATTTCGTCCTCGAAATTTACACAAGCGTCGCAACTAAGCATAACTCGCGAGGAATAAGAAACATAACGTCATCATATAGAATCAGGGACAGCGTACAAAATACAATACATGATCATCAACCATCAAAGAGATGAGGATATCGCTCTCGAATCTCAGCCTCACGCTCCCAAGAAGCCTCCTCAACAGAATGGTGACCCCACTGCACCTTCACCAATGGAATGACCTTGGTTCTGAGGACCTGCTCCTTCCGATCAAGGATACGAACTGGCTGCTCAATGTAAGAAGCGTCCTCACGAACCTCCAACGGCTGCCAATCAATAACGGGAACTATGTCTGACCCACACTTCCTCAACATGGAGACGTGAAACACGTTGTGGACGCCAGACAACTGTGATGGTAAGGCAAGCCGATAGGCCACGACGCCGATGCGCCCAGTGATCTCAAAAGGTCCTATGAATCTCGGGGCAAGCTTGCCCTTCGCTCCAAATCGAACTACGCCCTTCATGGGCGAGACCTTGAGATACACATGGTCTCCTACATCAAACTCCAAGGGACGACGCCGACGATCAGCAGAACTCTTCTGTCGGCTCTGAGCTGTGCGCATCCTCTGCCTGATGATGTCGATAGCGTCTGAAGTCTCCTGCACCAGCTCGGGACCTAGGAGACGGCGCTCTCCAACCTCGGTCCAACAACTCGGTGATCTACATGGTCTGCCATATAGTGCCTCAAAAGGAGCCATGCCGATGGTCGCCTGATAGCTGTTATTGTACGCAAACTCAACCAATCGCAGATGCTCATCCCAGCTACCTCCGAAGTCAATCGCGTAGGCCCGAAGCATGTCCTCAAGTATCTGATTGACCCTCTCGGTCTGGCCATCGGTCTGCGGATGGTACGCGGTGCTGAGCTGCAAATCAGTCCCCATCGCACGCTGGAAGCTCCCCCAAAACTGAGACGTGAACCTCGAGTCTCGGTCAGAAACGATCGAGACTGGAACACCATGCAGTCTCACAATCTCCTCAATAAACAATCTCGCAAGCCGGTCCATAGACCAAGTCGCACGCATCGCAAGGAAATGTGCCGACTTCGTCAGACGATCCACAACAACCCAAATGGAGTCATGACCGCGCTGAGTCCTCGGCAAACCCATGATGAAATCAGTCGACACGTGCTCCCACTTCCACATCGGGATGCTCAACGGCTGCAATAACCCAGGAGGTCTCTGATGATCGGCCTTGACACGCTGGCACGTGTCACACTCGGCCACAAAACTGGCGATCTGGCGCTTCATCCCCGCCCAAAAATACTGTCGCCTCATGTCACGGTACATCTTCGTCGAGCCCGGGTGGATAGAAAATCGCGATCGATGTGCCTCGGTCATAAGATCTCTGCGTAACTCTGGGATATCCGGGACACATAATCGGCCTCTGAAGCGAAGTCCACCGTCTGTACCGATCTGCCAATCTGCCTGACCCTCAGATGCCGCCTCAGCCATATAACTCTGCAACGACTCATCAGCCTGCTGAGCCTCGATCACCCTAGCGACAAGAGAGGGTTGAATCGACAAGCTCGATAACTGTACAATGGAAGACTGCAGGCCGAACTCAAAGTCATATGCAGCAATATCCTCAAGCATCCGCCACTCCTGAATCATCATGTGCGCCACTAGGCCTCGTGGTTGACGGCTGAGGGCATCTGCCACCACGTTCGCCTTGCCCGGGTGGTACTGAAGGTCGAAATCATAGTCCTTCAGGAGCTCCATCCAGCGCCTCTGTCTCATATTCAACTCAGACTGCGAGAAGAGGTACTTCAAGCTCTTGTGATCAGAGAAGAGCTCGAACCTAATCCCGTAAAGGTAGTGCCTCCACACCTTCAGTGCGAAGACAACGGCAGCCAGCTCCAGATCATGTGTAGGGTAGTTCAGCTCATGGACCTTGAGCTGACGAGACGCGAAGGCCACTGGTCTCCCGTGCTGATCAGGACAGCACCCAAACCGATATGCGAGGCATCGGTGAATACAATAAAGCCGTCACTCCCAGAGGGAAGAGTGAGGACAGGAGCGGACGTCAGACGGTCCTTCAACTCCGTAAATGCTCGCTCGCAGGCGTCACTCCAAACAAACACTGCGCCCTTCCGAGTCAACCTGGTCAGCGGGGCTGCAATACGAGAAAAACCCTCGATGAAACGTCGGTAATAGCCCGCTAGACCAAGGAAACTACGGATCTCTGTCGCAGTCGTGGGCTGGCCCCACTGACGCACTGCCTCGACCTTCGAGGGGTCCACCGCGACACCCTCCCTCGTCACCACGTGACCGAGGAACTTCACCTCCTCCTGCCAGAACTCGCACTTCTCCAGCTTCGCATACAGCTGGTGTGCACGGAGGGTCTGTAAAGTGATCTCCAAGTGCTGCTCATGCTCCTCACGGGTCCTCGAATAGATCAGAATGTCGTCGATGAAGACTACAACAAACTGATCCAGATATGGGCGGAATACCTCGTTCATCAGCTGCATGAAGACCGCTGGTGCATTGGTCAGTCCGAAGGACATGACCTGAAACTCAAAATGACCGTAACGCGTCCTGAATGCCGTCTTCGGAATGTCCTCATCTCGGACCCGAATCTGATGATAACCGGAACGCAGGTCAATCTTCGAAAAGAACTGTGCACCCTACAGCTGGTCGAACAAATCATCAATCCTAGGGAGCGGGTACTTGTTCTTGATCGTGACTTTGTTGAGCTCGCGATAGTCAACGCAGAGCCTCAACGAGCCATCCTTCTTCTTCACGAAGAGTACCGGCGCTCCCCACGGAGAACTGCTCGGACGGATAAAGCCCAGCTCACGCAACTCGTCCAACTGCTTCTGCAGTTCCCGTAACTCCAACGGTGCCATACGATACGGGGCCTTCGAAATAGGCGCGGTACCGGGCACGAGATCGATCTGGAACTCGGTGAGTCGACGAGGCGGTAATCCCGGAATCTCCTGGAACACATCGGGAAAATCGCAAACTATCGGCAAATGGTCGATGCCAACGGCGACATGCTCCTCTATGGCGCACGACATCAAACAAGACAACTGCTCTCCTCTGGCCTCTGCAACGAACTGGAACTGTGGCACGCCGGGTATACAAAACGTGACGGTCCTCGCGGCGCAGTCCAAAATGGCATAGTACTCGGCGAGCCAATCCATGCCCAAGATGACGTCGAACTCGGACATTGGCAAAACAAACAAATCAGCAGGCAGGAAGGTATCCCCAACTAGAACGGGACAAGACGAACAGAATCGTCCCAACGCTGCAGTCCTCCCCAAGGGAGTCGATACTGATAGACTCTCACCAGCAGACTCTAACGGTAAGCCAGCCGATCGACAGAAGCTCTCGGCCACAAAGGAATGTGATGCACCAGAATCAAACAATACACGTGCAATGCATGCAGAAACTGGCAGTATACCCTCAACGACTCCCCCAGATGACTGCGGATCCTGCTGAGCCGCATAAAACCTAGCCTGAGCTGGCTGGGGAGGTGCCTGTCCCCTCTGAACGTGCTGCTGCTGCTGCTGAGGTCGCTGAGGTGGTCGAAACTGCTACCTCTGCTGCTGTGGCCTCTGAGGCTGGTGCTGATGCTGATGCTGCTGCTGAGGTGGCCTCGGTGGTAGAGGCTGCTGTCGCTGCTGCTGTCGCTGCTGCTGTGGGGGTCTCTACTGCTGCGGTGGAGGTCTCTGCTGCTGTGGACCTCTCTGCTGCTGCTGGGGACTGGGACACTCCCATGAACTGTGTCCCGTCGCACCGCACCTGAAGCAAGTGCCGGTGAACTGTCTCTGAGGTGGTGGTGGAGGTGCTGATGGTGCTGATGGTGTACGGAAAGCTGGGCGACCAGTGCGCCTCTGCTGCTGTGGTCAACCCTGCTGCGAATGACTGGAAGAAGCCTGCCTCTTCCGGTCTCCCCTCTGACCACGATCAGACTGAGAACCGGCCCACTCAGTCTCGTATATCTGAGCCTTCCGCACCACTGCCTGGAAGGTAGGAAGCTCATGCCCAATAACGCGACCTCGAAGGCCGTAACGTAGGCCGTGCTCGAAACGGCGGGCCTTCTGCCCCTCATCATCAACCATGTACGGCGCAAATCTCGATAGTGCCATGAAACGGGCCGCGTACTGTGCCACGGTCATGTCTCCCAGCACCAGAGTCTCGAACTCTAAGGCTCGCTGACGACGGATGTGGTCAGGGAAGTACTGCTCCTCGAATCGCTCCACAAAGTCCTCCCATGTCCAGACATAGTCAGGTCCGGCGACACGGGCGACAGAGGTCCACCAATGCTCGGCCTCACCGTGGAAGAGAAATACTGCTAACCGGATGCGCTGCTCGGTCGTGCACAACATGGTATCGAATATCTTCTCCACATCGGAGCGCCATCTCTCGGCTGCACTCGGATCCGGCTCGCCCTGGAAACGAGGGGGATCATGCCGTCTAAACTCACGAAGTACGGCGCTCGCGCGCTCCTGCTCTGCCTGAGCTGGTGAAACAGCTGGGCGTCTACCCTGTCCCTGTAGTGCAGCTGTCACAGCCTGCAACATCTGCTGTAACTGAGAGGCACTCACAGTCACAGTCGGCTCCTCATCAGCCTCGGGTGGAGGAATGTCATCCTCATGGGAGGAATCAGGGATCTCTGAGGGTGGGATGGGAGACGCAGGTGGTAGAGCTGGAGTCTCTGATGGTGAAGTAGAATCCTCAGGTGGTGGTGCGGGAGTCGATCGAGTAACAGGCGCCATACCCTACAGGAAAGAGCGAAAGCGCCTATCAACTTCAAAACTCTCGAATGTACGCACGTTAACGGTCTGAATCAGAAGGTCGTGAAGCTATCCGAACTTCAGAACTTAGTCATTCTTCACTCATAGTAAACATGTAATGTTGTTCTCGGTTATTCCCAAGTTATGCTCTGATACCAACTTCTGTCACGCCCCAAACTCGGAAACCGGGCTCACAAAATTCCCGATCGCCGAATCCGGCGCCGACAGCCTCCGTAGAACCCCATTCTCGGCTCCTAGCTCCCATTCGCCAGGTTCCGATCCTGGGATGCTACGAGGAGGATTTTTAACATCAGTCTGATATGTAATAAGCATAACCAAAGGCATAACCCACAAACAACAACCAAGCACTCCATTACATTTCCACTATGATCAAAAATTTTACAAGTACAATGAGCATAAAGGGAAATACAATGGTAAATAACAGAAAACTCCAAAATGATCAGCAACGCGCTCCTGCCTCAACGCTGCTGCAGTCCAACGTCACCTGCACGCAACGGTCGTGCATAAGCTTACAGAAAGCTTAGAGGGTGGTGAAAGTGTGTGCACAAGGTAGTAATATGAATGCAATGTCAGAGTAATGCGGAATATGCAGATGGAACCAAAACGTCATGAGCCGTACCAAGGCTATGCAATACAAGACATGAATGGTATCGGCCATCCCAAGGCCATGCAATGTACAATGCAACTCAAGCATACAGATACTCATCAATGTCCACACGTCAATACAGCTCATAGTAATGGAATATCACCGGGGTCTAGTACACTCTAAACCAGATTGCCGCCACATCGCGCGCAATAAGGTAAGTGGAAGAGACCTCACTATCCGTCTGCCAATATCGGGCGCGACTCGTCGATAGCGGACCCATTCCTCGAGCTGGTCAAACTCAGCCTAGCATTGCCCCCTACACTCGGGCGGGTAAGGCCGTACCCCCTTCCAACCGACCACGACACAGTGGAGAGCGTAACCGTCTGGTAATCGGCACTCAACGCTCATCTACCCACTCGGTCTAGACGTTGGAGCAACCTCTTGGTACCATAAGGGTTTAGGGACTTTCACCCAGGGATATCTATAGTACCCCATGTAGAACAAGTATTTCCGGTATCCAATCCTGCCAACCACGATGCGTCTGTGGAGGCTACGGCCCTGATGTCGCTAGGGCGTGCAATAACCATGTCACACAATGCGGAATGCATGAATCACGCTATCCAGTCATGCAACCAATCCTGCACATACCGTGCGCTCATGTAGGGCAACACCGCCTAACCGGGAGCCCATAATCAACCTGCCCGAAGGAAAATGCTATGATCAGTCAATCCTCATACCGAGCATACATATGATGCGCATGATCATGGTTATACTAAACATGTTATAATAAAATGAATTATCTTACGATGCAGATGGGCCTGGACACAGCAAGTACGGCCTGGTGATGGGCCCTAAGGAGAGTCGTAATGTGGACATCCAACCAGCATTACGCTCGCAATGTGGACGTCAAACCAACATTGCTCCCAAGGCACGATCGGTGTGAACATCGTACTTAGTCTATGATGGATTTACACATTGCAATGGACCGTAGGTTGTCCCCATTGGATCTTATATATATATATATATATCAAATGAGCCATATCCTATGGGCTTTTATTCAACAGATGGGCCACATAAATGGGCCATACCAATGGGTCTTATGTGCATTGCAATGGGTCGAAACCCGTGGGCCTTGGATTGTATCAATTGGACCTAGTCATATGAGTCTAATATGTATCAAATGGGCCACACCAATTAGGCCCTCAAACGTATATCAAATGGGCCTCAACCAAGAGGCCTTATATGAGCCGAATGGTCCCAAATCCCTAGGCCTTAAACAATTCAAATGGGCCTAATCCATGAGCTTGTACGTATGTCAAGTGGGCCTAAACCCCTAGGCCTTACATATAACAATTGGCCTACCTCCATGGGCTTGCATGCATATCAAGTGGGTCTAATCCCATGGGCCCTTTTTATAAACAAAAAGGGGTTTAGTACCATAGGTCCTACTATATATCAAATATCCTACTTCCATGGGCTCTAAAATTTCAACAGAAGGGTCCAAGAGCATGGGCCTTGAAGTACATCCAATGGGCCTAGTCCCAAGGACTTGCAACACATCAAATGGGCCTAGATCTAGGCCTAAAATGCATCAAATGGGCCTAGCCCATAGCCCTTTTTGAAATTCAATGGGTCCCGACTCATGGGCCTTACAAAACATTTATTTCCATCCAAGCTAATCATAGGGACACATGGTCTAGGGCCCACTACAATTTTCATAATATAAAATATACATTTAAACTACATAATATACATAAAGATATAATGGTGGGTCCCACAGAAAATAATATGGGTAGCTGGTAGTGGGCCCCATCATCAAGACAGGTGGACGGCGTGTGTAAAACACCTGCAACAGGGTGAGTCTCACCGTCCACGGGCCGTGGACGGTGCAAATGAATCACATACATCACCGTGGGTCCCACAAATGTGGCCCACCTTAATGTTTATTTGAAATCCAACCCGTTCATAAGGTCACTCAGACCTGTATGAAGGGTCAGTAAAAATTGCAGCTTGATCCAACCCTTCTGTGGACCCCAGGAAGAGTTTCAATGGTGGGTGCCCATTCACACTGTTTCTTGTGATGTGGCCCACCTAGAGTTTGGATTGACCTGAAATTTGGAGGGGGCCCACCTGAGAAGGGGACCCACCTAATGGACGGTGTAGAATAAACATATACATCATGTGGGGCCCACGGCAGCAGCCGTGGGTGACTGCACGGCCGACCGTGCAGGCGCTGCTGCCGTGCACGGTCAAGGCAGAGGCACTGCCTCATTTTTTAAAATTTTGTTTTCTTTTGAAAAAAAGAAAATCTGAGATTTTTCGCAGGTAGGGCCCACCATCAGGAAATCCAACCCGTCCATTGGCTCCACCGGCTCGATGCCGACAAATAGAGTCCGGAGTTCGAATTTTTTTGATGTCTAGAAACACCAGAAAAAAATTTCAATGGTAACCGTCCATGTTTCCCATACTGTGGCCCACAAGATATTCGGATCAGTCTCATTCCTTTTCTTGACGGTTGAATCGAAGTGAGTAAGGGGATGGGCGGCTCGGATCAAACATATACATCAGGGTGGGGCCTATACAAGTGGGCCACCAAAAAGGTCCCTTTTTCCTTTCTTTTTTCTTCTTTATCTCACTTCCTTAGAAACGTCCAGCGTCTAGGACGCTGGACGGCTGGCTTAAAAAAAAAATAAAAAAAAACACTTGTGGTGGGCCTGATGAAGTGGGCCACCACATGATGGGCGGCATGGAAATAACATCTAAGGTGGGCCCCACTTGAATAAAATACATACATCAAGATGGGATCCATTCAAGTGGGCCACACCATCCTTTTTGCAATAAATAAAATAAAATAAAATAAAATAGAGAGAGAGACATGGAGAGTGGGACACGGCTTGTGATGGAGGGTCCCCGTCCTTATGGGCCCTCCCTTGCAATGAAACATACAATAAATGGATCCCTTGCACATGGGACCATTAGAAATGTAAATCAACGGTGGAGATCCATTCTCCACCGATATTGACGGTCTAGATGACCTTTCTAAGTGAAAATAAACATCATGATGGGGTCCATGGAGATTGGCCCCATCATGGAATGATCATGATGATCCAAGTGGTCCATCGGCCACAAATAAGGGTCCCAAGTGAGATCCACACCATGGATCGGTGAGTCTCACTTGGTCCACCATAAAAACAATAAAAACTACCCTATAGAAGCACCCACCGTCCGATCTTCTCACTCCTAGGGGTTCCTTGGCACCTTGGCTTCAACTTCAACGGTTAGGATGAAGAATGGAGGGTTGAGATTGGAGATTTTGGGGTAGGAAGGTGGGCCACTTGGAGCTTAGGGTCTTTGGAGAAATGCCATACGTGGGAGCTCTTTGAGATTTTTGTTGCTTGGTAGTTTTTCTTGGAATGAGAAAGAGAGAAAGAGAGAGAGTGATGTAAAGGGAGAGAGAGAGAGTGATGGATGGATGGGTGAGTGATGGTGGTGTAAGAGAAATTTGACTTTTGTGGCTTTTTGTGTAAGAAAGGTATGGGTTGAGAAGACTTTGTTGGCTTTTGTGTAAGAGAGGTATGGGATGTGAAGACTTTTGTGGTTGCTTGGGAAAAGGGATGGAGGTGATGTGTACTTGACATGTGATGGGTTGATGGGTGATTGATTGATGGGATTGATGTGATTGATGTGACACATCGTTGAGATTCCCTTGATTTTCGCAACGCGCGGCGTTTTCTCGCACCGAACGTTGGCTCATATCTCTTGATCAGGGTATCGCCTCGGCGCGTGAGTCGCGGTATCGGAACCGCGGCGACGGTGCGGTCGCTAAGGTATTGGTCTCGGGTTGAGTCGACTCGGGTTGTCGGTACAAGAATCCAGGTCGCGCGTCGATATTGTTTAAGGGTCGAAAGTTGCCGGAATTCGACCGGTACGACCGCGGAAGTGTACGGAAAGGTACGGACCAAGATACGGGTCTTACAACCACACTCAAATAAAAGTGGTGATAATGCTTTCCACCATTTAAGTTCCTAAGGCCCACCATAACATATGTTTCCCATCCAACATGTTCATAAATTAACGTAATGATAGATGAAGTGGAATAAATATCAGCTTAATAGGAAACTCCCATGGCCCTTAGAAATTTTGAACGGTGGAAGTTGTTGTCCACTGTTTAAATGGTGGGGCTCACTCGCACTTTAGATCTGTTTCGCCCATTTTCCCATGCCATAAAATGATCTCATAAATGGTGGACGGTATGGATGCAACGCATGCATCATGGTGGACCCTGCCGTTCAAATAGCGGACGGTGTCGATAGAGCACACACATCATTGGGCCCATGCCATGGGGATAAAACACATACATCTAGGATGGGTCCCACCGCCAGAAGAGCTTGTGTCATGCCCCAAACTCAGAAACCGGGCTCACAAAATTTTCGATCGCCGAATCCGGCGCCGACAGCCTCCGTAGAACTCCATTCTCGACTCCTAGCTCCCATTCGCCAGGTTCCAATCCTGGGATGCTACGAGGAGGATTTTCAACATCAGTTTGATTCGTAATAAGCATAACCAAAGGCATAACCCACAAACAACAACCAAGAACTCCATTACACTTCCACTATGATCAAAAACTTTACAAGTACAATGAGCATAAAAGGAAATACAATGGTAAAGAACAAAAACTCCAAACGATCAGCAACGTGCTCCTGCCTCAACGCTGCTGCGATCCAACGTCACCTGCATGCAATGGTCGTGCATAAGCTTACAGAAAGCTTAGAGGGTGGTGAAAGTGTGTGCACAAGGTAGAATATGAATGCAATGTTAGAGTAATGCGGAATATGCTGATGGAACCATAATATCATGAGCCGTACCAAGGCTTATGCGATGCAAGACATGAATGGTATCGGCCATCCCAAGGCCATGCAATGTATAATGCAACTCAAGCATACAGATCCTCATCAATGTCCACACATCAATACAGCTCAAAGTATGGAATATCACCGGGGTCTAGTACACTCTAAACCAGATTGCTGCCACATCGCCCGCAATAAGGTAAGTGGAAGAGACCACACTATCCGTCTGCCAATATCGGGCACGACTCGTCGATAGCGGACCCATTCCTCGAGCTGGTCAAACTCAGCCTAGCATTTCCCCCTACACTTGGACGGGTAAGGCCGCACCCCCTTCCAACCGACCACGACACAGTGGAGAGCACAGCCAACTGGTATTCGGCACTCAGTGCTCATCTACCCACTCGGTCTAGAGGTTGGAGCAACCTCTTGGTACCATAAGGGTTTAAGGACTTTCACCCAGGGATATCTATAGTACCCCATGTAGAACAAGATTTTCGGTATCCAATCCTGCCAACCACGATGTGTTTGTGGAGGCTACGGCCCCGATGTCGCTAGGGCGTATAATAACCATGTCACACAAATGCAAAATGCATGATTTACGCTATCCAGTCATGCAATAAATCCTGCGCATATCGTGCGCTCATGTAGGGCAACACCGCCTAACCGGGAGCCCATAAACAACCTGCCCGAAGGTAAATGCTATGATCAGTCAATCCTCATATCAAGCATACATATGATGCGTATGATCATGGGTCATGAAACTATGGTAAACATGTTATAATAAAATGAATTATCTTACAATGCAGATGGGCCTGGACGGTCTATACACAGCAAGTACGGCCTGGTGATGGGCCCTAAGGAGAGTCGTAATGTGGACATCCAACCAGAATTACGCTCGCAATGTGAACGTCAAACCAACATTGCTCCCAAGGCACGATCGTTGTAAACATCGTACTTAGCCTGTAATGGATTTACTCATTGCAATGGACCGTAGGTTGTCCCCATTGGACCTTACATATATATATCAAGTGGGCCATATCGTATGGGCTTTTATTCATCAGATGGGCCACATAAATGGGCCACCAATGGGTCTTATGTGCATTGCAATGGGTCAAACCCGTGGGCCTTAGATTGCATCAATTGGAACTAGTCACACGAGTCTAGTATGTATCAAATGGGCCACACCAATTGGACCCCCAAATGTATATCCAATGGGCCTCAACCCAGAGGCCTTATATGAGTCGAATGGGCCTAAATCCCTAGGCCTTAAACATTTCAAATGGGCCTAATCCATGAGCTTGCATGTATGTCAAAGTGGGCCTAAACCCCTAGGCCTTACATATATCAATTGACCTACCTCCATGGGCTTTAAATTTCAACAAAAGGGGTCCAATTACATGGGCCTTGAAGTACATCAAATGGGCCTAGTCCCATGGACTTGCAACACATCAAATGGGCCTAGATCTAGGCCTTAAATGAATTAAATGGGCCTAGCCCATAAGCATTTTATAAATTAATAGGCCTAACCCATAGCCCTTTTTAAATCAGATGGGTCCCAGCTCATGGGCCTTAAATACTTATTTCCATCCAAACTAGTCATCGAGACACATGGTGTAGGGCCCACTACAATATTCATATTATAAAATATATATTATAAACTATATAACATACATAAATGTATATAATGGTGGGTCCCACAAAAAAATTACTATGGCAGCTGGCAGTGGGCCCCAGCATCAGAATCAGATGGACGGCGTGCGTAGATCACATGCAACAGGGCCCCACCGTCCGCTGGACGGTGGGTGAACAATAAGTCATGGTGAGTCTCACCGTCCACAGGCTGTGGACGGTGCGAATGAATTACATACGTCACCGTGGGTCCCACAAATGTGGTCCACCGAAATATTTATTTGAAATCCAACCCGTTCATAAGGTCACTCAGACCTGTATGAAGGGACAGTAAAAATTTCAGCTTGATCCAAAACTTTTGTAGGGCCCCAGAAAGATTTCAATGGTAGATGCTCAATCTCACTGTCTCATGTGATGTGGCCCACCTGAGGTTTGGATCGTCCTGAAATTTGGAGGGGGCCCACCTGAGAAGGGGGCCCACCTAATGGACGGTGTAGATAAAACATATACATCATGTGGGGCCCACGACAGCAGCCGTGGGTGGCTGCACGACAGCCTGCCTGCCGTTCCACGGCTGCATGCTGCAGCGTGCAGCGCTGCTCTCTGCCAAAGAATACAGAGGCTCTGCCTCTTAGAAAATTTGGGAAAATCAGTTTTCCCGAAGTTTTTCGCATGTGGGGCCCGCTAAAGTAAAATCCGCCCCAGCCATTGCGTTCAGTGGCTCGACGCCATCCAAATGAGTCTAGAGTTGAAATTTTTTTGATGCTTGGAAGTGAAATAAAATAAGAAATTGGTGTTTGAATGGTGGGAATGCAATATCTGACGCTATGGCCCACCAGGTGATTGGATCAGCTCCAAACTTCTACCCAACGGCCAAAATGCCGTGGGTAAGAGGATGGACGGCTTGGATCGAGAATAAACATCAAGGTGGAGCCTAAACGAGTGGGCCACCAAAAAGTCTCACTTTTCCTTTTTTTTTTTTGTTTAAACATGGACGTCCAGCGTCCCAGACGCTGGACAGTGGGCTCTTTTTAAAATGCACATGGTGGTGGGCCCTTTTGAAGTGGGCCACCACTAATGGATAATGGGGGTTCAGCATGCAAGGTGGGCCCCACTTGAAGGACTCTTGGACCAAGTAAATACCTCAAGTGAGGTCCATTCAAGTGGGCCACACAACCCTTGCATAAAAATAAAATAAAATCAAATAAAATGAAATAACAGAAATAAAAGAGAGAAAGAGACATGGAGAGTGGGACACGGCTTGTGATGGAGGGACCCCGACATTATGGGCCCTCCCTTACATGAAATCATACATCAAATGGGTCATTTGGCACATGTGACCATCAAAACTAAAGATCAACGGTGGGGATCCTTTCCCCACCAATATGGATGGTCTAGATGACCTTTCCAAATGAAAATAAACATCATGATGGGGTCCATGGAGAATGGCCCCATCATGGAATGATCATGATAATCCAAGTGGTCCATCGGCCACAATTTAGGGTCCCAAGTGAGATCCACACCATTGATCGGTGGGCCTCACTTGGTCCACCATAAAAATAAGAAAAAGCTACCCTATAGAGGCACCCACCGTCCGATCTTCTCGCTCCTAGAGGTTCCTTGGCACCTTAGCTTCAACTTCAATGGTTAAGATGAAGAATGGAGGGTTGAGATGGGAGATTTTGGGGTAGGAAGGTGGGCCACTTGAAGCTTAGGAGAGTTGAAAAATTCCATACGTATGGAGCTCCCTTTGCTTGGAATTTTATAAATGAGAAAGAGAGAAAGAGAGAGAGTGATGTAAAGGGAGAGAGAGAGAGTGATGGATGGATGAGTGAGTGATGGTTGTGTAAGAAAAGCTTGACTTTTGAGGCTTTTGTGTAAGAGAGGTATGGGAGATGAAGACTTTTGTGGCTTTTTGTGTAAGAGAGGTATGGGATGTGAAGACTTTTGTGGTTGCTTGGAAAAATGGGTGAGAGTGATGTGTACTTGACATGTGATGGGTTGATGGGTGATTGATTGATGGGATTGATGTGATTGATGTGACACATCGTTGAGATTCCCTTGATTTTCACAACGCGCGGCGTTTTCTCGCACCGAACGTTGGCCCATATCTCTTGATCAGGGTATCGCCTCGGCGAGCGAGTCGCGGTATCGGAACCGCAACGACGGCGCGA
Source organism: Magnolia kwangsiensis (assembly GCA_037074715.1). NCBI lineage: Eukaryota > Viridiplantae > Streptophyta > Magnoliopsida > Magnoliales > Magnoliaceae > Magnolia > Magnolia kwangsiensis. The sequence goes on along the minus strand of CM073575.1, from coordinate 52,947,323 downwards.
TCGCTATGGTATTGGTCGCGGGTTGAGTCGACTCGGGTTGTCGGCATAAGATTCAGGATCGCGCGTCGATACTGGTTAAGGATCGAAAGTTGCCGGAATTCGACCGGTAAGAACGCCGAAGTGTACGGAAAGGTACGGACCAAGATACGGGTCTTACAGCTTGGAAGGTACACATGCAGCCCTGTTACATTAAAAGACAGAGGTGAGTCCCACGTAGGGCCCACCCTCACATATCATATATACATAACATATAATATATAACATATACATATGTATGATTTACTACTGCACGACAGCTTTAATGCATAAAAGAGAGGGAAGAGGTGGGTCCCACGTAGGGCCCACCCTCGCGTCTCATATATATAATATATAATATATAATATACTGCTGTATAATAGCCTTTATGTACAAAAGAGAGGGCAGAGGTGGGTCCCACGTAGGGCTCACCCTCACATGCCATATATATATAATATAATATATACGGTATATACTATATATAATATATGTATTACATCCAACGTCCAGGCCCTTGGGAGGCCTGGACGGTCACCTACCTCAAGGAGGGCCCCACACGTGGGGTGCGTCCCACCGTTAGATGGACGGTGGACACGATACATGCGGGGTGGTGTGGCCCATGCTAAAAGGATGGATGGTGTGGATGGGTCCCATGGACCCCACCGTCAGCATGTCAGTACACACTCCATGTTAGCCACCGCCACAGGATCGATACCAAGACCTCAAGTGTTGAAACGAGGTATCTCCACTCAGTCTGCCAGTTGAACTATGGACCTTGTGTGGGCCCAGCATTGAAACGAAGTATCCTTCGCTCAATCTACCACGTGAGCTATGGATGGGTCCCACCGTCCTTGGATGGTGGATGCACCACATGTGCATGGTGGTGTGGCCACGCCAAATGGATGGACGGTATGGATACACTCGTGCCAACAAGGTGGGCCCGCTCGTCCAGCGAATGGATAGACGGCCTGCATAAAACACATGTATCATTGTGGGTCCCATGTGGGGCCCACCATAACGTTTATCTTCCATCCAACCGTTGATAAGGTCGCACGGACCTCGCTGAATAGGAAAAACAAATTTCACCTTGATCCACAACTCCTATGGCCCAGAAAAGGGGTTTCAAGGGCGGACGTTCAATCCAACTGTTTCCTCTGATGTGGGCCACCTGAGCTTTGGATGTGGATGATTTTTGGAGGGCGGAACACTGCCCTGAGGGCCAACCACACGAACGACTTAGATGACAAATATACATCACGGTGGGGCCCACAGCAGGAGCTGTGGGTCCCAGCCCAAATGACCGCTCACCTGGCGCAGGCGCTGCCTGCGTTTCTAACAACAGCAGCAGCAGACACTGCTGGTGTATTCTTCTTTTTTTTTTGAAAAGAGATTTTCCACGGTTTTTCGCGTATGGGGCCCGCATCAACAGGATCCGCCCCACCCAATGGATTCTACAGTCCGTAACCAATCCATCAAGACTAATGTTGAGCATTTTTCACTGTGTAGAAAAATTTAAGATGAAGTTGAATGGTAAGGATTGCTTTTGCTAAGGCATGGCCCACCAGCTAGTCGGATCAGCGTCATCTTTCGGCTCAACGCCTAAAATGAGTTGGTAACTATGATGGACGGCGTGGATTGAACTCATACATCAATGTAGAGCCTACACAAGTAGCTCACCCCAAATGCCTTGAACCAAGGCTAATATTCTTATTTTCCATGAATGTCCAGACGCTGGACGGTTTGTGCTTTTCACATGCACATGGTGGGCCTAGCTCAGGTGGGCCACCAAATGCATGGTTGATGTGGATAAGACATACACTAAGGTGGAATCCATCTAAGTGGGCCACATGGCCACATCAATCAATACAATAGAAAATGAAAGAGAGAGAGAGAGAGAGAGAGAGAGAGAGAGAGAGAGAGAGAGAGATAAACGGTGATGATGGGAGGAGCTCCGCCACTATGAGCTCCTCCATGATACAATGGATGCATCAAGATGGGTCCCACCACAAGTGGGCCCTCAAATTATCAAAATAACATAATCAAAATCTAAAAAAGAAACATCCACCTTTGATCTTCTCCTCCTCCTTCCGCCAAAGCATCCTAGAGCTCCAACGGACGGACTTCAACGGTTGAGATTGGTTTTGGAGGGTGGGGATGAGAGATAGGAAGTGGGCCACACAAACTTCTCTCCTCTCCCTTGGGAAGCCATGGACGATTTCTCTCTTGCTTGGGAGAATGAGAGAAAGAGAGATGAGAGAGAGAGGTTGTATGAGAGAGGGATGGGTGTGATGGGTGAAAAGATGAGTGATGGGTGATATGTACTCGACATGTGAGGGATGGATTGCTTTGACTTTGGGGTTACTTGGGGATGGAGTTTTCTACTTGTCATGAGAGGTGATTGATGGGATTGATTGATTGATTGAGGTAACATATCGTAGAGATTCTCTTGGGTTTTGCAACGCGTGGTGTTTTCCTCGAATTGAACGCTGGCCTACATCTCCTGTCCTAGGTATCGCCTCGGCGTGCGAGTCGCGGCATTGGAACCGCGGTGACGGTGCGGTCGCTAGGGTATAAGTCTCGGGTTAAGCCGACTCAAATCTACGAGATACGACTTAGGATCATGCGCAAACGTTAATTATAGGTTGTAGGTTGCCGGAATTCGACAGGAATGATCGCTAGAATTGACGAAACAGTACGGACTAGGATACGGGCCTTACAGTTCCCATTATTATTCTTGTGAAATAAGTAGAAAAATATTACAGTAAGGAAATCAAAGGATACATTCAGCCACCATCAACAATCAAATTAGCACTGAACTCTATTTCAAGCAAATAACTCCAATAGAGTGAGCAGGGAACGAATCATATACATGGCTTCTTCTAAGCAGGGAACAATCACATCTCAAAAACATGCAACACTATTAAGTCATAATTTTGATAACTCATATCGCATCTTAAGCATATTAATCATATCAAGTTTCAGAAATATTCATACAAATGCAAATAAAAAACAGATAGAAAAGTTCATAACCTGTAAGAAGCTGCACTTTTGGTGCGGTTATGACGAGGACATAATTAATCTAACACACATAATGCAATACTACACAAGATAAACTAAAGTGGAAATAATTTCATTTATAATATGATATTGTACATTGTTCTCATTCACTCATTTCACCAGGAGATTATGAAAGATATATATGCACATACAAATCGAAGTTTAATCGATATATCGAATCTTCGATATATCGACGGAGTATCGATATTATCGATAATTCGTTTTAGAAGAGCATGTGTCTCTAGACAATTGAGGAACATTTTTGATATATCGAAATTTAGTCGATATGTTGTCTCATCGATATATTGAAATGTTCTCGATATTATCGATAATTCCTTTTAAAAAAGCATTTTGTCTCTGGACATTTTCGATAAATCGAAATATAGTCGATATATCGACATATGACATTGATTTCAAGGCGATATATCGTTTCGTTGTAACGATGACTTAGTTCGATAACATCAGTTAGAGTTCGATGTTATCGACAACTTAAGCCCGATGTCATTGATTAGAGTTCGATAACATCAAAGCGTACTTTTATTTTTTCTTACAAAAATTCAGTGGATTCTATTTTTATAATCGAGTGTCTTTTGGTTGATATCGTAATTTCTTCCTTCGATTTATCGAAAGTATCTCGATATTATCGAAAGTATCTCGATATAATCAAAAAATTATTTTAAAACATCATTTTGTCTCTGGACAGTTTTGGACTAATTTCGATATATCGTCTGACATTCGATATATCAAAATGCAGCAAATGTTGATATATCTTATACTGTTCGATATATCGAAGGGTAATTTTTACTCTCTTTTTTCTATTTTTTTTTTTTTTTTTTAAAGATTAGCTTGTTAGTACACACCCATGTCGGTACACACTCCATGTTATCCACCCCCACTACAGATCGATACGAAGACATCAAATTGTGTAAATGAACATAAGTTCTTTAGAGACTTGTGGACCTTTTTCGATATATCTAATCTTACCTTATCGCACTCTCTCATCCATTAGTATCTCCTGCACCCTCATCTGTATGTAAACCGGGCTCCTTGCTAGGCAGATGGTGGCCCACCTCCTCCACCTCGAATCCTTCACCAGAACATGATGGCGACCCTTTATCTTTGAATCGATGGAGTAACATACCCTCCAGTACATTACCATTTCCTTCTGCCCCTTCACGAAAATCAAAACTCTTGATTGGTGGGATAATATACCCTCTAAATCACTACCGTCTCCTCCCGCTTCATGCAAATAGAGATTCTCAGTTGGAAGATGGTAGCCCACCTCCTCCACTTCAGATCCTCCACCAGATGATATTGAAAAATGACGATTGATGAGTTTCATCGTGCTTTTAAGATATCGAACGGTCTCTGAATTAGGTAATTCTGGTCCCATTTGGAAGCTTGACAAGTTACCATTCCATGACCTCAAATAGTCTAAATTGATTGTGAAGTGAAGGGAATTGACCATGAAATGCATGGAAATGATCGTGAATCAACATGGAATTATTTGGAATGACCGTGAAATGCATGGAAATGACCGTGAATCAACACGGAATTGTTTGGAATGACCGTGAAATGCATGAAAATGACCGTGAAGTAAAGAGATTGGACCGCAAAATGTGCGAAAATGACCGTGAAGTGAATCAATTAGACCGCAAAATGCGCAGAAATGACTGTGATGTGAAGGGGCATGACCATAAAATGCACCGAAATGGCCGTGAATCAACACGAAATAGGCGGGAATGACTGTGATATGCATGGAAATGACCATGAAGTGGAGCGATTGGATTGCGAAATGCGCGGAAATGACCGTGAAATGTGCCAAAATGACCGTGAATCAAAAGTTTGTACCATTGCATTTTCTTTTAATTCCATGGTTCTAGAAGTGTTTTACTTCTGCTCATCTAGCCATTACTTTCCAGGCTATTATTTTACTAATTTTTTTCATTTTCATATGACAATAAAATTCTTCATGACATGCAGCCTTTATTCAGCCCTTCTATTCTAGCTGAGATGATTAGACCTGATGGATCGTCTTCAGTTTCTGTATTAAATGGTGAAAACCTGTCAGCTGACCTGGCTCATGAATTGATGGGTATTTAGGTAATTGTAAGGAAGAAAAGAATCGCATTACAATTCTGTTTTAAAAGATTCACATACTAGTCACATGATGATAATTTTGAGCACATCTGATCTGGCGCTATCCTTTTTGTGGTGGTGCAAAGAACCATTCTAGCTTGGTGTTTTCCTAGTATTCGTTAGTCATGTTTTACTGGTGGTATTAGAGGGAGTTCATGATATTAATATGTGGCATCTGATGCGGACGGTATGCCTTTTATCTTGGGATTCTATTATTAAATGTCATTTGACCATTTGTCAGTAACATGCTTTTTGATGAAGCAAACTGGTATTTGTGTATGAGCAAACAGAAAAATTATGATGCCCATTAATGTGGAGACCACTGAAGCTTTTAGAAGCCACAATTTGCAAGATGTGATAATATATCTTTCCGTAAAATATCAGCCAGTAGTGTGGTGGCCGTGAGATGTTTTCTGGATTTACTTGCTGAGTCAACTTAGTTTGGATGGGAGCTCAGTATCAGTTCTGAACAAGTTTTCCTTTTAAAATAAAATCAGGAAGTTGACCTAGCAGGGGCCAAAGTTGGAAAACAAATTGTTGTTTGAGATTCACTTGAAGTTTTTAGCATTTCTAAATCCTTGTGTTGGTAAGACCATTCTAACATCATGAAACCACCACAACCAATAATCATGTGAAACTGCCCTGGGGTGTGACGTGTGCTTAAGTCACCTGATTAGATGACTCCCATCTCTGTAAAATCCTGTGATGGCCTATAATGCCAATGGATTGTTGCTTCTATACAATAAATATGGCAGACATATGGAACACCTATAAATCAGCTGTAACAAAAACTAGATCATGGTTTTAAGTCATTGCAAACATTCATGCAGTAGAAATGCACGAAAATGACCGTGAAGTGAAGGGGCATGACCGTGAAATGTGCCGAAATGACCGTGAATCAACACAGAATAGACGGGAATGATCGTGATATGCATGGAAATGACAATGACATGAGGCGATTGTACCGCGAAATGACCGTGAAGTGAAGGGGCATGACCGTGAAATGTGCTGAAAGGACCGTGAATCAATACAGAATAGGCGAGAATGACCGTGATATGAATAGAATGACTGTAAAGTGAGGCGATTATATCACGAAATGAGCGGAAATGACCGTGGAGTGAAGGGGCATGACCATGAAATGCGCTGAAATGACCATGAATCAACACAGAATAGGCGAGAATGACTGTGATATGCATGGAAATGACCGTGAAGTGAGGCGATTGTACCGTGAATGCACGGAAATGACCGTGAAGTGAAGGGACATGACCGTGAAATGCGCCAAAATGACTGTGAATCAACACGGAATAGGAGGGAATGACTGTGGTATGCACGGAAATGAACATGAAGTGAGGCGATTGAACCGTGAAATGTGTAAAAATGACCGTGAAGTGAAGGGGCATGACCGTGAAATGGGCCGAAATGATCGTGAATCAACACGGAATAGGTGGGAATGACCGTGATATGCATGGAAATGACCGTGAAGTGAGGCGATTGTACTACGAAATGCGTAAAAATGACCGTGAATCAACACGGAATAGGAGGGAATGACCATGATATGCATGGAAATGACCATGAAGTGAGGTGATTGGACCGTGAAATGCACGAAAATGACCATCGAGTGAAGGGGCATGACCGTGAAATGCGCTGAAACGACCATGAATCAACACAGCATAGGCGGAAATGGCCGTGATTTCCATGCATATCACTATCATTCCCGCCTATTCCGTGTTGATTCACGGTCATTTCGACACATTTCACGGCCATGCCCATTCACTTCACGTCATTTCAGCGCATTTCATGGTCAAATCGCTATACTTCACGGTCATTTCCATGCATATCACAGTCATTCCTGCCTATTCCGTGTTGATTCACAATCATTTCTGTGCATTTCACGATCATGCCCCTTCATTTCACGGTTATTTTCACACATTTCACAGTTTAATCGCCTCACTTCACGGTCATTTCCATACATATCACGGTCATTTCCATATGTATCACGGTCATTCCCGCCTATTCCATGTTGATTTGCGGTCATTTCGACACATTTCACGGTCATGCCCCTTCACTTCACGGTCATTTTTATGCATTTCACGGTCAATTCACGTCACTTCACGATCATTTCCATGCATTTCACGGTCATTCCCGCCTATTCCGTGTTGATTCACGGTCATTTCGATGCATTTCACGGTCATGCCCCTTCACTTCATGGTCATTTCTGCGCATTTCACGGTCCAATTGCCTCACTTCACGGTCATTTTCATGCATTTCATGGTCATTGCCGCCTATTCCGTGTTGATTCAAGGTCATTTCAGCGCATTTCACAGTCATGCCCTTTCACTTCACGGTCATTTTCGCGCATTTCATGGTCCAATTGCTACACTTCACCATGAAATGCGTCGAAATGACTATGAATCAACATAGAATAGGTGAGAATGACCGTGAAATGCATGGAAATGACCGTGAAGTGAAGCAAATTGACCGTGAAATGCGAGGAAATGATCGTGAAGTGAAGGGGCATGACTGTGAAATGCGTTAAAATGACCGTGAATCAACATGGAATAGGCGGGAATGACCGTTATATGCATGGAAATCATGGTCATTCCCGCCTATTTCGTGTTGATTCACGGTCATTTTGACACATTTCACGGTCATGACCCTTCACTTCACGGTTATTTTCGCACATTTCACTGTCCAAATGCCTCACTTCACGGTCATTTCCATGCATATCACGGTCATTCTCGCCTATTCCATGTTGTTTTACGGTCATTTCGGCGCATTTCACGATCATGCCCCTTCACTTCATGGTCGTTTCCGCACATTTCACGGTCCAATCGCTACGCTTCACCGTGAAATTCATCGAAATGACCATGAATCAACATATAATAGGCAGGAATGACAATGAAATGTATGGAAATGACCGTGAAGTGAAGCGAATTGACCGTGAAATGCATGGAAATGACCGTGAAGTGAAGGGAATTGATCGTGAAATGCATGGAAATGACCGTGAATCAAAACGGAATCGCCGAGATTGACTGTGAAATGCATGAAAATGACTGTGAAGTGAAGCGAATTGACCGTGAAATGCATGGAAATGACCGTGAAGTGAAGGTAACTGACCATGAAATGCATGGAAATGACCGTGAATCAAAACCGTATCGCCGGGATTGACCGTGAAATGCATGAAAATGACCGTGAAATGCATGGAAATGACCGTGAAGTGAAGGGAATTGACCGTGAAATGCATGAAAATGACCGCGAATCAAAATGGAATCGTCGGGATTGACCGTGAAATGCATGGAAATGACCGTGAAGTGAAGCGAATTGACCGTGAAATGCATGAAAATGACAGTAAAGTGAAGGGAATTGACCGTGAAATGCATGGAAATGACCGTGAATCAAAATGGAATCACCGGGATTGACTGTGAAATGCATGAAAATGACCGTGAAGTAAATGAAATTGACCACGAACTAATTGAAATTGACCGCAAAGTGAATGAAATGGGTTTTCGACCATCAACCTGATAGAATCTTGGAAAATAACTAGGTTAGTTGGCTAAAGTAGCTTCTCATACCCCAAAATCATATAGGGTACATCAAGTAACTAATTTTGGTTTAAAAGATATTCTTGTTAAATGAATAAAGAAAGAAATGAAAAAAAGAGAGAAATTTTTTTTATATGCTTATATATACATATTATATAAATATGTATTAGAGAAAATTGTAGGTAGAATAAAGTTCTTCATGTAAAAAATAAAAAATAAAAAATAAAAAAAATTGCATAGACTTTTACGGACTGCAGTTATGGCTACGACTATAATCTGTAGCTATATCTTCGATAATATTATCGAATACACTTCGATATGTTTCAAAAATTGCAGGATTTTTTATGCAAAGTTGCTGGACAGTTCTGGACCTTTTTCTATTAATCAAAAGACCTTCGATATATCGGTACATATCGAAAGACCTTCGATACATAGCAGAGGGCATATTGAAAAAGCATGGCCGCTGTTATGGGTACTGTTATAATCCGTAGCTATATATTCCAGTCTTTTTTTTCCTGTTGTAATACCCACCGCCTTCGTGGGTTCTTTTATGAGGTATGTATTATATCCAAACCGTCCATCTATCTGACGAACTCGTAATAAATCTTGAGAAGAAAAATAAGACAGATTTAGGTATCAAGTAGACCACACTGTAAAATGTAGTGGAGGATTAAACGTCTACTGTTGAAACCCTTTTAGGGGTCACGGAAGTTTTGGATCATTACAAAAAATTTTTTTCCTCTTCATCCAGGTTTTTGTGACCTTATGAATAGATTGGATAGAAAATAAATGTTATGGTGGGCCCTACAAAAGTTTCAACGGTGAAAATCAATTTTATGCTGCTCTTTGTAGTGTGGTCTAATTGATCTTTGGATATGATTTTTTTTGGATAATGCTCCGAAATGATCTCGAGATATGGATGAACGTTGTGGATATAATAAATACATAACTGTGGGGCCATGTAACGTTGATCTCTTTTGAACCGTTCATATGACTCAGACTTCGAGGAGCGTTAGCGTTCGATGCTCGTCTTCGAGCAGCGGCCGATCCGCTTGAAGGAAAAACGAGGGGCATTTTCATCCTTTGGGAAGGTGTCCGTACATCTGGGGCTTATTCTTGCCAGGTAAAATGAGGTGGGCTTGCTCTCGTAAATGGGCCATAAATGGGTCGTACAGTCTAAATTTCTCGCCAACAAGTTTTCAATGATAGTCATTTAATCCTTGCTAGTTTCTTAGTATGGTCCACTTTAGCTTTAAATTTCACTTTAGCTTTAAATTTGCCTCTCTTTTTTACACCTATTTATTAAGATGATCTAAAAAAATGGATACAAATTATGTATATAAAACATATATCACAGTGGGGCCCACTTAAATTGGGTACGTCAACATACCCCAAGTTCCTGCACGCTATGCAATCAGCTTCTACAGTGGCCCGTGAGTCATAATTAAGCTGATCACGACGAGTGTCATGGGCTGAGTGGAAACGGATTGGCTACTCGCCCTGCCACCAGTCCGGTGGCTGGTGGTCGGTACTCTGTGGGCCCACTGTGGTTCACCTATTTTTACATATTATTTTAGGGCTTGATCCCAAATATTAGAGGATATAAATCTCAGGTGGACCACACCACGAGGAAAAAATAGTGATTTAATGTCCATCATTAAAATCTTCCTAAGGCTCACTAGTGTTTATTTGACATCCAATCTGCTGATTAGGTCAAAAAGATGCAGACGAAGGTAAAAGAACAAAGTACGGCTTGATCCAAAACTTTTGTGACCCTCAGAAAGTTTTAATGGTCAACTTTCATTCAAATCTGTTTCCTATAATGTGGTCAACTTGAGATTGATACTATCTTATTTTTAGTCTTATACCATAAAACGATCAATAAAAATAGATAGGTAGCATGAATTAAACACATACAACATGGTGGGCCACAGAGCGCTGACCGGGTAGTAGCCAATCTGCTTCTAGGCTGAGTTAGGGCAAAGGGAAGCGGATTAGCTAGTGTACCACACACCACCCACATGGCTGTGCGTTGACGTAGCCACGTAATGTAAGTCCCACCTCGAGGCATGTGTCATGTCCAAACCATCCGTTCATTTGGCGAGCTCATTGTAAAGCTTGAGCCTAAAAATAAAACAGATCCAAAGATCAAGTGGACCACATCGAAAAAACCAGTGGGGAATTGAATTCTACCTTTAAAATCCTTTCAGGGGTGACAGAAGTTTTGGATCAATATGATATTTGTTTTTTCCTCTTCATCCTCGTGTGTGACCTCACGAACGGTTTGGATGGGAAGTAAACATTACGGTGGGGCTACAAATGTTTTAATGGAGAAAATTAGTCTCATTGCTATTTGTGGGATGGTCCACTTGAGCTTTGGATATGGCTTATTTTTGGGCAATGATCTGGCTAAATGGATGAACATGTGGATATATTAAATACATCATTGTGGGGCTCATGTAACTTTGATCTCCTTTGAATGGTTCATACAGCTCGGAGCTCAAGGAGCGTTCGCACTCGTCTCCACGCAAGAAATGTACACATAAGTAGGGGTGTACACAAACTGAGTGAGCTCGGTTAGCTCACTTGACTTGACTTGAAAAAGCTCGATTCGACTTAGTTCGAAGCTGAGTTCGAGCTGAGTTGAGCTGATTTTTTGAGCTTAAAAATGAGTTTGAGCCGAGTTCGAGCAGGCCCTAACTCGACTCGACTCGACTTGGATCGAATCCAGCTCAAATCAAACTCGGATCGAACCAGTTCGATGACTCGGTTACTTTGGCATTGATGTTGATCACCAACTGTTTGATAAAATGACTCAATAGAATGTGGCTGGTGGCAAGGAAGGTATGTACAAGAAACAAATACCCTTTTTCTCTTTGTTTTTCTTGGTTTTTATGTTACTTAGAATGTGTTTGACAAAACACCTGTAAAACCATTGCCTCTGTTTGTAAAACAGTGGGATTTTGAAATTGTCGTTCAGGTGTTTATGGAAATGCCTCAATGGCGAACTAGGCTCGATCTTGGCTTGAACTCGACTCGAGCTGGCCCGAGCTGCTGACCGAATCGAGCCGAGCTGGTCAATCAGGCTCGAGGACTGAGCCGAGTCAAGTTCAAGCTAAGGTTAGCCAGTGACCGAGCCGAGTTAAGCTAAGGCCAGCTCAACTCGGTTTGACTCAATATACACCCCTACACACAAGCTAGGTCAGTGGTATACCAACCAATCTACATCCAGAGTAAAGCAAAACTCAACATAGTTCACCCTGTTCAATCTCACTTAAGCTCAACCCAAGCCCATGAGCTTAAGGTCTAGTTGGATAGAGAGATGGGCAGAGAGACTTTCTTTTGCAAGTTTGGATAGTTCAAGTAAAAGAAGCCATAAGGACCTATTTGTTTGTTGAAATTAACAGTATAATAGTAGAAAAAAGTGTAATTATAATATTTGGTTACCGTGTGAAATAAATGGCAAATTTTTTCTCCAAAACCAAAAATATTTTATTAAACAATTGAAGTTTCCAAGCTAAAACTATATAGGCCCCACTATGATGTATGTGTTTTATCCAGGTCATTCATTTTTTTTAATTTTTTTTGTTAGATCATTTTAGGACATGAGCCAAAAATAGGATAGTTCCAAAGGTTATAAGAGACCACACCATTAAAAAAAAATATAGCGGGAAATGAACATCTATTATTGAAATTGTGGATGCAGTTTTCTGGCAGACCCTCCCTGGTTGACCCTTTGATACCTGCACAGATGATAACAAGAGACAAAGGGGACCCTGGCTTATATAGGGGACCCTCCGATGCCTAAGTCAGGATTTTAGGGTCTTTTGTAGGGTAGGATCTCTTTGGAAAAGAGATCACCGGTTGAGTATTAGGGTGTGAGTGTGCGTACCTTACTTTGGTTGGGGGTACCTCTATTTATAGGAGAACAAAGATGTATCTGATAAGGAGTCATTCCCGATACGCTGGAGATGGATCCTGTTTAGAGATCCATCTAAGATCTTTATCAGATCTCGAAATTATCGGGATCTTGGAGAGATCTTCGGACCATTGGTTCGGGGGTTGTTCGTATAACTTTTTGTTGGGCCGGCAGCTTCTTCCGTAGATGTTGTTATAAGCTATTGTCGAGCTCTAGCTGAGTATGATCGAGCTACAGTTGACCTATAGCGAAGCTATGCCTGACCTATAGCCGAGTTATGGTCTACCTATAGGTTAGGTCGGCAATTGGTCATTTAAGTGGACTTATAGTAGCATCCACTTTGATTGTCCTTACAGTCGCATCGACCTCATGGAAAGTTGGCGTGTTCTTGGACGTAGACGCCCCTTAGGGCTCAGATCTCAACCCATGCTATTTAGTAGAGTTGATCCATTTCATAAGTCGACCTAAAGACTTACTATTTTTTCACCCAACAGTAAGGCTCCCTTACTTTTCAAGCCGCCCTAAAGTAGCTTATAAAGTAAGCTTAATATAGGTTAGGTCGGGTTTAGGTCTAGTTGTGTAGTCATAAATGCCAGGTATGGAGGCCAGCACGGTGCTCGAGGCATGTCATTAATTAAACACTGTGTATCGCTTTGCAGTTGAGGCATCAAGCCACCATTTCAGTGACAGACGAATGAGAGCACGACACGTGGCTTTTACTCGATATTGGGGTCGAGTAACACATGGGGTAGCGCCATGTGTCGGTAGGGGGAAGTCGAAAGGATGTTGTATGACCAGCATTGATGGGTGTATTCAAGCGACGTCACATGGCCACCTTATACAAGGGAAGCCCTAACTTTTAGTCGTTCCCATTTACATTTTGCATTCCCCTTCCGGTCATCTTCCTTAGCATAGCCAGGCAATTCTTAGCGACTGTAGCCACCGGCGTCCAGGCATATATCTCTTCTCCGGTGAGCTCCAAACACCTATCCCCTCCTCCTTTCTTTTTCCCTTCTAATCAACAACTCTCACAGTCCACAATGTTGGATTCTTTTAACTCGCGGGAGGGGGCCTCTGGTAGCAACTGTCACGCCCTAAACCCGAAAATCGGATTCACAAGAATCCCGATTACCAAATTCGGTGCTGACAGCCTCTGTAATACCCCATTCTTGGCTCCCAGCGTGCATGCCCCATATTCCGATCCTATGATCCTACAAGGAGGATTTTTCAACATATAGTTATCTTGTAAGAAGCATAACCACAAGTATACCCAAATCAAAAGGCATCATCATCATATATCCACATTTGAATACAATACTGAAAGAGAAATACATATGTCAAAAATCAAAGTTCTAGAAGACAGTTGCATGCTCCAAGCTCTACGCTGCTACAACCTAACATCACCTGCACGCATCTATCGTGCATAACTTATAAAAAGCTTAGAGGGTGGTGTAAGTGTGTGCACAAGGTAAGTGTCAAGTATTTAATATCATACCATAATCATATAATATCGAAAATACTAGTAAGATAATGAATCATACGATATTAGAATAAACAGAAATACTGACAAGTCCATAAAAATATCATCAACCTCATCTAGGTCATATAAATGTAAAAACATAGCAACCAAGAATGTCATATGTCGAGGATGTAATGCAATATGCAATATGTGGTGCGAATGAAATGATCAAGCTACAGTGTGAATTCAGGATGATAGTACCTAGTATCGCAGGCTATGAGGCCTATCACAAAGGACGTCTATCCAAACCAGTCTCATACCTAAATTTTGATACATAGACTCAATGTGGTAAACTCCTAATCTCAAGTTAGTCACGCGCTCTAACCGAAATCTTCGTCATTGTGAAGGTGCACATAACAAATAGTTCCACACCACCAGCCCCAGTGGATAGTGAATGAATGAATGAATATGTAACTCCTACTCTACAAATCAGTACTGTACATCTCTGGGATCATCACCGGGGTCTAGTACACTATACATGCAAATCGCCGCCCACTGACATGCGACCATGCAAGTGGAAGAGACCTCACTGTCCGCCTAGCCAGTAGTCAGCCAATATCTATTTGGCACGTCAATAGTGGACCCATTCACAAGATGATCAAACTCAGCCTAGCTATACCCCCACTCTCGGGAGGGAAAGGCCACACCCCCTCCCAACTAACCACGACATAGTAGAAGACACGGCCTCTTGATATTTAGCACTCAGGCGCTCATGTATCCATTCTGTCTCGACGTTGGGGTATCTCTTGGCCACGGAGGTTTAGAGACTTTCACCCACGGACATCCAAAGTGCCCAAATGCTCGAACCAAACATTTTTGGTGTCTCATCTAGCCATCTATGACATGTTTGTGGAGGTCACGACCCTGATGTCTCTAAGGCCTACAGTAATTACAACACATAATGCAAGATGCATAAGTCATACAATCCAGTCATGCATTAATCCTGCGCATATTATGTATTCATGTGAGATAACCTCCGCCTATCAGGAAATCTCATAACAACCTGCCCAATGACATATGCAATGGTCAACCACATCTCATAACAAACATGTAGATGATGCATATGAGCAAGTATCATGATGCTATACTGTCACATACTCATAATCAGTATCAATAACTGACATCAACAATCGGCCTTGACAATGTGGACATTTAACCAACATTACCCCTAAGGAATGGGCCATGTAGAGCCTAACATATAGTGGACCCACGGTCTCACACAAGGGCCTTACTTAAGAGCTTAATAAACATCATGATGGGCCTCTCGAATGGGCCTAATATACATCACAGTGGGCTCCATCGCCTGGCCCTCAAATGTACCATAATGGGCCTCATTACATATTTCTCATATACATCACATTGGGCCTTAAACACAGACTGAATATACATCACAATAGACCTCAAATACGAACCGCATATGCTTCACATTAAGCCTCGACAATCAAAATTGGCCTCGATAATCGGCCTCGACAATCGAACTCGGTCTTGACAATCAGAATGGGCCTTGACAATCGGACTCAGACTCGGCCCCGACAATTGGAATCAACCTCAACAAATCAAACTTAGCCTCGACAATCAGAATTAACCTCGACAATTGAACTCGGCCTTGACAATCGGAATGGGCCTCGACAATCGGAATGGGCTTTGACAATCGGAATCGGCCTCGAAAATTGGAATTAGCCTCGATAATCGGAATCAGCCTCGACAATTGACCACAACAATCGGAATTAACTTCGACAATCGAACTCGACCTTTACAATTAGAATGGGCTTCGACAATCGGCCATGACAATCGAAATGGGCCTCGATAATCAAACTCAAAATCGGCTTCAACAATCGGCCTCAACAATTGGAATCGGCCTCGACAATCAGAATCACCCTCGACAATCGGCCTCAACAATCAGAATTAATCTCAATGATCGAACTCGGCTTCGACAATTGGAATGGGCCTCGACAATCAGCCTCAGACTCGGCCTCGACAATCGGCTTTGACATTCTGAATCGGCCTCGACAATCGGAATCAGCCTCGACAATCAGAATCGGCCTCGACAATCGGAATTAGCCTCGACAGTCGGAATCAACCTCGATGATCGAACTCGGCCTCGACAATTGGAATGGGCCTCGATGATCGGCCATGATAATCGGCCTTGATAATTGGAATCGGCCTCGACAATCGGAATTGGCCTCGTCACTCGGAATCAGCCTGGACAATCGGAATCAACATTGACGATCGAACTCGGCCTCGACAATCGGAATATGCCTCGACAATCAGCCTCGACAATTAGAATGGGCCTCGACAATCGGCCTTGATAATCGAAATTGGAATCAGCCTTGTTGCAAGACAGGGTCCATAGATGGATGACCGATGATGGATCAATTAATATCAATGAGGCCCAATAATTTGAGTTAATCCACAAGAGAATGATGAGAATAGGCCTAACCAGGCCCAAGGGAAGGTCACAATATAGACATTTAACTAACATTACTCCCAAGAAGTTGTCCACATAGGGTTGAACATATAGTGGACCCATGGCCTCTCACAGAGGCCTCATACACAATACAATGGGCTGCATGCTATCTTAATGGGCCTAATCATATGGGCCAGAGATACATCACAATGGGTCACGATGGGCCGGGGATGGTGGTCATGAGACACTATGCACGAACTATCAGCCTACGCTGGGTGACGAGCCCCCTATATATAGTGACCATTGAGTTACTTAAATCGACTAATTGTAATTGAAATAATAATGGTTTAGTTAATCATACATTCAAATTATATTGGTGATGACGGGTAGCTAATTCTAAACGTTATAGCATGTGCCCTTAGATTTATTGGCGTATCATTTCGCTAGCTCCTAGACCATCGACTATCAACCTACGTGATGACTTGGTCACTATGTTATACGAGATATGCTACACTAGTGACTGGTCTTATGCATGGGTGACGAGCCTAAGTCCGACTAGATAAGCATCCCCAGGTCGATGTGCATTCATGCATCCATGCATTTAAATAAGACTGCATCGTGTACTATTTTGATTATCTTGTTGTTTTTAACTATGCTTAGCCAAGGCGGCGGTGTATAATCTTAAGGAAAATTCACACTGAGTTGGTCACTCATCCATTAAATATATAACCGTATAGGTAGAATAGGTGGCTTAAAAGACACTCGTGTCCAGAGTGATAAAGAGCAGGGTACAATTATCAGAGATGTACGAATATATTTTTCATGAGAAGCTACGCAATCTTGTGGCTCAAGTTTATATGCATTTTATTATTTCTCTTATGTAAATTATGTATTTTTTTATATTTTCTATTATAAGAGACATTGGTTTGTATAAGTCATTATGGGCAGCCGGTCATATATTCTGAAGGTAATGTAAATTTTTCTTTATGTTTGATTTATCCATCTTTCGCTAAATTGCTAACTCTGAAAAAGAAAAAAAAACCTAAATTCGACTATGTTTAAAGGTTAACACTTGGGTTTTTGGAGAACGAGTCATATACTCAAGTTCTGAGAACTCGGGGCATTACGTGAACCCACTATCCCTGTTGGTGATGATGAAAGACATCGATTTCCAGGCTTCACTAGTAATGGAGTGGTCCCCGACAGAGAGATTGGTAAGCGAGGAATGCGACCCTTTTTGCGAAGATCACCCGGAAGGGTCGACTGGCGAGGAGGGTCCGAGGGGTCCCGTGCCCTCGACCCTTACTGATGATGAACTGGCTCGGATCAGGCTCGGGTATCATATTCCCAAGTTTGTGATCCTTTAATTCCCTTCGCCGGATGAGCCTTTGGATTGGGCTCCAAAGAGAGTTGTCGTGATCTTTTAGCTCTCCCTTCAATGCGGCCTGCGGCTTCCTCTGTAAGGTTTGGTGAGGCATTTGCTCGCCCGCCTAAATATTGTCCAAGGACAGATGATTCCTAATGGGTGGAGGGCTCTGATTGGCTACATAGTACTATGGTCCGAGCTAGAGTAGCCCAAGCTTACCATTGAAGAGTTCCACCATCTGTATCAACTGAAGCTGAACAAGCTGCAGCCCGGTTGGTACTACCTTTTTGCTTAGCGGGGGACCGTAGGGGGCCTTATTACAGACCCTTCATCGTCCAACAAGAACTGGAGGGATAAATGGTTCTGCGCCTCTAGGTGTTGGGAGGTAGCCGACCAACCTTTGACC
Organism: Magnolia kwangsiensis; assembly: GCA_037074715.1. Classification (NCBI taxonomy): domain Eukaryota; kingdom Viridiplantae; phylum Streptophyta; class Magnoliopsida; order Magnoliales; family Magnoliaceae; genus Magnolia; species Magnolia kwangsiensis. Next base: position 52,928,953 of record CM073575.1, on the reverse strand, counting down.
TTGGATCAGCACTTAGTCCCCACAATGTTTTTCGACCCAAGTAAGTGTTTCGCGAATGTATCTGTTTGTTAGCTCGTCCTTAGTTGCTCGTTCTTTAAAGTTTTCTAATTTTTGTTTGTACATCTTTTGCTGTAGTTATTCCCAAGCATGCTCCTTTGCTCGACAGAGGGTCGCTTGCTTGGATCAGAGGAGTGAAAGCACTATGGGAGGAGAAAAGATCTTGGAGAGTACTTCTCCAACTCGAGCTACTTCTTAAATCGGACTTGGACCTCGCCTTCATCGGTAAGGACTTTGGTAAGACTTTCGGCTAAGCTTTGGAACTTAGAAATATTTGTAGACTTTCTGAACTAATTTCCTTCATGTTTCTGATGCAGAGATGCTTGAGGCTCGTCTCCTGCTCAGGCCTCCCTCTAAGCTTCAGGTGCCCTCCAAGGAGGAGCTTGGGGCACCGAAGAGGAAGAGGCAGAAGACTTCCTCCAAGAGCAAGGGGAAGGTCAGCCCTTCTTGCCCTGTTGTGATGGAGGTGGAAGGAGAGGGAACGAAGGTGGAGCCCTCCTCTGACGCGGCTGGAACAGTGGGGACAACTGCCCTTGTCGAGTCGCAAGAAGCTCCCAAGCTTTCCACGAAAGCGCGGTCCTCAGGGGCAGAGGAGATGGCTCGCCCTTTTGGATCCTAAGATGAGCGAGTTAGGAATCTCAGCCGAACTCTCGAGGATATCCTTCCTTAGGTAGAGCGGCATGTGCTCGATGCAGAGTTTGTTAGCTTGTTCGACTGCCCAAAGGAACCGAACCTGGCGTACGCAACGACAAGCCTCCTTGGGGTATGTATGTTTTCCAAAATTAAGTCGATATAGGTTTTATGTTTCTCATCTTTCACCTAACCTTTCTGTCTTGCAACTCGCCCCGCGCATACTGAAGGCGCATGTTGAGTTTTCTTAGCTGTAGGAGTAAGTCAGCGAGACTAGCCAAAAGCTGGCCTATTAGAAGCTCGGGCCTCGATTGCGGAGGCTGAGCTAGAGGCTGCAAGGAAGCTTCTTAAGGAGGCTTCTGTGAAGGAGGCCGAGCTGACGACGAGGTTGGAGGAAGCCGGGACGAAGCTCAGGGAGTTGGGGAAGAAGCTGGTGGAGACCGAGGTGAAGCTTGAGAAGTTAAAGGTGACAACTCGAGCTGCTCTCGCTCATGCTCGGGAGGAAGCTATTTAGGAGTTCGAGTCTTCCTAGGCATACGTGGAAGATAGAAATGCCCTCTACCACCAAGGCTACGCCAAGTGCATCGTGGTCATGAAGGAGACCTTCATAGAGCTGGATCTTTTCATCTTTGACAAGTCCAAATTTGGCTCCGACGCATTGGGCGATGAAGTAGCTCCTAAGTAGCCCTCCGAGGTCTAAGGAACGGCTTAATTTTGTAAAGTAGTATTTCCTTTGCTTTTCAATACCTTTCCTCGGCTCTTTCCCTTTTTCTTCTTTTTTGTTAATGTCGACTGTTGTAAATGTTCCCTCCAGGGCTTTGACAGATGTAATCATGCCCTTCGGGGCTTCGTCGATGAAAATTTCTCTTTTTTGGAATGATCTTCCTTGTTATAGAGACTTTTATTTTTGTTATAAGTTTAGTAGATTGCACTCAATTCCAAACGAGTAGACTGGGATTGAGTCAGATAGGTCATACACAGAATAGAACCGAAAGTAGGACTTAGGTTTGATCTTGGTTGGATCCTGGTTGGTCTTGCTCAGATCCGATAAGTCGAAACTTGGTCGGATCTTGATTGGGCATAGGGCTAACCTTTGATTGGTTCTGATAGAAACAGTAGTTTGAGTGGAAATCATGTTGAAACGGATCTTTATTATCATTAACTTAAGTTGATCGATAGACATTAAATTTCGTGCCAATCACCTAAGAATAATAGATCTTAAGATGTTCAATATTCCAGGGATGCAGCAAGAGTCGACCGTCCATTTCTTCCAATCGGTATGAGCTAGGTCAGCTTGTACTTGTCACTATATAGGATCCTTTCCAGTTCAGGCCTAACGTTCCCGACCCTGGTTCCTTTATATTTTGGAAGGTCCTTTATAGGACTAAGTCTCTGGCTCAGAATCTTATAACTTTTACCCTAGTGTTGTAGAAACGCGTTACTTTTGACGAACGACGGTTTGGACTCGAGCTTGTTCTCTCCTTTCTTCGAGAAGTTCAAGACTTAGAGTCATGAGCTCAGTATTGACTTGTTCGTTGAAAGATTCTGTTCGGGCCATAGGTTGTTCGATTTCTACAGGGGTGACCGCTTCTACTCAGTACTCTAGGAAAAAGGGTGTTTTCTCGATGGTCATTCGGGCGTTAGTCCGGTACTCCCAAAGGACCTTAGGGAGTTCCTCAGCCTATGCCCCTTTGGCATTCTCGAGTTTATTTCGAAGGTAGTGCTTGATGATTTTGTTGACTGCCTCAACCTCTTCATTTTCTTATGAATGTTGTGGTGAGGAATAGACATTGTGGATTCTGAGGTTATCACACATCCCCCAAAATTTCTTATTATCGAATTGCTTCCCGTTGTCGAAGACGATCGTCCGAGGAATTTTGAATCTACATATTATGTTTTTCCAGACGAAGTCTGTGATCTTCTGCTTAGTTATCTTCACTAACGGCTCGACTTCAATCCACTTTGTGAAGTAGTTAACCACCACCATGGCGAACTTAGTCTAACCTTTGCCGGTTGGGAGAGGATCAATGCTGTTGATTCCCCATTGGGTGAACGACCACGGCCCAATCATCTGGACAAGCTCCTCGGGTGGCTGCCAAGGTATATTCATGAAGCGTTGGCACTTGTCACACTTCTGAGCGAATTATCGAGCATTAGTTTGGATGGATGGCTAGTAATAGCCTTATCGGATCACTATGTGGGCCAAGGCTCTACCTCTAGAGTGATTTGTGCAGATCCTCTCATGGATCTCCCCTAGGACAGACTCTACTTCTTCCGGTCGGAGGCACCTAAGGTAGGGAAGATAGAAGCCTTTCTTATAGAGAATATTATTGAGTATGGTGTACCGGGTAGCCTTAGTTCACAACCGACGTGCCTCCTTTTGATCCTCAGGTAACTTGTTCTCTTTGAGATAGTCTGTAACGCCCTGAAAATCAAGGGTCGAGCAGGAGCCCAACTCTCGAGTTCCAACACATTACTTATACAACATAGGTAATGATGATTAAATGTTGTCCATATTAGTGCATTAAATATGAGTGAAATTATACCAAATCAACATATCATACTCCAGAGATAGTTAAATTATGCAAGCGAAAGACTGTGATAAGTATATATAACATACAAGTGATTGTAAGTTCCCAAAGTATGAATGTCACCAGGTTAAATAATTACATATATAATACCAAAATTCACAAAATGATAAAGTGTAATGTCATCTATTCTATATCCTTGTAGCCCCGGTTGCGTAACTCCAGGTCTACATAGACCCGCCAGAGAGTTGCAGATAGGAGAACTCCTCCTTATTATCATAGAAGGCACGCTCTGCTCGTATGCCTTGCTATCATCTGAAACTACAACAGAGTCTGGTTGGCGTTTTAAAACACCATCCCAGAGTGGGAGTGAGTGATTAACTCAGTGGAGCTATAAGGTAAAGGTTAACATGTTATCAATTCAATCAAGCAGTAATGATAAAGCAGTACAACAATCATACCCTAAGTACTCTTGTTAATGCAAGGATAGAATGTGATAATGATGTATACCCTCGCCTGCACTCCTTCTACAACATCATCTCACGGTCACGCATGCAACACTCATTGTGCTCAACACCAACGCTAAAGGTACATGCAATGCGGTGCATGTGTGTGATTAGCCAAGTTCTTAATTAAAATTATTCATACAGCAGGTTTGGAAAGCTAAGGTACTTCCTTTTGTATCATTTTCCCAAATAATGATCCACCTAGGGTCGTCAATTTTAGCTAGTCACATACGATGGGTAGTTTCAGGTCGCTACGGAGAGGCTCGTCACCTCAGCGCAGGCCTAGTTTATACTTGAGGTCACTACAGAAAGGCTCGTAACCTTAGCGTAGTCTTAGTGTATACTCGAGGTCACTACGAGAGGCTTGTCACCTGATTGTAGACTGATAGCTTGAATACAGTGTCCCATACTACCGTATTCTGCTCACGAGTTTGGTTTGCTCAATGGATACTACAGGGAGGCTCGTTATCCCAGTGTAGGCTGACAGCTCGACCACGGTGTCCCATACCACCATGTCCTATTCATAAGTCTTAGTGGATCGAGGTACTAAGGTTAAACAGGCATTTCACGGGTAAGTGGTAACTTAGATTCAAGCAGTAACGTCTATACATGGTGAACATACAATGAGCCAATCTAGTTACTTTACAAGTCCGATTGGTAAGAGCATACATTGAATTGATTGACATGGAGCGCATAAGCACTCCATGTGGCTTAATCATTATCGACAAATAGTGTACAACATGGATTCATTGAGTGTGTCTTGTGTGGCGAAATGACCTCGACCACTAATTCAGGAACTATTTCTGATTGCTTAGACTATGCAGTAGCCCCAATCATATTCAAATACAATAGGCATTTATGTGTGATAGTCAAAATAGCATGTGACAAATAATTTAAATATAAATATTATTTGAGCATTTTGATAAACACATAACATACATATTGTCATACATAGGCATTTCATTCATAAGGCATGTAGTAGTATGCTAGGTTGCATGAAGGTAACTGTAACTATAGATAAGGTAATTGAGATTCTCATCTCAACACCCTCGTTAAATATGTTTCAACAAGCATTTTCTCATTCAGGTATTTTATCAAACACTTATACTACACATAACAACATACATGTAATAAAGTAGTTATAACATATACTATAGAAAATCCTTTCACAAGGGATTTGTCACACATGCAACAATCATATATTCTCAATCAATAGTCATGGCAAGCATAAATTATAATTCCATATTCATTCAAACACTTTAACAAACACATGGTATGCATTTTAATATACAACTTAGTTTACAGATACATGCTATATCGAAAACTTTATAACTAAGATCATATGGCAACAATCAAGTCAGACATAAATCACTACCAACATTGAAAGCCTTGAAAACCATAACCTAAACATTTATATTCCGCACCTTCCATGGGTAAACTCGTATCGAACTCAGTTCGAATCTTACTTCTTTGATTACGGTACAACGACTACTTGAATCAATGAAATATGTTAGCTATTTCACCAATTCCTCTATTTGAATCCCTAAAATAGATTAGGATTAGGATTTCTTACTCAAAAATGGATCTGGATTCGCCGGTGTAGTGATACAGGTATGATGATTCTGCACATGGAGCGGTGGGATTCGAATCACAGCAACGATCTCTCACTCTCTCTCTCTTCTCCTCACTCTTTCCTTCTCTTTTTCTCTCTTCTCTCTCCTAGGGTTTGGAATTTCGTATGGCATGAGAGAAAGGGTGAGTTTAGGTACTTATATAGGCCCAGAACTGGTGTAAATGGCCCCGGGGCCATGGTATACTTAGGTTATAGCTAAAGAGTGATTGTTTCAGTCCAATGGAGCATATCTGGAGGCCCATTTCTTGCATACATTCTAGAAAAAGTTTCCTGACAATGGATCTATGTCAGGCTAAGTTTTCAGTTCGATCAGATTTACGGATCGACCGTGGAGGACCTGTTTTAGTTCAATAGCTATCGCCACTCGATCAAGGCCACAAGTACACTGACATGTGTAGGGAAAATTTTCTGATCTGAGGGTGTAGTTAGGTCAGAATCTGACGGTCTGAAACCTTAAATTTGCCCTGCAAGTGAAGGCCCAAATCACTTAAGTTTTCATTCATTTTCTAAAGATATTTGTGTTTCTCACACACTTCATTCCGGGCTTAAGTTGTGCATTTTGGAATACTATTTAGACTTAATTTTCGAGATGATCGTTAAGCCCAGTAAGACGGTCATAACCATATAGTTTTGCATTAATCAGACTTTCGATGCGTGGTCCAGGTTCGATATGGAGTTTCGTGATGCTCCTGAGAGCAACTGGGTTTTAAGATGGATCCTAAGTTTTTATGTAATGTAGCATTAGAGATCCTATTAGTTTTGGGTCTTGCAGTTCATATAGAAAGTGCTTTTATCTGATTCGCTGACTAAATCAGTTTAGTACTTAATTAATTTTTGTTTAATTTCTAAAGGATTTGGTCCTTAGTAATTTTTACCTAAGGTGATACTCGGGTCTTTGTATGAATTTTTTTGAGACGTTACATAATCGATGATTGGATCCATCCATGTTGGTTTCAAGCTTACTAGAAGTGCTGCGGCGAGGTTGGCCTCGTCAATGTTAGATCGCGCAAGGAACTCGATTGAGACGGATCTCAAAATGTCATCCTCGTCTGAGGTGGCTAGTTTTACTAGCATGTCGGCTTTAGAATTCTCAGCCCGAGGGATCAGGGTGACACTTCATTTGTGAAGCTTTTTAATTAATTCTTTGGCCTTGCGTAAATATGATCTCAAGTGTTCTTTCTTGGCCTGGTATGCTTCAGCTATTTGATTGACGACCAATTGGGAATCATTAAGACTTCGATATGTTGAGCCCCCATGTTAGCCACTAGTTTAAGTCTGATGAGCAAGGCTTCATATTCTGTTGTGTTGTTGGAAGCTTGAAATCTGAATCGTTAGGCATATTGCATGCATGTAGGGTCTGGGGTTTCAGGGACTATCCCTGCCCCACTTGCCTTAGAGTTGGATGAGCCATCAACGTTAAACGTCTACCTAGGTGAGTCAGGAATTGCCTGGGTGTTGGATGGTGCTGCAGATGGTGGGTCAGATGCTACACTTAGGGCGAGCTTTCGCCCAAGTAGGTTAGTAACTAGCTCGGGTGTAGGAGTTAGCTCGATGATGAAGTTAACCGCTGCCTAACCTTTTGTGCCTACTCGAGGCTTGATGTCAAACTCGCTTAATTCGATGGCCCACTTGGTCAGTTGTCCCGAAGCTTTGAGTTTTTAGAGTACTTGATGTAGTGGTTGATCGGTTAAGACGATGATGGTGTGAGCTTGGAAGTACGGTCGCAAACATTGAGAGGAGACAACCAGAGCCAATGCTAATTTTTTAAAGGTCAGATATCTAATCTTAGGGAAACTAGGGCTTTGCTGACGTAGTATACTGGGAGTTATTTTCCCTCGTGTTCCCTAATTAAAGCCGAGTTGACCGCTACGCTAGAAGCAACCAAGTATAACAATAGGGATTCCCACTTTTCGGGTTTGGAGAGCAATGGAGGTGACCCTAGATATTTCTTGAGCTACTGGAAGGTCGACTCGCATTCTTTTGTCTACTCTACTACTTGTTTCCCCTTTAATTATTTAAAGAAAGGGAGACACTTGTTTGTAGTTCGGGACACGAAGTGATTGAGGGGAGTGATCCTCCCTGTGAGACGTTGAATATCTTTGGTCATTTTTGGTGATTGCATATCAAGGAGTGCTTTCATCTTTTTAGGGTTCACTTCAATTCATCGTTGGCTCACCAAGAAGCTAAGGAACTTTCCCAAGCTAACCCGAAGGCACATTTGCCCTGGTTCAATTTCATTTAGTACTTACAAAAGAGGAGGAACAGTTTCTTTAAGTCAGTGGTATGGTCAGTAGCTTTGATGCTCTTGACGAGCATGTCGTCGATATAAACTTCCATCTTTTGCCCTATCTGTTAGGCGAACGTCATGTTGACCAATCGCTGATATGTAGCACCTGCATTTTTCAATAAAAAAGGCATGACTTGGTAATAATAAAGCCCTTTGTCAGTGACAAAGGTGGTTTTTGCATTATCATGTGGATGCATTATAATTTGATTATAATTAGAGTATGCATCTATGAAACTTAGTAGCTCGTGCCCAGCCGTGTTGTCGACCAGTTTGTTGATCCGAAGGAGAGGAAAGCTGTCTTTAGGATAGGCTTTATTCAAGTTTGTATAGTCCACACAGACCCACCACTTTCCATTTGCTTTCTTTACAAGTATGATGTTGGCTATCCAATCCAGATAGTAAACCACCTCGATGAACCCGGCCTTCAGGAATTTGTTGACTTCTTCGTCGATCATTGAGTATCTTTTAGGGCTGAGCGCACAACACTTCTATCGAATTGGTCGATGCGAAAGGTCGACGTTCAGTCGATGCACGATGACCTTGGAGTCGATGTCAGGCATGTCTTTATGAGACCATACGAAGATATTTGCATAACGTTGAAGGAGAGCTATTATGTTGTCCCGTAGTGGTGTTGTTAGGGACAACCCAATTTGAATGGTTTTAGAGGGGACAGATTCGTCCAATGGGATGAGTATAAGGTCTTCCATAGGTTGACCTCTTTCGTCGGAATCCTCATGAGGATCTAAGGAGGTGATGGTCACTACTTGATCTTCCAGTAGATCCAAAGAAGTAAGGGTCATTGTTTGTGGTAGAGCTTTCAGTGCCATTGTATAGCACCGTCGAGCATCGTGTTAGTCACCCTTCATTGACCCAACCCCTTTCTCGGTCGAAAACTTCATGGCTAGATGGTAGGTCAAGACCACGGCCCGCAAGGCATTCAGGGACGGTCGACCAAGGATCGCATTGTAAACTGATGGACAGTCTACTACTAGGAAGTCGATCACTTTAGTGGCTTGGTTCTTTCTGTCTCCAGCCGTAAGCGGGAGCTAAATTGATCCTTCGGGAATGACCTTAACACTAGAGAAGCCGAGCAACGGGGTTTTAACCGGTTGAAGTAAAAATCAAATAACTCCCATCTTGTTGAAAGCCTGTGCGAAGAGAACATCGATGGACGATCCAGTGTCGATGAGGATTTAGAACACCTTTCGATTAGCTATGGTCAGGGTGACCACAAGTGCATCATCGTGTAGGTGGTGAATTCCTCAGGCATCTTCTTCAGTGAAAGTCAGGCTATGATTATTTACTTTCTGCTCTTTCGGGGGTCATCCAATTTGGAGGACTTCATCTTCAGGACGACCAATGCATTGGGCATGAGCCTTTCGAGCATTGTTCGAGTCTCCCCCGCCTCTATGGCCTCCGAAGATGGTGTGGATCTCCGCAGTTGGCTCATTGTTGGCAGGATGGTCATCTTTCGCTACGACTCGATCTCCCCTATGGTTGACGTACTTCGCCAGATGGCCGCTATGGATGAGTGCCTCGATCTCTTATTTAAGATCACAACAATCACTCATATTATGTATGTGATTCCTATGAAAGTGGCAGTACTTGCTCTTACTTCTGTTTCTGGAGTCGGATTTTAGTTTGTTTGGCTAGTTCAGGAGACGCTTATCTTGAATCTCCATTAGAACTTGTTCGAGATTTTCGTTGAGGGGAGTGTAAGTTTTAAACTTACTGTCGGGCCGTTTGCTCGAGCGACGATTGTGTCGAGATTGATCACCTTCCCTTTCTTGTTCAAATTGGCTAAGCTTGGCTCTACCTTTGCCTGTTGCTGTTTGGTCGGAGGAACTTTGTTCTGGACAACCTTTCCTATGATCTGGGATTCCTCAACATTAGTGTACTTTTGCGACATGTTCAATAGCTCGGCTATCATTGTAGGAGGATTTTTGTCTAGTGAGAAGAGGAACTGCTTATCCCTCAACTCAGTAATGATGACATTAAGGGCGAGCTCTTCCGAGTGCTTACGGACCTATAAGGCTTCCAGATTAAAGCATTTGATGTAGTCCTTCAAGAGCTCACTTTCTCTCTGAACTATCTGAAGTAGGTGAGCAGGTGCTTTGAGCCCCTTTTTTTTTTCCTCCGATGAAGTCCATTATGAAAGCTTAGTTGAGTTGAGAGAATGAACTGATGGAGCCTGACTTCAACTGCTTGAACCATAGTCAGGCGGCTCCAGCCAGAGTTAAGGAGAAGGCCCAGCACATGACCGCATCAGAAGCATCATGGAGTTCCATGTAGACCCTGAAGGATTCCATGTGCTCCGATGGGTCAGTTTTCCCTGAAAAAGGAGTAATCTGGGGCAACTAAAACCTATCTGGTAGTCGTGCCCTCATAATGTCAGCAATGAATGGGGGATCGGTTTATTCCATTGTGGCATGTGTCGGCACGTTAGTTCGATAGGCCTGCTGCATGTCTCTGATCTGATCTCGCAGATTTTTTAGCTCGGCCTCCCAAGGTTCACTGCTTTCAGCAGTGATTTCAACTGGGGCTTACCATGCTTTTTACGATCTAGCTCATGGCGTAGGTCGGAAGCGAGTAAGGTCATGGTTTTCGAAACATGAGAGGGGATCGGTCTGGTCGAGCTATGTAGCTGGCTCTTCTAAGAGGGTGGTCAACTTCTCGAAGAGGTAGCTCGCGTGCAAGAAGGTTGAGGTTGAGGTTGATTTGCAGCCATCACATCTATTGACTCTGAGGATCTCTGGTGGTGTCTAATCCTGTGATGGATCGGCAACCCTTCGACGAATCCTCATTCACTTAAGAGATATCAAGTGTTGTCATAAACCCACTTGGGCACGAAACACTTGAAGCCCGCAAGTAACTAAACCTAAACCTAAGAAAGAAAACTAGAGAAACTAAAACAAATAAGAGATTAAAATAAGAGAGAGAATTAGAAAGAGGTTATCGGATTGGAGATTGCTATGTTAGAATTCTACAAAATAGAAAACCAAGTTAGATTCTAAAAATAAGTTCAGAAAAATCCTAACCTAGAAACAGAACAGAAAGTTAATCCTAATCTTAACCTAATTCTAATACTAATTGAATTCAAAAAAGCACAGTCGTAGTCCCGGCAATGGTGCCAAAAACTTGTTCATAACCCTAAGTGTAGGGTCATGATATAGTAATAACCTAAGTGAGACCGAGGTCAAATCCATATGGACTAATCTCGTATGTTTCTGAAAAGAACTAGAACTAAAAGAAAAAGAAGATCTAAATCTGAATTCTGGAATAGTTGAAAGAGTAATTATGAATAATGTACTTGAAACTTGTAAATTTAAAGATGGGAACTAGGAAGCCAAGGATCCATTTGTAGCTATTGGGATGCTACCTTACTTGATTCAAGAGATCCAATTGGAATCGAAGTCCTATCTCATCCAATTGGAAAGAAAGATGATCAAATCTCTAAACTTCTCGTTGATTTAGCCTCAATGGAAGAGGATTGTGAAAATTTGGAAGGAATTCCATCACCAAAACATACCCAGGAGACGATGGCAAACAACAGGATTTATCAATCCCACAATCTCAAATAAGAAAAGAACATACTTAAATCTATCGAAACGTCTATTGTAATTTGAGTTATAACAAACCATAGAAAACTGAAAATATTCCTTAAAATCAACTAGAAATCAATGAAGTTCAATATAAACATGAATCAAAGCAAAGTAAACATGTCAATCATGCTATAAGCTTCACCTTTTAGCCCCAGCTAAAATATTTAGCCAACCATAAACATGATTGAACTAAGTACTCGTAAATAAAACATAAAAAATAACTAAGGAATAAGAAGAAAGACTCTTAGCGAAGGCTCTCCACCCTTTTTCTCCACTCCTTAAACCCTAATAGATACCTAGGAATGTCCTAGGGACTCCTATTTATAGTTGTGAAGCCTCATCTTATGCAACTCTTTCGAATTTTTGAAAATCGTCTTGCCACGTAAGTCCCGCGTTACAATTTGGTCAGACCGAAGTTGGGTTTGGTCGGACTGAATTAAGGTTGAAAATCATACTTTTTCGCTGGACAATTCTGTGCAATTTCAGTTAGACTGAAGTTGGCTTTGGTCGGACCGAAGTTGATGCTAAAAAATCTTGTGCAGAAAATCTGTCAAATTTAGGTCGAACTGACTCCAACGGAAGCTTTACTCAGATTGAAGTTGGCTCGGGTTAGACTGAATTAAGCCTGAAAATCTTAATTTCTTACTAAACAGTTTTCTGCAATTTCAATCGGACCGAAGTTGGCTTCGGTCGGACCGAACTGTCCTGTTTTTTGCTTCAGATTCTGCATTCGTTCAAGTCCTTTCTTTATCCTTTGTACTTGGTTTCCTTGGATCTTTGATATGTAAATTCTTCATTCTTAGTCTCCTAAGATCCATCTTTTGTCTTGGTGATTCTTGAGCATTAAATTCATACTTTTAGCATTCTTTTTAATCCAAGCTCTCAGATTCACCTTGTAACACAAACATGTATAAAATATACCATTAAGCCTTATCATGTTCATAAAACCAATATATAAATAGAGGAAAATATGCAATATGTGACACTCAACACATTCCCGAACCAGCATTTTGCTAGTCCCGAGCAAAAACATGTATGAAGCAATTCTCAGTTCTCCATGTTCAAACCCTTTTTCAGAAATCAATCCTTTGTGCAATCAAGTATAAATGAGTAGAATTAAGACGAGAAAGTGGGATTTTGAAATCCTAAAGCCGAATCATATAAGGAATCCATCAAATAGGTTCTTTATCGATTAAATCAGATCATAAGTTCATATATCAAGTTTTTCAATGTGCTCAGTGAAAGTCAACTTACTTTCCATTAATGTACAATTATTTCATTAACCATGCTCATTACCTCAAATTAATTGAATAACTAGGTGCTGATTTCGAACTTATCCCCTTCTTCTTATTTTTTCAGTTTTTTGTTTTATATCGACAGTCTCATTTTATTCATTCAGTCTTCGTATCTTTTTTTCTTTTCAGATTTTTCATTCTTTTTCAGTCTTTTCATGACCTTTTTGTCGATCTTACTATTTTTTAACTGATACTTTTCATCTTATAAGGTGGATAAAATTCTCCAAACTCAATTCTTAACATCTATCAGTAATTCACATGCCAATAGTAGAAATTCTAGTATAACTTACAAAAAACAACTTGAACGTGTCGTGTGACTTAAATTAACATGATATTTTAACTTCTTCTTAATCAATTGAGTGCAAGAACCATAAGTGATAGGCTACTTAGTTGATCAAACTCCAACAATTCAAAATTCAATCTTTATCTTATCATTATACTCAAAACATTCTTTACATGCATAAATTATCATTTTCCAAACTGATTTCAACTTAAAACATCCAAAATTTCAAAAAAAAATAATTGCCTAGAACTAAGAAAATAAGAAAACATTGATTTGTTTACCTAATTCACATCCCTCGACCTAAAATCTACATTGTCCTCAATGTAAAAAAAATTATATACATGCAATACATATCGGGATCCCGATATGCTTAAATGGATTTAATATAACCATAGTTTTAACATTCACACACCTACTAATTTAGGAATTGAATCCAAGATACCAAACATAACCAAAGACCTAGGGGATCCCGAATCCAGGGATTTCCAAGTCCAAGTGTAACACCCTGAAATTTCACTTCTAAAGTTTAAACTTGTGCCTGAGAAAATTGGGTGTTAATAATGTATAAACTGGATGCTTTAAAATCACACTTTTAAAAAAAATCGCATCCGGATACATTCACGAGAATAAAATCAATTGTATTAATTATTTCATTAGAGTAAAGAAATTCAATAAATAATCAAATGTCTTCTCATTGGAAGCGAAAGTATAAAACTAAATAAATAAATTATCTTCGTATTCTTTCGGTATAGTCTTTTATAGGGAGATAGTCCTCTAAGTCTTCAATCTATATATCACTTGCATTATTTGTACAGTTGGAAGAGGACTAATGCCTTAAATATAGTGATGGTTATCCTTTAAGATTAACAGTAATTCAAGAGATTTATAAAAACAATGTAAATGTTCTGATATGTCCCATACTCCACAACTACAAGAGGTATCAATGCATAAGTAATTTATATGATAGCAAAGTATATGCAGTTTATCACACTTAGCGATCGCCACGATGTGAAATATGATTATAGTTATTATACTCGCCCCGCATCCCATACTACTGAGAATCGTCGGCATGTCCCACGTTTAACATGAATTTATACAGTTATCCCAAGACGAACACAACACCTGAACGGGTTAATCACGCAACCCAGATAGAGCGATTAATTGCGACATCCAACCCTCAAAAGAAAAGACTGGATTAGAGCGATTAAATGTGAGATCTAACCCCCAAAAGAAAAGAATTGATGTAACACATATAACGATTTACATACACCAATTTGTGCACCATCACCCATGAAACATGGAATTATGTGTCACCCCAGGGCCGCAACTAAAAACGCATTACATCCATGATATTTATTCGATCGCTAGAAGAGGGATTCCCAACATAATACTTGCACCAAAAGGGAAAATCCATTGAATCATGAGAGTTCAGGAATATCAAGAGACATGTGTAAGCCCTTTAAAAATAGATAGCATAAGGCCAATAATATAAAGAGAAGAGTAGAAATGGGCAACTCAACAAAGATAAAAGTGACAACGGCCAACATAATAAAGAAGAGAGTGACAATGGTCAACTCAATAAGAGAAGAGTAGCAATAACTAACTCAACAAATAGACGAGTGACAATGGCCAACTTAAATATAAAGAGAGTGATAATAACTAACTCAATAAAGAGGAGAGTGGCAAGGGCCAACTCAATAAATTGATAAAGGCAAGGGCAAGGCTTGTATTCATCTCCCCATATAAATTCATAAAAATTATTCGTAATCAACATTATACTATAATCCCAAAGGACAAATCATTACAAGAAAAATAGGCTTTACCAGCGGTCAAAAACACCCCTAAAAGTCTCAAAAATCGCTGGTATAAGAATTACCTACGGTCGGACACGTGTTGCTAAAGGGGGGCATAGTTGTATATTTTACTAGTGGTCACACCTTTTTATCGGTGTTTTTTATGGCCTCCACTAAAATAGGAACTTTTACTAGAGCTTATTATCCTTTACCGACGGTTCTAGTGACTGCTGGTAAAAAATGTAAAAGCGCCAGTAAAAACTGTAAAGGCGTTAGTAAAAACTGTATGAAGCGCTGGTAAAAACTATAAAAATGGCAGTAAAAGATATGAGAAACGTCAGTAAAAATTATTAAAATGGCAATAAAAGTTATGAGAAACGTAGGTAAAATTTATAACAAACGTCGGTAAAGTGCAACAAACGCCACTAAAAGCTGTAACAAGTGCCGATAAGAAATTGAAAAAATGCTGGTAAAAGTTATAAAAAGCACTGGTAAAAAATAGAAAAAGCACCAGTAAAGGATGGAAAAAGTGATGCAAAAGGTTGCCACAACTCTGGTAAAAGTATTTTTGACCGCCATAATAAGGTTGCCAAAACACCTGGAAAGAAATGCAAAAATGCTAGAAAATGCATGCTGAAGCAATTTCATGCTAAGATTTGTATGTATAATTCTACATGCAAAAGAAAAAAAACAACAACAACAACAACATGGTTTTACAAGTATTAATAACTAACACTAAGATGTAGACCGCTTCTAAAATTTTTACCATGAATATAGTTGTCTTCTACTAGCATTAAGATAGTGACATGTTACACCCGTTACCAACTAAAATAATAATAATAAAAAACTAAGAGATTGAAACTCTAGAAAACAAAAATGAGGAAAAAAAAAAGAAGAGAAAAAAGAATGCACCTGCAAATGTGTTTAACTGTTTATGAAGGATAGCAAGGTGGGGAGAAAGAAGCATGAGTATCCAACTTGTGGCTGATCAGAAACTATCCTTAAGAGAAAAAGCAAACTGCTTAAAGCAAAAGGAGAGCATTGCTGGAAGCCTGGAACTTACGATTTTTCCATAATTGATTAAACATTCACAATTAATTTCGATTATGTTAAATGTCAACTGGAATGACTTGGCCAAAAAATTCCAAGCAAATGAAATTTTAAAACACTTACAGGCATGCCAATGTAAACTATTCGTCCATGTAAAAGTAGAGATGGCAAATCCAGGGGAGGTTTTCTCGACCTGGACTCATTGTAAGTAACAGTGCGTTCCACCTAATACAGGCAATGAAAATAGTAATAAAACACATCAAGAAGAGGAAAAACAGAAACATGATAAAGAAACGAAAGTAATCAAGACCTCTCATTTTCTGTGTATCATACTTGAATTTATGTTATCAAGACCTCTGTTAAGGAAAAAAAAAGAAGCTATAAATTGAAAATTAAAATTTTGTAGAAAACCTTATGAAACTGAAAATTAAAATTCCGAACAAGGTATGTAATCAAGACCTCCGTGAATATCGGTCAATGCCTAACAATGTAAAAGAAAAGAAAAGAAACAATTAAAAATTCTATTAGCTGAATCTTCTAGATCAGAAGACCTTTACGGGCTTAAATTAGCATTCAAACACAACCTATAAATCATTTACAACCAGCCCCATTTGTGTCGAGTAATTGGGTAAACTGATATCCATTACCAGCCCTACTCACACAAACACTATCAATTAGTCGTTCAAGTTATCATCTGTTTTGGTAGTTGTTTATAATTAAATTAACTTCAGGATAATATAGTTATTGTAATCTTTTCACTTGGAGCATTATTTTTAAACTCTTCCAATCTCAGTGGACAATAATTACAAAATGAGAAATCAACAAAACAAATCTAACAAGCATTAAAACAAATGATGGATGACAAATCATTTCCAAGTACTTAGGAAGAGCTTTAATGCACATGCTAGATGAAATGTGCCTTCTGTAGAAATTTCCTCCACATCAACGCATGCACATAAGGACATAGAAAATTCATCTACATTAATGCATGCACACAAACACATCCACCACCCACCCACACACACCCACTGACGCATGCACACACATGGCATACACGTGTTCGTACCCCACACACACATGTGCGTGTGCATGCACACATGTACGTAAGAAGAAATAGAAGGTGAAAATACAAGCACTGGTAAATTTTCATAAGAAACTTTCTTATAAACCTAACATTGGATAAAGTGAGCACCTTTTGAGAATGAATATCAGGTGAGTCTCCATTGTTTAGGAATTTCTTCTTTAGTAAGAGTGCTTCCAATTTGGAACATACTTGAACTTCTGCAAGTGCTTATTTTAGGGCCTAGAAATTCAAAATTAGATACAACAATTAGAAAAACTAAAGAAATTTAAGAAAGATAGTTAAAGTCCATGTGAACGAGCACAAATATGCACTTACATATGAATTTTGAAAACTTATTGCAAATAACAAAAAATAAAATAAAATCCTAATGACAAAAAATCACCATGTAAAAATGAGTATCAAGCTCACCTCTTTTAACACCCTGGTTCCCGGAACCCGAGTACACTACTCGTTTTCCAAAATCCCGAGCGTTAACCTTTAATTATCTCAAATTCCACGTACATTTTTATATATATCAAAGTTAGTAATATAGCGGGATGGAAACAATTAAATATAAGAACAAGTCCAAATACACATAACCAAGATTTCAAGTGGTTACCTAAAAACTTATATAAATCAATGTCTTAAGTTTTTTTTTTTTTTTTTAAGCGTAAGATCATCTAGCTCCTCCTATTCTATATGAACGCCAACATGTGCGTCACCTGTGTCTCCTGCACATTGTGTATGATTTGATAGCATCAATGGCTATCCTAGTGAGGTATAAACTCCAAGATTTATCATGCCATCAAGATAATTAAGCATAGTTATCAGGAACAGTGTATAACAAATATTTCACAATGATTATCATAGAAATCAGATCAAGTGCATCAGATACACATTAATCGAATAAATTTTACAATATAATCTTGTTTAAATGTATGAATGCATACACATGCTCACAGACCTGGGGATGCACATCCAGCTGGTAAAAAGTCTCCCAAGGAGAACTAGTCACCCAAAAAAGTACTCAAAGGTACGCTCACGAAAAACCAGCCACCTGGAAAAGACTATACAATGAGTTCGCCCAAGGAGAACTAGCCACCTTGAAAAGTACTCAAAAGTATGCCCAAGGAGAACTAACCACCTAGAAAAGACCATGTAATGAGGTCGCCCAAGGAGAACTAGCCACCTAGAAAAGACCATGCAACGAGGTCACCCAAGAAGAACTAGCCTCCTGAAAAAGTACTTGAAGGTACGCCCAAGGAGAACTAGCCACTCGAAAAAGACCATGCAACGAGAACGCCCAAGGTAGTCTAGTCTCTCAAAAAATACTCAAATGTACGCCCAAGGAGAACTACGCACCCGGAAAAGTCTTTATGTCATGAAAATGCGTGATTAGCCCAACCATTATTATTCCAATTTCAAACAATCATCTTAAGAAAGCTCAAAGGTCACTATGGGAGGTTTGTCACCCAGCATAGGCCAACAACTCAGGCATAGTGTCCCATTCCACCATCCCTGACTCATGAGACTGACAATATAATATTTTAAAGATAGAACTCTTTAACTAGTGGCCAATCATTATTCAACGAGTGGAACTTACCACCGCCGAGTTATA
This sequence comes from Magnolia kwangsiensis, assembly GCA_037074715.1. Classification (NCBI taxonomy): domain Eukaryota; kingdom Viridiplantae; phylum Streptophyta; class Magnoliopsida; order Magnoliales; family Magnoliaceae; genus Magnolia; species Magnolia kwangsiensis. Next base: position 52,910,608 of record CM073575.1, on the reverse strand, counting down.
TAAAATAATCCATTAAAGTTGCATGGGGTAATTATTCCATAAAAGCTACAAGAGCCAAATATTCCACCTAATGGTGTGATAAAAAGGGGTATTTTTCCCCAAAAAGTCACAAAGGCACCAAGGGTCCACGAGATGGTAATTACACCACAAACATTTTATTTAATCTTATCAGGATAAATGACCACTAGCTCGTGGGACACAAAAAATGCCATAAAGTAATCGCAAGTGGTAAAATAAGCCATGTACAATCTAAATAATACTTATACATTTAAATGTTCATCTTAGTCTAAACAGATGTAATTGGCACTATGCCAAAATTGTAAATTTACGACGGACCAAATCCGTTGTAAAACCAAATAAATGACGGATTTTGTCTGTCGTTGTTTACTGGGTCTTTTTTATTTACAATGGATAAAATCCGTCATTTAATCTGCGATGGATAAGATCCGTCGCAAATATTCAAAAAACCGGTCATTAAAATTATTAGCGACAGATAAGGTCCGTCGCTAATATGACGAGAGCAACAACTAGTTCAAAAATTAGAGTCGTTAAAACATCTGTAATTTAAACAAAATATCATTAGATTTATTATTATCATTTTGAATCTTACACCTGATAGTCATTCAAAAAATAATTCATACGATTGTTTAATAAGAATTCTAGTCACAAAATAAATCCTATTCACATGATTGTTTAATAAGAATCCTATTCATCAAACCAAAAAGTTCAATCATACTGAAAATAAAAATTCCATGCCAAAGCATAATATGATACCTCATATGAAAAATACATGCACATAAATGGAATCCACTAAATATGATACCTCATATTACAACATATACCCATTGACTTGCAAAAGCTTGCAACTCCCTAATAACATCTAACTTATACTTGCATACTACTAGGAGACGGGAGCTTTTGATGGGACACTTCTTTCTTCGAGCTTCAATCCACAGCTTTGTCTACCATGGGAACATATTCATCAAACTCTGAGAACCCTGCCCTTCCAAATTAGAGAAGCATGTCAAAAACTACTGCTAGACACATTGTCACAATATTTCTAGAAGACGGAACATTAATTAATTACATACAAATAGAAGAAAAGCCTCATTGAGAGTACATGAATCTTTGAAGTGTTTTTTGTATTGATAAAAGACTTAATTGTCCTCCATAGCAGCCTAAAACTAGGGCCAGCATTGATGATAAACATTCGGCACAATGTCTATACAAAAGCAAGTCCAATGTTATAGGCAAGCACTATCTAGACACACATTTCAATTAACTCCTTGAATTCCTATTTAATTTCTGGTCTGAACTAAATAATGATTACACCCCATCTCGTCTATTTCAATCCCATACAGATCCATTTCTGTCCCAGTTTCATTCCCCAAGTTGTATCGGACATTATTTAAAACCATGTTAACAGGTGGGTGATGTAAGGGAGTGTAGAGCTAGAAAAACTCTATACATAAGAAAAATGAAAAAGGAGCAGAAAATAAGAGGTAGAGAAGAATTACGGCATCAAACTTCCATTTAAGCTTTTTAACAAGCTCAGCTCACCCATTATAGATGCAACCAACTAAGGAAGTCTGAGAGCCTTAAAGAACCATGAATTTTGTAAGAAATAAATGCAAGTAGAAGGATACAGATGCACCAGATTGTGTGATTGAATACCAAAAGAAAAATTGGAGAAAGTGATGCTAAAGCAAAGCCAAACCTGATATCTTTAGCTATCACGGTGTTTCCATCTTTAGCGCCAAGATGACGTAGTACCAGTTCTTCTAACCGGCCATCATGGTATGCATGCTGAAATAACAAAATGCATGAAATCAAGCCCTAGAAAATTTGCATGTTGTAATGAAACAATTACCATAACAGGTATGTTACAAGTGGAAGACACAGGACATGGAACCCATAACATGCAATTATCCGGGGAGAAGGAAATGATCTCTCCCGCCCTCTCGATCCCTTGAAAAGATTCACACAGGTTACAAGGAAGCTAGCACTTAACAAAACATGACAAAATCAATAAAAACAATTTCATGATGGAGTTCCACATTAACTAGAGATAATTTGATTTCACTACTAATAGTAGGGATGGATATTTCATATGATAAACAGACCATCGAAGCCACTAACCAATAGTTTGAATGACGTATCCCTTCTCATAGATTACATTTGTTATCTATCATGAAACTTTATGAGGAAGCAGCTGGTTCCCGCCATGGAATTTTCAATGGGATAAACTTCATAATGCTTGGACAGAGATCTATCCTAACTTTCCATACAGTTTACAAAAACTTATAGGGAAAAAAAAGGGATACATTAGCTTCTGGATTTAGGATGCTTAAATCTTCTTTTCATGTTAGTATCACATTAGCTTAAGCTTCACCACATTTGGTCCTAAATACAGATTTGACTAGCTGCATTTTTCTGAATCGAACTTCAACAGCAAGGCACCATCTCCGAATTAAAACTTAGGAGGCAGATAAAAAAGACCCACATGAATCTACAGTGCCATACTTTGAAATAAATATCCAAGAAATTATGAGTGGACAAAACTAAAATCTCATCTTGAAGAGTCATGTGAATCAATGCCATCTGCCTTAATAGAGAAACCATCTTTAGCATTAAGCCACCATACTCACCAAGTGACTTGGCCAAATAAGCAGGTTAACTTCCTCAAGCCAATACAAAGCCAAATGTGACAAGTAACAGATAATCCATATGTCATTGACTCCGGAAGGACACACACACACGCACGCACACAGAAAGAGAGAGAGAGAGAACCGGTCTCCTGGGAGCAAGACCGTAAATGGCTTGTCATGCAAGCAAAGGGAAAATACTTACCACTTGAAAAATAGTAGCCTACATGCACCCATATCCACATGCCGCAGATCATGGGCCCCATTGTGAATGGACTTTTTTTTTTTTTTTTTTCCAAAAATCACAATAACCTGATGATCTTAACCACTCAGTTTGTGGCGTTGCATGGATAGTTAAAAGACTTAAACACAATGGCCCACATGTCTAATTAGCGTGCTTTCAGTATGTGTTCCACAATAAAGTAAAAAATATCTATACTACAGATTTTAGGACCCTGCTATAAGCTTTTCAAAATAATCCTACAACACTGAATTTCTTCATAAAGTAAAAAATATCTATTCTACAACCATAATACGAGCATATTTAGTAAAAGAAAGAAATAACAAATCCATAGCAGTTAACTCATAACTTTAACTGTTTCCGATTGGGGTTCAGCCCATTTATAGGCTTGTGCTAATTTTTCTAATGCCTGAAACAATATTATGAATTGTACTGATATTCCTATATTGGTACCAGCAGTTCAGAAAACCAACCAGAGAAATTATAACAACTTACCCCATATTCCGATATTGGAATTCCTTGTTGAGCATGTAGTAAATGTGCTTCCTCCATGTTGTGGCCCACCTCACAAGCTTCCCCCACCTTTTAAATTATTTGCCCTTCATTTCCAAGAACAGTTTAATTTATCAACTCAGCCCATTAAAAAATATTCCCACCCCCAAATATTTTCATCGAGAATTAAATGGTAGGAGATATGGAAAGAAAGCTAGATTGCTAAATCTTCAATTGATTGTGCAGAAAAAGAAAAAGAGAAGAAGAAAAAAAACACACACCTTGTAGAGATGTCAGTTCCTTGTAGGAGAAATCAGGCCTTCAACCCTTTCACTAGGAAGCACCAACAAGCATGCATGTATTTTATCCATATGTTCATCTATATGCACACTATACACATGACAATCTAGTTGCATATGCATACAAGTGACTAACATGTTAAATTTGGTCTAGTGATTATAATTCATGGTCCATCAGGCAGGTTGCACTTAATACATAGCTTTTCCTAAATGAAGAATTTAAGAAATATCCAATCGATCAAGCTATTCTCTCATTTAACCCAAAATAAATAAATTCAACAAATTTTTTTTTTTTTAAAAACAATCCAGATTCAATGAAAAGAATCTGAAAAGCAACATTCCATTCATTAATGCAAGAACAAATAAAAATCATAATAAAATTAAAACATTAAAAACCATTTCAGATTCAATCAAGTGAATGTAAAAAATCACAACTATTACATTCAAAAAAAAGAAGAAAAAAGGATGTGACTTTTGCAATCCTTCAAAATAGCATAGTTGTACATATGCTATCCACTATTTCTTAAATGGTGCATTTAGCATTCATGTATGTCAATCAAGACCATCCAGATGTTTGGAGGGTAGCACATACCTTGCACATGATTGGAGGACAGAATTGCATTCGCAAAATCATCACATACAACAACCGTATATGAACTTTCACATTCTGCATTTTTTCCCACCAGAGTTGAGTTTGAAAAATATTCAATACATGCAAAAAGTGAGTCACATACCATGAAACCTGTTATAGAAATTGGGCCAATCTACTCATTGGGTAGGCTATAAGTCAAAATTAATGGCCGGCTAATGGAAATCTAGCTAATCACATGACTAAATGTAATTGTCCCGCCAACATGGTAAGTGGATTGGCCTAAAGTTCAAACCAAGTAATCATCATTTTGTAATCTCTAAACCAGTCCCGAATTGCAGTGAGAGTTCCCTGCATCAAAGCAAACTGATACATGAAACCAAGGGTCAGAGGATAATTCCAAGTTGTGAATGAAAATGACCATTGAATGTATCTCATCTACTTTGAACAAAGTTTTTCATGGTTCAAATCGCATCATAAGAAATAAGCAGCAGTCTCCAAACATGTATCAACAAACTCCAAAATGAGACATGTCAACGTGTATTAGATGATACATTCCATGTGAATACTGATTTAGTGCATCACTAGAGATGACAAATGATAATACAAAGCTGAATCCTCATTTCATCATATGATGGTAGCATCAGTACAATTTCTACATAGCAGGAAAGATGAAAAAATCATATGAGAAGAAAATGAAGTCAACATTCATTGAAATAAAATATCTATCCATATAATCAAAGTGAAGGAGTCTTATGCATTAGCGCGCAATGATCAAACATTTGCAAATATGATATATGGATTATGCCACTTCAATCTCCGTCCTCAAAAATTAAAAAGCACTAATGATGCAGGACCATCTAACCATCCAACAGGAGACCCAGAGTGGTCTCACTACTATCAGATTGCTTATTGCAAGACAATATGACCGTCCAAGACAACATGGCCTGTAAAAAGATAGCATGTCCTAGGCTGCTTGTGCCAACACAACTTTGCTTGCATCTAAACGGCCCCTTAGGAGTAAGATGTTCCAATCATCTATGGGTGAGATTCCTCTAGATGCCTTTTTTTTTGTGGTAAAAATCTTAAAGCATCCATCCCTTTAATACATTTCCATTTCTTTTCCTGTGTTCCATACTAAATTGCATCCTGCTTATGGTATTGTTGAGATACTAAGCTGTTTAAAGTGTGCATTTTCTGCTGCAAGTGTTGGCAACTTGAATATGTGGACACACATGCGTTGGGAAAAGGCTTATTAGATGATGATGATGCACGTATCTTAATTGTTCTAAACCTGAGATAGATCTGGTCTACAAATTCCAGATTTGTTTCCACATAAACAACAATGACTTTCAAAACAATGTGCCTCTTAACCTAATCAGCACCATGCCCCTTAACTAATGAAATAATATGAAGCAGACTGACATGTTCCACCAACTACGTAAGCACATCTGGAAGAACTGTAGAGCCTGCCCATTAGATGTACCCAGTATGAGAATGGGATAAAATAAGATGAGGACATCTGCATTTCATAGAAGCAGAGCCAATGTATTCCACAAAATTGACATGATAAGATGGGCTAAACACCCCAATCCTCAAAATCTGCTCCATAAGAATGTGATGATAAAGCACTGGGTCCAATCTCAATCATTTCTCATCTGTCGATAGACAAGCTCCCGTCCACATTTGACAGACATCCCATGTGGGCTATGCTTACAGATATCTAAAAATGATTACAAATCCAATATTGTCTCCAAAATCTAGAAAGGACACAACATTATAACTAATCCAACATCTGTAAAATACCTACTATCAGAGGAGAAAATAATGATAATATTTCATACCAGAAAATGTTTCTCAACATCGGTAACATCGTTCATGAGCGAAGCTCTCGGATCGTCCAACGATATTGCAACTATTTTCCAATCAAGCTCCCCCTCATCAATCATAGACAAAGCTGCTAGGGGCTTGACCTTGAGACATTCAAACAAAAAAAGAACTCGAGAAAACCAAAAAATTCGGAAGAAAGAAAATGCAAAAACTGTGGAAAGATTAAATGGCGTATATGAAACCCCAAAAATCGCTGCTCTAGGAAATTTACACCAAAATGCAGAGATTTTTTTCTATTATGATAAGTCGTAGAAAGAAAAAGAGGAGGAAAGTGAAACAAGGTACTTGAAAATCTCCTGATCGTAAATTCCTAGCAGATTAAATGAATGTCAAAAGAGGAACTCCAACGACTTTTGTTTGAATGAAGACGCGGCTTCCTCTACTTGGAAGATGGATTCGGAAATCCTCTTTTAAAATGAGATGTGACTTTCAAATCCGACAATTGTGAGTTTTCCATCATTTATAAAATAAACTATATTAAAAGCCATACATATAATGGACCATTTACAGATGATTAAGATAGTCTTATATAGGAAAAAAGTATAACTATTAGCCATTTACAACTAGACCCATTATTTAGATGGTCTGGATAACACCATCTCATTACCACTATTGTTATGAATTAATCACCACTATTTTACATCAAATACAAAACTCACACATTGTCACTGTACAATAAAAAAAATATCCGGTTGAGCTTTGGATCTGGTAGCGTTGAGCTTTAGATCTGGTAGGCTCTATGGGCCCCACCATGATGTATATGTTTTATCCTCGCTGTCCATCCATTTCTCAACGTCATTTTAGGGTTGATCCCTAAAAATGAGCTTGATATAAATCTAAGGTGGACCACACCACATGAAAACAATAATGATTGGATATCCATCATTAAAATGCTCCTAAGGCCCACTGTACTGTTTATTTGACATCCAATCTATTTATTAGGTCATATAGGCCTAGATGAAGGGGAAAAAAAATCATTTCGATCCAAAACTATTATGTCCCCCAAAATGTTTTTAATGGTTGACGCTCATTCAAATTGTTTCTTGTAATGTGGTCCATTTCAAATTGGGATATACCTCATTTTTGGTCTCATGCCGTAAGATGATTTTTAAAAATGGATGGACAACGTGGATTAAATACATACATCATGGTGGGGCCCACAAAGCACCAACCACCAGCCATTAGCTCGTGTCGGGGGAGTAGCCAATCCGTTCCCCTTATTTGTGCACGTGCAGTTCATTTTATCTTTGGATATGATTCAATTTTTGGATAGTTCTCTAAAATGATCTCGAAAAATGGATGAACGGTGTGGGTTGATCCCAAATTTTCGATAAATCCAAAACTTAAGTGAACCATGCCACATTTAACGGTGAAAATAATGATTTCCACCGTTAATACCTTCCTTGGGCCCATAGTGATGTTTATTAGTCATCCAACCTATTCATAATATCAAAAAAATATGAATGCAGAGAAAACATAAACATCAGCTTGATCCAAAACTTCTATGGCCTCCAAGAATTTTTCAATGGTAAAGGTTCAATCACACTATTTCCTATGGTGTGGTCCATTTGAGCTTTGAATATGCCTGTTGTTTGTTCTTTAGACCTCAAATTATCTGTTAACATGGATGAACGGAGTGGATAAAATAAATAAATAATGGTGGACCCCACAGAGTTTTCTATGTATGTTAAGGGTATTTGATAACTCACCTAAATGGAGTGGAGAGGGGTTTCCTTAAAACATTCATAATCATATATTGAGCTTGCCTAAATGTGATTCACATATCCAACCCACTCATTATGTGTGTCCCACTTGGATGAGGGGTCAGACCAAGTTTCAGCCGCATCCAAAACTCATGTGGGCCCCACCAAGTGCTTTTATATTTTTTAGGATGTCTTCACATGTTTTTAGATGGTATGGCCCACCTGAGTTTCATATGCGAATGATTTTTGAGATATCTCATAACCTAAAGGAGACACATCAAATCCACGGTGTTGATGTTCGACACACATCATGATGGGGCCCGCAAAACTTACTAACATTAATATTTGGGTTCTCACGAGGTCAATAAGTTGGGTCACAATTTTGATCAGAATATTTGACTTATTTTATATGTTTGGTCCATTCACTCTATTTTACTGATCAATATCCTCAATTTGACTAGTTACTCGCCTCGATGAGGCTACATTTTTTTTTTCACAGATAAATTTCAATTTTCATTTAAAAATAACATTTTTTTCAAAATGTATATTTTTTATGCTTAATTTTTCTTTGAAAACTTTTAACAAAATATCTTTTTTATTATAAAATATTTATAAAAAAATTAAAATACAAATTCTGAATTTTTGTTTTCAAATTCTCAAAACTTTTCTCAAATTTTTATTTTATTTCTCAAAAATTCTAAAATGCTGATTTTTTTCCTTCAAAAGCATCATTTCGATTTCAACTTTTCAATTTTCTTTTTTAAAATGATATATATATTTTTTTAAATCTCAATGTTTTTATAAATAAATTTTTCTATTAATTTCAAATTTTTAACATTTTTAATTATTTTTAAAATCATGAATTTTTTCTAACTTATTTATTTTTCATTTCAAAATGTTTGGTTTTTGTTATCGATTCTTTAATATTGTTTAATTTTTAAAATTTCAATTCTTTCTAACTTCTTTTTTTTTTTAAAAGCATTTTTTTCGAACTTGTCAATTTTTTTTCGAATTTCTCAAATTATTTTATTTTTCAAAATACAAACACATTTTCTTTTTCAAAATATTTTCGTTTTCCAACATCGTCAAAATTTTCACATTTTTTAAAATCTTTTTAATTTTCTTTTTCAAGAGATTATTTTTTTCTCGAAATCAAATTCTTTTTTTTTTTCAAAATTATCAGCTTTATTCAATATTATTTTTCTCCTACAAAATTATCAACTTTAGATTTTCTTTTTTATTAAATAACAATTTTTATTTTTTCAAAATCTCATTTTTTCTTAAACATTGTTAAATTTATTATTATTATTTTTTACTTCTCAATGTTTCTTTTCATGTCATATTACAAATCATTTAAAATTAGTTTTAAATTTTAAAAAATAAATAATTTCCACTCATTTGAAATAAAACAATATTTATTTATTTATTTAGTTTTTTGCATTCAATCAATTGTTAAAAAATAATATTAGATACAAATATGTACAATTAAACCACTGAATTTGTATTAAAAAACAATTCTTAGACTAGAAAAAAACATGATTTTCCACCATATTCTAAAAAAAAAAAAAAGGTTTTTAAGGCAAGTCCTTTTACGACGGACCAGGATCCGTCGCAAAAGCAACTGAAAAGTGTCGCCCTTTGGTAATTTGGGTGGGAATTTGCAATTACCCCATTGTAAAATCAAAATTTGCGACGGATTTAGTCCGTCGCCAATTTACAACGGACCAAAATCCGTCATAAATCAGATTTTAACAATGGATTTTGGTCCGTCGCAAAATTTCGCAACGTTTGGACCGGATTTTCGAGAAAGACGGGCGTAACGACGAGCTTTTTCTGGTAGTGATGGATTAAATACGTGATTAAACTAAGTGATTTTTGTGACGGACAATGTCCATCACGAAAATACGTCAATTCACATTTTTGGCGTAGTGTGGGATCTACAATATGTTCATATAATTGAATTAAAGTCCAATCAGTAACCATTTGTAAGTAATTACACACATAGAGACTAAAATTCATCATCATTGCCTTCTAATGCTAAATTCGACAATCAATTAATATAAATGAACAATGCTAACTATCATGATGTAGCAAAGCTTGAAGGTAATCCTCACCTCAAATTATGATTGAATTACATTCAACTCAGATCGCCTTCATTGGTATGGATCCAACATGACCGAGAACTAGATAAGGAGGGAAATAAATAATTATTGCAAAATAAGAATCTAATAACTAACATTATTCTGAAAGGCTAAGATATAAGGTTTCGATGCACCATTAGGTTTGGTCTATTTGACATAACTCGAACTCAGCCCGTCAAATCACCCGAGTTGACTTGGTAGGTGCAACGACCACCCAACCTTCCTCTCTCTCACCCCAAGATGGAATGTCCAGCTACGCTTGGACCAAGCCCAAACCCAACTTGACTAAGCGGGACTCGATATCAGCCGAGTCGACTTGGCAACCACAACCTGGCAATGAGTTGACTCGATTTCAACTGAGTCAACCCGATAGCCACCAAGTCCCCCTTTCTCTCTTGGTTCTCTTCCCCTCTCTTTCATCTACACTGTCCAACAAGATTATTGGGCAAGCCAATGCCTGCTCGACTCGACCAGGTCGGGTTGGAGCAGGAACCACACCCAAGCTCCCTCCCCCCCCTCTCTCTCTCTCTCTCTCTCTCTCTCTCTCTCTCTCTCTCCTTTTCCTTCCTCTCTCCCTTCTTCCTTTCTTCTTTATCTCTCTCCCTTTGTTGCTTCTTTCTTCCCTTGAATTTGTGGAGTTCAAGACTTGATCCAGACTCAACAACACCATGGTTGGTGGTGTGGATATCATGCAGAAAGAGGACAATGTCTCTCTCTATCTCTCTCGTTTTCTCTTCCTCCCTCTCCCTGCCTATATCCTCTCCTTCTTTCTTTCTATGCCGCTCTCTACCTTCTTCTTCTACTTCTGTTACTTCAAGAAGTTACCGAGCTAGACGCGAGACCCGTCGTAGTACTCCCAGTGCGGCAAGGTGACGACACAAGCTCGCTCCCCCCCCTTTTTTTCTTTCTTTGGAAAAGTGCTCTTTATAGAGCTTTCCTAATTACCCTCTAAAGGGTTCAAAACTTGCTAATCCCTGGTTAGTTACGACTGAGCTAAAACGGCCACCAGTTAAACATGGCTCTTTGCACTTTTCGGGTCGACTATGGCCAAACCAACTTGCATGGCCAAAACCCATCATCATGGTTGGTCATTTGGTGCCACGGACCACCAGATGGATGGGGCCCACTAGAGGATGGTGGTTCATCCAGCTATACGGGGCAGATGACCTCCCCATTAATGGTGGATCTAGATCCATTGGATAATCTAGCGATCTGGGGCCCATGGATGGCTTGGATAAGTCTTATGATCACTGTGGGACCCACAAAAAGGACGGTGATTAGCGGCTTTGCTTAAGGAACTTACGTTTTGAGTTGCGACGGTGAGTGAGAAAAGTTTAAGCCATAGCTGAGGAAGCCCTAAAAGGGAGGGCTGAGATTTGCTGAGGTGGAGGGCTAGGATCTTTGAAAGCAACCCCACGTGGATTGCCAGCTTGGAAAGGTGAGAAAATGGATTCTTTCAGTTTTTGAAAAAATCAGCCGCACATAGTAGTTTTGTGCTCGAGGTTGTGTGCACATATATGCGATCCAATGCGTGGAAACACCCAGGGTTTGGTCAAAGTTGAGGGATGTACACGATGGACGGTTTGGATCATGGAAACGGATCATAGATGGTGGTCCACTGATCAAAACAGTCGACGGCTGTCCGTCGCTGATGCAAAGTCATGAAAGAAAGAAAAATCTCTCTTTTCAGCAAAAGCACGGGTCAACACTCGTTAGACTGTGTTGACGGTCCAGCGCACAGCAAGTGCACTGCCCCTGGTGCACATGCACTCTAACCATGATGTATGCTCCACTATGATGTATGCTCCAATCCACTCCGACCATTCGATGTTATGTGTCCAATAGGGAACTCTGACTCAAGATCAGGTAGATCTAAAGTTTGGGTGGGCCATATCAATCAAAACTTGTGGTCTTGAGGTGTCGATCACGTTGATCCAATGATTAGATTATTTGTCAATGGTAAAAAGGTTCTAAGGCCCACTTAGATGGAAGTCAATGGTTAGATTAATGATAAGATGGTCTAATATGCATTTATAATTTTAAATATTTTTGTTACAATATTCTTAATAACGTTATTATTATTATTAAATTTTTAATCATTGAATATTTATATTCAAATGGGATGGTTCTCTCTTTAGGAGTCGTATTATAGGCGTTTTCAACCTAATTTATCTATTTATTTATTTATTACACTTACTTTATTTTATTTTATTTTGGATTGACGGTTGGATGTGACGATACAAATAACCTACGTTTTCAACCCTTTTTAGATAAGTCCCAACCTATCACTTAATTTATATTTGATCATTTAAATTTTCTCTTATTCAAGGATTACAATCTGGTGACCTTAAAATTTGTTATTTAAGTGGCTCACAAGACTTTGTAACTTCTGAGATGAAGATCTACGGTGGATCTCCCAAATTAACGATCAGATGGCAAAATCTTCAGATGAAGATTACTCTTAATGGTAAATTTAGGTTATAAGGAAGGTAAATGTTCAAATAGGCTAGGTTTGTATTTATACTAAGTTAGGTTACAAGGTAACACTCGAGCACTAGAAAGTATGGGGTGTTACACCTCTAATGTAGCATGAGTTGTTTCTGCTTGTGTAATTTCTTCACCTTCAGTTGAAAGTACTCATGACGTTTTCATTCCTTCAAGCTTTTACTGCAGAGATGAGGCTTCAACATCTATTCAGTGAAAAGTATATGACTAGAAAGGGTTAGAATGAATTCATTTGCCCAATTCATGGAAACCTTGCGTTTGGATATTCAACAAAATTGAATTGTAATAATTCAATTCAATTCAGTTCAATAAAAACCACGATGGCTCTTTAGATCATTTGTAACTCTTACTGTTTCAATTCCAGCTCGAAAAACATGGAATTCCAATAGGAATTTGATTACTGTTACAAATTAAAATGGCGCCATACTTCTTTGGTTGTTCCAATTGGAAATAAGTGAATTACAATTCAAGCCAATTGAACAACCAAACAACCCAAAATATCCAATCTAATCCAAACGAAATTTATATTCAAGGCAGGATCTGACAAAACAAGAGAAGAATTCATAAGGAGAAGATTAATTAATGCAATACCATTTATTTACACAATCTGGACCAGTAAAATGGGTAAGACAGAATTCATCTATCCAAGTCATGGACAATATTAGGTGCTGGACAGAGCTATTAAAGCTGTGTTTGGATGTCCAATCAAAATAAATTGTGATAATTCAATATAGACACTATGATGCAAAATGGGGTGGCCCTTAGATCATTTGTAAGGGAGGGGCCACCCTCACTTTGGCTAGTCCTTATGTAAATAACTGGATTCTAAACTAAATATCCAAACAACAACAATAATAATAACAATCCTATGGGACAATGGATGACCTCATCACTGTAAAATAATAATAATAATAGTAATAATAATAATAATAATAATAATAATAACAACAAAAATAACAAAATTGTTGATGTCATTTCTTGAGCTATTTACATATGGCATTACCAAAAGACCTTAAAGTGCAGAGCAAATAACAACATAGAGTAACCCCATTTTGATAAATTCAGGCCATAGTTTTCCTCATAAACAAGAAGACCAACATTAATCTGCTTTAGGTTGGAGCCTTCTCTTATTTTTATTTTTATTTTTATTTTTTTGTCAAAAAGAGGCCTAGGTGGCACTACTCACCTATCCTCGCTGTACGTCACCCTGTTTTAAACCACGTAGAAGAAGCCCCACATTATCACTAGCCTACACAAGGATGAAACCGCATTAATAATTTCATGATTGGCCATACATATATTAGCATTTCATATTTGGAGAGCTCCGAAAAGCTATTTACTTGTTCATGATCCAAAATCTTCTTGAACATCTCTACACCAGTAATAGTAGTCTTCAGAGGACCACCCTGACAGAAAATAGAAACTTGTGTAAGGGCGTGTTTGGATTCATGGCCCAGATGGTGTTGTATTGTGTTATGATGTGTAAAGTACGGTATCCGCTGTTTGATTTCGAATACAAAACGGATGTCCATGAGCGACCCGAGTACGACGCTGAATAGATTTACGGCTACCACGTGTACATCCTGTCAGATTACAGTGCTTCGTGTAGTGCGGTGGTCTGATGGTACTGCACTGCCATTGCAGAGAAAAAGCAAAGACACTATTTTCTCTCCTGCATACCACTGATAAAAGTTACTCTCTCCCTCACCCTTTCTCCTTATCCTCACAGTCGCTACTAGAGAAGATCATCCTACATCCAGAAGATCAAAGACATGGAGAAAGCGGTGTAGTCCTGTTTGTTCTTTGTGAACGTTATGTGGTCATCTAAGGTTAGCTAGATTGTTGAGTCACCATGAAGTTGCCCTTATTCGATCCCGATTTTGACTACTACAACAATCTTCTCACTGATTCCATCGTATCTAGGTATTGCACATATGTACTTTTAATATGTGTGGATTTCATGGAATGTGATTACATTTTTGGGGAAGAGGGGATCCAAACATGCCCTGTGATGGATCTTATCCCTTTCATCTTCCTCCTTATCTCTGTATATTCTGTGATTTACCCAAGTGGTTGCAGTCGCTTCTCAAATGGGAGGAGCATGCAGCTTTCCTCTCCCTCTACGATGCGGGCAACCCACGCAACACATCTGAAATTAATTTTCTCTCCTGTTATACCTTTATGACATTACTGCGTATCTAGAAAAAATTTAGGAGATTGATTCACCTCTAGAAACCTGTGACATGACTTGTGCTTGTCAATGGGACTGAGAGTTATGATTTGGTTCTGCAGTCAGAACCATATCGGGAATGGCTATATAAGAAAAAATTCATGGCCCAGATGAACAACCATTAACCGATTCTTCTGAAATAGTGTTGGGGTTTCCCCTAACTCCCAGCTACTGAAGGACAATGGAGGTAATATTCCAATCTTAAGTTTACAGATATTTGTAAAGGATCATCATTGTTCTACATTTTAAAAGTTTCATATGCAGCACATATGAAAGTATTGTTTGGGATAATTGTATGATACTGTTAAGGAATTATCAGTGTTTCTTTCAAGTTTGTAATTTTTTCATATATTTTCAAATGAATACCCCATCTTCGTAAGCATACTCCAGGATCATGTTCGTACTTCCATATTGGACCATGATTTCTACATTAAACAGGTCTAATTGTAGCCTTTTCCTATAGTCCAGTCTCGCAAGTGTGCCGACCCTCAAAGTTATCAGTACTTTTCAATTTAACATTGTTAACTGGTGCGTAGTTTAGTGGTCAGTTTATGCTAATGTTATTGTAGCTATTAATAATCTACTTTGCTTTTGTATTTAGTATTAGTTATGTTCCTTGCCCGATTATTGTTTCATACTATGAATATATTAGCATCGACTCTATCTTGTGTTATGTTTGAGTAAGAATAATTTTGATGTTGTTCAAGGAAATATATATCTGATAAGATAGAAATTATGTGTAGAATTCCTGTAAGAAGCTTCATATAAACTGTGTTTATGCATTGTTGTACATTTCGGATTATGATGTTATTTAGATCTCTAAAAATAGGATAACTTGAAAAAGTTACAGATCAGTACCCCATATCATATTACACATGGGGTCTCACAGTGGTGACTCTAGCCGGGAGGAGTCCTCAAATAGTGATTGGAATGAAATCGAAATAGCAGCTGCATTAATCATAATTGCAGCCTCTGCATGTGTTATGAGAGCTGCTAAATATTATCGTCATTATTGTATGAAGTCATTGCCTCGAGATTGTCAAATAAATAGAAATAGATTTATTAATGGAATCATAAAGAAGAGCGATGTAGACTGTCTTGCACAGCTAATAATGGGTTATGATAAGTTCTTTGAGCTATGTTCTTTGTTAAGATATAGGAATTTGTTGTCTGATACAAGGAGATGCAGTTTAGAGGAACAAGTCGTCATGTTCCTGCATATTATTGGCCACAACGTGGAAAACTGTTTCATTGGTAATTGGTTTTTATACTTTGGAGAAACCGTGAGTCGACATTTCAATAGAATTCTTGATGTTGTAATTGGCCTATATTCGGAATATGTAAAGTTCCCCAGGTTACATACCCCGAAAGAGATATCTGATAATCCAATATGAAGCTCATATTTTCAAGTAATACAATCTGAAAATTTTTAAATATGATACAATTAAATTGCTATTTACTTCATATAAACTTAAAAGTCAGAGGATTGTTGCTTGTAGGACTACATTGGGGCACTCGACGGCACCCACATACCGGCTTATTTGTCGAAGGAAGCAAGTGTAACCTTTCAAAATTGAAAAGGTATCTTGTCCCATAATGTAATGACAGCTTGAACATTCGATATGAAATTCATTTACATACTAGCAGATTGGGATGGTTCTACTTTTGATGCTCGTGTTTTACAAAATGCATTAACTCGTTGCCCTGATTGTTTCCTTGTGCCTCATGGTAAAGAATATATGTTACCAGTTTCATATAAATATGTAGTATGTAATTTGGTTAGTACTTAATATTTATATATTACTTTGTGTAGAAAAATATTATGTTGTCGATGCGGGATATGCCCATTCTCTAGGATTTATGGCACCTTATTGAGGTGTTCGATATCATTTGAATGAATTTCGTATAGGGAGGAAGCCAGCTAATAAGAAAGAACTTTTCAACTATTGTCATGCCCAACTGCACAATGTAATTGAACGGTGTTTCGATTTTTTAAAAGGATGACTTCCTATATTGCATATAGCAACACAGTTCAAATTTAAAACACAAGTTAAAATTGTTATAGCTTGTTGTGTTATGCATAACTTCATCCGTGTTAGTGGTGAAGATGGATTTGTTGAAATAGTTAAGGATAGTAGAGACAGTACTGAGGAAATGTCGTCATCCCACATAGTCGTTACTAATGCAGAGAAAGAGCACGCAAGATCTACTGTGACAGACTGCGTGAGGGAGGAATGGGAAAAAAAGAGAGATGATATTGCGGAGAGGATGTGAAATGAAAGCCTTCCTCGGACACGACAGCGACAGTAATTTTTTTTCAATCATTGTTTTATGTTATTTGTTTAATAGCAGTATTGTAAACTTGGATAATTTGGTCTTGGGATGTTTAGTATTAGGATGTTTGTTTCATTTAAATTTTAGACTCTTTACATGGATTTCATGATATGCTAGCACTTATGTTGTATTATATTTCAGGTCGCACTATTTTAATCTTTATGGATCTATCTAAACCTATAATTTATGTCTTAAATTGGATCATGAGATTCTATTTCCATTGAATGTTACTGCAGCATAGGTTACATGAATTTCCTATGAAGCTTGTATAAGGTGGGGAAAGATAAGAATGAGACCATCGAGTCCTCCAAATGTACAGCCTCACCCAGAAGACTATGACATCATCGAGCACTATTTTTGGTACCCTGACTAGGAAAAGCTCGACAGCACTACAGAAAGCTCCGTCCCCCGTGTCTCTGAATGCCTGCACTTGAAGGACTGGAGAAAGTAAGAAATTAACATGCATTCAATGAAGCAATCAAATAGATAATGCATTAGTGGAGCAAGTTAATCTGGGTCGAAAAAGTGATATTGGTTTTAAGCCCGAAGCTTATAAGGCAACCATCATTGAAATATTCAATAGATGTGCAATGGAGTTAGAGAATAAACATATTTCTAATCGTCTCCGCACATTAAAGAGATTTTATTGGGCAGTGAAGGACATGCTTAATGCCAATGGCTTTATGTGGGACGCTGACCTGAAAATGGTTGTTGCTACAGATGATGTCTGGGATGATTACATTGTGATAAGTAATATGAGCATCTCACTTAATAGCAATGCCCCTTTAATACACTATTGTGAGGTTTTATTCTATGTATATCAATTGATATATTTTCAACCTTGCTAATATACTAATATGATTTTGCAATCTCACCCATTCGTTAAGAGAGTGCATGGCAAACACATCGACAGATACAATGATTTGGCATATGTGTTTGGTAATGATTGTGCTCACGGCTCATTTGCCAGCATAGCGTACTCATCTTCTCTTTCCGGTAGATGTTGCGAAAGAGATGAACTCGATTCTGATGATAATGGAATTGAAATTGTTCGCCTATCTTTAGATGATGAAGATTACCATGTAAGTGGTGCGCCATTTCTTCTCAATGAGGGACCACAACAACGGTCAAAGATGGTCAATAAAGGTCCTATGGAGACCTCGCTTGGGTCTGAAAATAGTTAAAGCACTGCTACTGGCATGATCCGAGGTGAAGGGTAAGCCAAGTGATCACATTGGTGATAAGATGGGCGAAATGCCTGAAGCTGTCAAGACCTTTACCATTATGATGGCACAGGGCAAAACTATGACCTGACTACAGAAGTTGTTGGACATACTAGAGGAAGTAGATGGCATCAGCGATGAGGATCAGGTCTGTGCTACACAGTTGATGTAGGAAGATATTGTCAGTGTAGGTTTTTCATCAAATGGGGCATGAGAGGAGGAAGGAATGGGTCCAGAAGCTCCTCGACCGCAATCCCCCCATCTAAAACAGTTTTGCTTGGTTGCATTTGGAATTTTAAACAACTAAACTCTTATTTTATTTTATTTGTGTATATTTTAAAGTGGATTGGGATGGATATTTTGGGTGCTCAATGAGCAGACAACACTCTGCTCTATGGACTTGCTGCAAACTTTTTTAACTAATGGTTGCACCATCTTTAATATATCTTGCTCGATAATCTGTTTTTTCGCTTATCTAACTAAAAGTGGGCTTTTTGTGAAGCTCATAAGTGCAGGTACATCAGTGTATCTGCCTCTGAATGCATCCATAGTCAATTGTTGCAATGTCTAGACTGTTGTGGTTATTTGATTGGTTTGAGGTGTTCTGGTTGTTTGAATCCAGGCTGCTCTGTTTGTTTTCAAGTCTAACTCTCTGATGATATATGATGCTTGTCTATTCTATTTTCTGAATGATAACAAATACCTCTCTGGATTATTGAACTTGTATGAAGCATATATATTATATCCATAAACAGAGTACGTATAAATCTTGTCACAGTAGGAAAATATCAGATTCCATTATTACATGGAATTGAATGTTAATTTATCAGTGAGTGGGAATTGAGGAGGTGAGACTACGAATGTATAACTATCATGGAGAATTTCCATTTTTGCTTCTCTGAATTATCATCGAATCTTGTAATTTTTCATACATTTTTTATATTCTGAATTGTTTTAAAAAGCTACGGTCAGTTCACAACACAACATGAATGTCTGACTATGTTTTTTATTTATTTTCAGAAAAATATGAGGAAATATTATGTAGTCTTTGTGGGAAGAGTTCCAGGCCTTTATGACAGGTGGGAGGATGCAAAGGCACAGGTTGATCGATACCCAAGATGTAGACATCAGTCGTACAAATCATACGATGAGGCCGCAACAGCTTGACTTAAATTTTAGATATGTTATAGGCTCGTTAATTCTGGAAAGAAGAACCATCAGTGAAATGTTTGTCCCAATGTTTTGTAACTCATATCAGTTATCAGATTTTTAAATGTCGCTATTTTTTCAATTTTTCTTTTTACTTACTGTAGGCCATAAGGCATAATTACCATTATGAGAGACCTTCCAGGAGATTCAACTCTGAAGCTCCACGTGCTCATGGTTCGATTATAGTTGAAGAAAAGTTTGATGGGTTGCAAGTCTCCGATGCTGCCGTGTCGGACGTGAAAAGAGAGTACGATTCTTCTACTGATGTTTTCGCTATATTGAAAGTTGTGATAGGGGTGTTGCTTATATATGTAGTAGTCGGCTGGATTGTTTTAAATCTCATCTTATAGGGGAGGCTCAAAACATCACGCCAGTTGATGGAAGCTCGAAATTATGCATGGAGATGTCTGTCCCTGCTTCTGTGATCTTCCTTAATATGTTTAAAACTTATATTTTGTCTAATTTGTATGGCTAAATTGAAGTTAAACAGGATCATCTTAAATTTTTTATGTTTTAATTACATAATGTCCTTGTTTGCATAGGTATGGATACATCTCATATTTAAGAACAATATGAACCCGCCAGTGTGTGGGGCCCACCAGGATCATCCTATTTCGATCATACCGATCTTGCATTTTTGGGCCAGATCAGTATATGGATCGTCCTTTGCCATTGAGATGGTTATAAATCACAGGTGGACCACGCCACATGAGTTCAGCAGTGAATGGATATCCACCATTGAAAACCTCCTGAGGCCTATTATAATATTGAATCAAACAATCCAATCCATTCATTGGTTCATGTAAGGCCTAGACTTTGCGTATGAATAAAGATTAGCTTGATCCGCTGGTTGTATGGTCCCCCATGCAATATCATGGTGGGTCCTATATAGGGAGTGGACATTATTTTGAGCAAATCCGCTTTGATATATAGTACTCCATAATTACACATGTCCAGCCCAACTTTCACTCCCTTCCCAAACATGGACACTGAATTCCGCAACTTATACATATATGAAATTAGTCCAAACCAAACAGTGTGGTTGTTCATGACCTTCAGGACGTGCACCGTGTTACAATTTCTGGAATACCATGTCCATACAGGTTTACGGTGCAAAACAATATTATATGTGAATCCAAACACGCCCTAAGGTGTAAGAAAATCAGCAGACCTGCTTCAAAATGGTGAAATAATTTGAGAAATGGAATTTTGGCCCAAACCTGCATTAAACCTAAAATCTCTACATCTTCTCCAACTTTAATAGTCCCTTGTTCAACACGGCCTGTGATAACAGTTGCACGTCCCTATAAAAATTGAAAAGCAAACCATAAAAAACTGAAGTGGCAAATACCCATTAAGCCTCTTGGTTCAAGACAAATTCTTGAATAGCTAGATGTGCTAGCATATACTGGCATCCATGTATAGGAATGCTTAAAGACATAGCAAAGAAATTACGTGATTATAATAATCCATGATCTCAGATGACAAAGCCTCATCCCAATTAATTAGGGTTGGCTACATGAATCTTGTTCCACCATTCCACTCAATCAAGGGCCACCCATAGTCTCAACGTCATCCGCAGAACTGTTACAATGAAATAATTTTACATGGAGAGCCTTCAGATAACTTTCTACAGTGTTTTACAACAACAATATGGCAGTTATCTTGTAGCTTTCAATGACATGTCTCTTTGTAGGTCACAATTTAACTAAGTTTAGCTTTCACCACTATCTACATCTGCCACACATGTGACATACATATATAGCCATCAAGATCATTAAAAAAAAAAAATTGAAAGATCTAGATCATTCAAATTGGAGGTCCCAAGGATGTAGAATACCGGAACACTTAATACAGATGGAGTTCCTAACTGTCCAAATGGTGGCCATCAAATGACTGGCTAAAGATAATCAGCCAGTGTTCCAAATTCAAAGGGAAAACTGGATGGCTAAGAACACCTAGCATGTTTTTTAGGTCAATGTTTTATTCACAATGGGCCCATGATTTGGACAGTCGAGTTTTTATAGATGCACGACATGTGTATAGTGGACTAAGTCATGACCAGTTAGAAAATGACGGTGACCATAATCTTGCCCCAAGAAAATATATGATGTGGCCTTTTGCACATTTTGTTTACATGGAACCGAGTTTCCTCAGTAGCATTAACTACGACAACCACGCCAGCAATTGCTACACGACAAACTACTAAACATTTGAGCTCAACTTGATGGTTTATATATTTGTCTGATCATTTTTTTTTTCTCCTGTGTTTAGTTTTCTTTTAAAATGGAATTCATCTCTCTTTTATAAATACTCTTTATTTCAACAAAATTTCAACCTTTTTTTTTTCCCTTCTGTTTAAACAGAGAAGTGGTTGTTCTTTAATCCATTACATTCCTCTTTGCAATTAATGGAAGACAACAATAAGTTTTCTGTAACTCACTTTAACATAGTCCGCATGTCCTGGGCAATCCACATGTGCATAGTGCTACTTAGCGGTCTCATATTCCACATGGGCCTGCAAATCATGTCACCCAAAATAAGTTTCCAATATCTCTAAAATAAAAAAATGCCAATAGAAAACAACATTAAAACATGCTATGTACTTATGTTAGAAACATATCCTAACACATAATATGCATGATGTAAGAAAGAAAAAGGCATC
This sequence comes from Magnolia kwangsiensis, assembly GCA_037074715.1. Classification (NCBI taxonomy): domain Eukaryota; kingdom Viridiplantae; phylum Streptophyta; class Magnoliopsida; order Magnoliales; family Magnoliaceae; genus Magnolia; species Magnolia kwangsiensis. The sequence goes on along the minus strand of CM073575.1, from coordinate 52,888,442 downwards.
CTAACCGTTGCAATGGTAATTCCTCGAGCTTTCTCCTCTGGTGCCTTGTCAATCTCATCAAAGGTAACAACCTTAGCTTTACCTTCTTCTACCAGTACCTATAAAAAGCCCATAGAAATTAGAATGCTGCACAAGCTCCTTGCAGGGATAACGTAATCATAAACTCAGAAAAAACATATCAACTCTAGATCTAGAGAGAGACAAATAAGATCAATATCATCATCATCAACATCTACGGTTTATCCCAACTTAGTGGGGTCCGCTAGCTAAGATCAATATATGGAAGCAAAAAATACATCAATTAGAATCAACCTTTATAATGGCTGCTGTGAGTGTAGTTTTCCCATGATCGACATGTCCAACGAAAAAAAAAAAAAAAAAAGAACAACAGACTAAGGACTTATTACTAAAAAACTTGTGGCCATGTGTCCATAAAATGCATCCAACAACACCAGAAAAATATTCATTTAAATTGTGGAGGTCCATTTTACATGGATGTCTATGGACACTCAACCCAAAAGTGTCTTGCCTTTGGCATAATAGAGCAGTTGAAGTTACAAGTCAATAGGTATCAAAAGCCATGGAACTACCCATGAGTAAGGAGAAGCTATTAGAAAATGTCTTCATCAAATTCAAGGCTAGTGGAGAACTTTCACTCGTTCATTTAGCTGATTCATCGCAGGTTTACTTTATGTTTTGTGAAATTTGCACTACATCAGTTTGCTCTTGTTTGAAAACTTAAGTAATATGATCTGATACTGTGAGATATCTTAACATATAGAAATAAATATAACATTCTGAATCAGACTCAAACATCTAATATCCTCATCATCATCATAGCCTTCTCCCAGCTATTTGGGGTCGGTTGCACTAATAAACCCTTCTTCGCCTACTGATCCTGCCTAAGGCCCATGCAATAGCGGTAAAGACTACTTTAGTTGAAGTAGGAATATGCCAATATGTCCTAGAGGGGGGTGAATGTGACTTTTTAAAGTTTTTATGGTTTACTTAAATTCCTATTACACTAATCCTAACAACAAGCACATATTAGGATTACTCAAATATAACTCTACTGGCTTCCAAGCCCGATAGAGGATCCAATCACAAACCATTTAAGAAGTGAACAATATGCAAACTAGTTTATGAGGGATATGACTGTTTACGTGTGTGATGTGTGATCTCAGATATTCAGATATGAAAGTATTAAAGTAGATCACACAAACAAAAGAATAATAATCTCGAACATAGTCATTTTTATAATGGTTTAACTACTTGTCTACTCCACTCCTGATAACCGCACTCAACCCTTGAGTGTACTAAATTTCACTAAGGCAGTTTCACAGCAGTTTTGTAACACCTCAAATTTTTGCCAACTTAGAGTTAGACGTCCTTAGGCAATGAGTCGATCATAATACCTTAAATTGACTTCTCAAAAGTCAATCCTAAAGCCTCAAATCCCCTTTCAACCCATTTCCTTCAAAATCTTACCTTTCACTACCTTATTATTCAAATTTCTCCAAGTACTTTCATATTAGACATAAATCAAGTTTAAATGGTGAAGAACTATACTTAAACTAAAACTTACTATAAATGGTAAATACATGAATAAAATGGGCTTTTGACTATTGAATTTTTATAATCTCATGATATAAATAAGATATTTGGATAGATTAGCTTCTCCTACCCCAAAATTATATATTGTATGTCACATAACCCATTCCATATTGAAAGATACACCCATTTCAAATATCGGATCAGTGAAACCACATCAAACGGAGTCGGGGGCCTATAGGAGCATGTCCATGGGGACCCACAGTGGGTCCCACATGTTTTTAGGATCTAGGGGGCAGGAGGACCTCGCCCCACCAGCGAGCCATCACCGGTTTGTCCAGTGGTCGGCGAGGACCTCGCCGCCTGGAGGGTTGTGCGGCCCGTTTTCTGCATTTTTCTTACACTTTTCATCTAATTTCAAAAAGTCATATCTCCCTCGTTATAACTCCGATTTAGGTGATTCAAAATCAAAATTGAAGATAAATAAGTATAATTTCATATAAAAATATGTAAAAAATATAATAAAATATTTAGTATAGTTAAAAATAGGTCATTATGACAACTATCCAATAATCATAGTTTGGACAACTGCTGCTTCTAGAATTTTTAGAATTTTTTTACAATATGAAATCTCATAAAATTTGGTGGAGATAGATTAAACTTGATGATGAACTACTAAAAAAATAATTAAAATAATATACTAACTAGAATTACTAGAAAGGGGCATAGAACTTCCCTAGGACCATATTCTGTCGTAATTAGGGCATAATTTAGTTAAGTACTAAACTAAATACTTAGTAGAATTAGATTGAACCACTTTAAATATGAACTATAAGACCCAAAATGAATAGAACCGCTAATGCTACATTACCTAAAAACCTAGGATCAATCTCTAAACTCGGTTGCTCTCAGGAGCACGTCGAAACTTTATATCAGACCTGGACTGAACGTCGAAAGTCCGATTATCCCAAAGCTATACGAATGTTGACAACCACCTCAAAAATCAAGTTTAGATGGTATCCCATAATGATTTACTTGAGCCCAGAGTGAAGTGTATGAGAAACGTGAATGTTTTTAGAATTAAATTCGAATTTAAGAAATCTGAGTCGTGTCGCTTGTGGGCCAAATATAAGGGTTCAAACCATCAGAATCTAACCCAATTACACCCTCAGATTAGGAAAAATGTCCCACACATATCAGTGCACTTGTGGCCCTGATCGAATGCCGGTGATTGTTGAAATGAAACGGGTCTGCCACATGCGATCTGTAAAGCCGATCTGACTGAAAACTTAGTTTGACCTAGATCCAATGTCAGGGAGCTTAAGTCCAACCGCATTCAGCAAAGGGGCCTCCAGAAATTCTCCGTTGGATTGGAACAGACTCGATTTGGCTATAACCTAAGTATACCATGGCCCTAGGGCCATTCCCATCAGTTCTGGGCCTATATAAAGGCCTTAAACTCTCTCTCTCTCATTCCATACAAATTTGAAAACCTACGAGAGAAAAGAGAGCAAAGAGAGATGGAAAGTGAGAGAAAGTGAGAGAGAGTGTTGGGGTTTTCTCCTGAGATTCGATCCCTGTTACTCCCCGTGCTTAGCTACCACTTCTGCATCGCTATTCCGGATTCCAATTCTGAAATTGGGTAAGAAATCCTAACCCTAACTTGTTTTAGAGATTCAAATAGAACAGATGGTGGAATAGCTAACCTATTCCCTGTTATAGGCAGTTGTGGTGCCGTAGACAAAGACTTAATATTTAAATTGAGTTCATTACGAGTCTACCGGTGAAAGGTGCAGACTCTAGATGTTTAGGTTATGGTTTTCAAGACTTTTAATGTCAGTTAATAATTTATAACTGACTTGATTGCTGTCACATGTGCTTAGATGCAATGATTTCCGTATATTACATATATATGTGAACTATGTTAAAAATAATACATTTTATGTATTTGTTGAAATACTTGAATGAATATGGATTCATGGTTTGTACTTATTATGAGTATTAAATTGTGCATATAAGTTTGTTGTCTGTATGGTAACTTCTTGTGAAAGGATTTGCTATAATATATGTTATAACTAACATGTTACATGTATGTGGTAATGTGTAGTCTAAGTATTTAATAAAATGTCTGAATAAGAAAATACTTATTGAAATGTATTTTAATGAAGGTATTAAGATAGGGTTCTCAATTCCCTTCTCTATAGTTGTCGTTCCTTCATGTAACCTATCTTACTACTATGTGCTTTATGTATGGGATGCCCATGTATGATAACATATACAGTATGAGTTTGTTAGAATGCTCAATGTAATTTATTCCTAAAACTAGTTGTCACATGCTGCTTAACTATCGCATAGGAGTGTCAACTGTGTTTGGATCTAATTTGGGCTATGATGTAGTCCAGGCAATCGGTAACAATTTTGGTTTGGGTGGCTAAGCTAGACTCGCCACAATTGATGCGTTTGGTGAATTCGAGTCGTATGAGGATCGTCGACAACAGTACCTTGTCGATTAATTCAGCGTACGCTTGTACTAGTCGAAATCATCTAATAAACTGATTGGCCCAATGTATGTTCATCATGTATGGATGCTACTGCTTGAACCTAAGGTACCAAACTTACCAGTGAAAAGCCCCTTTAACCTTGGTACCTCGATCCGCTAAGACTCATGAGCTAGGCATGGTGGTATGGGACACCGTGGTCGACCTGTCGGCCTACGCCAGGGTAATGAGACCACCCATAGTGACCAGTGAGCAAACCAGACTCGTGAGCCAAATACAGTAGTATGAGACACTATATTCGAGCTATCGGCCTACACTAATCAGGTGATAAGCCCTTTGTAGTGACCTCAAGTATACTCTGAGGCTGCGTTGAGGCGACAAGTCTTTCCATAACAACTAGAGTATCAACTAGGCCTGCATTGATCAGGTGACGAGCCCTTTGTAGCGACCTAGAACTGCAACATCGTATGAGATTTACTAGGACTGATGACCCTAGAATGGATCATTGTTTGAAAATTGATATAAGGGATTTACCTTAGTTTTCCACTCCTGCTGTATGAAAAGGACTAATAAGAACTTGGTAATCACGTTCATGCACCGCATTGCATGTGCCGTTTGGCGTTGGGCAGAACACTGAGGAAGTGACTGACATGCGCGACCATGAGATGAAGATCGCAGAGGGAGTGCAGGCGAGGAAATGCATTATTACTACATCTCATTCTTGCATTAATCAGAGTACCCATGACTTGTTTGATTGTACTATTTTATCATTATTGCTTGACTGAATTGATAACATGTCAACCTTTGCTTCATTGTTCCACTGAGTTGATCACTCACTCTCACGTTACGGGACGGTGTTTTAAACACCAACCAACTCCTGTTTTAGTTTCAGATGATGACGATGTTTGCAAAACAGAGCTGGATTTTTATGATGATGAGGAGGGTTTCTCGTATATGCAGCTATGAGGTGGGTATATGTAGACCATGTCCTGATCGACGGGGTTACACGGATGTTGATTAGATGTCATTACACTTATTATTTTGCACCTTTGGAACACCCATGTATCTTCATTTTATTCATTTTTTGAGTATATATGTATATATTTAACCTGGTAACATGTTTACATTCTGGAGACTTACAACAGTTTATATATTTTATATATCTATCACAGTCTTCCGCTTGCAAAATTTAACTGTCTCTGGAGTATGATATGCTATTTTGGTATAATCTCACTCATGTTTAATGTACTAATCCGAACAATATTCAATCATCATTACCTATGTTGCATAAGTGATGCGTTGGAACTCGGGAACTGAGCTTCTGCTCGATCCCCAATTTTTAGGGCATTACAAGTTTACCTCAAACCTAAGGTTTTAAATCAGGTTCACCTTCAACCTTTGCAACCTACACTTAAGCTGATTGTTTATGCTCCCTAAGCAAGGGTCAACACATAACACCCAAATTTAGGCACACTGGCCAAGGATCCATACAAGAAACCTCACTGTTTATGCTCTCACGAGAAAGGGTCAACACAACGCACCCACTTTTAGGCACACTGGCCAAGGATCTTTCATAAGACCTTAACTATTTATGCTCTCCACAGAGCATGGGTTAACACAACGCACCTACTACGTACACTCCCGCCAGAGGCCTCCTTAAGGACTTGCAAGGGTGAGAAACACCTTTGACCCAATCGTACAAATGAATGATCAAAAGGGTCCTATGGACTCTAGATACTTACAGATAAGTGGATGAGTCTCATTTAGCACGTTGTTGAAGATCTCCTCCTTTGTTGATGAAGAGTCTTCTGCTTCCTTGATATCTGCAACAAAGATGATGTACTAATATACGACGTCGAGTTGGGCCAAGGTTTTGATGGAATCATACTTTCAAATATTTTCCTATAAAGGAGATAAAGTGATTCCAATCATCTATGCATTCAAGGCATCCCAGCTTAATGATTTTTCATTAAGGTAGTAGCTGGAGGATCCTTGAATGCAGAAGTTCATTCCTCAATCCACTCAATGATGAGGGTGGATTGGAGGATGAACTCCCACGAGAGAAAGGGCTTTGGGTATATGATCTAAGGTAAAACACTCAAAAGTACTCTCTTCTTTCTTTGCCAGCAATAATAGACAAGTCCTCTTTATATAGGCAAAAGGTTCCAACGGATATAAAATGGTCACATTTATGACAGAGTTCGATATCATCGAGCGGGATCGATATCATTGATAACATCGACGGTCTGCTCGATGACACAAACTCAAATGTCATACGCTTTTGAAACCTATTGCTAGCTGGTCGATGGAATCGAAACACGTGTCAATGTCATTGGATTTCAAACTATAATTTCATCAAATGTGAGGTTCGATTCCTCGACATTTGAAAATAAGAGACTTACTTTGAAATATTTTAGGTTTACAAGAATGATCGAGGGACCTTCGATATCATCAGAATTTAAATGTCGATGATATCGATAGCTGTGTTGAGGCATCGATAAATCCAAAGGATTTTCGTTTAAGCTTGGTGGACAGTTTTTATCCCTGTTCGATACCATCAAGACCGTACCGATATCATCAATATTTAAATATCGATTTTATCGAGTGACCCTCGATCATAGATAAACTATCCTGAATTATTTTGTTGAAAATCTCCGCGCCCATGACCGATATCATCGAAAGCCTTTCGGTATCATCGGGATTTGAACTTTGATTGTATCGAGGAGGGCTTTGATATATTAATGCACATATGATATTCTTAAGTGAAAACAGGGGCACCGGAGATCTGTCTGTCGATATTATCGAGTCACCTTCGATGGACTCAAGATTTAAATATCGATGATATCAATAGGTATATTGATACATCGATAAATTAGTCTAGAGATATATGTGGTTACTGGACACTTTTGTCCTCATTCCGATAGAATCGATTTATCATCGAGGACAACGACAGCGTAGGTCAATTATATCGATATGTGTATCGATAAAATTGATAAAGCAAGAAAACTTAGAGATTTTTTAATTTTAAAAAAAAGTTTTCTTAATTTAAAAAACCCTATGATGTTCTAACTTGTTATTTGGGTTAAGTGCCTAGTGTTTTGGGACATGGGATGTGAGGCTTAGATTTACCTGTGGTGAGCTTGCACACATTCGGTTACGGCAGACGTTTTGAATTGATCTTCCTATGAGGCTCTGCAGTTTGACTAACTCAACACTCACGCTAATTGACAAGCCGGGGCACTTTCAATCTCCCCCTTTGTCAATTACGTGACAAAATATCAAAACACCTTAGACCAGCTTCTATATTGACATCCTAAATTATGTGTACATGTTCTTTACACAATTGTATAATGTTAATAATGTCATGTACACAACACATTCAGAAGCTGCTCCCCCTGACTGCAAACTCTCCCTTGCTTGATGTAGCTGCTCCCCCTAACACCTACAACACCATACTCAAGTAGATTTACATTTCTTGACGGGGTGTTTGAGTTGTTCTCCCCCTTTTTGTCAGTCATTGACAAAGATTGCATTATAGTAAATATTAATTGAAGTTTAAATACATGTGGGAGAACTTATATCAATATGGCAGTAGATAGATATAAATGATAATCATCCATAGCCAAAATATCCAAAAACAAAGAATACTGCCCTAGGGTTGGCAGTAAAGCATTAGTCGGTCCAAATTCATCCAAAAAGTAGTAGAAAAATTAACATAGCAATAGACACGCTTGGTACTCCAATGATAACTACATGTCTCAATTGACGCATAATGTCCTCGAGGATTGCTACGTGTGAGCAAGTCCACAACTTGCTGAGTTGTTTACTGAAGGATGTTGACTTTCTCTTCAATCGCAGTGAGGTGCCTTTCACAATTGTACAGTCGTTCCTCCATCCCAGCCATCCTGTTCAGTAGGTGATGTTCTAGGTGATGGGTCTGGCAGTTTGTGATTGACTCTGGGCTGACCATCGGCGTACAATTGGACCCTCCATGTGTAAGCCAAATTGATGGTTGAGCATATTGCATGGCTCGCGGCATGGGAAGACTATGCCTGGGGAGAGACTAAGAGGGACACAATTGTTGGGCCTCCTGATCTACATTACTATCAAACCATGCTTCAGGATACACAGCATCAGATGTCGCAGAAAGCCCCACATGATGGGCAAGTTTTCATATGAGCACTGAAAAGGGCAGTGTCTTCCTGTGATTGCCTTGGATTACACGAATAACTTGCTTGAG